>CM057351.1:269066690-271466690 GCA_030015575.1 Agapanthus africanus
CATGATTCATGCACTACCCCTTTTTGGTGGAGTTACATGATAACTTGTCCGTTTATAAATTAGGTTTAATTTGTCTATTATTCTCTGAACAAACATTATGATTTAAGCCTATTATATTTACTAAATAGCAAAATTTTAGATCCATTTCTTTCGTTTTAATCCAAAAGTTTTACTTTGTATGATTACTCCATTTCAAATCTACATTATCTTTTATATTTATATCAAGGGGTCGCTTCTGTAATTGTTATATCGATCAGACTATCACATACATGCTTGCGCTTTCTGAAAGAAACTATCTCATCATGTGTTATTATATTGCTCATCAAAACGAATTGTTTAATATAATCTAAATGCAACAAAGTGCAACTATATACCGTCTTTCTAAGATCATCTCTAGGTTTCGATACAATCGTTCATCCCCACAGAAAAGTTTGAATTTGTTGAGGAAATTAATAAAATTAGATATTAAACACACATTCCAATATTTCTTCTCTTTTCAAGGTGTACATGGAATTAAACTTTTATCTTGATCATCCATTTAACTTAAATGTTATTCATCAATTATACGAGATGCTCACAATTTCCTTGCATTAATTATCAAGTAATCTACTCCTGTTAATATCAAGACTTTGAATCATGCATGCAATTAATTCTAAATGATATATATTTATCAAGACCTAATGTTCTATATATACAGCTGCGCAATAATCAAGGATGATAACCTAACCAGAATATTGTCAGAGTTGGGCGTGAGAAGAAGAAAAATTAAATGAAAGCCATATTAGTCCTCTACTCAACTTGCAAGACTACTAGAAAATTAAGCCAGATAACAATAAATATCTCCGTGGTCAATATTGTTTACATAGAAATTAAGTGCATGCATGGATGAAAATTAGGAAGACTGATATTAATTTGTGTGGTTCAATGAACTAAGATCATTAATTACACTTATATCAATTTATGACAAAAATCCAACCACTATAGAGGAAATGACACCATGAAGGAAAATGATCATAATTTTGTTCCCATTCAATGACAGGCGCATAAGCGTTTCTTTATCTCTTTTCATGAAAATAATATGGAAGTAGGTGAAGTAAACTAATTTCAATTATTTTAGCTGTTTGTATGCGTGAAAGTAGAAATTAAAAGTTACTTTAAGATGATGATGTGAATCCAATATGATATGATTACGTCCAAAATTTTCTTTTCCACATTTTTGATTGAAAGTGACCATGAAGCACAAGGAATAAGACAAAAAATTATTTATTTAATGCTTCTCTTTACTGCTTCCAAAAAGATAATAATTTATTAGTAGTAAAAAGTAGTAATTTTTTGTTTGTTTTATTTAAGAAAGAAACATAGGAAATTATTTCATTTTTTTTACTTTCTTCTTCAAAAATATACAAACAAACACTAGAAGTAAAATTTATGTCTATTTCCATGACATTTTTTTGAAAATTACTTCAAAATTAGTTTCGGTTTTTCCGTTACTTCCGGACAGCTGGAAGAAGTTCCAGCAGCACAAACTGCAACTGATGATTTAGTGGAATCTGAGAATTCGATAGTTCCCAACGAATCCCAGTCCCTCCACCAATCTAGCAGGGTTCCTCGTCTACCTGAGAGATACTACGGTTTTCTCATTGATGGTGGAAACAAGAATTGCATCATGGAGGATGATGACCCAACTAGCTTCGAGAAGGCCATCACGAGTGGAGACTCTGTGAATTGGCTGGATGCAATGCGATCCGAGATGGAATCCATGTACACCAACAAAGTATGGACTTTGGAAGATGCTCCTGAAGGGGTAAACCCCATTGGGAGCAAGTGGATCTTCAAGAAGAAACTTGGTGTAGATGGAAAAGTGGAGACTTTCAAAACTAGACTTGTGCCAAAGGGTTTTCGTCAACGACCAGGTATGGATTATGACGAAACCTTTTCTCCAGTGGCTATGCTTAAATCCATCTGGATCATGCTTGCCATCGCTGGATACAATAACTACGAAATCTGGCAAATGGATGTTAAGACCGCCTTTTTAAATGGTGATTTGGAAGAGTGCGTGTACATGACTCAGCCAGAGGGCTTCGTAGACAGTGGGAGCAGTGGAAAGGTGTGCAAGCTGCTTAAATCCATTTACGGGTTAAAGCAAGTATCGCGGAGTTGGAACATCTGTTTTGATGTCGGTATCAAAGAGTTTGATTTCGTCAAAAACACAGATGAACCTTGTATATACAAAAAGGTGGCAGAGAGTAAGATTGTCTTTCTCGTATTGTACGTGGATGACATGCTCTTGATAGAAAATGATATTCCCATGCTGCAATCGGTCAAGCTCTTCTTATCACAAAAATTCTCATTGAAAGATCTAGGGGATGCCTCCTACATCTTGGGGATTAAGATCTATAGAGATAGATCCAAACGGATACTGGGATTGTCCCAATCCAGGTATATTGACACCATACTAAGGCGGTTTAGTATGGAAGAATCCAAGCGTGGGTTTTTACCCGCAATCTCAGGACTCACTCTTTCCAAAAAGATGTCTCCCAAGACTGATTTGGAGAGAGCTCGCATGCAGGAGATACCCTATATTTCGGCAGTAGGCTCTATCATATACGCGATGCTATGTACCAGACCCGATATAGCATACTCACTAAGTGTAGTGAGTAGGCATTAAGCAGATCCTGGAGAGAGTCACTGGATAGCTGTGAAAAGCATTCTCAAGTACTTGAGAAGGACTAAAGAGATACTGTTTGTGTATGGTAACGGAGAACTCCAAGTGGAGTCCTTTACCGATTCGAGCTTCCAGAATGATAAGGACGACTCTAAGTCACACTCGGGATTTGTATTTACCCTCAATGGAGGGGCGGTATGCTGGAAGAGTTCCAAGCAGGAAACCGTGGTAGACTCGACGATGGAGGCTGAATACGTCGCTGCCAAAGAGGCTGTCTGGATGAAAATGTTCATAACTGAACTTGGAGTGGTTCCATCCATTGAGTATCCAATACCTTTGTATTGCGATAACAATGGAGCGGTGGCTTTGGCCAAGGAACCCAGGTCCCATCAGCGATCCAGGCATATTCTGAGGCGGTATCACCTGATCCGGGAGATAGTTGATCACCGGGAGATCGAGGTCAGGAGAGTTGACATGAAGAATAACACTGCGGATCTACTCACGAAGGCCATTTCCCAGATACAGTTCGAGAGACTCTTCGGGATGCTGACTATGCGATACTACAGCAGCCAGCCCTAGTGCAAGTGGGAGATTGTTAGTTGTATGTATTCCTTAGAGGCCATTATTGTACATATGATGTATATTATAGTGGATGCTTGGAAATATATAAAGAGGACTTTCTTGCTCGATATGATAGTATGCTATCTGGTTGCTCTTTATCTTAACATGTATACTTGTCTCTTGATACTGTCTTATGGTTACATGTTAGTAAAGCCCTTAGGATGTGTACTTATCTACTAGGATTATGATGCAGATCATACTAGTGGGGCCATGGTAGTCCATAAGTTCATCCTTTAATATTCCTAGTCATGGGTGTATCGAGACAGGGCATCGATAGACCAGAGTAGACTAGCGTATATGCTTCTCGACCCATATGATGTGCGATGGATGATCTCATATCCATTGGTGTTTGACATCAGAGATGGTATACAGGTGCTCAGTGGAGACTGGGTACACTGGACGGACTCGTCGAGAACTCCTAGTTGGTATTATACCTATCGTCAGATAGAAGTTCTCTGGTGACAGGTTAGTCTGTAGACCCGAGATCGTCATAGAGTCTTGTGTGATTCCCACTGTGCTTTGATTTTCACCTTACCACATTCAAGAGGACGTGAAAAACGGTGGTTTTTGGGTACAGTCCCGAGTCATATAGAGGCAATGAGCGATAGGAGGGGATTTCGTCTCTTCCAGTATTGGGGGTAGATGTCGTGTTGTGCTCGATTGGCCATAACAGGGAAGTCCCTGGTCAGGGCTGATTTAGCGATTTACTGGTAAGTGTTACCATTTGTTTCTCGACCCATTATGAGCCTCGTATCGGTATGACTTATCGAATTATTGGGGTTTGATGTTTACCACCCCTAGACTTGATATGCGACATCTTAGACGAAGAGACCGAACTGTACGGTAGTGTTACTGACAGGCTTTACAGGAGCTAGAGCGGGCTTGCTTGTTGATCTTCTGATTGCTCAATACCCGGGTAGCCGTTACGTCCAGCTAGTACCGCTGACGGCTTGTGGGTGTTTGATATGATCATCACCTACTGCCAGCGTATTGACGAGTCTTTAGAGTCCTACATAGAGGTTTTACTGGCTCAGGAAAAACGAAGTAGGAGCACATATGTGATATGTGCGGGACCGAGAATAATACCAGTATGTGATACCGTATTCTATTTTCGCGATATTTGTATCGGTCGGTTATATGTGATATAGCTGGGTTATCGAATCAAGTGTTGATTCGATAAGATGGTACATATTATATTAGTCGGTTATATGTGATATAGCCGGATTATTAAATCAAGTGTTGATTTGATAATTTAGTGTATAATTGCATATTTGATATACTAGTTTACATTAACTAATATTAGTTCACTTAAGCATTTATTTTCTCATATGTGCACACTTAATATATATGTGATATATATTAATTGTGTTTTCTTTTGTGTCATGGTTGTTGATACACACTACATGGGTACATGAGACTTACACCATACTAATTATAATGTGGGGTTTAAATATTTAAAGTAAATCCAAATTAGTGGATAATTAGTCACATACATGAAGCTTGTGGATACATTGACTTAGTCCACTCATTTTGTTTTACTTAAGATATTTATTAACCTAACCATTATAATTTAGCCATGGTCATGTCTCTATATGAGTTAGCTATATGATACAAACTCACCCATGGTTGATTCTCTCACCTCAATTAGTTCATTCTCATCTCTTGAGCTCATCTTCTTCTTCCTTGAAAAAGCTTGCTTGGTTTTTCTAAAGAGAGAAAATATTGTGAGAAAAATAAAACTAAAGTGAGCCCACTTCCTATTTCATCATCCTCTACTAGATTAGTATTTTAGTATAGGGTGTTAGCTTCACTAATCTCTCATTAGTGAAGTAGTAGCTTGAGTTAGTGTCTCCTCGACGTAGATCATTTTCGGCCTCGAAGATTTCAAGCAAGTTCGTTCCTTTCACCTTGAGAAGCCATGCAAGAGTCCGGGAGTTCCATGATCGCAGCGAAGGGACCACTACAAGGAGCTATTGAAGTGAAGGACCGGTCTACAAAGGTTGTATTCCTAGTTCACTTAGCTATAAAGTTGTTTACTTTCTTGTTTAGCTCCTAAAACTCTAGTTAGATCCTTTGTTAGGGTTGTTTGACACACTAAATTTTTAAATATAGCATGTTTGATGCTTCGTGAAACCTTGTGGTTGTGCCTAAGAACCCTACAGTGGTTTTCGGGGTTCGATCAGATTTTTGTCCACTTAGCTACAGTGGTTGTGGTTATGCTATCTGGTTGCGTAGAAAATATATCCATAAGAATTCTTTGGATATCCCACAAACTTGTAAAGAACTGATCGTGCCTCGAGTTTGTCCGGATTTTGCTTTTTGATATAGGCGGGACAACCCCATATCTTAACTCATTTAAGATATGGTCTCTTCCCACTCCATGTCTCATATTGTGTGGTACGCATAGATTTAGATGAAACTTGATTTAATAGGTATGCTGCTGTCTCAAGCGCATAATCCTAAAAGGAAATAGGTAACTCAGCAGTATTCATCATAGAGCGCACCATATCCAATAGGGCGCGATTCCTCCATTCCGATACACCGTTGTGCTGTGGTGTTTATGGAGGAGTTAGCTGAGAGAGAATCCCATTCTCTTTTAGGAAGTCCAGGAATTCAGTGCTCAAGTATTCACCTCCTCGATCAGATCGTAGGATTTTTATACTTTTACCCGTTTGGTTCTCGACTTCGTACTTATATTCTTTGAATTTCTCAAAAGCTTCAGACTTGTGTTTCATCAGGAACACATGTCCGAATCTTGAGAGATCTTCAGTGAATGTAATGAAGTACGAATAACCATTCCTGGCATGTGTAGACATGGGACTACATACATCACTATGTATCAGCCCCAAGAGCTCACTAGCTCTTTCTCCGTGTCCCGTAAACAGAGTTTTGGTCTTCTTTCCTTTGAGACATGACTGACAAGTGTCATAAGATGAAAATTCGAACGGATTCAAATATCCATCCTTATGCAACTTAGCTAGTCATGGCGCATTGATATGACCTAGTCTACAATACCATAAGAAGGATTCGTTCATCTCTGAACTCTTCCTCTTATGTGTGTTTGTTATGCTCAAAATTGTTGATTGATTTAGAACATAAATGGCATTGCACAACGTGCCTGATCCAACCAAATTTTGGTTCATGAAAATGTTCATAACATTATCCTGTAATACAAAATTATATCCCTCTTTACTTAATAAAGAAACTGATATAATATTGCATATCAGGTTCGGCATGTAATAGCATTCATTCAGAATCAATGTATTACCACTTGGTAATACAAGGTGATATTCCCCGACGGATTTAGCTGAAATAATTGCACCATTTCCAACTCTTATGTCTTTATCGCCTACTCCCAGTTCTCTACCTTTCCTTAGCCCATGTAGCAGATTACATATATGGGATCCTGACCCGATATCCAATACCCAGGACGTAGAGCAAAGGAAGAAACAGTTCTCTGTAACGAACACACCCGAAGAAAATGCATCAACATGTACTTTTTTCAATTGGGTGGCATGGGAATCCTGGCATTCCCCTATATCCTGTTCAGTCTTATAACTTTTATAAGAAAGAACGGAACCAACATTCCCTAGCACAGTATAACATGCGGGTTCGGTCAATACATCCATATTATTATCTTGATTAATACGTGATATGGTCGCTACCTGGAGAGAGAGAGAGAGAAGAAAATACTTTAGCGTATACTCTTGCAAGATCAGATTGGTTATTATTTTATCTAATCAGGATGGCTTCCACTGTTTTTATCAAATCTTCCTTCAAACTCTAAAAGGAAAGTCTGGCCAGGATTAATTACACCCTATAATTTCGCCAATCTTTCAGCCAGAACAGTGTTGATACTTTGAGGGAGGTTCCCCGTGCTTTCGCACGGACCTAATTAAAATAAACCTCGTTTTCCCAGAGGCATAACCCCGTAAACACCTTTGTAGACACCTACTCGATCGGCTAATTGTCTTGTGTAAAACTCTCCCAGGAGTAACTCTTACTCGTAGTGGGTATCGGGATCCAACTATCTCATAGAAGGTATGCAATCTCATTGCAAATTTCAACACTTGAAATTCCCGATAATGTCTTTTGCCCCAAACGATCTATGACCTTGACAAGATCAACAAACCATAGACCGCAAGTCAAGTTCAACTCGTCATTTCCTGATTGAATTAAACCCACCCGCACGACCCTTGACAAGGTCAACAAGGCCATACGACTACCCTAATCCAATCACATCATATGCTAGCAGATAAACACTAAATAGCTACCGCACACTACGTCTTGACAAGGTCAACAAACGCAGCACGAATACTAGATACTACTTATCTGAAATGACGGAGGGCTATGACAGGTTTTTCTGAAAACCTTTTGCGTAATGAACTTGATATCGTTGCGGAATCGAGTGATTTTGAAAAGGAGTGTTTTTTAGGCTTTTTCTAGTTTCGCTAAAGAGGTCACTCCCGGTGAAGGGATCTCGGCTCTTTCCTTATTGAATAAGGTGCAGGATATATCACATATATCACTATGCAAATCAAATAACTTCAAAAGCAATCAAAAGAAAAACCGTGTGTTGTAGCATCTGCCAGTTATTGCTAAAGATGTCACTCCCGGTGAAGGGATCTCGGCTCTTTCCTTATCGAATAAGGTGCAGAATATATCACATATATCACTATGCAAAGCAAATACTATATCTATCCTTTTTGAAAATTTGATTCCACAACATCTTTTAAGTTTCTTTCTTTTCATTAATCTCATTAATGAAATCCCATCATTTAAGGTTCCTAAGCATCACAGAAGAAACGAAAATACAACGTACGCTTATGCCATCCGCATTCGCCATAATGTCTCGTTATGCATCGTTAGGTTACTTAACTAACGGCATACCGGGACGGGACTAGCGCGGGTGCAAAACATAAGTAACGTCTACTATATATCTCATATATAATGTATATCCATTCGTCTCAGAATCCACAGTGATCACATCACAAAGCAGCAGAAGAAACATATGAAATATTGGATATACTAGGAGGTCCGTGTTTTATTTTGATCCTTCACAAAACAAGGATTCAACGGTAGCGATGAATTGCCAAACCCACATCCCTAGACCCCTACGAGAGCTACAACCAACCCTACCAATTCTAGAGTTAGGAGATCCGAACTCGACTCCTCGAGTTGGTCTCCCACTGGACTCTAGAAACCTATTACTTGTGCTCCCCTCCTTGGGTCTATCCTAATGCGGAAAATTAAATAATATACAACAATGGTGGCATCATCCTCAACCCGGAAGTGCCCCAATAAAAAAATATTACATACATTGAAATTTACATGAATGAAAATAAAAACTCTCATCTCACATAAAAAAATCCCGCTATTCAAATCGTGACGATCCAATATAATATATCACAGCAACACATAACATCTATAACGTTTCAGAAATCGTTTTGTGAATTTTTCCGTTTTATGGCAAAATTGTCGGTTTTTCCCGTTTTAACCCGATTTCGATCAAACGTCCGTATAAGCTTGCCGGCACCTAGTTTAGCTAAAATAAAGCTTGTGCGCGAACTTTAGGTGTATTTGGGAGGTTTTGGTTCAGATAGAATTTTTCCCAAACAAAATATTATTTTAAGCGGTATTTGGTGCACGTAAATCGGGAAATTTCTTCTAAATGAAAATTTTTGGAAATCATTACTACAATTATTTTAGAACCTTCTTTTTAAATATATAGATTTTTTTTTTGGTCAAAGGAATTAATTTTTAAAAGAAAAAGAAAAGAAAATGAATAAAAGGTGGCATTTTTGCATTAAATGTGCATTAATTGTTTTCTTTTGCTAGAAAATTCCACACACTTCACCAAAAATCCCCCTATTCTTCCCTTGGCCGGCCGGCCCTTCCCCTTGCTTCCCTCCATCATTTCCACCCCTTTTCAACTCATTTTTCATCAAATAAATCATGAAAAATCCAATTTAATTCATACAAATTCAAATATAATCATTTTCCTTCATTTCCTTCACTAATCCTTCATGGATCTTCAATAAAACTTTGTTTTTTATGCTAAGATGTTGGATTAAGTTTCATTTTGTGTTCTTGGGGAGGTATAATTCTTAGCTTAATCCTTTTATATTTACTTTAATCTTATTCTAGCTAATTTAGTTAGCTAATTATGTGTTTAGTTTAGTTTTTAAATTATGATTAATTCATTTATATTTGGTTTAAGAAATTCATGTTAGGGTTAAATTTTGTTTATGTGTTTAGTGTTCATTTGAAGTGTTAATTTGTGTTTTGGAGAAGATTAACCTAGTAGAAAATGTTAATTTTTGCTAATGAACACTTTGTTTAATTATGCAATTTGCTTACTAGGTTTTTGCTAAAACTTAATTAGAAAGTGTTAAAAATATAGGAATGGTTTAGATAGCTTAGTTAAGCTATTTTAAGGTGTTCGTAATCACTAGATATGCATTAGCTTGAAACTAGTGCGAAATATTGTGATAGGTTGCTTACTAGATTACGGGGGTTTTCCGACGTGGGTTCGATTGGTCGTTGCGAGATTATATCTATTGTATTCCTCATAATTTTTGTGTTGTGTTGCGCGATCGGGACGATCGGGGTCTAGACTTAGTGTTTTTTAGTTTAGCGACCCCAATTAGGGTTTTTGGCCGATGTCGTGCGCGATAGATGCGCTAAGTGCGCAGTACAATTTTCAGGACGTTATTCTTGCGTTTCCATGTCTTTTCATCGATATAGGATATTTGCTTATGTGATGTGTTTGTGAAATTTTAGGTTCGCAAGCGGCGACTTCGGACGCTACGACAAGGGAAAACAGGTGGTAGGCTTCACTTAGCCAGGAGCGTTGGTGAGTAGATTTAACATCTACAGGGAAATCGCCCGCATGGCGTTATGCGTCAGGGCTAGAGATTTTATTACGTGTCGCATATTCTACGTTATTGTTAGAATTGCGCCTTTACCCTATTACTTAGATGTAGTTGTGCCTGGACTGGTAGTAGTAGGACACTGCACATATTATTGACGATTCATATTGCACGAGCACTGATTGTATGCTACACACACCGTCAATAATTGCCATGTCATACAGAAACCACTTATAGATGTTATATTGCTTGGTTAGGGACATTGTGACATTGATTCATACTGCTTATCATATATGACATTTAGCATACATGTATTCCTATAGAGTATTGTACCATTAGTGATGGGTACATACACCCCCTGTCATAGCTACAGGTATACCTTGCACATACTGTTCTTATACCCAGGGGGTATACTATATCATTGCTTATCGGTAGACACATTATCTTGCTATACCTTATTGATTTCATATACATCTGGTTTGAGCTACATGTTTACCTTCACTTGATATTATTTAGAAGTGGATAAATAGGAACCGCATGATATTTGTATTAACTTGATGCATTTAATTAGCGGGTTTTCCTTTATATGCTTGCATTTCAGATATGGCCCACATATTATATTCATGGATTTTCGCGTTGTTATATGGATTTTTCATGATATTTTCTAGATTTGGGAACAGCGGGAGTTCATAAAATTATGCATTATATGAAAGGCCCGATTTCCTTGATATGATATTTGCGCATCCACCGTGAGATTTATCGGTTCTGATTATATACTCCATACGAGGAGTGGCTGCCGTATGAGGGTACATGGTGGGGCCCGGTACGGTTCCCCTCGGCAAGATGATCGATGGACCTTGCCGATTGAGCCTGGAGGTGGGCAAGTACCTACCGGTGACAGTACTTATGACTCAGCGGCAATCATGTGGATACCGACGTGAGTCATATACATATTGATACGTCGAAAGGCGAGGGTCAGAGCTAGGCACTCGTGCTTTCGGGATAGCATATGATACGTACCTATCAGGATGCTAGTCTTGGTAGCAGCATCTGATAGATTAGTATTTTTGTGTCGATGCTTGGCACATTGGTTTCATGATATTTCTAATTATTCCTTGTATATATAACAGGGGATTTAACCGCTGTTATATATACGCTTACACCATTATTAGTGGAATGAGACGCTAATATATGTGTATTGACCCCATCATATTTATTTATGCAAATATATTTAGGATGTTAGAATTTTACTTGAGATTTGATTTGGGATATAAGTGATTCATTGAGATTGGATACTGGATAGATATGTGAGATCTACTTGATGTTGTACAGTCGGGATATGCGAGATATACTTGATGTTGTACATTGAGGAGATGTGAGACTTATATGTTATGAGGGCCAATTGGAGGTTGATTGAGGAATTTGGATTTTGAGTATCTTGATGGATTGTGATCCTACCACGATATCAGGATTCCGTGGAAATAACATATTTCACTCCATACCTCACCTTTATCTGTTTGTGCACTGTTTCATGTATTAGTAGTACCTGTTAGTGTGCCTTTCATGATTGTTGCATATTTATATTCTCACACCCTTATTGCATGATTATTGCATACTATTGTCATATTATTATTGCTTCATATATTGGTTGTACCTGCTAGAGTACTTTCCATTATTCTGCATTCATATGACATGTTATTGCTGTTAATTGCATATCTTAGATTCACGCTTTAAGTGCATTCTTGTGATTACCTGCATATGTTATTTACTATTCACGAGTTGGCAACTCACCCCCGTTGTGCCACAGGTGTTACAGAGTGTTCCCCAGAGTAGTCGAGACTGGCTATTCATCTATCATCTTTTGCTATAGAATCCGCATCGGCTCACAGTGTGCTGTTTTGTTGATGTGGCTTTTGGTAGTTATCTGTATTTGTATTGTATATTCGTTGTATCTTGTACTCTCCATCTACTATTATGTTGTTGACTTAGAGACTTGGTGAGGACGATATTGTATAAATTGTGGATTTGTTGTCTTTTATACAACTTTCTCTCTATTGTCTTTATTTCTTCGCTACGACGTCGCATATTTGTGGTGGTGATTGTTTTCCGCCTTTGGGCGTGTATTTGCTCCCGTTTGGGGATGCTTTATTTATCTTTAATTGTTGTACCCATTTCGGGGTTAGTTTTTATAAAGGGGGTGCTGCCAAAATTTTTAAGAAAGCAAGTTGAACTTTTTTAAAAGAATTTGGGTTGTGATTTCAAATATTTCAAAACCGCTATTATCTTTTCTTGTCTTTATTTGGTTTAGATTTCTGGGTTTTGGCTTTCTTTTACTGCGTTACGTCTTTAGGCGTTGCGTAGTATTAGGGCCGTCACGTGCCAATTTCGGGTCGTGACAAAGTTGGCATCAGAGCGCTAGGTTTTTACCTTACGGAGTGTAGGATGACCTTGGTATGATGGAGTAGGTAGCTTAAGCAGAGTAACGTAGTGTGTGTATGTCTGCAGCATACTCACGATGCGGTATTCCGTCTAAAGTGACCTAAGTACAATTGTTTGAAATTCCTTCCTTGATGTTTTATATCCTTGTGATTCGATTTCCGTGTTCATATCGAATCATATCCCTATTTATAGCCTTTGCCGCCGACGACTATGGGGACTCAGTGAGGTGCAGCGAGGGCCGAGGTCAGAGTTGACTCGGGTGGGTCAAGGACTGACCAGGATGGCACGCTCGTTGCATAGGTGCAGACGGATCCGCCTTTGACAGATAGTATCGCTAGGCTTATGGCAGAGATGCAGGACATGCGTCAGACGATGAGTTCTTTGGTGGAGACCATTTGAGCGCAGCGACAGGAGGATTGTCACCCCTGTTACCTAGTTGTTCCTTACGATCAGCACACAACTTTCCGTCACTTACATAGCACCAGTGGATGCAGCCCTAGCTGACGAGACACGTATTCCAGAGACTTCGGGAGTTCCGGAACCGTGGAGGACTCGTACCGGGGTATCAGCTCAGAGATAGAGGCTTAGTCGTCGAGACAGCTTTCGTGACCGTTGCGGGAGTAGCAGAGGTTTGGGACGAGGGGATTCGTGTTAGCTAGATCGGCCGTTTGTTGTGTTAACTTCTGTCAGCGATTCTTTTGTTGCGCGACACGTATTTCAGTCTTATGCCATTAGGTTAGGAGATTCATCCGTCGCTTGATCCTTCTAGAGATGTTGGATTTGACGTTCTCCGGGGCACGGACTGGTTAGTTACGTGCTAGGCGTCTGTGGACCACCGTGAGGAAACAGTCAGGTTTGTTTTCCCGGCAAGTCGGTTCTTGTTGTGCAGGGGGACAGTGGTGCCGCCTCTCACAGGTCGAATTCAGCCTTTTTCGCTAGTCGGCTTTTGAAGGGAGGATATCGAGAATTCTTGGCGTTCATTCGTGATACCGGAGCCACAGTGGGTTTGTTGGACCGGGTTCTTATCGTGCGAAAGTTTTCCGACGTTATTCCAGATGAGCCGGCGGAGCTTAGGGAGCTTAAGAATCAGCTGCAGAATTGTTTGTTGGGGGGATAGTACGTCTGAGTGTTTCACATTGAGGAGCTCCTATTTCTGTTCGTCAAGGAGGAAGACGGCAGTTTAAGTTTTGTATTGATGGATCGCCAATTGAACCGGCTTACGGTGCGGATAGGTATCCTTTACCTCGCATTGACGATTTCTTCGATCAGTTCCAGAGTGCGAGACATTTTCTAAGTTTGTTCGGGATCAGTTCATCATTGTTGCGAGTTCGGAGTGATGACATTCCGAAGACTGCCTTGTGCGTGCTACGGGCTTTGTGTGTTTTGGTGGTGTCGTCGGACTCACCAAAGCCCTAGCGGCATTCGTAGACATGATGAACCAGATTTCTTCAGGCCGTTTCTCGACCAGTTATTGTTGTGTTATTGACGACATTCTGGTCTATTTTAATGTGTCTAGAGGGACAGGAGTAGCACTTGAGGATTTGTTATGCAGATGCTGGGAGAGTGTCAGCTGTTTGTTAGATTCTCAGAGTGTTCCTTCAGACTTGTTTGTGTTGACTCCTAGGTCTTGTAGTTACGGGAGACGGTTTTCGTATGGTTCCGAGGAAGATCGAGGCCGTGCAGCTTAGGCCCAGACTTGTGTGCAGGACGGAGGTTCGCAGATTTTTGGGCTTAGCAGGTTTCTACCGCCGTTTCGTGCAGGATCATTAGTGTAGTGCTGCACCGTCGACTGAATTGACCGGAGTGGAGGTTTCTTTCTTTGGATTGAGGCATGTGTGCGGAGTTTCGGCAGTCGAAGATTCGATTAACAATTGCACCAGTTCTTTTTTGTTTTTTGGTTCGGGCGACTTTGTTGTTTTAACTGTGATGTTTCGCGAGTGGGGCTCGATTGTGTACTGAGGTGACACTATAGAGTTATCGCTTTTGCTTCCTTACATTTGGAGGAAGTACGAGCAGAATATCCCACTCATGATCTGGAGATGGCCGCGGTGGTAGTGCGTTGGGGATTGGAGACATTACTTGTTCGAGAGTCGTGTCGGATTTTCACGGACCACCAGAACTTAATTTACATCTTCCTGCAGCGGGTTTTGATTGTTGAGACAGCGCCGTTGGATAGAACGTGTGGAGGATTGTGTTTGTGAGATCCTTTATTACCCTTGGCAAGGCGATTGTGGTAGCTGATGCTGGAGTCGTAGGCCCGGGGTTAGTTTGTTCCAGTTGTGCGCAGTCAGAGACAGTCTTCTGCAGATTTACAGTTCTTGTGCGATCGTGGAGTACAGCTTAGGTTCGCCTCTACTGAGGGGACAGCTTTCTCATGTCCGCGCCCGACCACTATTCCTTAATCTCTTTCGTGAGGCACTGCCCGCTAATGCTCGTTCGTCAAAGGTTCTTGAGCATACTTGGCTGGGTAATGATTCAGAGTCCTTGATTTGTGACTAGGGTGTGCTACGTTTATGGACGCATTTGTGTGTACCTGGTGTTGATGGGTAAACGAAAAATCCTAGAGCAGGCGCATCTGTCCACTCTCTGTGTACATCCAAGTTCCACCAACAATTGACGTAACTGGTGAGATAGTTACGGGTGGGCAGGGGTGTAAAGAGAAGTTTCGGGTTTCGTTTCAAGGTGTCTGTGTTGTTGTGAGCTAAGGTTGAGCATCTGAGACTGGCTGGAGAGTTGCAATCTTTAACTGTTCCGAAGTGGGAATGGGAGCAGATCTCCATGAAATTCGTTATGGTGTATACCCAGGTTTAGTCAAGGTGTGACTCCATTCGGATGCTTGTTGTCCGGTTTTTCTCAGTCTGCTCAGTTGTTCTTTGTTAAGTTTGTGCGTTGCACGGAGTTCCTTCGTGGGTCGTATCCAAATAGGGCACCCTATTCGCTTGCCGTCTTGGATAGGAACTTCAGGAAGCCTTGGGTACTGGTTGAGCTTTAGCTCCGTTTTTTTTCCATCCGCAGGATGACGGTTTTGTGAGAGCGGGCTAGACCGACTCTGGAGGATATGCTTGTGCGTACGTATTAATTGTTGTCGGCAGTCACTTGCCATTGTTCGGATTCTCCTTCGATAGCTGTTATCAGGAGGCACTCCAATTGGCAACCTAAGTTTTGTTTGTTAGGTGGTGTCGATCTCCAGTCTGTTTTTCTGACTCTGCATAAGTAAGATTTTTGGACCCCAGCTAGTCTAGAGACTTCGGAGATGATCCAGTTGGTTCAGGTTAGGATGATGACAGCCAGTGCAGACCAAGTTCTTATGCCGACCATGGTGGTCGCAGACTTGGGTTCGTAGTGGGAGATCATGTATTCCTATGGACTTTCCGATGAATGATGTGTTGAGTTTTGGGAAGCTTATCCCAGGATCATAGGTCCTTTTGAGATCCTTAATGCGAGTTGGTTCCGTTGCCTATAACTTGGCACTTCCACCCAGATTATTGACTATTCACCCCGTTTTCTTTGTGTTGATACTTTGCAATTACCTTCATGACTTTCCCATATGATTCAGCATCAGACCATTTAGCTTTGACGCGATCTTTTCGTTCACCGAAAGCTATTGGTGTAAACGGTTCGGCAGGTGGGGAAACTTCGGTCAAGGGTCTTGCTATCTGTGGAGGGTTTTTCTTGGACGTAGCCGTTTTGTGAAGTGATCACTTAGGAGGCTGCGAGCGAGATTTGGGTGTTTTGTACTCATCTTCTTGAAGGTATGCGTAGATGAATTTTAATTCGGGGACCGAATTTCTTTAAGGGGGGAAGATTGTAACGTTTCAGAAATCGTTTTGCGAATTTTTCCGTTTTAGGGTAAAATTGTCGTCGATATAGGATATTTGCTTATGTGATGTGTTTGTGAAATTTTAGGTTCGCAAGCGGCGACTTCGGACGCTACGACAAGGGAAAACAGGTGGTAGGCTTCACTTAGCCAGGAGCGTTGGTGAGTAGATTTAATATCTACAGGGAAATCGCCCGCATGGCGTTATGCGTCAGGGCTAGAGATTTTATTACTTGTCGCATATTCTACGTTATTGTTAGAATTGCGCCTTTACCCTATTACTTAGATATAGTTGTGCCTGGACTGGTAGTAGTAGGACACTGCACATATTATTGACGATTCATGTTGCACGAGCACTGATTGTATGCTACACACACCGTCAATAATTTCCATGTCACACAGAAACCACTTATAGATGTTATATTGCTTGGTTAGGGACATTGTGATATTGATTCATACTGCTTATCATATATGGCATTTAGCATACCTGTATTCCTATAGAATATTGTACCATTAGTGATGGGTACATACACACTCCCTGTCATAGCTACAGATATACCTTGCACATACTGTTCTTATACCCAGGGGGTATACTATATCATTGCTTATCGGTAGACACATTATCTTGCTATACCTTATTGATTTCATATACATCTGGTTTGAGCTACATGTTTACCTTCACTTGATGTTATTTAGAAGTGGATAAATAGGAACCGCATGATATTTGTATTAACTTGATGCAGTTAATTAGCGGGTTTTCCTTTATATGCTTGCATTTCAGATATGGCGCACATATTATATTCATGGATTTTCACGTTGTTATATGAATTTTTCATGATATTTTCTAGATTTGGGAACTGCGGGAGTTCATAAAATTATGCATTATATGAAAGGCCCGATTTCCTTGATATGATATTTGCGCATCCACCGTGAGATTTATAGGTTCTGAATATATACTCCATACGAGGAGTGGCTGCCGTATGAGGGTACATGGTGGGGCCCGGTACGGTTCCCCTCGGCAAGATGATCGATGGACCTTGCCGATTGAGCCTGGAGGTGGGCAAGTACCTACCGGTGACAGTACTTATGACTCAGCGGCAATCATGTGGATACCGACGTGAGTCATATACATATTGATACGTCGAAAGGTAAGGGTCAGAGCTAGGCACTCGTGCTTTCGGGATAGCGTATGATACGTACCTATCAGGATGCTAGTCTTGGTAGCAGCATCTGATAGATTAGTATTTTTGTGTCGATGCTTGGCACATTGGTTTCATGATATTTCTAATTATTCCTTGTATATATAACAGGGGATTTAGCCGCTGTTATATATACCCTTACACCATTATTAGTGGAATGGGACGCTAATATATGTGTATTGACCCCATCATATTTATTGATGCAAATATATTTAGGATGTTAGAATTTTACTTGAGATTTGATTTGGGATATAAGTGATTCATTGAGATTGGATACTGGATAGATATGTGAGATCTACTTGATATTGTACAGTCGGGATATGCGAGATATACTTGATGTTGTACATTGAGGAGATGTGAGACTTATATGTTATGAGGGCCAATTGGGGGTTGATTGAGGAATTTGGATTTTGAGTATCTTGATGGATTGTGATCCTACCACGATATCAGGATTCCGTGGAAATAACATATTTCACTCCATACCTCGCCTTTATCTGTTTGTGCACAGTTTCATGTATTAGTAGTACCTGTTAGTGTACCTTTCATGATTGTTGCATATTTATATTCTCACACCCTTATTGCATGATTATTGCATACTATTGTCATATTATTATTGCTTCATATATTGGTTGTACCTGCTAGAGTACTTTCCATTATTCTGCATTCATATGACATGTTATTGCTGTTAATTGCATATCTTAGATTCATGCTTTACGTGCATTCTTGTGATTACCTGCATATGTTATTTACTATTCACGAGTTGGCAACTCACCCCCGTTGTGCCACAGGTGTTACAGAGTGTTCCCCAGAGTAGTCGAGGCTGGCTATTCATCTATCATCTTTTGCTATAGAATCCGCATCGGCTCACAGTGTGTTGTTTTGTTCATGTGGGTTTTGGTGGTTATCTGTATTTGTATTGTATATTCGTTGTATCTTGTACTCTCCATCTACTATTATGTTGTTGACTTAGAGACTTGGTGAGGACGATATTGTATAAATTGTGGATTTGTTGTCTTTTATACAACTTTCTCTCTATTGTCTTTATTTCTTCGCTACGACGTCGTATATTTGTGGTGGTGATTGTTTTCCGCCTTTGGGCGTGTATTTGCTCCCGTTTGGGGATGCTTTATTTATCTTTAATTGTTGTACCCATTTCGGGGTTAGTTTTTATAAAGGGGGTGCTGCCAAAATTTTTAAGAAAGCAAGTTGAACTTTTTTTAAAGAATTTGGGTTGTGATTTCAAATGTTTCAAAACTGCTATTATCTTTTCTTGTCTTTATTTGGTTTAGATTTATGGGTTTTGGTTTTCTTTTACTGCGTTACGTCTTTAGGCGTTGCGTAGTATTAGGGCCGGCACGTGCCAATTTCGGGTTATGACAATATCACATGTCATCAACGTAAGAAAATATGCGCATCCCAGTTGTCGTTGACATAGAGCAACGAAACCGGCAATACAGCACTTATTACACTTACGGTCGCAGAAAAGAAAATGTCAAACTATAACATTTGGAATCCATAATAACCTTAGAATATCATATATTACGGATTTCATACCTAACTATATGAATTCCACATATTGTATCATATTGCAGATAGCTAGACGATGTTAAACCTTTCGATCGAATCAACGAATTCCCAAAATTTCCCCAGAAAACTCAACACTTGAGCAATATAAAAATTACCCAGAAGCATGCCCCAGTAGCTACAAACCAACCGTAGAAGTATCGACCCAAGCCCCACACATGGCGCCGCGGAACCGCCGCCAGTTAGGGTGTCGTTCTTCTAAAGGGTCCATAGTTTTACCTGCACGATTTTCTGAGGATTTTTAATGTGAAAAATTCCAACATTTTGAAAAATTTCCAGAAAGTGGGCTATTTCGGGTTTTCGGAGTTCGTTCGAACTTCTAACTTCTCCTAGACGACTCCTAATACTCTAGTAAGGCTCTGATACCACTGTAGGGTTCTTAGGCACAACTACAAGGTTTCACAAGGTATCAAACATGCTATATTTAAAAATTCAGTGTGTCAAACAACCCTAACTAAGTATCTAACTAAAGTTTTAGGAGCTAAACAAGAAAGTAAACAACTTTATAGCTAAGTGAACTAGGAATACAACCTTTGTAGATCGGTCCTTCACTTCAATAGCTCCTTGTAGTGTTCCCTTCGCTGCGATCATGGAACTCCCGGACTCTTGCATGGCTTCTCAAGGTGAAAGGAACGATCTTGCTTGATGTCTTCGAGGCCGAAAATGATCTACGTCAAGAAGACACTAACTCAAGCTACTACTTCACTAATGAGAGATTAGTGAAGCTAACACCCTATACTAAAATGCTAATCTAGTAGAGTATGATGAAGTAGGAAGTGGGCTCACTTTAGTTTTATTTTTCTCACAATATTTTCTCTCTTCAGAAAAACCAAGCAAGCTTTTTCAAGGAAGAAGAAGATGAGCTCAAGAGATGAGAATGAGCTAATTGAGGTGAGAGAATCAACCATGGGTGAGTTTGTATCATATAGCTAACTCATGTAGAGACATAACCATGGCTAAATTATAATGGTTATGTTAATAAATATCTTAAGTAAAACAAAATGAGTGGACTAAGTCAATGCATCCAAAAGCTTTTACAAGCTTCATGCATGTGACTAATTATCCACTAATTTGGATTTACTTTAAATATTTAAACCCTATATTATAATTAGTATGGTGTAAGTCTCATACACCCATGTAGTGTGTATCAACAATCATGACACAAAAGAAAACTCAATTAATATATATCACATATATATTAAGTGTGCACATGTGAGAAAATAAATGCTTAAGTGAGCTAATATTAGTTAATGTAAACTAGTATATCAAATATACAACTATACACTAAATTATCAAATCAACACTTGATTTAATAATCCGGCTATATCACATATAACCGACTAAAATAATATGTACCATCTTATCGAATCAACACTTGATTCGGTAACCCGGCGATATCACATATAATCGACCGATATAAATATCGCGAGAATAGAATACGGTATCACATACTCATATTATTCTCGGTCCCGCACATATCACATATGTGCTCCTATTTCGTTTTGCCTGAGTCAGTAAAACCTCTATGTAGAACTCTAAAGACTCGTCAATACGCCGGTAGTATGTGATGATCATATCAAACACCCCTAAGCCGTCATCGGTACTAGCTAGACGTAACGGCTACCCAGGTATTGAGTGATCAGAAGATCAACAAGCAAGCCTGCTCTAGCTCCTGTAAAGCCTGTCAGTAACACTACCGTACAGTCTGGTCTTTTCGTCTAAGATGTCGCATATCAAGTCTAGGGGTGGTAAACATCAGACCCCAATAACTTGATAAGTCATGCCGATACGAGGCTCATAACGGGTCGAGAAACTACTGGTAACACTTACCAGTAAATCTCTAAATCAGCCCTGGCCAGGGACTTTCCTGTTATGGCCAATCGAGCACAGCACGACATCTACTGTCACGACCCAAAATTGGCCCGTGACGGCCCTAATACTACGCAACGCCTAAAGACGTAACGCAGTAAAAGAAAGCCAAAACCCAGAAATCTAAACCATGAAAAATACGGAAAAGATAATATAAGTTTTGAAACCATTGAAATCGCAACCCAAATTCTTTAAAAGTCTTACTTTCTTTCTTTAAAATTTTAGCAACACCCCCTTTTTATAAAGACTAGTCAAGATGAATACAACAGAGAAATAAGGACAGTAGAGAAGAAGCTGTATATAAAAGACATCAAATCCACAATAGTACACACTAACGTCCTCACCAAGTCTCTATGTCCACAAATACAATAGTAGATGGAGAGTACAAATACAACGAATATACAATATGAAATACAGATATCCATCTAACCCACCTAAGCAAAATGGTACTGTGAGCTGATGCGGTATCTGTAGCAAAAGATGGTAGCTGGGTAGCTAAATGGAGGAATAGCCTGCCTCGACTACTCGGGGGAACAACCTGAAACACCTGTGGCACAACGGGGGTGAGTTGCCAACTCGTGAATAGTATAAAACATATGCAGGTAATCGCAGGAATGCACGTACAGCATGAATCTATGATATGCGATTACAATAATAGTATGTCATGCAATGCTGGAATAAGGAGAGTACACTAGCAGGTACAATCAATATGTGAAGCAATAATAACATGACAACAGTATGCAATAACTATGCAATAGAGATATGAGAAAGCAAATATGCATCTATCATAAGGGTACACTACAAGTACTACCAATATATGAATCTGTGCATAAGGTAGGTAAGGGTGAGGTATAGGGTGGAATATGTCATTTTCCACGGAAACCTGACGTCGTGGCAGGATCACAATCCATCAAGATACTCCAATCCCAAATCCTCAAACCAGCCCCCACATTGGGCACTCACATCATATAAGTCTCACATCTCCTCAATGTACAATATCGAGTAATCTCCTATATCCCGAATGTACAAATCACCAATCACATAGGTATGTCCAATATCCAATCCCAATGAATCACCTAATATCCCAAGTCAAATCTCAAGTAAGAATCTAACATCCTAAGGGTAAATACATAGAAATAAGTATGATGGGGGCAATACACATATATTAGCGTCTCATTCCACTAATATTGGTGTAAGGGTATATATAACAACGGCTAAATCCCCTGTTATATATACAAAAAGGGGTTAGAGAAATATCATGAAAACAGTGTGCCAAGCATCGGCACAGAAATTCTCGTATATCGGGCTCCGTCAGTCCGGATCAGCCCACGGGGTCCGTCTGCGATATCGGCCCTCGGCCCCGACAGTACAGATCCTCCCGCATCCATCTCTCGACTCTGGCCAGTAGCCTCCGGACAACTGCCAGGTCCAATCAATCACCGGTAGGTACTCGCCCGCCTCCAGGCTCAATCGGCAAACCCATCGATCTTCTTGCCGAGGGGAACCATACCGGGCCCCACCATGTACTCTCATACGGCAACCACACCTCGTATGGAGTATATAATCAACACCGATAAAACTCATGGGGGACACACAAATATCATATCAAGGAAACCGGGTTGTTCCATGTATGCATAATTTCATGAACTCCCGCGGTTCCCAAATCCCGAAAACATCATATAAAATCCAGATAAACAATGCGATATATCTGAATGCGAGCAGGGAAACACAAGTATAAAGCTGAACCAGGTGTATGCGAAATCAGGATAAGGTACAGCTAAGTAACATCAGTAAATATAAATAGGCGACAACAACTGAATATGTGTCTAACATACAGGTGTAGCAATGCGCAGGTATCTACCTATAGGAACTGATGTCGTATACCCCCTGGGTATAAGTAACATATGTAGGAAATCCCTCCCGGTATAAGTAAAATATGTAGGAGGTATACCTGTAGCTGTATCGCAAAGTGAAAATATACCTATCACTAAAGGTATGATACACTATAGGTATACCGATAAGCTAGATGTCATGTGTGGCAAGCAATAGTAGCTATAAGGGGTAGTGTGTGACATGGCAATTATTGACGGTGTGTGTGTAGCATACAATCCGTGCTCGTGCAACATGAACCGTCAATAATGTATGCAGTGTCTTATGGCTGCTAGTCACAGTATATAACTATATCAAGGAAAAGCAGTAAGGCGCAATTCTACAATGACGTAGAATGTGCGACAGGTAATTGAATCCTAGCCCAGACGCATAACGCCATGCGGGCGATTCCCCTGTAGATGTTAAATCTGCTCACCTACGCTCCACGCTAGGTGAATCCTACCATCTGCTCCCCGTGTAGCCATGTCTGTAATCCCTGCCTGCAAACCTGCAAATAAGATATGGGAATCACATATAAGCCAAATATCCCGCGAAACGCGATATCGAACCAAAACGAGAAACTCGCGTCGCGAACTAAACGCGCGTGCGCACGATACGCTGAATCGTGTGTGTACGCGTCTAAAACCATCGCGACACGCGACGATACGCTGGATCACAGAACCCACTCACGTATCGCGCGTATCGCGCAAACACCACGAACCCAAAAACGACAAATAGCCCCAGATTTTCCTACAGGTAAGATATTACAAAACTAGACATGCCAACGATCTAGACACACAGCAGGAAACCCTACACCAAAACCCCAACACCCCTGCCCCCCACTCGGCCGCAAATTGCGGCCAAAACCAAGGAATTGGCGGCCAGGGTTGGGAGAGGGTGACTCGTCTTCTGGTGGTGTATTCTAGACCTAGGTATCAAGTCCCAGTTTCCTCAATTTTTACCTGAAGGCATCGGGTCTATAGCAGATCACAAAAGTCACAAATATCGCTTAAAAACGACAATTTTGCACAATAAGGAAAACCTATGGTATTTTAGTGTAATTTGGCTATTCCTCAGTTGAAGTGGCCTTGTTAACACTTAAATATACTAGGTTAGCTAACACAATCATCAATTTGTCATCACAACTCACAATTCACCAAAACTAGCACTAAATTAGCTATTTTAACACTAATCGAAGCAATCGATGCACAACTAAGCAAACCAGGAATTGGGTTCAGAAAATATACCCTATGGGATCCTAGAAAGCTGGTGAAGAGGTGTATGGAGGAGGTGAGAGCTTCTGCAAGTGCTGGGGCTCCTCCTGCTCTGCTGCTGCCTCTGCTTCTGTTGCTACTTCTGCTTCTGCTGCTGCTGATGATAATGATGGTGATGCTGTTGTTTCTGTTGTTGTTGTTGTAGTTGATGTTGTTGTTGTTACTGCTGTTGTCTTTGTTGTAGTTGATGTTGCTGTGGTTGTTGTTGTAGTTGATGTTGCTGATGGTGATGAAGCTGCTGCTGCTGGTGATGGTGATGCAAGCTGCTGCTGCTGGAGCTCTCTCAGGTAAGTGTGTGTGTGTGTGAGAGTGTGAGGGAAATGAGAGAAAGAAAAAGAAATGGAGAAATGGGCACTCACCAAAGGCCCCCTTCTCACTCTCTCTCTCATAAAGAGGCATGGGCAAAGCCATGATGCCCATGCTCACTCTCTCTCCAAAGTCAACAAGAAGTCAAACAATAATAAAAAAAAACTCCATTACAATTTCATTTGAATAAAACCAACCATAACACTTAAACAAGACAATTAACTTAAAGAGAATGGGTTAATCCATCATGCTAGCTAATCATGGTCTAACCCATCTCTAACCCTAGTTATCATGCACAAGTGTGCGTGTGCCTAACAAAATTGTAATAAAATACACATTAAATAGGATAAAATATTTAAAACTTAATTTGGTAAACTTTTTATTAAAAACCACACATTAAAATATAATTAGCTACAAAACACATTCTAAGGTGTTACAATCTCCCCCCTTAAAAGAAATTCGTCCCCGAATTTAAAAAAATAATCCGATACGCATACCTTCAAAGAGAAGGTTAAAATCCTCAAATCTCGTTCGCAGCCTCCCAAGTGACTAACTCACTATACGGCTACGTCCAAGGAAACCCTTCACAGATGGCAAGACTCTTGACCGATGTTCCTCCACCTGCCGAGCCATTAACACACATGGCTGCTGGTGAACGAAAGATCGCGTCCAGCTCAATGGTCTGATGCCAAAACATGTGAGAAGGTCATGAAGGTAATTGTAAAGTATCATCACAAGGAATACGGGGTGAAAATCCAATAATCTGGGCGGAAGTGCAAAATTGAAGGCAACAAAACTAACCCACTTATAGGATCTCAGAAGGACCTAAATCCTGGGATAAGCTTCCCAAAATCCAACACGTCATTCATCGGAAGGTCCGTAGGAATACATGATTTGCCACTGCGCACTCAAGCCTGCGACCAGCACGGTCGCATAAGACATCTGTTTGCAATGGACAGTTCTCATCCTGACCTGAACACAACTGGACTATCTCCGAATTTCTCTAGACATAGCTGGGGTCCAAAATCCTACTTACGCAGAGTCAGAAAACAACAGGCTGGCGATCGACACGACCTAACCCCTAAGCCTAAGGGTGGCCAATTGGAGTGTCTCCTGATAACAGTTATCGAAGGAGAACCCTAACAATGGCGAGTGACGATCCCAAGCTGCTGACGACAACCAACACAAACACACAACTTTAACAAAACAACTGAGCAAACTGAGTATAACCGGATGACAAGAATCCGAATGGAGTCACACCCTATCCAAACTTGGGTAGAAACCATAATGAAATTTGTGGAGATCTGCTCCCATTCCTACTTCGGAACGGTAAAAGATTGCAACTCTCCAGCCGGCCTCAGATGCTCGACTCAAGCACACAACAAGACTGACACCTTGAAACGAAACCTGAAACTTCTCTTTACATCCCTGTCCACTCGTAACTATCTCACAAGTCACGCCAAACTGGTGGAACTTGAATGAATAAAGAGAGTTGACAGATGTGCATGTGCTAGGATTACACGCCTCTACCTGATAATGGCAGGTACACAAACGTGTCCCTAACTTAGCACATCATTGTCACAATCAAGGTCTCTGAATCATTACCCAGCCGAATATGCTCAAGTATCTCTGACGTACGAGCTTCGACGGGCAGTGTCTCGCGAAAACGATTTAAGGAAAGTGGTCGGGCGCGGACATGAGCAAGCTGTCCCCTCCGTAAAGACGAACTAAGCTATACTCAACGATCACACAAAAACTGTAAATCTGCAGAAGACCATCACAACAATCCAAATCTGCTGCAGGAAGATGTACATTAAGCTCTAGTGGTCCGTGGAAAATCTGACACGACTCTCAAGCAAGTAGTGTCTCCAAATCTCCAACGCAAAACCACCGCGGCCATCTCCAGATCATGAGTGGAATATCCTCCTCGTACTTCCTCCAAATGTAGGGAAAGCAAAAGCGATATCTCTATAGTGTCACCTCAGTACACAATCGAGCCCACTCAAGAAACACTACAGTTAAACAACAAAGTCGCCCGAACCAAAAGCAAAGAAAGACTGATGCAGTTGTTAACAGAATCTTCAACTGCCGAAAACTCCATACACATGCCTCAGTCCACAGAAAAGAAACCTCCATCTCGGTCAATTCAGTCGACGGTGCAGCACTACCCTAGCAATCCTGCATGAAACGGCGGCAAAAACCTGCTAAGCCCAACAATCTGCGGATCTCCGTCCTGCACACAAGTCTGGATCTAAGCTGTACGGCCACGATCTCCCTCGGGACCATACGGAACCGTCTCCCGTGACTACAAGACCTAGGAGTCAACACAACAAGCATGAAGAAACACTCCGAGAATTTAGCAACTGCTGGTGCTCTCCCAGCATCTGCATAACAAATCCTCAAGTGCTACTCCTGTCCCTCAAGACACATTAAGTGGACCAGAGTGTCGTAAATAACACAACAAAAACTGGTCGAGGAACGGCCTGCAGAAATCTGGTTCATCATATTAACAAATGCTGCTAGGGCATCAGGGAATCCAACAACTCACCGATACACACAAAGCCCGTAGCACGCATAAGGCAGTCTTCGGAATGCCATCATCCCGAATCCGCAATAATGATGACCTGATCCCAAGCAAACTTAGAAAATGTCTCGCAATCTGGAGCTGATCGAAGAAATCGTCACGGCGAGGTGAAGGATACCTATCCGCACCATAAGCCGGTTCAATTGACGATCCGTCGATACACAACGTCCAACTGCCGTCTTCCTCCTGGACGAACAGAAATAGGAGTTCCCAAAAGCGAAACACTCAGACGCACAAAACTCCCCAAACCAAAACTCTGCAGCTGATCCTTTAGCTCCCAAGCTTCGCTGGCCCATCTGGAACAACGTCGGAAAAAATCTCGCACGAAAGGAACCCAGTCCAACAATCCCACTGTGGCTCCGGTATCACGAATGAACGCCAAGAATCCACGACATCTCCTCAGTAGCCGACTAGCGAAAAAGGCTGAATTCAAGCTGTGAGAGGCGGCACAACTATCCACCTGCACAACAAGAACTGATTTACCGGGGAAAACAAAACCTAACTTGCTTCCTCACGGTAGTCCACAGACGCCTAACACGTAGCTGACCAGTCTGTGCCCAGAAGAACGTCAAACCCAACACCTCAAGAAGGATCAAAACGACGGACGAATCTCTATCTCCTATCCGATTGGCACAAAACTGAAATACGTGTCGCGCAACAAAAGGATCGCTGACAGAAGTTAAAACTACTACTACTAATCTACCCAACAACGGTACAAGCAAGAGGACAACGAATACATCAAAAGAACATATAAATCAAGGGTACCTGAAAACTCCACATTGGACGTCTGCGCGTCCCGATGAGTAGAAGCAAACTCCTGTGTCTGCCCTCTACTCGCAGCTGGATGAACTCCTCCGGTAGACTGAGCCCTCTGAGCAAATCTTCCACGTCCACGGCCTCTCTGAAAACGATCATGACGAGGTGCTAAGGAACAATCCCTGACGAAGTGCTGAAGGCTCCCGCATCGAAAACATCCACGTGCTGACTGCTGACCATCCTGGGGATGAGAGCTGAACGACTGTCCTCGTCCTAAGCCTCTGCTACTCCCGCGACGGCCACGAAATCTGTCTCAACGACCAAACCTCTGTCTCTGGGCTGGTACACTGGTACGAGTCCTCCACTGTCCTGGAATATGTGCCTCGTCAACTGGAGCTGCAACAACTGGTGCTATGTAGGTGACGGATTGCTGCATACTGATCGTAAGGGATAGCTGAGTAACGGGGGTGACAACCTCCTGTCGTAGCTCCCGAACGACGTCAACTAAAGAACTCATCGTCTGGCGGAACTCCTGCATCTCTACCAAAAGTCTATCCATAGTATAGGTCGTAGGCTGACCCGTCTGCACCTGTGCAACTAGAGTGCCATCCTGGTCAGTACTCGTCTCACCCGAGCTAACTCTGACCTCGGCCCTCGGTGCATCGCTCTGAGTCCCCATAGTCATCGGCGGCAAGGCTATAAATAGATATAAGATGAGATTCGATAAGAATGAGGAAATCGAGTCTCAAGGATATGAATCATCAAGGAAGGAATGTCAAGCAAATTGTACTTAGGTCACTTAATGCAAGGTACCGCGCAGTGGGTATGCTGCAGACATACACACACTACGTTACTCTGCTTAAGCTACCTACTCCATCATACTAAGGTCATCCTACACTCCGAAAGGTAAAACCTAACGCTCTGATACCAACTTTGTCACGACCCAAAATTGGCCCGTGACGGCCCTAATACTACGCAACGCCTAAAGACGTAACGCAGTAAAAGAAAGCCAAAACCCAGAAATCTAAACCATGAAAAATACGGAAAAGATAATATAAGTTTTAAAACCATTGAAATCGCAACCCAAATTCTTTAAAAGTCTTACTTTCTTTCTTTAAAATTTTAGCAACACCCCCTTTTTATAAAGACTAGTCAAGATGAATACAACAGAGAAATAAGGACAGTAGAGAAGAAGCTGTATATAAAAGACATCAAATCCACAATAGTACACACTAACGTCCTCACCAAGTCTCTATGTCCACAAATACAATAGTAGATGGAGAGTACAAATACAACGAATATACAATATGAAATACAGATATCCATCTAACCCACCTAAGCAAAATGGTACTGTGAGCTGATGCGGTATCTGTAGCAAAAGATGGTAGCTGGGTAGCTAAATGGAGGAATAGCCTGCCTCGACTACTCGGGGGAACAACCTGAAACACCTGTGGCACAACGGGGGTGAGTTGCCAACTCGTGAATAGTATAAAACATATGCAGGTAATCGCAGGAATGCACGTACAGCATGAATCTATGATATGCGATTACAATAATAGTATGTCATGCAATGCTGGAATAAGGAGAGTACACTAGCAGGTACAATCAATATGTGAAGCAATAATAACATGACAACAGTATGCAATAACTATGCAATAGAGATATGAGAAAGCAAATATGCATCTATCATAAGGGTACACTACAAGTACTACCAATATATGAATCTGTGCATAAGGTAGGTAAGGGTGAGGTATAGGGTGGAATATGTCATTTTCCACGGAAACCTGACGTCGTGGCAGGATCACAATCCATCAAGATACTCCAATCCCAAACCTCAAACCAGCCCCCACATTGGGCACTCACATCATATAAGTCTCACATCTCCTCAATGTACAATATCGAGTAATCTCCTATATCCCGAATATACAAATCACCAATCACATAGGTATGTCCAATATCCAATCCCAATGAATCACCTAATATCCCAAGTCAAATCTCAAGTAAGAATCTAACATCCTAAGGGTAAATACATAGAAATAAGTATGATGGGGGCAATACACATATATTAGCGTCCCATTCCACTAATATTGGTGTAAGGGTATATATAACAACGGCTAAATCCCCTGTTATTGTAACATTTTCAAAAATATAAAATAGTAATTTTGGGAACTTTTATAATTTAATATTATTTTATTGATTATTTTAATATTAAATGCAAATAAATAGGAAAAATGTTAGGAAAATTATGAAAAATTATGGAAAATTCTAAAATAGGGTAAATTAGTGAATTATGACATTTTTAAGTTTTTGTGATTAGTTTGACACTAATTTAGTGCTAATCGCGATTAAAATCGCTAATCGGGTTTTTTGGCAATTTTGTGCAAAACTTGCACATATCACTTTTCCTACACTTGTGCATTTTTCTTGCCATGATTTATCTTTTGGGTTTACTATTGATGTGAGAAGGTTTGGATTTAAAAAGAAAAGGAAAAGAAAAGAAAATGAAATGATGAGGGTAGGTGAGAGAGAGAGGTGGGCCTTTGACTTATAACCTTAGCCATTCTCTCTTGTTCTTCTCTCATTCCTTCCTCCTCATCCTTGAGTTGCTGCTGCTGCTGCCTAGCCCCTTTCTCCCCCTCTTCAACTCCTCTCACTTCATCTCTAAAACATACTCAAAACCCCAAACTCCCTTCACAAATATTAGTCCCCATCTCATCCTCTACAAGATGAACCGAGCAAAGTAGGATTTTGATGAAGTTGGGAAGTTGGTGCTGCCTATGGAGGAGCAAGTGAGGTATAACTCTTTCTTTAGTTTAGTTTTGGCTCGATGTCGTGTTTTTGTGTTGTTTTGAGACATGGATAACCTGCTGTGACCCCGAGCCCATACTGGTAAAATAAACAGTGTTAGAATGTTGTGCAGGTAGCCCTAGGAGACCACCCAGAACCCCACACCCTACCCACCTGTTTTGGCCGGCGGCCAATGAAGGAATGGCCGGCGACGCCGGCCCATTAGAGGAGCTAGGGTTTGGTTTCTTAGGAGGAGTTATCTGATGTTATTTGGGGTAGTTTGGTCCTACTTAAATTGTGAATACTAACTGTTAATGGAATCTGGGGGCTGTGGTGAGTTTGTGCTTGACCCGGGTGACGTAATCCCTGACCTGAACCATATACGTGAGCCGTGGCATGAACTCAGGAATTTGACCATATCAGTTTTGTGACTTTCAGTGTGCCTATGAGGAATCTGGAACATACTGGGGCATCTTCAGATAAAATAAGTGATACCAGGGACCCACATTAGACCCCAGGAGGCCACCCTAGGAAAATGAGCACCCAACTCCATGATTGGGCCGGCGAGGCCGGGCTTTTGCTGGTTGTGGCCGGCCACCCTGTAGAGTTACATGCCCTTGTTGCTTCCATACCTCATATACACCCTGCATAGTACCCTGGACTTGTTTATTTGATCTGGTTTGACCTAGGGTGAAATCTGGGACATATATCCTAAGTTGCTGTTTTGGATTCGTGTTTCCGTATTTCGTATTTTTGATTCTGAAATGGTGGATTGTGTTTTGCCTCGACTATTTGTCGTTTATACGACAATATAGAGGATTTATTGATGGTTTTGAAGGCGTGCCATAGGTTCTCACCTATAGGCCCCCTTATCGTATCGTTTCGGATTTCATGCGCCGTTTTAGATTGGATGTGATTTTAATGCGCATATACGATATTTTGATGTGTAGGTACCCATGAAGACCTCGGGACGACAAGCAAATACGTGGTGACGTCCGCAAATGATGATACAGGTGAGTAGATTATATCTACAGGGGGAAGTCGGGTGGATGGCGTATAGCACCCCCGCAGTCCGTAGATAGATTACTATGTGGGTTATTGTTATAATAGGTGTACTATGGATAGTGTAGGGTTAGAAGTGACTAGTGTAGTTCATAGTCGCGAACCCTAGGATAGAATTACACCTACACACATACCCTTGCTTATCACTTGTACTTGCACTGTGTTTGATGATGTGGTATGACTTTGGAGATGAGTCGATGATGTGGGCTTGGTGCCATGAGATCGGTGCTTTGATACGATTCATATGTGGGATATGACTTGTGATTCTTGCGGGCTTGGGATATGTGTTTACCCCCGCATGCATACTTTACTGATGGTATCGATTTGTACTAGACATAGAATAGTACCCCAGACTTTTGATCTGATGATAGTGATACCTGTTATATGATGAGACAGTGAGATGTTGAACCCTACCCAGCTATTGGGGATGCCGTACGATGATTTACCGTACGAGCCGATATTGATGATAGATCCGCACTCTTAACTCGAGGATATCTTACGATATGACATTGAGGTGGGATCACCGACTATATATCTATATATACCGACTCAGATTTAGGTGGTTTCCACACCTACCCCTCCTGATCGACCTGATACTTAGATGTAGTTTGCATAGTAGATACTTCACTGTGGTGTTGACTATTAGAGATCTGCTTTTTCATGCTATTCGCATTGCTGGCATATGTTCATTGCTATATTATTATCATGCTATTAGGACACCAGCACCATTATCGATGATGCGTATGTTTCACGTACACCATTTGCCGGCTCACACACTTCATCATCGATAATTGCCATGCCACTACACTGTAGTACTGTTGCATTCATGATATGATTCTTGCTTGGCATATTGTACACATGTACCTGTACACAAACATAGATGATTCATTGCTAAAGGAGCGGTTTCTCTCGACATATGCACATTACTATTCCATGTTGCATGATTTCCGATATGATTACCTTTCTTTACATGTCGCATCCATCATGGATTGATTGCATAGCACATCGCATTGGATTTACTTCTTGATGTGGATTTTCATGTGATTTCTGATTTTGAGGACCGTGGGGTTATTTAAGAAAAGATGCTCTATTATGAAAAACCCGGTACCTCGTGATATGATATTTCGGTGCGTCCACCACGCGTTTTCTCGGTGCTGAGACGTGTGCTTGAAACCCGATTCGAGGAGGTGATGTTCCGTTTGCGGGTTCGTGGTGGGCCCGGTATGGTTCCCCTCGGCAAGATGATCGATGAGTTTGCCGATTGAGCCTGGAGGCGGGCGAGCACCTACTGGTGATTTTATTTGAGCTCGGCGGATATCTGGGGGATACCGACCGGAGATGAGAGATGGGCGTACTGCTGGGGCCGAGGGCCGATTCCGCAGACATAGCCCGCGGGCTGATCCGGACTGACGGAGCCCGCTGGATGAGGATTTACGTGTCGATGCTAGACACGGGTTTCATGATGTTTTTCCATGCTTTTGTTTATATCCTCACATTGCATATATGATGCTTATCGTCAGTGGGTGACGAGTGGACGGGTTCCACATACATACAGACATGGATTATATACAGACATGGTTCATATATAGACTGGATTTACACCTATCATACTTCTTTTGTATATATAACAGGGTATGTGGGCGCTGTTATATATACCCTTACACCAATATTAGTGGTATGGGACGCTAATATATGTGTATTGATATCATTGATATTTCATCATAGTTACTTCATGCAGACATACCTTACACCGATGACATGTTATTACCTGAGTACCTGGCACTACATACATGATTAGATGTTACCTTGCCACCTTATCACACTCAGATGCACTCTTGTGGATTGTATTACTGATCGTTGACTTAGGTTTATGTCTTGCTTTCGGTTTCTGCTTGTAGATGTTTCTATTCACGAGTTGGCAACTCACCCCCGTTGTGCCACAGTTCTTGCAGGTTCTGCCGTACAGGTTCTATTGCGGCATTTCTGGCACACTACCTTCTTGCGGTGATTTGCTTTTGGTAGGTGGATTCTTTCGCATCAAGAACCACCATTGTATTTATTTTATTCATTGTATCTAGTATTTCCATCAACCAAAACTGTATATTATTTCAGACCTAGACTAGTGATGTATTATTCGACCTTAGAGTCGCGTTTAGTAGTATTGCTGTTTCTTGTTGCTTTTGAGCTTTCTTTTGATTTTGATCCTCGCCACTTGGCGTTGTATATTATTGTTGCATGTGTGGTTGTGACCGTCGATTGACGAAGAGCTAGCTCCCGCTTGGGGATGCCTTTATCATTTGCATATATTGATATTCTTGTTGTACCCCATTCGGGGCCAGTTTTACAAAAGAAACTCTGCCGAAATTTTTAGAAAAGACTTACAGTTTTTAAAACGCACCTTCGGCTTAGTTATTTAAAAACCTTGATTTCAAACATGTTTTCTTCACTTCTTTAAACCAGTTTTCTTTACTTATTCCTAAAAATGGTTTTAGATTTCTGGGCTTTTGGCTTACTTGGATCAGATGGAGTCCTATAGACTTCATATGGTTCAAGGGCCAGTCACGTGCTCTTTCGGGTCGTGACAAAGTTGGTATCACAGCGCTAGGTTGACCTTGGTTCGAGTCTAAGTTTGACTATGTGGAGCCTAGGGAGTTATTTATATACGGAACTTAGGCTTGACCTTACGGAACTTAGACTTGGTCGAGGGGGTATTAGACCCGAACTTTCGTCGTTTTAGGATGACCCTTGGTTGATGGATTAGGTGACTAAAGTAGAGTGACGTACCGTTGGTATGTTCCGCGGCATACTTACGACACGCCACTCCGCTTAAGGAACCTTAGGATGTACATACTTTCGAGATCAGTGATTCTCTTCATATCCAGGATTATACATCCATTTGAGATCCCCGATTCTTTTAGTTTCATGATCATACCTTCATTGATGATGTTCCTTCCTATGATCATGTATCCACTTTGGATCTGTTGTTTCCTTTCTTGCCATTGATGTGCTCTCTTTGATACTCGATTGAGGTTCCTGTCACCATGTTTGAGCGCAGTTTGGGCTGCTGCTAGGGTTACGGCCGGTGTGAGCTCGTTTGGTACGAGGGCCGACCATTGTGTTTTCTGGTGACATGGGAACGTCTCGAGTTAGTGTTGGTGATTGTGACCTCTAGTGGAGGCGAGTGCTTGGTCTTGTACCGGATGACCGGACCATTGTTAGAGCTGTCAGTTGAGAGAGGACTGTTGATGTACAGCATACCTCAGAGATTGTGATGTCGCCTACCGTGCAGACAGATGGACCAGCTGTGGCTGAGATTGACAGGATGTTGCTTTCGGAGCTTACGAGCTGAGATTGCCGTGGCTTTCGGGCAGATGTGCGACAGATGATATCTAGTCTACCCGATTTGAGAGGCGAAGGTGATTCGTCCGATTTTGCGACAGAGCGGGCCCAGATGAGTTGAAGATTTCCAGTGTGGAGAGTCTTACTCAGATCTAGAGCAGACCGATTCAGAGATGACCGCCAATGTGTTGCCTTTCCTGGAGGATTGAGGCGTTGTTCGGCGTTCAGGCGTATGAGCCAGTTTTTGCTGCAAATGATGAGATATCGCCCAGATGATTGGAGCTACTGCAGCGTGAGCATATACTTAGAGAGATGATAGCGAGTCGCTAGTCACCTGAGGATGAATGACTAGGACATGTGGTTCGTTCGTTTACCGATGCGAGGTCATCAGATAGATTGTTTCCAGCTAGAGACGACTTCACGCAGGTTCGTTGAGAGTCGATTGAGACGATCGGATGTCAGGAGCCTATTTTCCAAGTTTAAAGTATACGGAAAGACATGCAGGTGATTCTAGGGATCCTCTAGAAGAATGAAACCCTAACTCGACTTAATGACCGTGTGAAAGCCTTTGAACCTTCGGGTTTGCGGCGGTTCCTCGGCGCCATTAGTGAGGCTTGGGTTTGCCCTTCTACGGCTGGACCACCGACGCTGTGGCATGTACTCGATACTGTTAAACTGTACCCGAGATGTGAGCTCTTGGGGGATTATAAGGATCTGACGAGTCGATCGGATGGTTCGACATCTTTCGGATATCGTGATGGGACGCTGCTTGGGAGACTCCAGATGCGAGCGTAGCCGTCGGAGCGCAGTTCGTGCAGCCATGATGAGACGAGTCCGAATCAGTCGACATTGACGCAGAGTGAAGAAAAGAGTTCGCAAGATATTTCGACGAGATGACGTCCCACTCCGCTGACATCAGAGATGTGATACGCATCCAGAGGCGTGGTTTATGGATATATCTTCCAGAAAGAAGCGCAATAAGTATGTAGCCGTTCCGGAATAAGCTTTAGCTTCAGCTTTGGATGACGACTTCCGGGCAATTCGGCAGGTTTGAGATTTGAGAAAGGAACCTCGGCAGGACCCTTCTGGAAAACGATACGAGAAGACCTAGACCAGGAGTGGTCGTATTGTGCGCACCCAGCAGGACAGAGTTCAGCATTGTCGACGAGGTAGTTGACCATGTTCGGATAAAGGAACTTACCCAGATTCTTTGCGAATTGATCAAGACGGACGAGTTATGAGTATTCCTCCGATGGTTGGGACGTGTTCCCGAGGACCAGTTCAGCCTGACATCTGCTACAGAATGATGAAGCTACAGAGTACGCGATTTCGAGTCCGTGAGAGACTTCAGATTGACCGTGGCCGAGAACAGTGCAGTGCATAGTAGCTTGGCGTGACATCATAGTGGACGACGATAGAGACAGTTGGAACAAGAGGTTCGTGTGAGACACTGACGAGCTACCATTGCTTCCCATCGAGACTAGAGACCTGATTTGCTTACAGAGACGTTGGGATGTGACCAGTTTCTGAGAAAATATTGTGCTGAGGACACATGTGTCTTTTGAGCGAGAAGAGGTTGTGCAGGAGGGCCAGCCTCTGTACCGATCGGCATTGGCATGATTGGAAGAGACCTTGAGCAGGATTCCTTCCAGGACATTGCTGCAATGATGTTTGCACCCAGGATCAGATGTGTGACGTGCATTCAGAGAGCCAGAGGCCGACGCTAGTGATATGCTGCCTTACGAGTGGTCGTGAGGTTTGACCGAGAGGTGACCAGAGAAGTGCCAGAACGGAATCGTCCCCGTTAGCACACCTGACAGGGCCGATGAGCCGATTGACTGTGAGATTGGTAATCCGCAGAGAAGATAAGGACCCAGAGAGCCAGAGGACGCCAGACCATGAGCAAGAGGCAGGTAGATATCCTGCGCTGCTAGCAGTGGATGCACCGACTCCTTCTCGACCTTGAAGGAGGAACCACCGACGACGGTATTTATGATTTGTGATTTTGTGATTCGATTATCACGTATCCGTCATTTTGGACTTCGGTATTTTGGGCGTTCTGTTTGCATGATTTAGTTTTGATGACTGAGTTTCATGATATTGGTTTCATGCACCCACTGGATATTTATATATTTTGCGCAGAGTTTTTACATTGGGATATTGATTGAGATTTCATGCCTACCGTATGCAGCGATTTGATTTGCATTTTCAGCGTGGTTTTCATGCACCTTTAGTGTTTTGATATACGATTTTGGTGCACGCCAGATGCACTAAATCGGGATTCTTCGTGCATGTCTCATGCACCTGAATTTCTTTCTGTCAGGCACACACGTTGCCTACGACAGATGTTTCGTGCACACCCGTTGCACCTAGATGTTGTTCTGTATACCTGTTTGACACATTTATGGATTTTGATTCCTTGCACACCAGACGCATAGGATATTCTTATATATGCATTTTGGGGATTGATTTCTAGTAGAGCAGTACATTTTATGATATTCTCTCTGTATTGATATTTTCGGAGCCCCGACAAATTGGATTATTACTGAAATGGTTTTAGTAGTGGGGGTTTAAATTTAAATTCGGGGACCGAATTTCTTTAAGGGGGGTAGATTGTAACATTTTCAAAAATATAAAATATTAATTTTGGGAATTTTTATAATTTAATATTATTTTATTGATTATTTTAATATTAAATGCAAATAAATAGGAAAAATGTTAGGAAAATTATGAAAAATTATGGAAAATTCTAAAATAGGGTAAATTAGTGAATTATGACATTTTTAAGTTTTTGTGATTAGTTTGACACTAATTTAGTGCTAATCGCGATTAAAATCGCTAATCGGGTTTTTTGGCAATTTTGTGCAAAACTTGCACATATCACTTTTCCTACACTTGTGCATTTTTCTTGCCATGATTTATCTTTTGGGTTTACTATTGATGTGAGAAGGTTTGGATTTAAAAAGAAAAGGAAAAGAAAAGAAAATGAAATGATGAGGGTAGGTGAGAGAGAGAGGTGGGCCTTTGACTTATAACCTTAGCCATTCTCTCTTGTTCTTCTCTCATTCCTTCCTCCTCATCCTTGAGTTGCTGCTGCTGCTGCCTAGCCCCTTTCTCCCCCTCTTCAACTCCTCTCACTTCATCTCTAAAACATACTCAAAACCCCAAACTCCCTTCACAAATATTAGTCCCCATCTCATCCTCTACAAGATGAACCGAGCAAAGTAGGATTTTGATGAAGTTGGGAAGTTGGTGCTGCCTATGGAGGAGCAAGTGAGGTATAACTCTTTCTTTAGTTTAGTTTTGGCTCGATGTCGTGTTTTTGTGTTGTTTTGAGACATGGATAACCTGCTGTGACCCCGAGCCCATACTGGTAAAATAAACAGTGTTAGAATGTTGTGCAGGTAGCCCTAGGAGACCACCCAGAACCCCACACCCTACCCACCTGTTTTGGCCGGCGGCCAATGAAGGAATGGCCGGCGACGCCGGCCCATTAGAGGAGCTAGGGTTTGGTTTCTTAGGAGGAGTTATCTGATGTTATTTGGGGTAGTTTGGTCCTACTTAAATTGTGAATACTAACTGTTAATGGAATCTGGGGGCTGTGGTGAGTTTGTGCTTGACCCGGGTGACGTAATCCCTGACCTGAACCATATACGTGAGCCGTGGCATGAACTCAGGAATTTGACCATATCAGTTTTGTGACTTTCAGTGTGCCTATGAGGAATCTGGAACATACTGGGGCATCTTCAGATAAAATAAGTGATACCAGGGACCCACATTAGACCCCAGGAGGCCACCCTAGGAAAATGAGCACCCAACTCCATGATTGGGCCGGCGAGGCCGGGCTTTTGCTGGTTGTGGCCGGCCACCCTGTAGAGTTACATGCCCTTGTTGCTTCCATACCTCATATACACCCTGCATAGTACCCTGGACTTGTTTATTTGATCTGGTTTGACCTAGGGTGAAATCTGGGACATATATCCTAAGTTGCTGTTTTGGATTCGTGTTTCCGTATTTCGTATTTTTGATTCTGAAATGGTGGATTGTGTTTTGCCTCGACTATTTGTCGTTTATACGACAATATAGAGGATTTATTGATGGTTTTGAAGGCGTGCCATAGGTTCTCACCTATAGGCCCCCTTATCGTATCGTTTCGGATTTCATGCGCCGTTTTAGATTGGATGTGATTTTAATGCGCATATACGATATTTTGATGTGTAGGTACCCATGAAGACCTCGGGACGACAAGCAAATACGTGGTGACGTCCGCAAATGATGATACAGGTGAGTAGATTATATCTACAGGGGGAAGTCGGGTGGATGGCGTATAGCACCCCCGCAGTCCGTAGATAGATTACTATGTGGGTTATTGTTATAATAGGTGTACTATGGATAGTGTAGGGTTAGAAGTGACTAGTGTAGTTCATAGTCGCGAACCCTAGGATAGAATTACACCTACACACATACCCTTGCTTATCACTTGTACTTGCACTGTGTTTGATGATGTGGTATGACTTTGGAGATGAGTCGATGATGTGGGCTTGGTGCCATGAGATCGGTGCTTTGATACGATTCATATGTGGGATATGACTTGTGATTCTTGCGGGCTTGGGATATGTGTTTACCCCCGCATGCATACTTTACTGATGGTATCGATTTGTACTAGACATAGAATAGTACCCCAGACTTTTGATCTGATGATAGTGATACCTGTTATATGATGAGACAGTGAGATGTTGAACCCTACCCAGCTATTGGGGATGCCGTACGATGATTTACCGTACGAGCCGATATTGATGATAGATCCGCACTCTTAACTCGAGGATATCTTACGATATGACATTGAGGTGGGATCACCGACTATATATCTATATATACCGACTCAGATTTAGGTGGTTTCCACACCTACCCCTCCTGATCGACCTGATACTTAGATGTAGTTTGCATAGTAGATACTTCACTGTGGTGTTGACTATTAGAGATCTGCTTTTTCATGCTATTCGCATTGCTGGCATATGTTCATTGCTATATTATTATCATGCTATTAGGACACCAGCACCATTATCGATGATGCGTATGTTTCACGTACACCATTTGCCGGCTCACACACTTCATCATCGATAATTGCCATGCCACTACACTGTAGTACTGTTGCATTCATGATATGATTCTTGCTTGGCATATTGTACACATGTACCTGTACACAAACATAGATGATTCATTGCTAAAGGAGCGGTTTCTCTCGACATATGCACATTACTATTCCATGTTGCATGATTTCCGATATGATTACCTTTCTTTACATGTCGCATCCATCATGGATTGATTGCATAGCACATCGCATTGGATTTACTTCTTGATGTGGATTTTCATGTGATTTCTGATTTTGAGGACCGTGGGGTTATTTAAGAAAAGATGCTCTATTATGAAAAACCCGGTACCTCGTGATATGATATTTCGGTGCGTCCACCACGCGTTTTCTCGGTGCTGAGACGTGTGCTTGAAACCCGATTCGAGGAGGTGATGTTCCGTTTGCGGGTTCATGGTGGGCCCGGTATGGTTCCCCTCGGCAAGATGATCGATGAGTTTGCCGATTGAGCCTGGAGGCGGGCGAGCACCTACTGGTGATTGTATTTGAGCTCGGCGGATATCTGGGGGATACCGACCGGAGATGAGAGATGGGCGTACTGCTGGGGCCGAGGGCCGATTCCGCAGACATAGCCCGCGGGCTGATCCGGACTGACGGAGCCCGCTGGATGAGGATTTACGTGTCGATGCTAGACACGGGTTTCATGATGTTTTTCCATGCTTTTGTTTATATCCTCACATTGCATATATGATGCTTATCGTCAGTGGGTGACGAGTGGACGGGTTCCACATACATACAGACATGGATTATATACAGACATGGTTCATATATAGACTGGATTTACACCTATCATACTTCTTTTGTATATATAACAGGGTATGTGGGCGCTGTTATATATACCCTTACACCAATATTAGTGGTATGGGACGCTAATATATGTGTATTGATATCATTGATATTTCATCATAGTTACTTCATGCAGACATACCTTACACCGATGACATGTTATTACCTGAGTACCTGGCACTACATACATGATTAGATGTTACCTTGCCACCTTATCACACTCAGATGCACTCTTGTGGATTGTATTACTGATCGTTGACTTAGGTTTATGTCTTGCTTTCGGTTTCTGCTTGTAGATGTTTCTATTCACGAGTTGGCAACTCACCCCCGTTGTGCCACAGTTCTTGCAGGTTCTGCCGTACAGGTTCTATTGCGGCATTTCTGGCACACTACCTTCTTGCGGTGATTTGCTTTTGGTAGGTGGATTCTTTCGCATCAAGAACCACCATTGTATTTATTTTATTCATTGTATCTAGTATTTCCATCAACCAAAACTGTATATTGTTTCAGACCTAGACTAGTGATGTATTATTCGACCTTAGAGTCGCGTTTAGTAGTATTGCTGTTTCTTGTTGCTTTTGAGCTTTCTTTTGATTTTGATCCTCGCCACTTGGCGTTGTATATTATTGTTGCATGTGTGGTTGTGACCGTCGATTGACGAAGAGCTAGCTCCCGCTTGGGGATGCCTTTATCATTTGCATATATTGATATTCTTGTTGTACCCCATTCGGGGCCAGTTTTACAAAAGAAACTCTGCCGAAATTTTTAGAAAAGACTTACAGTTTTTAAAACGCACCTTCGGCTTAGTTATTTAAAAACCTTGATTTCAAACATGTTTTCTTCACTTCTTTAAACCAGTTTTCTTTACTTATTCCTAAAAATGGTTTTAGATTTCTGGGCTTTTGGCTTACTTGGATCAGATGGAGTCCTATAGACTTCATATGGTTCAAGGGCCAGTCACGTGCTCTTTCGGGTCGTGACAAAGTTGGTATCACAGCGCTAGGTTGACCTTGGTTCGAGTCTAAGTTTGACTATGTGGAGCCTAGGGAGTTATTTATATACGGAACTTAGGCTTGACCTTACGGAACTTAGACTTGGTCGAGGGGGTATTAGACCCGAACTTTCGTCGTTTTAGGATGACCCTTGGTTGATGGATTAGGTGACTAAAGTAGAGTGACGTACCGTTGGTATGTTCCGCGGCATACTTACGACACGCCACTCCGCTTAAGGAACCTTAGGATGTACATACTTTCGAGATCAGTGATTCTCTTCATATCCAGGATTATACATCCATTTGAGATCCCCGATTCTTTTAGTTTCATGATCATACCTTCATTGATGATGTTCCTTCCTATGATCATGTATCCACTTTGGATCTGTTGTTTCCTTTCTTGCCATTGATGTGCTCTCTTTGATACTCGATTGAGGTTCCTGTCACCATGTTTGAGCGCAGTTTGGGCTGCTGCTAGGGTTACGGCCGGTGTGAGCTCGTTTGGTACGAGGGCCGACCATTGTGTTTTCTGGTGACATGGGAACGTCTCGAGTTAGTGTTGGTGATTGTGACCTCTAGTGGAGGCGAGTGCTTGGTCTTGTACCGGATGACCGGACCATTGTTAGAGCTGTCAGTTGAGAGAGGACTGTTGATGTACAGCATACCTCAGAGATTGTGATGTCGCCTACCGTGCAGACAGATGGACCAGCTGTGGCTGAGATTGACAGGATGTTGCTTTCGGAGCTTACGAGCTGAGATTGCCGTGGCTTTCGGGCAGATGTGCGACAGATGATATCTAGTCTACCCGATTTGAGAGGCGAAGGTGATTCGTCCGATTTTGCGACAGAGCGGGCCCAGATGAGTTGAAGATTTCCAGTGTGGAGAGTCTTACTCAGATCTAGAGCAGACCGATTCAGAGATGACCGCCAATGTGTTGCCTTTCCTGGAGGATTGAGGCGTTGTTCGGCGTTCAGGCGTATGAGCCAGTTTTTGCTGCAAATGATGAGATATCGCCCAGATGATTGGAGCTACTGCAGCGTGAGCATATACTTAGAGAGATGATAGCGAGTCGCTAGTCACCTGAGGATGAATGACTAGGACATGTGGTTCGTTCGTTTACCGATGCGAGGTCATCAGATAGATTGTTTCCAGCTAGAGACGACTTCACGCAGGTTCGTTGAGAGTCGATTGAGACGATCGGATGTCAGGAGCCTATTTTCCAAGTTTAAAGTATACGGAAAGACATGCAGGTGATTCTAGGGATCCTCTAGAAGAATGAAACCCTAACTCGACTTAATGACCGTGTGAAAGCCTTTGAACCTTCGGGTTTGCGGCGGTTCCTCGGCGCCATTAGTGAGGCTTGGGTTTGCCCTTCTACGGCTGGACCACCGACGCTGTGGCATGTACTCGATACTGTTAAACTGTACCCGAGATGTGAGCTCTTGGGGGATTATAAGGATCTGACGAGTCGATCGGATGGTTCGACATCTTTCGGATATCGTGATGGGACGCTGCTTGGGAGACTCCAGATGCGAGCGTAGCCGTCGGAGCGCAGTTCGTGCAGCCATGATGAGACGAGTCCGAATCAGTCGACATTGACGCAGAGTGAAGAAAAGAGTTCGCAAGATATTTCGACGAGATGACGTCCCACTCCGCTGACATCAGAGATGTGATACGCATCCAGAGGCGTGGTTTATGGATATATCTTCCAGAAAGAAGCGCAATAAGTATGTAGCCGTTCCGGAATAAGCTTTAGCTTCAGCTTTGGATGACGACTTCCGGGCAATTCGGCAGGTTTGAGATTTGAGAAAGGAACCTCGGCAGGACCCTTCTGGAAAACGATACGAGAAGACCTAGACCAGGAGTGGTCGTATTGTGCGCACCCAGCAGGACAGAGTTCAGCATTGTCGACGAGGTAGTTGACCATGTTCGGATAAAGGAACTTACCCAGATTCTTTGCGAATTGATCAAGACGGACGAGTTATGAGTATTCCTCCGATGGTTGGGACGTGTTCCCGAGGACCAGTTCAGCCTGACATCTGCTACAGAATGATGAAGCTACAGAGTACGCGATTTCGAGTCCGTGAGAGACTTCAGATTGACCGTGGCCGAGAACAGTGCAGTGCATAGTAGCTTGGCGTGACATCATAGTGGACGACGATAGAGACAGTTGGAACAAGAGGTTCGTGTGAGACACTGACGAGCTACCATTGCTTCCCATCGAGACTAGAGACCTGATTTGCTTACAGAGACGTTGGGATGTGACCAGTTTCTGAGAAAATATTGTGCTGAGGACACATGTGTCTTTTGAGCGAGAAGAGGTTGTGCAGGAGGGCCAGCCTCTGTACCGATCGGCATTGGCATGATTGGAAGAGACCTTGAGCAGGATTCCTTCCAGGACATTGCTGCAATGATGTTTGCACCCAGGATCAGATGTGTGACGTGCATTCAGAGAGCCAGAGGCCGACGCTAGTGATATGCTGCCTTACGAGTGGTCGTGAGGTTTGACCGAGAGGTGACCAGAGAAGTGCCAGAACGGAATCGTCCCCGTTAGCACACCTGACAGGGCCGATGAGCCGATTGACTGTGAGATTGGTAATCCGCAGAGAAGATAAGGACCCAGAGAGCCAGAGGACGCCAGACCATGAGCAAGAGGCAGGTAGATATCCTGCGCTGCTAGCAGTGGATGCACCGACTCCTTCTCGACCTTGAAGGAGGAACCACCGACGACGGTATTTATGATTTGTGATTTTGTGATTCGATTATCACGTATCCGTCATTTTGGACTTCGGTATTTTGGGCGTTCTGTTTGCATGATTTAGTTTTGATGACTGAGTTTCATGATATTGGTTTCATGCACCCACTGGATATTTATATATTTTGCGCAGAGTTTTTACATTGGGATATTGATTGAGATTTCATGCCTACCGTATGCAGCGATTTGATTTGCATTTTCAGCGTGGTTTTCATGCACCTTTAGTGTTTTGATATACGATTTTGGTGCACGCCAGATGCACTAAATCGGGATTCTTCATGCATGTCTCATGCACCTGAATTTCTTTCTGTCAGGCACACACGTTGCCTACGACAGATGTTTCGTGCACACCCGTTGCACCTAGATGTTGTTCTGTATACCTGTTTGACACATTTATGGATTTTGATTCCTTGCACACCAGACGCATAGGATATTCTTATATATGCATTTTGGGGATTGATTTCTAGTAGAGCAGTACATTTTATGATATTCTCTCTGTATTGATATTTTCGGAGCCCCGACAAATTGGATTATTACTGAAATGGTTTTAGTAGTGGGGGTTTAAATTTAAATTCGGGGACCGAATTTCTTTAAGGGGGGTAGATTGTAACATTTTCAAAAATATAAAATATTAATTTTGGGAATTTTTATAATTTAATATTATTTTATTGATTATTTTAATATTAAATGCAAATAAATAGGAAAAATGTTAGGAAAATTATGAAAAATTATGGAAAATTCTAAAATAGGGTAAATTAGTGAATTATGACATTTTTAAGTTTTTGTGATTAGTTTGACACTAATTTAGTGCTAATCGCGATTAAAATCGCTAATCGGGTTTTTTGGCAATTTTGTGCAAAACTTGCACATATCACTTTTCCTACACTTGTGCATTTTTCTTGCCATGATTTATCTTTTGGGTTTACTATTGATGTGAGAAGGTTTGGATTTAAAAAGAAAAGGAAAAGAAAAGAAAATGAAATGATGAGGGTAGGTGAGAGAGAGAGGTGGGCCTTTGACTTATAACCTTAGCCATTCTCTCTTGTTCTTCTCTCATTCCTTCCTCCTCATCCTTGAGTTGCTGCTGCTGCTGCCTAGCCCCTTTCTCCCCCTCTTCAACTCCTCTCACTTCATCTCTAAAACATACTCAAAACCCCAAACTCCCTTCACAAATATTAGTCCCCATCTCATCCTCTACAAGATGAACCGAGCAAAGTAGGATTTTGATGAAGTTGGGAAGTTGGTGCTGCCTATGGAGGAGCAAGTGAGGTATAACTCTTTCTTTAGTTTAGTTTTGGCTCGATGTCGTGTTTTTGTGTTGTTTTGAGACATGGATAACCTGCTGTGACCCCGAGCCCATACTGGTAAAATAAACAGTGTTAGAATGTTGTGCAGGTAGCCCTAGGAGACCACCCAGAACCCCACACCCTACCCACCTGTTTTGGCCGGCGGCCAATGAAGGAATGGCCGGCGACGCCGGCCCATTAGAGGAGCTAGGGTTTGGTTTCTTAGGAGGAGTTATCTGATGTTATTTGGGGTAGTTTGGTCCTACTTAAATTGTGAATACTAACTGTTAATGGAATCTGGGGGCTGTGGTGAGTTTGTGCTTGACCCGGGTGACGTAATCCCTGACCTGAACCATATACGTGAGCCGTGGCATGAACTCAGGAATTTGACCATATCAGTTTTGTGACTTTCAGTGTGCCTATGAGGAATCTGGAACATACTGGGGCATCTTCAGATAAAATAAGTGATACCAGGGACCCACATTAGACCCCAGGAGGCCACCCTAGGAAAATGAGCACCCAACTCCATGATTGGGCCGGCGAGGCCGGGCTTTTGCTGGTTGTGGCCGGCCACCCTGTAGAGTTACATGCCCTTGTTGCTTCCATACCTCATATACACCCTGCATAGTACCCTGGACTTGTTTATTTGATCTGGTTTGACCTAGGGTGAAATCTGGGACATATATCCTAAGTTGCTGTTTTGGATTCGTGTTTCCGTATTTCGTATTTTTGATTCTGAAATGGTGGATTGTGTTTTGCCTCGACTATTTGTCGTTTATACGACAATATAGAGGATTTATTGATGGTTTTGAAGGCGTGCCATAGGTTCTCACCTATAGGCCCCCTTATCGTATCGTTTCGGATTTCATGCGCCGTTTTAGATTGGATGTGATTTTAATGCGCATATACGATATTTTGATGTGTAGGTACCCATGAAGACCTCGGGACGATAAGCAAATACGTGGTGACGTCCGCAAATGATGATACAGGTGAGTAGATTATATCTACAGGGGGAAGTCGGGTGGATGGCGTATAGCACCCCCGCAGTTCATAGATAGATTACTATGTGGGTTATTGTTATAATAGGTGTACTATGGATAGTGTAGGGTTAGAAGTGACTAGTGTAGTTCATAGTCGCGAACCCTAGGATAGAATTACACCTACACACATACCCTTGCTTATCACTTGTACTTGCACTGTGTTTGATGATGTGGTATGACTTTGGAGATGAGTCGATGATGTGGGCTTGGTGCCATGAGATCGGTGCTTTGATACGATTCATATGTGGGATATGACTTGTGATTCTTGCGGGCTTGGGATATGTGTTTACCCCCGCATGCATACTTTACTGATGGTATCGATTTGTACTAGACATAGAATAGTACCCCAGACTTTTGATCTGATGATAGTGATACCTGTTATATGATGAGACAGTGAGATGTTGAACCCTACCCAGCTATTGGGGATGCCGTACGATGATTTACCGTACGAGCCGATATTGATGATAGATCCGCACTCTTAACTCGAGGATATCTTACGATATGACATTGAGGTGGGATCACCGACTATATATCTATATATACCGACTCAGATTTAGGTGGTTTCCACACCTACCCCTCCTGATCGACCTGATACTTAGATGTAGTTTGCATAGTAGATACTTCACTGTGGTGTTGACTATTAGAGATCTGCTTTTTCATGCTATTCGCATTGCTGGCATATGTTCATTGCTATATTATTATCATGCTATTAGGACACCAGCACCATTATCGATGATGCGTATGTTTCACGTACACCATTTGCCGGCTCACACACTTCATCATCGATAATTGCCATGCCACTACACTGTAGTACTGTTGCATTCATGATATGATTCTTGCTTGGCATATTGTACACATGTACCTGTACACAAACATAGATGATTCATTGCTAAAGGAGCGGTTTCTCTCGACATATGCACATTACTATTCCATGTTGCATGATTTCCGATATGATTACCTTTCTTTACATGTCGCATCCATCATGGATTGATTGCATAGCACATCGCATTGGATTTACTTCTTGATGTGGATTTTCATGTGATTTCTGATTTTGAGGACCGTGGGGTTATTTAAGAAAAGATGCTCTATTATGAAAAACCCGGTACCTCGTGATATGATATTTCGGTGCGTCCACCACGCGTTTTCTCGGTGCTGAGACGTGTGCTTGAAACCCGATTCGAGGAGGTGATGTTTCGTTTGCGGGTTCGTGGTGAGCCCGATATGGTTCCCCTCGGCAAGATGATCGATGAGTTTGCCGATTGAGCCTGGAGGCGGGCGAGCACCTACCGGTGATTGTATTTAAGCTCGGCGGATATCTGGGGGATACCGACCGGAGATGAGAGATGGGCGTACTGCTGGGGCCGAGGGCCGATTCCGCAGACATAGCCCGCGGGCTGATCCGGACTGACGGAGCCCGCTGGATGAGGATTTACGTGTCGATGCTAGACACGGGTTTCATGATGTTTTTCCATGCTTTTGTTTATATCCTCACATTGCATACATGATGCTTATCGTCAGTGGGTGACGAGTGGACGGGTTCCACATACATACAGACATGGATTATATACAGACATGGTTCATATATAGACTGGATTTACACCTATCATACTTCTTTTGTATATATAACAGGGTATGTGGGCGCTGTTATATATACCCTTACACCAATATTAGTGGTATGGGACGCTAATATATGTGTATTGATATCATTGATATTTCATCATAGTTACTTCATGCAGACATACCTTACACCGATGACATGTTATTACCTGAGTACCTGGCACTACATACATGATTAGATGTTACCTTGCCACCTTATCACACTCAGATGCACTCATGTGGATTGTATTACTGATCGTTGACTTAGGTTTATGTCTTGCTTTCGGTTTCTGCTTGTAGATGTTTCTATTCACGAGTTGGCAACTCACCCCCGTTGTGCCACAGTTCTTGCAGGTTCTGCCGTACAGGTTCTATTGCGGCATTTCTGGCACACTACCTTCTTGCGGTGATTTGCTTTTGGTAGGTGGATTCTTTCGCATCAAGAACCACCTTTGTATTTATTTTATTCATTGTATCTAGTATTTCCATCAACCAAAACTGTATATTGTTTCAGACCTAGACTAGTGTTGTATTATTCGACCTTAGAGTCGCGCTTAGTAGTATTGCGGTTTCTTGTTGCTTTTGAGCTTTCTTTTGATTTTGATCCTCGCCACTTGGCGTTGTATATTATTGTTGCATGTGTGGTTGTGACCGTCGATTGACGAAGAGCTAGCTCCCGCTTGGGGATGCCTTTATCATTTGCATATATTGATATTCTTGTTGTACCTCATTCGGGGCCAGTTTTACAAAAGAAACTCTGCCGAAATTTTTAGAAAAGACTTACAGTTTTTAAAACGCACCTTCGGCTTAGTTATTTAAAAACCTTGATTTCAAACATGTTTTCTTCACTTCTTTAAACCAGTTTTCTTTACTTAATCCTAAAAATGGTTTTAGATTTCTGGGCTTTTGGCTTACTTGGATCAGATGGAGTCCTATAGACTTCATATGGTTCAAGGGCCAGTCACGTGCTCTTTCGGGTCGTGACAGTTATATATACAAAAAGGGGTTAGAGAAATATCATGAAAACAGTGTGCCAAGTATCGGCACAGAAATCCTCGTATATCGGGCTCCGTCAGTCCGGATCAGCCCACGAGGTCCGTCTGCGGTATCGGCCCTCGGCCCCGACAGTACAGATCCTCCCGCATCCATCTCTCGACTCTGGCCAGTAGCCTCCGGACAACTGCCAGGTCCAATCAATCACCGGTAGGTACTCGCCCGCCTCCAGGCTCAATCGGCAAACCCATCGATCTTTTTGCCGAGGGGAACCATACCGGGCCCCACCATGTACTCTCATACGGCAACCACACCTCGTATGGAGTATATAATCAGCACCGATAAAACTCATGGGGGACACACAAATATCATATCAAGGAAACCGGGTTGTTCCATGTATGCATAATTTCATGAACTCCCGCGGTTCCCAAATCCCGAAAACATCATATAAAATCCAGATAAACAATGCGATATATCTGAATGCGAGCAGGGAAACACAAGTATAAAGCTGAACCAGGTGTATGCGAAATCAGGATAAGGTACAGCTAAGTAACATCAGTAAATGTAAATAGGCGACAACAACTGCATATGTGTCTAACATACAGGTGTAGCAATGCGCAGGTATCTACCTATAGGAACTGATGTCGTATACCCCCCTGGGTATAAGTAACATATGTAGGAAATCCCTCCTGGTATAAGTAAAATATGTAGGAGGTATACCTGTAGCTGTATCGCAAAGTGAAAATATACCTATCACTAAAGGTATGATACACTATAGGTATACCGATAAGCTAGATGTCACGTGTGGCAAGCAATAGTAGCTATAAGGGGTAGTGTGTGACATGGCAATTATTGACGGTGTGTGTGTAGCATACAATCCGTGCTCGTGCAACATGAACCGTCAATAATGTGTGCAGTGTCCTATGGCTGCTAGTCACAGTATATAACTATATCAAGGAAAAGCAGTAAAGCGCAATTCTACAATGACGTAGAATGTGCGACAGGTAATTGAATCCTAGCCCAGACGCATAACGCCATGCGGGCGATTCCCCTGTAGATGTTAAATTTACTCACCTACGCTCCACGCTAGGTGAATCCTACTATCTGCTCCCCCTGTAGCCGTATCCGTAGTCCCTGCCTGCAAACCTGCAAATAAGATATGGGAATCACATATAAGCCAAATATCCCGCGAAACGCGATATCGAACCAAAACGAGAAACTCGCGTCGCGAACTAAACGCGCGTGCGCACGATACGCTGAATCGTGTGTGTACGCGTCTAAAACCATCGCGACACGCGATGATACGCTGGATCACAGAACCCACTCACGTATCGCGCGTATCGCGCAAACACCACGAACCCAAAAACGACAAATAGCCCCAGATTTTCCTACAGGTAAGATATTACAAAACTAGACATGCCAACGACCTAGACACACAGCAGGAAACCCTACACCAAAACCCCAACACCCCTGCCCCCCACTCGGCCGCTAATTGCGGCCAAAACCAAGGAATTGGCGGCCAGGGTTGGGAGAGGGTGACTCGTCTTCTGATGGTGTATTCTAGACCTAGGTATCAAGTCCCAGTTTCCTCAATTTTTACCTGAAGGCATCGGGTCTATAGCAGATCACAAAAGTCACAAATATCGCTTAAAAACGACAATTTTGCACAATAAGGAAAACCTATGGTATTTTAGTGTAATCTGGCTATTCCTCAGTTGAAGTGGCCTTGTTAACACTTAAATATACTAGGTTAGCTAACACAATCATCAATTTGTCATCACAACTCACAATTCACCAAAACTAGCACTAAATTAGCTATTTTAACACTAATCGAAGCAATCGATGCACAACTAAGCAAACCAGGAATTGGGTTCAGAAAATATACCCTATGGGATCCTAGAAAGCTGGTGAAGAGGTGTATGGAGGAGGTGAGAGCTTCTGCAAGTGCTGGGGCTCCTCCTGCTCTGCTGCTGCCTCTGCTTCTGTTGCTACTTCTGCTTCTGCTGCTGCTGATGATAATGATGGTGATGCTGTTGTTTCTGTTGTTGTTGTTGTAGTTGATGTTGTTGTTGTTACTGCTGTTGTCTTTGTTGTAGTTGATGTTGCTGTGGTTGTTGTTGTAGTTGATGTTGCTGATGGTGATGAAGCTGCTGCTGCTGGTGATGGTGATGCAAGCTGCTGCTGCTGGAGCTCTCTCAGGTAAGTGTGTGTGTGTGTGAGAGTGTGAGGGAAATGAGAGAAAGAAAAAGAAATGGAGAAATGGGCACTCACCAAAGGCCCCCTTCTCACTCTCTCTCTCATAAAGAGGCATGGGCAAAGCCATGATGCCCATGCTCACTCTCTCTCCAAAGTCAACAAGAAGTCAAACAATAAAAAAAAAACTCCATTACAATTTCATTTGAATAAAACCAACCATAACACTTAAACAAGACAATTAACTTAAAGAGAATGGGTTAAGCCATCATGCTAGCTAATCATGGTCTAACCCATCTCTAACCCTAGTTATCATGCACAAGTGTGTGTGTGCCTAACAAAATTCTAATAAAATACACATTAAATAGGATAAAATATTTAAAACTTAATTTGGTAAACTTTTTATTAAAAACCACACATTAAAATATAATTAGCTACAAAACACATTCTAAGGTGTTACATCTACCCTTAATACCGGGAGAGACGAAATCCCCTTTTATCGCCCATTGCCTCCATGTGACTCGGGACTGTACCCAAAAACCACCGTTTTGCACGTCCTCTTGAACGTGGTAAGATGGAAATCAAAGCACAGTGGGAATCACATAAGACTCTATGAGGATCTCGGGTCTACAGACTAACCTATACCAGTGTCACCAGAGAACTGCTATCTGACGATAAGTATAATACCAACTAGGATTTCTCGGCGAGTCCTTCCAGTGTACCCAGTCTCCACTAAGCACCCGTATATCATCTCTGATGTCAAACACCAATGGATATGGGATCATCCATTGCCCATCATATGGGTCGAGAAGCGTATACGCTAGTCTACTCTGGTATATCGATGCCCCATCTCGATACACCCACGACTAGGAACATTAAAGGATGAACTTATGGACTACCATTTCCCCACTAGTATGATTTGCATCATAATCCTGGTAGTCAAGTACACATCCTAAGGGCTTTACCAATATATAACCATAAGACAGTATCAAGAGACAAGTATACATGTTAAGATAAAGAGCAACCAGATAGCATGTTATCATGTAGAGAAAGAAAGTCCTCTCTATATATGTCCAAACATCCACTATAATATATATCATATATACAATAATGGGCTCTAGGGCATACATACAACTAACGCGGACAACCAAACGGGCCCTAATACAACTAGAGCATGAGCATGTGCGCTGCATATAATTTAAATATTACTATTTTATATTCGAAACTTACATTTATTTTCTTTTTGATATTCAGTATACAAAGATGTTTTAACTTTTATTCATTTGAATGTCTATATATTAAATGGTTATAATTTACTATATAAATCTCTATATGGAATGCATCATATTCGAGCGTGAATGATTGGCTCTGTCGTTGAGGTGGCCGAATCAGATGATGGGTGGTTGGATTTAATGATTTGGAGCATGATTTTTGACTACTTCCGATATAGTGGGGACTGCATCCAGCAAGGTTTCGACAAGGAACTGTCCTTATTGTCACGTCCTGCTTTCCAAAATACATCAGTACGGAGACGTATCAGCCAGCCATGCTGGTAAGGAATTATCTTTACATAGCCACATTAAAACTGTTATGCAGTACTGAAACAACACAAAATATAAATAATACTAATGCATGTCCAATACGACAATAAAATACACAATAGCGGAAGCAAACTGGATATCAAGTCTCAATAGATCCAACGATATATAAGAATCGATGCACAAGACTTTAGCCCTTATAGGCTCACAAAAAAACCAAAGACAAATTCGGTCCTGGAATAAATAAACATTTAATAACTAAATAAATGAAAACATGACTCACATCTCGGCTACCTTCTCGAAATACTCCTGATCCTGTGGTCTTAATGTCAAAGGAACTGGGTCATGTAAAATCCAGATGTCAAAGCGTCGAAAATAAAAGAATGATAATAATGACATTAAATATGACATGTTATATAGTTATAGCAGAAACCGGTAACATGTGAGCAAACAATAATAATAGCGAATACCAACATGTGATATAATAGGCAAGACATGCTAAAGCAATCATATCATGTGTAATCTAGATGTCAATATCACTAAGTTGTCTATCCTATCGGTATTTGAAATCAATGGCTGAAATCTTCCCCGTAACTCAATAATATCTCGTGCGTGCCAGAGACCATGGTCGAAACTCTCGGATCTAAATCCGAAACATGCCGCTAGGCACTAAATCCTACAATGTCAATGTATATGGACGAATAATGACAGTGCCATTATTCCAAAGCATGATTGCCCCTGTTAATGTACCATCGAATAATGCTAGCACATCATTCCAACACACGAATGTCTATTTTCGCAGTGTACTATCGAATGATATTAGCGCATCATTCTAAAACACGAATGTTTATTTCACAATGAATTGACGAAATATCTCAGCCCATCATTCCAAGATACGAAGGTCTATTTTCGACTGACCAGTTTCTAACTGTTGATTCCTCTTGAGTTACGATTTGGATTTCATTTCTTGATTTCCCATTTCCGTGGTTTTATGTTTCATGTCACATGTCAATCTAATTCTTACCTAATGTCAATCTCAGAACAAGTAAGTAACATATCATATCAAGTCAAGTTAAGTAGTAAATAGTACCATGAATTTGTTGATATTGGGTAATCATTAAATCACAAGAACATACTGACATGAAAATAAGTAAATAAGTCATGCATTGGTACATTTAAGCAATCAATATACTAGTAATATCAGGAATATCAATAAACACATCAATAACAATAAAGGTGGTGTCTATTAATTATGTGAAAGGTTACGGCAGCGCCCGGCCATCGAAACGTGGCCAAATGCGGAAAAAAAATTTCTAAAACCGGCGCTACCGTTACTTGATTCCCGGATCGACCTTAAACCCTAAACTAGCAAACTAATATAGAGGTTAGAATGGGTATACCGAGTTGATCCGTGTCCTTCGGTCTTCATTCCAAGCTCCTAGTAGTTTCTTGATGTGGTTTGGTTGCCGGTCTTCCTTCATCTCCGATGATCCACCTGAGGGAAACGGCGCAAGCTCCAGCCTCGTCGAACGAGACAACCGACGCTCCAAAGTAGCTAGAGATGGAGAGTGGGGGTGTATGAAAGTGTCACTACAATTTTCTCTCAACCCATGAGCTCAAGAGAGCATCTATAGAAGATGAATGAGGAGGTGAGGAAATCTTGGCATGAGCTAAATGACTAAGTCTTTTGTGAACTTGAGAGAGTGAGAGAGTGGGCTAATATTGTGATAATGTGATGAATCAAAAATGAAATCCAACCCTACCCCATAAAGTTGCCGGCCCCCCTCTCTCTCCCATCAAAAAAAATATATCATTTTCTTTTATCAATAAACAATTGCAACCATACCCAAAACCCATACCTAGGTCATGCTCATGCCACCTCACACCCTCCACCTGATTATGAAGACAAATGATTTTTCTAAAAAGGAAAATCAATAATGAGGTGGCAAAACTTCTAGAAGCTATTCCGTATAAAATACGGAATACTTCCTGATACATGTATCGAAATACATATATATGTATTCGTACAAAAATACGAATAGTCAAGAGAGAAAATAAATAGCGAACAATAATACTAGAATACATATATATAAATACATATGTAAATTATTAAATCAAAACCGGATTTAATAATCTGGCTTAATCCTAAGCCGCTAGTATTATCAACCGTCCGATTAGTCTGCGCAACATGCTCATATTTAATCGGACACCTGTATGTACCAACATACGCTATGTACACCATATCGCCTGAACCGTGAAAACCCTCTGTGTGGGACTCTAAAGACTCGTCAATAAGCTGGCAGTGGGTTTAACCACAAGCACGTCAGCGACACTAGCTGTACGTAACGGCTACCCAGGTATTGAGCGAAAGGAAGGCCGACGAGCAAACTCATCCTGAACCCTTACTGAGCCTGACAGTGACAATATCCGTACAGTCTGGTCTGTTCGTCTAAGAGTATCGCATATCGAGTCTAAGGGGTGGATAAAGTCAGACCCCTAACAACGCGATATTTAGTGTCGGCATGATACCCATCACCACTTGAGAAACTATCGATCCTAGATCGGTAATTCTCGTCTATCATGGCCATGGATTTCTGGTGATGGTCACCCGTGCACAACGCGACATCAACCCCCAATACCGAGAGAGACGAATCCCCGACGATCCGATCACTGCCTCCATGTGGCTCGGGACTGTACCCAACTAAAACCCGTTTACACGACTCCTTTGAGCCGTGGTAAGATAGTAATCAAAGCACAGTGGGAACTCACACGAGACAAATGACGATCTCAGGTCGACAGACTAACCTGTACACACGTCACCTGGGAACTGCTAATACCAACTAGCAGGTTCCCGGCGAGTCCGTCCAGTGTACTTATTGTTTACCCCAATCAGAGCAAAGCTCTGTTCAAATTCCAAGGCGGGAAATGAAGCAACGCTTCTGTTTCCCCCAATTAGAGCAAGGCTCTGTTCTGAAAATTAAAATGAAAATTAAAAAATTAAAGAAGCAGCGCTTCAGCTGACTTGCGCTCTGCGCTGCGCGCAATGTGGCAGCTCAGTCGCACTGCGCTCTGCGCTGCGCGACACGTGGCAGCGCAATTACGCTAGCGCAGTCGCGCTGCACTCTACGCTGCGCGACACGTGTCAAGCGCAGGAGCGTTTGCGCCAAACAGAATTAAAATTTCAGTAAGATTATTCTGTTCTTGTTAAAACAAGAAGATTGTCTTCTGTAAAACAGAAACTCTTGGATCAAAGATCCAACGGTGGGGAAAAATCCCCAAATCACTCAAAGAATGATCTCTTTAACAAATTTAACAAATTAATGGGCACTATATAAAGGCCCCTAGACCCCAATTTCAAAACATCAACACAGAGAGAAAAACAGAAAATTCCTCTAAAGAATTTTGAGAAGAGCTCAAAGAAAGAAAAGGTAAAAACCTTTAATAAAAGAAGAATTTCTTCTGAAAAAATCAATGATCTAAGAACAAGATCAAGATCTTAAAATAAAAAGAATAAAAAATAAGAAGATCAATTGATCTACACAAAGGTATTGCCTTTTTTATGAACCACTGGTTCTGGAATCTTTAAGGATTCTTTTCTTGAATCCAAAATTGGATCAAGAGATTAAAATAGTGCCCTGCACTTGAAAAATCTACACTGTTGTGCTCTCGAGTTGGCGCAAGCCACCAGAGAGCGCCACGTGTCAGCTTCAGAATGATCTGCGCTATGCGCTGTTAAAATAGAGCACTGTTCTCATGAATTGGCGCAACCCATCAGAGCGCGCTACGTGTTAGAAGCGCAACAGCGCAGCGCACTGGCACAGCGCACTGCGCTTGCGGTCACCAGAGTGTGACACGTGTCACCTCCACATGGACTTGCGCCTTGCGCTCCTCAATCGGCGCAAAGCGCCTGACAAGCCATGTGGCACTCTGTCAAACTAATTAATGCAATGCATTATCAAGGGCAGAGCCCAATAAAGAAAGGTCTATTAGACCAAACAAAGTGCTATGCACTATTAAAAGGGATAAAGCCCAAACAAAGGTCTGTCAGGCTCAAAATAGATGCTGTGCATCATCTAAAAAGGGCAGAGCCCAATTAAAAGGGGGCTTAATAGGCCAGACAAAATGCACTGCAAAGGGCAAAGCCCAAGCCAAGGCCTAACAGGCCAACCACAAATAAAAACGTTGAACATCTTCAACTGGACTTAGCCCAATCATGGCCGTAAATCCTCAAATTAAATTGACTGAGCACGACTGCTTTCTTAAATCAATTTGCATCCGGTTCAAGGGTACATCTCTGAACTCCTCTGACACCTGTCGTTGTAATCCTTCAACGTCGTCAGAGAGGTGACGGGTCCCGACGACCATAAATTTTGATGGACCACCATGTCCCTAAACCGGCGATGGACCTCTATGTCCCTAAACTGGAAATGGATCACCATGTCCCTAAACTGGAACATGGACCGCCATGTCCCTAAACTAGCGATGGACCCCTATGTCCCTAAACTGGAACATGGACCCCCATGTCCTTAAACTGGCAATGAACCGCAATATCCTTAAACTACTTATGGACCACTACGTCCCTAAACTGGAACAATAGAGCCTCCAAACGCTCTTTTGTCGGATCTAAACGACCCCGTTTAAGTTGATCTTAGCTTCAAACATGGCTAACATATCCTTAAACATTCAAACAGATTTCATATTCCCTAATCAACTTTGGTTCAAGGGTACATCTCCGAACTCCTCTGATACCTGTCGTTGTAATCCTTCAACGTCGTCAGAGAGGTGACGGGTCCCGATGGCCATATACATTAAATGGACCACTATGTCCTTAAACTGGAACAATAGAGTCCCTAAATGCTCTTCCGTTAAGTTGATCTTAGTCTCAAATCAGACTAACATATCCTTAAAGAGCGTTTAATTTGATCTTAGCCTCAATACGGCTAATGCATCCTTAAACTAAAACACCAAACCCAAATCTAAGTAAATACGGATTTGGACTAATTCACGTCCTATGGGCGACGACATAACTTAAACTCCGTATATAATCCACGGGCATCCACAAACAAACAAACACACACGACACGAAGTGAAATTTCTGGAGAAGGAGAAAGTGGTTACCGCGATGCGGTAGCGTAATTAACTGCAGGGGCTTGCGCCTGCAGGGAAGAGCGTCCCCACAATCAAAAACCTCTCAAGCGAGGGGGAATCTGACGAAGTCTGCTACATCGGCCGCATCCGTCTAAACTTCCGATGCATGGTGCCATAAATCAACTTGGCATCTTCGGAGAGGTAGACGGATAAAACCAAATAGCATCTGCCCCGAATCTCAGGCAAGACGTCGCCACCGTCTTTCGGAGGGGAACAGATTCTGGCACGCCCGGTGGGACCTTTTCCTCTTTCCACTCCACACTTCGTGTGTCATGTTCGCGAACAAATCGCGGTTTGCTGTGCTTGCCTGTGGATTCGAGATACTAAGATTTGGTGTCTTGCTCCGTGCAGAAAACAGAAGATCAATGGCTTCAAACTGCACTGCCTGCAACTGCAACTCTCGCTCCGTCCCTAATGGAGGAGTGACTTACGGGACCCAAGCGGCCTCTCTTTTCAAGATGCCAGTGGAGCAGGTAACTCAAGCCACCACTGGACTATTCTTCGGGACCATGCTCCCACCGATGAGCTTCAATGCCCCAACGACGCTGCAAGAAGCCCCAAAGAAGTCGGTCTTTGATCGACTTACCACTGCCGCGGCCCCTCTCAACGGGTCGGTCAACTCTAATATCTCAGTTCTCAACAGACAGGACCAGAACGTCTGCAAGTCCGTGATACCCGAAGCTGCCATCCCAAAGCGGATAGCCACCCTGGCTCAAGCGGACAAAATCATCGAAAAGGCTCCTCCTTCCAAGAAGTCAGTTTTTACAAGGCTGACCATTCCGGTTGCTGCTCCAGGCGAGGTCCTCAACGCTACTTCCCCTGCTCAGAGGTATGTCTTTGACAGATTAGACATTGCTTCTCAACGGGTGTCAGTCTTAGACAGGCTAACACCAATAACAGTCTCTCCTCAAAGCAAGGTGCACGACGAAGTCACCCTTATAGCTGAAACGACTCCATCCGCAAGACATGCTCGACGTCGCCACTGGCACCGAGTGAGGAAGGCTGGGGGCAACTCCCCCTCTGGGATAACTCCGCCAGCTCCAACGGTGGGGATCGATGCTGCTGTTCCAACTGGGAACAACTTTGAGTTGCTGAACACGGTGCGCAGAAACTCTCCTACCGTAGTGTTGAAACGATCTCCTCCACCTGTGGAGAATGCTCCAGAGAAGAAGCCGGAGCAACCCCCTCAGCGGCTGTCCTCTAAAATTTACAAGGTCTGGCGTCAAGTCCAAGACTCTGTGATGGATCAAGACTATCTCCGCTAACAGAAAAAGATGAAGGTTCGGCAGAAGAAGGATTACTCTGTCAAGCCACAAAAAGTGACAGCCGGATGGGTGCCTGCTACAACGGGTCCCTCAACGTCGATCACTCAAAAGAAAAGGAGGCCGCAAAAAGCCCCTATGAGCATGGCGAACCGTAAAAGCGCAGAACACAAACACCCCAAGTCTGGGGGCATGGTGGTGCACACTGTTTATATAGCTTCCGGAAAAGAGGAAGGCCGTGCTTCGACGGGTCACCGGCCGCTCACTCGATCCATGACAAAAGCCTAAGAGCAGCAACAGAAGCTTCAGGAAATGATGACTGCAATGGCTGCGCTTACCGGGCCGAAAGAGAGCTCAGAGGCATCATCAGAACAGCGTCACGAACAGGAGACTAATGCTGATTTTTTACACAGAGTCCTTGAAAAGAAGGACAAAGAAGCCGCAGAGCAAGCGGCTAACATAAAACAGATGGCGCTCCTCTTCCAAAATATGGTAGGGATGATGTTACAGCCGGACCCTCCAGCTGAAGACCCTCCAATCATTGTTGGAGATGACGGAGGGGAGACATCTAATCCTCCGCCGGCTCTTTCAGCAGCCAAACATGAAACCATTTCCAAGGCCGCGCTGGATGACAATATTGCTCAGCAAATACGGGTTCATCAGGCGAATGAAGCTGCTGGGCAAATTGTTAGAACCGGACGACCCTATCCAAGCTGGTATGACCAAATCAGTTACCCGCCGGGATATACGATCCCTAAGTTCCACGTATATAAAGGGACAGGGAATCCGCATCAGCATGTTGCTCAATTCAGGGCCTTATGCGGCAATACTGGAGGCGATGACAAATTGTTGCTTCGCCAATTCGTCGGCAGCTTAGCAGAAACAGCCTTTGACTGGTATTCGGAGCTATCTAACGACTCTGTCAAAACATTTGCGGAGATGGAGCTACTATTTACACAAAGATTCGCGAGTGCTAGTGAACGCACCCCGATAACAGCACTGATTAACGCCCGGATAAAGCCCGGCGAAACGTGGGTCCAATACGCAACACGATGGCGGAACCTATGGTCGAAATGCGAACAACGCATAGAAGAGGCACCTGCGGTAGGCATGTTCGTGGGCACTCTTGATCCGCAAGCAACCATCTCGCAATTCATGATGTTCTTCAGGCCGACCACCTTCCAGGCCCTGATCGACAAATTAGCCCAAATGGACCAGATGGGCCATGGACCGTCTGCTCCAAAACCAGATTCTCGAAATGAGAAAGGAAAAGGGAAAGCGATCGTCGTCGCCAATGCTCAACAACAGCCGAGCAACTCAAAGCCGGTCGTTCGCCAAAACAACGTGCGTCCACGCCCATCCCTCGAGGAGAGACTAAGACGTCCTTACTCATTTCCTCAGAATAAAACAAGAAGACTGTTTGAGCTGGCAGTGCGCAACAGACTCATCAATCTACCGAGTCCAAAACGTCTGTTGCAGCCAGGCGATCTCGATAATCCCAATTATTGCCCTTACCACCAAACGGTAAGTCACCCGATCGAGGATTGCTTCGTCTTTAAGGGATGGATTGAGGATCAGTACCTACAAGGCAAGTTTGCGCTGTCTGAAAGGTGGAAGGTAAACCCACCACAACCGCACACTCCAAAGAAGACGGATGCACCGGGGGCAACTTGTCATGTGATCTCTCACTCATTAGCGGATGAGGAGGAGGCTCCTTGCGCCGAGAAACCGAGGGCGGACCCTGAACCAGAAATTCTGCGGTCGTCAGACGAGATGATCGATGCCTTCCTGAATGAGATTCGTCTGAAAATTAAAGCCAATCAAGAGCGTAAGATGGCCATACTGGAAGGAGCCAAACACCGACGACTAGACCAAAGAGTCGAGGCACTTCCGTCAAATCAAAAGTCATCCGCTGCTGATAAAAACAAATTCAAGACGAGGAAAAAGTTCGCAAAAGCCATATCAATGGGAATGAAGCTACCACTCTCTGAAGAAAATGCTCTCGGTGGAGTAGAGATGCATCCTAATTATTGCCTATATCATCAGAAGATCGCACATCCCACTGAAGACTGCGACTCCTTTAAGTGTTGGTGGCAAGGGTATGTCGCTCACAGGCGACACTTCAACAGGACAAAGCGTGAGGCTCATAAACAGCGGAAGAATGTGACAGATGAGCATAAAAGAGTTGCCGACAATTGTCATAGGGATGGCCCCGGGGGATCACAAATTATCACCTTTGGAAGCGACTCTGACGAAGAAGCTTCCCTCAACCCTCTCCTCAAGGAATCCATTTCAAAAATGAAAGAATTGAGGCGTTGCGAGAACGTTCAGCCGTGCAATCGCACGCTACTCGGAAAAAATCTCGGCCCTGCAAACAACAGAGCGAACAAAAAGGATAAAGGAAAAGGATAAGCGATCGTCGTCGCCAACACTCAACAACAATCGAGTGGCCCTAGACCGGTTGTTCTTCAAAACAATATGCGTCCACGCATATCCCTCGAAGAGAGGCTGGGACGTCCTTATTCATTTCCTCAAAATAAAACGAGAAGACTGTTCGAGCTGGTAGTGCGCGACAGACTCATCAATCTGCCGACTCCAAAACGTCCGTTGCAGCCAGGCAATGTCAACGATCCCAATTATTGCCCTTACCACCAAACGGTAAGTCACATGATCGAGGATTGCTACGTCTTCAAAAACTGGGTTGAAGACCAATACCAACAGGGCAAGTTCGTCATCTCCGAAAACTGGAAGGTGAGCCCGCCACAACCGCACGCTCCGAGAAAGATGGATACGCCGGGGGCATCATGCTCAGTCATAGAAAAAGCCCCATAGACCGAAAAGTCAGTAAACTAGAGATTCGCCTCGAATACGGAGATAACGGACCGAAACGTCCTTAAACTAACGGCGGACTGAAACGTCCTTAAACTAATGATGGACCGCAATGTCCTAAAACTTGCAAACGACCGAAATGTCTTTAAACTACTACCACAACATCCTCAGGCTGACGAGAATAAAAAAATATATAAAAAAAAATGGTATGTCCATAAGCAAAAAGGGCACGGATGAAAACCCGAAAGGCTCCGTGAGTAAAAATAGCAGGGCTACCGGTGAGTGTTTGTGAAAACCCGAAAGGGCGCGACCTCGTTACAAAAAGAATAAAAAGAATACAAAAAAATATATAAAAAAAACGGTATGTCCATAAGCAAAAAGGGCACGGATGAAAACCCGAGAGGGCTCCGTGAGTAAAAACAGCAGGGTTACCAGCGAGTGTTTGTGAAAACCCGAAAGGGCGCAACCTCATGAAAAGGACACTTACAGGGTCCTCTCGACCTTGTAAGGAGAAATCACCCACGTAAGATCCTTACGACTCACAAGGGAGCAACACACTTAGGGGTCCTCATGATTCCTAAGGAGAAAATACACTTGCGAGATCCTCACGACTCGTAAGGAGAACTCTCTTATGAGACCCTCACGGCTCATAAGATTTGAAAGTTTTAAGTTACAGAGACCTAAACCTGAGCTTAAGCGACCCCCACAACCTTCGATATCGCCCTACAAGCGGCTCAATACTGACCCTTGTATACAATCCACGGGCACGAATAAACATTTCCCTAACAAAGTCTCATCCGTGACTAGGGATATGTTCGCACGGTGAACAACCCTTGTGAGTCCTCTCGACTTATAAGGAGAAAACACTCTTGTAAGATCCTTACGACTTATAAGAGAACATACACTTAGGAGTCCTCACGATTCCTAAGGAGAAAACGGACCTGCGAGATCCTCACGACTCGTAGGGGAGAAACACCTTTATGAGACCCTTACGGCTCATGAAGTCAAAAGTCTTAGTCGACGGGATCCTAACCCTGTTTGCTAAGTCACCTTTATTCGACATCAATAGAAGCAAATGATGATTCGCTCCTGGCAATATCCCAGTTGTAGCGATGTTGATGCCTAAACCGGTATCAAATTCCAGGTCCTTTCATGGCAAGTGATGATTCGCTCCTGGCAATATTCCAGTTGTAGCGATGCTGAAGCTAGGATTGGCATCAAGATTCCAAGTTCTACACTCGCGATAAAAAATCTGCGAGCCACACATGCATACGAAATAGCCGAAATGATTGGGCAACTTGCAATAAAAAGCAGCAAGTAAAAATGTATGCATGCAAAATAGCCGAAATGATCGGGCAACTCGCAATAAAAAGCAGCGAGTGAAAATAAAATAAATAGCCGAAATGATTGGGAAATCGCGACCTTCGCGATATAAAAGCTGAAATGATAGAGCATCGCGGAAATACAAAAAAAAAAGAAAGAAAAAAAATGATGATGAATGAAACTTTTTGCCCCACAGGTAAGATCACATCGATCCCTGTATACAATCCAAGGGCACAAACAAAGAGCGAACCATACCTTCCCAACAAGCTCCATCAGAAAGTGAAGCCGAATCTCGACGGTTCATAGACAACCTAGAGACAATCTCGACATTTGTCGCAATATTGCAGACACAATGTCAACAAACGGAGCAAAAGGAAGATCCCTAGCTTCAGGGTCTTAACGCCAACAAAAGACCTCACGGTCGAAATAAAGCGAAGCGATGGCAGAATACCAGCTTCATCTCAACAATCGTCTCGATACAGCAGACGAGATGTTAACAACGGCATTTCTTCGCAGTCCATCAAGATGCAGATACAACGCCAACGAAAGACCCCATGGTCAAACAAACGGAGTAACGGCAAAATCCCAGCTCCATCTCGGCATTCGTCTCGATACAGCAGACGAGATATCACGACAATGTCCTTCCTACAACAGGATTCGGACATGACAAAGCAAACGAAGCGAAGGACAAATTCCCAGCTTCAAGGTCTTAACGGCGAGTTATATAATGCCTGAAAGACAACTGTAGATCATCCCACACCAGTGCGGAATGGTCACCACTTCGATGTTCGTCTCGACACAGCAGACGTAACATCATCAAACAAGGGAGCCACGGCAAAGTCCCTAGTTCCAAACCTCGACGGTTCACAAGCAACCTAAAGAAAACCGTGACGTTCGTCTCGATACAGCAGACGAGATGTCACCCCAGCGTTCTTCCTCCAGCAAGGTTCAGACGCGACAATCAAACTAACGGAGCCACGGCAAAATCCCTAGTTCCAAATCTCGACGGTTCACCGGCAACCTAGAGACAACCGCGACATTCATCTCGATACAGCAGACGCGATGCCAGCAAACGAAACAAAGGCCAAATTCCTAGCTTCAGGGTCTTGACGGCAACTCACATAAAACCTGAAAGACTATCGGAGATCATCCCACACCAGCGCGGAGTGGTTATGACTCATCGGGGCTCTCCAAAATGAGCCTAACCTCAAGTAAAAAGCGGCATGGCAAAATTCCTAACGCTTGCTCTTCCGACGGTCAAACTGCCAAGGAGGATTGCTTGAAGACATCTTGTCCAGCCCCCGAAGGGATCAGAGACATGGCAGTCGCAGGGCTACTCGAACAGCACGATTGCATATCGAGGAATATATCAGCTGATGCGATGGTACGACGGCCAAAGCCCTAAGTACCACAGACCCTAACGGACTTCTGTCGTAAAGAGCAGAGGTTAACTGTGACGTTAGGATATTCTTGTGAAAATGCTCGATTCATCTCTGTTAGTGTATATGCCCTAGAGGCCATTACTGTATCATACTAATATGTATATTACTTGATGGAAGCTTGGGATATTCACAGTTGTATTGACAATCTTGCTCAATATAGTAGTATCCTACTTGGTTTGTCTCTTCTTAAATGTGTACATGTGTGTTTCTTTATTATATCATCTATACGCATTAGTAGAGCCCTTAGGATCTTTGCTTGATTACCGGCGTTGTGATGGCGATCACACTCGTGGGGGCTGGGTAATCCACAAGCACATCCTTATACACGTCCCTAGTCATGGGATTATCGAGACAGGACATCGATACTCCGGAGTAGACTAGCGTATGCGCTTCTCATCCCAGCACGGGAGACAGTCTGTCCCACAGCCGTCAGTACGTCGTACTTGACATAGTATGCGGGTGATCGTTAGGTTACGAGTACACTGGACAGGACTCGTCGGGAACTGATGGTTGGTATTATACCTATCGTCAGTTATCAGTTCCCAGGTGACATGAGTACAACTTAGTCCGCTGACTTGACACTGTCACTTCACCTCGAGTGTGTTCCCACTGTTTTTTGATTACTACCCTACCACGGCTCTATTGGGTCGTGCAAACAGGTAGTAGTTGGGTGCAGTCCCGAAGCACTTGGAGGCAGTGACGGTTAGACAGGATTCGTCTCTCCCGGTATTAGGGGTTGACATCGCGCTGTGTCTAGGAGAGCCATTATAAGAGTAGTCCCTGGCCAGGGCAAGCGAGATATACTGGTAGGTTTCCAGTGTTATCTCAGGGTGTAATGGGCTTCACTCCGACATGACTTGTACCGCTATTAGAAGACTGACGCTTGCCGCCCCCTAGGCCCGCCATCCGATGTATCAGACGAATAGACCGGACTGTACGGAGATTGTCACATACAGGCTCAGTAGGAGTTCGGATGGGTTTACCTCATCGGCCTTCTTATCGACATCTACCTGGGGACCGTTACGTACAGCTAGTGCCGCTTGCGGTCTGTGGTTAAACCCACTGCCAGCGTAGTGTCGAGTCTTTAGAGTCCCACACAGAGAGTTTCCCTGCACTGAGCGAAACGTGTAGAGGCCGTATGGTTTTACGGCAGGGCTGCGATCACTTACGTGCACTTGTGTGCGTGTGGTGTTCGGGCAGGCAATACTAGTGGGCTTTGGTTTAAGCCAGATCCTAGTATTGCACGGATGGATTTGTTTTGTCTTCTGTGCATCCGCATTCTACGGAATGCGGATGCAGGTGTGTATGCACAGTTTTCCGGAGCGATGAAGGAGGAGGTGCCTCATCAGGGTTTTGGCAGTTGGTTCGGCCAAAACCGTTATGTGGCAGGCTCATTAGGGTTTTGACAGTTGATGAGGTCAAAACCATTTTGAGGCGGACTCATTAGGGTTTTGACAGTTCATTTTGGTCAAAACCATTATGAGCCGCGGACATCATTTACTAATCCTTTTAGTGATAATTTTATGATGGCTAATTGCATTGACCATTTGACCCAGTTGACCTCTCTTGACTTTGTTGACCGGTTGACCGTGTTGACCATTGACTTTCAAGAGGGATCTACACTCTTCTTTTCTTTTTCTTTTTCTTTTTCTATTTTGATTATGATAATGGTCATTTCAATGTAGCCATCAAACTTTATCTTGATGGGATTAGCAATGATGTTGTTTTTGCATTATTGCAACCATGGTTACTTTTCTTTAGTTCATAATTTCTTTCTCATTCTCTCTCTTGCCTTTTCAGGTGAGAAGAAAAAGATATGAACCATGGTTGCTAGATCTTCCTTCTTCTTCCTCCTCTTGATTCATCTTTTGATCTCATGTGTTGAGAGATAAAGATCCCACAAAGACAAAACCATCCCTTTATCACTTCTATAGAACCTAGGGCTTCTAGATTGGCAATCTCTTTGCCCTAGTTACTTCGGCTCGAGGTGGAGCTCGGTGTACATCTCTCGGGTGGATCGTCTTCGACTCACGGAGGCCGCGGAGGTGACCAAAGTCCGGATCAACCATCGGAGCAAGCAAAGAGAAGAACAACAAGAAGAGAAGGAGTTCAAGTTGAGGTATAACCCCTAACCGAGTAGATAAATCTCTAGTTAGGATGCTAGTGTGTTGTTTAGTAAAGATCCGGCTTTTACGGTCCATGTTACCAAGTCCAGAAAAATGTTTTACCTTTTCCGCAACCCCGAAAGTACCGGGAGAGGTAACGTTGACCTAACAGTGGTATCAGAGCCTGACTAAACACAGCCTAGCATGTTAGCAAAGTATTTAGAATATCGACCGGACAAAAAACCGCAAAATCACCCCGAAAAATTCAGTTTCTGCCGATTTTCATATCTGTTCCAAAATTAATAAATCATACACTAAAAATCGGCTCAGGGTTTTGTTAGAAAACTGCAGAAATTTGATCCCCTAACTCGTCTAAAGCGTCGCGGTTCCGCGGCATAAGCTTGCTTATGCCGCGGAACCGCGGCCGAGTTAGCTCAGTTGGGGAATCGTTTTCCTGCAGTTTTCTTATATGGGTATTTTGGGATTTTTACAATATGACTTTTCTGCCCAGATTTTCCAGAAAGCAAAATTTGTTTTTGGGGCTCAAAAATCCGTATTTTGGTCGATGTTCTGTAGACTTTGGGTAATGGTTATATCTGTAATGTTATATGTGTATTGAACATCTACTAATCGCTATACATCGATTAGTGGGGGTTATACATATCTGTGATCTGTGTTGTTGATGGTTTGTGTATATGAACTCGTTGGATTGTCGCGGATGAATAGCCGGGATGGATGTGAGATGAGAGTTTCTTTTTCTTTCATTCATGTAATAAATTTGTAAATTGATGTAATATTATTTGTATGGCCGCACAACCGGGTCGGGGTTGTAGCCGTCATTGTATAATTCTTTTTACTGTTTTTGCTCCTAGGATAGACCTATGGAGGGGGTGCACAAACTACCGGGTATCTCGAAGTGCCGAGTGGCCTACTCACGGCGTTGAGGGAGGTTGCTTCGCTTCGGGTACTTGGCGGGTAGTTTGCCGCACCCGTAGGGGTCTTGGGTGGGGTATTGGCTATTCATCGCGACCGTGTAATCCGCTTTTCGTTGCAGGCTCGAACGAATCGCGGGTTCCTAGTATATCCAAAGTGTTCATCTGTGATCTGGATTGGCTATCATTGCTATATATCTATATATAATAACTATTTAGGCGTTGCTTATGTTTTTCAGCCGCGCTAGCCCAGCCCCCGCTCTGTCGTTAGTTAAGTAACCTAACGGGTGATGACGGGGCCCCGTGGCGAATGCGAATGGCAAAAGCGTACGTCATATTTTGGTTGTTTTCTGCAATGGTAGGATTTAAATGATGGGACGCATTAAAAGAACTAATGCAAGAAAATAAACCTAAAAGACGTTGTTGGAACAATTTTCAAAAAGCTGTTATTGCAAGGACGTTCACTTTTGTTTTGCACAGAGGTATTCGGTTATGAATGCCCAGCACCTCAGTCGACGAGGCAAGGGCCGAGATCCCTTCATCGGGAGTGACCCCTTGGACAAAAGTTTGCGTCACGGTAATAACTTCACTATAGTCGATTATTCTTGCTTTGCATCGAGGTATTCAGTTTGGAATATCCTGCACCTCATTCGACGAGGAAAGAGCCGAGATCCCTTCACAGGGAGTGACCTCTTTAGCAAAAGTTTTCGCCACTATACTTTCAAAAGGTGTATCACGTTCCTTCAACGATATCAAGTTCATTACGTCGACGGGTTTTCGCCAAAACCCAGCCGTAGCCCTCCGTCATTTCTTATAAGTTATACTTAGTATTCGTGCTGCGTTTGTTGACTGTGTCAAGATGCAGTGAACGGTAGCTGAGTATTGCTTATCTGCTGGATACAATGTGATTGGTTAGGACAGTCGTGTGACCTTGTTGACTGTGTCAAGGGTTATGCGGGTGGGTTTAATGCAATCAAGAAAATGACGGGTTGAACTTGAGTAGAATCCTTTGATTTGTTGACTGTGTCAAGGTCACTTGGGTCCTAGGGGCAAAAACCACATTGGGAGTTTCAAAAGTACTGAAACTTGCAGATTTAGCATACCTTCTGGAGTGTGGTGACTAGAGTGGATTCCATCTATGTCATCACACAATGATAGTTGGATCCCGATCCCACTGATGAGTTGGATTACTCTCGGGAGATTATTTCACTTAACAATCAATGCTATAAACCTAGTAGGTGTCTAGAAAGGTGTTAGCGGGGCTACGCCCCCAGGGAAAAGAGGTTCTTAAATTAAGGAACTTCGCGAAAGCGTTGGAAAACCTCCCTCGAAGTACCGACACTAGCCTGGCTGAAAGGTTAAGCAAGTATTGTGACGTGAATTAAATCCCGGCTAGTTCTTCTTTTAAAAGGTTTTAAGAAAGAATTTGAGGAAACAGTGGGAGACATCCTGGTTAGATAAATTAATAAACCAATCTAATCTTGCAAGAGCGCACGCTGAGTGTTTCTTTTTCTCTCTCTCCAGGTAGCAACCTTTTCACGCCCTAATCAAGATAATAAAATGTATCGCTTGACCGATCCGAATTCTTATTCGGGGCTGGGGAACGTTGGTTCATCTCTAACTTGTGACAACAGTCGTAAGTATGAGCAAGGGAAAGGGGATTGCATGGATTCCCAGGATACCCAGTTGAAGAAGAAGCATGGTTTTGCATCTACTTCAGGTGTTCTTGTAATTGAGAACTGTTTTACGGTTAGCCCTACCTCCTGGGTACTTGATACCGGATCAGGATCTCATATCTGTAATTTATTGCAGGGACTGAGAAAAAGTAGGAAAGTTGCACCGGGTGATATGTCGCTCAGAGTAGCGAACGGAGCACAAGTTAATGCGGCAGCCGTCGGTGAATATCACCTAGTATTGCCAAATGGCAAGACTATGATTTTGAACGATTGCTACTATGTACCCTCCATGGTTTGCAACATCATATCAGTTTCTTTACTCGATAAAGATGGATATAACTTTGTTCTTGAAAGAAATATCATGAACATTTACCTTCATAAGGTAATGGTTGCAGAGGGTACACTATGTAATGGTATCTACGTTCTAAATCAGAATACAGTTCTCAATATACAAAACACACGCAAGAGGAAGAATTCAGATACGAATGAATCCTACTTGTGGCATTGTAGACTTGGTCATATCGGAGAGAAAAGACTGAGTAAGTTGCATAAAAGTGGACTCTTGAATGCGTTCGAGTTTTCATCCTATGAAACTTGTCAGTCTTGTCTCAAACGGAAGATGACCAAATCTCCGTTCACCGGACATGGAGAAAGGGCAGCAGAGCTCTTGGGACTCATACACAGTGATGTATGTGGTCCGATGTCTATACATGCAAGGGGTGGGTTCTCGTACTTCATCACATTCACTGACGATCTCTCTAGATCCGGATATGTGTATCTTATGAAACACAAATCTGAAGCTTTTGAGAAATTCAAGGAATTCAGAAACGAAGTAGAGAACCAGACTGGCAAAAGTATCAAGATCCTCCGGTCTGATAGAGGAAGGGAGTACTTAAGCACGGAATTCCTAGATTACTTAAAAGAGAATGGTATTCTCTCTCAGCTTACTCCTCCTTAAACACCACAGCACAACGGTGTATCGGAGCGGAGGAATCGTACCCTATTGGATATGGTTCGCTCCATGATGAGTAGTGCCGAGTTGCCTCTTTCATTCTGGGGATATGCACTTCAAACTGCATCGCATCTATTGAATCAAGTTCCATCCAAATCCGTGCCTAAGACTCCATATGAAATATGGAGTGGTAAGAGTTTGTATCTTAAACGTATTAAGATTTGGGGTTGCCCAGCTTATGTCAAAAAGCAGAACCCAGACAAACTTGAGGCACGGGCAGTTTTATGTAAGTTTGTGGGATACCCAAAAGATTCTAGTGGGTATCTATTCTACCATGCAGAGGAACAGAAGATAATTGTTTCAAGAAATGCCACATTTTCAGAAAAAGAATTTCTTGTTAAAAACATTAGTGGCAGCACGGTAGAACTGGATGAAAATCCAGAAACACGAACTTTAACTAAAGATTTGGAGGAACCGCTAGATTCAGTTACACCCAACGAACCTCAGCCACTCCGCAGATCTGGTAGGATTTCTCATCCGCCCGAGAGATACTACGGTTTTCTCATAGACGGGGATCGAGAGGATTGCATCTTGGAAGAAGATGACCCTACCAGTTTCAGGCAGGCCATTATCAGTAGGGACTCTGATAAGTGGCAGGAAGCAATGCAATCCGAAATGGAGTCCATGTATGCCAATAAAGTGTGGACCTTGGATATTGCTCCACCTGGGGTAAAACCCGTTGGATGCAAATGGATCTACAAAAGGAAACTTGGTGTAGATGGGCAGGTGGAAACCTATAAAGCTAGACTCGTTGCAAAAGGTTTTCGTCAAAGATCTGGTTTGGACTATGACGAAACTTTTTCTCCGGTGGCTATGCTCAAATCCATTCGGATCCTACTTGTCATTGCTGCCTTCCATGACTATGAAATCTGGCAGATGGATGTTAAAACGGCTTTCCTAAACGGTTGTTTGGAAGAGTGCGTTTACATGGATCAACCAGAAGGTTTCGTAGACAATGGGATCAGCGGGAAGGTGTGCAAGTTGCTTAAATCCATTTATGGATTAAAGCAGGCATCGCGGAGCTGGAACATCTGTTTTGATGAGGCAATCAAGGAATTTGATTTCATCAAGAACGAAGATGAACCCTGTGTTTATAAGAAGATTGTAGGAAGAACTGTCGTATTCCTAGTCTTGTACGTGGACGACATTCTTTTGATAGGAAATGACATTCCTATGCTACAATCGGTCAAGCTATTTTTGTCACAACGGTTCTCCATGAAGGACCTGGGTGATGCCTCGTACATTCTGGGGATCAAGATCTATAGAGATATCCAAGAGACTACTGGGACTTTCGCAGTCCAGGTACATAGAGACCGTACTAAAGAGATTTAGTATGGAGGGTTCCAAGCGCGGTAACATACCCACATTGCACGGAATTACCCTCTCCAAGAAGATGTCACCTGAGACTGACGAGGAGAGGGTTCGCATGAGCATTATACCCTACGCTTCGGCGGTAGGATCTATAATGTATGCGATGCTATGTACAAGACCAGATGTAGCTTACGCGCTGAACGCTGTAAGCCGGTATCAGTCAGACCTAGGTGAGGACCACTGGACAGCAGTGAAGAACATTCTCAAGTACCTGAGAAGGACTAAGGAGATGTTCCTGGTTTACGGTAATGGAGACCTCAGGGTCGAGTCCTTTACCGATTCAAGCTTCCAGAGTGACAAAGATGACAGCAAGTTTGTCTCGGGTTTTGTGTTTACCCTCAACGGAGGGGCGGTATGTTGGAGGAGTTCCAAACAGGATACCGTCGCAGACTCGGCGATGGAGGCTGAATACATTGCTGCAAGCGATGCCGCAAAAGAGGCGGTCTGGATGAAGAAGTTCATTAGTGAACTTCAGGTGGTTCCGTCCATTGTTGACCCAATACCTTTGTATTGCGATAACAATGGGGCTATAGCTTTAGCGAAGGAACCAAGGTCCCATCAGAAATCCAGGAACATCTTAAGGCGGTATCACCTGATCAGGGAGATCATTGATCGCCGGGAGATCGAGGTGCGGAGAGTGGACACAAAGGACAACACAGCGGACCCATTCACGAAGGCCTTACCCCAGACTCAGTTCGAGCGGCTGATCGAGATGATAGGTCTTCGATACGCCAGTACATGGCCTTAGTGCAAGTGGGAGATTGTTAGTGTATATGCCCTAGAGGCCATTACTGTATCATACTAATATGTATATTACTTGATGGAAGCTTGGGATATTCACAGTTGTATTGACAATCTTGCTCAATATAGTAGTATGCTACTTGGTTTGTCTCTGCTTAAATGTGTACATGTGTGTTTCTTTATTATATCACCTATACGCATTAGTAGAGCCCTTAGGATCTTTGCTTAATTACCGGCGTTGTGATGGCGATCACACTCGTGGGGGCTGGGTAATCCACAAGCACATCCTTATACACGTCCCTAGTCATGGGATTATCGAGACAGGGCATCGATACTCCGGAGTAGACTAGCGTATGCGCTTCTCATCCCAGCACGGGAGACGGTCTATCCCACAGCCGTCAGTACGTCGTACTTGAGATAGTATGCGGGTGCTCGTTAGGTTACGAGTACACTGGACAGGACTCGTCGGGAACTGATGGTTGGTATTATACCTATCGTCAGTTATCAGTTCCCAGGTGACATGAGTACAGCTTAGTCCGCTGACTTGACACTGTCACTTCGCCTCGAGTGTGTTCCCACTGTTCTTTGATTACTACCCTACCACGGCTCTACTGGGTCGTGCAAACAGGTAGTAGTTGGGTGCAGTCCCGAAGCACTTGGAGGCAGTGACGGTTAGACAGGATTCCTCTCTCCCGGCATTAGGGGTTGACATCGCGCTGTGTCTAGGAGAGCCATTACCCGAGTAGTCCCTGGCCAGGGCAAGCGAGATATACTGGTAGGTTTCCAGTGTTATCTCAGGGTGTAATGGGCTTCACTCCGACACGACTTGTACCGCTATTAGGGGACTGACGCTTTCCGCCCCCCTAGGCCCGCCATGCGATGTATCAGACGAACAGACCGGACTGTACGGAGATTGTCACATACAGGCTCAGTAGGAGTTCGGATGGGTTTACCTCATCGGCTTTCTTATCGACATCTACCTGGGGACCGTTACGTACAGCTAGTGCCGCTTGCGGTCTGTGGTTAAACCCACTGCCAGCGTAGTGTCGAGTCTTTAGAGTCCCACACAGAGAGTTTCCCTGCACTGAGCGAAACGTGTAGAGGCCGTATGGTTTTACGGCAGGGCTGCGATCACTTACGTGCACTTGTGTGTGTGTGGTGTTCGGGCAGGCAATACTAGTGGGCTTTGGTTTAAGCCAGATGCTAGTATTGCACGGATGGATTTGTTTTGTCTTCTGTGCATCCGCATTCTACGGAATGCGGATGCGGGTGTGTATGCACAGTTTTCCGGAGCGATGAAGAAGGAGGTGCCTCATCAGGGTTTTGGAAGTTGGTTCGGCCAAAACCGTTATGTGACAGGCTCATTAGGGTTTTGACAGTTGATGAGGTCAAAACCATTTTGAGGCGGACTCATTAGGGTTTTGACAGTTCGTTTTGGTCAAAACCATTATGAGCCGCGGACATCATTTACTAATCCATTTAGTGATAATTTTATGATGGCTAATTGCATTGACCATTTGACCCAGTTGACCTCTCTTGACTTTGTTGACCGGTTGACCGTGTTGACCATTGACTTTCAAGAGGGATCTACACTCTTCTTTTCTTTTTCTTTTTCTATTTTGATTATGATAATGGTCATTTCAATGTAACCATCAAACTTTATCTTGATGGGATTAGCAATGATGTTGTTTTTGCATTATTGCAACCATGGTTACTTTTCTTTAGTTCATAATTTCTTTCTCATTCTCTCTCTTGCCTTTTCAAGTGAGAAGAAAAAGATATGAACCATGGTTGCTAGATCCTCCTTCTTCTTCCTCCTCTTGATTCATCTTTTGATCTCATGTGTTGAGAGATAAAGATCCCACAAAGACAAAACCATCCCTTTATCACTTCTACACAACCTAGGGCTTCTAGATTGGCAATCTCTTTGCCCTAGTTACCTCGGCTCAAGGTGGAGTTCGGTGTACATCTCTCGGGTGGATCGTCTTCGACTCAAGGAGGCCGCGGAGGTGACCAAAGTCTGGATCAACCATCGGAGCAAGCAAAGAGAAGAACAACAAGAAGAGAAGGAGTTCAAGTTGAGGTATAACCCCTAACCGAGTAGATAAATCTCTAGTTAGGATGCTAGTGTGTTGTATAGTAAAGATCCGGCTTTTACGGTCCATGTTACCAAGTCCAGAAAAATTTTTGTTTTACCGTTTCCGCAACCCCGAAAGTACCGGGAGAGGTAACGTGGACCTAACAATCTCGACTTGTGAGGAAATTGATGTCTTTGCGAGAACTTCTCGATACGGCTCGACTCGTAGGATAAAACCTTAGGCAGTAAGAATTAAAAAACCTGTTTCTTAAGCACTGGAACCCTGCAAGTTGGCCCAAAACTGTCTCTTGGATACTATCCACAGGTCTCACTCCCCAAAGTCGAATCTCGACAAAGAGGGAAACAACCGCTTACGGGTCCTCTCGACTCGTAAGAGGGAAAATTCTCTTATAGGATCCTTACGACTTATAAGAGAAAACACACTTAGGAATCCTCATGATCCCTAAGGAGAAAATCCACCTACGAGATCCTCTCGATCCGTAGGGAGAAAAGTCTCTACGAGACCCTCACGGCTCATAGAGTTGAAAAGTCTTAGGCAGCAGATCTGAACCTGCAGCCTAAGCCATCGCTATCTCTTGAAGAAACCAAGATGCTTACTCTATTATCTGTCATCCATGTTTATTAAGACAGCATGCTGATAATAAGAGAAAGAAGAAAGCGACAGAAAGAACATCCAATGTGCATTTGATTAAGAGTTCGAGACACACTCATTCGTGCATGGGCAGAAGACTCGGGACGAGAAATAAGACAAGCTGAAATAAAAAGTTTCCATTCATATTGAAAAGGTTCCTTACAATATAAAGAAATGAAATAAAGACATTATTCAAATGATTACAACGGTATAACCTCAGATCCAGGGCACGGATTGAGGAATTTAAAAGTGAGGCCATCTAGAGTTCTTCTGGCCTTTCTGATTATTCTTGTGCGCAGCCTCTCGCGCTCACGTGTGTCAAGATCTTCGGCAAGGCCCCCTATCCTCCGATAAGCAGCGATTATCATCGTCTGCTGAAAAACTTGGTGAAGAATGTCGATAAGGCTATCCCGTCGTTTCTTTGAGATTAGCCCCGAAAGGTGCACTGAATGCACCTTGTCTTCGGCGTCATCCAGCGCATTGAGCGGCATGGCCTCATGGAACCCCGGGAGTGCTCTCCAAATTGCTCCCAGCATGACTTTCAAGAGAGCAGAACGGCGAGGGAGCAGCCAACCAACACGCGCGTTCAGACGACCCATAACCTCCGCACACTGGGCATCTGTAAACTCCTGGTTTTGATGACGGCCCTGTGCGCGGATATCCTCGTAGGTGATGAACTCGTGCAGACTGTATAGACGCACCGCCATAATGCCTGAAGGAAACATCACGGGATGATTAGCAAATAAAAAGACACAGGGAGTTAAAATCCTCGAGAGCAATGCTCTGCAGACAGGAGTGACACCTGTCAAAATCCAATAATGAAGGGAATTTAAAGAAATTCCCCGAGAACTCTGAGAGCCTTACTATTAAAAGATGATATAATCCATTAAAGACAAAACTCCATTTTTAATCTTCATTATCCATATTCAAACTCTTAAGAGTTCATCAATTTTTTAAATCAAAGAGATCTATGTTTTGCCAAAGAGCAAAGCTCTGTTCATGGGTTAAGAAACCCTGAAACAGATTTTTGAGAGCAAGGCTCTATTGGTGAAACCCCAAAGGGGTTTTCTTTAGATCAAAGATCTATGAGAGCAAGGCTCTATTAATTAAAATTAATTTAATTCAAGATTAATTTTTACCTAAAAAGTTTCTTTTAAAGAAAATCTAACTCTGGGAGTTCTTGAAGGCAAGAGCAAGACTCTGAAGTTTTGAAAGTAAAAATTCTAAAGATGATAATCATCTGTTGAGGACCAAAGGTCCTATTTATAGGCATCAAATGCCCTTTCAACTTCTAAAAGTTGCCGCAACGGTTGGAATTCTGCCACCGTTGCGCTCACGTTTGGGGCCACGTAAGCGCAACGGTGGGGGGCATTTGTTTACCCCAATCAGAGCAAAGCTCTGTTCAAATTCCAAGGCGGGAAACGAAGCAACGCTTCTGTTTTCCCCAATCAGAGCAAGGCTCTGTTGTGAAAATTAAAATGAAAATTAAAAAATTAAAGAAGCAACGCTTCAGCTGACTTGCGCTCTGCGCTGCGCGCCACGTGGCAGCACAGTTGCGCTAGCGCAGTCGCGCTGCGCTGAGCGACACGTGTCAAGCGCAGGAGCGTTTGCGCCAAACAGAACTAAAATTCGAGTAAGATCTTTCTGTTCTTGTTAAAACAAGAAGATTGTCTTCTGTAAAACAGAAACCCTTGGATCAAAGATCCAACGGTGGGGAAAAATCCCCAAATCACTCAAAAAATGATCTTTTTAACAAATTTAACAAATTAATGGGCACTATATAAAGATCCCTAGACCCCAATTTCAAAATATCAACACAGAGAGAAAAACAGAAAATTCCTCTAAAGAATTTTGAGAAGAGCTCAAAGAAAGAAAAGGTAAAAACCTTTAATAAAAGAAGAATTTCTTCTGAAAAGATCAATGATCTAAGAACAAGATCAAGATCTTAAAATAAAAAGAATAAAAAATAAGAAGATCATTTGATCTACACAAAGGCATTGCCTTTTTTATGAAACACTGGTTCTGGAATCTTTAAGGATTCTTTTCTTGAATACAAAATTGGATCAAGAGATTAAAATAGTGCCCTGCACTTGAAAAATCTGCACTGTTGCGCTCTCGGGTTGGCGCAAGCCACCAGAGAGCGCCACGTATCAGCTTCAGAATGATCTGCGCTATGCGCTGTTAAAATAGAGCACTGTTCTCATGAATTGGCGCAACCCATCAGAGCGCGCCACGTGTCAGAAGCGCAACAGCGCAGCGCACTGGCACAGCGCACTGCACTTGCGGTCACCAGAGTGTGACACGTGTCACCTCCACATGGACTTGCGCCTTGCGCTCCTCAATCGGCGCAAAGCGCCTGACAAGCCATGTGGCACTCTGTCAGACTAATTAATGCAATGCATTATCAAGGGCAGAGCCCATTAAAGAAAGGTCTATTAGACCAAACAAAGTGCTATGCACTATTAAAAGGGATAAAGCCCAAACAAAGGTCTGTCAGGCTCAAAATAGATGTTGTGCATCATCTAAAAAGGGCAGAGCCCAATTAAAAGGGGGCTTAATAGGCCAGACAAAATGCACTGCAAAGGGCAAAGCCCAAGCCAAGGCCTAACAGGCCAACCACAAATAAAAACGTTGAACATCTTCAACTGGACTTAGCCCAATCATGGCCGTAAGTCCTCAAATTAAATTGACTGAGCACGACTGCTCTCTTAAATCAATTTACATCCGGTTCAAGGATACATCTCTGAACTCCTATGACACCTATCGTTGTAATCCTTCAACGTCGTCAGAGAGGTGACGGGTCCCGACGACCATAAATTTTGATGGACCATCATGTCCTTAAACTGGCGATGGACCTCTATGTCCCTAAACTGGAAATGGACCACCACGTCCCTAAACTGGAACATAGACCACCATGTCCCTAAACTGGCGATGGACCCCTATGTCCCTAAACTGGAACATATACCCCTATGTCCCTAAACTGGAACATGGACCACCATGTCCCTAAACTGGCAATGGACCGCAATGTCCTTAGACTATTTTTGGATCACTACATCCCTAAACTGGAACAATAGAGCTCCCAAATGCTCTTTTGTCGGATCTAAACGATCCTGTTTAAGTTGATCTTAGCCTCAAACATGGCTAATGTATCCTTAAACATTCAAACAGATTTCATATTCCCTAATCAACTTTGGTTCAAGGGTACATCTCCGAACTCCTCTGATACCTGGCGTTGTAATCCTTCAACGTCGTCAGAGAGGTGATGGGTCCCGATGGCCATATACATTAAATGGACCATTATGTCCTTAAACTGGAACAATAGAGCCCCTAAATGCTCTTCCGTTAAGTTGATCTTAGTCTCAAATCAGACTAACGTATCCTTAACGAGCGTTTAAGTTGATCTTAGCCTCAATACGGCTAATGTATCCTTAAACTAAAACACCAAACCCAAATCTAAGTAAATACGGATTTGGACTAATCCATGTCCTACGGGCGACGGCATAACTTAGTCTCCGTATACAATCCACGGGCATCCACAAACAAACAAACACACACGACACGAAGTGAAATTTCTGGAGAAGGAGAAAGTGGTTACCGCGATGCGGTAGCGTAATTAACTGCAGGGGCTTGCGCCTGCAGGGAAGAGCGTCCCTACAATCAAAAACCCCTCAAGCGAGGGGGAATCTGACGAAGTCTGCTACATCGGCCGCATCCGTCTAAACTTCCGATGCATGGTGCCATAAATCAACTTGGCATCTTCGGAGAGGTAGACGGATAAAACAAAATAGCATCTGTCCCGAATCTCAGGCAAGACGTCTCCACCGTCACCGCCGTCTTTCAGAGGGGAACACTCATAACCCAATGAGCACCTGCATACTATCTTAGGTGAACAAACTAACACCAATGGCTTGTGAGACCTAGCCACCACCTCTCGTCGGGGTCTCGATCAGTATACACTAGTCTACACTGGAGTATCGATGCCCGGTCTCGATACTCCTACGACTAGGGACATTTAAGGATGTGCTTATAGACCCCAGCTCCCACATATATGATCGTCATCATAATGCTGGCAGTCAAGCAAAAATCCTATGGGCTCTATCAACATGTACATGATGATAAACACAAACCAGATAGCATACTATCATCTCAAGTAAGACTGTTCTATCGGTATAAGTCCTCACTCAATCATCATAATCACAAGTCCATGACTATAATAATTGCCTTGAGGGCACTATAGCCAACAATCTCCCACTTGCGCTTAAGGCCAATCATTGGGATGTCACATACTCACAGCCTGTGTAATACCGAACACCCAACTTCTCTACTTATCAGTTTCGCAAAGCCCGTTTGCGAAACTAATGCGTTCGGAAATAGCCTCAGTGAGTGGATCCGCTCCAATGTTTCTTTCTGTATCTCTCTATATCTCAACTTTGCGGAGAAAACTATCTCCCGAAATGAGCAATACTTGTCTTAGAATTTGTCTGGATGTCTGATGGGACCCAGTTCATAAATGAACTCCAAATCCAGCAAACTTCTTAGACTGTATCATCCACTGAATTTAATCAGCATCCTGCGCCATGTCTTTCCTCAGTATCCGCTTGGACCACCTGTCCAACATACTGTCCCTCAAAAGAGGGAAAACTATAACTCTGACAGTCACTCTGTCATCTAGGTCACCTTGGAAGCCTGATATGATAACCGTCTTCTGAAGGAGGCTGCCGTTACCATATCCCAAGAACATTCACTTATGTTCATAACTGCTTCCCTACATATCTCCAGGATTAGATTAATATATGTTTATTGCATCTAGTGCAAAAACAACATCTGGTGTGATACTTGACATTTCATGACTAACTCAATTGCCTAAGCAAGTGATATGCTAATCATGTAGATCTCTCTCCCCTTTAGTCTATAAGACACCTTTAGAGAGGTTGACTCCATCACCTACAGGTACACCACCATGCCAGGAGTCGTCTATTTAATGTCAAATTACCCAGATTTGGATACTTCCCAAATCTAGATCTAAAACCATAGATTTAGTAACCAGAAATCCTAATATTACATCCATATCCTGTGTGGAGAAACAACTTTGTGACAACCATAGTACAACCGATTGTAGTATAGGAATATCTCCTCCTATCAAGTGCATGTCATCCTAAATACTTGGACACCACTCTCTACTAACTTCTTAGCAGATCCATCTCCTATTCTGATGAAGTCATAACCTATGAATGTCACATCAAAAAACAGATGATCTATTTCCGCTATACCTGTTTTAGTCTATAAATAGACATAATCTACTTGTCCTCTATTCTTCCGCTGCTCCCACTGACTACAACAACCCTCTGGCAGAGTCATATACACGTACACTCCTAAAACTAGTTTAGAACGACGCTATACTCATCCTCCTGCCGGGTCTTATAGTCTAAAACAGCAGCAATGGCAATTCTGGGTAAACAAGAACCTCCCTATCACCGTTTCTGAGAAGACCGAAGTACCTCTCGGGTGCCTGAGGTTACCCACCAAATCTGCGGAGTGGCTAATGGAACATCAAATCCAATTGAATTCTTAGGTTCTATTAAATTTCCAGTAATCGTTTGTGGTTCTGGAATAACTTCCAGTTCTACCATACTCCCACTTGTGTTTTCTGAAAAGATCCATTTTACTAAAACCGTGGTGAGTCAAGAACAATATAAATATTGATCTTCCTGATGGTAGAAAGTTAACCCTCGTCTAAGCCCGGGATAACCCACAAACAGCCATTACTAAAACGTGCCTTGAGTTTATCCGGATTCTGGTTTTAAGTATCAGCCAGACAACTCCCTATACCTTAACATCGTTAAGATATAAATTGATTCTATATAAATCTAATATAGAAACAAAAGCACTAATTTAATTGGAGCCAGTTTCAAAATCATGCAGCTGTCTCTAGCGCATGTTAACCAAATGGAAGGAGGACAATCAGCATTACTCATCTAGGAGTGCATCCATATATGAGTAACTCGAAAGAGAAGCAAGTTCTCAAAATCATTACTATCAACAGAATACCAAACACAAATATCTACATCTTCGACTTCATCGAAGAATCCTGATACTTCCAACAAATGGTTCTCTACTTTATTCTTATATATATATAACTTCTCAATATCTGGACCTTGCATTTCAATAAAATACTTGTTCAGAACTGGAGAAGTCATAAGTAAACAGAATATAGTACGAGTACCAACCCCATTGTCCTAATGGATACTAGACAACATACAATACTTTGTACAAGTCCCCTGTGTTCAATAACTCAAACCATGTGCGCCGTAGGTTGGAAAAACTGTACTATGGTTAAGAAGAATTACACCGCTGTTGAATGCACCTTACCTAATCACCAACTGATATAGGTAAATGTCATAGATATAATATCAAAAAGTTATATCTCCCTTTATAAAATAAACGTACAGATATATCAGTTTAAAATTGGTGCATAACAATGGATATTCAAAACCAAATATTTGCCATCCGGCAAAATTCAGATGATTTCCTCAATTATCACCAATTACAACGAATTCCGATATAATGAGGATCTAATCACCCAATTCCCAATATCTTACTCCCACTCACCATCCGTAATAACACACAGATGTGAGAAACTGATCTGGTAAATACATACCCTGGAGTTAGATTCTAATTGGGAAAACAGTTTTCAATTAATATCACACAGTAAAACTGAAACATGAAAATGTTCAAAAAGGGGTTAACTGGTATTCCTAGTAACGCCTCTTCCACAAACCTTATTCATGACAGTAACCATATACTTACCTACCCTCACTCCAGTCCCTTTATTATATCTTTACTTATTACCTTCTGTACACCTTCTTTGGGCTAATTGGTTTTCTTCCTTCCCTACCTTTCGGCACCAGCCTACGGTTTGAAAGAAGTCTATCCAATAAGCGTTATAGGTGTACTCTCCTAATCCTAGGAGCCCTCGCAACCTGAGAGAATGTAATGGGAAAAGACATCTGAATAATCCTATTCTGTTTCTCCTGAACCGGAAACCATCCTCGAATCTGGAACGAATTCCTTCGAGTTCGTATGTAACTATACGATGGCATATCCAATGGAAGTGGATATCTGTAGTGATACGGAGTGTTCCGGAGAAATCCAAAGTGGATGTGGGAGTGGTAGGGGTATACACGGTTTTGTCGTGAATGATTGCAGTCGCAATTTTCTTTGCCGTTATTCTAATCCCTTTATATGTCTTTACTTATTACCTTCTGTACACCACACTTAAACTTAATTGGTTTTCTTCCTTTCCTACCATTCGGCACCTGCCTATGGTTTGGAAGAAGACTATCCAATAAACTTAATAGGTGTACCCTCTCCTAATCCTAGGAGCCCTCACAACCTGAGAGAAGGTAAAAGGAAAAGACAACCGAATAATTATATTCAATCTCTCCAGAACCAGAATCCATTCTCGAAAAAGTTCCTTCGAGTTCGTGTGTAACTATACGATGGATTTATCCAATGGAAGTGGATGTTCATAGTGATATGGGGTGTTCTGGATAAATGCAAAGGTGATATAGAAGTGGCAATGATGTATGCGACACCGTGACATTCCAAAAGCCAAAGTGTTTTAAGAAGGTTCGGTCAACTTGGTTTCATGAGTTTTAGTCAAAGGTTGGGTCATAGATGCAGCCAAAGAGAGAGAGAGAAGAAACACTCAGCGTGCACTCTAACCTAGATCAGAATGGTTAATCATTTTATCTAATCTGGATGGCTCCCACTGTTTCCTCGAATTCTCCTCCAAACCCAAAAGGAGAATTAATCGGAATCACCCGAGGAGTAATCCTACTCATCAGTGGGAATCGGGATCCAACTATCATCGCATGATAACTTGATGGAAGCCACTCAAGTCACCACACTCCAGAAGTTATGCGCATGCCTGGCAAGTTTCCTGTATGTTTGAAACTCCCGATGTGATTTTTACCCCTAACGACTTCATGGCCTTGATAGAGACCAACGTGCCATAAGTCGCTAGTCAAGTTCAACCCGTCATTATCCAAGATTTATCTAAACCCACCCGCACAAGCCCTTGATAGAGACCAACGTGACTATGCGGCTGTCCTAGATAATCGCATATCCATGCTACATACACGTATCACGCAGCTACCGTACACTATGCCTTGATAGAGACTAACGTACATAGCACGAATACTACGAGATGCCTATCTGAAATGACGGAGGGCTACAGCTGGTTTTTGGCGAAAATACCTTTAACGTAATGAACTTGATATCGTTGAAGGAACCGAGTGGTTTTACAAATATATAGTGGTGAAAACTTTTGCTAAAGAGGTCACTCCCGGTGAAGGGATCTCGGCTCTTTCCTCGTAGAATGAGGTGCAGGATATTCCAAACTGAATACCACGATGCAAAGCAAAAATAATTGACTATAGTGAAGTTATTACGTTGACGCAAACTTTTACTCAAGGGGTCACTCCCGATGAAGGGATCTCGGCCCTTGCCTCGTCGAATGAGGTGCTGGATATTCATAACCGAATACCACTGTGCAAAGCAAAAGAGAACGTCCGTAATGTCAGTTTTTTTAAAAACTTGGTTCCAACAACATCAAATATAGGTTTGTTTTATCCTTACATTGATAAGAATCAATGCAGTCCCATTAATTAATCACACCAGAAAAGAACGAAAATAAAATGTACGTATATGACATCCGCATTCGCCACTGGGTCCCATCATCACCCGTTAGGTTACTTAACTAACGACAGAGCGGGGACTGGGCTAGCACGGGTGCAAAACATATACAATATCTACTAGTATATATAAATATATATATAACATTCGTCCCAGGCATGATATAAAGTAACATCACAGAAGCATCACAGAAGCAACACAGAATGGTGGATAATTTGGAGCCCCGGGTTTCACTTGAGCCGCAAATGAGACCCGACGTTCCCTGTCATGTGGATAGCCTGTGCAATGAAACCTAGACCCCTACGAGCGCGGCAAGCTACCTGCCAAAACCAGAAGCGAGGCAACCCCCTTCAACAACGTGAAGGGGCCACCCAGCACTTCACGGAATCCGGTAACTTGGGCACCCCTCCGCGGGTCAACCTATACCCCCTACGAGTGCGACGAATAGCCCGCCAATTCTAGAGTAAGGTCCCCTCCGTCCCAACGCCATGAGATGTGAACCCGTTGCCCTCTAGAACCCGGCTATTCGTGCACTCCACCGCGAGGTAATCCTAGTACAGAAAATAAAATAATATACAAGGTTGACATCGACTTCATCCCGGTCGTGCCCCAAACGAATAATATACATACTGGCAGTGATAACAGTCCACATGTCGGACGCTCGTCCCGCAATATCAAATGTACAAATGAAATTAAACTGTACTAACATTGCACCATAGCTATCCACCACGACGATCCAACCAGCATCACAGCACAATACAGAATATCAACATGAATGTCACGTACGCAAACCCGTCTAAAAGATATATAGCAATTATACGAGTTGTACCGATCGAGTGACATTCACGGTCGCAGATAATAATGTATGTACTGATAAACATTTAAACAATGTTAAAATATCGACTTTAAAATGCCCCGAATAGCCCCCGAACAACAGATAACAAAAAATCCAAAATGTGCAAAATAAAAAATACCACCGCACCAAGTTTCCAGAGACCAAACCACACCCAAAAAACGAACCCCACCCCAAATGCCCTACCCAGGCCGGCCTCCTCGGAATTTCCAGCACTGTGCTCGGCCCAATTTGCATGGAATGGGTTCGTGTTTGGGGTATGGTCAAGTGGTCATGTCAGTAGTCTTCTGTAATTGTCTGAAATTTTTTTTTGAAGACTTTAAAATTTCAACAGAAAGTGAAAACTGCAGTGCACTGTTATCGGGTTGTTTCGATTTCGATGCATTAACATTGTCTAAACTAGCTAGCCAAAGGTTTAAAGGGTGGCTTTGATACCATGAAGGGTTACGGCAGCGCCCCGGCCATCGAAACGTGTCCAAATGCGGAACAAAAATTTTCTAAAACCGGTGCTACCGTTACCCGATTCCCGGATCGAAACCCTAAACTAGCAAACTAATATAGATGTTAGAATGGTTATACCAAGTTTATCCGTGTCCTTCGGTTTTCATTCCAAGCTCCTAATGGTTCCTTGATGTGGTTTGGTTGCCGGTCTTCCTTCATCTCCGATAATCCACCTGAGGGAAACGGCGCAAGCTCTAGCCTCGTCGAACGAGACAATCGACGCTCCAAAGTTGCTAGCGATGGAGAGTGGGGGTGTATGAAAATGTCACTACAATTTTCTCTCAACCCATGAGCTCAAGAGAGCATCCATAGAAGATAAATGAGGAGGTGAGGAAATCTTGGCATGAGCTAAATGGCTAAGTCTTTTGTGAACTTAAGAGAGTGAAAGAGTGGGCTAATATTGTGATAATGTGATGAATCAAAAATGAAATTCAACCCCACCCCATAAAGTGGCCGTCCCCCCTCTCTCTCCCATAAAAAAAAATATCTCATTTTCTTTTATCAATAAACAATTGCAACCATACCCAAAACCCATACCTAGGTCATGCTCATGCCACCTCACACCCTCCACCTCATTATGAAGACAAATGATTTTTCTAGAAAGGAAAATCAATAATGTGGTGGCAAATTTTCTAGAAGCTATTCCGTATAAAATACGGAATACTTCTCGGTATATGTATCGAAATACATATACGCGTATTCGTAAAAAAAATACGAATAGTCAAGAAAGAAAATAAATAGCGAACAATAATACTATAATACATATATATAAATACATATGTAAATTATTAAATCAAAACCTGATTTAATAATCTGGCTTAATCCTAAGCCGCTAGTATTATCAACCGTCCGATTAAAGTCTGCGCAGTATGCACATATTTAATCGGACACCTATATGTACCAATATACGCCATGTACACCATATCGCCTGAACCGTGAAAACCCTCTGTGTGGGACTCTAAAGACTCGTCAATACGCACGTCAGCGGCACTAGCTGTATGTAACGGCTACCCAAGTATTGAGCGAAAGGGAGGCCGACGAGCAAACTCATCATCCTGAACCCCTACTGAGCCTGACAGTGACAATATTCGTACAGTCCGGTCTGTTCATCTAAGAGTATCGCATATCGAGTTTAGGGGGTGGATAAAATCAGACCCCTAACAACACGATATTTAGTGTTGGCATGATACCCATCACCACCTGAGAAACTATCGATCCTAGATCGGTAATTCTCGTCTACCATGGCCATGGATTTCTGGTGATGGTCACACGTGCACAACGCGACATCAACCCCCAATACCGGGAGAGACGAATCCCCGACGATCTGATCACTGTGTGGCTCGGGACTGTACCCAACTAAAACCCGTTTGCACGACTCATTTGAGCCGTGGTAAGGTAGTAATCAAAACACAGTGGGAACTCACACGAGACAAATGACGTTCTCAGGTCGACAGACTAACCTGTACACACGTAATCTGGGAACTGCTATCTGACAATAGGTATAATACCAACTAGCAGGTTCCCGGCGAGTCCGTCTAGTGTACTCATAACCCAATGAGCACCTGCATACTATCTTAGGTGAACAAACTAACACCAATGGCTTATGAGACCTGGCCACCGTCCTTCGTCGGGGTCTCGATCAGTATACACTAGTCTACACTAGAGTATCGATGCCCGGTCTCGATACTCCTACGACTAGGGACATTTAAGGATGTGCTAATAGACCCCAGCTCCCACATATATGATCGCCATCATAATGCTGACAGTCAAGCAAGAATCCTATGGGCTCTATCAACATGTACATGATGATAAAGACAAACCAGATACCATACTATCATCTCAAGTAAGACTGTTCTATCAGTATAGGTCATCACTCAATCATCATAATCACAAGTCCGCGATTATGATAATTGCCTTAAGGGCACTATAGCCAACATTATGTACATGAAAGTTCAGTTTATTCATATTTTAAAAATGCTAGTAAATTTTGTAGTACTTAGAAAATAACACTTCCATTTATCAATTACTATTTAAAGTTTAATTAAAAAAAATCCAAAAGACAGAAGATTTAATATATATTTATATATAAAAACGTTCCCATTAATTACATGTCAAGTTATCCATCTCAGAGCCATATCCATTAGGCAAGTACTTTCTATGCCCACATTTTTGCAACAAAGTTGATGATGTAAAAAAATGGATTTGCACAGTGCTAACAGGATAAATTAAGGAATACTCTCGATACCATAAACATAAATTGCAAAAACACATGAAGGATGGTTTAATTCATAAAATTTATTATATATTTGGTTGGTTGATATATTTGTCACACAAGGTGTTTGTACAAAATACAAGCAAAGGGCAAGAAATGCAGTTCCTAAAACAAAATGGTATATAAGCGAAAAGATCCTTTTGGATATTTTCTTACCTGATATTAATCCACATTATTTCATACCAAAGTTCTAAAAGCAGTTAACTATAGGATATATGTAAGACTTATTCCACAATATGCACCACAATCCCTTAGAAAGTTAGTTTCTTCAAAGGAGCATGCCTAAAATTCCTGAAGCAAAATGCCCAACAAACTGTATTTTGCACATTATCTTTATCTACTAATATTCTAATCTAAAAGAATAATTGAAAACATTCCCAACAATGCCGAAACTTAACAATCCAAATAAATCCAGAACTTTCTTGGGAAAAAGAAATTTAAAATAAAATAAAAGTATAGGTATACATAATATTAATATTACGGCAAGATTTGATGTTGCCGTAACTAGCATGGAACAAGTAAATAAATACTTGCCTCGAAGACGACCGATCTGGATAGCGTAGATGACACGAAACGACGAACTTTGGAACCGACATTAACATCTTGGCTTTGGATGGTTCTCGATTATGTTTATGAAGCCAAAGAGAGATAGAGAGAGAGAAAAGAGAGACGAACCTCCAAAAGAAAACTCAAGGGATGAAGACCAAATTCGGCGGCTGATTGCTCACGGTGACGGCTTATTGGCGGTCAAATAGTCGAATTGGGATCTCAGGTTTCTGGATTGGACAAAGAAGGAAGAAATAAGAGTTTTAGAGATCTCGGATTTGGTTCAGGGTTTCGACTATGCATGGCAGAAATCGGCTAGGGTTTTGTTTTGAGGGATCTAGGGTTTTGGGTTGCGGCCAGGTGAAGAAAAGAGGAGATGGGGTCATAGACAAGGGTTTAAATAGGATATAAATAATTATATGGGCGGATATATCATGAAGTTGATTTCAAATAGGAATAGGAAAAATAATTAAAAGGTAATAATTAACTTTAGTAAAATAATATTAAAATATTGCATTTTGTGCTTTAAACTATGACATAAAATTTACTAATACCATTATAATACGGCATGATGTTCAAGGGTGTTACAGTAGGCAACATGGGGTCTAATTTGGTAAGGTGGGGTTGGATCCAGCATATATAGGTCTGTTTCTTGAGGGAAAATCTTTGATCCTTAAGTGTCATGATTAGACGATGAGAACTAATTCGAACAAAGTGGAATTTTGTTACAACCATATGGGTTTTGCTTCAGTGAAAGGTGTTTAGATTGATGACTCTGCTTTCAAAGACTTGAAGTCCGATCATTTGAGGACTAGATGTCTAAAGATTTAGATTCCGATTTAGCGTTAGATAGTAAGATCGAGACTAGACATCTGAACTCATGAAGTCTGATTTGGTGAAAGATGGCCCGATCGAGGACTAAGTGTCCGAAGATTTGGAGTCTGATGGAGGTCATTTTCAGATCTCCTTCAGATGTTGTCTTCCGTCGATCTCCCGGTGGATTCCGGAGGGGATCCCCTGTTGAATGTGGGTCTCAGTGGGTTTTGAGGAGATTTGGTAGTTGGAGGAGTTTGACGCCAGGTACCTGCAAAGAAGTCCCGGGGTGGTTTGTTACCACCGAGGACCCTCCGACGATCAAGTTAGTACTAGATCCGAGCAGCGTAACGGCTGGGTGGAGTAAAAATGGCTTACTTGACCCTCTGTGATGGGAGTTTATATAGTGGTGGAGGCACGCAGCAGCAGGCGCGAGAATCTCACCGGCAGTTACACTCCCGACGCCACGCCCGCGTAGAGAGCGGATCGCCCATTAATGGGGATCATGGAGGCGTAGAACGTGGGATGTTGCGGGCGGAGAATCCGCGCATGGCGAGATTCGCGGAGCGGCAGTTACGCCTGTGAGCAGTGGAGCTGGGCGGAGGACCGAGGAAGACGACCTCGGTCAGGGGGCTTGTGGACGAGCGAAAAGGCCGAGGTGCCTTGGTCCTGTGGCAGCTCAAGGCGAGCTGAGGGGCCGAGGAGGCCAATCCGCAGGGAGCCCCGAGGAGGGCTAGCTTGTGATTGCAGGTCGGGTTCAGGGGAGGCCTGGTCGGCCTCTGTGGGTCATTTCTTCTGAGTTCTGGGACATGTCATCTGCCACGTGTCCTGATCTTAGGGGCCCTCAGTATTGAGCATCATCATTAGCCCCCCCACTCCTGTCCCGACCAGCTATCGGGTCGGGTCATGAGTGGACTGCCGGGCCGCCCGGGGTGAGCTCCCTCCTAAGGTTTCGTCGGGACGCGTCCCCGAGCCGTGAGCTGTCTTTTCCGCTAGCGAATCAGGGCGAGATCTCTGCATTTAAGGAAGGTGCGCCGGTTCATGGATCTTGTCTTTGAAGTGGCGGTCCACGTATCGAGCGTCGGTTGGCTGACGCGACGTGCGCAGACCTGCGACGCCTGAAAAGGCGCGGTCCAATGTGGGAACGACAGGTGGAGCAATCTGAGCCGTTTGGGAGCGAGGAGGCGTTTCGGCGGGAGACGAAGGGCACCGTTGGATGAGATTGCTCGTGGCGATAAATAGGGGTGGGGCCTGCTCCATGGCCCCTAATCCTTCATCTCATCTTTCTTTTAAGTTTTGGCTGCTCGGCGCTCCTCCTTTTTGGGGATACATGGTTCGTTCTCACTCTTTGGGTCGCTCGTCCCAGAGGGAGGCTCGCGACGCGGGCGTGCCCCTGGCTGGCCGAGGTTCTGCGTCGAATGTTCTGCCGGCGGCAGGGTCGTCCTCCCCCGTTAGCGGCTCCTGGGAGTTTTTCCGAAGGCGGTCAGAGGCGCCCGCGGTCATCCGAGACCCAGGCGGGAGATGGAGGAGGGGACGAGGATGGGGTCCCCCTTAAGAGGAAAAGGACAATCTCTCGTACATCGCGGTCAATGGTCCCTGAAGGGATCCCCGTGCAGGAGGGAGAGGCCGTCTTCATGGTTCCGTCCGGGCTTTCTGTCGCTGCCGGCTTGCTCGCCGGGATGGAAGAGTTGGCAGGAGGGAGACTTTCGTGCAGCACCGTAAGGGCCCAAAAGGAGGCCATAGCCCAGGGGGCGGTCCAGGTACGAACCCTTTCACGCGTTGTCTTTGGCCTTCCTTTTTTGGCCCGAGTGACTCCTGGTTTCTCACCCGCTTCCTGTCAGGTCCTTCAACACTTGGCCATCGCCGCTGGTATGGAAGCCGAGAGAGCGTTCCACGCGCCGAGCCCGGTAGAGGAATTCCCTTCGGAGGTCGAGGCCCTGCGGCGCGACCTGCACCTGGAGAGGGCCAGGGCCGATGTTCTGGCAGCCCGTGCGGGGTCGGCGGAGCTTGCCAATTCAGCGAATCAGGGCGTCCGCCGTCGCCTGAGTGCATCTCTCCGGGTTGCCGAGAGGAAGCTGGCGGATCTGGCTGATCGCTTCGTGGCCATGGAGAATGAGAGAGATGCCAGCCGGAGGGATGCCGAGGCGGCGCTTCTGTCGGCTCAGGCCGCTGAGGCCCAGGCAAGGAAAGCCATGGCCGATTACAAGGTGTCAGAGCAGTTTTACGTCCCAGAGTGCGCTAAGATAGGCATGTGACAGAGCCAACCATGCTACCTGTGGATAGGAACATCCCTCCACAGTCACATTACGGCTGTCTATAAGATATCAAGAATAGTAGAAATAAAATAAACTATCTAGTACATGTCCATGAGCCAGAATAACGAGTCAAGAAATAAAATAATGCGGAAGCAAAAGATCCAATACAATAATAATCTGGAATTTACGTCCCAAATACGGGCTCACATCAGGAAATAAAACAATGTTGAAAGGAAACTAAACTAGAATACTAACAAGTCCTCACTGCTCGACATGTTGACTGAAATACTCCTGATCGGCCTGCGGCGAAGGTTGAGGATCTGAGCCATGCATAACCCAGACGTCATTGCGTCATAACATCAACAATAATATAATCAGGGGTAACAAGACAGGGAGGCATGAGTATGAACAGTAATAACAGTATAACAGTATCACGAATAAAGAATAGTGAAAGGTATAAGCACATGTGATGTACGGTGAGTGATCCGAACTAAGCTACTGGGTTAATCACTCTCAAGTCTTTGAAATCAATTTAATAAATCGTCGATGTAACTCAATAGTATCCCATACGTGTCCGGGACCACGGTCCAGATTCTCGGGCTGAAACCGAGACATGCTGCTAGGCACTAAAACAAGAAATATGTACAGATGAATGATGTCAGCAGCATCATCCTAGGGCTGGCCTAGCCCCTAAAACTGATCAGTATAAGCAAGTGAACTGTCGAGTTACAAGTCAGGTTTCATCATTGATTTCCTCATACCCCCAAGTTATGTGTTCAAGTCAGGTATTGATAAATATGAAGCTAATGCCAACACAGGATCAAGCAAGAACAAATTTGTCTATACAGACAACAGGATATGTCCATCGGGACAACATGTCAGGATTGTCGGCATTAGAAACATGATCAGGTAACATGTCAAGTAGTGATATATCAGGTCGTGTCAGGTAGTGAACATGTATCAAGTTATGTTCAGGTCATGCCAAGTAGTGCACAGGTATCAAGTCATGTCAAGTAGCAGTATGTCAGGTCATGTCAGGTAGTGTACAAGTATCAAGTCATGTCAAGTAATGCACGGGTATCAAGTCATGTCAAGTAGCAGTATGTCATGTCATGTCAGGTAGTGTACAAGTATCAAGTCATGTCATGCACGGGTATCAAGCGGAGCTCATAATAAAACTGTAACAGCTACGGATGCACAGCAAAAGCACGGATGCACAAATATTTATCAGTGGTTATCACATTACTATGTAAGGTGCACAATATTAAGTATGGAGTACTAATATAACAATAAAATGAAATAATGTAACATGGTATGCGAATAGGTATAAAATCAATAGTATGGATGCACAATTATCGGTTAGGGTTATATTTATAGTTTTCAATACTAATTAGGATGCACTTTATTAAACATGGGGTGTCAATATAACCATAATATGTAATAATGTGATATATAGATGCAACTATATGTATATTAAGTGATATGGATGCAAACGGGTATCTGAAAACTGTAAAACTTTAATATGGATGTATAATGTGATAAATGGTTAACATTTTATTCATATGGATGCATAATACTGTGCGTAGCATGTAGCAAGATGATTTAGCATGCGACTAGATGTGTAGATAATGGTATGGATGGATACGAATGTCCGAAAACGGTGAAATGTGAAAAAATGATAATGTGGGTTGCATAACTAATCATTATGGGGTATTATTACTCAAATGGATATAGAATATAGTAGTATAGCATGTAGCAAGATTAACTTGCCTCAACGGAACACGAAACGGATATGTACGGTACGTCCGACGTCGGCAAAATGTCGCGACACACGCACGGCACACGGGACGGGTCCAAGCAACGCAAGAGGGTGCTCACACAGGTAAAGTACGTCCTCTGGGTCGTCTGGATCGTCGGCGACATCACGGCTCCGGCAATCGCTGCACATCAAGATTTCAAGAACGGAAAAGGAAAAGAAAGAAAAGAAGAAAAGGAAGAAGAAGGGAGAAGGAGAGGCTTACTGTTGTGGTTGTGCACAGGGGCGAAGACAGAGAGGGTAATGGTGATAATGGTGGGATGAACTGAGGTCGCCGGAGGTGAGGGAGCGGCCAAAGGCAGTGGGATCCTGGGGTCGGGTTGCAACGGGGTGTGTAGAGATAGCTTGGGGTATAGGGTGAAGGAGGAAGGAGAGAGAAGAGAAAGGAGATGGAGACGAAGGCTAACGAGGTGAACGGTGAGGTCGAGTGATGGGGACGGTGAAGGACGAGCGCGGCGCAAGTGATGGGTTCGAGGGCGTGCAGGGGGTTCTTGCGTTGGGTTCAGTGCAGGGGAGAGGAAGAGGGAGGTGATGTGGAGGAGGTGGTGATGAACGAGGGATGGTCGACGAGGGTGCCGGCAAAGGGGGCGAAGATGGGTGCAGCATGGATGTGGGTTCGTCGGGTCTTGGCTCGGTCAAGGAGAGCGGGAAGAAAAAGAAGATGAGGGGGAAGAGAGAGAGAAAGAGAGTACGTGGGTTTTATGGGGTAAAGTAAAAATATTAAACATTATATATTAAAAGAGAGAGGCAGGGATTGTTAGGATTAGGATATTAGAAAATATTATATAAATCAATTATTGTTCTTATGCAGAACGAGAGAGAGGTGAGTTGAAAAATGGTTACTAAAATATTTAGAAATATTTATTTGGTTAAATAGTATTAGAATATAATATTGATAACATTTGAGATCTTGGCTAATACAAAAATAGTCCAGAACACGCCCGGGTCGAGTCTAAAAATCCAGTTTTAAAATACGAAAAATATATGCGATGGCCAAAATTAAAAATGAATACCCGGGTAACGAAAATGCATACCCCAAGAACGGATGCACGTACGTGCGCGTAGCCATCCAAATAAGTCTGTTTCACTGAACGGGACATGAACAAGATGCGCGGATGCTACCACGAGATTAGGGGTATCATGCAGGCCGTGTAATGTATTTTAAAATATTTTACGTGACTGGAATGTTATATTGTAAAAATGCAAGTGCCAGGTAAAATGCCAGTATGCAATATTCATGAAAGTGCACCAGTCTATGCAACAAGTCAGGATAACCATAAACATGAACCAAGACAGGTTTCAAGCAAGCGGGTCGGGTCGAATAATAATACTAATGTAAAAATACTATTCGTACCCAAAACGCGATAAATCAGGAAAATACCATAAAGAAAGAAATACGAGAACTGGAATTGGTATAAATGAACTGGGTGTTACATTATACCCAACTACAAAAAGAATTTCGTCCTCGAAATTCACAAGACAAGAAAAGAAAACAACCAAGAAACTACAAGAATAAGTATGGAAAGCTCTGTCGAATTTCATCTTCGCGTTCCTAAGTTGATTTTCCATACGAGCAATTCCCCTAAGAAACAAGTACGAGAGGGATAACATTGATCTTAAGAACCTTTTCTCTTCGATCAACGATCGACATCGGTCGTTCCTCAAAGGTCAAATCCTCTCTTACAGTTAGCTCCGAATGATCCAGCACGTGTGTTTCATCTCGAACATACTTACGGAGTTAAGATACATGAAACACGTTATGGACATTCGCCAAAGATTGTGGTAACGCCAATCGATAAGCCACTTCTCCAACACGCTCCATAATCTCGAAAGGCCCCACGAATTGAAGACTCAGCTAGCCTCGACTTCCAAAACGAATCACTCCTCTAGTCGGTGATATCTTCAAGAACACCAGATCACCAATAGCTAACTCTAGAGGTCTTCTCGATGTATCGGCCAAATTCTTCTGCCGATCTTGTGCTGCTTTCATGTGATTCCGGATAGTATTAACTTTCTCAACTGTTTGCACGATCAAATCCAGTCCTAACAATCTTCTCTCCAACATCATCCCAACAAACGGGTGAACAACACTTGCGACCATACAACGCTTCGAATAGAGCCATCTGAATAGTCGCCTGAAAGCTGTTATTGTAAGAAAACTCCATCAAGTGTAGATGATCCTCCCATGAACCCTTGAAGTCTAACATGCAAGCTCTCAACATGTCTTCAAGAATTCAACCTGCTCTTCAAGACTCCTTGAGTAGACCAGAATATCATTGGTAAACACCACTATAAACTGGTCCATGAACGGTGAAAAGATTCGGTTCATCAAGTCCATAAATATTGCCGGTGCATTCGTGACTCCAAATGGCATCACTAAATATTCGTAATGTCCATACCGAGTTCGGAATGCAGTCTTGCAAATATCTTTTGGTTTAACTCGGACCTGATGATATCCGGATCGCAAATCCAGCTTCGAGAATACCCTTGCGCCATTAAGTTGCTCAAATAATTCGCCAATGCGAGGGATCGGGTACTTGTTCTTAATAGTCACCCGGTTTAATTCTCGATAGTCGATGCACATCCTTCTTGTGCCATCTTTCTTCTTGATTAGAAGAACTAGAGCTCCCCAAGGTGAGTTGCTGCTGTGAATCCAACCCTTCTCAAGTAATTCGGTAACCTGCTTCTTGACTTCTTCCAACTCCACTGGTGCCATCGGATAGTACGCCTATAAGATTGACGTTGTACCAGGAACAAGATCGACCGCGAACTCCACATCTCGTTTTGGTGGTAAACCCGAGATGTCCTCAAACACGTCCATGAACTCTCGAACTACAACTGGCGCTTCCTCCTTAGCAACTTCCATTGACGAAAGAACATTGTTTGTCGGCCTAGCCCTAAACTCGACCGGCCCGACAAAACTGTCGCTTCCAGCATAACAACTCCGGATGTTCAGGAATCTGGAAAATCACTTCCTTTTCCCTACACTAAATGTGAGCATGGAAAGTGCCGAGAAAATCCATTCCCAAGACAACTTCATAACTTCCGGTATCAATCACTAAGAAATTTGCGAATAACTCCGTCCGCAAATAACAATAGAACAATCCTTACATTCTCTACTAGCTATGATCTTCCCATTCCAAGTGTGTATGCCCCAACAGGGTCGTGCAAAGAATTGAATGTGCAACAATAAACTTGGACGACATAAAACATTGGGATGCACTAGAATCGAATAATGCTAATGCGGGAAAATCATGAACAAGTAGGATACCTGAAACGACTTCATCTAAATCCTTGGCCTCTTCAGCCGTCAGGGTAAAGGCTCGAGCTTGATTGGGTCCCTGAGTTATCTGCTTCTGCCCTTGAAACTGTCTCTGCGGTGGTTTCTGAACATCTTCCTTCAAACGAAGTTTCGACAGACAAGCATTGATAGTATGATCCGCTGATCCACAGACCAAACAAAGTCCCAACATCTTTCGACAATCTATTCTTAGGTGCCCAGGTAGATGGCAAAAGTTACAAATCACGCCCTTTCTCTGATCTACAACGACGGGCTTCTTCATTGGTGTTGTCATGCCCCACTTCCCAGAGTGCGCTAAGATAGACACGTGACAGAGCCAACCATGCTACCTGTGGATAGGAAATATCCCTCCACAGTCACATTACGGCTGTAGAGATATCAAGAACAGTAAGATAATAAACAACTATCTAATACATGTCCATGAGCCAGAATAACGAGTCAAGAATAAAAATAATGCGGAAGCAAAAAGATCCAATACAATAATAAACTAGAATGTACGTCCCATAATGCGGGCTCACATCAGGAATGAAAATACTGAAAGAAAACTAAACTAAACTAATAACATGTCCTCACTGCTCGGCCTGTTGATCAAAATACTCCTGGACAGCCTGCGATAAGGATAAGGGATCTGGGCCATACAAAACCCAGACGTCAGTGCGTCATAATAACAATAATTCTAAGCAAGCAGGATGTGATGAAATATGCAGGCATGAAGTATGAACAGTAACAAGTCATCAGTAGGAAGTAAACCGTAACATGAATATAGATCAGTGAACATGATATAAACAGGTGAAGTGCAGTGAGTAGTCTAAAATGTGCTATAGTGTTATCTACTCTAAAGTTATTCGAAATCAATTAATGTAATCCTCATCGTAACCCATCGGTCTATGCCCCATTCATTCCCCACGGGACCACGGTAAAATAATGTAATAGACTGTGAGTCTATGTCCTGTTCATTCCCCACGGGACCACGGTAAAATGCTGTAATAGCCCTTTGAGTTAAGTTCAGCTACATTCTTGATTTCCCCATACCCCCAAGTCATGTGTGTAAGTCAGGTATTTATAAATCTGAGACTAATGCCAACATAGGATCAAGCAGGTACAGGTTTGTCTGTATAGACAACAGGAAATGTCCGTAGGGACAACAGGTCAAGATTGTCGGCATTAGTAACAAGATCAGGTAATACATCACGCTGTGGTACATTAGGTCATGTCAGGTGGTGTACATGTATCAAGTCATGTCAAGTAGTGCACATGTATCAAGTCATGTCAGTAATAGTGTATCAGGTCATGTCAGGTAGTGCACAAGTGTCGAATGGGTGCTCAAAATCAAACTGTAATAAGTATGGGTACACAAAATCAAGTATGGAGTACCAATATAACAATAAAATGGAATAATGTGATATGGTATGCAAATAGATATAAATTCAAAGATATGGATGCACAATTATCGATTAGGGTTATATTTATAGTTCCAATACTAATTAGGATGCACTTATTAAACATGGGGTGTTAATACAATAATAATATGAATTAATGTGATGTATAAATGCAGTTATATATATTTTAAATAAGATGGATGCAAACGGGTATCCCAAAACAGTAAAACTAAAAAATGGTAATATGGGATGTACAACTAAGCAATATGTGATATAAATATTCCATTGGGTACAATATATTGTAATATAGTATGTAACAAGCTAGGTTCGCATGCGCTAGATGTAAAGTAACATGTACGGATGCATACGGATGTCAAAAAACTGTAAAAGTAAATACGGGGTGCATAATTTGAAATACTAGTATTATATTTATTAAAAAGACATATATAAAGTAATATAGCATGTAGCAAGATAAACTTCCCTCGATGGAACACGATACAGATATGTATGGTACGTTCGACGTCAGCAAAATGTCGCGACGCACGCACGGCACACAGGACGGGTCCAAGCAACGCAAGAAGGTGATCACGCAGGCAAGGTACGTCCTCCGGGTCGTTTGGATTGTCGACGTCAAGCACGGCTCCGGCGATGGCTGCAAATCAAGATTTCAATAACGGGAAAAGAAAAGAAAAGTGAAGAAGAAGAGAAAGAAAGAGAGAGAAGGGGTGGGGCTTACTGGATTTGTGCACAGGGGTCAGGAGAGACGAGAGGGCGACGACAAGATCAACGGCGGCGATGGGGTCGCCGGCGATGACCGGAACAATAAGAAACAAGAAAGAGAAAGAAGAAGAAGAAGAAGAAGAAGAAGAGGGTGAGGCTGGTGTTCTGAGGTGTGGGTGCTGTGGAGTTGGCTCGGGGTTCAGGGACAGAGGCGATGGGGTGACAACGGTGGTTTTCCGACGATGGGGTTTGGTGCTGTAAGGGTTGCCGAGTGAAGTCTATGAGTGTGCAGACTCGGGAGAAGAGAGGTTGGGAAGGTGAGGTGAAAGCAATGGGTGAGGAGTCAAAAATAGGAGGAGGCGGTCGAGGTGGTGACGGCGGTGGAGACAGGATCGGCGGCGAGGTGATGGCCCAAGATGCGAGCTTGGATGGAGTTGGGTTGCAGCGACTATGGAGAGGAGGAAGATCGGGGATGGAGGTCGTAAAGGGAGATGGAAGCGAAGATGACAACGGCGAAGGTTGAGGAGGCGAGGGGCGATGGGTTTGAGGCGAGGCGGTCACGGGAAAGGAACGAGAGGAAGGAAGAGAGAGAAAAAAATGATATAGAGAGATGAGGGACGTAAGGGGAGGAGGTGAGGTCGGGATGGGCGAGGGTGAAGGCTAGGGTCAGGGTTCTACGAGGCGGCATGGATAAGGTTTGCGATGCAAAGATTTAAAGAAGACGAGGGGGAGAGAGAGATATTATGGGAGAGAGAGAAGGAGAGATAACGTGCATGGTAAAATATTAAAGATTAATATTTATAAAAGGAAAAAGAGAGAGTTAGTTGAGATTTAATATATAAAAATATATTTTAGTTAAATACGTATATTAATAGTTAGAAGGAATTAAAGAATATAATATTAGTACGTTTTGAGATTTTGGCAAATACAAACTTACTCCAAAACACGTCCGGGTCGGGTCTAAAAATCCGGTTTAAAAATATGAAAAATATATGCAACGACCAAAATTAAAAATGAATGCTCGGGTAACAAAAATGTATACCCCCAAGAACGGATGCATGTACGTGCGCGTAGCCATCCAAACAAGTCGGTTTCACTGAACGGGACGAGAACAAGATGCGCGGATGCTACCACGGGGTTAGGGGTATCAAGTAGTCCATGCAATGTATCTTTAAAATATTTTACGTGACTTAAAATGATATATGGTAAAAGATGCAATGTCAGATAAAATGCCAGTATGCAGTAAACATGAAAGTTCACCTGTCTATGTAACAAGTCAAGTTAAACTATAAACATGAATCGAACATGTTCCAAGCAAGCAGGTCGGGTCGAATGCAATGTAAAATACCATTCGCACCCAAAATACGACAAATCAAGAAAATACCACAAACAAGGAAATGCGGGAACTGGAATTGGTATAAATGAACTAGGGTGTTACAGGTGCTACGCCACGTCGGTTTACTGGAATACCTCTGCGTATAAGCGCTTGATTCGGCGTAAACGCCGGCTTCCGTACCACAACTGCCTGCTGCTGCGTACCCTCAGTCTTCAATGATAAACTCTGCTGCTCCCTGGCTGCTTTAAGCACTTGCGAATAAGTGGTCAATCCCAGAGATATAATGTGCCTCTGGATTTCCACGTCCAAACTGCGCATAAACCTTCGTGCCCTATCAGCTTCTTTGGCCACCAAAGGTCCAGCGAATCGACTAAGCCGTGTCCACTCAGCCGTATGCGCATCCATGGATACGCCATTCTGCTTCAAACTGATAAACCTTTCTTCTATTTCCTCCCGTGCAGTCTACGGGAAGACCTTCTCTAAGAAACTCTTCGAAAAATCTGCCCAACTGATCGGCTTGGACAAGCGGGTCTCTTCCACAAGCCACCATTCACGGGCATAGTCTACCAATTGGATGCGTACAACATCCACTCTCTTGTCCTCTGGAATCTGTTCCGCAATGAGCAAATTCTCCGTATCAACCAGCCACTGCTCCGCTGGCAACGGCTCTTCCAAACCAGTGAAGACGGAAGGACCCATTCTTCTGAAATCCGACACGGTACCCACATGTTCAAATGGTATAGCCGTAACATTGTTCATGGATTGCTGGACGGTCCATAAACCTTCCTGGAACGCTTCGGCCTGCTGCTGGTTCAGCCTGGCCTGCCGTTTCTGTTCCTCCAGCATGCCACGAATCACTCCGAGTAGGGCGGCGTCATCCACACGCCTCTGGTACGTCTTCAGACTTCTGTCCGCCATGATTCTGCAACCAATACACCAAAAAGGATTAGTATGATAAACAAGATCCAAAACTTGCGATGAATGATGACCATAAATTAAGGATATGAATCAAGACCAGAACTCCAAATTACTTAAATAGAGTACCGCATTGTAACCATGCCGCGGTACATACTTACAATCACATAACTCCACTCAAGTCGCTCAAATCCTAGTATCAGAATCAAGGAACAGGGAGAAGCAATAGGGAACCAAAAGATTTCAAGTCGAGATGCAAAGTGGTTTGCATATCGTCAAGGCAAAGGATCAAGAGAAAGATATGATTCAAGAATCATGATAACAATGTGGTAGGATATGTTCCTAATCACGGATTTTCTGATTCGTGTATTGGGTCCAATACCCAACTACAAAAGAATTAAACCTGATTAACCTAAATTCTATGGCTCTGATATCAAACAAACCCTGTCACGCCCCGCTCCCCAGAGTGTGCTAAGATAGGCACGTGACAGAGCCAACCATGCTACCTGTGGATAGGAAACATCCCTCCACAGTCACATTACGGCTGTCTATAAGATATCAAGAACAATAGAAATAAAATAAATTATCTAGTACATGTCCATGAGCCAGAATAACGAGTCAAGAAATAAAATAATGCTGAAGAAAAAGATCCAATACAATAATAATCTGGAATGCACGTCCCAAATACGGGCTCACATCAGGAAATAAAACAATGCTGAAAAGAAACTAAACTAGAATACTAACAAGTCCTCACTGCTCAACCTGTTGACTGAAATACTCCTGATCGGCCTGTGGCGAAGGTAGAGGATCTGAGCCATGCAAAACCCAGACGTCAGTGCGTCATAACATAAACAATAATATAATCAGGGGTAACAAGACAGGCAAGCATGAGTATGAACAGTAATAAGAGTATAACAGTATCACGAATAAAGAACAGTGAAAGGTATAAGCACATGTGGTGTACGGTGAGTGATCTGAACTAAGCTACTGGGTTAATCACTCTCAAGTCTTTGAAATCAATTTAATGAATCGTCGATGTAACTCAATCGTATCCCGTACGTGCCCGGGACCACGGTCCAGATTCTCGGGCTGAAACCGAGACATACCGCTAGGCACTAAAACAAGAAATATGTACAGATGAATGATGTCAGCAGCAGCATCCTAGGGCTGGCCTAGTCCCTAAAACTGATCATTATAAGCAAGTGAACTGTCGAGTTACAAGTCAGGTTTCATCATTGATTTCCTCATACCCCCAAGTTATGTGTTCAAGTCAGGTATTGATAAATATGAAGCTAATTCCAACACAGGATCAAGCAAGAACAAATTTGTCTATACAGACAACAGGATATGTCCATCGGGACAATATGTCAGGATTGTCGGCATTAGAAACATGATTAGGTAACATGTCAAGTAGTGATATATCAGGTCTTGTCAGGTAGTGAGCATTTATCAAGTTATGTCAAGTAGTGAAGTATCAGGTCATGTCAAGTAGTGCATAGGTATCAAGTCATGTCAAGTAGCAGTATGTCAGGTCATGTCAGGTAGTGTACAAGTATCAAGTCATGTCAAGTAATGCACGGGTATCAAGTCATGTCAAGTAGTAGTATGTCATGTCATGTCAGGTAGTGTACAAGTATCAAGTCATGTCATGTAATGCACGGGTATCAAGCGGAGCTCATAATAAAACTGTAACAGCTACGGATGCACAGCAAAAGCACGGATGCACAAATATTTATCAGTGGTTATCACATTACTATGTAGGGTGCACAATATCAAGTATGGAGTACTAATATAATAATAAAATGAAATAATGTAACATGGTATGCAAATAGGTATAAAATCAATAGTATGGATGCACAATTATCGGTTAGGGTTATATTTATAGTTTTCAATACTAATTAGGATGCACTTTATTAAACATGGGGTGTCAATATAACCATAATATGTAATAATGTGATCTATAGATGCAACTATATGTATATTAAGTGATATGGATGCAAACGGGTATCGGAAAACTGTAAAACTTTAATATGGATGTATAATGTGATAAATGGTTAACATTTTATTCATATGGATGCATAATACTGTGCCTAGCATGTAGCAAGATGATTTAGCATACGACTAGATGTGTAGATAATGGTATGGATGCATACGAATGTTCGAAAACGGTGAAATGTGAAAAAATGATAATGTGGGTTGCATAACTAATCATTATGGGGTATTATTATTACTCAAATGGATATAGAATATAGTAGTATAGCATGTAGCAAGATTAACTTGCCTCAACGGATCACAAAACGGATATGTACGGTACGTCCGACGTTGCCAAAATGTCGCGACGCACGCACGACACACGGGACGGGTCCAAGCAATACAAGAGGATGATCACGCAGGTAAGGTACGTCCTCTGGGTCATCTGGATCGTCGGCGACGTCACGGCTCCGGCAATCGCTGCACATTAAGATTTCAAGAACGGAAAAAGAAAAGAAAGAAAAGAAGAAGAGGACGAAGAAGGGAGAAGGAGAGGCTTACTACTGTGGTTGTGCACAGGGGCGAAGACAGAGAGGGTGATGATGATAATCGTGGGATGAACTAAGGTCGCCGGAGGTGAGGGAGCGGCCAAAGGCAGTGGGATCCTGGGGTCGGGTTGAAACGGGGTTTGTAGGGATAGATTGGGGTATAGGGTGAAGGAGGAAGGAGAGGGAAGAGAAAGGAGATGGAGACGAAGGCTGACGAGGTGAACGGTGAGGTCGGGTGATGGGGACGGTGAAGGACGAGCACGACGCAAGCGATGGGTTCGAGGGCGTGCAGGGGGTTCTTGCGTCGGGTTCGGTGTAGGGGAGAGGAAGAGGGAGGTGATGTGGTGGAGGTGGTGATGAACGAGGGATGGTCGATGAGGGTGCCGGCCAAGGGGGCGAAGATGGGTGCAGCGAGGATGTGGGTTCGTCGGGTCTGGGCTCGGGGAAGGAGAGATGGAAGAAAAAGAAGATGAGGGGGAAGAGAAAGCGAGAGTACGTGGGTTTTATGGGGTAAAGTAAAAATATTAAACATTATATATTAAAAGAGAGAGGCAGGGATTGTTAGGATTAGAATATTAGAAAATATTATATAAATCAATTTGTGTTCTTCTTATGCAGAACTGAGAGAGAGGTGAGTTGAAAAATGGTTACTAAAATATTTAGAAATATTTATTTGGTTAAATAGTATTAGAATATAATATTGATAATATTTAAGATTTTGGCTAATACAAAAATAGTCCAAAACACGCCCGGGTCGAGTCTAAATATTCAATTTTAAAATACGAAAAATATATGCGACGACCAAAATTAAAAATGAATACCCTGGTAACGAAAATGCATACCCCAAGAACGGATGCACGTACGTGCGCGTAGCCATCCGAACAAGTCCGTTTCACTGAACGAGACAGGAACAAGATGCGCGGATGCTACCACGGGGTTAGGGATATCATGCAGGCTATGTAATTTATTTTAAAATATTTTACGTGAGTAGAATGTTATATTGTAAAAATGCAAGTGCCAGGTAAAATGCCAGTATGCAATATTCATGAAAGTGCACCAGTCTATGCAACAAGTCAGGATAACCATAAACATGAACCAAGAAAGGTTCCAAGCAAGTGGGTCGGGTCGAATAATAATACTAATGTAAAAATACTATTCGTACCCAAATCGCGATAAATCAGAAAAATACCATAAAGAAAGAAATACGAGAACTGGAATTGGTATAAATGAACTAGGGTGTTACAGATCTGGATGATCGCTTCGTGGCCATGGAGAAGGAGAGAGATGCCAGCCGGAGGGATGCCGAGGCGGCGCTTCTGTCGGCTCAGGCCGCTGAGGCCCGGGCCAGGAAAGCCGTGGCCGATTACAAGGTGTCGGAGCAGTTTTACGTCGAGCTCGGTGAGTATTCCGCCGTCGCGTGGAATAAGGCTCTGGATGCCGTGAAGGAGCAGCTTCCCGATTTCGCCGATGGCGAGCTCTGTGCTCGGGTCCCGCTCCCGGCGGCAAGGCCTCTGGCCGACAACGATGGGGGAATGAGGCGCGCCCCTGGTGGAAAAACCTCCGGTGGTGAAGCCCCCAGCGACGAGGGAAGTGAGGCACAGGGGGGTGTTTACCGCCGGAAGCCGGGAAGACTGGACGTCTTTCCTGAATCTAGGGGCAGATGCTAATTGGTGCTATCCGTCCACCTCTCCTAAGATGCCAAGTTGATTTATGGCACCATGTATCGAAGGTTTAAACGGATGCGTCCGATGTAGCAGACTTCATCAGATTCCCCCTCGTTCGAGGGGTTTTTGATTGTGGGGACGCTCTTCCCTGCAGGCGCAAGCCCCTGCAGTTAATTACGCTACCGCATCGCGGTAACAACTTTCTCCTTCTCCATATGGTCACTTCGTGTCGTGGGTGTTTGTTTTGTTTGTGGTTGCCCGTGGATTGTATACGGAGAATAATTTATGCTATCGCCCATAGGGCGTGGATTAGTCCAATCCGTATCTTCTTAGATTTGGGTTTTGGTTTGGGTTTAAGGATACGTTAGTCTTATTTGAGACTAAGATCAACTTAAACGTATGTTAAGGATACGTTAGTCTAATGTTTAGACTAAGATCAACTTAACGGGATCGTTTAGATCCAACAACAGAGCATTTGGACTCTATTGTTTAGTTTAGGGACATTGCGGTCGATTACCAGTTTAGGGACATGGTGGTCCATCATAGTCCGCGGAATGTATGGCTGTCGGGACCCATCGCCTCTATGAAGACGTTGAAGGATTACAACGACAAATATCAGAGGAGTTCAGAGATGTACCCTTGAACCAATGTTGGTTGGGAGATCTATAGTCCAATTTGGGACTAAAGTCTGTTTGAGCATATGGGCTCAGTTGATATGAACTGAACATTTTATTGTTCTGGCTGTTGAGCCTTTATTTGGGCTCGGCCCTTTTAATAATGCGTAGCATTTATCAGGAGCAAAATAGTGGTCTGATAGTGCGCCACGTGGCTTGTTAGGAGCTTTGCGCCAATCAAAGAGCACATTGCGCTAGCGCATGCGAAGGTGACACGTGTCACGCTCAGCGCTCAGCGCAAGACTGTTAGCGCACTGCGCTTTTTGAGTGCGCTGCGCCAGTGCGTTGCGTCAGTGAATGACACGTGGCGCGCTCTGGCGCTATGCGCCAGTCCAAGAACGCAGTGCGTTACTTTTAGAAGCGCAAAGCGTAAACTATTCTGTGGTTGACACGTGGCGCGTTCTGGCGCAGTGCGCCAGTCCAAGGAGCGCAAAAGCACATTTCATTAGTGCAAAGCACTGTCCAATAGCGCAGAGCGCATTTTGATTCAATTCAGATCAAAGAAACAAGTTTTTGTTCTTCAAGGGAGGCCTTGCCTCAAGATCCAAGAACCAAAGTTCTTGTTCTCATTAAAAGGCTGTGCCTTTATAGATCAAAAGATCTAGGAATGAAGTAAATTACTTCTTTTTAATCTTTTAGATCTTTTTTGATAAGATTGGAAAGATCTTTCTAGAATTTTAATTCTGATTAATTAATAATTTATTATTGAAACTCCAGTGCCGGCGCAATTGGCTCTAGTGCACCTGCGTTTGACACGTCGCGCGGAGCGCAGCGCAACTGCGCTAGCGCGTCTGGGTTTGACACGTGGCGCACAACGCAACTGCGCTAGCGCGCCTGTGTTTGAAACGTGGCGTGCAGAGCACAGCGCAACTGCGTTAGCGCACCACTGTTTGACACGTGGCGCTCAGCGCGCAGCGCAAAGGATCTGAAGCGTTGCTTCAATTTTTGAATTTTAAAATTTCAAACAGAGCTTTGCTCTGATTGGGGGAAACAGAAGCGTCGCTTCATTTCCCACCTTGGAATTTGAACAGAGCTTTGCTCTGATTGGGGGAAACAAATGCCCCCCACCGTTGCGCTTACGTGGCCCCAAACGTGAGTGCGGCGGCGGTAGCATCTCAGCCATTGGATCAACTTTTGGGGAGTTGAAACGGCTCTCAATGCCTATAAATAGGACCTTTGGTCCTCAGATAATTACCATCTTCTTCATAAGAATTTTTATTCAAAGCCTTGCTCTTTCGTTCAAGAACTTTTTAAGAGTTAGAACTCTTTCCAAACTTAGGTAAAATTAAATTAATTTTAAGAAATTAAGGTTTTTACCCATTAACAGAGCCATACTCTCAATAGATCTCTAATCTAAAGAAAACCCATTTAGAGTTTCACTAGCAGAGCTTTGCTCCATAGGTAAAGAGAACTAAAGAGAACCCTATTAGGGTTCCATTAATAGAGCACTGCTCTCTAAAAGGATTTTTCTTGTGATTTCTTAATTCATTAATGGAGCTTTGCTTCTTTTAAATCATATAGAAGAACTCTTAAGAGTTTTTCATGGATCTTGAAGATTAAAGATGGCCTTTTTATTTTTTATGAATTATATCATCTTCTCAGAGCAAAGCTCTCAATGTTCTCGGGGGATTTCTTTAACTTCCCCTCATAATTGATTTTGACAGGTGTCACTCCTGTCTGTAGAGCATTGCTCTCGAGGAGTTTAACTTCCTGTGTCTGTTTCGAATAAGAAATTGCTTAATCAGTCTGTCTGCTAATTTTGTTGATTTTCTTTTACTGGAGTAATGGACGCTCACATGTATAATCTCAACGAGATTATCTCTTACGGAGACATCCACCGACTCGGCCATTCTCAGAATCGAGAATTCACAAACGCCGAGTGTGCCGAAATTATGAGTCGCTTTGACGCATACAATGGTCAACTGCTTTCTCGGCGTTCCCCTCTTCTGAAGCTTATTGTGGGAGCGATCTGGGAAGCGCTCCCTCTATTCTGTACCGGCGTGCCGCTTAGAGCATTGGATGCCGCTGATGATAAGGTGCACTCGGTGTATCTGATGAACCTAATCTCGAAAAGACGGCGAGACAATCTTTTCGATCTCCTGCACCAGGCTTTTCAACAGTCTGCCATACTTGCTGCCTATCGGATGGTGGAGAACATCCGTGGGGATCCCAACGCTTGTGATCGCGAAAGAAAGCACACCAGGATGGTTCGCCAGGCCTAGAAAATTCTGGACAAAGTCACTTTCGAGTTCCTCAATCCATGCCCTGGATCTGAGGTTTTGCCATTGTAATTATTTTGATAATGTTTTCGTTTACTGTTTTCATAATTGTAAGAACTTTTTCGCAGTATGAATGGCAAGAATCTCATTTCAGCTTGTTTTATTTTATGTACTAAATCTTTTGCACATGCATGAATGGGTATGCCTCGAACGCTTAATTAAATGCAAATCAGATGTTCTTTCTATCGCTTCCCTCTCCTTGCTGTGTTGTTGCCGTGTGATTTTAGAAAGTGCGGTTTGTAGATAGTATATAGCCGTCAATCTTAGGCTCTTTGTGGTGATGGCTTAGAAAATAGGGTTAGGATCTGTCACCTAAGACTTTTCAACTTTATGGGCCGTGAGGGTCTCATAAAGAATTTTCTCCCTACCGGTCGAGAGGATCCCGTAGGTGTAATTTCTCCTTAGGGGTCGTGAGGACTCCTAAGTGCGTTTTCTCTTAAGAGTCGTAAGGATCTCACTAGAGAATTTTCCCTCTTACAAGTCGAGAGGACTCGTAAGTGGTTATTTCCCTCCTTTTCGAGATCCGACTTTAGAGAGTGTGGTCCGTGAATAGTATGCAAGAGTCCGTTTTGGACCGACTTGCAGGGCCCCAGTGCTTAGGAAACAGGTTTTTTAGTCCCCGCTGCCTAAGGCTTTTCCTCACGAGCCGAGACGAATCGAGCATTTCTCGCAAGAATATCCTAACGTCACAGTTAACCTCTGCTCTTTACGACAGAGGTCCGTTAGGGTCTGTGGTACTAGGGTTTTGTCCGTCATACCGTCGCGTTGGCTGATGTATTCCTCGATAGGCAATCTTGCTGTTCGAGTAGCCTTGCGACTGTCATGTCTCTGATCCCTTCGGGGGCTGGACAAGACGTATTCAAGCAATCCTCCTAGGCAGTTTGACCGTCGGAAGAGTAAGCGTTAGGAATTTTGCCATGCCGCTTTTTACTTAAGGTTAGGCTCATTTTGGAGAGCCCCGATGAGTCATAACCACTCCGCGCTGGTGTGGGATGATCTCCCGATAGTCTTTCAGGTTTTATATGAGCTGCCGTCAAGACCCTGAAGCTAGGAATTTGGCCTTTACTTCGTTTGCTGGCATTGCGTCTGCTGTATCGATACGAATATCGCGGTTGTCTCTAGGTTGTTTGTGAACCATCGAGGTTTGGAACTAGGGATTTTGCCGTGGCTCCGTTGTTTGATTGTCGCGTCTGAGTCCTGTTGGAGGAAGAACACTGTGGTGACATCTCGTCTGCTGTATCGAGACAAATGTTGGGATGGTGACCACTCCATGTGGGATGATCTCCGATGGTCTTTCAGGTTTTATATGAGTTGCCGTCAAGACCCTGAAGCTAGTAATTTGGCCTTCGCTTCGTTTGCTTTGGCGTATCCGAATCCTGTTGGAGGAAGGACGCAGTAGTGACATCTCATCTGCTGTATTGAGACGAACGTCGATGTGGTGACCACTCCGCGCTAGTGTGGGATGATCTCCGATAGTCTTTCAGGTTTTATATGAGTTGCCGTCAAGACCCTGAAGCTAGGAATTTGGCCTTCGCTTCGTTTGCTTTGGCGTGTCCGAATCCTATTGGAGGAAAGACGTTATAGTGACATCTCATCTGCTGTATTGAGACGAACGTCGAGGTGGTGACCACTCCGCGCTGGTGTGGGATGATCTCCGATAGTCTTTCAGGTTTTATATGAGTTGCCGTCAAGACCCTGAAGCTAGGAATTTGGCCTTCGCTTCGTTTGCTTTGGCGTGTCCGAATCCGGTTGGAGGAAGGACACTATAGTGACATATCGTCTGCTGTATCGAGACGAACGTCGAGGTTGTGGTGGGATTTTGCCATCACTCCGCTTTGTTTGATCCGTGAAGTCTCTTGTTGACGTTGCGTCCACATCCTGCTAGACTGTTGAGGAACGCCGTTGGTGATCTCTCGTCTGCTGTATCGAGACGAATGCTGAGGTGGAGCTAGGAGTTTGCCGTCGCTCCGTTGTTTTGCCCCTGGGGTGACACTGCGTCTGCTGTAATGAGACGAATGCTGAGGTGGAGCTAGGATTTTGCCATCACTCCGCTTTGTTTCGACCTTTCATTAACGTTGCATTTGCGTCCTATTGGACTGCGTAGGAACACCGTCGTTGACATTGCGTCTGGTGTAGCAAGACGAATGCTGGGATGGAGTTGGGATTTCGCCATCACTCCACCTTGCTGACGTTACGTCTGCTGTAACGAGACGAATGTCGAGGTGGTCTCTAGGTTGTCTGGGAACCATCGAGATTTGGAGTAGGGGCTTTGCCGTAGCTCTAGGGTTGATTACAGCGTCTGAATCCTGCTGGAGGAAGAACGCTGTGGTGACATTTCGTCTTCTTTATCGAGACGAACGTTGAGGTGGAGCTGGGATTTCGCCATCACTCCGCTTTGTTTCGACCGTGAGGTCTTTTGTTGACGTTGCATCCACATCCTGCTGGACTGTTGAGGAACACCGTCGTTGACATTACGTCTGGTGTAGCAAGACGAGCGCTGAGGTGGTCTCTAGGTTGTTTGTGAACCGTCGAGACTTGGAACTAGGGACTTTGCCATGGCTCCGCTTAGTGATATCGCATCCGAGTCCTGTTGGACTGAGGAGGATCATCTCTTTTGATTTTTAGGCTGTAGATATTGCCGTTAAGATTTGGAACTAGGGACTATGCCGTGGCTCCGTTTCGTTGTGTCGCTTCCGTGCCTTGCTGGCATAAGGAGGAACGCTGTTGTTGGTTTTCTGGGATGCAGATGTGACCGTTGAGACTTGGCTCTCTTTCTGATGGAACATGGTGGGATGATATGGTTCCCTCTTCGTTTGCGTCCCATGGATTGTGTACAGGAGTCAATGTGACCTCACCTGCAGGGCAAAAAGTTTTATTCTTTCATTTTTTTAATTCTTTCCGTGATGCTCTATCATTTCAGCTTTTTATATCGCGAAAATCGCGATTGCCCAATCATTTCGGCTATTTTTCGCGGTGCCCAATCATTTCGGCTATTTTTCTTTTTACTCGCTGCTTTTTATTGCGAGTTGCCCAATTATTTCGACTATTTTTGTATGCATATATTTTTTACTTGCTGATTTCGTTGCAAGTTTCCCCATCATTTCAGCTATTTCATATGCATTTTTGGCTCGTAGACTTTTTGCCACGAGTATGGAACTTGGAATCTGGTGCCAATCTTAGCATCAGCATCGCTGCGACTGGAATATTGCCAGGAGCGAATCATCATTTGCCATGAAAGGACTTGGAATTTGATACCGATTTAGGCATCAGCATCGCTACAACTGGGATATTGCCAGGAGCGTATCATCATTTGCCTCTGTCGATGTCGAACAAAGGTGGCTTAGCAAACAGGGTTAGGATCCCGTCGACTAAGGCTTTTGACTTCATGAGCCGTAAGGGTCTCATAAAGGTATTTCGCCCTACTTGTTGTGAGGATCTCGTAGGTGCGTTTTCTCCTTAGGAATCGTGAGGACTCCTGAGTGTATAGTTTCTCGTAAGTCGTAAGGATCTTACAAGTGTATTTTCTCCTTATAAGTCGAGAGGACCGTGCAAACATATCCCTAGTCATGGATGGGACTTTGTTAGGGAAATGTTTATTCGCGCCCATGGATTGTATACAAGGGTTAGCATTGAGCCGCTTGTAGGGCAGTATCGAAAGTTGTGGGGGCTGCTTAAGAACAGGTTTAGATCCCTGTAGCTTAAGACTTTCGAATCTTATGAGCCGTGAGGGTCCCATAAGAGGATTCTCCTTACGAGTCGTAAGGATCTCGAAAGTGTAATTTCTCCCTAAAGATCGTGGGGATCCCTAAGTGTGTTGCTCCCTTGTGAGTTGTAAGGATCTCACGCAGGCGATTTCTCCTTACAAAGTCGAGAGGACCTTGCATGTTTCTTTTAACGAGATTGCGCCCTTTCGGGTTTTCACAAAACTCGCCGGTAGCCCTGATGTTTTTACTCACGGAGTCCTTTCGGGTTTTCATCCATGCCCATTTCGCTTATGGACATACCGTTTTCTCTCTTTTTTTTTAATTTTTTTATTTTAACGAGATTGCACCCTTTCGGGTTTTCACAAGACTCGCCGGTAGCCCTGCTGTTTTTACTCACGGAGCCCTTTCGGGTTTTCATCCGTGCTCATTTTGCTTATGGACATACCTTTTTTTTACCACGTCAGCCTGAGGATGCCACGGGTTGGTAGTAGTTTAACGACATTTCGGTCATTTGCAAGTTTTAGGACATTGCTGTCCATCGTTAGATTAGGGACGTTTCGGTCTGCAGCCAGTTTTAGGACATAGTGGTCCATCGTCGCCGTATTTGAGGCGAATCTCTAGTTTACTGACTTTTCGGTCTATGGGGATTTCTCTATGAATGAGCACGATGCCCCCGGCATATCCATCTTTTCCGGAGCATGCGGTTGTGACGGGCTCACCTTCCAGTTTTCGGACAGAGCGAACTTGCCCTGTTGGTATTGGTCTTCAACCCAGTTTTTGAAGACGTAGCAGTTTTCGATCGGATGGCCCAATACTTGGTGGTAAGGGCAGTAATTAGGATTGTTGACATCATTCAGGAGGAGCTGGTGTTTCGGCTCCGGTAAAGTGATAAGCCTGTTGCGCACTGCTATTTCGAACAGCCTCCTTGTTTCATCCCGGAGAAATGAGTAAGGACGTTTCAACTTCTCATAGAGGGGTTGCCGCTTGTTGCTTTGGCGAACAACCGGTCTAGGGCCACCCAATTGTTATTGAGCGTTGGCGACGAAGGCCGTTTTTCCCTTCCCCTTATCCTTTTTGTTCGATCCCTTATTTGCGGGTCCAAGATTCTTTCCGGGTAGTGTGCGATTGCGCAGCTGAATGTTCTCGCAACTCCTCAGTTCTTTCGTTTCAGAGATGGATTCCCTGAAGAGACGGCCGAGGGCTATTTCTTCGTCGGAGTCGCTCCCGAAGGTGAGAACTCGCGATCCCCCGGGATCAACCCTATGACAATTGCCGGCAATTTTTTTACGCCCATCTGTCGCATTTTTTCGCTGTCTACGAGCTTCACGCTTTGTCCTGTTGAAGTGTTGCCTATGAGCGACATACCCCTGCCACCAACACTTAAAGGAGTTGCATTCTTCAGTAGGATGTGCGATCTTCTGATGATATAAGCAGAAGTTAGGATGCACGTCTGCTTCATCAAGATGTATACCGCCAGGAGAATTTTCTCTGAAAGAGGGCAGCTTCATCCCCATCGATATGGCTTTGGCGAATCGTTTCCTTGTCTTGATTCTGCTTTCATTTGCGGCGGATCTACTTTGATCTGGTGGGAGTGTCTCGACCCTTTTGTCCAGTCGCCGGCATTTGGCCTTTTCAAATATGGCCATCTCGCACTCCCGATCAGCTTTGCTTTTTAGACGGGCTTCGTTCAGGAATGCGTCAATTGTTTCGTCTGATAGCCCTAGAAGCTCTGGTTCGGGATCTGCCCCCGGTTTCTCTGCGTCAGGAGCTTCTTCATTGTCTATCGACGAGTAAGAGATCATATGGCAGCTTGCCACATAATACTCAGGTTCATCCGACGAGTCTTTGTCATCATCTCCGTCCTCAAGGACGTGGCTGAGGAATTTTCGGAATGTGGCTGGGGTCCGCGCCTTCTGATTATATTCTTCCAGTGCGTCAATATTCTTTCGCAGATCCGTGCGCTTGTCATCAAACTGCGCGAGCTTTTTGGTCTTCTCCTTCTTCTTCGAAGACTTTGACGGCTGGGTGCGCGAGCTCCGGCTATCACCACCAATCTTTGGAATTGGGCGTGGCTTCAGCATTCCTTCGACGATCTGGGGTTCCAGCGGATTCTTCCACTTGATCGCCGGACATGTCTGGAGATCATTCGTCATCCTTTTGGTTTTGGCCGAGAGGGCCACCTCCCATGGAGATTCTTCAACAAAAGAGTACGTTGCCCCCGGTGTGTCCGTCTTCTTAGGAGTGTGCGGTTGTGGTGGGTTTACCTTCCACTTCTCAGATAGCGCAAACTTGCCTTGTAGGTACTGGTCCTCAATCCAGCCTTTGAAAACGAAGCAATCATCGATTGGATGGCTTACTGCTTGATGGTAAGGGCAGTAATTAGGATTGTTGAGATCGCCCGGCTGCAACGGACGTTTTGGACCCGGCAGATTGATGAGTCTGTTGCGCACTGCCAGCTCGAACAGTCTCCTCATTTTATCTTGGGGAAACGAGTAAGGACATCCCGGTCTCTCCTCGAGGGATGGACGTGGACGCACGTTGTTTTGGCGAACAACCGGTTTTAAGTTGCTCATCTGTTGTTGAGTGTTGAAGACGAAGGTTGCTTTCCCCTTCCCTTTTTCATTTCGCGGCTCTGGCTTCGAAGAGGAAGGCCTGTGGCCCATCTGGTCCATTTGAGCCAGCTTGGCAATCAAGACCTGGAAAGTGGTCGGCTTGAAAAACATCATGAACTGGGATATGGTCGCCTGCGGATCAAGAGTACCCACGAACATGCCTACCGCGGGAGCTTCTTCGATGCGCTGCTCGCATTTCGACTATAAGTTTCTCTACCGTATTGCGTATTGAACCCACGTTTCGCCTGGCCTTACCCTGGCGTTGATCAATGCGGTGATCGGGGTGTGTTCACTAGCGCTTGTGAATCTTTGTGTAAACAGTAGCTCCATCTCCGCAAATGTTTTGACAGAGTCGTTAGGCAGCTTCGAATACCATTCAAAGGCCGTTTCTAGTAAGTTGCCGACGAATTGGCGAAGCAATAGCTTATCGTCACCTCCAATGTTGCCGCATAGGGCTCTGAATTGAGCGACGTGCTGATACGGATTTCCTGTCCCCTTGTATACGTGAAATTTGGGGATCGTGTATCCCAGTGGGTACTTTATTTGGTCGTACCAACCCGGATAGGGTCGTCCAGTTTTAACAATTTGCCCAGTCACTTCATTCGCCTGGTGAACTCGTATCTGCTGAGCTATATAGTCATCCAGTGCGGCCTTGGAAATGGTTTCCTCCTTGGCTGCTGAAAGAGCCGGAGGAGGGTTCGATGTCTCCCCTTTATCGTCTTCAATAATGATCGGAGGGTCTTCAGCCGGAGGATCCGACTGTAACATCATTCCTACCATGTCTTGGAAGATAAGCGCCATTTGTTTTATGTTGGCAGCTTGTTCCGCAGCCTCTTTGTCCTTCTTTTCGAGGACTCTGCGTAGGAAGTCAGCATCGGTTTCTTGTTCGTGACGCTATTCTGATGATGCCTCCAGGCTTTCTTTTGGCCCGGTAAGTGCGGCCATTGTAGTCAGCATCTCTTGAAGCTTCTGCTGTTGCTCCTGGGCTTTTCTCACAGATCGAGTGAGCGGTCGGTGACCCGTCGAAGCGTGGCTTTCCTCTTTTCCGGAAGCCATATAAACAGTATGCACCGTCATGCCCTCAGACTTGGGGCATTTGGGCTTAGTGTCTTTGTGATCCGCCATAGTCATAGGGGCTTTCCCTGGCCTCTTTCTCTCTTCAGCGGTTGACGTTGAGGGAGCCGTTGCAGTGGGCACCCAGACGGATGACATTTTCTGTGGTTTGACAGGACGGATCTCTTCCTGCTGGACCTTCAGCTTTTTCTGTTGGCGAGGATAGTCTTGATCAATCACCGACTCCTGGACCCGTCTCCAGACTTTGTAAATTTTAGAGGACAGCCGCTGAGGGGGCTGCTCTAGCTTCGCCTTCGGTGCATTCTCCACGGGTGGAGGAGATCTCTTCAGCACTACAGTAGGAGAGTTTCTGCGCACCTTGTTCAGCAATTCAAAGCTGTTCCCGGTTAGAACAGCAGCATTGACTTCCACCGTTGGGGCTGGTGGAGTTAGCCCAGAGGGGGAGTTTCCCCCAGCCTTCCTTACTCGGCGCCAATGACGACGTCGAGAGTGTCGATTCGATGGCGTTGGTTCGGTGATGGGGATAGCTTTGTCATGCCCCCTGTTCTGATGAGAGTCTGTTGTTGGCGTCAGTCTGTCAAAGACAGACGCTCGCTGAGAGGGAATGGCCAATCTTGAGAAGGCCGATTTTCGTACAGAGGAAATGGCCTTGGTTATTTCACGCGGAGTGGGAGTTGAAACGGACAGTCTTGGGAAGACTGACCCCTTAGCCGGAGAAGCCTCCTTGGTGACTTCAGGAGTAGGAATAGCTATCCGCTTCGGGATAACGCCTTCTGGTATTGCGGGCTTATTCATGAGTCCACTTGAGCTTTGGCCCAGTTTGCTAAAAACTGAGGCATTAGACTTGGGCGACCCGTTGAGAGGGGCCGCGGTAGTTGTAAGCCGATCAAAGACCGACTTCTTTGGAGCTTCCTGCGACGACATTGGGGCGTTGAAGCTCATCGGTGGGAGCATAGTCCCGAAGAATAGCCCGGTGGTGTCCTGAGTCACCTGTTCCACCGGCATAGCGAAGATGGAGACCGCTTGGGGCCCGTAGGTCACTCCTCCGGCGAGGATGGAGTGAGATTTGTTGCAATGAGTGCAGTTTGAAGCCATTGATCTTCTGTTTTCTGCACGGAGCAAAACACCAAATCTAAGTACCTCGAATCCCAAGGGCAACCACAACAAACTGCGATTCGTTCGTGAACACGACACACGAAGTGTGGAGTGGAAAGAGGAAAAGGTCCCACCGGGCGTGCCAGAATCTATTTACTGCCGGAAGCCGGGAAGACTGGACGTCTTTCCTGAATCTAGGGGAAGATGCTAATTGGTACTATCCGTCCATCTCTCCGAAGATGCCAAGTTGATTTATGGCACCATGTATCGAAGGTCTAAACGGATGCGTACGATGTAGCAGACTTCATCAGATTCCCCCTCGTTCGAGGGGTTTTTTATTGTGGGGACGCTCTTCCCTGCAGGCGCAAGCCCCTGCAGTTAATTACGCTACCGCATCGCGGTAACAACTTTCTCCTTCTCCATATGGTCACTTCATGTCGTGGGTGTTTGTTTTGTTTGTGGTTGCCCGTGGATTGTATACGGAGACTAATTTATGCTGTCGCCCGTAGGGCGTAGATTAGTCCAAATCCGTATCTTCTTAGATTTGGGTTTTGGTTTGGGTTTAAGGATACGATAGTCTTATTTGAGACTAAGATCAACTTAAACGTATGTTAAGGCTACGTTAGTCTAATTTTTAGACTAAGATCAACTTAACGGGATCATTTAGATCCAACAACAGAGCATTTGGACTCTATTTTTTAGTTTAGGGACATTGCGGTCGATTACCAGTTTAGGGACATGGTGGTCCATCATAGTCCGCGGAATGTATGGCTGTCGGGACCCATTGCCTCTCTGAAAACATTGAAGGATTACAATGACAAATATTAGAGGAGTTCAGAGATGTACCCTTGAACCAATGTTGGTTGGGAGATCTATAGTCCAATTTGGGACTAAAGTCTGTTTGAGCATATGGGCTCAGTTAATATGAGCTGAACATTTTATTGTTCTGGCCGTTGAGCCTTTATTTGGGCTCGGCCCTTTTAATAATGCATAGCATTTATCATGAGCAAAATAGTGGTCTGATAGTGCGCCACGTGGCTAGTCAGGCGCTTTGCGCCAATCAAAGAGTGCATTGCGCTAGCGCATGTGAAGGTGACACGTGTCACGCTCAGCGCTCAGCGCAAGTCTGTTAGCGTACTGCGCTTTCTGAGAGCGCTGCGTCAGTGAATGACACGTGGCGCGCTCTGGCGCTATGCGCCAGTCCAAGAGCGCAGTGCGCTAGTTTTAGAAGCGCAAAGCGCAAACTGTTCTGTGGTTGACACGTGGCGCATTCTGGCGCAGTGCGCCAGTCCAAGGAGCGCAAAGGCGCATTTCATTAGTACAAGACACTGTCCAATAGCGCAGAGCGCATTTTGATCCAATTCAGATCAAAGAAACAAGTTTTTGTTCTTTAAGGGAGGCCTTGCCTCAAGATCCAAGAACCAAAGTTCTTGTTCTCATTAAAAGGCTGTGCCTTTATAGATCAAAAGATCTAGGAATGAAGTAAATTACTTCTTTTAGATCTTTTTTGATATTTTTTTCTTGTTTATTGAAGATCTTGATCTTGTTCTTAGATCTTTGATCTTTTAGAAGATGATTCTTCTCTTTTTTAATGAGATGATTTCATCTCTGTTCTTCCAAGAATTTAATTCTTTACCTTTAAAGATGAAGAAAATGATCTTCTTTCTTCAAAGGCTTGCCTTTCTTTCACTTTGAGTTTTTCTCAAAGTTTGTAGAGGGTTCTCTCTCTTCTGTATATCTCTCTGAGACTTGGAGTCTTGGGGCCATTATATAGGGCTAATTGATTTGTTAAGTTAGTTACAGAGATCTTTCTCTGATTGATCTGGGGATATTTCCCCACCGTTGGATCTTTGATCCCAAGGCCTCTGTTTTACAGAAGACAATCTTCTTATTTTAATAAGATTGGAAAGATCTTTCTAGAATTTTAATTCTGATTAATTAATAATTTATTATTTAAACTCCAGTGCTGGTGCAATTGGCGCTAGCGTACCTGCGTTTGACACGTGGAGCGCAGCGCAACTGCGCTAGCGCACCTGCGTTTGACACGTGGCGCGCAGCGCAACTGCGCTAGCGTGTCTGGATTTGATACGTGGCGCGCAGCACAACTGCGCTAGCGCACCACTGTTTGACACGTGGCGCGCAGCGCAACTGCGCTAGCGCACCACTGTTTGACACGTGGCGCTCAGCACACAGCGTAAGAGATCTGAAGTGTTGCTTCAATTTTTGAATTTTAAAATTTCAAACAGAGCTTTGCTCTGATTGGGGGAAACAGAAGCATCGCTTCATTTCCCACCTTGGAATTTGAACAGAACTTTTCTCTGATTGGGGGAAACATGGGGGTTTGCGACTTAGGTCTTTTTGATATTTCCTTGCCCCCCTTTTGTAAGCCTCCGCACAGTTTGTGTCACGCCCCGCTTCCCAGAGTACGCAAGATTGGGCACGTAACATAGCCAACCATGCTACCTGTGGGTAGGAAGTATCCATCCACAGTCACATTACGGTTGTAAGGATATCAAGAACAAGATAAAGTACTAATCTAACACATGTCCAAATCCATATTAACAAGAATCAATAAACAATAAGTGCGGAAGCTAATGATCCAATACAATGAATAAACAGTACGTCCCATAATGCGGGCTCACATCTGGAAATGAAATGAAATAAATAAACTAAACCCTAAGGAACTCACAGTTCAGCCTGCTGGCTGAAGTACTCCTGCTCGGTCGTCGACAGTGGTACGGAATCTGGGCCATGCAAAACCCAGACGTCAGCGCGTCAAGACATCAAGTATATAATATAAACATGGAAATAAGCAATGCAAATATGAACATGAATGAAGCAGTACTAAGAAATAACAGAGCAGGGTAATGTGCAATGGTGACTGAACTGTCCTGTCAGGTTTCTACTCTATAGTCTTTGAAATCAATTGATGAATCGTCGATGTAACTCAATAGTATCCCGTGCGTGCCCGGGACCACGGTCAAAGCCCTCGGGGCTGAATCCGAGACGTGCCGCTAAGCAGTAAAAGGTAGTAGGATGGGCGAGTGATGTCAGCATCAACACTCCGGGGCTGGCCAAGCCCGTAAGACTGATCAGAACATGTATCGAACTGTTGAGTTACAAGTCGGTTTCACCTTTGATTTCCCCATACCCCCAAGCTATGTATGTCAGGTCAGGTATTCAGTAGTCAAGGACTAATGCCAACAGAACCTCCGGTAAAAGTAGGTCCGTCTGGATAGAAAGCAGGGATGGTCAGGTTTGTCGGCATTAGGCATGAGATCATGAAACAAGTCATGTCATGGTACAACGGGATGAGTCGGTATATATGTATATGTCATGTGTAGCGGGGTCAGGCCAATATGTAGTGCAATCGAGTATGTGCTCACAACAGGTATATAATCAAATAATGAACAGCAGCAGGAAACAGTAAATAACCATATTATTCCATGTAACCACAGTGATGTTTTGTATTCTCTTAGTAACAAGTTCACGCACCTTTGGGGTGCAATAGCCATAAGGTGAAACAATATCCACAATCATAAAGTAATGAAGCTACATGAATTTGCACTAAGTATAATAATTGTCTCGTGAATGATTTAACAATTAAAGCAGATATGATCCAATTGTTTTATTTAGTTGAAATATGGATTGGTAGTGGGTTGATTAATTACGAGAAACTATTATAACGATTCCATGTTAAAGATAACTGCAACTTTCAATTCTAACTTATAATATAATATCAATTACCATCATTAAGTTGTTGTATTATATAGTATGATATTCAACTGCGTGGCAAGACTAGATCTCGCACGCTAGCATGTTAAAGCAAGTATTCAGATACTTGCCTCGACGGTTTTGCAAACCGGAACACGGATGCGATGTCGGCAGAAAACACGATATGGTAGCACGGGCCACGGATCGAGTCCCAACAGAGAACAACGGGATCACACGGACCAGGGTGCTTCGCTGGAGCGTCGGGTTCACAAGACGGCACGGTCGGGTTCCGGCAAAAGTCACGGCAACGAAGTTAGCAACACGATAAACATACAAGATCAGCGGGGGGAGGGGGAAACTTTGCACCAAGGAGAGATAAGGATGCTTACAGAGAGATACCAGGGTGACCCCGGCGGGCTCGACGGCGCTGGAACGCCGGCGAGGCAGCGACGGCGGCTGCGAAGACTTGAACGGCCTCGGGGTCCGCTAGAGAGGGTGTTGCGACGAGTGGAGGAGAGGGTGGTCGGCTCTGGTGGTCGAGGGGGAAAGGAGGTGGCGCGGGTGACGTCGACGAGGGTCGACGGCGCGTTCTCCGGCGAACTGCAGAGGGTAGGTGATGGGGTTATGGTCTCGGGTTGGTGGTGGTCCGGCGAGGGGAGGAGGGAAGCGACGACGAGGTCGGGACGAGGAGGGTGAGAGGGAGTCGCGGGCGTCGTCGGCGACGGGAGGCGGCGTCGACGTCGGGCTCTGCGGCCGAGTGGAGGCGTCGGGGTTGGGTGCAGGCACGGGAAGCGGCGAAGGAGGGAGGTAGGAGGTGCGGCTGGGCTCGCGGTGGCGAGGGCGGCGACGGCGAGGTCGTGGGGAGGTCGGCGGCGCGAGTATGAGGGCTAGGGTTAGGGCTCGGAGGGGTTCTCGTGATGGGAGGAAGGTGGACAGGGGGCGGCTGGATGGGTGATATATAAAGGAGGAGAGAGAGAGATTGGAGAGAGAGAGATTTGATAAAGGGAGAGAGAGAGAGATTTGAGAATAGAGAGAGATAGAGAGAGGCGGTTTGAAGGGGGCCCCACTCTTTTAAATAAGAGTTCGTGATTGGCTGGAGGTGAAGGAAAATAACAGAGGAAAAATTTAGAAAGATTTAAACGAAATATATATATTATAGTTTTAAATATAATTAATCAAACGGGCATCATTGGCGCTAAAATGAAACATTTCCAAATCGCGCCCGGGTTGCGCCCAAATGATCCAAATTCAAATTATAAGATTTTAAGCGGGTTCCAAATTTTGAAAAGAGGTGTTTAATGATTAAAATGCATGCCCCCAAGTCGTACACTCGTACGCGTACGTAGTCGTCCAAACTTGCCCGTTTAGCCAAACGGGACGGAATCTCGACACGCGGACGCTACCACGCGACTAGTGGCGACGAGTAGGCCAACATGGATATTTTAAATTTCATTTTAGGAGTTAAAATTTGTTATGTGCCAAAATGACTTAACCGGTTAAAATTTAGCAATAAACACCAGAAAATCAGAATAATTGGAAATGAGCAATATATAACCCTCAACTAGTAATATGAATAGTATTATTGGGATCGGGTATTACAGTTTGTAAGGCTAGGGAGCCCGAAATATCCTTTGTAAAGACTGTGTGTTTGATAATAAAACTTCTTCTTTGGTTGCATCGGTCCGCACTTTATTTGTTGTTTGTGCTGCTGGGTTTTCATGTCAGGTCGGCCACCTGTTCAGCGACTGTTCGTCGAGTTGACTTCGATCACTTGCCAAGCGTCGCCGAGGACGGACGGAAGCTGCCCCGTTGCCCTTAGGCGAGGGCCTCTGATTTCTGGCGTTCTGGGTAGGCAACTACCAGCTCGGGAGTGCCTCTTGTGAGGGCTTCGATCCCTGGTGTCACAGGTAAGGAGCTACCAGCCGGGGATAGCCGAGAAAGGGCTCGACTGCCTCTGGGAGGACTTTCTGATCCTGGGCGTTGTGGTAGGGAAGCTACCCGCCGGGATCGACTGGGCAGGAACGACCGGGAAGTGAAGCCGTGCGGTTGCCTCCTACGAGGGCTCTAATCCTTCAGGACGGGGGCCGAGCAGGGTTACTGCCCAGTGCCTCTTGGCGAGGGCTTTGATCCCTGTCGGTCGTGGTAGGATGCTACCAGCTGGGGATAACTGAGCAAGGACTCGACTGCCTCTGGGAGGACTTTGGTCCTTGGCGCGGGAGGGGCTGTAGAAGCCTACCAAGGTCCCTTGGCCGGGCAGGGTTACCGCCCGGTGCCTCTTGGCGAGGGCTTTTGCCCTGAAGGATAGCCGAGCGAGAGGTCCTCGGGCTCGACTGCCTCTGGGAGGGCTTTCTGATCCTCGGCGTTGCGGCAGGGAAGCTGCCCGCCGGGGATAGCCGAGCGACGGTCAGGCTTGACTTCCTCTGGGAGGGCTTTCCGATCCCTGACGTTGCAGTAGGGAAGCTACCCGCCAGGGATAACCGAGAAGGGTAGCTGCTGGGTTGCTCTAAGGAGGACTTTGGCCCTTAGCGTCGGGGGGCTGTAGGAAGCCTACTAAGGATAACCGGGCAGTGGGGCTGCGCGGCCGCCTCTTAGCGAGGGCTTTGGATTGTAAAGACGGAACTTTACTCGGGATGATTCGACGTTTCTTTATTCGTATGGACAGGATCATCTTTGCGAAAGGAAAAAATAGGGGGGGTACACACTCGCAGGCCTTGACCTCACTGGTATAGCTTGAGCTTCTCGGCGTTGTAAGGCCACGGAAGCTTTCGTCCGTCCGCGTCTTGTAGGCGGTAGGCTCCGCTTGGGAGCGCCTCAGAGACGAGGAAGGGACCATCCCACTTTGGGGAGAACTTGTGAATCCTGCCCCGGTCGATGAACTCGTTTCGCCGTAGGACCAGATCCCCGATCTTGAAGGAGCGGTGTTTGACCCGAGCGTTGTAGTATCGGGCCGTTTGTTGTTGATAAGCGGTAGCTCTGATCTGAGCCCGGTTTCACTTCTCCAACAAGATGTCCAGGTTGGTCCGTAGCGCCGAGGTGTTTGTGTCATCGTCGAAATGTTCGACCCGGTGACTGGGTAGCCCGATCTCCGCTGGGACCATCGCTTCGGTCCTGTAGCAGAGGCTGAAGGGGGTCTCCCCGGTGGGAGTCTTTTTTGATGTGCGCAGGGCCCATAAGACCCGGGATAGTTCTTCGACCCAACTGCCTTGTCGTCCCTCTAGGTAGGTCTGGAGACCTCGGAGGACGTCTCGGTTAGCGACATCGGCCTGCCCGTTGCATTGGGGATGCGCGACTGCGGCGAACTTCATGAGGATATGGTATTCTTTGCAGAAATCCTTCACTTTTTTGTTCTCGAAGTTCGTCCCGTGGTCGGTTATGATACACCTCAGGATGCCAGACCGGAGTATCAGGTTGTTTTGCAGGAACTTGATGGTTATGGCGGCGTCCGGTTTCCTGATGGGGATGGCCTCGATCCATTTGGTGAAGTAGTCCACCGCGACGAGGACGTATTTGTGCCCACCTGTTCCGGTAGGGAACTGGCCGATCATATCCAATCCCCACTGGGATTATGGCCATGGGGATGATAGGGCAGTCAGCTCGGTAGCCGGGAGGCGGGGAATGCTACCGTGAAGCTATCAGCTCTTGCACCTCCTGACTAGCTTCAGGGCGTCCTCGTGCATAGTGGGCTAGTAGTACCCCTGGAGCAACGCCTTTTGGATCAAGGTTCAGGCCCCCTGGTGTGCACCGCACACCCCTTCATGGATTTCCCGAAGGACGTAGCTGGCTTCGTGGGGGTCAAAGCACCGGAGCATAGGCTGAGTGAAGGCTTTCTTGAAGAGATTCTCGTTGCTCCAGACGAAGTGGCGGGCTTTGGCCCGAAGACGGCGGCTGCCCGGTTTTCTGGGAGCGTGTCGTCCTTCAGGAATTCCACGAGGGGCTTCCTCCAATCCTGGTCGCTCTCCTACGCCGCGTACACGTGGAGTGTCGTCGCTCCGTCTCCCACGCTGGGTTGAGGCAAGGTTTCAAAGAGGATAGACCGCTTATTGTTGGCCGAGTATGACGAAGCCAGCTTGCTCAGGGCGTCTGCTTGGGCATTCAGCTGCCTGGGTATTTGTTCTACCTGGATTTCGTCAAAGTTCCTTCGAAGTTTCCTCACTTCGTCTAGGTACTTCATCATCAGAGGCTCCCGAGCTTCGAAATGGCCAGTCACTTGACCGACAACAAGGGTAGAGTCGCTGCGGATTCGAATTATCTTCAATCCCAGTCCCGCGGCCATGCGCAGTCCGGCCAGGAGGGCCTCGTACTCTACCGCGTTGTTCGAGGCTTTGAAACCGAGCCTCAAAGAATACTCCATCTCTGCTTCGTTCGGGCCCCGGATAATGAGGCCGGCACCGCAGCCTTCCTCGGTAGAAGACCCATCAACGTACATGACCCACTCCGGAACCGAGCCAGGGCCTTCAGCGATGGGACACTGGGTTGCGGGGGGCGGCGTGGACTCCGGCTTCATGCTAGGGATGGTGCATTCAACGATGAAATCGGCCAGGGCCTGCGCCTTGATGGCCTGCCTCGGGCGATACCTTATGTCAAACTGAGATAGCTCTCACCTCTATTTTTCTAAGCGGCCCGAGGATTCCGGTGATGCTAGGATAGGCCCTAACGGACGCTCGGTGAGGACGATGATGGTGTGTTCTTGGAAGTAGTGTCGCAGCTTCCTCGAGGCTACCACTAGGGCTAGGACAATCTTCTCTATGGCGGGGTACCTTGTTTCTTCGTCCTTAAACACGTGGCTCACATAGTACACCGGCTTCTGCGCTCCCTCGGTCTCCCGGAAAAGCACCGAGCCTGCTACTTGATCGGATACCGCCAGATGCAGCGGCAGCTCGTCTCCTTCAACCGATCGGGTGAGCAGTGGCGGCGTTGCGAGGTGCTTCTTCAATTGGTTGAAGGCGGCTTGGCACTCCTCCGACCACTCGAACCTCGGGATTTTCCTCAGTGCCTTAAAGAACAGAAGGCACTTCTCTCTTGACCTGGACATGAAACGGCTCAGAGTGACGACTCGCCCCGTGAGCCGCATGATCTCGACGTTGGTTTTGGGCTCGACCATTTTGAGGATAGCGTTGATCTTCTCTGGGTTAACCTCAATTCCGCGGTGAGTGACCATGAACCCGAGGAACTTTCCCCCGGTGACTCCGAATGCGCACTTGGCTGGGTTTAGCTTCATGTTGAACTTGCGGAGCACTTCGAAAGCCTCGCCCAGGTCCTTGGCATGGTCTGCAGATGAGATGGATTTGACGAGCATGTCGTTAACGTAGACTTCCATATTCCTGCCGATCTGTGGATTGAACATGCGGTTGACCAACCTTTGGTACGTGGCCCCGGCGTTCTTGAGGCCGAAAGACATCACCTTGTAGCAATACACTCCCCAGTCCGTTGTGAATGCGGTCAGATCTTCATCTTCGGGATTCATACGGATTTGGTTGTAGCCGAAGAAAGCATCCATGAAGCTTAACAGCTCGTGGCCTGCCTAGCTGTCGACGAGCTGGTCTATCCGGGGGAGCGGAAAGTTGTCCTTAGGGCAGGCCTTATTGAGGTCGGTGAAGTCGACGCACATACGCCACTTCCCGCTTGACTTCTTGACCAGAACTACGTTTGCCAGCCACTCCGAGTAGGGTACATTTCTGATGAAGTTGGCGGCGAGGAGCCGATCAACTTCCTCTTCGATAGCCTTCTATTTGACCGGGGCGAAGCTTCTTTTCTTCTGTCTGACGGGTCGGGCCGCAGGATCAACCCCGAGCTTGTGGGAGATGATTTTGGGATCGATCCCAAGCGTGTCAGCAGGCGCCCAGGCGAAGACGTCGGAGTTGCTTCTGAGGAATTTGATCAGGTCATCTCGCTGAGTCCCCGTCAGGAGCGATCCGACCTGGACGGTTCTTCCCTGGTCCCCCTCTGTTAGGGGTACCTCGGTCAGAGGTTCGACCGGTGCCCTACGGATCTCCTTCCGCTCGTCTCGGGTGTCCAGGGAGCCTTTGATGTCGTCACATACCTCGGCGTCGTCGGCCAGCTGCTCGGGCGAAGACGTTTCGGTAAGGCTTATCTTCGCGACCCGCTGGCTCCCGTAGGCCCGACCTATCATGCCCCGATCGAGAGGGAACTTTATCACCAGGTGGTAGGTCGATATCTGGGCCTGGAGGAGTTCAGCGTCGGGCGGCCGAGGAGGACGTTGTAGGTCGATGGGACTTTTGCTATGATGAAGTCCACAGGCAACGTGCGCGTGCGGCCGGGCTTCCTGATCGTGAGCTGCAGGGTGACCATCCCTTTTTGTCGGGATGGAGTGGTTGGTGAACCCTGAAAGGACGTGAAAGGTCGGTTTCAGGTCTGCTGGGGCGAGCCCCATACATAGAAAGCAGTCGTGGAATATGATGTCCGCCGAGCTGCCCGAATCGACGAGTATCCGGTGGACCTCGTACCGGTGGATTCGGGCTGTGATCACCAGTGGGTCGTTGTGGGGCACAGATATGCCGTGGAGATCACCGTCGCCAAAGGTGATGGGCTCGCGGCCTCTAGCCATTTTTATCGGGCGGCCGCTCGTGTCTTCGTTGAGGGGAAAGTGGTGGCTGGGACCCGGATTTTCGGGCGATTATTCGCCATGTGGATGGAGATCGGAAGGCCAACTTTGTTTTTGTGGAGTTTTTGTTCCCATAGACGGCGCTAACTGATGGAGGTCCTTTTCAGATCCCCTTCAAATGTTGTCTTCCGTCGATCTCCCGGTGGATTTCGGAGGGGATCCCCTGTTGAATGTGGGTCTCAGTGGGTTTTGAGGAGATTTAGTTGTTGGAGGAGTATGACGCTAGGTAGCTGCAAAGAAGTCCCGGGGTGGTTTGTTACCACCGAGGACCCTCCGACGATCAAGTTAGTACTAGATCCGAGCAGCATAACGGCTGGGTGGAGTAAAAATGGCTTACTTGACCCTCTGTGATGGGAGTTTATATAGTGGTGGAGGCATGCAGCAGCAGGCGCGAGAATCTTGCCGGAAGTTATGCTCCCGACGTCACGCCCGCGTAGAGAGCGGATCGCCCATTAATGGGGATCGTGGAGGTGTGGAACGTGGGATGTTGCGGGCGAAGAATCCGCGCATGGCGAGATTCCCGGAGCGGAGGTTACGCCTGTGAGCGGTGGAGCTGGGCGGAGAACCGAGGAAGACGGCCTCGGTCGGGGGGCTCGTGGACGAGCGAAAAGGCCGAGGAGCCTTGGTCCTGTGGCAGCTCAGGGCGAGCTGAGGGGCCAAGGAGGCCAATCCGTAGGGAGCCCCGAGGAGGGCTAGCTTGTGATTGCAGGTCGGGTTTAGGGGAGGCCTGGTCGGCCTCTGCGGGCCCTTTCTTCCGAGTTCTGGGACATGCCATCTACCACGTGTCCTGATCTTGGGGGTCTTCAATATTGAGCATCATCAGAGTGTGATCCGGTGTTAGGTGGATCCATTGAGGAAGTAAGCTTTCAAAGATTTGGAGTCCGTGATAGCTTACAGATTTTGATGATCATATTATTTAGTTTTGATGATAACTTAAATATAAATAGTTGTTTGGTGTCACGTTCTTATCTTGTTTAAATTATCGACACTAAACTTATATACACTTGTTTATTAGCTTGCTATCTTATAACTTGTGTATACCGAGTAATATATCAATATCACTTGCTTTACTTGTATAATATACTTCGATATTGATATATTATTCTCATTCATTGATTTGGTATACGATTCGTATATTCGTATTATTAAAACAATGAATGTTTCATATACTTGTGTTTATTCATAACTTGCATATTTCGTAACACTGTATATGATGAGCTTGGTCTTTGATATTGAATTTCAGGATATTAAGTATCTCAAGATGAAGCTCTATATTGGAGGATGGCGGAAAACGGGCTTAAACGGCAAATATGTCGGAGGTTGGAGAATACGGACGAATGCTACTCAAGATTGCCAAATATAGCAAAGTCTGAGATTATAGCTTCGAAGTCCAAGTTTGATGCGAGTCCAAGTTTGTAGCTATAATTGAAGATCAAGGGTTGACTTCGAACGCTTGAGAATTGTGTGATTCAAGATTCAAGAGCTCTTGTCGAAATATCGAAAATTCAAGGTTCGGCAAATTTCGGTATCGACATAGAAAACAATGTAAGTACTCTATGAATTATGGACAATATCAATTAGAGCTTTTTCACACACTTATTATCTTGCATGAAACATTTGGTTTGAACTTTGTGATGGTTTTTCATTCAAAATGAGTTTTATTTTGAAAAACAAAGTTTTATGTGTTTTCCTTCTTCAGACGTGTGCCCAACATAAGTGTAGACGTCTGACTCTTTTGAAAAACCAAATATCAGTTTTCATGTCAGTTTTTGGAAATGGCACAGACGTCTGAACATTTTGGTACCAGACGTCTTTTTCTCAATAAGACGTGTGAACAAAAGTCTCGGGTTGGGCATTAGACGTCTGTCTTCGTTCTGTGCCTTTGTGTGCCTTTTTTGAAAAGATCGACAAAAGTCTACAGTTTTTATGCGCAGACGTCTGCAGTTTAAAAGTTTCTAAAAATGGTCGTTTCATTTTCTTCTTCAGACGTCTGGTAACGGTCAAAAACTGCTGATTTGACTTATAATGGCTAATTTTGTTAGAGTATTATTTATTGGGATTTCCTTTGGTTTTTGGAGAGCTAAGACTAGCAAAATTTATCCGAACATTTCCAAAGTGAATTTTCTCATCCCTTATGAGAGCCAAACTTGAATTTGATATATTCATCTCTCTCACACACTGAAAATATTAAGAGCTTAAATTGATTATCTATGCTTCAAGAATATTAGTTATGAGTTTTGAGAGGTACTAGTACTTGTGCTTGTAATTTTCTTTTTCTTTCTTTGTGTGAGAACTCTTAAGTGCAAAAGGGTTTTTGTAAGATAGAATAACATCTTGTAGAGAGAATAGAAAATAGCTTGTAAGAGAGAAGTGTTGCTCGTGTGCCGAGCAACGCGTGTCTTTTGAGGAGACGTGTATAAGGTTTGACCTCCACCAAAAGCAAGGTTGTGGGTTGTGTTAGTGTATATGCCCTAGAGGCCATTACTGTATCATACTGGATTGTATATTACTTGATGGAAGCTTGGGATATTCACCTTGTATTGACATTCTTGCTCAAAATGGTAGTATGCTACTTGGTTTGTTTCTGCTTTAATGTGTGCATGTGTTTCTTTTAGCATATCGCATTTACACATTAGTGGAGCCCTTAGGATCTTTGCTTGATTACCAGCGTTGTGATGGCAGTCACACTCGTGGGGGCTGGGTAATCTATAAGAACATCCTTATGCAGGTCCCTAGTCGCAGGACTATCGAGACAGGGCATCGATACTCCGGAGTAGACTAACGTATGCGCTTCTTATCCCAGCTTGGGAGACGGTCTATCCCACAGCAGTTAGTACGTCGTACTTGAGATAGTATGCGGGTACTCGTTAGGTTACGAGTACACTGGACAGGACTCGTCGGGAACTGTTGGTTGGTATTATACCTATCGTCAGTTATCAGTTCTCAGGTGACATGAGTACAGCTTAGTCCGTTGACTTGACACTGTCACTTCGTCTCAAGTGTGTTCCCACTGTACTTTGATTACTACCCTACCATGGCTCAAAGGAGTCGTGCAAACAGGTAGTTTTTGGGTGCAGTCCCAAAGCACTTGGAGGCAGTGACGGATAGACAGGATTCGTCTCTCCCGGTATTGGGGGTTGATATCGCGCTGTGTCTAGGAGAGCCATTACACAAAGTCCCTGGCCAGGGCAAGCTAGATAAACTGGTAGGTTCCCAGTGTTATCTTAGGTATTCTGGGCTACACTCCGGCACGACTTGTACCGCTAGTAGGGTACTGACGTTTACCGCCCCCCTAGGCCCGCCATGCGATGTTCTTAGACGAACAGACCGGACTGTACGGAGACTGTCACATTCAGGCTCGGTAGGAGTTCAGATGGGGTTTACCTCGTCAGTCTTCTTATCGGCATCTACCTGGAGACCGTTACGTACAGCTAGTGCCGCTTGCGGTCTGTAGTTAAACCCACTGCCAGCGTAGTGTCGAGTCTTTAGAGTCCCACATAGAGGGTTATTCGCCTTTAGGCAAAATGAGTAGAGGTCGCATGGTTTTGCGACAGGGTTCGTTCACATCCGTGCACTTGTGCACGTTTGGTGTCCGGACAGCTTATACTAGCGGGCTTTGGTTTAAGCCGGATCATAGTATATGATTTGGGATTGGTTTTATCTCTTTGTATTCGTGTTTCTCGAAACACGGATACGGGTATGTATGCACAGTTGACTGAGACAGAGGCAGAGGACATTGATTAGGGTTGATGACTATTGTCATTTTCTTAACCCTAATGTTTTGTGTGAATTATGATTTATTAATAATTAGTTAATTATAATTGTGCATGGTTAGGGTTGTTGACCATTTGACTTTACTTGACTTGTGGACCTAGGTTGACAAGTTGACCATCATCATTCCATATGAAAGATGCTCTTTGTTCCTTGCAAAAGCATTTAATGTGAAATGATAATGGTTATTCCTTGATTAACCATGAAAATTATCTTGACTAATTATCTATTATTCATAAATCACATATATGTGAGAAGGTTGAGATTATGCTTCTCACTTTATCATTTCCATTCTCTCTCCTCCTCTTCCTCTCTCTCTTGCTCTCCCCTCTCATGTGTTGAGAACCATTTGAGCTTGAGAAAATCCCTCCAAAAACACTCTCTACTCTTTCTAAGGTCCTAGGTCTAGCACACCAAGCACCTTAGTTAGTTCTAGTTTGAGGTTGGAGCCAAAGGTTGAGGCCCTCGGGTGGATCTTTCTTCGGCAAGAGAAGCGACAAGGAGAACCCTTTCTTTCACTCCAAAGAGCAAGGAGAGAAGGACTTGAAGCCCTAGGTATAACCCACTTTCTGAGTAGCTAAACTCTTTAGCTTTGTTTGTTAGTTTTGTTTAGCAAAGATCCCTCCTTTACATAGTCCATGTTGCCTAGAGTTGTAAAAATCGAATTTTTCATAACATTTCCGCCTCCCCGAAAGCACCGGGGTGGGCAACGTGGACTTACAATGGTATCAGAGCCTAGCTAAACACAAACTAACTAGTTAGCAAAGTATATAGAACTTCGATCGCAAAAATCGTAAAACTTTTTTTTTCAAAACCCTAACTTTCTGCCGATTTTTAAACCTGGTTTAAAAATAATAAATCATATCTTAAAAATCGGCTCAGGCTTTTCTATGTACAGGCAAGAAAAACGACCCACTGAACCGGCCAACTCACCGCGGTTCCGCGGCAAGAGCTTGCTCTTGCCGCGGATCCGCGGCCGAGTTGACTCGGCCGTGGATCGTTTTTCCTGCAGTTTACTTCTGGGGGTGTTTTGTGATTTTTGAGATAGTTTGTTTCCACCCAGATTTTCCAGAGAACAAGTTGGTTTTTGGGGTGGTCACAAATCCGTATTTTTGATCGAACTTCTATACACTTTGGCTAATGGGTTATATCTGTAATGTATTATATGTATTGAACGTCCGCTAATCGCTATACGTCGATTAGTGGGGGTTATACATATCTGTGATCTGTAATGTTGATGGTTTGTGTATATGAATTCGTTGGATTGTCGCGGATGAATAGCCCGGGGGTTGTGAGATGAGAGTTTTCTTATTCTTTCAATTCTTGTAATATGTAAATTGATGTAATAATTATTTGTATGGCCGCACAACCGGGTTGGGGTTGTAGCCGTCATTGTATAATTTCTTTTTACTGTTTTTGCTCCTAGGATAGACCCAAGGTGGGGTGCACAAACTACCGGGTATCTCGAAGTGCCGAGTGGCCTACTCACGGTGTTGAGGGAGGTTGCTTCGCTTCGGGTACTTTGCGGGTAGTTTGCCGCACCCGTAGGGGTCTAGGGTGGGGTTTGGCTATTCATCGCGACCGTGTAATCCGTTCTTCGTTACAGGCTCGTACGAATTGCGGATTCCTAGTATATCCAATGTATTCATCTGTGATCTGGAATGGCTATCATTGCATGTGACGAATGTTTATATATATCTATATGATATCTATTTAGGCGTTGCTTATGTTTTGCATCCGCGCTAGTCTAGCCCCCGCTATGTCGTTAGTTAAGTAACCTAATGGGTGATTACGGGACCCCGTGGCGAATGCGGATGGTATAAGCGTACATCATATTTTCGTTGTTTTCTGCAATGGTAGGATTAAATGATGGGACGCATTGGAATTAATGCAAGATAAAATAAACCAAGTAAAAGTCGTCGGAACACTTTGAAAACCACTCGGTTCTTTTCAAAACCAAACTTTTAAATGTGGAGCTTGAACCACTCCTTTTGAAAGCTATCTCGTTCCTTCGATTATATCAAGTTCATTACGTTCACGGTTTCGCCAAAACCATTCGTAGCCCTTCGTCGTTTCACATGAATGGTCAATAAGTATTCAAGCTATGTATGTTGGCCAAAGTCAAGGCATAGTGATTGGTAGCTATTGGGTATTCATGTGCAGCATAGATAGATGTGTTGGTTTGGGGCAGTCGTTCTACCATTTTGGCCAAAGTCAAGGGTATGTGCGGGTGGGCTCAAATTAACCTGGAGAATGACGGGTAGAACTTGATATGTGACTTATGATATTTTGGCCAAAGTCAAGGTCATAAGAGCATGGGGCAAAAATCCACATCGGGAGTTTCAAAAGAACTGAAACTTGCTAGTGTTGCATACCATTTGGAGTGTGATGATTCTGGTAGGATTCCTTCAGTTTTATCACGCAATGATATTTGGATCCCGATCCTACTGTGAGTATATGCTACTCCTTCGGAACTTTCTCACTTAACGATCAATGCTATAAACCAAGTAGGTGTCTAGAAAGGTGTTAGCGGGGCTATGCCCACAGAGAAAAGAGGTTACTTAATTAAGGAACTTCGCGAAAGCGTTGGAAAACCTCTCTCGAAGTACCGACACTGGCCTGGCTGAACGGTTAAGCAAGTATTGTATGGTGAGATTGATCCCGACTAGTTCTTCCTTTATGGTTTGGGGAAGGATTCGGGAGACAGTGGGAGCCATCATGTTTAGACAAATTAAAAATCACTCTAAACTTGCAAGAGCATCATGCTAAAGTGTTTCTTCTCTCTCTCCTAAATTGCAGCGACCATTTATCATGACTGGACTTAAGTTACTTCTAGATAAAAATATACTGACAGGGCCAAACTATAAAGATTGGCTCAGGAATGTCAAAATGGCAATCACTTATGACAAGTTGGGGTATCTTCTTACCACCAAAGCTCCCCCTGTCCCAGGTCCCACCTCCAGCGTCGCGGATAAGGAAATCCGTAAGACTTGGGAGATCGACTGCGCGAAGGCCAAGTGCCTCGTGCTTGCCTCTATGGACAACGAACATCAGAGGAGGCACGAGAATATGGACCTCGAATCCATATTTCTCCATACAAAAGAACTGTATGGAGAGCAATCTCGTATCGCAAGATACGAAGTGTCGAAGAAGTTATTTTCGGCAAGATTGGCCGTCGGATCATCGGTAGCGGAACACGTGCTTAAGATGATTGGCTACATAGAGGAGCTCGCGGACCTTGGGACCACATTGGAGAATGAGCTCTATACGGACTTGATTCTTCAGTCCCTTCCTTCCACTTACGCCCAGTTCATCCTGAATTTCAACTTGCAAGAAAAGGAAGTTGAACTTTAAGAGCTCCTCAACATGCTGAGGAGTGCAGAGGGCACCCTACAGAAAGGTAGGGAAACATCCACTTTGTTTGTAGGAGGATCTTCCTCTTCTAGGTCCAAGGCGAAAGCCAAGGGAAAGAAGAAGAAAACCCCCGCCAAACCAAGGGGCGGTGTTAGTAAGGTGGATACGAAGGGAAAGGTAAAAGCAACAAAGGTAGCGGGGAAGCTTGTGGATAAGGAAGAATGCTTTTACTGTCACAAGAGTGGACACTGGAAGAAAGATTGCAGGGCTTGGAAAGCCAGAACACAGGATCTGAAGCAGGTTGCGGCTTCAGCTTCAGGTGTGTATGTTATTGAAAACTGTCTATCAATAAACTCTATGTTCTGGGTATTGGATACCGGATCAGGATCTCATATCTGTAATTCTTTGTAGGCGTTGAGAAAGCGTAGGTTTTTGAAAGCAGGTGACATGACCCTCAAAGTTGCAAACGGAGCTAGCATGGATGCTGAGGCCGTGGGGGACTATCACCTGGGAATGTCAGATGGACATGTTTTGGTTCTACGTAATTGCTTTTTTGTACCCAACGCAACTTGTAATATCATTTCTGTATCTTTGATTTCTAAAGAAGGTTATGAATTTGCATTTGTAAGTAATGTTGTAAACATTCACCTTAATCAAGTTCTGATTGGGTCAGGTACATTGAGCAATGGTATATACGTATTAAACCAACCACAGATTTTCAATGTCCAGAATACACAAAAAAGAAAGTCTCCGGAAACAAATCAGACTTTCTTATGGCATTGTAGACTGGGTCACATCAATGAGAGAAGGTTGACGAAGTTACATACAGAAGGATATTTGGATCCGTTCAAATATCAATCATATGCAATTTGTCAATCCTGTCTCAAAGAAAAGATGACAAAGACTCCGTTCACTGGACACGGAGAGAGAGCGAGCGAGCTCTTGGGACTCGTACACAGCGACGTGTGCGGTCCAATGTCTATGAGTGCACGAAGCGGTTATTCTTACTTCATTACTTTTACGGATGATTTTTCAAGGTACGGTTATGTCTTCTTAATGAAACATAAATCCGAAGCCTTTGGAAAATTCCAGGAATATAAGAATGAAGTAGAAAAACAAACAGGCAAAAGTATTAAAACACTGAGATCTGATCGAGGTGGTGAATACTTGAGTGCCGAGTTCCTGGATTACTTAAAAGAGAATGGAATTCTCTCTCAGCTTACTCCTCCATACACTCCGCAACATAACGGTGTATCGGAGAGACAGAACCGAACCCTATTGGATATGGTACGGTCCATGATGAGTAACGCTGAGTTACCGCGATCATTCTGGGGATATGCGCTAGAATCAGCTGCATACCTTTTGAACCGAGTTCCAACTAAGACTATGCCTACTACACCATATCAGATGTGGTGTGGGAAGAGACCCTATCTTAATCACATTAAGACATGGGGATGTCCAGCTTTTGTCAAAAAGCAGCATGCAGACAAGCTCGAGGCACGCTCAGTACAGTGCAAGTTCGTGGGATATCCAAAGAACTCCAAGGGATATTTCTTCTATTGCGAAGAGGAACAAAATGTATTTGTTTCTCGGCATGCCCACTTCCTAGAAACTCAGTTTTTGGAGAATCAGATAAGTGGGAACGCAATAGAACTGGAAGAAATTCCAGAACCACGAGCTATTACTGAAAGCTTAGTAGAACCAGAGGGTTCGAAAGATCAGGACATTCCTACGCCGCTCCGCAGAAGTAGTAGGCAGTCTCATCCGCCCGAGTGATACTACGGTTTTCTCATAGACGGGGATAGAGAGGATTGCATCATTGATAGTGATGAGCCTACTAGCTTCCAGCAGGCCATTAAGAGCGTTGACTCGGTAAAATGGCTAGATGCAATGCGGACCGAAATGGAGTCCATGTACACCAACAAAGTATGAACTAAAGCAAGCATCGCAGAGTTGGAACATCTGTTTTGATGAGACGGTCGAGGAATTTGGCTTTATCAAAAATCCAGATGAACCATGCATCTATAGTAGATTTGTAGTGAGAACTGTAGTATTCCTCATTTTGTACGTGGATGACATTCTCTTGATAGGAAATGACATTCCTATGCTACAATCTGTCAAAGGGTTCTTGTCACACAGGTTCTCCATGAAAAACCTGGGTGATGCCTCATACATTCTGGGGATCCGGATCTACCGTGACAGATCCAAGAGGATATTAGGACTCTCACAGTCCAGGTACATCGACACCATACTGAAAAGATTCAGTATGGAAGATTCCAAGCGCGGTAATCTACCGGCTTGTCACGGGATCACCCTCTCCAAAGAGATGTCTCCCAAGACTGATTTAGAAAGGGATCGCATGTCTATTATACCCTACGCTTCTGCGGTAGGCTCTATAATGTATGCGATGTTGTGTACCAGACCAGATGTAGCGTATGCACTGAGTGTGGTAAGCCGGTATCAGTCAAACCCTGGGGAGAAACACTGGATAGCGGTAAAGAACATTCTCAAGTACCTGAGAAGGACTAAGGAGATGTTCTTGGTGTATGGCGGAAAAGACCTCCAGATCGAGGCCTTTGCAGACTCCAGCTTCCAGAGTGACAAGGATGATTCCAAGTCCATGTCGGGTTATGTCTTTACCATCTATGGAGGGGCGGTTTGTTGGAAGAGTTCCAAACAGGAAACCGTTGCTGACTCGACGATGGAAGCGGAATATATCGCTACTGCAGATGCCGCAAAGGAAGCTGTCTGGATAAAGAAGTACCTCACGGAGCTTCAGGTGGTTCCTACCATTGTTGATCCAATACCGCTGTATTGCGACAACAACGGAGATATAGCTTTAGTGAAGGAACCCAGGTCCTATCAGAAGTCCAAGCACATCTTGAGGCGGTATCACCTGATCAGGGAGATCATGGGTCGCCAGGAGATCGAGGTTCGGAGAGTTGCTACGGAAGATAACACTGCTGATACATTCACGAAGGCCTTACCCCAGACTCAGTTCAAGCGGCTGATCGAGATGATAGGTCTTCGATACGCCAGTACATGGCCTTAGTGCAAGTGGGAGATTGTTAGTGTATATGCCCGAGAGGCCATTACTGTATCATACTGGATTGTATATTACTTGATGGAAGCTTAGGATATTCACCTTGTATTGACATTCTTGCTCAAAATGGTAGTATGCTACTTGGTTTGTTTCTGCTTTAATGCGTGCATGTGTTTCTTTTAGCATATCGCCTTTACACATTAGTGGAGCCCTTAGGATCTTTGCTTGATTACCAGCGTTGTAATGGCAGTCACACTCGTGGGGGCTGAGTAATCTATAAGCACATCCTTATGCAGGTCCCTAGTCGCAGGACTATCGAGACAGGGCATCGATACTCCGGAGTAGACTAGCGTATGCGCTTCTTATCCCAGCTTGGGAGACGGACTGTCCCACAGCCGTCAGCACGTCGTACTTGAGATAGTATGCGGGTGCTCGTTAGGTTACGAGTACACTGAACAGGACTCGTCGGGAACTGTTGGTTGGTATTATACCTATCGTCAGTTATCAGTTCCCAGGTGACATGAGTACAGCTTAGTCCGTTGACTTGACACTGTCACTTCGTCTCGAGTGTGTTCCCACTGTACTTTGATTACTACCCTACCATGGCTCAAAGGAGACGTGCAAACGGGTAGTTTTTGGGTGCAGTCCCAAAGCACTTGGAGGCAGTGACGGTTAGACATGATTTGTCTCTCCCGGTATTGGGGGTAGATATCGCGCTGTGTCTAGGAGAGCCATTACACAAAGTCCCTGGCCAGGGCAAGCGAGATAAACTGGTAGGTTCCCAGTGTTATCTCAGGTGTTCTGGGCTACACTCCGGCACGACTTGTACCACTAGTAGGGGACTGACGTTTACCGCCCCCTAGGCCCGCCATGCGATGTTCTTAGACGAACAGACCGGACTGTACGGAGACTGTCACATTCAGGCTCGGTAGGAGTTCAGATAGGGTTTACCTCGTCAGTCTTCTTATCGGCATCTACCTGGAGACCGTTACGTACAGCTAGTGCCGCTTGCGGTCTGTGGTTAAACCCACTGCCAGCGTAGTGTCGAGTCTTTAGAGTCCCACACAGAGGGTTATTCACCTTTAGGCAAAATGAGTAGAGGTCGCATGGTTTTCCGACAGGGTTCGTTCACATCCGCGCACTTGTGCACGTTTGGTGTCCGGACAGCTTATACTAGCGGGCTTTGGTTTAAGCCGGATCCTAGTATATCATTTGGGATTGGTTTTATCTCTTTGTATTCGTGTTCCTCGAAACACGGATACGGGTGTGTATGCACAGTTGACTGAGACAGAGGCAGAGGACTTTGATTAGGGTTGATGACTATTGTCATTTTCTTAACCCTAATGTTTTGTGTGAATTATGATTTATTAATAATTAGTTAATTATAATTGTGCATGGTTAGGGTTGTTGACCATTTGACTTGACTTGACTTGTTGACCTAGGTGGACAAGTTGACCATCATCATTCCATATGAAAGATGCTCTTTAATCCTTGCAAAAGCATTTAATGTGAAATGATAATGGTCATTCCTTGATTAACCATGACAATTATCTTGACTAATTATCTATTATTCATAAATCACATATATGTGAGAAGGTTAAGATTATGCTTCTCACTTTATCATTTTCATTCTCTCTCCTCCTCTTCCTCTCTCTCTAGCTCTCCCCTCTCATGTGTTTAGAACCGTTTGCGCTTGAGATAATCCCTCCAAAAAAACTCTCTACTCTTTCTAAGGTCCTAGGTCTAGCACACCAAGCACCTTAGTTACTTCTAGTTTGAGGTTGGAGCCAAAGGTTGAGGCCCTCGGGTGGATCTTTCTTCGGCAAGAGAAGCGACAAGGAGAACCCTTTCTTTCACTCCAAGGAGCAAGGAGAGAAGGACTTGAAGCCCTAGGTATAACCCACTTTCCGAGTAGCTAAACTCTTTAGCTTTGTTTGTTAGTTTTGTTTAGCAAAGATCCCTCCTTTATATAGTCCATGTTGCCTAGAGTTGTAAAAATCGAATTTTTCATAACGTTTCCGCCTCCCCGAAAGCACCGGGGTGGGCAACGTGGACTTACAGGTTGCTTGCAAGTAACCTGTTTGTTTCCGAGAAAGACGTGTTTAGTAGAACGAGCTCGATCGCTCAAATAAAGTGGATATGGGGATCTCCTGAACTACTATAAAATCGATTGTGTTTGCGTTTGGAATTTCTTTCTTGCTTTATATTTCAATTGCTTGAAAATTGCATAATAGATTTTCTTTTGCCCTTTATGCTTAGTGTTCTTGCTTGATTGCTATATCTTTTGCTATATGTTTATATTTCACAATTGTATGTGTGCTTAGTTTCTTATCTTATTGGTTTATTGTTTATCTAAGCTATTCAATTGTAATTTGTATTAGCAAGTGTTTAGAATTTTTAATTTGGGCATATTAGTTGCATAGTCTTATTCATCCCCTCTAGGACTATTGTGTTGTAGGCTTCCGCAGTTCTTACAGTCCGATCTCGCATTAGATAGCCTGATCAAGAGATAGGCTTCTAAAGGCTTGCATCCCATGAAAGGTGGCCCTATCTTAAACTAGATGTCCAAAGTCTAATCCGGCATTGTAGAAACCCGGCAGATGAGATGGATATTTTAATAGAACACAAATAGTATGCGGTGGAGAATACTTGTCGGGAAAAATCACAGAGAAAATGCTATATGATTGAAATAGTGTAAAATTGAGAAATGTGATAAGACATTTGTTGAGGATGGTTTGTGGTCTTCGGGCGATGTTTAAAGTAACCTGGCTTTTATTGTTCTTTTTTTCCTTCGTACTGAGTGGTGGTTTTTCATTCAAAATGAGTTTTATTTTGAAAAACAAAGTTTTATGTGTTTTCCTTTTTCAGACGTCTGCCCAACATAAGTGCAGACGTCTGTCTCTTTTGAAAAACCAAATATTAGTTTTCATGTCTGTTTTTAGAAATGGCACAAACGTCTGAACATTTTGGTACCAGTCGTCTGTTTCTCAATAAGACGTATGACCAAAAGTCTCGGGTTGGGCATCAGACGTCTGTCTTCGTTCTGTGCCTTTGTGTGACTTCTTTTAAAAGATCGACAAAAGTCTACAGTTTTCATGCGCAGACGTCTGCAGTTTAAAAGTTTCTAAAAATGGTCGTTTTATTTTCTTCTTCAGAAGTCTGGTAACAGTCAAAAACTGCTGATTTGACTTATAACGGTTGGTTTTGTTAGAGTGTTATTTATTGGGATTTCCTTTGGTTTTTGGAGAGCTAAGACTAACAAAATTTATCTGAATATTTCCAAAGTGAATTTTCTCATCTCTTATGAGAGCCAAACTTGAATATGATATATTCATCTCTCTCACACACTGAAAATATTAAGAGCTTAAATTGATTATATATGCTTCAAGAATATTAGTTATGAGTTTTGAGAGGTACTAGTACTTGTGCTTGTAATTTTCTTCTTCTTTCTTTGTGTAAGAACTCTTGAGTGCAAAAGGGTTTTTGTAAGAGAGAATAACATCTTGTAGAGAGAAGAGAAAATAGCTTGTAAGAGAGAAGTGTTGCTCGTGTGTCGAGCAACGCATGTCTTTTGAGGAAACGTGTGTAAGGTTTGACCTCCACCAAAAGCAAGGTTGTGGGTTGCTTGCAAGTAACGTGTTCGTCTCCGAGAAAGACGCGTTTAGTAGAACGAGCTCGATCGCTCAAATACAATGGACATGGGGATCTCCTAAACTACTATAAAATCGACTGTGTTTGCGTTTGCAATTTCTTTCTTGCTTTATATTTCAATTGCTTAAAAATTGCATAATAGATTTTCTTATGCCCTTTATGCTTAGTGTTCTTGCTTGATTGCTATATCTTTTGCTATATGTTTATATTTCACAATTGTATGTGTGCTTAGTTGCTTATCTTATTGATTTATTGTTTATCTAAGCTATTCAATTGTGATCTGTATTAGCAAGTGTTTAGAATTTTTAATATGGGTATATTAGTTGCATAGACCTATTCACCCCCTCTAGGACTATTGTATTGTAGGCTTCCGCGGTTCTTACGGTCCGATCTCACATTAGATAGCCTGATCAAGAGCTAGGCTTCTAAAGGCTTGCATCCCACGAAAGGTGGCCCTATCTTAAACTAGATGTCCAAAGTCTAATCCGGCATGGTAGAAACCCGACAGATGAGATAGATATTTTAACAGAACACAGATAGCATATGGTGGAGAATACTTGTCGGGAAAAATCACAGAGAAAACTCGGATGCTATATGATTGAAATAGTGCAAGATTGAGAAACGTGATAAGACATTTGTTGGGGATGGTTTGTGGTCTTCAGCGAAGATGTTTAAAGTAACTTGTTTTTTATTGTTCTTTTTTCCCTTCGTACTGACTTTGTTACTTTACATTTGATGAATTACTAGCAGTAAATCCGCACGATGCCGCGGGTTTTGAATAATCCGTGAAAAACAAAATCCATGGTATTTATCCGAAAAACGTTGAAATTTAATGTTATTTATTTGTAACGGACAAATCCATGGTATTTATCTAAGAAATATTGAAATTTATTTATTTTTTTCGTTTGAGACAGTAAATGGTATTTATCTGAAAAATATTGAAAGTTTATGGTATTTTTTATAACGGAAGTTCATGGTATTTATTTGAAAAAGAAAAAGTTCGTCGTATTTTAATGAATATTTAGTGCTATTAACTTATAAAACACTGAAAGTTTATATTTCTTATTTGTAAACAGAGCAAGTCCATGATATTTATCTGATAAACGGCGAATGTTAACGTTATTTATTTGTAACGGAAAAAGTCGAGATATTTATCCGAAAAACGTTGAAAGTTAACGATATTTATCCGTAACGGATAAAACCCATGGTATTTATCTGAGAAACGTTGGATATTTATGGTTTTTTGTGGACAAAATTCAAGGTGTTTATTTGATAATAACGAAAGTTCTTCGTATTTTAATGAAAATCTGATGAATATGTATAAAATATCGAAAGTTCATGGCAAAAACTATTGGAATTTTGAATTGATAGAATAATTGTAATTATTGAAATTCTTTGGAACTAATGGCACATTTGTAAATATTAAGAAGTTGAGATGATGGTTAAGTTGTAAATAAGAAATTGGCAAAATTTTGTCTTACACTACCTAAAATATCCTAATCCAAACATTATAATCTACAAAATTACCAGATTTTTTCGCGAACAAATCTAAATTAATATTCTATTACTAAGGGTATTTTGGACATATCACCAAATTTCGAGACTTCTCAAATAGTTTTCTATTAGTACAATGATAATGATGTGATATTTACTTCCGTTTAAATCAAGAAAAGTTTTCTGACATATATAAGTTGTGAGATCAATGATAATATCAATGTAGCAAGATTAGCATAATTACCTACAAAAACGCTAATCCTTACTCAAATCAAGAACAACATATTTCCCTAGTTTAGAAGTGGAAATTATTTCTTTTTCTGTAATGGAAAAAGAAAAATTATATATGTAATTTATTCAGAATTCGATTTTAAAATAACTTGACAAATAAAATAAACATGTTGAAAAAACTATTAGCCTTTTTTCCCTAAGAGCTATACCGGTGGCTTTGCCTGCGAGGGTAAAATAGGGGTGGCTTTTTTTTGGGATAAGTTGGGATGAGCCCCGCCATCATGAATGGGTCACGCCACGGAGATGGGTTGTGTTCCACCTCTGCACCATTTATTTCTTTTTAAATGCTGAATGTTTGTGTGGAAAACAAAAGCTTCTTCATCAACAGCAACTTTGTTTTAAAATATTGAGGTATGTCTACTTGTGTTTCCTGTGGGATACTACTATGGATTTCGACTTAAATTAACACTTTTATTTGTCACTTTAGTACCTTTCTTCTTATTTAATATTTTGATGAAAACTACTCATTTAATTAGTTAATAAACTAATTTAGTGTATGTGATGAAAATTGCACTCTAATTTAATCCTTACCATTTGTATCTTTGTTGAGTCTCTAACTTCAATCAGTAACTGTCCTTCATTAATTTTAATCTTTATCACTATATCTTTTATATCTTTTTAAAGGTAAAAAGTAAAGCATGACATCGTGCTCAAACATGTTAATTCGTCTTTAACTTAATCAATATCTTTAATTAGTAACTATCCATCTTTGACCAAAAAACTTCAAAGGCAGACTTCATTAGAACCGTACTGATGGAGGTCATTTTCGGGTTCCGTCAGATGTTGTCTTCCGTCGATCTCCCGGTGGATCTTGGAGGTGATCTCCTGTTGCGTGTGGGTCTCAATGGGTTTTGAGGAGATTGGTGGTTGTTCCCCTCCGAATGACGCGGCGGAGACGCGGTGAACGTCTTTCCTGAAATTCGGGGCAGATACTATTTGGTTTTATCCGTCCACCTCTCCGAAAATACCAAGTTGATTTATGGCACCGTGTATCGGAGGTTTAGACGGATGCGGTCGATGTAGCAGACTTCGTCAGATTTCCCCTCACTTGAGGGGTTTTTGATTGTGGGGACGCTCTTCCCTGCAGGCGCAAGCCCCTGCAGTTAATTACGCTACCGCATCGTGGTAGCCACTTTCTCCTTCTCCAGATGTTCACTTCGTGTCGTGTGTGTTTGTTTTGTTTGTGGTTGCCCGTGGATTGTATACAGAGACTAAGTGATGTCGTCGCCCGTAGGACGTGGATTGGTCCAAATCCGTGTTTACTTAGATTTGGATTTGGTGTTTTAGTTTAAGGATACGTTAGCCATATTGAGGCTAAGATCAACTTAAACTTTTGTTAAGGATACGTTAGCCTAATCTCCAGACTAAGATCAACTTAACGGGATCGTATGGATCCGACAAGAGAGCAATTGACTCTATTGTTTAGTTTAATGACGTTGCGGTCGATTTCCAGTTTAGGGACATGGTGGTCCATGTTCCAGTTTAGGGACGTAGGGGTCCATCTCCAGTTTAGGGATATGGTGGTCCATCATGCCCATTTGGGGACGAGCATTAGTTTAAGGACATTTCGGTCCAACGTTCCCATTTTGGGACGAATATTAGTTTAGGGACGTTTCGGTCCACGAGTTTAAGGACCCCGCGGTCCGTATCGATGTGTGGTTGTCGAGACCCGTCACCTCTCTGACGTCGTTGAAGGATTACAACGATAGGTGTCAGAGAAGTTCGGAGATGTACCCTTGAACCGGATGTAAATTGATTTAGGAGAGCAGTCTTACTCGGTCAATTTAATTTGAGGACTTACGGCCATGATTAGGCTAAGTCCAGTTGGGAATATGTTCAACGTTTTTATTTATCTTTGGCCTATTAGGCCTGTGCTAGGGCTTTGCCCCTGTTCTGATTTGGGCTCTGTCCCTTTATAAATGATGCAGAGCATCTGTTTGGGCTCTGCCCTCCTTTGAAATAATGCATTGCATTTAATTTGGCCTGTTAGGCCCTTTTTAATTGGGCTTGGCCCTTCTGTAAATAATGCAGCGCATTAATTGTCTGACAGTGGTCATGTGACCTGTCAGGCGCTTTGCGCTAATTAATGAGCGCAAGCGCATGTGGAGGTGACACGTGTCACGCTCTGGTGAGCGCAAGCGCAGGTAGCGCAGTGCGCTGCGCTGCTGACACGTGGCGCGCTCTGGTGAGTTGCACCAATTTCAGAAAGCAATGCTCTATTTTAAAAGCGCATAGCGCAAGTTGTTCTGGAGCTGACACGTGGCGCTCTCTGGTGGCTTGCGCCAACCCAAGAGCGCAACAGTACAAATTTTCAAGTGCAAGGCACTGTTTCAATAACTTGATCCAATTTTGGATTCAAGAAAAGAATCTTTAAGATTTCAGAACCAATGGTTCATAAAAAAGCGCAAGGCACTCTTATTATTTAGTTTTTATTGAAGATCATTGATCTTGTTCTTAGATCAATGATCTATTCAGAAGAAGTTCTTCTTGAATAAAGGTTTTTACCTTTTTTGTTCTTGAGTTCTTCTCACAATCCTTCAAAGTTCTCTCTGTTTTGTTTTTGAAGTTCTTGATGTTCTCAATGTTGATCCTCTTTGAATTGGGGTCTAGGGGTCTTTATATAGTGCCCATAAATTTGTTAAGTTTGTTAAAGAGATCATTCTCTGAGTGATTTGGGGAATTTTCTCCACCATTGGATCTTTGATCCAAGGACTTCTGTTTTACAGAAGACAATCTTCTTGTTTTAACAAGAACAGAAGGATCTTACTAGAATTTTAATTCTGTTTGGCGCAAACGCCCCAGCGCTTGACACGTGTCACGCAGCGCGGAGCACAGCGCAACTGCGCTGCCACGTGTCGCACAGCGCAATTGCGCTAGCACAACTGCGCTGACACGTGTTGCGCAGCACAGTGATTGCGCAACTGAAGCGTTGCTTCCTTTAATTTTATTTTAAATAGAGCCTTGCTCTGATTGGGCGCGCTGCCTCGGGCGCTGCGCTCTCTGCGCTGGTGTGCCTGATTTTGACACGTGGCGCCCTGCGCGCAGCGCAGAGGATCTGAAGCGTTGCTTCAATTTTTGAATTTTTGAAATTCAAACAGAGCTTTTCTCTGATTGGGGGAAACAAATGCCCCCCCCCACCATTGCGCTCACGTGGCGCACACGTGAGTGCAGCGGTGGCAAGATCTTGGCCGTTGGATCAACGGGTGAGTTGAAGGGGCGCAGGCGCCTATAAATAGGACCCTTGGTCCATAGTAAATGTTTTACCATTTTCAAGCATCTTGATTTTCAGAGCCTTGCTCTTGCTTAAGAATTTTAGAGCCTTGCTCTCGTTTCTTTCCAAGAACTCCAGAGTTCAAAACCTAGAATCATTTTAGGTAAAATTTAAATTAAATTAAATTTAATTAACATAGCCTTGCTCTTATAGATCTTTGATCTAAAGAAAAACCCCTTTGGGGTTTCACCAACAGAGCCTTGCTCTTAAGAGTTCATAGATCTACAGAGATCTTGTCTCATGGGTTTTAACCCATGAACAGAGCTTTGCTCTTGGATCAAATGTAGATCTTTTTGATCTGAAAATGAAGAACTCCTAAGAGTTTTCATGGATCTTTAAAATCCCAAAATTTTTTAATCTTTAGGAGTTTAAAGAAAATTTTTCTTTTAATAGATTTTCTCATCATTATCACAGAGCTAGGCTCTTTTAAGGAATTTTATTCCCTTGAGACCAGAGCTTGACAAGTGTCACTCTGTGACAGAGCTTTGCTCTGAAAGAGGAGATTTTCTCCTTGTCTCTAGGGATTTTATTAATGAGAATATTCTCTTGGGGATTAATTGACAGTCTCATCCAATGATGGGGTTGTCCTATTAACTGATGCACTGTCGTCCAGATTTTGTGGGTCCCCATTTGGTCCCCTACCCACTGCATTGCAGTGTGGTGTAAATTTTTAAAATACCAAGCGTTGGAATTACAACACTGACGGCTAATTTTTGTCCCTCCACAGGAAACATGCCTGCTGACCTATCATTCCCGTTCGTTCGCTCGGAGGGAGGTTTTCCCCAGGCACCAGTGGACCGAGAGGTGCTCACCCTCATCAAGGATCATGACCCCGAGCATAAGAACCTTCACTTGTGGGGTAGGTGGTATAACGATATCATCCAGGGTCGCCGAAGCTTCGGTTTTTGTAAGTGCACGGCAGCGCCCCGGCCGTCAATCCGACGCTGGAATGCGGAAACGAAACTTTTACAAAACTTGTAAACCGGCACTACCGCGCACTAAAAACCCGGATCGGGCCAATAACCTAACGCTAGCAAACATGAGAAAGAGTAGGAAGCTATACCGAGCAATCCATGTATTTCGGTCTTCGGCCTCCACTCCGATCTCCTCGCGGAATCTCCGGTCTTCATTTCCTCGTCGGAACGGACACCATATCGCCGGGTTCTTTTACGGCCTCCCACCTCCGGACCGAGGCAACTCGGGCACGAAGTTGGCGAGTCGACGTGTCCAAGAATACTGTAAGCTAGTGTAGATACCTTTGTCTAATAGGGTTTGAAGTTGCCATTGTAAGAAGTGGAGGAGAAAAAAAACTATGGAGAGATGTGAGGAATATTGTAGCAAACAAAATGTGAGATAAATATTTTCCCCTCATACAAGAAAATGAATCCCCTCTCCCTCTCTCCAAGAATTGTGGCCGGCCAAAAAGGAACAAAGGAAAACTGGCCGAAACGGAATGCAAACCGGCAACGTCAAAAAACTGATCCCGTAATAAATTACAGGAAAACCCCGCAACTGTATATACATACCCGTATTTGTATTCCCACTGAATACAAATGCAATGAGACAAAATCTACACTGTACAATACTAGGATTCGGCTTAAACCAAAGCCCGCCAGTATTATCCGTCCGATCATGATCTGTGCAATACCGCACGTATAAGATCGAACCCTGCCATATCTCCATACGGCCTCTACAGCGTTTCGCCCGAAACTTGAGCAAACGGTCTGTGGGGGACTCTAAAGACTCGTCAATACTTTGGCTGTGGATTTAACCACTAGCACGTCAGAGGTATTAGCCATACGTGACGGGCTACCAGGTATTGACCAAAAGGGACGTCGATGAGCGAACTCATCCTGACACCCTACTGAGCCTGTCAGTGACAATATCCGTACAGTCCGGTCCGGTCGTCGATGAGCATCGCATGGCGGGCCTAGGGGGTTGGTAAAAGTCAGACCCCCAAAAGCAGTACAAGTCGTGTCGGAGTGTAGCCCAGAACACCCTGAGATACTACTGGAATACCTACCAGTAAATCTCCTGCCTTGGCCAAGGACTTCGTGTAATGGCTCTCCTAGACACAGCGCGACCTCACCCCCAATACCGGGAGAGACGAACCCCTGCAGATCCGCTCACTGCCTCCATGTGGCTCGGGACTGTACCCAACTAAAACCTGTTTGCACAACTCCTTTGAGCGTGGTAGGGTAGTAATCAAAGTACAGTGGGAACTCACACGTGACAAATGACGATCTCAGATCGATGAACTAACCTGTACACATGTCACCAGGGAACTGCTATATGACGTTAGATATAAGACCAACTAGCATGTTCCCGGCGAGTCATGTCCGGTGTACTCATAACCCAATGAGCACATGTATACATCTTAGGTGAACCAACTGACACCAGTGGCTTGTGAGACCGGCCACCGCCCCTCGTCGGGGTCTCGACTGTATACACTAGTCTACTCTGGAGTATCGATGCCCTGTCTCGAAACTCCCAGGACTAGGGACCTTTTAAGGATGTGCTTATAGACCCCAGCTCCCACGTATATGATCGCCCTTATACTGCTGGCAGTCAAGCAAGAATCCTAGGGGCTCTATCAACGTGCAATAGTGACCTGTAAGGTCACCTAAAACAGTACACGATGATAAAGATAAACCAGATAGCATACTATCATCTTAAGTAAGACTGTCCTACCGGTATAGGTCCTCCCTCAATCATTGCAATCACGTGCCTGTGATCCAATAATTGACTCTGAGGGCACTATCTCCAACAATCTCCTACTTGCACTCAAGGCAAATTATTGCGATGTCGCATACTCACAGTCCGTGTGATACCGAACACCCAACTCCTCTACTAGTCAGTCTCACAAAGCTTGTTTGCGAAACTATTGCGTTCGAGGAATAGCATCAGTGAGTGGATCCGCTGTGATGTTTCTTTCTATGTCTCTCTTTATCTCAAGTTCGCGGAGAAACCCATCTCCCGAAATGAGCAATACCTGTCTTAGAATATGATTGGATGTCTGATGGGACCTAGTTCATAAGTGAACTCCAAATCCAAACTTCTTAGACTGTATCGTCGACTGAACATAATCAATGTCCTGCGCTATGCCTCCCTCAGTATCCGCCTGGACCACCTGTCCAAAATACAGCCTCTCGTCAGAGGGAAAACTATAACTCTGACAGCCACTCTGTCATCCAGGTCACCTTGGAAGCCTGGAATGATAACTGTCTCCCAAAGGAGGCTGCCGTTATCATTTCCCTAGAAAATCAACTTATGTTCTAAAACTGCTTCCGATCGTTTCTCCAGGATTGGATTAATATCAACTTACTGCATCTCGTGCAAAAACAATATCTGGTGTGGTACTTGACATCTCATGATTGACTCAATTGCCTAAACAAGTGATCTGCCAATCATGTATATCCCTCTCCCCTTTAGTCTGCAAGACACTTTTAGAGAGGGTGACTCCATCACCTGCAGGTACACTACCGTGCCAGGAGTCATCCATTCTAAAACACTTTTAGAATACTGTCTAAGTACCCAGATTGGGACATGTTCACACCATAATATTGTATTATTATATTCCCCATTCTTATTCGTTTTATAAATAAATAGGTGCTTTTGACGCATGTCTGCTACATATTACAGGTTACAGGTTCTTGGACAGAAAACAGTGAAAACGATGAAAAGACGATGCAAAAGTGGACTTTGACCAACAAACAGAAGACTCTTGATCAAGCTTACATCAAAGATAAAATTCACAAAGTACAAGGCAATGCAAGGTCCAAGATTACAAAGCGAACGGTTAAAAGTCCACCGCAATTATTCACTGGAGATCTGGAAGAAACATAGAAGCTATTTTAATAAAAGAACCAAATAATAAGGAAGCCCAAAGATTCAAGGCCTAATACTTCCTTTTAAAAAGACAGAGACATAAAATTTTACCAAAACTTGAAGTCTACTTTGACTAGGTCTTCCTAAGGATATTTTGGTAAATGTAGACATGCGAATCAATTGTAACCTAGGGTTTCCTATTCTCTATAAATAGGAACTCTAAATCATTGTAAAGGTTATGCCTCCCTTCATTAATAAAATTCAGATTTCTTTTGGAGAGCATCAATTTGTAAGTTCTTTATTTTCTGCCCTAGGTTAAATTTTCTATTCTTGCCCTAGATAAATTTAATTCCTTACCCTAGTTAATCTTTTATTATCCGCCCTAGATAAATGCATTTTAATTCCCTAATGAGTGAGTAGTCTCCTCGCTTGTTAGGGTTAGATCTGGGGAAGGTTTGAGAGACGAAGATCTCCCATCCCCTTTCTTGCCCATCATATATAATTAATAGGACTCTATGCATACATGCGCATACCACTCCCTACGGCACCCTATCCCTCGAGGTAGCGATGATACCGTAGTATAAAAGCCCGGTTGTGATTGTTTTCCATGGAGGTTAGGGTAAGGATTGATAAAGGAAGGACAAGAACCTAGAGGAAGAAAACATCTTTCCAAATGATTCTAATCCTCTTTATTAATAATTACCATAATTCCTAATAAGATCTTAATATGGGTATAGAAAGCGGTGAGATTTATAGACTTTCCAAACTTAACCTAGACCTAACCCTAGCAAGATTTAGATCTAGATTAATTCAGTTTTTAGAATAAATCAATCCGACGCCCATCGGAATTAACTCGTAAGAGCGATTAGGAAATTCACAACATCCCTGTGGACCGACCCGTACTCACCGGCTAGCTGCAAAGCGACGCCGTTCTTGATTGCGGTTATTAGATAGTTTTTGAGATCAATCAAATGGCGCCGTTGCCGGGGATGGCGTGTTATTTCCTTTTTGCAATTTCTGGTTAATCTTAATTAAAAAAAATCATAAAAACTGAAAAATCAAAAAAATATAAAAATATATCATCTGTTATTTTTGGAAAGGGTATTTTTGTGTGAATTTTGCAGGATCTACGAATAAATTCGGATCTGGAAATCTACAGAGATCAAAACAGCAAATATCAAATCCGAACAAATAGAAGATCACAACAACCGAGGAACAGAAGAAATTTGGAGGACCGAGTCAAACAAGAAGAATCGCGGTGATCTGGTCCCGGAAAAAAAAAAAAAAAAAACCGCGCGACCCCATTCCGGCCGCGGAACCGCCACGCGACCCACCTTCTGGCCGCGGAACAGCCGCGCCCTGGTCGGTTCAGGGCTTGGAGAAAAAATACAAAAAAAAAACAGTTCCGCCACTGCAAATCTCTGTGAGTTTTCTCTCTCCTCCTCTGCAAATCTCCGATATATCTTCTGAAAAATCTCCTGCAGGATTTCTTTGCGCTTAAAAATCTTCCCCCTTCCAAATAACAAATCTTGTGCAGGATTTTTTGCGCGCGTTTAAAATAAAAATTGATTACAAGAAATCTTTTCTGGTTTGCATATCTTTTCTCAAATTGCAATAACAACAAAAAATCTTTGATTACAAGTGATTTACTGTTTTGCTTATCTTTAATCGGATTTTAACCAATTCAGATTGGGTGGGGATTTCATCACCCTTCCCAGGACCCCAGAAATCACATAAGGCATTTGCATTGACCATTCTTAATTAAAAAATACTAGACTCGGCCCTAAAGACTTCGAGCTCAATAGGACAGAGGACTAGTTATAGGCATCGACCGTTTATCCTAACCTGACTTTGCGGTGTCTAGGAAAGTGTGTTTAAGGCAAGTGGTTACTTAATTAGGACCGCAACTTGTAGCGGGGAGCCTCCCACTTACCTGGCACTTACCTGGCCGCAATTGGCGGTGAAGAGGTGGTTTGAGGTCCTATTTCTAGCCCTTTGGAACAGTTAGGAGCTGTCTAGCTGACCTAGGTGACCCTAGATCTAGGCCTAATTGTGCATTTGTGGTTGATCGCATTTGTGTCAAAGTCTCTTTTCAAAAAAATCTTTTTGCAAAATTTCCAAATATAGAGAAAAGAGAAAAAGGAAAAAGGGAATTTTTTTTAACAACTTGCAAATTTTTGCCGCAAATAAATCCTTGCACCACCTACCTTCTTTCTCTTCTCTTTCTTCTATCATGGGTACCCCACATCATAAATCTCTTGCCGAACTTTGGTATCCCGAACCTAACTTTGCCTCGTACGTCAATTGTTTCGGTCGATTTAAGGAAGATCCCTCCATGCCAAAAATTTCATTGAAAGATCAAATAGAAGCGTCTAGGAGAAACAGTTCGACTTTGCAACCCACTTTGTGTCAACCAAGTCAATCTTTACCACCTTCATATGTTGATACCACTTTTTCAAGCCCTGCTGTAACTCCTAAACCGATGTCCATTACTGAGCATATTGCTCAATTTCGTAGTCGATCTTTCACCCCTCTCCCCTTATCTAGTTCTAGGAATCAATAAGTCCATCCACCTTTTTATCCACATGTTGATCCTAATCCTATCTAACCATCCACTTCCTACCAGTCCTACTCGACTTTCCCACATTCACTAGACACTGTTTCTATACAGCCTTTTGGGAGTTTCACATATCCAAACAGTTTTGAATATTTTACCGAAACCCCTCCACAACCCATGTCTAGTTTGGAACAGTCGTTGGAGGCGTACATTGCATCAACAAACAAAATGATTAGGAATGAGATGCGTCCATTGCCGCCCTTATGCACCCTAGTGAACCGGCAGCTAGTTTCCAACTAGCTCCAAATATTCCAATGTATGAGGAGGCGGTTGGACAGAGTGAGAATTTGAGAGGAGCGAGTGAGTTCTACACAATTCCAAATCAAACCTACCCCCATCCAATTGAAACCCACAACTCCGGTTTTCCATCGATTGCCCTAAATAGTTCACAAGTTGAAAATAAAAACGAGTTGTGTGACTTTGTAGTGCTTGATTTGCCAAATTGTGAAGAACCCCTTTCGAGTGAAACCACACTTAATCCTTTCGATCTTTACACCTCCAATCTAGAACCTAAATTGATAAACATCCATGCTTTTGATGAGGTGTCAGAAAAAATTGATTTTCACTTGATTGAGGATATAGACGCCGGGAATATTTTGGATGATGAACCCGTAGATTTGATTAAAATTTTATGTCCAATTCATCATCCCGAGTCATTGATTGTTTCTCCCGAACTTCATATGCGTCTTGATTTTGATGATAATGGCATGGATGAGCTAAATATTGAGGAGAATTATGAAGATAGTATTGTGGAGAGTCTTGAGGATAATATTGAGGTTGAACCATTTTTGTTTGATGTGTCGGATTTTCCAATTCATCCTCCTGAACCTTTAACTGTTATATCACCCTCCCTCCTTTCTATCGTTCCGACCACGCACAAGATCACGCTTGAAAACTGTGAGCTTGAAAAATTTCCCTTTGAATCTGACACAGTTCTCACAGCCGATAACTTACGAGTGTTTCACTTTTTCGGACGATGTTGAAGACTCACCGCCCGAGTTTGAGTCCTTTACATTTTCAGATGAGTTATTTGAACCATCAGACTCGGTTGCTTACAGTCGTTTCGAACCATTGATGGAATCTTTCAAATTCGAGACAGTTTACTACGGTGAGAATGAGACTATCCCTAATTCACTCCCTTCCCTACCTTCCATTGTTCCGACCGTGCAAGTGACCGTTACGCTTTCATCTCCTATACCAAGTTCGACGTACCCAAGCTTTCTTGCGAATCTTGAGGGATTTGACCCCATTGCTCGACGGGTTGATAGGTTAGCACAATCACTTTTAACACATCGGTCATCACAAATTGCGCTAATTTATTCACTCGATTTACACCCTCAAGATCGTACTACACTTCTTATTCTTTTCCGCCCCTCTTCTCGTCCACCGAAACTGTATCCCGTTTCTACCTCCACACGGTCTCATGTGCTTCTCATCTTTTTTCTTTCCACTCTATTCTTTCACCAACCCGACCATTACCACGATAAGATTTTTGAATGGTTGGTGTTAACTTTTGGCTTGTGTAAGGCCAAGCTTAAGTTTGGGGGGAACCTTGTTGTATATATGTATATATATTTTTTGTTTTCTTTTTCTATAAAAAAATTTTAAAAAAAATTCAAAACATTAAAAAAAATATATAAATAAATTATAAATAAATAAACAGGGGAGTGCCGGCATTTTGACCCTCTTGGTGTAGCATGACAGTGAGGAAACTGTCAAGTTTAAGTTTGGGGGTATGCTCGGAAAACCTCCACACGGTCTCGTGTGCTTCTCAACTCTTTTCTTTCCACTCCATTCTTTCACCAACTCGACCATTACCACGATAAGATTTTTGAATGGTTGGTGTTAAATTTTGGCTTGTGTAAGGCCAAGCTTAAGTTTGGGGGGAACCTTGTTGTATACATGTATATATATTTTTTGTTTTCTTTTTCTATTAAAAAATAAAAAAAAATTCAAAACATTAAAAAAAATATAAATAAATTATAAATAAATAAACAGGGGAGTGCCGGCATTTTGATCCTCTTGGTGTAGCATGACAGTGAGGACACTGTCAAGTTTAAGTTTGGGGGTATGCTCGGTAAGTCTTCTTCCTTCGTATTCATATGTATATTTTTGCATTTGCATATTTATTTGAAAACCCATAAAAATTGAAAAATTTCAAAAATTATAAAAATTATTGTATTCAATTTTGGCCTTATTTTGATTTGAGTTTGACAAATAGGTTAACTGGCTAGGAACAACTAGATCTTAGACTTAGTAAATTAAAAACCCTAAAAATAACCTTCCTTAAAGTTTAACGGCAGAGAGTATATGTCTTTGTAATTTATTTAGAAATAGGCAAATTTTGAGTTCACTTCTTGGGCTAAGTCGAAATGAAGGAAAAGTATTGATATTTTTATTAGAGTATAAGTTTGAAAAATAATTCCTAGCTTAAGTCTAGATTCTGAAAAAGTATACCCTACAATTTGCACAAACACGCACCTTGAAACTTGGAATAGTAGAGGAGACCATGAAATGCTCTTGTCTAAAGTCCTTAGTACAATGAAAATAAAAGAAAAACAGTGAATAAAGAGAAAAAAAATGAACACTGGTTTTTGTGATTATTTAAGGCTGCATTAATAAAAAAAATATTTAGCGAGGGTGCTTCATCACCTAGTGCCTTAGACCAACTGGTTTGGGAGTCACTGCTAAAGCCTTGGGTATTGCAAGACTAGAAATTACGCTTTAAAGTGCAAACATATCTTGTAATCGGTTGTTGGTACCTCAAGAAGTATTAACGGTCGCATGAAGGATGTGTAAGCAAAATTCAATTAAAAATTCACCTACTAATAAGTACTTTGGACAAGGGTATGATTGCTTGATTTGAATTTCCAAGTGTAGGGGTGATTTATACACATACGTAGGGATATGTGATTAGAGTTTAGATGAAAGAAAGGAGTGAAGAATAGAACTTGTATCTTTAATAGAATTGATAAAAATTCCTAAGTGGAAATTGAACCCTAGAAGGAAAACTTAAGAAATGCCGAAAGCTAAGTAGGTCTGCAGAACATATATAATCTTAAGTTAAATGATTAGGAAGTGTGAAGAATAAGGGTGGATAATTTACGAGTCGACGATAATAGAGTTCTTTGTTAGAAACCCTAATTGGAGAATAAATGTTAATGGGACGAATTGATAGCATTTTGTGGGTAATATCCGCTGAAAACCCTCAGGAGACAACACTCCTCCTACTAGGGACACCTAGAGGTTTAACGGCTTGTTGCACGAGCTCAGTGCAATCACATTTCCCTGCGAAAGTGCGGTTAGGTTTTTGTAGAGAATAAAAAAAAAATGTTTGCTCGAGTACGAGCAAAAGATAAGTTTGGGGGTATTTGTTCACACCATAATATTGTATTATTATATTCCCCATTCTTATTCGTTTTATAAATAAACAGGTGCTTTTGACGCATGTCTGCTACATATTACAGGTTACAGGTTCTTGGACAGAAAACAGTGAAAACGATGAAAAGACGATATAAAAGTGGACTTTGACCAACAAATAGAAGACACTTGATCAAGTCTACATCAAAGAAAAAATTCACAAAGTACAAGGCAATGCAAGGTCCAAGATTACAAAGCGAACGGTTAAAAGTCCACCGCAATTATTCACTGGAGATCTGGAAGAAACATAGAAGCTATTTTAATAAAAGAACCAAATAATAAGGAAGCCCAAAGATTCAAGGCCCAATACTTCCTTTTAAAAAGACAGAGATATAAAATTTTACCAAAACTTGAAATCTACTTTGACCAGGTCTTCCTAAGGATATTTTGGTAAACGTAGACATGCGAATCAATTGTAACCTAGGGTTTCATATCTTCTATAAATAGGAACTCTAAATCATTGTAAAGGCTATGCCTCCCATCATTAATAAAATTCAGATTTCTTTTGGAGAGCATCAATTTGTAAGTTCTTTATTTTCTGCCCTAGGTTAAATTTTCTATTCTTGCCCTAGATAAATTTAATTCCTTGCCCTAGTTAATCTTTTATTCTCCGTCCTAGATAAATGCATTTTAATTTCCTAATGAGTGAGTAGTCTCCTCGCTTGTTAGGGTTAGATCTGGGGAAGGTTTGAGAGACGAAGATCTCTCATCCCCTTTCTTGCCCATCATATATAATTAATAGGACTCTATGCATACATGCGCATACCGCTCCCTACGGCACCCTATCCCTCGAGGTAGCGATGATACCGTAGTATAAAGACCCGGTTGTGATTGTTTTCCATGGAGGTTAGGGTAAGGATTGATAAAGGAAGGACAAGAACCTAGAGGAAGAAAACATCTTTCCAAATGATTCTAATCCCCTTTATTAATAATTACCATAATTCCTAATAAGATCTTAATATGGGTATAGAAAGCGGTGAGATTTATAGACTTTCTAAACATAACCTAGACCTAACCCTAGCAAGATTTAGATATAGATTAATTCAGTTTTTAGATTAAATCAATCCGACACCCATCGGAATTAACTCGTAAGAGCGATTAGGAAATTCACAACATCCCTGTGGACCGACCCGTACTCACCGGCTAGCTGCAAAGCGACGCCGTTCTTGATTGCGGTTATTAGATAGTTTTTGAGATCAATCAGGACACTTCCCAAATCTAGATCTAAAACCATAGATCTAGTAACCATAATGTGTAATATTATATCCAAGCCCTATATGGAGAAACCACTGTGTGACAACCAACGTATAACCGATCGTAGTATAAGAATTTCACTTCCTACTCTGTGTATGTCATCCAAATACCAGGACATCACACCCTACTACCTTATTAACAGATCCATCCCCTATTCTGATGAAGTCAAACCTATGACTGTCACATCAGAAATAGATGATCTATCTCCGCTATATCTACTTTAGTCCATAAATAGACATAAGCTACTTGTCCACTATGCTTCCGCTACTCCCACTGACTACGACAACCCTTTGGCAGAGTCATATACATGTGCACTTCTAAAGTCAGCTCAGAACGATGCTATACTCATCCTCCTGCCGCGTCTCATAGTCTGGAACAACAGCAATGGCAAGTCTGGGTAAACAAGAACCTCCCTGCCACCGTCCTTGAGCATACCGAAGTACATATCGGGTGCCTGAGGTTACCCACCTTATCTGCGGAGTGGCCAATGGAATGTCAAACCAGATTGAATCTTTAGGTTCTTATCAAATCTTCAGTAATTTTTTGCGGTTCTGGAATCACTTCCAGTTCTACCATACTCCCACTACTGTTTTCTGAAAAAATCCATTTTTATTAAAACTGTGGCGAGTCAAGAACAATATCACTATTGATCTTCCAGATGGTAGAAAGTCAACCCTCGTCATAGCCTGGGTCAACCCACAAACAGCCATTACAGAAACGTGCCTTGAGTTGTCCAGTGTCTGGTTTTAAGCATAAGCTGGATAACTCCCCGTACTTTAACAACGTTAAGATATGAACCGTTCTATATCCAATATAGAAACAGAGGCACTGATTTAATTGAACCAGATTCAAATCATGCAGCTGTCTCCAGTGCATGTCAACTAAATGGAAGGAGGCCTATCAGCGTTACTCAACTTAGGAATACTTCCAATTATAAGTAACCTGAAAGAGAAGCAAGTTCTCTTAATCATTACTATCAACTGAATACCATTCACAAGTATCTACATCTTCGATCATCTTGAAGAATCCCGATACTTGCAATACCTGGTTCTCTACTTTATTCATATACCTATAACTTCTCAAAACTTAGACCTTGTGTTTCTACGAAACACTTGTCTAAAAACTAGAGAAGTCATAAGTAAACAGAATATAGTACGAGGACCAACCCCTCTGTCCTAATGGACACTGGATAATATACAATACTCTGTATAAGTCCCTTGAGTCTAATAACTCATTCTTTGTGTGTCGTAGGTTGAAAACTGTACTTATGGTTAAGAAGAATTACATCGTCGTTTTAATGCTCCTTACCTAACCATCCATTGATATAGGTAAATGTCATCGACATAATTTCAAAAAGTTATATCTCACTTTATGAAAATAAACGTACAGATATATCAATTTAAAATTGGTGCATTATAACGGATATTCAAAACCAAATATTTGCCGTCCGGCAAACAACCCAGGTGACTTCCTCAAATATCACCAATTACAACGAATTCCGATATAATGAGGATCATCACCTAATTCCCAATAACTTACTCCCACTCATCATCTGTAAAACCATACAGATGTGAGAATCAAACCTGGTAAATACATACCCTGGAGTAAGGACTAATTGGGAAATCAGTTTTCTTTTAACAATACACAGTGAAACTGAAACATTTAAAGGTTTCGTAGGGGTATCCGGGTATTCCTAGTAATGCCTCTTCCATTATCCAGATTCACAACTGTAACCATATAATTCTTTGCCATCTCTCCAAATCCCTTTATATGTCTTTAGTCATTACCTTCTGTACACCCTCTTAGGCTAAATGGTTTTCTTCCTTTCCTACCGTTCGGCACCAGCCTATGGTTTGGAAGAAGACTATCCAATAAGCACAATGGGTGTACTGTCGTAATCCTAGGAGCACTCGCAATGCGAGAGAAGGTGAAGATAAAAGACAACCGAATAAACCTTATTCCTATTTCTCCTGAACCAGAATCAATCCCTGAACTGGAACAAGTTCCTTTCGAGTTCGTATATAACCATACGATGGAGTATCCAAATAACTGTGGATCTTCGTAGTGATACGGAGTGTTCTGGAGAAATATAAAGGTGAAGTGGGAGTGGCAATGAAATACTTGGTTTGGTCGTGAATAGCAGTCGCAATTTACCTTGCCCTCTTACTAATCCATTTATTTGTCTTTACATAATATCTTCTGTACACCATCGTTAGGCTAATTGGTTTTCTTCATTCCCTTCCGGTCGGCACCTGCCTATGGTTTGGAAGAAGACTATCCAATTTGCGTAATAGGTGTACTGTCCTAATCCAAGGAGCACTCGCAACCTGAGAGAAGGTAAAAGGAAAAGACAACTGAATAGTCCTATTCGTTTTCTCCAGAACCGGAAACCATCCTCGAATAAATTCCTTCGAGTTCGTATATAACCATACGATGGTTTTATCCAATGGAAGTGGACGTTCGTAGTAATACGGGGTGTCCTGGAGAAAAGGGTAAAAGTAGGAGTAGCAATGAGGTATGCAACTCTGACAATCCAAAAGTCAGTGTTTAAGAAGGTTCGGTCAACTTGGTCACTGAGTCATAGTCAAGGGTCGGGTCATGGTCGCTGCCAAAGAGAGAGAGAAAAGAAACACTCAGCATGCACTCTAACCTAAATCAGAATGGTTATCACTTTATCTAATCAGGAAACCTCCCACTGTAACGTCAAATTCTCCTCCAAACCTGAAAGAAGAATTAGTCGGGATCACCCGAGGAGTAAACCAACTCATCAGTGGGAATCGGGATCCAACTATCATCGCATGATAACATGATGGAATCCACTCACGTTATCACACTCCAGAAGGTATGCACATATCTGGCAAGTTTCATTTTCTTTAGAAACTCCCGATGTGATTTTTACCCCATGCTCTTATGACCTTGACTTTGGCCAACAAATCATAAGTCACATGTCAAGTTCTACCCGTCATTCTCCGGGTTAATTTGAACCCACCCGTACCTACCCTTGACTTTGGACAACAAGGCAGTACGACTGTCCCAAACCAACGCATCTATCTATACTTCATATGAATATCCAACAGCTACCAATCACCGTGCCTTGACTTTGGCCAACAAACACAGCTTGAATACTATTGACTATCCATATGAAATGACGGAGGGCTACGAATGGTTTTTGGCGAAAAACCTTTAACGTAATGAACTTGATATCGTTGAAGGAACCGGATAGCTTTTATAAAACTATAGTGGCGAAAACCTTTTCTAAAGAGGTCACTCCCGGTGAAGGGATCTCGGCTCTTTCCCCGTAGAATGAGGTGCAGGATATTCCAACTGAATACCACGATGCAAAGCAAAAGTAAACGACTATAGTGAAGTTATTGCCCTGACGCAAACTTCTGTCCAAGGGGTCACTCCCGGTAAAAGGATCTCGGCCTTTGCTTCGTCGACTGAGGTGCAGGATATTCCAACTGAATACCACTGTGCAAAACAAAAGAGAACGTCCTTGCAATAACAGCTTTTTGAAAAATGTTCCAACAACATCAGAATAGGTTTGTTTAGCTTGCATTGATCCGAATCAACGCAATCCCATCAATTGATCACACCAATAAAGAACGAAAATAATGATGTACGTATATGCCACCCGCGTTCGCCACTGGGTCCCGTCATCACCCGTTAGGTTACTTAACTAACGACAGAGCGGGGACTGGACTAGCGCGGATGCAAAACAAATACAACATCTACTAGTATATATATCAATATATAATATTCGCTCAAGGCATGATAAAATGCAACATCACAGAAATGTAATAAGCATCACAGAACAATACAGATATCTGGGATCCCCGGGTTTCATAGAGCCGCTACTGAAACCCGACGTTCCCCTGATCGTGTGGATAGCCTGTGCAATGAAATCCTAGACCCTTACGGGCGCGGCAAGTTACCCGCCAAAACCTGAAGCGAGGCAGCCCCCTTCAGCAACGTGAATGGACCACCCAGCACTTCACGAAATCCGGTAACTTGGGCACCCCTCCTTGGGTCAACCTGTACCCCCTACGAGTGCGGCGAATAGCCCGCCAATTCTAGAGTGAAGCCCCCTCCGTCTCAAAGCCATGAGATGCGGGCCCGTTGCCCTATAGAACCTAGCTATCCGTGCACTCCTCCGTGGGGTAATCCTAGTTCAGAAAGTAAAATATACATACAACAGATACATCGACCTCAGCCCGGTCGTGCTCCAAAAGAATAATATACAAACAGGCAGTGACGGCAGTTCACATGTCCGACGCTCGCCCCGCAATATCAAATGTACATAATAAACCAAACTGTACTACCATTGCATCCAGGCTATCCACTACGACAAATCCGCAACATCACAGCATAACACAGAATATCAATGTGAATGTCACGTTCGCAAATCCGTCTAAAAGGGTTATAGCAGTTAGACAGGATTTACCGATCAAGTGACATTCATGGTCGCAGATATAATGTAAATATTTTGAACTAACATGTTTAAAATTTTCGATCGACTAAATTTCCTGAAGTGGGCCCCAAGCACAACTGTAGCACTCAAAATAAATCTGGGCCCAAACAGAACATACCAAAAACCCTATTTCCATGTCAGAAGCCCACTGTAAAAATTTGATGTAGTGAAGCTAAAATTCGGCGGCGGATCCGCGGCCAAAACGTGATTTTGGCCGCAGATCCTCCGCGCTACAGTAACTTCAGCGCACCAAATTTTCACAGAATGCATAAAAAACCCTGCACGTAATTTTACAATATACCAAATAATTTTTAAAGCGCTGGAAAAATTCGACAGAAACATGACATGGGAACGCGGTTTTTGGAAAATCCGTTCGATCGAACTTGTAAGCATGTTAGAGCAAGCTAGACTAGGTTAATGGCCTGTCTCTGATACCAGTGTAAGTGCACGGCAGCGCCCCGGCCGTCAATCCGACGCCGGAATACGGAAACGAAACTTTTACAAAACTTGTAAACCGGCACTACCGCGCACTAAAAATCCGGATCGGGCCATTAACCTAACGCTAGCAAACATGAGAAAGAGTAGGAAGCTATACTGAGTGATCCGTGTCCTTCGGTCTTCGGCCTCCACTCCGATCTCCTCGCGGAATTTCCGGTCTTCATTTCCTCGTCGGAACGGGCATCACATCGCCGGGTTCTTTTACGGGCTCCCACCTCCGGACCGAGGCAACTCGGGAACGAAGTTGGCGAGTCGACGTGTCCAAGAATACTGTAGGCTAGTGTAGATACCTTTGTCTCATGGGGTTTGAAGTTGCCATTGTAAGAAGTGGAGGAGAAAAAGAAATATGGAGAGATGTGAGGAATTTTGTAGCAAACAAAATGTGAGATCAATATTTTTCCCTCATACAAGAAAATGAATCCCCTCTCCCTCTCTCCAAGAATTGTGGCCGGCCAAGAAGGAACAAAGAAAAACTGGCCGAAACGGAATGCAAACTGGCAACTTCAAAAAACTGATCCCGTAATAAATTACAGGAAAACCCCGTGACTGTATATACATACCCGCATTTGTATTCCCACTGAATACAAATGCAATGAGACAAAATCTACACTGTACAATACGAGGATCCGGCTTAAACCAAAGCCCGCTAGTATTATCCGTCCGATCATGATCTGTGCAATACCGCACGTATAAGATCGAACCCTGCCATATCTCCATACGGCCTCAACAGCGTTTCGCCCGAAACTTGAGCAAACGGTCTGTGGGAGACTCTAAAGACTCGTCAATACTTTGGCTGTGGATTTAACCACTAGCACGTCAGAAGTATTAGCCATATGTGACGGGCTACCAGGTATTGACCAAAAGGGACGTCGATGAGCGAACTCATCCTGACACCCTACTGAGCCTGTCAGTGACAATATCCGTACAGCCCGGTCCGTTCGTCTATGAGCATCGCATGGCGGGCCTAGGGGGTGGGTAAAAGTCAGACCCCCAAAAGCGGTACAAGTCGTGTCGGAGTGTAGCCCAGAATACCCTGAGATACTACTGGAATACCTACCAGTAAATCTCCTGCCTTGGCCAAGGACTTCGTGTAATGGCTCTACTAGACACAACGCGACCTCACCCCCAATACCGGGAGAGACGAACCCCTGCAGATCCGCTCACTGCCTCCATGTGGCTCGGGACTGTACCCAACTAAAACCTGTTTGCACAACTCCTTTGAGCGTGGTAGGGTAGTAATCATAGTACAGTGGGAACTCACACGAGACAAATGACGATCTCAGGTCGATGAACTAACCTGTACACATGTCACCAGGGAACTGCTATCTGACATCAGGTATAAGACCAACTAGCTTGTTCCCGACGAGTCATGTCCGGTGTACTCATAACCCAATAAGCACCTGTATACATCTTAGGTGAACCAACTGACACCAGTGGCTTGTGAGACCGGCCACCGCCCCTCGTCGGGGTCTCGACTGTATACACTAGTCTACTCTGGAGTATCGATGCCCTGTCTCGAAACTCCCACGACTAGGGACCTTTTAAGGATGTGCTTATAGACCCCAGCTCCCACGTATATGATCGCTCTCATACTGCTGGCAGTCAAGCAAGAATCCTAGGGGCTCTATCAATGTGCAATAGTGACCTGTAAGGTCACCTAAAGCAGTACACGATGATAAAGATAAACCAGATAGCATACTATCATCTTGAGTAAGACTGTCCTACCGGTATAGGTCTTCCCTCAATCATTGCAATCACGTGCCTGTGATCCAATAATTGACTCTGAGGGCACTATCTCCAACAGTTTTGCTATGCCATCCGAGCCAATATTTTCGATCCCCTATGCGGATGAACCCCCGGTGAAGTATGCCGTGGAGGTCAAAAATTGGAATTCGGATGACCTCCTCCAGCCTGCAATTGGGGGAAAATAAAGATACACATTTTTTCTTTGCAATGTCTTGTATGCTCTTTTGCTTTCTCCCTTCTCTTATTATCAGCATGCTGTCTTGATAAACATGGTTCACAGATAATAGAGTAAGCATCTTGGTTTCTTCAAGAGATAGCGATGGCTTAGGCCGCAGGTTCAGATCTGCCGCCTAAGACTTTTCAACTCTATAAGCCGTGGGGGTCTCATAGAGACTTTTCTCCCTACGGATCGAGAGGATCTCGTAGGTGGATTTTCTCCTTAGGAATCTTGAGGATTCCTAAGTGCGTTTTCTCTTATAAGTCGTAAGGATCCTATAAGAGAATTTTCCCTCATAAGTCGTAAGGATCCTATAAGAGAATTTTCCCTCTTACGAGTCGAGAGGACCCATAAGCGGCTGTTTCCCTCCTTGTCGAGATTCGACTTTGGAAAGTGAGACCCATGAATAGTATGCAAGAGACCGTTTTAGACCGACTTGCAGGGTCCCGGTGCTCAGGAAACAAGTTTTTTAATCCCTGCTGCCTAAGGCTTTATCTTACAAGTTGAGACGAATCGGGAAGTTCTCGCGGAGACACTGGTTTCTCTGCAGGCCGACGCGAATCAGGAGGCTCTCATCAAGGACGCAAGTTTCCCTGAGTTGAGGAGTTTGCCAAGGACACTGGTTTCCCTGGGGTTGAAACGAGTCGAGGTGTTCCTGCAAAGACGCTAGTTTCTCTGCGGGTCGACACGAATCAGTATGTTCTCGTCAAGGACACTGGTTTCCCTGAGTCGAAGTATTTTGCCGAGGACGCTAGTTTCCTCGAAGTTGAAACGAATCGGAGTATTCCTGCAAAGACGCTAGTTTATCTGCGGGCCGACGCGAATCAGGAGGCTCTCATCAAGGACGCTAGTTTCCCTGAATTGAGGTATTTGCCAGGGACACTGGTTTCCCTGGGGTTGAAACGAATCGATGTATTCCTGCAAAGACGCCAGTTTCTCTGTGGGTCGACGCGAATCAGGATTTTCTCGTCAAGGACATTGGTTTCCTTGAGTTGAAGGATTTTTCCGAAGACATTGGTTTCTTCGGGGTTGAAACGAATCGGAGTATTCCTGCAAAGACGCTAGTTTCTCTGCGGGCCGACGCGAATCAGGAGGCTCTCATCAAGGAGGCTAGTTTCCCTGAATTGAGGTATTTGCCAGGGACACTGGTTTCCCTGGGGTTGAAATGAATCGATGTATTCCTGCAAAGACGCTAGTTTCTCTACGGGTCGACGCGAATCAGGATTTTCTCGTCAAGGACACTGGTTTCCCTGAGTCGAAGGATTTTGCCGAAGACACTGGTTTCTTCGGGGTTGAAACGAATCGGAGTATTCCTGCAAAGACGCTAGTTTCTCTGCGGGCCGACGCGAATCAGGAGGCTCTCATCAAGGACGCTAGTTTCCCTGAATTGAGGTATTTGACAGGGACACTGGTTTCCCTGGGGTTGAAACGAATCGATGTATTCCTGCAAAGACGCTAGTTTCTCTGCGGGTCGACGCGAATCAGGATTTTCTCGTCAAGGACACTGGTTTCCATGAGTCGAAGGATTTTTCCGAAGACACTGGTTTCTTCGGGGCTGAAACGAATCGGAGTATTCCTGCGGAGACACCGGTTTCTCTGCGTGCCGACGCGAATCAGGAGGCTCTCATCAAGGACGCTAGTTTCCCTGAATTGTGGTATTTGCCAGGGACACTGGTTTCCCCGGGGTTGAAACGAATCGATGTATTCCTGCAAAGACGCTAGTTTCTCTGCGGGTCGACGCGAATTAGGATTTTCTCATCAAGGACACTGGTTTCCCTGAGTCGAAGGATTTTTCCGAAGACACTGGTTTCTTCGGGGTTGAAACGAATCGGAGTATTCCTGCAGAGACACTGGTTTCTCTGCGGGCCGACGTGAATCAGGAGGCTCTCATCAAAGACGCTAGTTTCCCTGAATTGAGGTATTTTCCAGGGACACCGGTTTCCCTGGGGTTGAAATGAATCGATGTATTCCTGCAAAGACGCTAGTTTCTCTGCGGGTCGACGCGAATCGAGGTGTTCTCGTCAAGGACACTGGTTTCCCTGAGTTGAAGTATTTTGCCGAGGATGCTAGTTTCCTCGAAGTTGAAACGAATCGGAGTATTCCTGCGGAGACACTGGTTTCTCCGCAGGCCGACGCGAATCAGGAGGCTCTCATCAAGGACGCTAGTTTCCCTGAATTGAGGTGTTTTCCAGGGACACTGGTTTCCCTGGGGATTGAACTGATCTGTGGCGGTCTTTCGGGTTTTATATAAGTTACCGTCAAAATCGGGAAGCTAGGAGAATCTTCTTTTCGTTTGCTGGCACTGCGTCTGTTGTATCGAGACGAATGTCACAGTTGTCTCTAGGTTGTTGGTGAACCGTCGAGATTTGGCTTTGCTTTCTGGCGGAGCCTGTTGGGATGGTATGGTTCCGTCTTTGTTTGTGCCCTTGGATTGTATACAGGGATCGATGTGATCTCACCTGTAGAGCAAAAGTTTCATCATTTTTCTTTTAGATTATTGCTTTATTTCCGCGATACTCTATCATTTCATCTTTTATATCGCGAAGGTCGCGATTGCCCAATCATTTCGGCTATTTCCCGCGGTGCCCAATCATTTCGGCTATTTATTTTATTTTTACTCGCTGCTTTTTATTGCGAGTTCCCCAATCATTTCGGCTGTTCTATATGCATACGTTTTTACTTGCTGCTTTTTATTGCAAGCCGCCCCATCATTTCGCCTATTTTGTATGCATGTGCGGCTTGCTGGCTTTTCGCCGTAAGCCTGGAATTAAACACCGGTTTCGGCATCAGCACCGCTACAACTGGGATATTTCCAGGAGCGAATCATCATTTTCCTCTGTCGATGTCGAACAAAGGTGGCTTAGCAAACAGGGTTAAGGTCTTGTCGACTAAGGCTTTTGACTTCATGAGCCGTAAGGGTCTCACAAAGGTATTTCTCCCTACAAGTCGTGAGGATCTTGTAGGTGTATTTTCTCCTTAGGAATCATGAGGATTCCTTAGTGTATGTTCCTCTGTAAGTCGTAAGGATCCTACACGAGGGTTTTCTCCTTGTAAGTCGAGAGGACATATAAGGGCTGCTCATCATGCGTACATATCCCTAGTCACGGATGGGACTTGGTTAGGGAAATGTTTATTCGCGCCCGTGGATTGTATACAAGGGTCAATATTGAACCACTTGTAGGGCAATATCGAAGGTTTTGTAGGTTGCTTAAGCACAGGTTTAGGTCTCTGTAACTCAAGACTTTCAAATCTTATGACCCGTGAGGGTCCCACAAGAGAGTTCTCCTTACGAGTCGTGAGGATCTCGCAAGTGTATTTTCTCCTTAGGAATCGTAGGAATCCCTAAGTGTGTTGCTCCCTTGTGAGTCGTAAGGATCTCATGCGGGTGGTTTCTCCTTACAAGGTCGAGAGGACCCTGTAAGTGTCCTTTAACGAGGTTGCGCCCTTTCGGGTTTTCACAAACACTCGCCGATAGTCCTGCTGTTTTTACTCACGGAGCCCTTTCGGGTTTTCATCCGTGCCCATTTTGCTTATGGACATACCGTTTTTCTTTTTATTCTCTTTTTTTACGAGGTCGCGCCCTTTCGGGTTTTCACGAACACTCGCCGGTAGCCCTGCTGTTTTTACTCACGGAGCCCTTTCGGATTTTCATCCGTGCCCATTTTTCTTATGGACATACCGTTTATTATATTTTTTTATATATATATTTTTTTATTCATCTCGTCAGCCTAAGGATGCTGCGGTAGTAGTTTAAAGATGTTTCGATCCTTCGTTAGTTTAAGGACGTTTCGGTCCGCCATTAGTTTAAGGACGTTTCGGTCCTCCATTAGTTTAAGGACGTTTCGGTCCGTCCAGGAGAAGGCTGGCTACTGCTTATAAAGTTTGAGCTTAGGAAGATAGCGAGCGGACATAATCGTCGTTATCTATCATTGACCTAGGCGGTAACTCGCTAAGCGTAGTATTTCTTTAGGAAGCGACCATTTATTGATCTGAAAGGCCTTTCACCGTGCACATCCATGAGTAGATAGGCTACACCCTGGTAGACCTTGTCTATGATGTACGGGCCTTCATAGTTTGGCTCGAATTTTCCCCGCTTGGCGCGATTGGGGATCATAGGCCTTTTGACCACTAGCACGAGTTCGCCTTGGCGGAATGTCCTCGGCCGGGTCAATCATTCATATAAGCGCATCATCTTTGCTTCATAGGCCTCCAGATTTTGTTGCACTATGAGCCGGGTTTCATCAAGGGCATCAAGCTCCTCAAGCCGAAGGTGAGCATTTTCTTCGTCCGTCAGCTCGTAGTGGACTGCCACTCGTAGAGAGGGTAACTCTATCTCGAGGGGGAGTACTGCTTCTGTACCGAATACCAACGCGTACGGCGTTGTGTTCGTGGCTGTCTTGAACGTAGTTCGATACGCCCAGAGAGCTGCTTGCAGTCTCTCATGCCAGTCCTTCTTATTTCGGCAACTCTTAGGTCATCGGCAGTAAGAGAAATCGACACCGTCTTCTTTATGATCTTTGTCAAGGTCTTGTTGAAGGCCTCGGCTAGACCATTAGCCCGCGGATTATGAACTGAGGAATATCTCCAGTCTATATTATGCTGCTGCGCGAAGCGACTGATCTTGTGGCTTCTGTAAGCTGGCCCGTTATCGGAGATGATCCGTCGTGGAGTTCCAAACCGATATATGACGTGCGTCTTGAAGAAATGGAGGATATTCTCCGTCTTCACTTCTCTTAACGGTACTGCTTCTGCTCATTTGGAGAAGTAGTCAGTCGTCGCCAGGATGAAACGATGTCCCCTGAACGATACTGGTTCGATGGGGCCGACTATGTCAGTTCCCCACATTTCGAATGGCCAGCTAGCCACCGTTGGATGGAGTGGATTTGGATGCTGGTGGATGAAGTCCCCATGGATTTGGCATGAGTGGCATTGCTTCGCATATTCGAGGCAGTCCTGAATTATCGTGGGCCAGTAGTAGCCTATCCGTTTGATCTTCAACTTCATCTTTGGGCCTACTTGGTAAGAACCGCAGAGTCCGTCGTGAACTTCCTGAATGACTCTTTTTGCCTCTTCAGGTCCCAGACATCTCAACCACATAGAATCAAACGACCTCTTGTACAGAGTATCATTGACGAAGGCGAAAGACAGAGCTCGTTTCATAAGCTGATGTCTTGAGGACGCATCTTCGGGCGTTCGACGGTATTTGAAGTAGTCTATAAAGACTTCCCTCCAATCCTCGGCCTTTTCCCGGTCTTTTATTTGCATAGCCATTTGCTCAGTCGCTTCCTTCTCTTCGGATGATTCCGGAGATATTTCTGCTGGGGCAAGCACCCGACGGCTTTGCACTACAATTCTGACGTCATCGAAATTCTCATCAGCCAGTTCTTTAGCGAGCTTGGCTAATGCGTCCGCTTTGCTGTTTTCCGCGCGCGGTATGTTTTCCGGGCTTACGAGTGAACAAAATCTTTCAAATGGCCCAAAACCAAACCCATGTAGGGTTTGGTTCTCACCGCTCTTGGACCTTCGTATCACTGGAGAACTAGGCGATTCCATCGGGTCAAAACCCTAATCCACCAAATTAAACCCTAATCCTCTCATTCCATTGCCTTCATTTATGCCCCCGTTCATCAATTTAGGGTTTTGTCCTCTCTAAATCTTAGCCATGGAAAGCGTTAACAGCAACGGATCCGAAGACAAAAGTGCGGGATTTAATGAAGTCGGTTGGTATATTCTTGGAGAGAATCAAGAAAATATTGGCTCTTATTCATTCTCTGAGCTGCAAGGTTCAAATCATTCTTCGAAATCTCATTTTTTATCTTTCATTGCTCATTTTAAAAGTAATTGCAATAATGGGTCGAGCCCAGATTATGATATTTGCGACACCGCAATCATTCAATCGTCTGACTATCCTCTTCTTGGCTGGGTCGTTTAGCCCTACACATTTGATGGTGTGGTGCCAAGTTCGAGGAATGGTAAAACATAAAAAATATATATATAAGAAAATCATTCGATCGTCTGCATCTTAGTGTATCTTAGTGTAACACCCGAGCCCAATAATACTATTTCTATTGCTAGTTGAGTGTTATACATTGCTCATTCCAATTATCCTGATTGTTTGGTGTTTATTGCTAAATTTTAACCGGTTAAGTCATTTTGGCACATAACAAATTTTAACACCTAAAATGAAATTAAAAATATCCATGTTGGCCTACTCGTCGCCACTAGTCGCGTGGTAGCGTCCGCGCGTCGAGATTTCGTCCTGTTCGGCGAAACGGGCAAGTTTGGACGTCTACGCGCGCGTGCAAGTGTCCGACTTGGGGGCATGCATTTTAATCACAAAACATCTCTTTTTAAAATTTGGAACTCGCTTAAAATCCTATAATTTGAATTTGAAACATTTGGGCGCAAGCCGGGCGCGATTTGGAAATGTTTCATTTAGCGCCGAAATGCCTATTTAATTAAATATTCTTAAACCTTATAATATATAAATCTGTTATGCATTTTAACGTATAAATCTTTTTGGAAAATCTTATAACTCCCCGTACCCCTCCTCAGCCTATCACGAGCGCCCAAATCGCTCGTGGGGCCCCCAACCTCTCTCTCTCCGCTTCTAAATCTCTCTCTCTCTCTCTCTCTCTCTCTCTCTCTACCTTTTATTTATCAGTTCATGTTCCTCCTTCTCCCCACGAGAAACCTCGCGAACCTCACCGAACCCTAACCCTAGCTTCGTCGTGCCCTCGCCGTCGACCTCCCCGTGACCTCGCCGTCGCCGTCCTCGCCTCCTCAGCCCAACCGCACCCCTACCTCCTCTCCTCCCTCCTTCCCGAGCCTGCAACCCAACCCCCGACGCCACACCAGCACGCAGTGCTCGCCGTCGCCGCCGCCTCTCATCGCCGCCGACACCAGAATCTTCCTCCCTTCACCCTCGTCCCGACCTCGTCGTCTTCTTCCTCCTCCCCTCGCCGGACCACCACCAACCTGAGCCCAACCCCCATCACCTAACCCTCTGGTTCGCCGGAAAAGGGACACCGTCGACCCCCTCGTCGTCGCCAGCACACCGACGACCACCTCCTCTTCCTCCTGCAGCCCAGACCAGGCCCTTGCCTCTCCCCTACTCGCTGCATCTCGATCCAGCCACCTCCAAGCCCTCGCCGCATTCCCTGTTCGCCGCCGGCGCGCCCCTCGCCGTCGAACCTGTCGTGGTTGCCCCCTGGTTCTTCCCTGTAAGCATCTCTTTAACTTTCCATTAATGTTAAACCCCCGCTGGTCTTAGTGTACGGGTATCGTATGTTTTGCTAACTTCGTCGCCTTTTTGACTTTCGCCGGATTCCGGCCGTGCCGTCATTTGGACCCGACTTTCCAGCGAAGTACTCTGGTCCGTGTGGTCCCGCTGTTCGCTGTTTGGACTCGATCCGTGGCCCGTGCATCCGTCTCGTGTTTTCCGCCGACTTTGCATTCGTGTTTTCCGGTTTGCGAAACCGTCGAGGCAAGTATCTGAATACTTGCTCTAACATGCTAATACGAGATCAAGTCTTGCTATACATTTAATTATCATATTATTTAATTTAACCACACAGTTGATGGTGATATCGATATTTAGTATAACTTAGAATTGACGGTTGCAAGTATCTTTAACATTGAATCATTATAGTAGTTTCTTGTAATTAATCGGTCTGCTATCAATCCATACTTTAACTAACTAAACCAATTAGATCGTCCTTGCTTTATTCGTTAAATCATCCACGAGACAATTATTTATGCTTTAGTTTTAAATTCATGTAGCTTCATTACTTTATGTCGTTGATATTGTTTCACCTTGTGACTATTGCACCCCAAGGGTGCTTGAACCTGTTAATAAAGATAATACAAAGCACCATTGTGATTCAGTGACTATTATTGCCGTTTACTTTAAACTCTTGCTGCTGTTCATTGTTCGATTGTATACCTGTTGTGAGCACGTACTCGATTGCACTACATGTTGACCGGACCTTGCTACATATGATATATTTACATACTGATGCACCGGACATGATACCCTGTACATACCGACTCAACCTGTTGTACCATGACCTGACTTGTTACATGATCTCATTGCCTAATGCCGACAAACCTGACTTGGGGTCCTCATGGACCACTCCTGTTGTCTATCCAGACAAACCTGACCTGTTACCTGATCCTGTGTCGGCATTAGTCCTTGATTATTGAATACTTGACCTGACATACATAACTTGGGGGTATGGGGAAATCAAAGGTGAAACCGACTTGTAACTCAACAGTTCGATACCTGTTCTGATCAGTCTTACGGGCTTGGCCAGCCCCGGAGTGATGATGCTGACATCACTCGCCCATCCTGCTACCTATTACTGCCTAGCGGCACGTCTCGGATTCAGCCCCGAGGATCTTGACCGTGGTCCTGGGCACGCACGGGATACTATTGAGTTACATCGACGAGTCATCAATTGATTTCAAAGACTTTAGAGTAGAAACCTGATAGGACAGTTTAGTTACCACTGCACATTACCTTGCACTGTTATTTCATAGTACTGCTTTATTCATGTTCATCCCTGCATTGCTTGTTACCATGTTCATATTATATTATTGGTTGACATGACGCGCTGACGTCTGGGTTTTGCATGGCCCAGATTCTTTACCACTGTCGACGACCGAGCAGGAGTACTTCAGCCAGCAGGCTGATCTGTGAGTTCCTTAGTGATTAGTTTATTTACTTCATTTCATTTCCAGATGTGAGCCCGCATTATGGGACGTACTATTTATTTATTGTATTGGATCATTTGCTTCCGCACTTATTGTTTATTGACTCTTGTTATTATGGATTTGGACATGTGATAGTTTAGTTTATTTATATTGTTCTTGATATCTCTACAACCGTAATGTGACTGTGGATGGATACTTCCTACCCACAGGTAGCATGGTTGGCTATGTCACGTGCCCAATCTTGCGTACTCTGGGAAGCGGGGCGTGACATGGTTCTTTTGGTATCAGAGCCATAGGTTAGTTGGGTTGATTCTTTGTAGTTGGGTATTGCACCGATACACGAATCATAATACCCATGATTAGGAAACATGTCCTGCCACTTTGACCGTTTTACCATCCTTGAATCATTCTTCCAGATCATGTCGACATGCAAACTTACTTTACATTGTCAACTCGAAGACCTAATTTCTTGTTATCTCTAGGACTTAGGCGACTTGGGTGGAGTTAAGTAATTGCGGCTATGATACCGCGGCATAGCTACAATGCAGTACTCTATTTAAGTATCTTGGAGTTCTTGCCTTGATTTATATATTGAATCTATCATCATGCTAATGTTGTTTGTTTTGATTTCAGGATTATGGCAGATAAGAATTTCAAGACGTATCAGAGGCGCGTGGATGAAGCCGCCATGTTAGGAGTGATACGTGGGATGTTGGAGAATCAGAAGAGGCAAACTGAGCTGATCCAGCAGCAAGCAGATTCATTTCAGGAGGGTTTGCAGGACATTCGGCAGTCTGTAAACACCGCTGTAGCGAAGCCAGTTGACCGAGTAGGGACCGTGGCAGATTTCAGACGGTTGGGTCCTACTACTTTCACTGGTCTGGAGGAGCCGTTGCCAGCCGAGCAGTGGCTAGTGGACACGGAGAATTTACTGATTGCGGCACAGATCCCAGAAGACAAGAGAGTTGATGTGGTGCGTATTCAGCTGGTGGATTACGCCCGAGAGTGGTGGCTTGTGGAGGAGACCCGCTTGCCCAAGCCAATCAGTTGGGCGGATTTCTCTAAAAGTTTCCTGGAGAAGTTCTTCCCGCGGACTGCACGGGAGGAAATGGAAGAGAAATTTATTGGGCTGAGACAAAATGGAGCAGCTGTGGATGTACATGCAGCGGAATGGACGAGACTCAGCCGCTTCGCTGGACCCTTAGTCGCCAAGGAGGCAGACAGGGCGCGAAGGTTCTTGCGCAGTTTGGATGTGGACATCCAGAGGCAGATTGTCTCCCTGGGTTTGACCACTTTCTCGCAGGTTCTTACGGCAGCCAGAGAGCAGCAGAGTTTATCAGGATCGAAAGGGAACCTTCAGCAGACAGCAGTTGCGGCCAGGAAGCCCGCATTTGTACCTAACCGAGATCATGGGCGCAGAGGTATTCCAGTGGACCGTCGAGGTGTAGCGCCAATGAAGAAGCCTGTGATCGTTGATCGAAGGAAGAGCGTGATTTGTGACTACTGCCGTTTACCTGGGCACGTGCAGAAGGATTGTCGAAGGAGACTGGGACTTTGTCTGGTTTATGGAGCGGCCGATCACGCAGTTGGTGCTTGTCCGTCGAAGCTTCGCACGAGAGATGATATACAGAAGCCTCCGCAGAGACCGTTCCAAGGGCAGAAACAGCTGACTCAAGGACCAAAGCAGGCTCGAGCTTTCACGTTGACAGCTGAGGAAGCCAAGGCATCAGGAGAAGTGGTTTCAGGTACTTTGCTCGTTCATAGTTTTCCCGCATTGGCATTATTTGATTCCGGAGCATCCCACTGTTTTATGTTATCCAAATTTATAACTACACACTCGATTACCTGCACGACCCTGTCTAGTTTTTGGGACATATACACTGGGAATGGGAAAATCTTAGCTAGTAAGGAATGTAGAGATTGTACAGTTGTTGTTTGCGGACGGGAGCTTTTTACAGATTTCTTGGTAATTGATACGGGCAGCTATGAAGTTGTCTTGGGAATGGATTTTCTTGGCACTTTCCACGCCTACATTGACTGTAGGGCAAGGAAGGTAATTTTCCAGATTCCCGGACATCCTGAGTTTACCTTCACTGGGGGAAGCAGCTCTGTCGGGCCAGTCGAGTTTAGGGCTAGGCCGACAAACAGTGTTCTTGCGACAATAGAAGTTGATAGTAATGAAGAGCCGGCAGTTGTTCGCGACTTTATGGATGTATTTGCAGATATATCGGGCTTACCGCCGAAGCGAGATGTGGAGTTCGCGATTGACCTTATTCCTGGTGCAGCGCCAGTATCAAAATCTTATTATCCGATGGCGCCAGTGGAATTGGAAGAAGTTAAGAAACAAGTTGGTGAATTACTCGAGAAAGGTTGGATTCGATGCAGCAACTCGCCTTGGGGAGCTCCAGTTCTTTTAGTAAAGAAGAAGGATGGCACGAGAAGGATGTGCATTGATTATCGAGAATTGAACCGGGTGACTATTAAGAACAAGTACCCGATCCCTCGCATTGGAGAACTTTTTGAGCAGCTTTGTGGCGCGAGGGTATTCTCGAAACTGGATTTGCGATCAGGATATCATCAGGTCCGAGTGAAAGCAGAAGACATTTGCAAGACGGCGTTTCGAACTCGATATGGACATTTCGAGTATCTAGTGATGCCCTTCGGAGTGACTAATGCGCCGGCAATATTCATGGATTTGATGAACAGAATCTTTTCACCATTCTTGGACCAGTTTATTGTGGTATTCATTGACAATATTCTGGTATACTCGAAGAGTCCGGAGGAACATGCTGAGCATTTAAAGATCGCACTGCAGACGCTGAGACAGGAGAAATTATTCGCGAAGATGAGTAAGTGCGAATTCTGGCTGGAAGAAGTGAAGTTTCTGGGGCATGTCGTGTCGGGCGATGGAATCACCGTCGATCCCGAAAAGATTGCAGCAGTTCAAGATTGGCCTATTCCAAACAATGTTGCGGAGATAAGAAGTTTTCTTGGACTCGCCGGATACTACAGGAGATTTGTGGAGAACTTCGCTCGTTTGGCAGAGCCGTTAACCAAGCTCACGCGCAAGGAGGTACCGTTTGTTTGGACGGATGGATGTGCATTGGCCTTCGAGACGTTGAAGCAGAAGTTGATAACCGCCCCTATCCTGACCGTACCGGATAATTCAGGAGGACTGGTGATTCACAGCGACGCATCTGGAAAAGGATTGGGATGTGTTTTGATGCAGAATGGAAGGTCGTGGCTTACGCATCGAGACAGCTGAAGACTCATGAGAAGAATTATCCGACTCATGACTTGGAGCTTGCAGCTGTGATCTTCGCCTTGAAAATTTGGAGACACTAACTTTTGGGCGAGAGAGTCGAAGTCTTTACAGATCACAAGAGTTTAAAGTATGTGTTCACCCAGAAGGAGTTGAACATGAGGCAACGCAGATGGTTGGAGCTGATGGCCGACTACGACCTTGATCTTAAGTACCATCCGGGAAAGGTTAACGTCGTGCCGGATGCGCTTAGTCGGTTACCAGCAATTCAGGTGTTGACTGCACAGAGGGAGATCATTGCGGATTTTCGGAGATTTGATTTGGAGGTCGTGCTACCACATGCTATGGGACAGTTGATACAATTGCAGGTACAGTCGTCCTTAGTTGAGAAGATTAAAGCGGCACAATCGCAGGATCCTAGACTGCAAAAGTTTTGAGAGCAGGTTGAAGCCGGACTGCGAACCGATTTACTGATCCATGAAGATGGTTCGTTGAGGTATGGTAGCCGTGTGTGTGTGCCAAAAGGAGATGTGCGTGAAGAGCTTATGAAGGAGGCACACGGTTCAGCTTACTCTGTACATCCAGGAGGGACAAAGATGTACCGAGATATTCGACAGCACTTCTGGTGGGAAGGTATGAAACGGGAAATTGCTCGCTTCGTGGCTAAGTGCTTGGTGTGTCAGCAAGTCAAGGCTGAACACCAAAGGGTTGCTGGTTTGTTGCAACCACTTCCGATTCCTCAGTAGAAGTGGGAACATATAACCATGGATTTCGTGACGGCTTTACCGCGGAGTCCAAAGGGCAACAATGCTGTATGGGTGATTGTCGATCGGTTGACCAAGGCAGCTCATTTTATTCCTTTTCGGGTTGGTCAATCGACAGAGACTTTGGCAGAGCGGTACATGCAGGAGATTGTAAGATTGCATGGAGTACCGGTAAGCATCATGTCCGATCGGGACACTCGGTTCTTGTCGCACTTCTGGAGGAGTTTACAAGAAAGTTTGGGGACTCGATTGAAGTTTAGCACAGCTTATCACCCTCAGACGGATGGACAATCGGAGAGAACGATCCAGACCCTTGAAGATATGTTGAGGGCTTGCATGTTGGACTTCAAAGGTTCTTGGGAAGATCATCTACACCTGGTGGAGTTTTCGTACAACAATAGCTTCCAAGCGACTATTCAGATGGCTCCGTTTGAAGCGTTGTATGGTCGTAAGTGCCGTTCACCGGTTTGTTGGGATGATGTTGGTGAACGAAGGTTACTAGGACCAGATTTGGTGGTACAGACAGTTGAGAAGGTGAATACAATCAGGAAGCATATGAAGGCAGCTCAAGACAGACAGAAAAGTTGGGCTGACACGTCAAGAAGACCTCTAGAGTTCGCCGTGGGTGATCTGGTATTCCTGAAGATATCACCGACTAGAGGAGTGATTCGCTTTGGGAGTCGGGGAAAGCTTAGTCCTCGATTCATTGGACCCTTCGAGATATTGGAGCGTGTTGGAGAAGTAGCGTACCGTTTGGCGTTACCACAGTCATTAGCAGGAGTGCACGATGTGTTTCATGTGTCTCAACTACGGAGGTATGTTCGCGATGAAACTCACGTCTTGGATCATTCGGAGTTGACCGTACGGGAAGACCTAACTTTTGAGGAGCGACCGGTTGAAATCAAGGATCGAAGAGAAAAGGTTCTTAAGAACAAGGTTATCCCCCTTGTGCTAGTTTCTTGGGGTAACCGATCGCATGGAGAATCCACTTGGGAGCGAGAAGACGAGATCCGGCAGAAGTTTCCTCACCTTTTCCTGTAGTTAGCTATCTTGTATTCTTGGAATTTCGAGGACGAAATTCTTTTGTAGTTGGGTATGATGTAACACCCGAGCCCAATAATACTATTTCTATTGCTAGTTGAGTGTTATACATTGCTCATTCCAATTATCCTGATTGTTTGGTGTTTATTGCTAAATTTTAACCGGTTAAGTCATTTTGGCACATAACAAATTTTAACACCTAAAATGAAATTAAAAATATCCATGTTGGCCTACTCGTCGCCACTAGTCGCGTGGTAGCGTCCGCGCGTCGAGATTTCGTCCCGTTCAGCGAAACGGGCAAGTTTGGACGTCTACGCGCGCGTGCAAGTGTCCGACTTGGGGGCATGCATTTTAATCACAAAACATCTCTTTTTAAAATTTGGAACTCGCTTAAAATCCTATAATTTGAATTTGAAACATTTGGGCGCAACCCGGGCGCGATTTGGAAATGTTTCATTTAGCGCCGAAATGCCTATTTAATTAAATATTCTTAAACCTTATAATATATAAATCTGTTATGCATTTTAACGTATAAATCTTTTTTGAAAATCTTTTAAATTTTATTATAACTCCCCGTACCCCTCCTCAGCCTATCACGAGCGCCCAAATCGCTCGTGGGGCCCCCAACCTCTCTCTCTCTCTCTCCGCTTCTAAATCTCTCTCTCTCTCTCTCTACCTTTTATTTATCAGTTCCTGTTCCTCCTTCTCCCCACGAGAAACCTCGCGAACCTCACCGAACCCTAACCCTAGCTTCGTCGTGCCCTCGCCGTCGACCTCCTCGTGACCTCGCCGTCGCCGTCCTCGCCTCCTCAGCCCAACCGCACCCCTACCTCCTCTCCTCCCTCCTTCCCGAGCCTGCAACCCAACCCCCAATGCCACACCAGCACGCAGTGCTCGCCGTCGCCGCCGCCTCTCATCGCCGCCGACACCAGAATCTTCCTCCCTTCACCCTCGTCCCGACCTCGTCGTCTTCTTCCTCCTCCCCTCGCCGGACCACCACCAACCCGAGCCCAACCCCCATCACCTAACCCTCTGGTTCGCCGGAAAAGGGACACCGTCGAACCCCTCGTCGTCGCCAGCACACCGACGACCACCTCCTCTTCCTCCTGCAGCCCAGACCAGGCCCTTGCCTCTCCCCTACTCGCTGCATCTCGATCCAGCCACCTCCAAGCCCTCGCCGCATTCCCTGTTCGCCGCCGGCGCGCCCCTCGCCGTCGAACCTGTCGTGGTTGCCCCATGGTTCTTCCCTGTAAGCATCTCTTTAACTTTCCATTAATGTTAAACCCCCGCTGGTCTTAGTGTACGGGTATCGTATGTTTTGCTAACTTCGTCGCCTTTTTGACTTTCGCCAGATTCCGGCCGTGCCGTCGTTTGGACCCGACTTTCCAGCGAAGTACTCTGGTCCGTGTGGTCCCGCTGTTCGCTGTTTGGACTCGATCCGTGGCACATGCATCCGTCTCGTGTTTTCCGCCGACTTTGCATTCGTGTTTTCCGGTTTGCGAAACCGTCGAGGCAAGTATCTGAATACTTGCTCTAACATGCTAATACGAGATCAAGTCTTGCTATACATTTAATTATCATATTATTTAATTTAACCACACAGTTGATGGTGATATCGATATTTAGTATAACTTAGAATTGACGGTTGCAAGTATCTTTAACATTGAATCATTATAGTAGTTTCTTGTAATTAATCGGTCTGCTATCAATCCATACTTTAACTAACTAAACCAATTAGATCGTCCTTGCTTTATTCGTTAAATCATCCACGAGACAATTATTTATGCTTTAGTTTTAAATTCATGTAGCTTCATTACTTTATGTCATTGATATTGTTTCACCTTGTGACTATTGCACCCCAAGGGTGCTTGAACCTGTTAATAAAGATAATACAAAGCACCATTGTGATTCAGTGACTATTATTGCCGTTTACTTTAAACTCTTGCTGCTGTTCATTGTTCGATTGTATACCTGTTGTGAGCACGTACTCGATTGCACTACATGTTGACCGGACCTTACTATATATGACATATTTACATACTGATGCACCGGACATGATACCCTGTACATACCGACTCAACCTGTTGTACCACGACCTGACTTGTTACATGATCTCATTGCCTAATGCCGAAAAACCTGACTTGGGGTCCTCATGGACCACTCCTGTTGTCTATCCAGACAAACCCGACCTGTTACCTGATCCTGTGTCGGCATTAGTCCTTGATTATTGAATACCTGACCTGACATACATAACTTGGGGGTATGGGGAAATCAAAGGTGAAACCGACTTGTAACTCAACAGTTCGATACCTGTTCTGATCAGTCTTACGGGCTTGGCCAGCCCCGGAGTGATGATGCTGACATCACTCGCCCATCCTGCTACCTATTACTGCCTAGCGGCACGTCTCGGATTCAGCCCCGAGGATCTTGACCGTGGTCCCGGGCACGCACGGGATACTATTGAGTTACATCGACGAGTCATCAATTGATTTCAAAGACTTTAGAGTAGAAACCTGATAGGACAGTTTAGTTACCACTGCACATTACCCTGCACTGTTATTTCATAGTACTGCTTTATTCATGTTCATCCCTGCATTGCTTGTTACCATGTTCATATTATATTATTGGTTGACATGACGCGCTGACGTCTGGGTTTTGCATGGCCCAGATTCTTTACCACTGTCGACGACCGAGCAGGAGTACTTCAGCCAGCAGGCTGATCTGTGAGTTCCTTAGTGATTAGTTTATTTACTTCATTTCATTTCCAGATGTGAGCCCGCATTATGGGACGTACTATTTATTTATTGTATTGGATCATTTGCTTCCGCACTTATTGTTTATTGACTCTTGTTATTATGGATTTGGACATGTGATAGTTTAGTTTATTTATATTGTTCTTGATATCTCTACAACCGTAATGTGACTGTGGATGGATACTTCCTACCCACAGGTAGCATGGTTGGCTATGTCACGTGCCCAATCTTGCGTACTCTGGGAAGCGGGGCGTGACACTTAGTTTGTAATTATATGCGGTGGTTGCCATTTTTTTGGGTAGTGATTTGATAGTATGGTTTCAGGGAAGAAAAGTATTGCAATAGTGTAATGAGCCATTGAACAATCTACTTAAGCTGTGTTTGATTCAACTGGTGGCAGAACATTTCGCCAATGGGCACCTCTCGGACAGCACCCTTTTGTGGGCGGAAGGGAGAAGTGAGTGGATGCCGTTATCTTCGATCCCCGAGCTGTATTCAGGGATGTCTATACAAAGAACCGATGTTTCTGCTTCAGGTTAGTAGATTTTGTATGCCTTGTTAGAGCCTGTAAAATGCTACATCCAATGTTTGTTTGGTTTCTTGTTGCAAAAATATCCATTCTTGATGTTTGGTTAGCAATGACTATGAGTTGGAACCGGAAATGGAGCGAAGCAACAAATTCTTGCACATTTTTTAACAACAAAACTGGTTCCAACCATGAGCAACGTGTCCATGGAGGACATTTTGGGTGCCTCGTATGCTTATCACAAGCCGTCAAGCCTCGATTGTTTTTTGTTCAACCACACCCAAAAGTTGGTTTGGATTTCTAAAAACAAAAGTTGAAGAACACCGAAACAATGGCTTTGAGGGTTTTACTTGCCACAAATGTTGCATGCAACAAGTGTTGTGTTTTATATTGTAGCTAATCAAACAACCCTTTAATAATCAATCCGAACACCCTTCGGAATTAACTCGTAAGAGCGATTAGGAGATTCACAACATCCATGTGGACCGACCCGTACTCACCGGCTAGCTACAAGCGACGCCGTTCTTGATTGCGGTTATTAGATATTTTTGAGACCAATCAAATGGCGTCGTTGCCGGGGATGGCGTGTTATTTCCTTTTTGCAATTTCGGGTTAATCTAAATTAAAAAAAACCATAAAAATTTGAAAAAATCAAAAATATAAATATTCTATCATCTTTTATTGTTTGAAGGGTTTCTTTTGTGAATCTTTGCAGGATTGACGGATCTGAAACAAAACAGAAGACGAATCAGAAAAGGATACATCAAAACAGAGAGGGATTGCAAGTACAGAACAACAGAAATTTTTTGGAGCCCTGAAGCCTCCATCCCATCGCTAAACCGCGGCCTAAGCGCGCTCCCACCGCCTTTCCGCGGCCCTCTTGGATCATCATTGCGAATTTTTTGCACGGTTTGTTTCCTATTTCTTCCCTATGCAAATCCCTATATATTTTCTGTCAAATCTTCTGCAGGATTCTTTGCGCTAAAAATCTTCTTCCCCCTTCCAATAATTGATTTTCTGCAGGATTCTTTGCGCCGCATAAAATAAAAAATCTTTGATTACAAATGATTTTTTCTGTTTTGCATATCTTTAAAACTGACTTTAAGGGGCTTTTGACCAATTCAGATTGGGTGGGGATTTCATCACCCTTCCCAGGACCCCAGAAATCACATAAGGCATATGCATTGACCATCTATTAATTAAAAAATACTAGACTCAGCCCTAAGGACTTCGAGCTCAATAGGACAGAGGACTAATTATAGGCATCAGTCGTTTATCCTAACCTGATTTTGCGGTGTCTAGACAAGTGTGTCAAGGCAAGTGGTTACTTAATTAGGACCGCTACTTGTAGCGGGGAGCCTCCCACTTACCTGGTACTTACCTGGCTGCAATTGGCAGTGAAGAGGCGGTTTGAGGTCCTATTTCTAGCCCTTTGGAACAGTTAGGAGCTGTCTAGCTGACCTAAGTGACCCTAGATCTAAGCCTGATTGTGCATTTCTGGTTGATTGCATTTGTGTCTAAGCCCTTTATCGAAAATTTTTGCAAAACAAATAAAAAAATAAGAGGAATTTTTTTTTATAAAAAGACTTGCAACTTTTGTCGCTAAGAAATATGTGCACTCCAATCTTCTTTCTCTTCTCCTTCTTCTATCATGGGTACCCCACATCATAAATCTCTTGCCGAACTTTGGTATCCCGAACCTAACTTTGCGTCGTACGTCAATTATTTCGGTCGATTTAAAGAAGATCCCTCCGTGCCCAAAATTTCTTTGAAAGATCAAATAGAAGCGTCTAGGAGAAACAGTTCGACTTTGCAACCCACTTTGTGTCAACCATGTCCACCTTTACCACCTTTATATGTTGATACCACTTTTTCAAGTCCTGTTGTAACTCCTAAACCGATGTCCATTGCTGAGCATATCGCTCAATCTCGTAGCCGATCTTTCACCCCTCTCCCCTCATCTAGTTCTAGGAATCAACAAGTTCATCCATCTTTTTATCCATATGTTGATCATAATCCTGTCCAACCATCCACTTCCTACCAGTCCTACCCGACTTTCCCACCTTCACTAGACCATGTTTCTACACAGCTTTTTGGGAGTTTCACGTATCCAAACAATTTCGAATCTTTTACCGAAACCCCTTCACCACCCATATCTAGTTTGGAACAGTCGTTGGCAGCTTATATTGCAGCAACAAACAAAATGACTAGGAATGTGAAAGCGTCCATGGCCGCCCTTATGCAACCGAGTGAACCGGTAGCTAGTTTCCAACTAGCTCCAAATTTTCCAATATATGAGGAGACGGTTGGACAGAGTAAGAATTTGAGAATATTTCCAAATCAAACCTGCCCATACCCAATTCCAGCCCACAACTCTGGTTTTCCATCGATTGTCCCAAATAGTTCACCAGTTGAAAACAAAAACGAGTTGTGTGATTTTGTAGTGCTTGATTTGCCAGATTGTGAAGAATCCCTTTCGAGTGAAACCACACCTAATCCTTTCGATCTTTACACCTCCACTCTAGAACCTAAATCGATAAATATCCATGCTTTTGATGAGGTGTCAGAAAATATTGATTTTCACTTGATTGAGGATATAGACGCCGGAAATATTTTGGATGATGAACCCGTAGATTTGACTGAAATTTTATCTCCAACTCATCATCCCGAGTCATTAAATGTTTCTCCCGAACTTCATATGCGTCTTGATTTTGATGATAATGGCATGGATGAGTTAACTATTGAGGAGACTTATGAGGATAGTATTGAGGAGAGTAGTGAGGATAATATTGAGGTTGAACCATTTTTGTTTGATGTGTCGGATTTTCCAATTCATCCTCTTGAACCTTTACCTAAATCACCCTCCCTCCTTTCCATCGTTCCGACCATGCCTAATATCACGCTTGAAGACTGTGAGTTTGAAAAGTTTCTCTTTGAATCTAACACAGTTCTCACAGACGATAACACGTACGAGTGTTTCACTTTTTCGAACGATGTTGATGACTCACCGCCCGAGTTTGAGTCCTTTACATTTTCAGATGAGTTAGTCGAACCATCAGACTCGGTTGCTTACAGTTGTTTCGAACCATTGATGGAATCCTTCAAGTTCGCGACAGATTACTTAGGTGAGAATAACACTATCCCTAATTCACTCCCTTTCGTCCTTCCTATCGTTCCGACCGTACAAGAGACCGTTACGCTTTCATCTCCTATACCAAGTTCGACGTACTCATGTTTTCTTGCTAATCTTGAGGGATTTGATCCCATTGCTCGACGGGTTGATAGATTAGCGCAATCGCTTTTAACAAATCAGTCATCACAAATTGCGCTAATTTATTCACTCGATTTACACCCTCAAGATCGTACTCTACTTCTTTCTCTTTTCCGCCATTCTTCTCCCCCACCGAGACCGTATCCCGTTTCTACCTCCACACGGTCTCGTGTGCTTCTCATCTCTTTTCTTTCCACTCCATTCTTTCACCAACTCGACCATTACCACGATAAGATTTTTGAATGGTTGGTGCTAACCTTTGGCTTGTGTAAGGCCAAGCTTAAGTTTGGGGGGAAACTTGTTGTATATATGTACATATATTTTTTGTTTTCTTTTTCTATAAAAAAATAACAAAAAAAATTTCAAAACAATAAAATAAAAAAATTATAAATAAATAAATAAATAGGGGAGTGCCGGCATTTTGACCCTCTTGGTGTGGCATGACAGTGAGGACACTGTCAAGTTTAAGTTTGGGGGTATGCTCGGTACGTCTTCTTCCTTCGCATTCATTTGTACATATTATTTGCATTTGCATACTTATTTTAAAAACCCATAAAAAATTGAAAAATTTCAAAAATTATAAAAATTATTGTATTCAATTTTGGCCTTATTTGACTTGAGTTTGACAAATAGGTTAACTGGCTAGAAACAACTAGATCTTAGTTTTAGTAAATTAAAAACCCTAAAGATAACCTTCCTTAAAGTTTAATGGTAGGAAGTATATGTCTTTGTAGTTTATTTAGAAATAAGCAAATTTTGAGTTCACTTCTTGGGCTAAGTTAAAACAAAGGAAAAGTATTGATATTTTTATTAGAGTATAAGTTTGAAAAATAATTCCTAGCTTAAGTCTAGATTCTGAAAATATATACCCTATAATTTGCACAATCACGCTCCTTGAAACTTGGAATAGTAGAAGAGACCTTGAAATGCTCTTGTCTAGAGTCCTTAGTACGAAGAAAATAAAAGAAAAAAAAAGTGAATAAAGAAAAAAAAATGAACACTGGTTTTTGTGATTACTTAAGACTGTAAAAATAGAAAAATATTTAGCGAGGGTGCTTCATCACTTAGTGCCTTAGACCAACTGGTTTGGGAGTCACTGCTAAAGGCCTTGGGTGTTGCAAGACTAGGAATTACACTTTAAAAGTGCAAACGCATTTTGTAATCGGTCGTTGGTACCTCAAGAAGTATTAACGGTCGCATGAAAGATGTGTAAGAAAAATTCAATTAAAAATTCACCAATTAATAAGTACTTTGGACAACGGACAAGGGTATGATTGCTTGATTTGAATTTCCAAGTGTAGGGGTGACTTATACACACACGTAAGGGTATGTGATTGGAGTTTAGATGAAAGAAAGGAGTGAAGAATAGAACTTGTATCTTTAATAGAGTTGATAAAAATTCCTAAGTGGAGATGGAACCCTATAAGGAAAACTTAAGAGATGCCGAAAGCTAAGTAAGTCTATAGAACATATATAATCTTAAATTAGATGATGAAGAAGTGTGTAGAATATGGGTTGATAATTTGCAAGTTGAAGATAATAGAGTTCCTTTTAGAAACCCTAATTGGAGAACAAAAGTCGAAAAAGCCAAATTGATAGGATTTTGTGGGTAGTATCCGCTGAAAACCCTTAGGAGACAACACTCCTCCTACTAGGGACACCTAGAGGTTTAACGGCTTGTTGCACGTGCTCAATGCAATCGCGTTTCCCTGCGAAAGTGCGGTTAGGTTTTTGTAGAGAATAAAAAAATAAGTTTGCTCGAGGACGAGCAAAAGATAAGTTTGGGGGTATTTGTTCACACCATAATATTGTATTATTATATTCCCCATTCTTATTCATTTTATAAATAAACAGGTGCTTTTGATACATGTCTGCTACATATTACAGGTTCTTGGACAGAAAAAAGTGAAAACGATGAAAAGACGATGCAAAAGAGACTTTGACCAACAAATAGAAGGATCTTAATCAAGCCTACACAAAAGATCAGTACAAGGCAACGCAAGGTCCAAGATTACAACGCAAACGGTTAAAAGTCCACTGCAATTGTTCACTGGAGATCTGGAAGAAATAGAGAAGCCAAATTGAATAAAGATCCAAAGAAATAAAAAAGCCCAAGAAGCCCAGAATCAGTTCCAAAATTTCCAGACATAAAATTTTACCAAAGCTTAGAGTCTACTTTGACTAGGTCTTCCTAAGGATATTTTGGTAAATGCAGACGTGTGAATCAATTGTAACCTAGGGTTTCTATGTCTTATAAATAGAAGCCCAAATCATTGTATTCTTTTCATGCCTCCCTTCATTAATAAATTTTAGAATTCTTTTGGAGAGCATCGGTGCCTGTTTTCATTTCATGAATTCAGATCTGACAACCCTGTGTTGATGTTTGGAGAGAGCCATCTGTAAGTAGTTTTATTTAATTGCTCTAGTTTAGATTTTAATTCCTTACCTTAGATGTTAGCTTTGGGGAAGACTTTTGAGAGATGAGATCTCTCATCCCTTTCTCACCCATCATATATAATCAATAGGACTCCGTGCATACACGCACACACCGCGTCCTACGGCACCCTATCCCTCGAGGTAGCAGTGATACCGTAGTATAAAAGCCCGGTTGCGCGTGTTTTCCATGGAGGTTAGGGTAAGGATCTCTAAAGGAAGGACAAGAACCTAGAGGAAGGAACACCTTCCCGAATGGATCTAATCCCCTTTATTGATAATTACTATAACTCCTCATAGATCTTCATTTGGCTATAGAAAGCGGTGAGATTTATTTACATTTCCAAACCATTCCTAAACCTAACCGTAGCAAGATTTAGATCTAGATAATCTTAGTATAGATAGATTTAGTTTTTAGATTTAATAATCAATCCGAACACCCTTCGGAATTAACTCGTAAGAGCGATTAGGAGATTCACAACATCCCTGTGGACCGACCCGTACTCATCGGCTAGCTACAAGCGACGCCGTTCTTGATTGTGGTTATTAGATATTTTTGAGACCAATCAACTGTCCCATTTTTCTTCATTACCGGGACGATGTTGGCGATCCATTCAGGATATTGAACCTCTTGGATAAACCCAGAGTCGATTAGCTTCTTGACCTCGGCATTGATACTCATCTCAAGCTCGAGCCGCATTCTCCTCGGCGCCTGTTTGACTGGCTTGACATCCGGGGATATCGCCAAGTTGTGCACGGCAATTTCTGGATGTAGTCCCGACATTTCGGAATAGTTCCATGCGAAGCAATCTCTATGCTGTACAAGCACATCTTTTAACGCATCCACCCTTTCTTCAGATACCAGCTCGCTGAAAAATGTCGGTCGCGGGTCGTTCGCCGTCCCCAACTCAATTTTCTTGAGGTTATCTGCAGTGGTATGTATTCCATCTTCTAGCTCTTTCGGTGCTGGTGGAAATTCTGAGATCACCTCATCGTCGCTGTTTTCGAAGCACCAGGGAAAGTCATCCATATTCTCGGGCTCTTCTTTTGATATTGTTATCATATGACAAGTACGAATTCGTTTCCAAGACCAATGTGGAGCTGGTTCTGCTCTCGTGGCTTTGAGTTCGTGCTTCTGTGGCGGCGTTACCCTCCAGTTGTCAGACAGAGCGAACTTGCCAAGCTGATACTGATCTTCGACCCAATTCTTGAAGGTGAAGCAGTCTTCGAAAGGATGCCCTATTACTCGGTGATAAGAGCAATAGTTTGGGTGAGAAACTTCGCCTGCTTGTTCGGGGTGCTTGGACTCCGGCAGTGTAAGCATCTAATGTTTTATAGCTCGGTCAAGTATCTTCTTCGTCTTGTCCCGAAGAAAAGCGTATGCTCGACTCATCTTCTTCACAAGGGACGGGTTTGGACCGCTCGATTCCCGCTTGCGTGGCTTCTTAGTCCCGCTTTGTTGCTGTTGAGCGTCTTTTTCGCCTCTCGACTTATTTCTGCCTCTGCGTCGAGCCTTTTTTATAACAGGTTGACAGGGAGCGGCATTTTCATCTTTCACAGCCTGTTGGAGGAGGCACTGCGTTTTGGCTTTCTCGTAAATGGCCATTTCGCAGTTGTGGTCGTCTCGGACTTTTTGGCCAGCTTCCCTTATAAGCTTGTCCATTTGTTCTTCGAACGACGGACTGGGCACTTTTACATCAGGAACTTTTACTGGTTCAGGATTATCGTCCTCCCATTGAGCATCCGCTTCTTCATCGAAGTCATGCATGACGTAGCAGTCACAAAGCAGCTCTCGTTTCTTTGACCGAATGTATCCAAGCCCGATTGTTTCCATTCTCCCATTGGGCAACTTGTGCTGAGTTCCAGGAACGTTCCAGATCCTATCATAGAATTTAGCTTTTCGAGCGGTCTGTTTGAAGGATATCCCCTGGCGCTTCAGCAACCTCTTTAAGCCTTCTGTATAATATCTGGGCAGACGGATGGGCTGAAGCCTGTCAAGCGTAGGATCCATACCGTGCCAGATTTCTTTCTTCACTTTGGTTTCTTCATAGCGGTAGAATAGAATTGCATTTTTTCCTTCTCGCCTGGGAGGGACATAGAACGTCCGCAGCTCCTCTACACTGTAGATATCAAGTGCATCCAGTTCTTTATGGTGTTTAGGTGGAACCATAGCGACTTATAGACTTTGCTCTTCGTCAGCGGATGTCTGTATTGAAGGTAGAGTAGAGAATACAGCATGGACCTCATCTTCCGAGTTGCTACCAAAGATCAACGTAGGAGCAAATGGTCCTGGCTTGTTGTATTGGGGCGGCCCCAAATAAACTATCTCCTCTTCCTCCTCGGTATCACTGCCGAAGATAGGGATGGTGGCATTAGCTTTATTCTCCGGCTTGTGACACCTCTCCGTGTCTTAGAAATCCGGTAAGAAGTATTTGGCATCTTCATATTTGCGGACCTCGTTCACGGAGAACGGGTTCAGTTCTCCCATCACAGTATACTCGAGACCATCTTTAAAATACTTCATACACTGATGTTGTGTAGAAGGGATGATGTTGTACTCGTGTAACCATGGTCGGCCGAGCAGAGCATTGTAGCACGTCTTGGCGTCTATGATGTGGAACTTAATGTCCGTAACGAGTAGCCCAAAGCGTAGCGTCAGTATCACAGACCCAAGAGTTCTTGATGATTGGGAGTCAAACCCGGAGATGGTGATCTTGTCCGGAGCAAGGTGCTGGACGCTCATGCAGATTTCTTTTAACACCCGCACATTAAGGAGATTAACGGAAGATCCATTGTCGACCAGGATTTTTCCTATCTTTATATCATGGCAATATCCTGAGACATAGAGGGGGTGGTTGTGTTCGCACGTCCCTAGGAGAAGGTCTTCATCATCGAAAGTGATATCGGCCGTGTGCACTTCTTCCAATTCATCCTTCATCTTTTCTTTGGCCAGGAAAGCTTGGAATTGCTCCGGCTCCTGTAGTGCCTTGATTAACGAATCTCTCACCGCTTTTGATAGTAAAAGGGCGTCAAGAATGCTGAGCTGCGAGGGTAGCTTCCTCAGATGCGCTTATAATCCACCTTATTTTTCTTCAGCGGGTCCTTGGCGGCTAGCTCTTCCATGACTTGGTCATCTAGGACGATATCCTCAGAGACCTTTTCTTTCCCTTTATCTTTCTTGTTTGAGGGCCCGAGATTCTTTTCGGGTAGCGTCCGATTACGCAGCCGGATATTTTCGCAGACCTGCGTCTCTTCTTCTTTTCCCGAGGTGGACTCTTTAAAGAGGGGGCTAAGAGCCAGCTCCTCGTCAGAATCGCACCCGAATGTGAGCACTTGCGATCCCCCGGCGTTAACCATGCGACAATTGCCGGTAGTTCTGTTAAGCTCTTCTATCGTACTTTTCCGCTCCCGACGAGTTTTGCGCTTCTCCCGCTTAAAATGTTGTCGGTGAGCAACATATCCTTGCTGCCATCTATTGAAAGCTTTGCACTCTTTAGTGGGGTGCGAAATCTTTGGATGATACAAGCAGTAGGAGGGGTGCATTTCCACTTCACCAGTAATGCTTCCTTCAGAGGTGTTGGAGATAGTGCCCTCAGAGTCAATTATTGGATCACAGGCACGTGATTGCAATGATTGAGAGAGGACCTATCCCGGTAGGACAGTCTTACTCAAGACGATAGTATGCTATCTGGTTTATCTTTATCATCGTGTACTGCTTTAGGTGACCTGACAGGTCGCTATTACACGTTGATAGAGCCCCGAGGATTCTTGCTTGACTGCCAGCAGTATGAGGGCGATCATATACGTGGGAGCTGGTAGTCTATAAGCACATCCTTAAAAGGTCCCTAGTCGTGGGAGTTTCGAGTCAGGGCATCGATACTCCAGAGTAGACTAGTGTATACATTCGAGACCCCGACGAGGGGCGGTGGCCGGTCTCACAGGCCACTGGTGTCAGTTGGATCACCTAAGATGTATACAGGTGCTCATTGGGTTATGAGTACACCGGACAGGACTCGCCGGGAACATGCTAGTTGGTCTTATACCTGACGTCAGATAGCAGTTCCCTGGTGACATGTGTACAGGTTAGTTCATCGACCTGAGGATCGTCATTTGTCTCGTGTGAGTTCCCGCTGTACTTTGATTACTACCCTACCACGCTCAAAGGAGACGTGCAAACAGGTTTTAGTTGGGTACAGTCCCGAGCCATATGGAGGCAGTGAGCGGATCTTCGAGGGTTCGTCTCTCCCGGTATTGGGGGTGAGGTCGCACTGTGTCTAGGAGAGCCAGAACATGAAAAGTCCTTGGCCAAGGCAGGAGATTTACTGGTAGGTATTCCAGTAGTATCTCAGGGTGTTCTGGGCTGATCTCTGACACGACTTGTACCGCTTTTGGGGGTCTGACTTTTACCAACCCCCTAGGCCCGCCATGCGATGCTCATAGACGAACGGACCGGACTGTACGGATATTGTCACTGACAGGCTCAGTAGGGTGTCAGGATGAGTTCGTTCATTGACGTCCCTTTTGGTCAATAGCTGGTAGCCCATCATGTATGGCTAATACCTCTGACGTGCTAGTGGTTAAATCCACAGCCATAGTATTGACGAGTCTTTAGAGTCCCCTACATTCAGTTGCTCAAGTTTTCGGGCGAAACGCTGTAGAGGCCGTATGGAGATATGGCAGGGTTCGATCAGATACGTGTGGTATTGCACGGATCAGGATCGGACGGTTAGTACTAGAGGCCGTATGGAGATATGGCAGGGTTCGATCAGATACGTGCGGTAATGCACGGATCAGGATCGGACGGTTAGTACTAGAGGCCGTATGGAGATATGGCAGGGTTCGATCAGATACGTGTGGTACTGCACGGATCAGGATCGGACGGATAATACTAGCCGACTTTGGTTTAAGCCGAATCCTAGTATAGTACAGTGTAGATTTTGTCTCATTGCATTTGTATTTCGGTCGGAATACAAATGCGGGTGTGTATACACAGTATCGGGGTTTTCCTGTAATTTATTACGGGACCAGTTTTCTGGAGTTGCCAGTTTGCTTTCCGTTTCGGCCATATTTCTTTGTATCTTTCATTGGCCGAAGATTGGTGGAGGAGGGCTTATTTGCATTTATGCAAATAAGCAATATGGAAGGGGGCCTTTGCATATTGTTGTATCATGATGGTGCACCATCCATTGACCTCACTTGACTTTCTTTTTCCATGATTGCTTGACTTTGGATGTCATGATGGTTGTGGTGGAGTGTTGGATTTAGCTTGTTATCATGCTTGTTCATGATCTCTTTTCACTCTCTCTCTTGTATCATTTTTTTGATCCACAACCCCCCCTTGGTATTCTCCTCTCCCACCAAGCCATGGCTGGCCAAGATCAAGGTGGGCTGTCCAAAATTTGATTTGTGGGATTTTGTTCTCTTTTGGCTTTGGAAAAATCCCACAACACCATCTCCAAAATCTTATATCATTTCCTCCACCATATGGCAACCTCCACAACCCCAAAATGAGATATGGTTCTACACTATATTCTACAGCAAATCTTGGGCACGTCGTCTCGCCAACTTCGTGCCCGAGTTGCCTCGGTATAGAGGTGGGAGCCCGTAAAAGAAGCAGGCGACGTGATGCCCTTCCGGCGACGAGGTGGAGACCGGAGATTCCGCGGGGAGATCGGGACGACGACGAGAAGACCGGAGGACTCGGATCACTCGGTATATCTTTCTTCCCATTTTGTAGTTAGCTAGGACTAGTTTAATGGCCCGATCCGGGTTTATAGTGCGCGGTGGTGCCAGTTTGAAAAATTAAAGTTAATCACCGCTTCCGCATTCCGGCGTCGGATTGACGGTCGGGACGCCGCAGTGCACTTACAGTGGTATCAGAGCCTCGCCATTAACATAGTCTAGCTTTGTCTAACGTGTTTACATTTTCGATCGAACAAAAATCCCAAAACCCGCGTTTTCATGCATATCAGTTTCTGTCGAAATTTTTTTGTCTCCAAAAATTTTTCAGTATGTTGCAGAGTGATGTGCAGGAAATTATAAGAATTCTGTAGAAATTTGATCACGTGATCGCTCTATACGACCGCGGAACCGCGGCCAAACCCATGCTTGGGCCGCGGTTCCGCCGCAGTATTTACAGATCAGTGTGCCAAATTTTTACATGGAGCTCCTGTGATGAAAATAGGGTTTTTAGAATATTATTTTTGGGCCCAGAATTTCTTTAAGTGCTACAGTAAAGCTTTGGGGCTCACTTGGTAAAATTTGATCGATCGGAAAATTTTAAACACATTAGTTCACAGTATTTATATTATATCTGCGACCGTGAATGTCACTTGATCGGTAAATCCTGTCTAACTGCTATAGCCCGGTTAGACGGATTTGCGAACGTGACTTTCACGTTGATGTTCTGTGATTATGCTGTGATGTTGCGGATTGGTCGTGGGGATAGCCTGGATGTAATGCTAGTACAGTTTTTTGTTGTATTATGTACATTTGATATTGCGGGGCGAGCGTCCGACAAGTGGACTGCCGTCACTGCCTGTTTGTATTATTATTTTGGGGCACGACAAGGTTGCGGTCGATGTACCCGTTGTATGTATATTTTACTTTCTGTACTAGGACTACCCCAAGGTGGGGTGCACGGATAGCCGGGTTCTAGAGGGCAACAAGCCCGCATCTCATGGCATTGAGACGGAGGGGGCTTCACTCTAGAATTGGCGGGCTATTCGCCGCACTCGTAGGGGGTACAGGTTGACCCAGGAGGGGTGCCCAAGTTACCGGATTCCGTGAAGTGCTGGGTGGTCCATTCACGTTGCTGAAGGGGGCTGCCTCGCTTCAGGTTTTGGCGGGTAACTTGCCGCGCCCGTAGGGGTCTAGGATTTCATTGCACAGGCTATCCACATGACCAGGGGAACGTCGGGTTTCAGTAATGGCTCTGTGAAACCCGGGGATCCCAGATATCTGTATTGTTCTGTGATGCTGTACATTTCTGTGATGTTGCATTTTATCACGCCTTGAGCGAAATATTATATATTGATATATATATTAGTAGATGTTGTATATGTTTTGCATCCGCGCTAGTCCAGTCCCCGCTCTGTCGTTAGTTAGCTAACCTAACGGGTAATGACGGGACCCAGTGGCGAATGCGGATGGCATATACGTACATCATTATATTTTCGTTCTTTGTGGTGTGATCAATTGATGGAACTGCGTTGATTCGGATCAATGCAAGTTAAAAAAAAATCTAATCTGATGTTGTTGGAACATTTTTCAAAAAGCTGTTATTGCAAGGACGTTCACTTTTGTTTTGCATCGTGGTATTTAGTTGGAATATCCTGCTCCTCAGTCGACGAGGCAAGGGCCGAGATCCCTTCACCGGGAGTGACCCCTTGGACAAAAAGTTTGCGTCGGGGCAATAACTTCACTATAACCGATTACTTTTGCTTTGCACCATGGTATTCAGTTGGAATATCCTGCACCTCATTCTACGGGGAAAGAGCCGAGATCCCTTCACCGGGAGTGACCTCTTTAGCAAAGGTTTTCGTCACTATATTTTTAAAAGCTATCCGTTCCTTCAACGATATCAAGTTCATTACGTTAAAGGTTTTCGCGCGAAACCATTCGTAGCCCTCCGTCGTTTCAGACGGGTAGCACGTAGTATTCATGCTATGTTTGTTGACCTTCGTCAAGGCATAGTGTATGGTAGCTGCTTGTAACCTTTCTGCTGCATAGATAGATGCGTTGGTTTGGGACAGTCGTATAGCCTTGTTGACCTTCGTCAATGGCTTGTACGGGTGGGTTCAAATTAACCTGGACAATGACGGGTGGAACTTGACATGTGACTTATGATTTGTTGACCTTCGTCAAGGTCATAAGAGCATGGGGCAGAAATCACATCGGGAGTTTCTAAAGAAAATGAAACTTGCCAGATATGCGCATACCTTCTGGAGTGTGATAGCGTGAGCGGATTCCGTCACGTTATCATGCGATGATAGTTGGATCCCGATTCCCACTGATGAGTTAGTTTACTCCTCGGGTGACCCCGACTAATTCTTCTTTCAGGTTAGGAAGAGAATTTGACGGTACAGTGGGAGGTTTCCAGATTAGATAAATTGGTAACCATTCTGATCTAGGTTAGAGTGCACGCTGAGTGTTTCTTTTCTCTCTCTCTTTGGCAGCGACCATTGACCCGACCCTAAGACTATGACTCAGAGACCAATATTGACCGAACCTTCTTAAACACTGGCTTTTGGATTGTCAGAGTTGCAAACCTCATTGCCACTCCTACTTTTACCCTTTTCTCCAGGACACCCCGTATTACTACGAACGTCCACTTCCATTGGACAAAACCATCGTATGGTTAGATACGAACTCGAAGGAATTTATTCGAGGATGGTTTCCGGTTCTGGAGAAAACGAATAGGATTATTCAGTTTTCTTTTCCTTTTACCTTCTCTCAGGTTGCGAGTACTCTTTGGTTTAGGAGTAGTACTCCTATTACGCAAATTGGATAGTCTTCTTCCAAACCTTAGGCTGGTGCCGAACGGTAGGGAATGAAGAAAACCAATTAGCATAACGATGGTGTACAGAAGGTATTAAGTTAAGACAAAGCAAGGGATTAGTAAGAGGGCAAAGTAAATTGCGACTGCTATTCACGACCAAACCAAGTATTTCTTCGCCAATCCTAAACCACCTTTGTATTTCTCCAGGACACTCCGTATCACTACGAAGATCCACAGTTTATTGGATACTCCATCGTATGGTTATATACGAACTCGAAAGGAACTTGTTCCAATTCGGGGATGGATTCTGGTTCATGAGAAATAGGAATAAGGTTTATTCGGTTGTCTTTTATCTTCACCTTCTCTCGCATTGCGAGTGCTCCTAGGATTAGGACAGTACACCCATTATGCTTATTAGATAGTCTTTTTCCAAACCATAAGCTGGTGCCGAACGGTAGGGAAGGAAGAAAACCATTTGGCCTAAAAGGGTGTACAGAAGGTAAAGACTAAAAGACATATGAAGGGATTTGGAGAGGTGGCAAAGAATTATACGGTTACAGTTGTGAATCTGGATAATGGAAGAGGTATTACTAGGAATACCGGGATACCCCATCGAAATATTTCAATGTTTCAGTTTCACTGTGTACTGTTAATGGAAAACTGATTTCCCAATTAGACACTTACTCCAGGGTATGTATTTACCAGGTGTGATTCTCACATCTGTATGGTTTTACAGATGATGAGTAGGAGTAAGTTATTGGGAATTAGGTGATCATCCCCATTATATCGGGATTCGTTATAATCGGTGATATTTGAGGAAATCACCTGGACTGTTTGCCGGTCGGCAAATATTTGGTTTTGAATATCCGCTGTCATGCACCAATTTCAAATTGATATATCTGTACATCTATTTTCATAGAATGAGATATACCTTTTTGAAATTATGTCTATGACATTTACCTATATCAGTGGATGGTTAGGTAAGGAGTATTAAACAGCGATGTAATTCTTCATAACCATAGTACAGTTTTCAACTTACGACACACAGGGAATGAGTTATTAGACTCAAGGGACTTATACAGAGTACTGTATGTTGTCCAGGGTCCATCAGGACAGAGGGGTTGGTCATCGTACTATATTCGGTTTACTTATGACTTCTCTAGTTTTTAGACAGGTGTTTCGTGGAAACACAGGGTCCGAATTTTGAGAAGTTATAGGTATTTGAATAAAGTAGAGAACCAGGTATTGCAAGTATCGGGATTCTTCAAAGTGATCGAAGATGTAGATACTTGTGTATGGTGTTCAGTTGATAGTAATGATTAAGAGAACTTGCTTCTCTTTCAGGTTACTCATAAATGGAAGCATTCCTAAGTTGAGTAACGCTGATCGGCCTCCTTCTATTTAGTTGACATGCACTGGAGACAGCTGCATGATTTGAATCTGGTTCAATTAAATCAGTGCCTCTGGTTCTATATTGGATATAAAACAGTTCATACCTTAACATTGTTAAGGTACGAGGAGTTGTCCGGCTTATGATTAAAACCAGACACTGGACAACTCAAGGCACGTTTCTGTAATGGCTGTTTGTGGGTTGATCCAGACTATGACGAGGGTTGACTTTCTACCATCTGGAAGATCAATAGTGATATTGTTCTAGACTCACCACAGTTTTATTAAAAATGGATTTTTTCAGAAAACAGTAGTGGGAGTATGGTAGAACTGGAAGTGATTCAAGAACCACAAACGATTACTGAAGATTTGATAGGAACCTAAAGATTCAATCTGATTTGACATTCCATTGGCCACTCCGCAGATAAGATGGGTAACCTCAGGCACCCGAGAGGTACTCCGGTAGCCTCAAGGACGGTGGCAGGGAGGTTCTTGTTTACCCAAACTTGCCATTGCTATTGTTCCAGACTGTGAGACCCAGCAGGAGGATGAGTATAGCGTCGTTCTAAACTGGCTTTAGAAGTGTACGTCTATATGACTCTGCCAGAGGGTTGTCATGATCAGTGGGAGCAGCGGAAGCATTGGTGGACAGGTAGCTTATGTCTATTTATAGACTAAAGCAGATGTAGCGGAGATAGATCATCTATTTCTGACGTGACAATCATAGGTTTGACTTCATCAGAATAGGGGATGGATCTGTTAAGATGGTAGTAGGGTGTGATGTCATGGTATTTGGATGACATACACAGAATAGGAAAAGAAACTCCTATACTACGATCGGTTATACTTTGGTCGTCACACAGTGATTTCTCCACATGGGACTTGGACATTATATCAGACATACTGGTTACTAGATCTATGGTTTTAGATCTAGATTTGGATGGTTTCCCAATCAGGGTACTCAGACAGCATTCTAAGAGTATTTAGAATGGAAGACTCCTGGCACGGTAGTGTACCTGCAGGTGATGGAGTCACCCTCTCTAAAGATGTCTTACAGACTAAAGGGGAGAGGGATGTGCATGATTGGCAGATCACTTGCTTAGGCAATTGAGTCAATCATGAGATGTCAAGTACCACACCAGATATTGTTCTTGCACTAGATGCAATAAGTTGACATTGATCCTATCCTAGAGAAACAGTCGGAAGCAGTTTTAGAACATAAGTGGATGTTCTAGGGATATGATAACGACAGCCTCATTCGGGAGACAGTTATCATTCCAGGATTCCAAGGTGACATGGACGATAAGGAGGTTGTCAGAGTTATAGTTTTCCTTCTGACGAGGGGCATTATTTTGGACAGGTAGTCCAAGGCAATACTGAGGGAGGCATGGCGCAGGATACTAATTAAGTTCAGTTGACGATACAGTCTATGAAGTTTGGATTTGGAGTTCATTTATGAGCTAGGTCCCATCAGACATCCAGACACATTCTAAGACAGGTATTGCTCATTTCGGGAGATGGCTTTCTCCGCGAACTTGAGATATAGAGAGACATAGAAAGAAACAACAAAGCGGATCCACTCACTGAGGCTATTCCTCGAATGCAATAGTTTCGCAAACAGGTTTTGTGAGACTGACTAGTAGAGGAGTTGGGTGTTCGGTATCACACGGGCTATGAGTATGCGACATCGCAATAATTAGCCTTAAGTGCAAGTGGGAGATTGTTGGAGATAGTGCCCTCAGAGTCAATTATTGGATCACAGGCACGTGATTGCAATGATTGAGGGAGGACCTATCCCGGTAGGACAGTCTTACTCAAGATGATAGTATGCTATCTGGTTTATCTTTATCATCGTGTACTGCTTTAGGTGACCTGACAGGTCGCTATTACACGTTGATAGAGCTCCTAGGATTCTTGCTTGACTGCCAGCAATATGAGGGCGATCATATACGTGGGAGCTGGTAGTCTATAAGCACATCCTTAAAAGGTCCCTAGTCATGGGAGTTTCGAGACAGGGCATCGATACTCCAGAGTAGACTAGTGTATACATTCGAGACCCCGACGAGGGGCGGTGGCCGGTCTCACAATCCACTGGTGTCAGTTGGATCACCTAAGATGTATACATGTGCTCATTGGGTTATGAGTACACCGGACAGGACTCGCCGGGAACATACTAGTTGGTCTTATACCTGACGTCAGATAGCAGTTCCCTGGTGACATGTGTACAGGTTAGTTCATCGACCTGAGGATCGTCATTTGTCTCGTGTGAGTTCCCACTGTACTTTGATTACTACCCTACCACGCTCAAAGGAGACGTGTAAACAGGTTTTAGTTGGGTACAGTCCCGAGCCATATGGAGGCAGTGAGCGGATCTTCGGGGGTTCGTCTCTCCCGGTATTGGGGGTGAGGTCGCACTGTGTCTAGGAGACCCAGAACATGAAAAGTCCTTGGCCAAGGCAGGAGATTTACTGGTAGGTATTCCAGTAGTATCTCAGGGTGTTCTGGGCTGATCTCTGACACGACTTGTACCGCTTTTGGGGGTCTGACTTTTACCAACCCCCTAGGCCCGCCATGCGATGCTCATAGACGAACGGAACGGACTGTACGGATATTGTCACTGACAGCCTCAGTAGGGTGTCAGGATGAGTTCGCTCATCGACGTCCCTTTTGGTCAATAGCTGGTAACCCGTCACGTATGGCTAATACCTCTGACGTGCTAGTGGTTAAATCCACAGCCATAGTACTGACGAGTCTTTAGAGTCCCCCACATTCAGTTGCTCTGGTTTTCGGGCGAAACGCTGTAGAGGCCGTATGGAGATATGGCAGGGTTCGATCAGATACGTGTGGTATTGCATGGATCAGGATCGGACGGTTGGTACTAGAGGCCGTATGGAGATATGGCAGGGTTCGATCAGATACATGCGGTATTGCACGGATCAGGATCGGATGGATAATACTAGCCGGCTTTGGTTTAAGCCGGATCCTAGTATAGTACAGTGTAGATTTTGTCTCATTGCATTTGTATTTCGGTCGGAATACAAATGCGGGTGTGTATACACAGTATCGGGGTTTTCCTGTAATTTATTACGGGACCAGTTTTCTGGAGTTGCCAGTTTGCTTTCCGTTTCGGCCATATTTCTTTGTATCTTTCATTGGCCGAAGATTGGTGGAGGAGGGCTTATTTGCATTTGTGCAAATAAGCAATATGGAAGGGGGTCTTTGCATATTGTTGTATCATGATGGTGCACCATCCATTGACCTCACTTGACTTTCTTTTTCCATGATTGCTTGACTTTGGATGTCATGATGGTTGTGGTGGAATGTTGGATTTAGCTTGTTATCATGCTTGTTCATGATCTCTTTTCTCTCTCTCTCTCTTGTATCATTTTTTTGATCCACACACCCCCTTGGTATTATCCTCTACCACCTAGCCATGGCCGGCCAAGCTCAAGGTGGGCTGTCCAAAATTTGATTTGTGGGATTTTGTTCTCTTTTGGCTTTGGAAAAATCCCACAACACCATCTCCAAAAGCTTATATCATTTCCTCCACCATATGGCAACCTCCACAACCCTAAAATGAGACATGGTTCTACACTATATTCTACAGCAAATCTTGGGCACGTCGACTCGCCAACTTCGTGCCCGAGTTGCCTCGGTGTAGAGGTGGGAGCCCGTAAAAGAAGCAGGCGACGTGGTGCCCTTCCGGCGACGAGGTGGAGACCGGAGATTCCGCGGGGAGATCGGGACGACGACGAGAAGACCGGAGGACTCGGATCACTCGGTATATCTCTCTTCCCATCTTGTAGTTAGCTAGGACCAGTTTAATGGCCCGATCCAGGTTTATAGTGCGCGGTGGTGCCAGTTTGAAAAATTAAAGTAAATCACCGCTTCCGCATTCCGGCGTCGGATTGACGGCCGGGGCGCCGCCGTGCACTTACAAGAGGATGGTAACTTCATACCCATTGATATGGCCTTAGCAAACCTTTTCCACATCTTGAATTTGCTTTTATCCGTAGTGGATGTATTTTGCTCCAGCGGGAATGTCTCAACTCTTTCGTCAAGTCGCTGGCGCTTGGCCCTTTCAAATATGGCCGTCTCGCGTTCCCGATCAGCTTTACTTTTCAACAGAGCTTCGTTGAGGAATGCGTCAATTGTTTCATCCGATGGCCCCAGAATTTCCGGTTCAGGATCTGCCCCCAGCTTTTCAGTGCAAGGAGTTTCCTCATCGTTTGTAAACGAATGGGAGATCATATGACAGCTCGCCACGTATTTCTCGGATTCATCCGACGAACTGTCTCCCTCATCTTCCTCTTGAAATACGTGGTTGAGGAACTCTTGGAGTGTAATGAGAGTCCGCGCTTTCTGGTTGTATTCCTCCAGCGCGTCGATTTGTTTATGTAAGTCCGTGCGCTTGTCGCCAGGCTTCACGGGCTTCTTGGATTTCTTTTTCTTCTTCTTTGAAGATTTTGACAGCTGGTTGCGAGTGCTTGGGCCACCACCATCGCTCTTTGGAGTTGGGCGCGGCTTCAACATCCCTTCAATGATCTGAGGTTCCAACGGGTTCTTCTACCTGATCGCTGGGCATGTTTGAAGATCGTTCAGCATCCTCTTTGTTTTGGCTGATAGCATGACCTCCCATGGAGCTTCTTCAACGAGAGAGCACGTTGCCCCCAGCGTATTCATCCTTTTAGAGGTGTGAGGTTGCGGCGGATTCACCTTCCATCTGTCGGACAACGCGAACTTGCCCTGTTGGTACTGGTCTTCAATCCAATTTTTGAAGATGTAGCAATCTTCGATCGGATAACCAGTACTCGATGATAGGGACAGTAATTGGGATCATGGACGTCGTTTGGCTGCGACGGACGTCTTGGATCCGGCAGGTTTATGAGTCGGTTGCGCAACGCCAGCTCGAATAATCTTCTCGTTTTATCTCGGGGAAACGAGTAAGAACGTCCTAGCCTTTCCTCAAGGGGCACGTGCGGACGCATATTATTTCGACGGACAACCGGCTTCGAGTTGCTCTGCTGTTGTTGAGCATTAGCGACAACAATTGCTTTTCCCTTCCCCTTCTTATTTCGAGAGTCCGGCTTTGGAGGGGGAGGTCTATGGCCCATCTGATCCATCTGAGCTAGCTTGTCGATCAGGGCCTGGAAGGTAGTCGGCATAAAGAACATCATGAATTACGAGATGGTCGCTTGCGGATCGAGGGTTCCCACAAACATGCCTACCGCAGGAGCCTCTTCTATGCGTTGCTCGCATTTTGACCATAAGTTCCTCCACCGTATTGCATACTGCACCCACGTTTCACCTGGCTTCACCCTGGCATTAATCAATGCCGTTATCGGGGTGCGTTCACTGGCGCTTGCGAAACGCTGGGTAAACAGCAGCTCCATCTCCGCGAAGGTCTTGATAGAGTCGTTTGGGAGCTCGGAGTACCACTCGAATACTGTATCCGATAAGCTACCAACGAACTGGCGAAGTAACAATTTATCATCACCGCCAGTGTTGTCGCAAAGCACCCTGAACTGGGCAACATGCTGGTGGGGATTTCCCGTCCCCTTGTAGACATAAAATTTCGGTATTGTATAGCCCGGCGGGTACTTGATTTGATCATACCAGCTCGGATATGGTCGCCCCATTTTTACGATCTGGCCGGTTGCCTCAGTCGCCTGATGAACCCGTATCTGTTGGGCTATATATTCGTCCAAGTCAGCTTTGGAGATTGTCTTCTCCTTGGCTGTTGACAGAGCTGGTGGAGGATTTGACATTTCTCCCTATCGTCTTCAAGGACGATCGGGGGATCTTCAGCTGAAGGATCTTGTTGGATCATCATTCCCACCATGTCCTGGAACAGGAGGGCCATTCGCTTTATGTTGGCTACTTTTTCAGCAGCCTCTTTATCCTTCTTCTCCAGTATCCGACGAAGGAATTCAGAGTCAGTTTCTTGCCCCTGGCGTTCATCCGAGGACGCTTCAGGGCTTTCTTTTGGCCCAGTGAGTGCGGCCATCGCGTTCATCATCTCCTGGAGCTTTTGCTGTTGCTCCTGAGCTTTGGTCACTGACCGTGTAAGCGGTCTATGACCTGTAGATGTACGGCTGTCCTCCTTCCCCGACGCCATGTACACAATATGGACTACAATGCCCCCGGACTTATGGTGTTTGGGCTCGCCGCCTTTGACATTTGCCGCGAGCGTGGGAATTTTCTCCGGCCTCCTTCTCTTATGGGCCGTTGAAGTTGAGGGGGCCGTTGCAGCAGGAACCCTGGTGGTGGTCGTCCTTTGCTGTTTGTCCGGACGGTTCTTTTCTTCTTGCACTTTCGCCCTTTTCTGCGGACGAGAGTGACCTTGGTCAATTACGGAGTCTTGAACCCTCCGCCAGACTTTATAAATTTTGGAGGACAGCCGTTGAGGGGGCTGCTCCAGCTTTGTTTCTGTGACCCTCTCCGCAGGTGGAGGAGATCTTTTTAGCATAGCGGTTGGAGAGTTCTTACGTACCCTCCTATGTGGTTCAAAGTTGTTCCCAGTTGGAACAACAACATTAACTTCCACCACTGGAGCATGTGGAGTTAGCCCTGAGGGGGAGTTGCCCCCGGCCTTCCTTACTCGGCGCCAGTGGCGACGTCGAGCATGATGAGCCGTTGGGGCTAGCTCGGCGACAGAGACAGCTTCTTCTTGCCCCCTGTCTGAATGAGGTGTTGCTGGTGTCAGCCTCCTAAAGACTGACGTTGTCCTTTGAGTAGCGATATTCAATCTGTCAAAGACAGATCCTCGAGTAGGAGCAGGAGCCGGAATAGTCAGCCTCGAAAAGACCGACTCTTTAACAGGAGAAGCCGCCTTGACGACTTCTGGAGTAGGGGTGGCTGTCTTTCTCAGGACGGCTATTTCAGGGTTCATGGGCTTCCTGGCGGGCCCATCAGGGTTCTGGCTCAGCCTAGCAAAGACAGAGGCTGCCGGTTTGATGTTGGACGACCCGTTGAAAGGGGCCATTGTAGCAGTGAGCCGATTGAAAACCGACTTCTTGTTCACTTCTGGTGCGGGCACTGGCATGGTGAAGCTTGCAGGCAGGAGCATGGTCCCGAAAAATAGACAGGTGGTGGCCTGGGTCACCTGGCCCACCGGCATGGCAAGGATGGAGGCCTCTTGAGGCCGATAGGCTACACCTCCAGGTGAGGTGGAGCGTCGGTTGCATTGGCACTTTGAACAGCTTGAGCAGTTGGAGGCCATTGATGCTTGTTTTCTGCGCCAGGCAAAAGACCAACTCTTAGTAACTTGCAACCCAAAGGCAACCATTAACAAACCGCGATTCGTTCGCGAAGACGACACACGAAGTGTGGAGTGGAAAGAGGAAAAGGTCCCACCGGGCGTGCCAGAATCTGTTCCCCTCCGATTGACGTGGCGGATACGCGGTGAACGTCTTTCCTGAAATTCGGGGCAGATGCTATTTGGTTTTATCCGTCCACCTCTCCGAAGATGCCAAGTTGATTTATGGTACCGTGTATCGGAGGTTTAGACGGATGCGGCCGATGTAGCAGACTTCGTCAGATTCCCCCTCACTTGAGGGGATTTTGATTGTGGGGACGCTCTTCCCTGCAGGCGCAAGCCCCTGTAGTTAATTACGCTACCGCATCGCGGTAGCCACTTTCTCCTTCTCCAGATGTTCACTTCGTGTCTTGTGTGTTTGTTTTGTTTGTGGTTGCCCGTGGATTGTATACGGAGACTAAGTGATGCCGTCGCCCGTAGGACGTGGATTAGTCCAAATCCGTGTTTACTTAGATTTGGGTTTGGTGTTTTAGTTTAAGGATACGTTAGCCATATTGAGGCTAAGATCAACTTAAACTTTTGTTAAGGATACGTTAGCCTAATCTCCAGACTAAGATCAACTTAACGGGATCGTTTGGATCCGACAAGAGAGCAATTGGCTCTATTGTTTAGTTTAATGACGTTGCGGTCGATTTCCAGTTTAGGGACATGGTGGTCCATGTTCCAGTTTAGGGACGTAGGGGTCCATCTCCAGTTTAGGGACATGGTGGTCCATCATTCCCATTTGGGGACGAGCATTAGTTTATGGACATTTCGGTCCAACGTTCCCATTTTGGGACGAATATTAGTTTAAGGACGTTTCGGTCCACGAGTTTAAGGACCCCGCGGTCCGTATCGATGTGTGGTTGTCGGGACCCGTCACCTCTCTGAAGTCGTTGAAGGATTACAACGATAGGTGTCAGAGGAGTTCGGAGATGCACCCTTGAACCGGATGTAAATTAATTTAGGAGAGGAGTCTTGCTCAGTCAATTTAATTTGAGGACTTATGGCCATGATTGGGCTAAGTCCAGTTGGGAATATGTTCAACGTTTTTATTTATCTTTGGCCTATTAGGCCTGTGCTAGGGCTTTGCCTCTGTTCTGATTTGGGCTCTGTCCCTTTATAAATGATGCAGAGCATCTGTTTGGGCTCTGCCCTCCTTTAAAATAATGCATTGCATTTAATTTGGCCTGTTAGGCCCTTTTTAATTGGGCTTGGCCCTTCTGTAAATAATGCAGCGTATTAATTGTCTGACAGTGGTCATGTGGCCTGTCAGGCGCTTTGCGCTAATTAATGAGCGCAAGCGCATGTGGAGGTGATACGTGTCACGCTCTGGTGAGCGCAAGCGCAGTTAGCGTAGTGCGCTGCGCTGCGCTGCTGACACGTGGCGCGCTCTGGTGAGTTGCACCAATTTCAGAGAGCAATGCTCTATTTTAAAAGCGCATAGCGCAAGTTGTTCTGGAGCTGACACGTGGTGCTCTCTGGTGGCTTACGCCAACCCAAGAGCGCAACAGTACAGATTTTCAAGTGCAAGACACTGTTTCAACAACTTGATCCAATTTTGGATTCAAGAAAAGAATCTTTAAGATTCCAGAACCAATGGTTCATAAAAAAGTGCAAGGCACTGTTATTATTTAGTTTTTATTGAAGATCATTGATCTTATTCTTAGATTAATGATCTATTCAGAAGAAGTTCTTCTTGAATAAAGGTTTTTACCTTTTTTGTTCTTGAGTTCTTCTCACAATCCTTCAAAGTTCTCTCTGTTTTGTTTTTGAAGTTCTTGATGTTCTCAATGTTGATCCTTTTTGAATTGGGGTCTAGGGGTCTTTATATAGTGCTCATAAATTTGTTAAGTTTGTTAAAGAGATCATTCTCTGAGTGATTTGGGGAATTTCCCCGCCGTTGTAACTTTGATCCAAGGGCTTCTGTTTTACAGAAGACAGTCTTCTTGTTTTAACAAGAACAGAAGGATCTTACTAGAATTTTAATTCTGTTTGGCGCAAACGCCCCAGCGCTTAACACGTGTCACGCAGCGCGGAGCGCAGCACAACTGCGCTGCCACGTGTCGCACAGCGTGGAGTGCAGCGCAACTGCGCTGACACGTGTCGCGCAGCGCACAGCGCAGCGCAACTGCGTTTGCGCAACTGCGCTGTCACACGTCGCACAGCGCAACGCAACTGCGCTTGCGCCACTGCGCTGACACGTGTCGCGCAGCGCAGTGCTTGTGCAACTGAAGCGTTGCTTCCTTTAATTTTGTTTTAAATAGAGCCTTGCTCTGATTGGGCACGCTGCCTCGGGCGCTGCGCTTTCTGTGCTGGCGTGCCTGATTTTGACACGTGGCACCCTGCGCGCAGCGCAGAGGATCTGAAGCGTTGCTTCAATTTTTGAATTTTTGAAATTCAAACAGAGCTTTGCTCTGATTGGGGGAAACAGTGGTTTTGAGGAGTTTGCGCCGAGTACCTGTAAGGAAGTCCCGGGGTGGTTTGGTACCACCAAGGACCCTCCGACGATCAAGTTAGCACAGATCCGAGCAGAGTAACGGCTAAGTGGGGTGAAAAAGGCTTACTTGACCCCTCTGTGATGGGGGTTTATATAGTGGCGGAAGCACGCAGTAGAAGGCGCGAAAATCTCGCCGGCAGTTATGCTCCCGACGTCACGCCCTCGTAATAAGCGGATCGCCCGTTAATGGGGATCGCAATGGCGTGGAACGTGGGATGTTGCCGGCGGAGAATCCACGCATGGCGAGATTTGCGGAGCGGCGGTTACGCCTGTGAGTGGTGGAGTTGGTCGGTCGGAGGGACCGAAGAAGATGGCCTCGGCGGGTGAGCTCGGGAACGAGCGGGAGGCCCGAGGTATCTTGGTCCTGTGGTAGCTCAGGGGCAAGCTTAGAGGCTGAGGAGGCCAATTTGCAGGGGGCTCTGAGGTGAGCCATCTTGTGCTTGCAGGTCGGGTACAAGAGTGGCCTGGTCGGCCTCTATGGGCCATTTCTTCTGAGTTCTGGGCACGTCATCTGCCACGTGTCCTGATCTGGGAGATCGCCAACATAGAGCATCATCATTAGCCCCCCACTCTTGTCCCGACCAGCTGGCGGGTCGGGTCAAGAGTGGACTGCCGGGCCGCCCGGGGTGAGCTCCTTCCTAAGATTTCATCGGGACGCGTCCCCGGGCTGTCAGCTGTATTTTCTGCCAGCGAATCAGGGCGAGATCTTTGCATTTAAGGAAGGTGCGCCGGTTCGTGCATCCTGTCACTGAAGCGACGGTCCGCATGTCAAGCGTCGGTTAACCAACGTGACGTGCGCAGACCTGCGGCGTCTGATGGGATGCGACCCAGTGTGGGAACGACAAGTGGAGCGATCAGATCCGTTGGACGCGAGGAGGCACTTTGGCGGGAGATGAAGGGCGCCGTTGGATGAGGACGATTGCGGTGATAAATAGGGGTGGGGCCCACTCCAGGGCCCCTACTCCATATTTCCTCGCTCTAAGTCCTGGTTGCTTGGCGCTCGTCTTCTTTCTTCTGCTTTCGTTTCCCGAGAATCCCTCTTCTACAGGTTAGATGTCTTCTTTCACAGAATCTGTAGATGTCGTAGGAGTAAGTTCTAGGGACTCTCTAGTTGATCCTGAGTCTTTCCGGGGAGCAGGGATCGGACCCTCTTCCCGGGATCGTGCGGCGGGGCAGCCCCCAGGGAGGAGGCGGTAGACGCTGCCCCCAGTGCTTCGTGTTGGGTGAGGCATGAGGACGAGCTTGCCAATGCTCGGGCTCGCTTCCACATCCCCTCACGTTACACGCTTCGTCTGGCCAAGGAGGGAGAGAGGGCAGACCAAGTGCGGGGTAGGGAGATAACCCTGTATTTGGAAGCTTTTTGGGGTGGAATGCGCCTGCCCTTCTCTTCCGAGGTCATCGAAGCGCTGAACTTCTTGTAACAACCCTAATTTTTCTATACACTTTTCTATACAATTTTTTTTCAAAATCCATAAAAGAGTATTTTAACCTTAGCACAATATATAAGTAATTATTTTGTTTTTAAATAACTCCATTTTTAGTGTACATAAAATTGCTTTAAAATTAAAGTATATTTGGGGTATTTAATGTTGCTGTTACCACTTTAAGTAATTATTTCACACCATAATTACAAGAAGGAGCTTATAGCTCATTGGTAACTCCTTGCACTGCTGAACCAAGCCACCAGAGTTCAAATCCCATACCCCACATTATTTTTAATTTTGATTTTTTTAAAACCTTTAGAATACCAAGAGTTTACACGTGCATATCTCATAAAAACCCCACTACACCCAAAGATGTAACACTTCCAGGAGTTAGATGAACCGTCGGGGGGGATCCTGGCCGCCGGACTCGGCCGGGACTCGGCCAACTCGGCCGACTCAGTGCTCCGACCGAGTCACGGCCAAGTCACCCCCGAGTCGGCCGATTCCGGCGACGGCCCCAACATGAAACTTTTGTCTTTTCATATTCCCTATGCACCTGCAAAATTTCAGCTTCAGACCACTTCCAGAGCTCTTTAAAAACCCCAATTACTCCACTTTTAATACATTTTTATTACATTTTTATTTTTAACTTTTCATCTACCCTAACCCTAGCCTAACCCTATAAATACCAACCCTACACACTACCCTCTCATTGCCAAAATCCTTAGCTCACTTTCTTAAAATTTTCCAAGAGTTGTGTACTTTGAAAACAAGCTCGCGGCGAAGCTCCGACTAAATTCCGGCGAAAATTCCGGCGACGTTTTTAGGAACTACCGGCGACGACGCAACGCATCGTCAATCCCTTTAGTTCCCCCTCACTCCTTTGCTTAATCGAAATACGTAAATCCCATTCTATCCCTCTTTCTATTTCTTTAAAATACGAAATTACAAAACCCGACGGAATCGGAACAAATCCGATTTCCGATTCGGTTTTCTATAAAATTTCACTTCTCACCAATACATTCATGCTTAAACATCTTTATGTTGACTATTAAACATTTAACAATCAATTTGACCAAGTTTCATCACATGAAATGATAGCCTTTCCAATTTATCGTATTTTTCACTTAAATGCCACAATGTTTCGATTTCACATTTAACCCCTTAATTTTCCTATACATTTAAAGTAGAGTACGAGGTAATGACCACCTAACTCCACACACACGCAAATACAACCCTCAACGACATCATCAAAAACATAGAATACGATAAAACAAAACTTTCATTTAAATACCATATTCTTAATAAAACAATTCTAAAAAGTTTTAGATTTGATACGCTTTTAAACAAATACCTCTCATTAGGAAATATGATTAGTTGTGGACATCGATCGTTTATCTAAACCTGACTTTGTGGTGTCTAGGCTAGGCGAGTGAGCTTAGATAACTTTAAAAGGCCCGTCTAACGATTCGTGAGCGGATCCCTCCTTCCTCACTTGTACTTACCTGGCCACAATTGGCGGTGAAGAGGCGATTTGAGGTTTCTAACGACTTGTCGTTTAGACCATTTAGAAATATACTAGTTGGCTTAGGAAACCCTAGAATCTAAAATACGGAAAATTTACACCTTTGTAAATAAATACCTTTTACTTTATAAAACTGTTTTCTAAAGGATTAGTATTTTACAATCTTTGCAAAGCGCCGCTACAACCCACCTTTGGGGAACCCGTTAAGGATAGTACGGTTTATCGTGCACCCTCGGGCTTAGTAGTGCGAGATTCAGACCTCCGCAAGGAGCATTCGGTCTCGAAAGGTTTAAAATACGACATCTTAAGAAAATGAGATTTTTGGATTATAAATTATTTATTAAAATTATTTTTGTATAAACATATGTATATTTATCATTTAAATATCTATTTTATTATAATACAAATTTTCCACCTTTTTCTAAAAATCACAAGAATAACTTTTACACTAAAATACCATGAACTTCAAATAATCAATATTACAGATAAATACCCTTATTTATAAAACTAGGATATTTTCACTAGAAATATCACAACATAAAATCCACCCTCATTACAACCTTAAAGACGAACAATAAATGCTTGAGGTGTATTTTGAAAAGTATATAAAAGTATTTTTACACAAAACCCCCTAAAGTTTTATAAATTACCCTAAGGACCCTAGCAATTATAAGACTTCGATTCACATTTCTGATTGTCTGACTCGGGTTTGAGTCTGATTAATCTGACTTGAATATGATTCAAGTCAATCTATAATCTACAAGATTCCACTTCAATATAAACACATGAATTCATGAATCCAATATCAATCTTTACAACTTGACTGAACCGAACCATGGATATATATTCCTTTTACATGATTCTCAGTTATTCCATTTGCATGACTCTACGATTACAATCGTTTCCTGATATCATAGTTTCGGTCAGTCAGTCAATCACTCATACAATCAATACAATTTTACAAGATAACAATACAAACAAGACATCGCGGGGTTTAAGGGGTAGATTGGTACGGAAGCTGTTAAAAGTGGCACGGGACGGTAAAATTAAGACACCTAACATGAATCCAGTTGCTGTTGTACCGTGGCATAAACGGTTCCTTGAGTTCCTGATACCTTAGTCTCCGGAGCAAGTGAGACTCCTCTCGTATACACTGGCATCCTTCTGTACCAAACTACAAACAACAGCGTTAACACAATACTACAACAATATAACAATATAATACAACTGTAAAAGCAACTCTCTCTCTCTCTCTCTTACTCCCTGTCTATTCTATTCTTCCCTTATCTTTGGGACTTACCGAGCGACCTGTTCGCTGACGACATTCTGTTTCTTTCTTCTTTGAATGTCGTCAGGTGATTTGGACCCGGCAAAGATCGAGCCATCGCAAGAAGACTTGGAGCAGTTTGCTGAAGACCTTGCACTTTAGTTTCAATGTACACTTTTCCTCTCTGTACTTTTCATTTCCTGTTATGCCACTGTTTAGGCATCGTTTTATTTCAGTTGTATTTCCTTTCATATATTGTACAAAGAATGTTAATAAATAAAAGTTGATGTTCTTTTTATATCTTGTCTCTTGTGTATTTATTTTATATTGCTTAGATACACTTAGCATATGTACTTCTGAGTATATACGTAGCGGACCTCGTCGCGTCCCCTTCGTCGTATACTGGGAAGCGGGGTGTGACAGGTTTTGTTGGTGGCCCATGCAGGGCAGAGCTGTATGAATCCCTATCTTGCAGTTCTGTTCTGTGTGAACAACCTAAGAAATATAACATAAGAACCAGCAACTAAAACATTCTTTACAATTCATGTTCCTTGAATCTTGCAATTTCATATTCCTTGAATCTTATCATTTCATGTACTTGAATCTGTCCTAACCCAAATTTTTCTTCAGGGTTATGGATTCTCCGAACAACACCAGCACCAACGTCAACAACACACCTCCAGCACTACCTCTCACACTAGCTGTTCCTACGCCACCTACCGAGCAAACAGTGCTACTTAAGGCGATCCGCAACCTTCTTGAGGGACAACAACAACTCCTGAACCGTCCCGAGACCGACGCACCGGGAGTAAAGCAGTTCAGGGCTTTACATCCCAAGCAGTTCTCCGGAAAAGGAAGCCCTCTTGAAGCTGAAGAATGGGCACAAAGCATAGAAAATGATCTGGCAGCAGCACAAGTGCCAGAAATAGCTTGGGCCCGAGTTGTAAAGATGGAACTCACGGACAATGCACGGAACTGGTGGAAGGCGGAAGAAAGCCGTCTTGAACAGCCTATTGAATGGAAGACTTTTCGCGAGAAGTTCGACACGAAGTACTTCCCTATGACTGCCAGGTTTTCCATGGAGCAGCAGTTCATTCATCTACAACAAGGATCGATGTGGGATAAATCAGTAGATGAATTTGACGCTGAATTCACCATGTTAAGACGATTCGAGGCACACTTGATACCGACGGACGATATCAGAGCCCGTCGCTTTGAACAAGGTCTGGACACAGAGATTCAGGCTGCTCTAGCTACGGGGAAATTTCTGACACATGAAGATGCTTTGGAAGCTGCCCGCAGTTATGAGGCGGTGATAAAGACGAGGGGCAGACCCCAATCTGCCGGTTTGAAATGCCATGCCTCTCAAATGGCAGGAGGAGCCTCTTCCAGGCCAACGTTTGAACCCAGGAGAACTGAAGAACCTAATCACCAGCCAAGACCACATTTCTGTTTCCATTGCAAGAGAGATGGACATTTGATAAAGGATTGTAGGCGCGTAAAAGGCCTGTGCCTAGTTTGTGGCGCGTCCAATCACAGAATTGAGACATGTCCATATAGATACAACTCAGCTCACACACACACCAACTACCTGCAGCGGCCAGCTATCCAGGCCCCTGCAACTTGTCCTGCACTACCTGCTCCACCACCTGCACAGCCTACTCGCCAATTCCAACAAGCAATGAGGGACATGCCTAGAGGGCAGAGAAACAGGCCCCAAAGGCAGAATGTGCTTCCAGCTAGAAGGAATGTACCACGGCGACAGACCTTCACATTAGAAGCCGTAGAAGCCGAGACTGTAGGTCAAGGTAACACCGGTAAGCCTTTTTCACCCTTGTATCTCTTTGTTATTTTTATACACTATCTATACTACAGTCACCAAACTTCTTTGCACTGTTATACTTTCCTTTTACAAATTTAGAGGATGAAATTTTTATAAGGAGGGTAGAATGCAACAACCCTAATTTTTCTATACACTTTTCTATAAAAAAAAAATTCAAAATCCATAAAAGAGTATTTTAACCTTAGCACAATATATAAGTAATTATTTTGTTTTTAAATAACTCCATTTTTAGTGTACATAAAATTGCTTTAAAATTAAAGTATATTTGGGGTATTTAATATTGTTGTTACCACTTTAAGTAATTATTTCACACCATAATTACAAGAAGGAGCTTGTAGCTCATTGGTAACTCCTTGCACTGCTGAACCAAGCCACCAGAGTTTAAATCACATGCCCCACATTATTTTTAATATTGATTTTTTTAAAACCTTTAGAATACCAAGAGTTTACACGTGCATATCTCACAAAACCACCACTACACCCAAAGATGTAACACTTCCAGGAGTTAGATGAACCGTCGGGGGAGATCCTGGCCGCCGGACTCGGCCGGGAATCGGCCAACTCGGCCGACTCAGTGCTCCGACCGAGTCACGGCCGAGTCACCCCCGAGTCGGCCGATTCCGGCGACGGCCCCAAAATGAAAGTTGTGTCTTTTCATATTCCCTATGCACCTGCAAAATTTCAGCCTCAGACCACTTCCAGAGCTCTTTAAAAACCCCCAATTACTCCACTTTTAATACATTTTTATTTTTAACTCTTCATCTACCCTAACCCTAGACTAACCCTATAAATACCAACCCTACACACTACCCTCTCATCCCTAAAATCCTAAGCTCACTTTCTTAAAATTTTCCAAGAGTTGTGTACTTTGAAAACAAGCTCGCGGCTAAGCTCCGACTAAATTCCGGCGACGTTTTTAAGAACTACCGGCGACGACGCAACGCATCGTCAATCCCTTTAGTTCCCTCTCACTCCTTTGCTTAATCGAAACACGTAAGTCCTATTCTATCTCTCTTTCTATTTCTCTAAAATACGAAATTATAAAACCCAACGGAATCGGTACAAATCCGATTTCCGATTCGGTTTTCTATAAAATTTCACTTCTCACCAATACATTCATGCTTAAACATCTTTATGTTGACTATTAAACATTTAACAATCAATTTGAACAAGTTTCATCACATGAAATGAAAGCCTTTCCAATTTATCGTATTTTTCACTTAAATGCCACAATGTTTCGATTTCACATTTAACCCCTTAATTTTGCTATACATTTAAAGTAGAGCACGAGGTAATGACCTAACTCCACACACACGCAAATACAACCCTCAACGACATCATCAAAAACTTAGAATACGATAAAACAAAACTTTCATTTAAATACCATATTCTTAATAAAACTATTCTTAAAAGTTTTAGATTTGATACGCTTTTAAAAAAATACCTCTCATTAGGAAATACGATAAGTTGTGGATATCGATCGTTTATCTAAACCTGACTTTGTGGTGTCTAGGCTAGGCAAGTGAGCTTAGGTAACTTTAAAAGGCCCATCTCACGATTCGTGAGCGGATCCCTCCTTCCTCACTTGTACTTACCTGGCCACAATTGGCGGTGAAGAGGCGATTTGAGGCTTCTAACGACTTGTCGTTTAGACCTTTTAGAAATATGCTAGTTGGCTTAGGAAACCCTAGAATCTAAAATACGGAAAATTTACACCTTTGCAAATAAATACCTTTTACTTTATAAAACCGTTTTCTAAAGGATTAGTATTTTACAATCTTTGCAAAGCGCCGCTACAACCCACCTTTGGGGAACCCATTAGGGATAGTACGGTTTATCGTGCACCCTCGGGCTTAGTAATGCGAGATTCAGACCTCCGCAAGGAGCATTCGGTCTCGAAAGGTTTAAAATACGACATCTTAAGAAAATGAGATTTTTGGAATATAAATTATTTATTAAAATTATTTTTGTATAAAAATATGTATATTTATCATTTAAATATCTATTTTATTATAATACAAATTTTCCACCTTTTTCTAAAAATCACAAGAATAAATTTTACACTAAAATACCATGAACTTCAAATAATCAATATTACAGATAAATACCCTTATTTATAAAACTAGGATATTTTCACTAGAAATGTTACAACATAAAATCCACCCTCATTACAACCCTAAAGACGAACAATAATTGCTTGAGGTGTATTTTGAAAAGTATATAAAAGTATTTTTACACAAAACCCCCTCAAGTTTTATAAATTACCCTAAGGACCCTAGCAATTATAAGACTTCGATTCACATTTCTAATTGTCTGACTCGGGTTTGAGTCTGATTAATCTGACTTGAATATGATTCAAGTCAATCTATAATCTACAAGATTCCACTTCAATATAAACACATGAATTCATGAATCCAATATCAATCTTTACAACTTGACTGAACCGAACCATGGATATATATTCCTTTTACATGATTCTCAGTTATTCTATTTACATGACTCTACGATTACAATCGTTTCCTGATATCATGGTTTCGGTCGGTCAGTCAATCACTCATACAATCAATACAATTTTAGAAGATAACAATACAAACAAGACATCGCGGGGTATAAGGGGTAGATTGGTACAGAAGCTGTTAAAAGTGGCACGAGACGGTAAGATTAAGACACCTAACATGAATCCATTTGCTTTTGTACCGTGGCATAAACGGTTCCTTGAGTTCCTGATACCTTAGTCTCTGGGGCAAGTGAGACTCCTCTCGTATACTCTGGCATCATTCTGAACCAAGCTACAAACAACAGCGTTAACACAATACTACAACAATATAACAATATAATACAACTGTAAAAGCAACTCTCTCTCTCTCTCTTACTCCCTGTCTATTCTATTCTTCCCTTATCTTTGGGACTTACTGAGCGACCTGTTCGCTGACAACATTCTGTTTCTTTCTTCTTTGAATGTCGTCAGGTGATTTGGACCCGGCAGAGATCGAGCCATCGCAAGAAGACTTGGAGCAGTTTGCTGAAGACCCCGCACTTTAGTTTCATTGTACACTTTTCCTCTCTGTACTTTTCATTCCTGTTATGCCACTGTTTAGGCATCGTTTTATTTCAGTTGTATTTCTTTTCATGTATTGTACAAAGAATGTTAAAAAATAAAAGTTGTTGTTCTTTTTATATCTTGTCTCTTGTGAATTTATTCTATATTGCTTAGATACGCTTAGCGTATGTACTTCTGAGTATATACGTGGCGGACCTCGTCGCGTCCCCTTCACCGTACACTGGGAAGCGGGGCGTGACACTTCTTCAGGCTAGCCCCTGGCCAGTTAGTGCCAAACTCATGGAGGATTCTCCTCGGGTTCCTGATCCCCGTGAAGCTACAGGCGGTTCCCTTCAGCCTCTCCATCTTTGATTCTTCCCTTGTTTTCAAAAATCATCCTGGGGGTCGAGCGGGCGACCCGAGGTGGGTCTACCTCTCTTTTAGGAAGCGACAGGGGGGCGCCGCTGAGACAGGAGTTGTAGTCCTGCTTTCTTCCAATCACGACTGGAAGAAGAAGTTTTTCTTCGTCACGCCGCCCGAGGGCGAGGACTGGCCCATGCCCACCAAGTGGTCGAGGGAGAAATGCTTGCCGGGGAACCAGTCCAATGAACCCGTCGTGGTGAGAGTGGTGTCGTGGGAGCCCGTCCCCCGATTTGACGTGCTGCTGTCTGAGAGGGTCCTGAGTTGGGCCGGGCTCAGCACCGTTGAGTTCGTCGGTAAGTTAGGCTTGCTTTTTGGCTTTTATATTGCATGTGTCGTTGACTTCTTTGCATTTGGTTTTGTGCAGGACCCATGGATATGGACGAGCTCCGAGCCTCCATGCGCCAGCCAAGGAAGGTCACGAAGGCTGGAGGCGCCAGCTCTTCCCGTTCGAAGCCTGCCCCGGCTTCTTCGGCCTCTGTCCCAGTGCTTTTGGTGTCCGCGTCCCTTGAGCGTTAGGGGTTGGATCCCGCCCCGGGGCTTAGCAGAGCGCCGGTCCGGAAGCGGGCTCGAATTCTGGAGGACCCGGTCTCGGAGGAGGAGACCAGCTTTCCATCGGAGCCACTCAAGAGGGGTTCCCGGAGGTCTCCTCAGGGCCCGCCCTCGCCGATCATGGTGGAGGAGGGGCCTCCAGTTTGCGGTGCCCTCGGGGCTATCTGTCGCGGATAGCCTGCTGCACGAAATAGAGAAGTCGGCAGGGGGTAGGGTCCCCGAGGGGACCTTCAGGGCCCAGATGACGTCCATCGCTCAGGAGGCCGTGCAGGTAAGTGCTCGGTTGTTTGTAAGATTCGATGCTTCCTTCGTCTTCCTGACCTTTTTCTTATTTTTCCGGTCCTCCAGCACGTCGCCCTTGCCTTACGCAAGGAGGTCGAGGTGATAGCCCCGGCGATGAAGGCCGCGGACCATCCTACCTCACTGGAAGAGAGCTCCAAACGGAAGCTGGAGACGGCGATGGCGAGGGTTGCCGCCCTGGAGGGCAAGGTGGAGGCCAGGAAACGGGAGGTTGCCCGGCACCGCGAGGCCGCCGTGGCTGCCGTGGTTAATCTTGAGGACGCCCAGGCGCTCGCCGGCAACATGAAGAAGACGGTGAGGACCCTCCGGAAGGAGCTGGGGGCGGCGGTCGAGGCGGCGAAGCGGGCCGACCTCTCGGCGGCGAAGGCGGTGGAGAGCTACAAGAAGTTGAAGGACTTCTACAATGACCTAGCCGTGGTCACCACCCGCATCTGGAACGAGGCCCTCGATGCCGTTAAGGACCGGATACCGGAGTTCGCCGATGAAGAGCTCCAGGCCGAATACCCCCTCGCGGACGTCTATGAGCATGGGGAAGAGATTCCCGACGAGGAGGTGGCCGAGGACCCTGCTCGACTCATGGTAGATATCGAGGACCCCGAGGTCGTGCCTGGCCTCGAGGCCTAAAGCCCACGTCTTCCTCCTCCTTTTATTTTGCCGCTTCTGGAATTTTTGTAAGCCTCCGGGCAGTCTGTAAGGCTGGGGAGCTCAAAATACCCTTTGTAAAGACTTCGCTTTTTGTAGTAAAACTTTTTGTTTCATCAGCTTGCACTTTATCTTCTTTTTTTGAAGAATGCTCGTAAAATATCCTTGCTTGCACTGTCGGGCTTCCATGTCAGGTCAGCTATCTGTCTAGCGATCGTTCGTCGAGTTGATTTCTATCACTTGCCAAGTGTGCCAAGCGCTGCTGAGAAGGAGGCATCTCCATGGCCCCGAAGTCGAGGGGGGATCACTCAGACTTGAACGGACCTGACGTCTCTCAAAGGGGTTTCGGGTCTGCGGCATTTGATGAGCAGCATGCTGCCCGCCGCAGATTTGCCGAGCGGAAGGGAGCTCAGTGGCCTCGTTATGAAGGCTTCAAACCAGCAGCGTCTGGTGGGCAGGAGGATGCCCGCTGGATATGACCGAGCAGGGAAGCTGCTCGGTTGATCTTGGCGAGGGCTTTTATCCCTGTCGGTTGTGGTAGGAAGCTACCGACAGGGGATAGCCGAGCAAGGGTCGGACTCGACTGCCTCTGGGAGGACTTTGATCCTTAGCGTTGAAGGGGCCGTAAGAAGCCTGCTAAGGATAACCGGACAGCGAGGCTGCGTGGTTGCCTCTTGGCGAGGGCCTTGATCCCTGGCGTTGCGAGTAGGGAAGCTACCGGCCAGGGATAGCCGAGCAGGGAAACAGCTCGGCTGCCTCTGGGAGGACTTTGATCCTTAGCGTTGGAGGGGCTGTAAGAAGCCTACTAAGGATAACCGGGCAGTGAAGCTGCGCGGTTGCCTCTTGGCGAGGGCTTTGATCTCTGGCGTCGTGGGTAGGCAACCACCAGCTGAGGATGACTGAGCGGGGTAGCCGCTCAGATGCCTCTTGCGAAGGCTTTAATCACTGGCATGATGGGTACGTAGCTACCAGCCGGAGATGACCGAGCAGGGTAGCCGCTCGGCTGCCTCTGAGGAGGGCTTCGATCCTTAGCGCGGGAGGGGCTGTAAGAACTCTATTAAGGATAACCGGGCAGTGAAGCTTCGCGGTTGCCTCTTGGCGAGGGATTTGATCTCTGGCGTCGTGGGTAGGCAACTACCAGCCTGGGATGACCGAGCGGGGCAGCTGCTCAGATGCCTCTTGCGAGGGCTTTGATCCTTGGCGTCATGGGTAGGGAGCTACCAGCCGGAGATGACCAAGCAAGGGTCAGCTCGGTTGCCTCTTGCGAGGGTTTTTGATCCTTCAGGACGGGGACCGAGCAGGGTTACTGCCTGTGCCTCTTGGCGAGAACTTTGATCCCTGTTGGTTGTGGTAGGAAGCTACCAGCCGGGGATAGCCGAGCAAGGGTCGGGCTCGACCGCCTCAAAGGAGGACTTTGGTCCTTAGCGCGGGAGGGGCTGTAAGAAGCCTACCAAGGACCCTTGGCCAAGCAGGGTTACCGCCCGGTGCCTTTTGGCGAGGGCTTTTATCCTGAAGGATAGCCGAGCGAGGGTCGGGCTCGACTGCCTCTGGGAGGGCTTTTGATCTCTGTCGGTTGTGGTAGGAAGCTACCAGCCGGGAATAGCCGAGCAGGGTAGCTGCTGAGCTGCCTCTAAGTTGGACTTTGATCCTTAGCGTTGGAGAGACTGTATGAGGCCTGGTAAGGATAACCGGGCAGTGAAGCTGCGCGGTTGCCTTTTGGTGAGGGCTTTGACCCCTGGCGTTGCGAGTAGGGAAGATACCGGCCAGGGGTAACCGGGCAGGGAAGCCGCTCGGCTGCCTCTAAGGAGGACTTTGATCCTTATCGTTGGAGGGGCCGTAGGGGGCCTGCTAAGGATAACCGGGCAGTGAAGCTGCGCGGTTTCCTCTTGGCGAGGGCTTTGATCCTTGGCGTTGCGAGTAGGGAAGCTACCGGCTAGGGATAGTCGAGCAGAGAAGCCGCTAGACTGCCTCTAAGGAGGACTTTGATCCTTAGCGTTGGAGGGGCCGTAGGAGGCCTGCTAAGGATAACCGGGCAGCGAGGCTGCGCGGTTGCCTCTTGGCGAGGACCTTGATCCCTGGCGTTGCGAGTAGGGAAGCTACCGGCCAGGGATAGCCGAGCAGGGAAGCCGCTCGGCTGCCTTTGGGAGGACTTTGATCCTTAGCGTTGGAGGGGCTGTAAGAAGCCTACTAAGTATAACCGGGCAGTGAAGCTGCGTGGTTGCCTTTTTGCGAGGGCTTTGATCTCTGGCGTCGTGGGTAGGCAACCACCAGCCGGGGATGACCGAGCGGGGTAGCCGCTTAGATGCCTCTTGTGAGGGCTTTAATCCCTGGCGTCATGGGTAGGTAGCTACCAGCCGGAGATGACCGAGCAGGGTATCCGCACGGCTGCCTCTGAGGAGGGCTTCGATCCTTAGCGCGGGAGGGGCTGTAAGAATCCTATTAAGGATAACCGGGCAGTGAGGCTGCGCGGTTGCCTCTTGGCGAGGGCTTTGATCTCTGGCGTCGTGGGTAGGTAACTACCAGCTTGGGATGACCAAGCGGGGTAGCCGCTCAGATGCCTCCTGTGAGGGTTTTGATCCCTGGAGTCATGGGTAGGGAGCTACCAGCTGGAGATGACCGAGCAAGGGTCGGGCTCGGTTTCCTCTTGCGAGGTCTTTTGATCCTTCAGGACGGGGACCGAGCAGGGTTACTGCCCAGTGCCTCTTGGCGAGGACTTTGATCCCTGTCGGTTGTGGTAGGAAGCTACCAGCCGGGGATAGCCGAGCAAGGGTCTGGCTCGACTGCCTCAAAGGAGGACTTTGGTCCTAGCGCGGGAGGGGCCGTAAGAAGCCTACCAAGGACCCTTGGCCGAGCAGGGTTACTGCTCGGTGCCTCTTGGCGAGGGCTTTTGTCCTGAAGGATAGCCGAGCGAGGGTCGGGCTCGACTGCCTCTGGGAGGGCTTTTGATCCCTGTCAGTTGTGGTAGGAAGCTACCAGTCGGGGATAGCCGAGCAGGGTAGCTGCTGAGCTGCCTCTAAGGAGGACTTTGATCCTTAGCATTGGAGAGGCCATATGAGGCCTGCTAAGGATAACCGGGCAGTGAAGCTGCGCGGTTGCCTCTTGGCGAGGGCTTTGACCCCTGGCGTTGCAAGTAGGGAAGCTACCGGCCAGGGGTAGCCGAGCAGGGAAGCCGCTCAGCTGCCTCTAAGGAGGACTTTGATCCTTAGCGTTGGAGGGGCCGTAGGGGGACTGCTAAGGATAACAGGGCAGTGAAGCTGCGCGGTTGCCTCTTGGCGAGGGCTTTGATCCCTGGCGTTGCGAGTAGGGAAGCTACCGGCCAAGGATAGCCGAGCAGGGAAGCCGCTCGAATGCCTCTAAAGAGGACTTTGATCCTTAGAGTTGGAGGGGCCGTAGGAGGCCTGCTAAGGATAATCGGGCAGTGAAGCTGCGCGGTTGCCTCTTGGCGAGGGCTTTGATCCCCGGCGTTGCGTGTAGGGAAGCTACCGGCCAGGGATAGCCGAGCATGGTAGATGCTTGGCCGATTCTTCATGAGGTTTCGCCCGACCATCCCGTTGCAGGTATGGGGAACAGGAACGGTCGCGGCGAACGTGCGCGTAGCATGCGCATTGAATGTGTGGGGAGGCGAAGCGCCTGAGTCGCGTCGTTTCGATTCCGACAGAGAAGGCTCAATGATCGCCGCGTGGCATCGGCTTTTTGGGCGAAAACGGGCGAATGTTGAGTTCCGTTGGGGCGCAGTGGGCTATATAAATCCGAGGGGGCGCTGGTCCTTCCTTTCTTCACAAACAGATCGTTGAGAATGGAAGACTTCCCCTTTACCATCCCCGAAATCATCCACTTCGATGACGTATACCTCTACGACCGGAACTGCGCCGAGGACACGGTGCAGTTGGTCTATAAGAGCATCGAAGACCACTTTGGCCGGCTGCTTCCCCGGTGCTCCCCACTGCTGCAGCTGCTGATGCGCTCCACCTGGAGGGCGTCGCCAGGGCTTTACAACCCCTTGTATGAGCAACTCTACGATGAGGCCATGGGCAAGCTGCGGTCTCTGTGTTGCTTCGGCCTGATCTCCACGGGTCGGTTGGCTCGCTCGGTGGCACTCGTCCGTGAGTGTTACGAACTGAGGCTCGAGGTCAACGCGCGTGGGGGAAACGAGGGCAGAGGCTGGATCTCGCGAGGCCTCGGCTGGCGGAGATCTTTACTGAGTACCATGAGCAGTGCTCTCTGCACCCCCTTCCCCCGCTGCTGTAATTTTCTTTTTCTTTTTGTATGTATGGCTGAGGAGCCCATAATACCTTTTTGAATAAATAAGACATTTCCTTCTTTTTCGCAATGTTCCATTGATCTTTTATTAAATTAACAACAGACCCTAGGAAGAGTTTATATTGCCCCTAAAAAAGTACATGCTAATAGATGACCTTATTAGCGTGGCCCGAGCTCCCCGAAGGCTTGTTGGTCTCCGAGCCCGGGACCGGGGCTCCCTGGGCCCCGGACTGGTCATCTGCCGAAACGAGCATGATCTGGCCGATGGTCAGTTCGGCGGGAGAGGGGCGCTGCTCCTGCTCGCGGTCAGCCTGCCGCTTATCCCTCAAGTAGGCGGCGAGGTGCCCTGATCGGATGAGCTCCTCGACGTAGTCCCGGAGTTGCTTACAATCCTCCGTGGCGTGGCCCAGCGTCCGGTCGAAGGCGCAGTAGGGGCCCCGGGTTCGCTTCGAGGCCTGACGCGGAATTGGAGGGAACTTGAAGAATCCCTCGCCCTGGGCCTCCTCTAGTAACACTGCGAGGAAGACATTGAGTGGGGTGTACTCCTGGAACTTCGGGTGATAGGGTTGCTGACGCTCCGACCTCTCTTCCCGAGCCCTCTTCTTCTGGTCGGACCGTTCTGCTCGAGGGAGGTTCGCGTTCACCTCGGACTCGAGCTGGACCTCGCGCTCGGTCCACGCCTTGACCTTGGCCATGGTCTTAGGCTGCGCCAATGGAAAAGGGCGCAACCACTCCTTGTGCCTAAGACCGGATCTGAGCGCCGTGATGACGGTCTCGTCCCGGTGCTCAGGGACCTCGAGGAGGGCGTTGTAGAAGCGGGTGATGTAAGCTTTGAACGTCTCCTTGTCCCCGCTCTTAATTGTGAAGAGGTAGTCGACCGTGCGCTTCTGCCGACGGTTCTCGACGAAGTGGCCGAGAAACTGAGTAGCCAGCTCGTCAAAGGTCGAGATTGAGCGAGGCTCGAGTCTTCGGAACCAGTCCCGACCAGAGCGGATGAGGGTGGCTGGGAAGGCTCTGCACTGGGCGGCGTCGGAATGGTCCTGGAGGCTCATCCCCGCGGTGAAAGCATCCAAATGGTCTTTCGGGTCGGTTTTCCCGTCGAACAGAGAGACCTTCGGGGGCTTGTTGCACGAGGAGACGTGAACAGCGAGCAGTCCCTCGGTAAACGGCTTGGTGAGCGAGTCGGCGGCGTACTTAGCCCCGTCGCCCGAGAGGTGACCTTCTCGGCGCATGCCCTCGATCTTCTTCTCGAGGGCGTCGAGTCGGCCGTGGTACCCCGAGGATTCGGCGCCTTGTGATCCCTGGCCTCTGCTGTGGGAGATTTGAGTCTGGGCACGGCCTCGGTTCCTCTCGATGAGGTTCCTAAGATCCCCGGGCGAGGTGGCCCTCGAGCCGCCGTGGCGAGCCCCTTCTGTGCGACCCCGTCGAGGGAGGGGGTGTCGGTCATGCCTTGGGATAGGCGAGGTGACCGATATCTCCTTAGGGGGGTGAGGGTCGCGAGGAGGATCGAGGCAAGCCGCTCTGGCGGCGGATCTTGGTGTGGAGTCGTGGGGCGCACAGCGGGCCTCAGAGAGTATCTTCCCATGAGATCTGTGGCCATGGGACGTAGCCTGCCGGTGGTCAGCCGTGCCGACGAGGGCAGAGTCTTCTAGAAGCAGAGGAGCGGCGATCTGGGGCCCTGGCCCGGCCGTTTGGACGCGGACGAGCGCCTCCACGATGGACTGTAGTCGATCCATTCGGCCGGCGAGGGCATTGATGACGGTCGCCGGAGGAGGTTCATTCGCGTCTCCGGTGAGAGGGAGGCGGCTGCTGGTACCTCGATCTTCATGGTGATCGCACGCCATGTGGATGGAGATCGGAAGGCTAACTTTTGTTTTTGTGGAGTTTTGTTTCCCATACACGGCGCCAATTGATGGAGGTCCTTTTCGGGTTTCCGTCAGATGTTGTCTTCCGTCGATCTCCTGGTGGATCTTGGAGGTGATCTCCTGTTGCATATGGGTCTCAATGGGTTTTGAGGAGATTGGTGGTTTTGAGGAGTTTGTGCCGAGTACCTGCAAGGAAGTCCCGGGGTGGTTTGATACCACCAAGGACCCTCCGACGATCAAGTTAGCACAGATCCGGGCAGAGTAACGGCTAAGTGGGGTGAAAAAGGCTTACTTGACCCCTCTGTGATGGGGGTTTATATAGTGGCGGTAACACGCAGTAGCAGGCACGAGAATCTCGCCGGCAGTTACGCTCCCGACGTCACGCCCTCGTAATAAGCGGATCGCCCGTTAATGGGGATCGCGATGGCGTGGAACGTGGGATGTTGCCGGCGGAGAATCCGCGCATGGCGAGATTTGCGGAGTGGCGGTTACGCCTGTGAGTGGTAGAGTTGGTCGGTCGGAGGGACCGAGGAAGATGGCATCGGCGGATGAGCTCGGGAACGAGCGGGAGGGCCGAGGTATCTTGGTCCTGTGTAGCTCGGGGGCGAGCTTAAAGGCTGAGGAGGCCAATTTGCAGGGGCTCTGAGGTGAGCCAGCTTGTGCCTGCAAGTCGGGTACAGGGGTGTCCTGGTCGGCCCCTGTGGGCCCTTTCTTCTGAGTTTTTGGACACGTCATCTGCCACATGTCCTGATCTGGGAGATCGCTAACATAGAGCATCATCACATACCCCAATATATTAAAAAAAAACTTCTTAATTTGTACTGATCAATTTCATTTAACTATCTATCCATGCTTGTTTTTGATTTAGCCATCCATGTATAATTGCTTGTTGAGAATTTTAATGAAAGATTGATTGCAGATAAAAGAAGTTTACCGACCGGACCGTATGAACACTACCCTTAAAATCCGATTTCTAGAAGTTTACCGACCGGACCGTATGAACACTACCCTTAAAATCCGATTTCTTCCCTCGGAGGAAATTCCTTGATGTTAAGGTTGTGGTGGTCCGATTCACAGGGTAATCCATTGTCTTCGCTGTGAACGTACACTCACCACAGCGGTTACAAGAACTTGCCGAACTTTTGAGTACTTTTGAATTGAAGCGAATCAAAATGATGCAGAAGGTAGAGGAAATTTTCAGAAGAAGTGTAGTTTTCGATACAAGAAAGGGATGTTAAACAGAGAAAAAGATGGGAGACACAAATTGAAATATTAGCAAATTAGTAATAAACTGAAATCAAATCGGGTAGCAAATGAATTGCCTGATTTTATTACCAGAAATAAAAGACACCATATATCTTTGAATAATGGGTCAAGCGATTCAAATTCTTCCCATATGAAAAAAACCATGTACAGAAAAGATATGTCAATAGAATTTTCGTGCCGGTGCGCTAGCCCAAACCCCGAAAGGGCCGCTGGCCCTCATGATCCCTAGCCTATTATCCGGATAGCACGACTCCTGAATTACTTTACCAGGCCCACTAGATTTCCTACGACAATTAGATTGAAATATATACAACATTGCTTGAAGTACAACTTGCAGAGAATATACAGTTTCCATGTAAAGTACTATCGTTTTTTAATGGAAACATATGATATCCACCATCAAATTTGTAATAATAATAATATTATTATTATTATTATTATTTTTTGGTTGTTTGTGTCTCTATCAATTCTAGACATGTTGAAAGCTATAGTTTTGTAGGTCTACATTTGGGGAAATCATAACCATCAAATCCAGTTAGTTTAATAAATGTCGAAATTTGCAAATTAATGATTGATTGAGGCCACAACCGATAGGATAAAAAGGACCCCAACATATAATATTAATGAATATAAAAAGTGTACAAGAAATCTAGCTAATTTGTAATTAAGAAGCAATAGAGAGTATTTTAAAGTCAAGTGGTAACATCGCTATTTATGATATTTTACACAGTATTAATGTTCGTTTGATAGTTATACATAATAAATAATAGGGAAAATTGTCAAAAAGCTCCGACCAACTTCAAACTTAAGTAACAACCCTAGGCCTTTTGGTCTTGTAAAAAAAAAACCATGTTCCCAATCCAAAACCCTTGTATATCAGTTGGCTGCAATATCTAAGTAATTGCCTGTAATATCTAAGCAGTTGCAGTTGTCTGTAATATTTAAATATTTATCTGTAAATCTAAACGGTTGCCTATAATATCCAACAGTTGAGAGAATACAAGACCTATATGAAATGCAGCCTGTGGGATTTTTCACAAAGATTTTGAACAGTAGGTCTTTTCCAACAATTTCGAAAATTACGGGGTTTTTTAGACAACTCTTGATGGGGCCAGGGGATTTTTGACAATTTACCCTAAACATTACTCCTACAATAAGGGGTTGCCCCTACGGCTTTATCCGTACGGGCAAAGCAGTGCCCCTACGGATATATTCGTAGGGGCTCGAAAATTCTCCGTAGGTGCAATAGCCGCAGGTGCAAGTCTTCGTCCTGAACATGTCCCTACAGAGTAAAAATTGCCCCTACGGTTTAATGCGTAGGGGACTATGTACCTACGGTGTATTCCGTAGGGACAAAATATTTATTTAATTTAGTGGTTTATAAAATAAAATACTTGTCCCTCCGGTGCTATCCGTAGGAGCAACTTCCAGCCCCTACGGAGTTAGCCGTAGGTCCAGATATAAGCCCCTACGGATATATCCGTAGGGGCAAGTGTAATGCCTGTTACTGAGTCCATATGGGCAAAATGTCAGTTATCCTGATATTTTGTCCATACGGATAAATATGTAGGGGCAAACCGTGGACGGTGCAACAGATGGCCCTACGGATTATTCCATAGGGACATAATATCAGGGTTTTTTTAGAAAAGGATTTCCTGTTTTTAACCCGCCATGTGCACAATAATATATACATCATATAACCAAATACAGAAATATTCATAATCAACATCTCACGCATAATATATAAAAGGAATAGACAAACAGAATACGATATCAGGATAAATCTCCACTTATCCGTATCGGTTCGTGTATCGTACCAAGTACACTGAAATATATAAAACGGTTCTGATCGTCCGGGATATTGGATGCCAAATATACAATTTAAGTATCCATGATAAATCACACCATCCGATCCTACCGTCGCAATCCCACTATTCTGAGTGGTTCTACATGTTTCTATGTTCTTAATTTCGAATTTGTATCCAAAGACACCGAATCCTTTATAATATGCAACCTCCATATTAGGAAACTGAGTTAAACATCTTGAATTACTCTCTAACATGCAGACAAGTTCGGATCGTGAATTTAACAAAACAAATTTTACGACAAATACTTGACGATATAAGTTTAGATTAAAACTGGTAGCTATAACATATTATTCGAATAACTTACATGATCTGCAACCCAACCGCAAAAATTATCCTGATGATATTTTCCAATCGTTTATCGTTCCAATCAGGATGCCCCTCACATATCTCGTTAAAATGAATTCCGTTCTCAACAATAAATTATGACATTAATATATCATTTCATACATACATAAACATAAATATAACAATTAATCCAAAAAATTTACTCTCTAATTTTTTCAAGACATTCGTTATTGAGGAGGATGAACCGGTATATTTTGTTGATAAATATAGTGTCCACCCTCTTATAATCAGCTTTACCATATGGCCCGTCATGAATTCTTCGAGGCCGGTTAAGTCTCGTCTCAATATTCTCGTCCAGATAGCGGGAACAAAATGTGGTTGCTTCATCTAGAAAATAACCTTGCATGATAGAACCCTCTGGTCGATTTCTATTATGTATATAATCTTTTAGAGTGTAGAGATACCTAAAGAAAAATATGTTAAATAAATAAATACGGGCATACAGGACAACAATAATTTTACAAATTGCGCGAAACAAAAAATTCCACGTATCTCTCGACGGCATATATCCATCGATATTGTACCGGTCCGGCTAACTTAGCCTCAGTTGCAAGATGAACCGTCAGGTGTATTATGATATCGAATAATGACGGTGGGAAAATACGCTCAAACTTGCAAAATATCAACGAAATAGAATTTTCTATTTTCTCCAGCGTCACAACATCCAGTATTTTAACGCATAATTCTCTGAAAAAACAACATAGGTCATTGATTACTAGACCAACCGATTCGGGAAGGGAAGTCCTGAGGGCTAATAGGAGAAGGTGCTCCATAATAATATGGTGATCATGACTTTTCAGCCCACCGATCTTGCATTTCACAATTTTTATTTTCTTGCTAAATGGTCCTGAGAAACCCGTGGGAACTTTCAAATCATGCAACACCTGCAGGAATCTTTTCTTCTCCGGCTGTGACATATGATACGCGGCATTGGGAAGTACAAACTTGCCTGGTTTACCCGCTAACGGTTTAGGATGCAATTCACTTTTAATTTCCAAGTCCTGTATATCCATCCGAGCATTGAGGTTGTCTTTCGATTTTCCGTCTTCACAAAGAAGCAAGTTGAGTACGTGCTCGGATACTCCCTTCTCTATGTGCATGGCGTCCAGACAATGACGCACTAAATTTGTTGACCAGTACGGAAGCTCGAAGAAAATGCTTAACTTGTTCCAGAATGGTGGTTTGACCTGTTTTGTCGGATCCATTCCGAAGATCATATTATTGCAACTATCCCACTGAGCAGTCACGTCCTCTCCGAACAATGGGGCTGGAGGTCCAAGAAACTCATGATGACCATAAAAGTGAACAGCGTCTAACCTGTAGGGGTGGTCTAGAGGCAGGAAACGTCGATGGCCGCAATAACAAACCTTCCTGCTAAAATTCAAGAATTTCGATGTTGTATATTGATGGCAATAAAGACATGTTTTGTGACCATGTATGGACCAACCTGATAGTATTTTATACACAGGAAAGTCATTAATTGTCCACATTAAAGCTGCACGCAGTATGAATGTTGTATTTGTGTTTGCATCGTAAGTCTCTACATTATCAATGAATAAAGATTTTAACTTATCGATCAGAGGTCGGAGATAGATGTCGATATTGTTTCCCGGTGAGTTTGGTCCGTCGATAAGAAGAGGCATCATAAAGTATGATTGGTCCATAACCAACCAAGGCAACATATTATAAACTATCATTACAACGGGCCATGTACTGTGGCTTCCAGCCATATAGTTGAATGGGCAGAAGCCATCACTAGCGAGTACGATCCTGACATTGCGAGGATCGCTACCGAATATTTCGTGTCTCCTATCGAAATCCATCCATGTCGGTGAATCTCTTGGATGACTCATTTTTTCATCTTCAATTGGAGGAGCACAGTGATGCCAAATAATTGCCTCGGCTGTTTTCTTGCACCTGAATATCCTCTGCAGCCTCTGTGTTATGGGGAAAGTATTGTGCTATCTTGATAGGTATATCAGGCTTCTTATCAGAATCTTTCGGCTTATACATGGCCTCTCCGCATGTTGGACACTCTTTCAAATCTGAATTCTCTTTCCGGTACAACACGCAATGTTTAGGACATGCTTGAACCTTCTCACACTTCAAACCCAAATCAGACATCATCTTCTGGGCTCCGTACCAGCTGTCCGGCACGTTATTTTCCGGGGGTATAGAATCTTTCAAGAACGAAAGAAATATTGTGAATGACTTGTTGCTCCATCCATTTAGGCACTTAATCTGGAAAAGTTGGACGAACCATGAGAGGGTGGAGTACTTTGCATTCTCATAAATTGGTTTTCTAGTATCATTCATGAAATTTTCATACTTATCCACACGCGGTCCTTGACCAGAAGGAATGTCATCTTCGGTATGAATAGATTCATCTAGAGCAGCCTCTACCATGCCCTCCATTTCTTCTCCTGGAAAGAAATTACCGTCTTCTTCTTCTGCCGCATTATCGTCTTCTCTTTTTTCTTCTGCCGCATTATCGTCTTCTCCTTCTTCTTCTTCCGCATTACTGTCTTCTTCTCCTTCCCCGTGATATAGCTAAGTTGTATAAAATCTAGTAAAACCATGTTTAACAATATGAAGCTCTGCAAATTCTACCTTCTGTCAGTACCTATTCCCACATCTATCGCACGGGCAGAGAATCTTCTCTGACACGATCTTATTATGTGTGTGTGCAAATTCAATACAAGTAACAACTCCTGCGACAAACTTAGGTTGCATACATTTTTGCCAATCCACATACATCCAGTCCTTAACTCTGATGTACTCATGGGCTGTATAACATATAAATTGTAGGTTATGATGACTATATTGAGAAATCTAAGAACGGGATGGTTACTGACAAAGGAGAAAATCCGTGTATATGCTTTGTATGCGCGTTTGTCGTTGAAAAGAATAAATTATCGATAATCAAAGTTAGATTTGAGGATACCCATGTATAAGTTGTATTCTATATATGTGTGTTTCAATTTATGATTTCACTTAAGTGTAGAGTTGTTAGTGTGTATGTGTTGTGTGTGTGTTTGTTGTGTATTCGTGTTGTATGTGTGTGTTTCGGCTGTCGGAGGTAAGGCTTCTATCCCATTAAGAATGTATAGAGCAGACACCCATTCGCTTGTGCTTTCAACCATTTCAAGTAAATTTCGGCAGCACTTCCCCGCTGTTCTCCGAGTACACTGTAATAGAATAGATAATCATTTCATGTTAGGTCCACGTTGCCCACCCCGGTGCTTACGGGGAGGCGGAAAACATAATAAAAATTGGATTTTTATCAACTATAGGCAACATGGACCAAGTTTTAAGGATCTTTGCTAAACAAAAACAAGCTAACCCTAACTAGCAACTAGCTAAGTGATGGAAATGTTATACCTTGAGCTCAAAGTCCTTCTCTCCTTGCTCCTTGGAATGGTAGAAAGAGGTCACCTTGCTTGTCTTCTCCCGTCAAAGAAGGATCCACCCGAAAGCCTCGACCTTTAGCTTCAACTCCAAGCTAGGAGTAACTAGAGTGCAAGAAATGCTAAGACTTGAACCCTAGAAGAGAGTAGAGAAGATCAAGTGAAGGTTTTTCTCAAGCTTTTTGTTTCTCAACACATGAGAGGGAGAGAGCTTGAGGGAGAGGATGAGCAAGAGAGAGAAATGATATAAGAGAATGAATTATTAGTGAGCCATTCTCACTAATATGTGTGTAATATATTAATTAATTAATTAGCTAGAAAATTGTCATGGTTTAATCAAGATATGACCATTATCATTTCAATATTAATGCAAATTGCAAGGATCAAAGAGCATCTTCCAAATGAAATGATCATGGTCAAATTGTCAACTAGGTCAACAAGTCAATGAAGTCAAATAGTCAACAACAACAACCATGCACAATTATTAAGCTAATTATCAATTAACTATAATACACACAAAAGCAATAGGGTTAATAAAATGACAATAGTCATTAACCCTAAACAAGGTCCTCTCCCTCAATCTCAAGCAACTGTGCATACGCACCCGCATTCGTGATCCGAGGAACACGAATACACTGAGAAAAACCAATCTCAAATCATATACTAGGATCCGGCTTAAACCAAAGCCCGCTAGTATAAACTGTCCGGACAGCAAACGTGCATAAGTGCGCGGATGCGAACGAACCCTATCGCAAAACCATGCGACCTCTACTCATTTTGCCTAAAGGCGAATAGCTCTCTGTGTGGGACTCTAAAGACTCGACACTACGCTGGCAGTGGGTTTAACCACAGACCGCAAGCGGCACTAGCTGTACGTAACGGTCCCCAGGTAGATGTCGATAAGAAGACTGACGAGGTGAACCCCATCTGCACTCCTACTGAGCCTGTATGTGACAGTCTCCGTACAGTCCGGTTTGTTCGTCTGATACATCGCATGGCGGGCCTAGGGGGGCGGCGAACGTCAGTCCCCTAATAGCGGTACAAGTCGTGCCGGAGTGAAGCCCAGAACACCCTGAGATAACACTGGAAACCTACCAGTATATCTCGCTTGCCCTGGCCAGGGACTACTCGTGTAATGGCTCTCCTAGACATAGCGCGATGTCAACCCCCAATACCGGGAGAGACGAATCCTGTCTAACCATAACTGCCTCCAAGTGCTTCGGGACTGCTCCCAACTACTACCTGTTTGCACGACTCAGCAGAGCCGTGGTAGGGTAGTAATCAAAGAACAGTGGGAACACACTCGAGGCGAAGTGACAGTGTCAAGTCAGCGGACTAAGCTGTACTCATGTTGTCACGCCCCGCTTCCCAGAGTACGCAAGATTTGGGCACGTGACATAGCCAACCATGCTACCTGTGGGTAGGAAGTATCCATCCACAGTCACATTACGGTTGTAAGGATATCAAGAACAGAATAAAACTAATCTAATACATGTCCAAATCCATAATAACAAGAATCAATAAACAATAAGTGCGGAAGCTAATGATCCAATACAATGAATAAACAGTATGTCCCATAATGCGGGCTCACATCTGGAAATGAAATGACATAAATAAACTAAACTCTAAGGAACTCACAGTTCAGCCTGCTGGCTGAAGCACTCCTGCTCGGTCGACGACAAAGGTACGGAATCTGGGCCATGCAAAACCCAGACGTCAGCGCGTCATGATATCAAGTATGTAGCATAAACATGGTAATAAACAATGCAAGCATGAACATGAATAAAGCAGCAATAAGAAGTAATAAACAGGGTAATGTGCAGTAGTGACTAAACTGTCCTATCAGGTTTTCTACTCTATAGTCTTTGAAACCAATTGATGAATCGTCGATGTAACTCAATAGTATCCCGTGCGTGCCCGGGACCACGGTCATGACCCTCGGGGCTGAATCCGAGACGTGCCGCTAAGCAGTAAAAGGTAGTAGGATGGACGAGTGATGTCAGCAACAACACTCCGGAGCTGGCCAAGCCCGTAAGACTGATCAGAACAATGTATCGAACTGTTGAGTTACAAGTCGGTTTCACCTTTGATTTCCCCATACCCCCAAGCTATGTATGTCATGTCAGGTATTCAGTATTCAAGGACTAATGCCAACACAAAGTCAAATAAAGGTAGGTCTGTCTGGATCGACAGCAGGAATGGTTAGGTTGGTCGGCATTAGGCATGAAATCGTGGGACAAGTAATGTCATGGTACAACAGGATGAGTCGGTATGTATGTATATGTCAGGTGTAGCAGGGTCAGGTCAATATGTCGTGCAATCGGGTAAGTGCTCACAACCGGTATACAATCAATAATGAATAACAGCAGGAAACAGTATTTAACCACAATATTCCATATAACTACAGTGATGATTATATTCTCTCATTAACCTGTTCGATTATCTTTAGGGTGTAATAGCCACAAGGTAAAGCAATATTCACACTTATAAATTAAGGAACTACATGAAATTATACTAAATGTAATAATTGTCTCAAGAATGGTTTAACAGTTCAAGCAGATATGATCCAGTCGTTTTATTTAGTTAAAGCATGGATTGATGCGGGTTAATTACTTACGGGGAAACGGTTGTAACGATTCCATTATGAGGATAACAGCAATATTACGATGTCAAATGCCATCATTAAAGTACAGCATTAAAATAGTGTGAAATAAATTGCGTGGCAAGACTAGATCTCGCACGCTAGCATGTTCAAGCAAGTATTCAGATACTTGCCTCGACGGTCTGCAAACTGGAACACGGATGCGATATCGGTGGAAACCACGATAAGCTAGCACGGGCCACGGATCAGGTCTCAACAGCGAACAACGGGATCATACGGACTAGGGGGCTTCGCTGTAGCGTCGGGTTCGCCAAGACAGCAACGGTCGGATCCGGCAGCAAACAGAAACAACAAGTTAGCAAACATAAACTACGCATCCAAAAATACGGACCAGCGGAGGGATTGTACCAAGAGGAAGCACAAGGAAGACTCACCGAGAAGAAACAGGGTGCAAACACGATGGCTCGACGGCGAAGCGACGGCGGCGGCTGCAGCAAGGGTGAAGGGCCTCGGGTGTGCAGGGGAAGGTGCTGCGGCGATCTGGAGGAGAGGGGGTCGGCTCTGGTGGTCGAGGGAGAAGGGAGGTGGTCGGAGGTGGCGTCGACGAGGTCGCCGGCGCGTTTCTCCGGCGAACAAGAGAGGGTGCAGGGTCGGCTCGGGTGTGCTCGTGGTCCAGCGAGGAGAGGAGGGAAACGACGACGAGGTCTCGACGAGGGGTGTGAGAGGGAGTCGTGGGGTTGTCGACGACGATGGGTGGCGTCGACGGCGAAGGTTGCGAGGGTGGAGGCGAGGTCGGGAATGGGTGCAGTGCAGGAGAGAGGAGGAAGGAGGAAGGCGCGTGGGTCTCGTGGTGGCGAGGGCGGCGACGGCGAGGTCGCGGGGGATCGGCGGTGAGGTCGCGGTAGGCTAGGGTTAGGGTTAGGGTTCGTGGTCGCGATGGAGGAGGATGGTGAGGGGCGGCTGTTGCATGGTGAATATAGAGAGAGAGAGAAAGAGAAGATTATGATATATGGAGAGAGAGAGTGTTTGATGAGGAGAGAGATTGAGGGAGGAGAGAGAGAGAGAGAATGGGAGGCGGGGCCCACGCGACAACCAAGCTCTGCGATTGGTTGGAGAGAGATTTGTGAAGGATTTTGAGGGATATGCAGCTGAGGAAATTTATATTCGTATAAATATATTTTAGATATTAAATTGAAACGGGCCCTTTTTGGCGCGAAATGAAACATTTCCAAATCGCGCCCGGGTTGCGCCCAAATGTTCCAAATTCAAATTATAGGATTTTAAGCGGGTTCCAAATTTTGAAAATAGGTGTTTAATGATTAAAATGCATGCCCCCAAGTCGGACACTTGCACGCGCGCGTAGTCGTCCAAACCTGCCCGTTTAGCCAAACGGAACGGAATCTCGACACGCGGACGCTACCACGCGACTAGTGGCGACGAGTAGGCCAACATGGACATCTTAAATTTCATTTTAGGAGTTAAAATTTGTTATGTGCCAAAACGACTTAACCGGGTAAAATTTAGCAATAAACACCAGAAAATCAGGAAAATTGGAAATGAGCAAACCACAACCCTCAACTAGTAATATAAATAGTATTATTGGGCTCGGGTGTTACATCATACCCAACTACAAAAGAATTTCGTTCTCGAAATTCCAAGAATACAAGATAGCTAACTACTGGAAAAGGTGAGGGAATTTCTGCCGGATCTCGTCTTCTCGCTCCCAACTGGATTCTCCATGCGATCGATTACCCCAAGAAACTAGCACAAGAGGGATAACCTTGTTCTTAAGAACCTTTTCTCTTCGATCCTTGATTTCAACTGGTCGCTCCTCGAAAGTCAGATCCTCTCGTACAGTCAACTCCGAATGATCCAAGACATGAGTCTCATCACGAACATACCTCCGTAGTTGAGACACATGAAACACATGGTGAATTCCTGCTAATGACGGTGGTAACGCCAACCTGTACGATACCTCTCCAACACGCTCCAATATCTCGAAGGTTCCAACGAATCGGGGACTAAGCTTTCCCGACTTCCAAAGCGAATCACCCCTCTAGTCGGTGATATCTTCAGGGATACCAAATCACCCACGGCGAACTCTAGAGGTCTTCTTGATGTGTCGGCCCAACTCTTCTGTCTGTCTTGAGCTGCCTTCATATGCTTCCTGATTGTATTCACCTTCTCGACTGTCTGTACCACCAAATCTGGTCCTAGTAACCTTCGTTCACCAACATCATCCCAACAACCGGCGAACGGCACTAACGACCATACAACGCTTCAAACGGAGCCATCTGAATTGTCGCCTGGAAGCTATTGTTGTACGAAAACTCCACCAGGTGTAGATGATCCTCCCAAGAACCTTTGAAGTCTAACATGTAAGCCCTCAACATATCTTCAAGGGTCTGGATCGTTCTCTCTGATTGTCCATCAGTCTGAGGATGATAAGCTGTGCTAAACTTCAATCGAGTCCCCAAACTTTCTTGTAAGCTCCTCCAAAAGTGCGATCAGAACCGAGTGTCCCGATCGGACACGATGCTTACCGGTATTCCATGCAATCTGACAATCTCCTGCATGTACCGCTCTGCCAAAGTCTCTGTCGATTGACCAACCCGAAAAGGAATAAAGTGAGCTGCCTTGGTCAACCGATCGGCAATCCCCCATACTGCATTGTTGCCCTTTGGACTCCGCGGTAAAGCCGTCACGAAATCCATGGTTATATGTTCCCACTTCCATTGAGGAATCGGAAGTGGTTGCAACAAACCAGCAACCCTTTGGTGTTCAGCCTTGACTTGCTGACACACCAAGCACTTAGCCACGAAGCGAGCAATTTCCCGTTTCATACCTTCCCACCAGAAATGCTGTCGAAAATCTCGGTACATCTTAGTCCCTCCTGGATGTACAGAGTAAGCTGAACTGTGTGCCTCCTTCATAAGCTCTTCACGCACATCTCCTTTTGGCACACACCCACGGCTACCATATCTCAACGAACCATCTTCATGGATCAGTAAATCGGTTCGTAGTCCAGCTCCAACCTGCTCTCGAAACTTTTGCAGTCTAGGATCCTGCGATTGCGCCGCTTTAATCTTCTCAACTAAGGGCGATTGTACTTGCAACTGTATCAACTGTCCTGTAGCACGCGGTAGCACAACCTCCAAGTCAAATCTCCGAAACTCCTCAATGATCTCTCTCTGTGCAGTCAATAACTGAATTGCTGGTAACCGACTTAGCGCATCTGGCACGACGTTAACTCTTCCCGGATGGTACTTAAGATCAAGGTCGTAGTCGGCCATCAGCTCCAACCATCTGCGTTGCCTCATGTTCAACTCCTTCTGAGTGAACACATACTTCAAACTCTTGTGATCCGTAAAGACTTCAACTCTCTCGCCCAAAAGGTAGTGTCTCCAAATCTTCAGGGCGAAGATCACGGCTGCAAGCTCCAAGTCGTGAGTCAGATAGTTCTTCTCATGAGTCTTCAGCTGTCTCGAAGGCCAATGCACATCCATCCGTCCAAACAAACGGTGCCTCCTTACGCGTAAGCTTGGTTAACGGCTCAGCTAAACGAGCGAAGTTCTCCACAATCTTCTGTAGTAACCGGCGAGTCCAAGAAAACTTCTTATCTCTGCAACATTCTTTGGAACAGGCCAATCTCGAACTGCTGCCATCTTCTCGGGATCAACGGCGATTCCATCGCCCGACACGACGTGCCCCAGAAAATTCACTTCTTCCAGCCAGAATTCGCACTTACTCGTCCTCGCGAATAATTTCTCTTGTCTCAGCATCGGCAGTGCGATCCTTCTTCTTCACTAAAAGAACTGGAGCTCCCCACGGTGAGTTGCTGCTTCGAATTCATCCCTTCTCGAGTAATTCACCCACTTGTTTCTCAGCTTCTTCCCACTCCACAGGTGCCATCGGATACGCTTTAGACACTGGCGCTGCACCAGGACTAAGGTCAAACGTGAACTCCACGTCTCGCTTCGGCGGTAAGCCCGAAATGTCTTCAAACACATCCATAAAGTCGCGAACAACTGCCGGCTCTTCCTTACTATCCACTACCATAGCCGCAAGAATATTGTTCGTCGGCCTAGCCCTAAACTCGACTGGCCCGACAGAACAGCTTTCTCCAATGAAAGTAAACTTAGGATGTCCGGGAATCTGGAAATTACCTTCCTTGCCCTACAGTCAATGTGGGCGTGGAAAGTGCCAAGAAAATCCATTCCCAAGACTACTTCATAACTGCCCGCATCAATCACCAAGAAATCTGCAAAGAGCTCCCGACCACAAACAACAACAGTACCATCTCTACATTCCTTACTAGCTATGATTTTCCCATTCCCAGTGTGTATGTCCCAGAAACTAGACAGGGTCGTGCAGGTGATCGAGTGTGTAGTTATAAACTTGGATGACATAAACAATGGGATGCTCCGAAATTAAGTAATGCCAAAGCGGAAAAACCATGAATGAGTAAATTACCTGAATCCACTTCTCCCGATGCCTTAGCTTCTTCAGCTGTCAACGCGAACGCTCGAGCCTGCTGTGGTCCTTGAGTAAGCGGTTCCTGTCCTTGGAACGGTCCCTGCGGAGACTTCTGTGTATCATCCCTTGTGTGAGGCGTCGACGGACAAGCATCAACGGTGTGATCTGCCGCTCCACATCTAAAACAGAGTCCCAGCCTCATACGACACTTCTTTCGCACATGTCCGGGTTTATGGTAGTATCTACAGATCACTCTCCCCTTCCGATCACCCATACTTGTTTTCTTCATTGGTGCCACGCTGCGCCTGTTCACTGGAATACTTCTACGTACGGACGTGGGGTCCAGTGCAAATGCTGGTTCCAGCTCGAGTTGTTCCTTTAGTTTCTCCAGCAATCCCCTTATCACTCTTTGCCTGGCGGCTAAGACCGCATGCCCTGGGTCCGTCTCCAAATTCTGACCGGCCATATTCCTGGAAATCAAAGTACCCACATTAACATGATGATAGTTTTCAAGTATAGATCAAGGCTAGAACTCCAAGATACTTAAATAGAGTGCTGCATTGTAGCTATGCCGCGGTATCATAGCCGCAATTACTTAACTCCACCCAAGTCGCCTAAGTCCTAGAGATAACAAGAAGTTAGGTTTTCAAGTTTGACAATGCAAAGTAAGTTTGCATGCCGACATGATCCGGAAGAATGATTCAAGGATGGTAAAACGATCAAAGTGGCAGGACATGTTTCCTAATCACGGGTATTCTGATTCGTGCATCGGGTGCGATACCCAACTACAAAGAATCAACCCAATTAACCCATGGCTCTGATACCATAAAACCATGTCACGCCCCGCTTTCCAGAGTACGCAAGATTTGGGCACGTGACATAGCCAACCATGCTACCTGTGGGTAGGAAGTATCCATCCACAGTCACATTACGGTTGTAAGGATATCAAGAACAGAATAAAACTAATCTAATACATGTCCAAATCCATAATAACAAGAATCAATAAACAATAAGTGCGGAAGCTAATGATCCAATACAATGAATAAACAGTATGTCCCATAATGCGGGCTCACATCTGGAAATGAAATGACATAAATAAACTAAACTCTAAGGAACTCACAGTTCAGCCTGCTGGCTGAAGCACTCCTGCTCGGTCGACGACAAAGGTACGGAATCTGGGCCATGCAAAACCCAGACGTCAGCGCGTCATGATATCAAGTATGTAGCATAAACATGGTAATAAACAATGCAAGCATGAACATGAATAAAGCAGCAATAAGAAGTAATAAACAGGGTAATGTGCAGTAGTGACTAAACTGTCCTATCAGGTTTTCTACTCTATAGTCTTTGAAACCAATTGATGAATCGTCGATGTAACTCAATAGTATCCCGTGCGTGCCCGGGACCACGGTCATGACCCTCGGGGCTGAAACCGAGACGTGCCGCTAAGCAGTAAAAGGTAGTAGGATGGACGAGTGATGTCAGCAACAACACTCCGGAGCTGGCCAAGCCCGTAAGACTGATCAGAACAATGTATCGAACTGTTGAGTTACAAGTCGGTTTCACCTTTGATTTCCCCATACCCCCAAGCTATGTATGTCATGTCAGGTATTCAGTATTCAAGGACTAATGCCAACACAAAGTCAAATAAAGGTAGGTCTGTCTGGATCGACAGCAGGAATGGTTAGGTTGGTCGGCATTAGGCATGAAATCGTGGGACAAGTAATGTCATGGTACAACAGGATGAGTCGGTATGTATGTATATGTCAGGTGTAGCAGGGTCAGGTCAATATGTCGTGCAATCGGGTAAGTGCTCACAACCGGTATACAATCAATAATGAATAACAGCAGGAAACAGTATTTAACCACAATATTCCATATAACTACAGTGATGATTATATTCTCTCATTAACCTGTTCGATTATCTTTAGGGTGTAATAGCCACAAGGTAAAGCAATATTCACACTTATAAATTAAGGAACTACATGAAATTATACTAAATGTAATAATTGTCTCAAGAATGGTTTAACAGTTCAAGCAGATATGATCCAGTCGTTTTATTTAGTTAAAGCATGGATTGATGTGGGTTAATTACTTACGGGGAAACGGTTGTAACGATTCCATTATGAGGATAACAGCAATATTACGATGTCAAATGCCATTATTAAAGTACAGCATTAAAATAGTGTGAAATAAATTGCGTGGCAAGACTAGATCTCGCACGCTAGCATGTTCAAGCAAGTATTCAGATACTTGCCTCGACGGTCTGCAAACTGGAACACGGATGCGATATCGGTGGAAACCACAATAAGCTAGCACGGGCCACGGATCAGGTCTCAACAGCGAACAACGGGATCATACGGACTAGGGGGCTTCGCTGTAGCGTCGGGTTCGCCAAGACAGCAACGGTCGGATCCGGCAGCAAACAGAAACAACAAGTTAGCAAACATAAACTACGCATCCAAAAATACGGACCAGCGGAGGGATTGTACCAAGAGGAAGCACAAGGAAGACTCACCGAGAAGAAACAGGGTGCAAACACGATGGCTCGACGGCACTGGATCGCCGGCGAAGCGACGGCGGCGGCTGCAGCAAGGGTGAAGGGCCTCGGGTGTGCAGGGGAAGGTGCTGCGGCGATCTGGAGGAGAGGGGGTCGGCTCTGGTGGTCGAGGGAGAAGGGAGGTGGTCGGAGGTGGCGTCGACGAGGTCGCCGGCGCGTTTCTCCGGCGAACAAGAGAGGGTGCAGGGTCGGCTCGGGTGTGCTCGTGGTCCAGCGAGGAGAGGAGGGAAACGACGACGAGGTCTCGACGAGGGGTGTGAGAGGGAGTCGTGGGGTTGTCGACGACGATGGGTGGCGTCGACGGCGAAGGTTGCGAGGGTGGAGGCGAGGTCGGGAATGGGTGCAGTGCAGGAGAGAGGAGGAAGGAGGAAGGCGCATGGGTCTCGTGGTGGCGAGGGCGGCGACGGCGAGGTCGCGGGGGATCGGCGGTGAGGTCGCGGTAGGCTAGGGTTAGGGTTAGGGTTCGTGGTCGCGATGGAGGAGGATGGTGAGGGGCGGCTGTTGCATGGTGAATATATAGAGAGAGAGAAAGAGAAGATTATGATATATGGAGAGAGAGAGTGTTTGATGAGGAGAGAGATTGAGGGAGGAGAGAGAGAGAGAGAATGGGAGGCGGGGCCCACGCGACAACCAAGCTCTGCGATTGGTTGGAGAGAGATTTGTGAAGGATTTTGAGGGATATGCAGTTGAGGAAATTTATATTCGTATAAATATATTTTAGATATTAAATTGAAACGGGCCCTTTTTGGCGCGAAATGAAACATTTCCAAATCACGCCCGGGTTGCGCCCAAATGTTCCAAATTCAAATTATAGGATTTTAAGCGGGTTCCAAATTTTGAAAATAGGTGTTTAATGATTAAAATGCATGCCCCCAAGTCGGACACTTGCACGCGCTCGTAGTCGTCCAAACCTGCCCGTTTAGCCAAACGGAACGGAATCTCGACACGCGGACGCTACTACGCGACTAGTGGCGACGAGTAGGCCAACATGGACATCTTAAATTTCATTTTAGGAGTTAAAATTTGTTATGTGCCAAAACGACTTAACCGGGTAAAATTTAGCAATAAACACCAGAAAATCAGGAAAATTGGAAATGAGCAAACCACAACCCTCAACTAGTAATATAAATAGTATTATTGGGCTCGGGTGTTACACATGTCACCTGGGAACTGATAACTGACGATAGGTATAATACCAACCATCAGTTCCCGACGAGTCCTGTCCAGTGTACTCGTAACCCAACGAGCACCCGCATACTATCTCAAGTACGACGTACCGACGGCTGTGGGACAGACCGTCTCCCGTGCTGGGATGAGAAGCGCATACGCTAGTCTACTCCGGAGTATCGATGCCCTATCTCGGTACTCCCACGACTAGGGACGTGTATAAGGATGTGCTTGTAGATTACCCAGCCCCCACGAGTGTGATCGCCATCACAACGCCGGTAATCAAGCAAAGATCCTAAGGGCTCTACTAATGCGTATAGGTGATATAATAAATAAACACACATGTACACATTAAAGCAGAAACAAACCAAGTAGCATACTACTATATTGAGCAAGATTGTCTGTACAACTGTGAATATCCCAAGCTTCCATCAAGTAATATACATACTAGTATGATACAGTAATGGTCTCTAGGGCATATACACTAACAATCTTCCACTTGCACTAAGGCCATGTACTGGCGTATCGAAGACCTATCATCTCGATCAGCCGCTCAAACTGAGTCTGGGGTAAAGCCTTCGTGAATGGGTCCGCAGTGTTGTCCTTTGTGTCCACTCTCCGCACCTCGATCTCCAGTCGATCAATGATCTCCCTGATCAGGTGATATCGCCTTAAGATGTGCCTGGATTTCTGATGGGACCTTGGTTCCTTCGCTAAAACTATAGCCCCATTGTTATCGCAATACAAAGGTATTGGGTCAACAATGGACGGAACCACCTGAAGTTCACTAATGAACTTCTTTATCCAGACCGCCTCTTTTGCGGCATCGCTTGCAGCAATGTATTCAGCCTCCATCGTCGAGTCTGCGACGGTATCCTGCTTGGAACTCCTCCAACATACCGTCCCTCCGTTGAGGGTAAACACAAAACCCGAGACGGACTTGCTGTCATCCTTGTCACTCTAGAAGCTTGAATCGGTAAAGGACTCGACCCTGAGGTCTCCATTACCGTAAACCAGGAACACCTCCTTGGTCCTTCTCAGGTACTTGAGAATGTTCTTCACTGCTGTCCAGTGGTCCTCCCCTGGGTCTGACTGATACCGGCTTACCGCGCTCAACGCGTAAGCTACATCTGGTCTTGTACATAGCATCGCATACATTATAGATCCTACCGCCGAAGCGTAGGGTATAGTGCTCATGCGAACCCTCTCCTCGTCAGTCTTAGGAGACATCTTCTTGGAGAGGGTAATTCCGTGCAATGCGGGTATGTTACCGCGCTTGGAACCCTCCATACTAAATCTCTTTAGTACGGTCTCTATGTACCTGGACTGCGAAAGTCCCAATAGTCTCTTGGATCTATCTCTATAGATCTTGATCCCCAGAATGTACGAGGCATCACCCAGGTCCTTCATGGAGAACCTTTGTGACAAAAATAGCTTGACCGATTGTAGCATAGGAATATCATTTCCTATCAAAAGAATGTCGTCCACGTACAAGACTAGGAATACGACAGTTCGTCCTACAATCTTCTTATATACACAGGGTTCATCTTCATTTTTGATGAAATCAAATTCCTTGATTGCCTCATCAAAACAGATGTTCCAGCTCCGCGATGCCTGCTTTAATCCATAAATGGATTTAAGCAACTTGCACACCTTTCCGCTGCTCCCACTGTCTACGAAACCTTCTGGTTGATCCATGTAAACGCACTCTTCCAAACAACCGTTTAGGAAAGCCGTTTTAACATCCATCTGCCAGATTTCATAGTCATGGAAGGCAGCAATGGCAAGTAGGATCCGAATGGATTTGAGCATAGCCACCGGAGAAAAAGTTTCATCATAGTCCAAACCAGGTCTTTGACGAAAACCTTTTGCAACGAGTCTAGCTTTATAGGTTTCCACCTGCCCATCTACACCAAGTTTCCTTTTGTAGATCCATTTGCATCCAACGGGTTTTACCCCAGGTGGAGCAATATCCAAGGTCCACACTTTATTGGCGTACATGGACTCCATTTCGGATTGCATTGCTTCCTGCCACTTATCAGAGTCCCTACTGATAATGGCCTGCCTGAAACTGGTAGGGTCATCTTCTTCCAAGATGCAATCCTCTCGATCCCCGTCAATGAGAAAACCGTAGTATCTCTAGGGCGGATGAGAAATCCTACCAGATCTGCGGAGTGGCTGAGGTTCGTTTGGGGTTATTGAATCTAGCGGTTCCACCAAATCTTTTGTTAAAGTTTGTGTTTCTGGAATTTCATCCAGTTCTACCGTGCTGCCACTAATGTTTTTAACAAGAAATTCTTTTTCTAAAAATGTGGCATTTCTTGAAACAATTATCTTCTGTTCCTCTGCATGGTAGAACAGATACCCACTTGAATCTTTTGGGTATCCCACAAACTTACACAAAACTGCCAGTGCCTCAAGTTTGTCTGGGTTCTGCTTTTTGACATAAGCTGGGCAACCCCAAATCTTAACACGTTTAAGATACAAACTCTTACCACTCCATATTTCATACGGAGTCTTAGGCACGGATTTGGATGGAACTTGATTCAATAGATGTGCTGCAGTTTGAAGTGCATATCCCCAGAATGAAAGAGGTAACTCAGCACTACTCATCATGGAGCGAACCATATCCAATAGGGTACGATTCCTCCGCTCCGATACACCGTTGTGCTGTGGTGTATAAGGAGGAGTAAGCTGAGAGAGAATACCATTCTCTTTTAAGTAATCTAGGAATTCCGTGCTTAAGTACTCCCCTCCCCTGTCAGACCGGAGGATCTTGATACTTTTGCCTGTCTGGTTCTCTACTTCGTTTCTAAATTCCTTGAATTTCTCAAAAGCTTCAGATTTGTGTTTCATCAGATACACATATCCGAACCTAGAGAGATCGTCAGTGAATGTGATGAAGTACGAGAACCCACCCCTTGCATGTATAGACATCGGACCACATACATCACTATGTACGAGTCCCAAGAGCTCTGCTGCTCTTTCTCCATGTCCGGTGAACGGAGATTTGGTCATTTTCCCTTTGAGACAAGACTGACAAGTTTCATAAGATGAAAACTCGAACGCATCCAAGAGTCCATCTTTATGCAACTTACTCAGTCTTTTCTCTCTGATATGACCAAGTCTACAATGCCACAAGTAGGATTCATTCGTATCTGAATTCTTCCTCTTGCGTGTGTTTTGTATATTGAGAACTGTATTCTGATTTAGAACGTAGATACCATTACACAGTGTACCCTCTGCAACCAGTACCTTATGAAGGTAAATGTTCATGATATTCTTTTCAAGAACAAAGTTATATCCATCTTTATCGAGTAAAGACACTGATATGATGTTGCAAACCATGGAGGGTACATAGTAGCAATCGTTCAAAATCATAGTCTTGCCATTTGGCAATACTAGGTGATATTCACCGACGGCTGCCGCATAAACTTGTGCTCCGTTCGCTACTCTGAGCGACATATCACCCGGTGCAACTTTCCTACTTTTTCTCAGTCCCTGCAATAAATTACAGATATGAGATCCTGATCCGGTATCAAGTACCCAGGAGGTAGGGCTGACCATAAAACAGTTCTCAATTACAAGAACACCTGAAGTAGATGCAAAACCATGCTTCTTCTTCAACTGGGTATCCTGGAAATCCATACAATCCCCTTTCCCATTCTCATACTCATGACTGTTGTCATAAGTTAGAGCTGAACCAACTTTCCCCAGTCCCGAATAAGAATTCGGATCGGTCAAGCAATATATTTTATTATCTTGATTAGGGCGTGAAAAGGTTGCTGCCTGGAGAGAGAGAAAAGAAACACTCAGCGTATGCTCTTGCAAGATTAGATTGGTTTATTAATTTATCTAACCAGGATGTCTCCCACTGTTTCCTCAAATTCTTCTTAAAACCTTTTTAAAAGAAGAACTAGCCGGGTTTTAATTCACGTCACAATACTTGCTTAACCTTTCAGCCAGGCTAGTGTCGGTACTTCGAGGGAGGTTTTCCAACGCTTTCGCGAAGTTCCTTAATTATAGAACCTCTTTTCCCTGGGGGCGTAGCCCCGCTAACACCTTTCTAGACACCTACTAGGTTTATAGCATTGATCGTTAAGTGAAATAATCTCCCGAGAGTAAACCAACTCATCAGTGGGATCGGGATCCAACTTTCATTGTGTGATAACCTAGATGGAATCCACTCTAGTCACCACACTCCAGAAGGTATGCTAAATCTGCAAGTTTCAGTTCTTTTGAAACTCCCGATGTGGTTTTTGCCCCTAGGACCCAAGTGATCTTGACACAGTCAACAAATCAGAGAGTCCTAGTCAAGTTCATCCCGTCGTTGTCTTGATTGCATTAAACCCACCTGCATAACCCTTGACACAGTCAACAAGGTTACACAAATGTCCTAACCAATCACATTGTATCCAGCAAATAAGCAACACTTAGCTACCGTTCACTGCGCCTTGACACAGTCAACAAACGCAGCACGAATACTAAGTATAACTTATAAGAAACGACGGAGGGCTACGGCTGGGTTTTTGGCGAAAAACCCGTTAACGTAATGAACTTGATATCGTTGAAGGAACATGATACAGTTTTTGAAAATATTGTGGCGAAAACTTTTTGCTAAAGAGGTCACTCCCTGTGAAGGGATCTCGGCTCTTTCCTCGTCGAATGAGGTGCAGGATATTCCAAATTGAATACCTCGATGCAAATCAAAAATAATCGACTATAGTGAAGTTATTACCCTGACGCAAATTTTTGTCCAAGGGGTCACTCCCGGTGAAGGGATCTCGGCCCTTGCCTCGTCGACTGAGGTGCTGGGCATTCACAACCGAATACCGCGATGCAAAACAAAAAATGAACGTCCTTGCAATAACAGCTTTTTTTGAAAAAATTGTTCCAACAACGTCTTTTAGGTTTATTTTCTTGCATTAGTTCTTTTAATGCGTCCCATCATTTAAATCCTACCATTGCAGAAAACAACCAAAATATGACGTACGCTTATGCCATTCGCATTCGCCACTGGGCCCCGTCATCACCCGTTAGGTTACTTAACTAACGACAGAGCGGGGGCTGGGCTAGCGCGGCTGTAAAACATAAGCAACGCCTAAATAGTTATTATATATAAATATATAGCAATGATGGACATTACAGATCACAGATGAATACATTGGATATACTAGGAATCCGCAATGTGTTCGAGCCTGCAACGCAAAGCGGATTACACGGTCGCGGTGAATAGCCAATACCCCACCCAAGACCCCTACGGGTGCGGCAAACTACCCGCCAAGCACCCGAAGCGAAGCAACCTCCCTCACCACCGTGAGTAGGCCACTCGGCGCTTCGAGATACCCGGTAGTTTGTGCACCCCCTCCATGGGTCTATCCTAGGAGCAAAAACAGTAAAAAGAATTATACAATGACGGCTACAACCCCGACCCGGTTGTGCGGCCATACAAATAATATTATTACATCAATTTACATGTTACAAATGAATGAAAGAAAAATAACGCTCATCTCACATCCACCCCGGCTATTCACCCGCGACAATCCAATCCATTCATATCCACAAACCAATAACAATCACAGATCACAGAGATGTATAACCCCGACTAATCGACTTATAGCGATTAGCCGACGTTCAATACATGCAAGCATCACAGATATAACCGATATAGTTAAAGTGTAGTGAAGTTCCGAAAAAAATACGGATTTATAGGCCCCCAAAAGTAAATTTTAGTTCTGGAAAATCTGGGCACATATAACATATCCTAAAAATCCCAAAACCAACACAGAAACACTCTGCACCAAAATCGAAGCAGAGAGGGGACCAGACGGCCGCGCTTCCGCGGCAAGAGCTTCCTCTTGCCGCGGATCGCTCTTGCCGCGGATCCGCGCTCCTCTGATCGCCTCTCTGGTTCGTATTTGGTGGTTTTCTATACAAAAGCCTGAGATAATTTTTGGTGTATAACAAATGTCATTTTCACCAGAAAAAAAATTAACAGAAACTAGGGTTTTGCAAAGTTTGGTTTTTGGATTTTCCGGTTTCGAAACTTCGTTACACTTCACTACCTAGCTAGTTTAAGTTTAGTTAGGCTCTGATACCACTGTTAGGACCACGTTGCCCACCCCGGTGCTTTCGGGGAGGCGGAAAACATAATAAAAATGGATTTTATTGACTTAGGCAACATGGACCAAGCTTGTGAGGATCTTTGCTAAACAAAAACAAGCTAAAGCAAACTAACAACTAGCTAAGTGATGGAAAGGTTATACCTTGAGCTCAAAGTCCTTCTCTCCTTGCTCCTTGGAATGGTAGAAAGAGGTCACCTTGCTTGTCTTCTCCCGTCAAAGAAGGATCCACCCGAAAGCCTCGACCTTTAGCTTCAACTCCAAGCTAGGAGTAACTAGAGTGCAAGAAATGCTAAGACTTGAACCCTAGAAGAGAGTAGAGAAGATCAAGTGAAGGTTTTTCTCAAGCTTTTTGTTTCTCAACACATGAGAGGGAGAGAGCTTGAGGGAGAGGATGAGCAAGAGAGAGAAATGATATGAGAGAATAAATTATTAGTGAGCCATTCTCACTAATATGTGTGTAATATATTAATTAATTAATTAGCTAGAAAATTGTCATGGTTTAATCAAGATATGACCATTATCATTTCAATATTAATGCAAATTGCAAGGATCAAAGAGCATCTTCCAAATGAAATGATCATGGTCAAATTGTCAACTAGGTCAACAAGTCAATGAAGTCAAATAGTCAACAACAACAACCATGCACAATTATTAAGATAATTATCAATTAACTATAATACACACAAAAGCAATAGGGTTAATAAAATGACAATAGTCATTAACCCTAAACAAGGTCCTCTCCCTCAATCTCAAGCAACTGTGCATACGCACCCGCATTCGTGATCCGAGGAACACGAATACACTGAGAAAAACCAATCTCAAATCATATACTAGGATCCGGCTTAAACCAAAACCCGCTAGTATAAACTGTCCGGACAGCAAACGTGCACAAGTGCGCGGATGCGAACGAACCCTATCGCAAAACCATGCGACCTCTACTCATTTTGCCTAAAGGCGAATAGCTCTCTGTGTGGGACTCTAAAGACTCGACACTACGCTGGCAGTGGGTTTAACCACAGACCGCAAGCGGCACTAGCTGTACGTAACGGTCCCCATGTAGATGTCGATAAGAAGACTGACGAGGTGAACCCCATCTGCACTCCTACTGAGCCTGTATGTGACAGTCTCCGTACAGTCCGGTCTGTTCGTCTGATACATCGCATGGCGGGCCTAGGGAGGCGGTGAACGTCAGTCCCCTAATAGCGGTACAAGTCGTGCCGGAGTGAAGCCCAGAACACCCTGAGATAACACTGGAAACCTACCAGTATATCTCGCTTGCCCTGGCCAGGGACTACTCGTGTAATGGCTCTCCTAGACACAGCGCGATGTCAACCCCCAATACCGGAAGAGACGAATCCTGTCTAACCGTCACTGCCTCCAAGTGCTTCGGGACTGCTCCCAACTACTACCTGTTTGCACGACTCAGCAGAGCCGTGGTAGGGTAGTAATCAAAGAACAGTGGGAACACACTCGAGGCGAAGTGACAGTGTCAAGTCAGCGGACTAAGCTGTACTCATGTCACCTGGGAACTGATAACTGACGATAGGTATAATACCAACCATCAGTTCCCGACGAGTCCTGTCCAGTGTACTCGTAACCCAACGAGCACCCGCATACTATCTCAAGTACGACGTACCGACGGCTGTGGGACAGACCGTCTCCCGTGCTGGGATGAGAAGCGCATACGCTAGTCTACTCCGGAGTATCGATGCCCTATCTCGGTACTCCCACGACTAGGGACATGTATAAGGATGTGCTTGTAGATTACCCAGCCCCCACGAGTGTGATCGCCATCACAACGCCGGTAATCAAGCAAAGATCCTAAGGGCTCTACTAATGCGTATAGGTGATATAATAAATAAACACACATGTACACATTAAAGCAGAAACAAACCAAGTAGCATACTACTATATTGAGCAAAATTGTCTGTACAACTGTGAATATCCCAAGCTTCCATCAAGTAATATACATACTAGTATGATACAGTAATGGCCTCTAGGGCATATACACTAACATTTCAAAGCTGTGAACAACGTTGAAATGAACATCTAATCTATCTTTGTACACGAAGAACCAGCGGAAAAGTACCGACGACCGACGAAATAACTCGAAATGAATGAAAACACAAGTGAATGCAGGTGTTTGCTTTATACATTTCTAACTTGTCCACACTGGACAAATCTATCGGTTATCATACGATTGAATCTTCTCGTCACATAAACTATACGACGGTTGTTAGTACTGAATTATACCGTCCGATATTTAACAACCTTCGTATAGTTCTATGTCACGACGAATATCGAACGCATGTTAACCGATAGACGGGGACTGAGTCGCGCTTTGATTTTCATATATCAGTATCGATGAGAATATGAAAGTTTCATATTATTATCGAGTATCATATATTGGTTTTAACTTGAATATGTTTTACGTTTACGTTTCATTATTAAGGGTTCGAAGTTTTTAGTTTAGGGTAAATTTTTCTTGCGTTTACGGTAAAATTGTACATTTACGTTATTATCGAGTATCCTACTGACTGAACTAGTGCATCCTAAACCCTAACCCTAAATAACCCAAATTAACCACAATTAACTATAATCGTTACCCTAACACAAATTATCCCTAATTAACCCAAACTTAACCCAATTAACCCAAATTAACCTAATTAACCCTAATCAACCCAAACTTAACCCAATTTATCCAAATTAACCTAATTAACTCTAATCAACATCCTAACCCTTTCAAATTATCACTAATTAACTCAAATTAACCCTGGCCTCTAATTAACCCTAGCCTCTAACCCTAAACCTGAACCAAACCCTAACCCTAAACCCTTACCCTAACCCTAACCATACACTGAACCTTAACCCTAACCCTAGCCCAAGTCTTACCCTAACCCTAACCCCAACTAATTAACCCTAACCCTAACTGAACCGAACCCTAACCCTACCCTAAACTGAACCCTAACCCTAACCCTACCCTAAACTGAACCCTAACCCTAACCCTAATCCTTACCCTAACCGAAACCTGAACCCTAACCCTAGCCCAAGTAGCAACCCAATAATCAACAAAAACAGAAATAAAAGCATAATTAGAAGTAAAAATATGAAATTTACTAACCTGTAGCTAGGCCGGCGATGGAGAAGACCGGAGATAGTCGACGACGCAATCGGCAACGAGTCGCGGACGGTGGCGACGAGGAAGTCAACGAGGAAGTCGACGGTGATGTCGGGGACGACGAGGCGCGCGCGGGAGGGCGGTGGCGACGAGGCACGGGCGGTGGCGATGAGAGGCGCGCGCGGGAGAGTGAGAGCGATGAATTTTTGGGAACGTTCGAGGACTTTTCTGTGCTTTATTTTTTTTTATTAATATCCCATATATATGCCCCTACGGATTTAACCGTAGGTCCTTCTTTTGCGGCTCCGTAGGACCAAATAACAAATTACGTTTTAATATTTTAAAATTAATTCGTATGGCTCCATAGAGGCAACCATGTGGACCTACAGAGTAATCTGTAGGGGCATCATTTTATCGTCCCTACGGAAACCTTTATCCGCAGGGACAACCCCTTATTGTAGTAGTGCCATGGTATTTATCTGAGAAACGTTTGATATTTATGGTTTTTTTTGGACAAAATTCAAGGTGTTTATTTGATAATAACGAAAGTTCATCGTATTTTAATGAAAATCTAATGAATATGTATAAAATATCGAAAGTTCATGATATTTAAGGAAAAACCTATTGAGATTTTGAATTAATGGCATACTTGTAATTATTGAAATTCTTTTGAACTAATGGCATATTTGTAAGTATTGAGAAGTTGAGATGATGGTTAAGTTGTAAATGAGAAATTTGCAAAATTTTGCCTTAAACCATCTAAAATACCCCCAACCAAAATATTAGAATCTACAAAAATACCAGATATTTTTACGAACAAATCTGGAGAAATATTCTATTATTAGAGGTATTTGGGACATATCACCAAATTTCGAGACTTCTCAAATAGTTTTCAATTTGTACAATTTGTACAATGATAATGATGGGATATTTACTTCCCGTTTAAATCAAGAAAAAGTTTCTGACATATATAAGTTGTGAGATCAATGATAATATCAATGTAGCAAGATTAGCATAATTACCTACAATAACGCTAATCCTTACTCAAATCAAGAACAACATATTTCCCTAGTTTAGAACAAAGTGGAAATTATTTCTTTTTCTGTTATGGAAAAATAAAAATTATATATGTAATTTACTAAGAATTCGATTTTAAAATAACTTGACAAATAAAGTAAACATGTTGAAAAAACTATTAGCCTTTTTTCCCTAAGAGCTATACCCGTGGCTTTGCCCGCGAGGGTAAAATAGGGGAGTTTTTTTTTTTTTGGATAAGTTGGGATGAGCCCCGCCATCATGAATGGGTCACGCCACGGAGACGGGTTGTGTTCCACCTCTAAACCATTTATTTCTTTTTAAACGCTGAATGTTTGTGCGAAAAACAAAAACTTCTTCATCAACAGCAACTTTGTTTTAAAATATTGAGGTATGTCTACTTGTGTTTCCTGTGGAATACTACTATGGATTTCGACTTAAATTAACACTTTTATTTGTCACCTTAGTACCTTTCTTCTTATTTAATATTTTGATGAAAACTACTCATTTAATTAGTTAATAAACTAATTTAGGGTATGTGATGAAAATTGCACTCTAATTTAATCCTTATGATTTGTATCTTTGTTGAGTCTCTAGCTTCAATCAGTAACTGTCTTCGTTAATTTTAATCTTAATCACTATATCTTATCTTTTCAAAGGTAAAAAGTAAAGCAAGACATCGTACTCAAACATATTAATTCGTCTTTAACTTAATTAATATCTTTAATTAGTAACTATCCATCTTTGACCAAAAAGCTTCAAAGACAGCCTTCATCAGAACCGTACCCCAATATATTAAAAAAACCTTCTTAATTTGTACTGATCAATTTCATTTAACTATCTATCTGATGATGCTCGATATCGGTGATCTCCCAGATCAGGACATGCGGCAGATGACGTGTCTCAGGGCTCACAAGAAAGGACCTACAGTGGCCGACCAGACCGCTCATGTGCCCGTCCTACAAGCAAACGCTAGCTCACATCCGGGCCCCCAGCACAATTGACCTCCTCGGCCTCACAGCTCGTCTCCGAGCTATCACAGGCCCGAGCTTCCTCGGCCCTCTCAGCTCGCCTCCGGGCTCGAGCAGAACCAAGATACCTCGGCTCTCTTGCTCCTCCACGAGCTCTCCCGCCGAGGTCATCGACCGACCAATAGCACCGCTTGCAGGCGTAACCGCCATCCCGCGAATCTCGCCATGCGCGAGATCTCCGCCGGCCACATCCTATGTTCCACGCCACCACGATCCCCCATTAATGAGCATGTCTCGCCATTAATGGGAGGTTCCGCTCATCATGCGGGCGTGACGTCGGGAGCGCAACGGCCGGCGTGATTCACGCGCCTGCCTCGCCTACTGCCACTGCTATATAAACCCCTTCTTCAGATGGTTCAAGTAAACCATTTTTACTCCACTAAGCCGTTACTCTGCTCGGATCTCTAGTCTAACTTAACCGTCGGAGGGTCCTCGGTGGTACAACCACCCCGAGACTTACTTGCAGGTAGCTCGGCAACCACAACCTCAAACCCATTGAGATCCACACGCTTCAGGAGCGACAGCCTCCAGATCCAATCTCAACCACCCGTCGCTGCCATCAGCAGATCAACAGAATATAACATCTTGGAGCGATCCCAGGTCACCTCAGCTGGCACGGGTTACCCGAAGCCCTCACGAAGAGGCAGCCCAGCAGCTACCCTGCTCGTCTATCCCTGGCCGGTGGCTCGCCTACCGCACAACGCCAGGAATCAAAGTCCTCACCAAGAAGCATCCCAGCAGCTCCCTGCTCGGCTATCCCAGGCCGGTAACCCGCCTACCCCACAACGCCAGGGATCGAAGCCCTCACCAAGAGGCAGCCCTGCAGCTACCCTGCTCGGCTATCCCTGGCTGGTAGCTTCCTTACCCCACAACGCCAGGGATCGAAACCCTCACGAAGAGGCAGCCCAGCAGCTACCCTGCTCATCTATCCATGGCTGGTAGCTTCCCTACCCCACAACGCCAGTGATCTAAGCCCTCGCCAAGAGGCACCGGGCAGCAACCCTGCTCGGCCGACCTTAAGGACAAAAAGCCCTCGCCAAGAGGCACCGGACAGTAACCCTTCTCGGCCATCCTTAGTAGGCCACTCCCGCGCTAAGGATGAAAATCCATTGAAAAGAGGCAACCGAACTCGTCCTTGTTCGGTTATCCCTAGCTGGTAGCTCCCTACCCCAACAAACCAGGGATCAAAGTCCTCACAGAGGCAATCAGACCCGTCCTTGTTCGGTTATCCCTAACTGGTAGCTCCCTACCAAACCAGGGATCAAAGCCCTCGCCAAGAGGCACCGGGAAGTAACCCTGCTCGGCCCGTCCTTAAGGATCAAAGCCCTCGCAAGAAGCAACCGGGCCCGCCCTTGCTCGGTTATCCGTGGCTGGTAGCTCCCTACCCCAACAAACCAGGGATCAAAGCCCTTGCCAAGAGGCACCGAGAAGCTACCCTGCTCGGCCATCCATAGTAGGCCACTAACGGCCCCTCCCGCGCTAAGGATCAAAGCCCTCGCAAGAGGCAACCGAGCCCGCCCTTACCCGGTTATCCCTGGCTGGTAGCTCCCTACCCCAACAAACCAGGGATCAAAGCCCTCGCCAAGAGGCACCAAGCAGCTACCCTGCTCGGCCCCATCCTCAGTAGGCCACTCACAGCCCCTCCCACGCTAAGGATCAAAGCCCTCGCCAAGAGGCACCGAGCAGCTACCCTGCTCGACCATCCTTAGTAGGCCACTTACGGCCCTTCCCACGCTAAGGAACATGACCTCACCAAGAGACATCCGGTTCTACGTCTAAGCAATCTCCACCTCGACTTCGGGGCCATGGAGATATCGTCTTCGCACCGGTCTTTGTACACTCGGCAATCGAACAGATTCAACTCGATGTGTGATCGCTAGACAAAGAACCGATATAAAATGAAGGCAGTCTGTGCAAATACAAGTATCTACCAATAAAAGGAAATACAAGCACAAACACTACTGCAAAAACAAAAATCTTTATTCAAAAAGTCAAAGCTTTACAAGAGTATTATGGGCTCCCCAGTTTTATCAAATTACCCGAAGGTTTACAAAAGGGAAGTTCTGGAGGAAAGCACGGCCTAGACCTCGCTTCCCTCATCACTGTCGATCGAGGGCATGACCACTGAAAGTGGGACCCGAGCTCGAAGCTCACCGTCGGCAAACTCCGGAAGCTGCTCCTTGACGGCATCAAGAGCTTTGTTCTATGCAATGACCGAGGCCTCGCCGAGGTCGACGTAGAATTGGTCCGACCCCTTGTAATCAGCCACCGCCTTTCTAGCTCGGATCTCGGCAAGCTCCGCCGCCTGAAGCGCCGCCTCGGAATCCCGCCTACTTGCATCCCTCTCCCTCTCCATGGCCGCAAAACGATCGGCCAGTTCCACCAACTTTGCCTCAGCGACCCGGTGGGACGCGCTCAGGTGGTGATAGGACTCCCGGCATTTTGAAACGGTGAGATCCGCGGTTTCTGACCGGGCTTTGAGGACGATCGACCTCTCCCTCTCCAGACACGGCTCGAGTCCCAAACCCTCGACCTTCGAAGAAGACTCTTCTGCTGACCTTGCAGCCCGAATAGCCCCCTCGGCTTCCATACGAGTAACAAGGGCGCAGTGCTGAAGGACCTGGCGAAAGATGGCAGAGAAACTTAAGGACACCCGAACCAAGAAAAGGTCGCTCGAAGTAACACATGAGGGAGTACATACCTGAACCGCCTCCTGTGCGATAGCCGCCATTTAGGCCTTCATGGTCCCCCGCTGCATCTGGCCCCCGGCCGACTCCTCCATACCAGCAAGAAGGCTGGCGGCCACGGAAAGCCCCGACAGGACCACGAACTGGACGTCCCCCTCCTGCACGGGAGTCCCCTCCGGAACCTCCGTCGGTGGCGCACGAGAGACCATTCTCTTCCACTTAAGAGGAACCCCGTCTTCGCCCTCGCTTGCATCCCTCGTCTGAGATTCGGGAACCCGTGTACGCCTTTGGCCGCCGCCGGAACAAGCATTAGGAACTTGTGACGGGGCAGGTAGCCCCGCCGTCGGAGGAACATCCATCGCAGGGCTCAAGTCAGCCGGAGGCACGGCCGCACCGCCGACCCCCTTCAGGACTGAGCGCCGAAGGCACCAAGAGTCTGGGATCGAACCATCTGACCTGGCAAAAAGGAGAAGATGCTCGACTCAGAAGGAGAAGAAGCAGAAGGAATGTGGAAACGAGCCCGGGCGGTGACAAGCTCGTCCTCATATCTCACTGAGGACGACGCATCAGGAGCGTCCGCCGCCACCGCTCTGGGAACAGCCCCAGACGTGCGCCCCCGGGAAGAGGATCCGACCCCAGCTTCCCGGAGAGGCTTCAACCCAGGGGAAGAATCCCTAGAATCTACCCCTACGACATCTACAGACTCCTCAAAGCAAGACATCTAACCTGATGGGAAGAAGTTCTCGAGAAGAGAAAAACGCAAGATCCGACCTAAAAGGAGAACGCCGAGCAAATAAGACTCAGAACGAGAAAATATGAAGAGAGAGAGATCCTAAGTTAGGCCTCCTCCCTATTTATGCTATCGGCGTCCTCATCCAGCGGCGACGGTCGACTCCCGCCAAAACGATTCAGTGCACTCGACGGCCACGATCGCCCCACCTGTCGCAAGCGCGTCGGCAGCATCCCATCGGACGCCAGAAGCCTGCGGCACGTTACATCAGCCAATCGGCACCCAATACGTGGCCTGTCGCTTCAGCAAAAGGGCATACGATCCGACGCACCCTCTTTAACACGGAGATCTCTCCCTGATTCGCTGACATCACCCAGAAAATCAACCAATTTCCCAGAGACACGCCCGACGATATATTCGGAAAGGAGCTCACATCGGGTGACCCGGCAAACCACTCTCGACCCGACCCGTCAACTAGTCGGGACGAGAGTGGGGGGGTAATGATGATGCTCGACATCGGCGATCTCCCAGATCAGGACACGTGGCAGATGACGTGTCCCAGGGCTCACAAGAAAGGACCTACAGTGGCCGACCAGACCACTCCTGTGCCCGTCCTACAAGCAAATGCCAGCTCACCTCCGGGCCCCCAGCACAATTGGCCTCCTCGGCCTCACAGCTCGTCTCCGAGGTATCACAGGCCCGAGCCTCCTCGGCCCTCTCAGCTCGCCTCCGGGCTCGAGCAGAACCCAGATACCTCGGCTCTCCCGCTCCTCCGCGAGCTCTCCCGCCGAGGTCATCTTCCTCGGTCTCATCGACCGACCGACAACACCGCTTGCAGGCGTAACCGCCATTCCGCGAATCTCGCCATGCGCGAGATCTTCGCCGGCCACATCCCACGTTCCACGCCACCACGATCCCCCATTAACGAGCCTGTCTCGCCATTAATGGGAGGCCCCGCTCATCACGCGGGTGTGACGTCGGGAGCATAACGGCCGGCGTGATTCACGCGCCTGCCTCACCTGTTGCCACCGCTATATAAACCCCTTCTTCAGACGGTTCAAGTAAGCCATTTTTACTCCACTAAGCCGTTACTCTGCTCGGATCTCTAGTCTAACTTGACCGTCGGAGGGTCCTCGGTGGTACAACCACCCCGGGACTTCATTGCAGGTAGCTCGGCAACCACAACCTCAAACCCATTGAGATCCACACGCTTCAGGAGCGACAGCCTCCAGATCCAATCTCAGCCACCCGTCGCCGCCATCAGCAGATCAACGGAAGGTAACATCTTGGCGCGATCCCAGGTCGCGTCACTATCCGTGCTTGTTTTTGATTTAGCCATCCATGTATAATTGCTTGTTGAGAATTTTAACGAAAGATTGATTACAGATAAGAGAAGTTTACCGACCGGACCGTATGAACACTACCCTTAAAATCCGATTTCTGCCCTCGGAGGAAATTCCTTGGTGTAAAGGTTGTGGCGGTCCGATTCACAGGGTAATCCAGTGTCTTCGTTGTGGACGTACACTTCCCACAACGGTTACAAGAACTTTCCGAACTTTTGAGTACTTTTGAATTGAAGCGAATCAAAATGATGCAGAAGGTAGAGGAAATTTTCAGAAGAAGAAAATGATTTCTTTGTGTAGTTTTCTATACAAGAAAGGGATGTTAAATAGAGATAAAGATGGAGATAAAGATGGGAGAGGCAAATTGAAATATTAGCAAATTAGTAATAAACAGAAATCAAATCGGGTAGCAAATGAATTGCCTGATTTTATTACCAGAAATAAAAGACACCATATATCTTTGAATAATGGGTCAAGCGATTCAAATTCTTCCCATATGAAAAAACCATGTGCAGAAAAGATGTGTCAATAAAATTTTCATGCCGGGACGCTGCCCTACATCCCGAAAGGGCCACTGGCCCTCATGATCCCCAACCTGTTACCCGGATAGCGTGACCCCTGAATTACTTTACGAGGCCCACTAGATTTCCTAGGACAATTAGATTGAAATATATACAACATTGCTTGAAGTACAACTTGTAGAGAATATACAGTTACCATGTAAAGTACTATCGTTTTTTAATGGAAACATATGATATCCACCATCAAATTTGTAATATTATTATTATTATTATTATTATTATTATTATTTGGTTGTTTGTGTCTCTATCAATTCTAGACATGTTGAAAAGTATAGTTTTGTAGGTCTACATTTGGGGAAATCATAACCATCAAATCCAGTTAGTTTAATAAATGTCGAAATTTGCAAATTAATGATTAATTGAGGCCACAGCCGATAGAATAAAAACGACCCCAACATATAATATTAATGAATATAAAAAGTGTACAAGAAATCTAGCTAATTTGTAATTAAGAAGCAATAGAGAGTATTTTAAAGTCGAGTGGTAACATCGCTATTTATGATATTTTCCACAGTATTAATGTTCATTTGATAGTTATACATAATAAATAATAGGGAAAATTTTCAAAAAGCCCCCGACCAACTTCAAACTTAAGCTACAACCCTAGGCCTTTTGGTCTTGTTAAAAAATACCTGTTCCCAATCAAAAATCCTTGTATACCAGTTGGCTGCAATATCTAAGTACTTGCCTATAATATCTAAGCAGTTGCAGTTACCTGTAATATTTAAATATTTATCTGTAAATCTAAACGGTTGCCTATAATATCCAAACAGTTGAGCGAATACAAGACCTAAATGAAATGCAGCCCATGGGATTTTTCACAAAGATTTTGAACAGTAGGCATTTTCCAACAATTTCGAAAATTACGGGGTTTTTTAGACAACTCTTGATGGGGCCGGGGGATTTTTGATAATTTACCCTAAACATTATTATTTGCTTGATATAGTTAAGCTTAAAACCTTCAATGTTGTAGCAAGTTGGGTAAATAACAAAAAAATAAAAAATAAGACGAAAAAGAGAAACCGAAAAACAAAAACAAAAACAAAGCATGCAGTATATATGTCACATTTTAATTAGCCAATACGTTACAAGTGCAACGGAAATTAAGATGGCATAGTCACATGCCAGATCATCACAACAATGACATGTATTATGAGTTGCAACTGAACAAACAATAAACCCTATTTAATTTAGGCCGAATTGCACAAATATATCCATAAACTTTGACCGTTTTTCCGATTGATATCATGTACTTTAATAATTAGAGATAGATACCATCAACTTTTTTTTCTGACATAAATATCATACGGCGTATTCGTTAAAACTTGATAGTTATACCCCGACTTTCTATTTTTCTTTTCCCACAAAAAAATTTTTTCAAAATTTTTTCCTTCAAAAAAATCCCTCTATCTCCCAAATCACACCCATAACCGATCCTCAAATCAACGACGATCAACTAGGTGCTCCAAGTCAAATTGGAGGTGAGGAGGGGGCATCACTTGGAGGAAAGATGATGGAGGAGGATTTGCCTTAAGAAGAGAGGAGAGGAGGGGGCATCACTTGGAGGTGAGGGCGCAACGCTTGGAAGAAGTGGCATGGGCCAGTCATGATCGAGGCGTTGGAGTACTTGCAATCGTCGACGATCGATGCAGGAGGAGGCGGCGGAGACGGCGGAAGATTTGATGGCTATGAGGGCGAGGAAGGTGAGAAGGGAGAGGTTGAGACCGTGCTTTTTTTTTTGATGGCTCATCTTGACGTTGATGTTCTTCATTTTAATTAGTATGACATCTTTTAATTTTAAAAAAAAAGGTTGCAAAGAAAGTTGATGGGCATATTTAAGAATATTGGTAAGGTTAAAATGGGAACAAGTACCAAAAAATTTCTGACGCCGGCAGTTAAATATAACGTTTGCAGACGAAAAAATAGGTAATGATATTTAGTTGCAGTCGAGAAGGGTAGTTCATAGTATTTATATACAATTAAATTAGTTCAAGATACCAATCGCAAAAACAGTGAAAGTTGGTCGGTACATTTGTGCAATTTGGCCTTTAATTTAAGGCAAATTTTTTTGGTATTGGCCCGTATGTCCTAACCTATACATACAATACACACAACACATCCACTGATACATTACACAAAAGCACACATCACACACATGTCCGGAAGACCCATGAATTTGTCCCAAAAGTTTTAAATTGTGGCCATTTAGTTCACTGGGGTCGAACCCATGCACTCTCCGCAGAGAGGAAAGTGTATTTGAGGCAATTAATCATTGCTCGTAAATATCATATGTCAAAAAATCAACAATATACAAGATAGAAATAAGAAACCAAACGACTAATAAAAAAGAAGTAAAATTTCAACTTGATACAATGAATTTTGTGCATTTTCACGAATGGTGTCATGAACTTTAAAATTGATGGATTGTTATTATGAACTTTTAGAGTATCACAAAATTATCATAATAACGGAAAATTAGAAAATGGTCATACCGTCCTTTTATATAAATTAACCCCAAAAAAGGAATTGACTTTTTTTTGGAATTCTTTTGTTAATTTATATAAAACGGTAGTATATTCTAACCAAAAAAGGAATTAAATTCTAGATAAAATATTTAATTCCTTTTTTTGGTTAATGTCACGCCCGCTTCCCAAAAACGAGAAACAAGATTGATAAGCCCGCAATATATTCATATCGAGAAGCACTCTTTCTTGATATGAATACACTAAGCGTCTATATAAGTAGTAAAGAAAATTATAGTGCAAGAATTTTAAACTTATAAAATATCCAACAATATTTATAATAGTCCCAAAATCGATAACCTAACACAGTTCGAAAATTTAATAAACTAGGAATGAAAGATAGTCTTGAACAAAAGACATGCTTACTAAAAAGGAAAACTAGAGCTCCGCCTGACTTAAAAGATATTGACTGTCTTGGTTGGTACCATCTCGAACCTACTCTTGTCATCTGTCCTAAAGTCGTCTGATGATATTCCCAAGAAAAGAAAATATGAAAACATGAATGCCGTCAGTGAAGTAAAGTTCGGTAAGCCCTCATTTTATTAGAAAACAATATTTTTCTATGTTAATAGTATTTACAACGAAACATGATATTTTGACTACAATTAATTTAGTTATTAATATTTGTAATCTAATAGGTTTAATACATGATTTCAATTAGTTGGAACAAATGTAACAAAATAATAATGTTTACTTAATTTATAGAAAATAGTAATAATAAAGTTTTATAATTTAGGAATAAAATATGTATAGGATTGCTATTAACATCATCAAAAGATAATAAGGAACAAAAATTCATGATTATAAAAATGTATAAGGTATATTTTATTTTAGAATTATTTGATAATAAATTAGTTTAGTAAATTATCATGTCATACTAATAAGAATGTAGTGTAGAATTATTTTTGGTATACTAGTTAAATTATGATATATTAATATAATCATTAATCGATATTCGATACGAAATATAGTATACATAATAATAGAAATGAGAATAACAGTGAACAGTAAACGGTAGTGTGCATGTCAAATAAATAGCATGTGTTAATCAGTGCAATTTAATTAGAGTATCACGATATTCGATATTTCAGTACTAGTAACTATAAGTATAAGCTCGACTGTGAGAGTTTTATTGTTTAACCAGGATATTCCGTAATACCACGGAACAACAGTAATACGAGATTCATGAGATTCAAGATTTATATATAATGCTGTTGGCTATAGTGCCATCAAGTCAATTATTGAATCGCATGCACGTGATTGCAATGATTGAGGGATGACCTATACCGGTAGAACAGTCTTACTCGAGATGATAGTAAGCTATCTGGTCTGTCTTTCTCATCGTGTACATATTTCAGGTGACATTACAAATCACTATTACATGTTGATAGAGCTCATAGGATTCATATTTGACTACCAGCAATATGATGATGATCATATACGCGAGAGTTGGGTGGTCTTTAAGCACATCCTTAAAATGTCCCTAGTCGTGGGAGTTTTGAGACTGGGCATCGATACTCCAAGAGTAGACTAGTGTATACGGATCGAGACCCCGATGAGGGGTGGTGGCCGGTCTTACAAGCCATTGGTGTTAGCTGGTTCACCTAAGATGTATACATGTGCTCATTGGGTTATGAGTACACCGGACGGACTCGCCGGGAACATACTAGTTGGTATTATACCTATTGTCAGATAGCAGTTCCCTAGTGATATGTGTATAGGTTAGTCTATCAACCTGCGATCGTCATTTGTCTTGTGTGAGTTCTCGCTGTGCTTTGATTACTACCCTACCACGGCTCAAAGGAATCATGCAAACAGGTTTTAGTTGGGTACAGTCCCGAGCCACATGGAGGCAGTGAGCGGATCATCAGGGAATTCGTCTTTCCCGGTATCAGGGGTTGATGTCGCGGTGTGCACGGATGGCCATCACCAGAAATCCTTGGCCAAAGTAGTTGAGAATTACTGATTTATGATCGGTAGTTTCTCAGGTGGTGATAGGTTTCATACCGGTACTAAATGTCATGTTATTAGGGATCTGATTTTATCCACCCCCTAGACTCGATATGCGATACTCATAGACGAATGGACCGGACTGTACGGATATTGTCACTGTCAGGCTCAGTAGGGTTTCAGGATGAGTTTGCTCGTCGGCCTCCCTTTCGCTCAATACGTAGGTAGCCGTTACGTACAGCTAGTGCCACTGACGTGCTTGTGGTTAAACCCACTGCCAGCGTATTGACGAGTCTTTAGAGTCCCACACAGAGGGTTTCACTGCTTCGGGCGTAACGTTGTAGAGGCCATATGGTTTTATGGTATGGTTCGATCATATACGTGCACTTGTGCACGGATCATGATCGGACGAATGATACTAGTGGGTTTTGGTTTAAGCCGGATCCTAGTATTATATTGTTGGATTATTTTCATCTCGTTGTATTCGTATTCAATCGAAATACGGATGCGGGTATGTATATACGGATGATGGATATTCTTGTAATTTGTTACAAGATTACTTTAGTAGATGCCATTTCATTTTGTTATTAAACATTTATGGTTTTAAATGTTTATGGTGTGGGAAAGTGTGAGTCATGGTTTGCTTTGAATCTTGCATGTGCACTTGGTGACTCATGGTGGGTTATGGAGTGACTCATGCTTGGTTTTGTTTTGGCTAAGATATTTGTATGAGATATTTGGGCATGAGATGGTAGATCTTTTCTTGTGGGGATTTTTTAAGTGCTCAAAAATATATCACACACAAAAGCTAAGCCAAAACAATACAAGAAAAGAGCAGACACTTTTCTTTATTCACTTGCAAAGCTTTGTTCACATTTTCTTCACCTCTTGGCATCTTCTTCAACCTCCACCCTTGTCACGACCCGAAATGGCACGTGACTGGCACTTGAATCATATGAAGTTTATAGGACCCCATCTAATTCAAGTAAGCCAAAATCCCAGAAATTTAAACCATTTAAAAGAAGAAAGAAGGAAAAGTTTAGTTTTAACGCAAGCCGTTTAACAATCATAAGCCGAAATATTGCATTTTTAAAACCTCAAGTCTTTTCTGAAAATTTCGGCAGAGTTTCCTTTGTAAATACCGGCCCCAAAATGGTATAATAAATGACATATATAAAGGCATCTCCAAGCGGGAGCTAGCTCTTTGCCAATTGGCGGTCACAACCATGCAAGCAATATAATATACAACGCCGAAGGGTGAGGATCAAAACTCAAAAGGAAACTCAAAATCATCAAGAAAACCATAATAATGCAAGCGCGACTCTAAGGTCGAAAGAATATACACTGGTCTGCTAAGTCTATAAATTAATACAACTCTGGTCGATGGAGTTTTCTAGATACAACTGAATAAATATAAATACAACAGGGGTCACGATGCAAGTGAACCCACATACCAAAGAAATTACCTGGAAAGAAGCAGTGTGCCAGCAAAGCCGCCAAGGAAACCTGTACGGCAAAACCTGCAAGAAACTGTAGCACAACGGGGTTGAGTTGCTAACTCATGAGTAGAAAACATCACCGAGAAGAAATTGTATATTTGACTCAATCCTAGGTCATATGATAGTAATATCCTCAAAATGATATAGCCCGAAGCATAATATAATGGCAAAGGTAACATCTATACATAAGTGTAATACCAAGTGCTCGTGTCAGTGCCTCAGGTAACAACATATCATATATGTTATGTATGAATGTATAAAAACAGAATACATCTAAAAGAGAAAACTGTTTTCTTATCTCAGTGAGATTTCTGTATAAAAATCGAAGTATCATCAATGAAATCAACAGGAAATCAGTGTCTAGTATCAACATAAAATATATATCTCGATATCTCAATATCTCAGGCTCCGGCTATCCAGACTGGCCTATATCATCAAAGCTCAATATTTAGGGCTCCGGCAATCCGGACTGGCCCATATCATCAAATCTCAAGACCGCGTCGGTATCCTCCGGATATCCGGCGCGTCACAATAACCGGTCGGTAGTGCTCCCCTGCCGGGCTTAACGCCATCTACTGCGACCATCTTGTCCCGGGGTACCATCCACCATGCACCCACAAACAGTTCCTCCTCCTCCTCGAATCGGGTGTATGATATCGCTCAAGAGCCGAGAAAACTCATGGTTGACTCCTCTCAAATCATATCATGAGAAAACCGCAATTTTCTATCTTTAAAATGACAATAAGTTTATAAAATCTTTGCGGTTTCTCCAAATCCAGAAATCTTATGGAAATCCAAAATCCCAATCTCGAGGGTAAATAAACAATGAAATACTGGTAATAAGTTCCATAATATTTCATGACAAATGAAAATACACATGCATGAGATATCACAGTAATAAATGTAATGTCTAAGCTATCATATAAAAACAAGCGTACTAGTATTATGTCGAAACTAACAACTAGCAATTCATACTAATGAAATAGTGTTTTTTAATGTGTACGTGACATGGTAATTACCGATGATGATGTGTGTGAGTCGGCAAGCAGGTGTATGTGGAGCATACGCATCATCGGTAATGGTGCTGGTGTCCTGACAGCATGATTTTAATAATAACTAATAAAAACACAAATAAGCATGCAATGCGATGCAAACAGCAAGAATATGCGGAACGTGAATAATAACACAACATATAAGAATACATATTTATATATATACGAGTCATACAGTTTTAACATTTGAAATAACACGAATCGTGTGTTTAGAAAAATAAGGGCTACGGTGTTTTTTTAAGAAAGGTACGCCCTTTGAAATATCTATAGTATCTCTTGGCTTGTCTTTAAAATACTCACGATTCGTTAGTTTTAGAAATAGGTATGACTCGAGCCCAGTCTAACATATACTAAGTAAACTACAGGACTAAACTAACAGACTAATCAAAAGGGTAAGGAAAACCACCTAAGTCTGAGTCGATAAATATATTTAGCAGTCGGTGATCCCGCCTCAATAGTATCACGTACGATACACTATATAATATGACATTCTCGAGTCAAGAGTGCGGATCTATCATCATAATTATATCACGTACGGTAAGTCTGTCGTACGACATCCCAAATCTGGGTACGGGTCGAATATCACATTTATCTCATTATTCATCTGGTATCCTTATCATCATATCCTGAAATAGGGGTACTGATCTAAAATCTAGTACATACTGATACCATCAATATATATATATATATATATATATATATATATATATATATATATATATATGCGTGTGTATGAAAACACATCGTCTAAAGACCCGCTATAATCTCATGTCGTATCTCATAATACGAACCAATCACATCACCGATCTCGTGGCATCATGCCCAATCTCATCGACCCATCTCCAAGTATCATATACTATCCTCATATCCATGTATATATATATACATATATATATATATATACATACTCACATACATATGTGTGTGTGTGTATAGACACACACACACACAAGTAAAGCAAATGTATGCGTGCGCGCGCGCGTGTGATCAGTCGAAAATACTGCATTTTTAACACGGCAATTTCCCTATCTTTTGCACTCATCTAGAAGTGTTCGGCATTCATATTACACATATTAGCAAATCAGTCATAAAATATCAGATTGCATGTGTTAGACTCTAAAACCGACATTTCTAAGGGAATTGTGTGTTTATCGTAGCATCGCATCATCCCTATATTGCGCAACACTTGTCTCGAGAAATTGTGCAGGAAAATCCAGAAGAAAGGCCAAAATTGTCATTTTGCTGATCAAACATTACGCCAACTCAAAGATCTGAGAGCTGGTAGCAATACAGAAGGAATTACAATATTCAACATATCATAAAAAGCCTAAAACATCAGCCCAAAGCAGCAGAAGAGAGCCCAAGCCCTAAGGCCCTTGAAGCGCCGCGGATCCGCGGCAGGAGCCTGCTTGCGCCGCGGATCCGCCGCGGTTGTGCCACGTCAGCACATATTTTTCAGTGCAGAATCTCTCTCTCTAGTCCTACAGCTCAGCAAGACACGTCAAATTTCAGAATTCTCTCGAAACTTCTTCCAGATCAGCAAAGATGATTAATTAAGCTAATCCTAATTAAGCTCCTAACAAACTATTTCTAGAAGCTCCCTCCTAACTAATCATATCTAGAAGCTTCTCCTCAACAAACTTTTGGAGGGAAATTCAAATCTCCTCTAACTAACTTTTGGAGGGAAATTCAAAATTCAAATCCTAGATCTAGGGTTTTGATGGTCTATAAAAAGGATCCTAGATCTAGGGTTGAGGTTGTTCAATCTCTAATCCTTAATCTTTACTCTCTCATCTTCTCCCACAAGTTGAGTGACACGACTTGTGCGAAACCCTAACCCTAATTCCAATCCAAATTCAAGATCCCGAGTACCAAATCAAGCGAGAAGTCTTCAACCTTTTAGGAGCGGAGCCGATCCTCAATCGAGAAAGTGATCCAAGCCGATCCGCGACTCAAGGAGCCGAGCGAAGCCAAATCGACGATCGAGTTCTTCCTCTTGTAGTTCTTGAGCGATTGTAATGAAATTGTTGATATAAATAAAATGTGAAATTCTTTAATCTTGCTTTCTTTAAATTCTTGCATCATGATTAGATCTCAATTTGTAATTATAGTTCTTGTTGTGATGTTTGAGTAAAACTCCGCTCGTCAAGGAGTCGGGACGATCAATAGAATGATGATGTAACAAATCTTAAAACGATTCTTAAGTCTTACGAGTTTTGTAAACCTTAGCAAGTTCAAGAATTGATGACCTAGTTTCGTTGCGATGCTTTCTTGATTGTTATCGCTCGAAATTAGGGATCTACGATCGTTTCTTGAATTTACTAGAGGCTAGAATGTGAATGATATCGACGAAGGAACAAGGGATAAATGATGAAACCCTAGTTTCACTAGAAATCCCTAATTCTCGTCGATCATCATCGATCTAGTATCAATTCATCGAAGGATAAGAGTACGTCATCGTAAGATTGCATCACATCTATAGATCCGATCGATTCCTACGAGCCTCATTTAGATTCTTGATATTTGGTTGGAAAAATCATCAAACTCTCAATTCTTGATTCTATCTTTTACTTTTATTAGATCTAGATTTTTTAATTCTTGAACTTCAAATACAAATCATGAATTGTTTGTTTTCTTTTCTTTAAAGTTTCAATTCATCTAATTCGAAACACGAACGATTACACTTTCCCTGTGGACGATCCGCACTTACTAACGCGCTACATTCGATACCGTTATTGATTGCGGTCAAAATATTTTTGGTTGTGATTTCTATACATTTTCTATATACTACACATCAAGAATATCATTCAATCAAATGACGCCGTTGCCGGGGACCATTTGAGTTACTTACACAATCGGAAAATATCATCAATCAAATGGCGCCGTTGCCGGGGATAGTGCGCTAATTGTTCATATTTTGAAATTTGAGTTGAAAGATTTATTCCCTTATAATTTTTAGATCTAAACTCGCACAAACCCTAATACGTGTGTTGTGATTTGATTGCGAGGAAATCTGGAATTATTGGAGATGGAGGAAAATTTTTCTGATCATTCCAGAGAGCTAACAAGGTGAACAGAAGCTTGTACAAAAAAATTGGTGCAGTGATCCCATTAGAGAACCGCGATTCCGCGGCATTAGGCTCCTCAAACCGCGTTTCCGCGGCGCTGTAGCTGCATCTCTGCATCCAAATTCTCAGGTGACTTCTACCCTTTCTTATCTTCTCCCTCAGCTGCTCCAAATAACACTTTGCTGCAGGTTTCTTTGTAAAATAATCGCAGCGCCGCAAAAGCAAAATAAATTGTGCGTGTTTTGATTTTGTGGTTGTTTGCATAATTAATACGGACATTAAGGGGCAAATACCAAATCCAGATTAGGTGGGGAGTTCATTACCCTTCCTAAGCCCCGAAAATCGCAAAACTTGCATCCGCATTTATCCCAATTAACTAAAAAAGTTCTAGAGATGACTCTAAGGACCGTCGCGCTCACTTAGGACAAGAGAAGGCCGTGGGTAATTCATTGCTTCTTTTGTGGTGTCTAAGGCAAGTGTGTCGAAGGCTAGTGGTTACTTAATTAGGCCCACTACTTACGTAGTGGAGAACCTCCCACTTACCTGGCACTTACCTGGCCACAGGAGAGACAAAGAGGCAGTGGAGGATTTATCCCGCGACTTGTCTTTTGGCAGTTAGGAGCGGTCTAGAGCTTTGACCTAGGTGGCCATAGATTTTAGGGTTGCTTGTTGCATTTGTTGTGCTTGCATCATTTTTTTAAAAATCCGTATCATTTTTCAAAACAAACACCAACACTTCATTTCCCCTAATTATAAGTCACGCTGCCACTTGTACTAACCCTTTTTAGTGCAAGATAGGCTGGACACGGGATTCTAGTGCCCGTTAAGTCCGCGTTTCACTGATCGACCCAAAAGTCGGTATTTCTACATTCACCTTTCCTTTACCCACCACCACACCCATTTCGATGGATCCATCTCCATCGAATTTCTTTTCCACTACCCTGCCGCCATCCGTTGGTGCACAGAATCCACCTCACATCTCTCTCCAAGAGAGGCGCTATCTAACACGAGGTCCCCTTTCCACCTGTCTTTCCATTCCACCAGCCAACGGGGAAAATTTTCAAATAAAACCCCAATACATTAACCTTTTACCAAAATTTCACGGTCTTGAGTCTGAGGACGCATACGTGTTTTTCACGAAATTTGAAAATGTATGCGCAATGATGGGTACTTCACAGCTTTCTGTGGATGCTTTACGTCTTCGTCTTCTCCCATTCACCTTGTGCGATATAGCCGAGAAGTGGCTGTATAACACTACCGCACATTCCATTTCAAATTGGGAAGAATTCGTCAAAGCATTCCTTAAGAAATTCTACCCACATCAAAAGACAGCTCGAGTCCGTAGCGAAATATATCAATTCACCCAGCTTCCAAATGAAACATTTTCACAATGTCTTGAACGCTTTAAGGATCTGTTAGTTCAATGTCCTCATCACGGAATCCCCAGGTGGGAACTGTGCAGAATCATTTATGAGGGCATTAATCCTAACACAAGACAGACCCTTGAATTAATGTGTCAAGGCAACTTCATAACCAAAGATGATGGGGAAGCCTGGAAATTCCTAGAAGATTTCGCTGAAAGATCTTTACAGTGGGAGGGTGTGAGTCAATCGTTTAGGGCTGGCAATAACCAATCGGAAGTTTCCATAGGAGTTAGAGCTGAAATTTCAGCTATCAATAAGAAACTCGAGACTATGGAAAACAAATTTTTAGCTGCCGCCCTAAATCAAATGTCACTCTCCAAAACTGTATGTGGATGATGTTCTGATCCTTCTCATTTGACGGAAGAATGTCCACGAAATTCTCCGTTTTAAGGTCATGAGCATACCAATGCCGCATTTCAAAGACCTAGAAACAATCCATTTTCTTCCACATACAATCAGGGTTGGAGGAATCACCCTAACTTTGCTTGGAACCAATCACAATCTCAAGACACGGTTCCAACCCAAAACAATTTCCAAAGGGTCCCTCCACCACAACAGCAACCACCACTTCAATTGAGTCAGCACCCCTTCCAAGCACAAAACTTCCAAAATCCGGCCAATGCTTTTGCACCACATGGAAACTCTTTGCAATTGACCGGTACAGATAATACCTCTGCACTAGCACAAACCTTGGATACTTTCATAAAACAATCCATCCAAGGGACGACAAGTTTGCAATATTCCATCGAGAATGTGATGAAGATCATTGTCTCTCAAAATGAGAATATCAAATCGATGGAAGCACAAATTGCACAACTAATAGCCGAAATGAGTGCAAGAGAGAAAGGGAAACTTCCAGCTCAACCCTTACCCAATCCTGGCTATTCACATCATGTGGATGCAATCACGTTGAGATCTGGAAGAGTGCTTGACAATCACGTTGGGGAAGAGATTGATGACACCGATAAATCAATCAATAACACCCTGGCTGAGACCTTTCCTTCCACTTCTTCTTCTAACTCTAACCCCAGTTCTTCTACCCCACCAACTTCTTGCGAGCCTATTCTTCGTTTCCAACAAGGCTCGCCACCTCAGCCCATCTCTTCTAATTCACAGAAAACGATCCCCACTCCTATTCTGGGATCGGGTCCACACACACTTCCTTCTCCTATGATAGACCCAGCGCTTATTGCTAAAGCACCTTATCCTAATCGGTTAAGGGCTAACAAATCGAGTCCACATATGGAGAAGATTATGGACATTTTAAAGCAAGTTAACATCAACATCCCTCTCCTAGATGCTATCCAACAAGTTCCGTCCTATGCGAAAACTCTTAAGAACTTGTGCACTAGGAAGAGGAAGACTCAAGTGCCCAAGAAGATTTTCATGGCAAAGACTGTAGGCACAGCTTTCCCCCAGCAATTACCGAGGAAACGTAAGGATCCTGGATATCCTATTATTTCCATTTCTATTGGGGGAAAAACACATTAACCGTGCTCTACTAGACCTTGGCGCTAGTGTTAACCTGCTTCCTTTCTCAGTCTATGAGCAGTTAGGGATCGGAGAGTTGAAGCCAACCCATTGTACTCTCCAGATGGCTGACCGATCAATCACCAAACCTAGGGGTGAACTGGAGGATGTGTTAATAAAAATCGGGGAATTTATATTCCCTGTGGACTTTATTGTAATTGATACACAGCCTGTAGCGAACCCACGGAATCAAATTCCGGTGATTTTAGGTCGCCCCTTTTTGGCCACTTCCAACGCTATCATCAACTGTCGTAATGGTTCTATGACCCTATCCTTCGGGAATAGGTCAATAGAGCTGAACATTTACAAGTTGGGAAGTGTACCCTCCGAACCTACTGCTCAGGTCTGTTCTGTCGACTTAATGGATGTCGACAACAGCGAATTTGATGATCCTCCTGATACTGATCTTGACTCTTTTCATACGTTGTTGTTTGACCCAATTATGTATCATACACATACAGACTCTTCCACCGAGATGTCTGGGTCAACAATTAACACTGATTATGAACTGTTTTTAGAGTCTGAAGATCACCCAGCACTTTGTGATGACATTATTCACCGGGGTATTGATGGAACTTTTGAGGAGATCTTCGCTGATGAACTCGCATTTTTGAATGACACGGGTGTTGAGATGAATCATCTCCCAAACAATGAAATTGATCCTCCACCCCTTCTTCTGAACTGTAAAAAGAATGCGAGCAATCCATCACATTCACTGCATCGTCTCTCCAAAATGAGACGCACACACATTCTATTCCACCACTTACCCTTTCCCCACTTCTTCTTCCACCAACCCGAGCACTGCATTGATAAATTTTTTGAATGGTTTGTGTTAACCTTCAGTCTTTGCAAAGCTTGGCATCGACCAATGATTTCTTGACCCCCTCATGTGATTTTCAAAGATGAACATTGCTTAATTCAAGTTTGGGGGGGTATAATCGGGCTCTTGAAAAAGAAAATTTTTACAAAATTTTGAGCCAAAAATAAGTTTGGGGGATGGTCTTCACTTAAATATTTTGCCCCTACTAATAAATTCCTCCCAAGCTTACAGGTTTTTCGAGATTTAGCAGATGGCAACAGTGATGACACTGTTGAAAACAAGTTTGGGGGAGGTTTGTGCTTATTTTTCGCATCATTTGCATACCACTTTGCATAAGCACAAAACATTTTTGAAAACCTATTAAAAAAAAATTTCAAAAAATAAAAATATTTTGTACATAAATAAGATAATAAAAGATTAGATAGTGAAAAATTACATGCATGAGATTAGAAAAATTTAAGAAAACCAAAAAATTTAGAAGTTTTCTTAAATGAACTAGTAATAAGTAGTTATGAGCCGTTGTCCCAAGGGTTAGTAAGATGAAGGAAGTCACTAATCTGAGGATAAAAATAAGTCTGAAAAATAGTTTCTATTCTAGAAGCCAAACATTTTGAACGTTGATACCCTGCTATTCGCACTTACACGCGTCTTAAAGCCTGGGATAGTAGAGGATACCTTGAAATGCTCTTGTCTTAAAGCCAAAAGTATGAAAGAAATAAAAATGAATAAAATATAAAATGGTGAGAAAAATGAACACTGGTTTTGTTATCGCCAAGGCAGCAATAAAAAAATATAGCGAGGGTGCCTCTTCAGCTAGTGCCCTAAGGCCAACTGGTCTGGGAGTCACTGCTAAGCCTTAGGTGGTGCAAGATGAGGAAAATACACCAAGTAAGAAAGCACATGAGTAATCGGTCGGTTAGTACCTCAAGAAGTATTAACGGTCGCATGAAAGTGTGTGAGCAATCTCATATAAATATTCATTAATTAAAAAGTACTGAGGCTGATGGGCAAGAGTATGATAGCTTGAATTGAATTCTCCGGGTATAGGGATGTCTTTACACACACGCAGGGTTATATGATCGATGTTTGGAAGAAAGATAGGAATGAAGAATAAGATGATGTTTTATTGAGGGATGATGTGATTTCTGATATCTTTTCATGACCATTAAGATATGGCTCATGACAACCGAAAAGCTAGCGTAGTTGGAAACCCTAATTTTCAAGGCTTTTCTTTTACAATTCTTTTCTTTAAATGTAATATTCATGATCTTCCTTTTATTATCGGATTTTATGGGTGCAATCCACTGAAAACCCTCAGGAGACAACACTCCTCCTATGAGGGACACCTAGAGGTTTAAAGGCTTGTTGCACGTGCTCAGTGCAATCGTGTTGCCTACGAAAGTGTGCTAGTTAGTTTTTCTCTTTCTTTATTTTCTCCTTCTTTTTTTAATAAAAAAATTTGATCGAGACGACCGAAAATAAGTTTGGGGGATTTGATCAGTCGAAAATACTGCATTTTTAACACGGCAATTTCCCTATCTTTTGCACTCATCTAGAAGTGTTCGGCATTCATATTACACATATTAGCAAATCAGTCATAAAATATCAGATTGCATGTGTTAGAATCTAAAACCGACATTTCTAAGGGAATTGTGTGTTTATCGTAGCATCGCATCATCCCTATATTGCGCAACACTTGTCTCGAGAAATTGTGCAGGAAAATCCAGAAGAAAGGCCAAAATTGTCATTTTGCAGATCAAACATTACGCCAACTCAAAGATCTGAGAGCTGGTAGCAATACAGAAGGAATTACAATATTCAACATATCATAAAAAGCCTAAAACATCAGCCCAAAGCAGCAGAAGAGAGCCCAAGCCCTAAGGCCCTTGAAGCGCCGCGGATCCGCGGCAGGAGCCTGCTTGCGCCGCGGATCCGCCGCGGTTGTGCCACGTCAGCACATATTTTTCAGTGCAGAATCTCTCTCTCTAGTCCTACAGCTCAGCAAGACACGTCAAATTTCAGAATTCTCTCGAAACTTCTTCCAGATCAGCAAAGATGATTAATTAAGCTAATCCTAATTAAGCTCCTAACAAACTATTTCTAGAAGCTCCCTCCTAACTAATCACATCTAGAAGCTTCTCCTCAACAAACTTTTGGAGGGAAATTCAAATCTCCTCTAACTAACTTTTGGAGGGAAATTCAAAATTCAAATCCTAGATCTAGGGTTTTGATGGTCTATAAAAAGGATCCTAGATCTAGGGTTGGGGTTGTTCAATCTCTAATCCTTAATCTTTACTCTCTCATCTTCTCCCACAAGTTGAGTGACACGACTTGTGCGAAACCCTAACCCTAATTCCAATCCAAATTCAAGATCCCGAGTACCAAATCAAGCGAGAAGCCTTCAACCTTTTAGGAGCGGAGCCGATCCTCAATCGAGAAAGTGATCCAAGCCGATCCGCGACTCAAGGAGCCGAGCGAAGCCAAATCGACGATCGAGTTCTTCCTCTTGTAGTTCTTGAGCGATTGTAATGAAATTGTTGATATAAATAAAATGTGAAATTCTTTAATCTTGCTTTCTTTAAATTCTTGCATCATGATTAGATCTCAATTTGTAATTATAGTTCTTGTTGTGATGTTTGAGTAAAACTCCGCTCGTCAAGGAGTCGGGACGATCAATAGAATGATGATGTAACAAATCTTAAAACGATTCTTAAGTCCTACGAGTTTTGTAAACCCTAGCAAGTTCAAGAATTGATGACCTAGTTTCGTTGCGATGCTTTCTTGATTGTTATCGCTCGAAATTAGGGATCTACGATCGTTTCTTGAATTTACTAGAGGCTAGAATGTGAATGATATCGACGAAGGAACAAGGGATAAATGATGAAACCCTAGTTTCACTAGAAATCCCTAATTCTCGTCGATCATCATCGATCTAGTATCAATTCATCGAAGGATAAGAATACGTCATCGTAAGATTGCATCACATCTATAGATCCGATCGATTCCTACGAGCCTCATTTAGATTCTTGATATTTGGTTGGAAAAATCATCAAACTCTCAATTCTTGATTCTATCTTTTACTTTTATTAGATCTAGATTTTCTAATTCTTGAACTTCAAAAACAAATCATGAATTGTTTGTTTTCTTTTCTTTAAAGTTTCAATTCATCTAATTCAAAACACGAACGATTACACTTTCCCTGTGGACGATCCGCACTTACGAACGCGCTACATTCGACACCGTTATTGATTGCGGTCAAAATATTTTTGGTTGTGATTTCTATACATTTTCTATATACTACACATCAAGAATATCATTCAATCAAATGGCGCCGTTGTCGGGGACCATTTGAGTTACTTACACAATCGGAAAATATCATCAATCAATGCAAGTAAAGCAAATGTATGCGTGTGCGCGCGCGCGTGTGCAAATCTTTACCCTATGGTTTCGTGACTAATAAGCTAAACTAAGTTACTTCTAATTACACTAAAACTAACCCATGAATACCTAAAACCTATCTTGAAAATCATCTAGTCTCATAATAAACATATTTTTATATATAGGTATATGTATTCGTATACAACACTACGAAACTGCGGGGGTGCTATACGCCATCCACCCGACTTCCCCCATAGATATATATCTACTCACCTTGATCCTTGCATTGTCTAGGTCAATGACGCCTTGTCCTCCCTTGTCTTCCCGAAAATCCATGTGAAGGTACCTACAATTCAACGCATATCGTAATGACATCAAAATCAATTCCGGAAACCGATATGGCAAACGAAATATACATAGGTTAAAACCTATGGTCCATGCATGTAAGAATAACCAAACAACTCCTGACGTTGACGTACAAACGTCAAACGACCGAGTCAAAACTAAAATACCAAAAAACCTAGTTTCAGAAGTCGCAAAACATCGCCAGAAATCAAGTAAAATGACTATAGATTTTTATTAATGAAAAATTAGACTTTTTTGCATACATGGTAGTTCTAGTTATCTAAAAAATGAGCTACAGACCAAGTTTCAGACCCTAACACAAAATTTGGGCCGCAAACTGCGGGCAAATCGAATAAAACGGCGACCAAAATATAAAGGCTTAGGCTTGGGTTTCTAGAGTAGCTTCCTAGTGGTTTGCACATCTCACTATATCTGCAAAATATTTTTCAGAGTTTCCGGGTCATAGAAGATCTCTAGAAGTCATCACAATTCCCACAAAAACCCGATATCGGCAATTCTAAAGTTTACGTCTTGAGCTTTAGTCTCTGGTTTAGCCCATAATATTAACTCTACAGGGTTTGTGGACACTAATACATCTCAATTTCACCTTATCAACTCATAAAATCACCTAAACCTCAACTTGGAATTTTCAAAGCTCACAAAACCTCACTAAATCGATTCTAAACTTAAATAGAGGCTAAAAGAAATTGATTAATACTCTAATGGTGAAAGAACTACCTCATTTGGCAACTTAAGAAAATTCTTGAGTTGCCCCAAGTCTCCAAAATCCAAACTTTGTTGGTCCAAAATGCTTGTAGTGAGCTTGTGCACATTTTTAGTGAAGGCAAGATGATGTTTTGATGAGTTTTTTGGGTTGTGTGAGAAGGTAGGAGGAGGTGGGAGGAAGAGGACAGCCATGAAGGAGGAAGAGGGAAAATGATGAGGAAAATAATGAAGGGGATAATGAGCCATGGTCCAAGGTTTACCCCTCACCTCTCTCTCTTCTCTCTCTTGCCCATACTCTTTTCTTTATTTATTTTCCTTTTTCTTTTCTTTATCTTTTATTTCCTTTGAAATAACCAAATTAAAAACAAAGCCATGCTACAAATAAAAGAGAAAGACAAGGTAAAATAAATGTAACAAATGCTAGCAAATATGATATGGTGCATGTCACATGCACAAAACAATCAATGTGTGATTAGTGAACACTAATCAAGTTTAGAATTAAACTTATATATAATTAACTATAATAATTTATAATTTGCCTAAATCATATAATATCCTTTCAAAATCAACATTCAAATGAAATTTTCCAATACTTTCCAATTTATCGGTATATAATTATAACACATCATTAAAATATTCATAATATTTATTATTCAATTATATAAATTCCCAAAAATAATATTTTATTTTTATGAAATGTTACAGTCTTCTCCCCTTAAATAAATTCGGTCCCCGAATTTAAATTTAAACCCCTCAAATACTAAAACATTTCAGTAAAATGATCAAGTCGTCGGGGCTCTGAAATCATAAATACATAAAACGCATCGTAGCGCAATGCATGTGCATGAAAAACGAGTATATAAACCAAAATCAAAACTCCGTCAAGTATCCCGCAATCATCGAAGTTATGGTGAAGACATCAATGTTAAAGCCCAATATGAAAACAAATATGATATACATCAAACTATACATGTACGCATCGTTAAAACATCTGAAAGAAATGCATGCCAAACTCTTTTCTAATCACTGTGCTGTTCCCCGCCGAAAGACGCGACCGGGACGTTGGGACATCTCGGTCTGAATTTTGAGGCCAGATGCTATTTGGTTTTATCCGTTCACCTCTCCGAAGATGCCAAGTTAATTTATGACACCGTATATCAGAGGTTTAGATGGATGCGGCCATTGTAGCAGACTTCGTCAGATTCCCCCTCGTTTGAGGGGTTTTTGATTGTGGGGACGCTCTTCCCTGCAGGCGCAAGCCCCTGCAGTTAATTACGCTACCGCATCGCGGCAACAACTTTCTCCTTCTCCAGATGGTTATTTCGTGTCGTGTGTATTTGTTTTATTTTTGGTTGCCCGTGGATTGTATACGGAGACTAATTTATGTTATCGCCTGTAGGGCGTGGATTAGTCCAAATCCGTATTTTCTTAGATTTGGGTTTTGGGTTGGGTTTAAGGATCGTTAATCTCATTTGAGACTAAGATCAACGTAAACGTTTGTTAAGGATACGCTAGTCTAATTTTAGACTAAGATCAACTTAACCATTTGTTAAGGATACGTTGGCCTAATTTTAGACTAAGATCTAGTTAACAGGATAATTTAGATCCAAAAAAGAGTATTTGGGCTATATTGTTTTAGTTTAGGGACTTTGCGGTCCAGAAGTTTAAGGACATCATAGTCCATAAAGTTTAAGGACGTCATAGTCCATAGTTTAAAGACGTCATAGTCTGTAAAGTTTAAAGACATCATAGTCTATGAGTTTAAGGACCTCACAGTCCGTAAAGTTTAAGGACATCATAGTCCATAAGTTTAAGGACCCCACAGTCCGTGGAATGTCTGGTTGTCGGGACCTATCACCTCTCTGAAGACGTTGAAGGATTATAACGAAAAATATCAGAGGAGTGAAGAGATGTACCCTTGAACCAATATTGGTTGGGAGATCTGTAGTCCAATTTAGGACCAAGATCAAAGATTTATGAGAATATGGGCTCAATTAATCTGAATTAGGGATCAGTGGCCAACTTGGGCTCGGCCCATTCAGTTAAAATATTGGACATTTAATTAGGCTCAGTCCTTTTTCATTTAACAATGCTGAGCATTGGTTTGGGTTCTGACAACAATTTTTGTCTTTTATTGAGTGCTGAGCACTCATTATAGCTCTGAGGCTTTATTTAAAGAACAGTTTATGTTCCCTCAGCGCACACGTGAGGATCACGTGGTGCGCTTGGCGCTGAGCGCTTCTGTTAAGTAGCGCACACGTGAGGAGCACGTGGCGCGCTTGGCGCTGAGCGCCAGAAAATGAGCGCAGAGCGCTTCTGATAAGTAGCGCATACGTAAGGAGCATGTGGCGCGCTAGGCGTTGTGCGCCAGATTTGGAGCGCTAAGACGCCTCTTATAAAGTAGCGCACACGTGAGGAGCATGTGGTGCGCTTGGTGCTGAGAGCCAGACAATGAGCGCAGAGCGCTCCTGATCAATTTTGTGATCTGAGAAATAAGTTCTCGCTTACAAGAGACTTTGTCTCATGGTTCTATGAACAAAGTTCTTATTTTTATAGGAGCTGTTACAATCTTAATTTTTGTGAAAGGCTTTACCTTTATGGATCTGTGATCCGAAGAGAATTGAATTCTTCTTCCCCCTCTTTTTTATGATGAGATGCTATGATCTTTTTTGTGAAAGTCGTCTGTCTTATAGATCTATGATCTAGAAAAAGAACTAAGTTCTTCTTCCATGATGAGATTTTTTTATCTCTTTGTTTTTTACCTTGAAGAAAAGTTCTTCTTCTCAGAGCTTGCTCTTTTCTTTGAAATTTCTCAAAGCTTGTGGGGGGGGGGGGTACCTCTCTATGAGACTTGAAGTCTTGAGGCCTTTATATAGGGTTGGCTGATTTGTTGAATCAATTGAAAAGATCTTTTCTCTAATTGATTTGAGGATATTTCCCACCGTTAGATCATTGACCCTAGGACTTCTGTTTTACAGAAGGCAATCTTCTTGTTTTTAACGAGATTGGGAAAATCTTTTCCCATACAGAACTTGTTCTGTATCTTGGTGATTTTTTTAATCACCATTGGATCTTTGATCCAACGGTGCTCTAATTTACAGAGCACAATCTTTCCTGTTTGGTGAGGATTATTTCCTTTACAGAATTTTATTCTGGTAATTTGATGATTTATCATCTTCATTGGATCTTTGATCCAACGGTGTAGAATATTTAGTTCTAGCGCTTGGTGCTCTTATGCCTTGCACGTGAGCGCTGCCTCAGAATCTTTGATTCTCAGCACTGGCGCACTTGGCGCTAGCGCACTCGTGCATTGCACGTGAGCGCTGCTTCAGAGCGCTGGCGCTCTTAGCGCCAGCGCACCCGTGCTTTGCACGTGAGCGCTGCTTCAGAGCGCTGACGCTCTTGGCGCTAGCGCACTCGTGCTTTGCACGTGAGCGCTGCTTCATTTCAAATTTCAAAATTTGAACAGAGCTTTGCTCTGATTAGGGAAACAAATGTCCCCCACCGTTGCGCTCATGTGGCCTACACGTGAGTGCAGCGGTGGCAGCATCTCTGCTATTGGATCAACTCAGAATTTGAAACGGCTTTCAGTGCCTATAAATAGGGCCTTTGGCCCTTGAGATGACCTCTGTTCATCTCCTTTCTTGTTTTTCTGAGAATTGATTCTCTTTTAGAGCATAGCTCTCTGTTTTAAGAACTCTCCTAGAGACAGAACACTGTTAAATTTTAGGTAAAGATCAAATCTTTTGAAGAGATTATTTTATAATCTAGGGTTTCACCTATTAACAGAGCTTTGCTCTTTTCATATCATATATAGATTTTTAGGGTTTCTCAATAGAGCTTTGCTCTTCATAGATTTAAAGAGATCTTTCTTAGGGTTTCTTAACCTATTAACAGAGTTTTGCTCTTTCAAATTATGTAGATTTGTTAATTTTCTTATGAAGAACTCTTAGAGTTTGTTAATAGATCTTGAAGATCTCGGAATTTTTAATTCATTAAAAGCTTTACTTTAAGTTTTCTGATGGGTTATTCCATCATCTTTACAGAGCATGGCTCTTCAGAATTTTTCTTGAGGATTTTTTTATTTCTTTCATCATCATAGCTGACAGATGTCACTCTGTTGTAGAGCGCTGCTATCAAGGGAGGTTTACTTCTTGGCCCAAGGGGCGCTCATTAAATGGGAATCCTTTGAGGATTTCCTCATTTAATGATTGTCTCGTCAAATAGTGAGACCGTTTTATTAATGTTGAGCCATTATCTAGATTATGTGGGTCCCCCTTGGTCCCTTTCCACTGCATGGCAGTGCGGTACGAATTTAAAGTACGAAGTGCCAGAATTTAAATTGTAGTATTGACGGCTAATAATAATTTTTTTTGTTCTTTTTCATGCAGGCATTATGTCTTTTGACACTTCATTCCCCTTTGTTCATCCGGAGAGCGCATTTGCTGACGCGCCAGTAGACCGGAAAGTTTTTGCACTGATCAAGGATCATAACCCAGAGCGGAAGAACCTTCATCTATGGGGAACGTGGTATAATCAGATCATCAGGGGTCGGCGTAGCTTTTCTTGCGCAGCACCTTCGGAGCCCATTTCGGCGATCCATTATGCTGATGCACCTCCGGTGAACTATGCCGTAGAGGAGGTCAACTGGACCTCAGAGGGTTGTCTCCAACCTTCTATGGCCGAGATACCCATGCAGCCACCGATGGCTTTAGATATCCTGGGGCGGCGTATATGTCAGGGCGAGTCGCGCCCTTGGGGACACCCATACAACATAGGCTTAACTCCCCGTCACCCAGTCAGATATCTGCAGTAGGTCCGATACATCTTATCGGAAAAGAAGTCACAGCTGCTAAAGCTCGGGTGTTACCCCACGATCTATGCTTCTTTGTTCCAGTATTCCACACCTCCTGCATGGTGGGTCAAAGCCTTTTTGGAACAATGGAACATTCCAACTCATACTTTCCTTCTACTAGATCGGGAAGTTTCGATATCTTTGGAAGAGTTTGCGGAGATTTCTGGCTTGCCTGTTAGGGGGAGCACTACGAGGAGATATTACCCCCCGACGAGTATATTTTCGCCACTCGATCGGTAATGATGGGTCTGACCCCAGAGAATGCCATTCTGCATCGGTTCCCAAGCTTAATCAAGGTGCTAAATATTTACGAGGGCTTATTTCTCGAATCTGGAAGCCACGAGGTCAGCTTTGCGGACTTCATCGCCCGTTTTCTTCATCCAGAAGCTTTGTCACAACAAGGTGAGAAGTTCGCCAAACTCGACGATCCTTTCGGTTTTGTCTTGGATAGCTGGCCGATAGCGAAAGCAGATCAAAAGAGTTTCTTCCCCCCGAAAGACGCGGTCGTCCCCTTTTCAGAACTCGCCGCTCAGGACATCAATGAATAGGTGTTCTTTCTAGGGTTTCTTGGTTTATGGCTAAGCTGGTTCGCGCTCCCCATGCACCCTTGTTACATGAGGCCATCCGTTCTCTACCTGGATCACCAAATGGTTGAAGGGACTTAGGTTGCCGTTGGGATTGCCGGGATGGCTTATTTGTATCATGGCCTTAGCTTGGCGGCCGACACTACTCAACCAAGGGTGCATCCTGTGAACTTCCCGATGCATTATTTTACTTCATTGCTCGAGCTGCATGTGCTTGGCGCTTTTGGAATTCACAAGCGGCTCCATTTCTATGAAACTTGCAACTTTCCCCGGGTCATGTGGCTGGTCGATGCTTCTGCTTTGGAGCCAAATCAGCGAGAGGCTCGGGGTCTGATTCTTCGCCCGCGTACAGTCGGTGACGGCATGACCTTTGTTGATAAGGTCATGACTATCGGTAATGAATCCACCAAGATGGTGCAGCTGCAGCGGGACACCTTTAAGGACGGAGCTTCTACCTTGAAAGCTCGGGAGATTCTCCATTTATGTTTGATTAGGCCGGGCTACTTGGTGTTCAAGCAGAACGACTCGGCTTTGTTCATGAGATATAACCCCCACCATTTTTCCCAGCAATCAAGTTATAATCAGGGCATCCCGCTCGAGGCCTTCTTGGTAGAACCGGTTGCTACTGAAGAGGGTATCCGGAGCGCTTTGCACCACTTCATGCGCCTAAATACAGGGTCCAATTTTTTCATCAGTGAGCCGAGTTGTGTTCCGAAAGCCCTGAACGTATATGTGGCATGGCATCAACATTCGATGGGCACCATTATTAGGGAAGAAAAGCGATTGCTGCTTGATCGCAATGGCACCGCTCCGGCTGGTAATCCAGCTGTTCCCTTGAACGACGGACCATTATCCGTCCTCCCTTGAGGGAAGCTGCTGCGTGGTACCACGAGTTATTCCTGAGCTTCCCCTACCCCAAACGCCTATAAAAGCGGTAGCTATGGCATCTCCCGAGTCCGTCGTGGGTGCGGAGATAGGGACTCGTCGCCCCAAATTGCCCGCCAAACGCAAGCTTGTGTTATCGGCTCCCGGCACTCGCTCACAGAAGAAAAAGAAGTCGATGTTTTCTCTCGACGTCGTACTCGGACAGGAGCCCCATGCTCCCTATAGCGAGGGTTTGAGTGAGTACGGAACCAATGAAGGTTTATTCATGGTGCCGGATGATACCGATCTGGAGGCTGCTGTCGCGGTTTCAGCGCAATTGGCTTGCAATGAGGCAGTGCTGATCACCATTGCTCAATCAGGTATACTTCAGTTTTATCTTTCTATCGTCATTTTAATTACTATGCTTTGACTAACTCTTTCTTCTTCAATAGGTATCTCCGCCGAAGAAGCTCTTGCAGCTTCCCTCAAGACTTTCGAAGAGGAGGAAAGGCTTCGCGCTTTCTTGGGCCTCGGTATATTTCGGTTCATTGTGTCTTCGTTCCCTTTTTTCTTTATGGGTAGTTTGACCCTTCTTTTTCATCTTATTGTAGGGACCGGCTCGACTTAGGTTATCCCGAGTGCAGTGCCGATCCCGCATAGTGGCGTGGCGACGCTTCCAGGGCCAGCTGTTGAAATCCCAGCTCTCCCAGTATTGCCGAAAGAGGCCTCGCTCAAGAAGCCGATGACGGGCGCCGTAACGGCTCCAGAGGTAGCTCCTGGCTCAGACGATGACGTCACTTTGACGGAGGTCTTGAGGAGGTCTTTTCTTACCTCCAAGGCTGACAAGAAGCGCAGAAAGCATCCAGCGAGGGAACGTGATGCCAGCTTGGCTGCTGGTGCAGGCTCAAGCGCTATTCCATCCGTCACTATTTCCTCCGAAGATGCTCCAGCTGCCCTGTCTACCGTTCATAGACAGGTTTTGCGCGCGGCTCGGGAGGCAATCGAAAAGCCGCCCCAAGGTAACATAATACTGGGTCTTTTTATTATAATTTGATCTTCAAATTCTCATATATCACATCCTGCAGGGCTAAGTCTTGGCGACGAGGCAGCAGGTGAGATGACGGCAACCACCGATCCTGAAGTGGCGACTCTTTCTCAGGAGTCCGGGACTGCTCCAATTGCCACTCTTTCCTTTTGCGGTTCCCTGCCATTGCCCGGCATTGCGAGTGTCACGACGGCCCTTGTCGAATCAGGGGACGAAGCCATGGGCGGCGAAACCATTCCAATGGAGGAAAGCGAAGTAGTCGTTGCGCCTGGTGATGCTCTTGTTGTGGTTTCGATTGACGACCCATCTGGTATATCTTGGGTTACTATTTTCCTTTCTATTTCTCAATCCCTTTCAATTCCTTCTGATGGCATTTTTTTTCTAATGCAGGCGTGGTCAGCACTGAGGCCGTGCCACCCGAAGAAGCATCACCAGTTGCTGCTCCGACGGTCGCCAACCCTTCGCCTTCTCTTGTGTCATCTAAAGCACCTCGGGTCGCCGCAATGACGGCTGTTGCTCTTTCTCCCATGTCTTCTGAAATGCTGGAAGGTATATATTTGTGACTTATCGGTTTCATTGTAGGTAATATACTTTATGTACTGACATCGCATTGTTACACCCTCGCAAGAATCCTTTTTGACCATCTGTATCAGGTGCTGAACCCACATTTCTCCTTCTAGTCGGAGATTGCTCCGTCTGGTTGCGTCGGTGAGTATAGTCTTTAGCCAATATCTTTTTCCCCTTTTTTTACGGGCAACCAAGTCGTTGCTAATTCTTCTTTGCCTTGACTGCAGCACTACAGATTGAAGGAGGGGACAAGAGAATAGTCACGCCACCGGTACTCCCAGCTCTGCCACCTGTCGTAGCCGGTATAGTAGCCTTCATCGCTCTTGCATCTTCTTTATCTCTTAAGCCGATATCTGATTATGATTTGTTTTGCAGCAATCACACCGACTCCAGCTCCCTTCGAGTCTCAGACTCCCATGCCGGCAGGGCCTTTTGCTAAACGCCCTTCTTCCAGGGGTGCTGCGAATAGCCTGTGGATGTTAAGCGAGTTCGTCGAGGACCTTGACGCCGAGGCCTTTGCATCTGCTGCAGATTTTGCCGCTGAAGTTAATCTCATGTTGGCGATGCTCGTGAACTTCCATAGCGAGGGCGTCGTCAAGTCTTGGGTTAACTACTGCAGGAAGATCGAGGCCTGTCTGCATAAGATTGAGCTCAGGCGTCCCGTTCCAGAAATGTTGGTTTTGAATTCTCAACGGGCTGCATGGGTTGCGCAGAGCATTCCCTTCTTCCACCATTTCGAACAAGAAGCGACCTTGAGGCGAAAGGAGCGCGAGGAGGCTTCAGGTGAATCCGCCCGGCTGCGTGCCCAGGTTGAAGAAAACGCTGCGCAATTGAGAGCCGTCTTTGAAAATTTGCAACGATGCATTTCGGACGGGCTAGCGCTAAGGCAAAAGCTCGACCTTCTGGAGCGGGTTACGCAGAGTCGCGAAGTTGCTCAATAGGAAATCGATGAGAAACTTTTGTCTTGTTTGCAGCAACGGGCTCGAGTCGAAGCAGAGCTGGCCGCAGCGGCTGACCATGAAAAGGAGTTGAGAGGTGCGCGCGAGCAACTGGCTGATTTATTGAAAACACCTCCTTCTCAGTAGCTGCCTTTTTATCAATTAAACATTTGTAATCTTTGAATAACATGTATCCATTTTTTAATTCTTTTATATGATCCGTCTTGTACTCAATTGAATTCATGAATAAAAGATACACATTTTTTTTATCTTCCACTGTTGCTTTCTTCTCTTTGCTGTGTTGTCGGCATGTGATTTTAGCACGTGTGGCCTGTAGATAGTAGGTAGCTGTCTATCTTGGACTCTTTGCAGGGTAGCGATGGCTTAGGAAACAGGTTCAGGTCTGCTGCCTAAGACTTTTCAATTTTATGAGCCGTGAGGGTCTCATAAAGATTTTTCTCCCTATGAGTCGAGAGGATCTCGTAAGTGTATTTTCTTCTTAGGAATCGTGAGAATTCCTAAGTGTGTTTTCTCTTGAGAGTCGTAAGGATCTCACAAGAGAATTTTCTTCCTTACAAGTCGAGAAGGCTCGTAAGTGGTTGATGAGTTGACCTACTCCCGAATCAAAGCATTGCTTCGACGGGGAGGTCAAGGGTTGACTTTTACCGTTTTCTACGGTGTCAGGATTGACTTTTAACGTATTTTACGGGGCCAGGGGTTGACTTTGGCCATTTTCCACGGGGTTAGGATTGACTTTAGCCGTATTCTACAGTGTCAGGGTTGACTTTTGCCGTTTTTGCCGTTTCGGTGTCAGGATTGACTTTCGCCGTTACGGTGTCAGGGTTGACTTTCGCCGTTTCGGTGTCGGGATTGACTTTCGCCGTTTCGGTGTCATGGTTGACTTTCGCCGTTACGGTGTCAGGGTTGACTTTCGCCGTTTCGGTGTCGGTGTTGACTTTCGCCGTTACGGTGTCAGGATTGACTTTCGCCATTACGGTGTCAGGATTGACTTTGGCCGTTTTCTACAGGGTCAGGATTGACTTTTGTCGTGTTCTACGGGGTCAGGGGTTGACTCTAGGTTGTCTGTGCACTGCCGAGTCCTGGAACTGGGAACTTTGCCGCGGCTCTGCTTTGTTGACGTTGCGTCTGCTGTAACGAGATGAATGTCGAGGTGGTCTCTAGGTTGTCTATGAACCGTCGAGATTTGGAATTAGGGACTTTGCCATAGCTCTGCTTTGTTGACGTTGCATCTACTGTAACGAGACGAATGTCGAGGTGGTCTCCAGGTTGTCTGTGAACCGTCGAGATTTGGATCTAGGGACTTTGCCATGGCTCCGAGGTTGATTGTCGCGTCCGAATCCTGCTGGAATGAGGAGGAATGCTGTTGTGGGTCTCAAGGTTGTCTGATGTTGCCATCGAGACTTGGCTCTCTTTCTGATGCAGCCTGGTGGGATGATATGGTCCCCTCTTTGTTTGTGCCCCTGGATTGTATACAATGATCGATATGATCTCACCTGTAGGGAAAAAATTTCATGTTATATGTATTATTTTTTTTGTTTTCTTTCCGCGATGTTCTATCATTTCAGCTTTTTGTACCGCGAAAGTCGCGATTGCCTAATCATTTCGGCTATTTTTCGCGGTGCCCAATCATTTCGGCTATTTTTCTTTTTCTTTACTCGTTGTTTTTTATTATGAATTGTCCAACCATTTCGGCTATTTTGTATACATATATTTTTACTTACTGATTTTGTTGCAAGTTGCCCCATCATTTCGGCTATTTCATATGCATTTTTGGCTCGCTGATTTTTCGCCACGAGTATGAACATGGAATCTGGTGCCGATCTTAGCATCAGTATCGCTGCGAATGGAATATTACCAGGAGCGAATCATCATTTGCCGTGAAAGGACTTGGAATTTGATTCTGATTTAGGCATCAGCATCGCTACAACTGGGATATTGCCAGGAGTGAATCATCATCTGCCTTTATCGGTTTGAACAAAGGTTGCTTAGCGAAGAGGGTTAAGATCCTGTCAGCTAAGGCTTTTGACTTCATGAGCTGTAAGGGTCTCATAAAGGTATTGCTTCCTACGAGTCATGAGGATCTCATAGGTGTACATTCTCCTTAAAAGTTGTGAGGACTTCTAAGTGGCGTTCTCTCTTATAAGTCGTAAGGATCTCATAAGAGCATTTTCTCCTTATAAGTCGAGAGGACTTACAAGTGTTTGTTCATCAAATGAGGGCATTCCTTGTTGGTGGGACTCGGAAAGGAAATGATTTTTTATGCCCGTGGATTGTATACAAGGGTCAGTATTGAATCACTTGTAGGGCAATCTGGGAAAGGTGATGGCTTAAGAACAGGTTCAGATCCCTGTAGCTTAAGGCTTTTGAATCTTATGAGCCGTGAGGGTCTCATAAGAGGATTCTCCTTACGAGTCGTGAGGATCTCGTAAGTGTAATTTCTCCTTAGGAATCGTGGGGATCCCTAAGTGTCTTGCTCCTTTGTGAGTCGTAAGGATCTCACGCAGGTAGTTTTCTCCTTACAAGGTCGAGAGGATCTTGCAAGTGTCTTTTAACGAGATTGTTCCCTTTCGGGTTTTCACAAACTCGCCGATAGCCCTGCTGTTTTTACTCACGGAGCCTTTTCGGGTTTTCATCCATGTCCATTTTGCTTGTGGACGTACCCCTTTTTTTTAACGCGTCAGCCCAAGGATGCTGCGGGTTTGCAGTAGTTTAAAGACGTTTCGGTCAGTAGTTAGTTTTAGGACATTTCGGTCCACTATTAGTTTAGGGACATTTCGGTCCATTATTAGTTTAGGGACATTTCGGTCCCTCGCACGTTTTCGAGGCGATGTTTCGCCGGATACTACTTATAGAGTTCAGGCTTGAGAAGATAGCAAGCGGACATAGGCGTCGTCATCTATCGTTGACCTTGGCCGTGACTCGTCAGGCGTAGTATTTTTTCAAGAACCGGCCGTTTATTGGCCTGAAGGGTCATTCACCATGCATATTCATTAGCAAGTAAGCCCCACATTGGCAGACATTGTCTATGATGTACGGGCCCTCAAAATTCAGCTCGAATTTCCCCCGTTTGGCACGATTGGGGATCATAGGTCTCATGACCACTAGCACGAGTTCGCCTTGGCGGAATGTTCTCGGCCTAGTCAATCTTTCGTATGAGCGCGTCATCTTTGCTTTGTAAGCCTCCAAGTTTTGCTGCGCTATAAGACGAGTTTCATCGAGGGCATCGAGCTCCTCAGGCCGAAGATGAGCATTCTCTTCGTCTGTTAGCTCGTAATGGACCGCCACTCGTAGAGAAGGTAGCTCTATCTCCATGGAGAGTACTGCTTCAGCGCCGAATACCAATGTATACGGCGTTGTATTCGTGGCCGTTTTTAACTTGGTCCGATACGCCCAGAGGGCTTCTTGCAGTCTCTCATGCCAGTCCTTCTTATTTCGATACACCGTCTTCTTTATGATCTTCGTCAAGGTATTGTTGAAAGCCTCAGCTAGAGCATTAGCTCGGGGATTATAGACCGAAGAGTATCTCCAGTCTATATTATGCTGTTGTGCGAAGCGGCTAATTTTGTGACTTCTGTAGGCCGGCCTGTTATCGGAGATAATCCGTCGCGGAGTGCCGAACTGATAGATGACGTGTGTCTTGAAGAAACGGAGAATATTCTCCGTCTTCACTTCTTTTAGCGGTACTGCTTCTTCCCACTTAGAGAAATAATCGGTTGTCGCCAATATGAACCGACGTCCTCTAGATGATGCTGGTTCGATGGGCCCGATTATGTCAGTCCCCCACATTTCGAAAGGCCAGCTAGCCACCGTTGGGTGTAGCGGATTTGGATGCTGGTGAATGAAGTCCCCATGAATCTGGCACGAGTGGCATTGCTTCGCGTTTTCAAGGCAGTCCTGAATCATCGTGGGCCAATAGTAGTCCATTCTTTTGATCTTCAGCTTCATCTTTGGCCTGGTTTGATGAGAACCGCAGAGTCCGTTATGAGTTTCTTGGACGACTCTCCTTTCTTCTTCTGTTCCTAGGCATCTTAGCCACAGAAAGTCGAACGATCTTTTATACAACGTATTATTGACGAAGGAAAAAGACAAAGATCGTTTCATGAGCTGATGTCTCGAGGATGCATCTTCAGGTATTTGACGGGATTTGAAGTAGTCTATAAAGACGCCTATCCAATCCTTATCCTTTTCCTGGTCTTTTATTTGTAGGGCTGTTTTATTGATCGCTCCCTTTTCTTCAGACGATTCCGGAGATATTTCTGCCGGTGCAAGAACCCGACGGCTTTGTATCATGATCCTTATGTCATCGAGGTCTTCGTCAGCCAGTTCTTTAGCGAGTTTGGCTAATGCATCCACTTTGCTATTTTCCGTGCGCGGTATGCTCTCCAGCATATAGGAGGGGATTTGGGTCAGCAGTTGCTGCACTCTCTCACCGTACTTTACCAACTCCGGTTTGCACGTTTGATAGTTGCCGTTTACTTGACTAACGACCAACCGGGAGTCTCCCTATATGAGAAGGTTTTTGATTCCCATGTCGACAGCGATCTTAAGACCTGCTATCAAAGCTTCATATTCAGCCTCATTGGTCATCCTCGGCTCTGTTAAGGAGAAGGTAAAGCGCATTATCTCTCCTTGTGGAGTCACGAAGATAAGGCCTACCCCCGATTTGATTATGGGGGAGTTGTGCTTTTGCTTCTTCATGGAAGATGCCCCATCGAAGTAAAGTTCCCATCGGGTATCACTCTCTCCTTTCTCCCTGTCGATCGTGTCAAATGCGTGCTCGTCTGGAAATTCGCAATTTAGGGGTGAATCGGCAGGAATTGGATGCTCAACGAGGAAATCGGTAATGGCCTGGCCCTTTATTGCCTTGAGAGGTCGGTATGTTATCGAGAACTCCATCAAGAGGATGGCCTATTTAGCGAGCCGTCATGTTAGTATGGCTCTTGACATCAAATATTTGAGAGGATCCACTTTTGATATGAGGTGGACCTCATGCGCTAACGCATTGTGTCTGAGCTTTGTTATCGCGAAAATTAATGCAAGGCAGTGTTTTTCGATTGGGGAGTAGTTGTTTTCTGCCCCTAGGAGAACTCGACTCAAATAGTAGAGGGCCCTTTCTTTCCCTTGGTCGTTCTCCTGTGCCCATAGCGCGCCTAAAGAACCTTCAAGGGCTGTTGTGTACAGGATGAGAGGCTTTCCCTTGACCGGAGCATTCAGTACTGGCAGATTCTGTAGGTATTGCTTGATTTCGTCTCGTGCGCTCTGGCATTTGCGATCCCAGACGAACGGGTTCCCCTTCTTCATTAGGTGACTGTAGGGGCGGCATTTGTCAGAGAGGTTAGCTATGAACCGTCGGATATACGCGAGCTTTCCTTGGAGAGACCGCAGTTGTTTCAGAGTCCTTGGCGGAGGCATTTCCATAATCGCCTTGATCTTTGACAGTTCTATTTCGATGCCCCGATGTCGTATGATGAATCCTAGGAATTTGCCCGAGGAAATTCCGAACGCGCATTTGAGAGGGTTCATCTTTGGGTTGTATTTCCGAAGACGCTGGAACACTATCTTCAGATGCTGCCAATGTTCCTCGTGCGATTTGCTTTTAACCACGATGTCATCGATATAGAATTCAACGATTTCATATATGAGGTCATCGAAAATCTTCATCATGGCCCTCTGATAGGTAGCGCCGGCGTTCTTCAGACCGAAAAGCATCACTTTGTAGCAGAATATGCCCAAAGGGGTCCGGAAAGCGGTATGCTTCTGGTCTTCGGGATGCATCTTTATTTGATTGTACCCTGATGAGCCGTCCATGAAGGAGAAGACTTCGTGAGTGGACGTATTATCTATCATCAGCTCGGTAACCGGTACAGGAAAAACATCCTTTGGGCAAGCTTTGTTGAGGTCTCGAAAGTCCACGCAGATGCGCACTGTCCCATTTTTCTTCATCACTGGGATGATGTTGGCAATCCAGTCAGGGTACTGAACCTCTTGGATGAAGTCAGAGTCGATTAGCTTCTTGACCTCGGCGTTGATGCTCATTTCAAGTTCGAGCCGCATTCTTCTCGGTGCTTGTTTGATTGGCTTGATGTCTGGAGAAATCGCCAATTTATGGACGATTATTTCTTGATCTAATCCTGGCATCTCAGAATAGTTCCATGCGAAACAGAATACTGCATGAGAACGTCTTTGAGCGTAGCCACCTTTTCTTCAGACAACAGCTCACTGACGAACGTCGGTCGTGGGTCGTTTGCCGTCCCCAAGTCGATTTTTCTGAGGTTATCTGCAGTAGTATGTATCCCATCTTCCAGCTCTTTTGGTGCGGGTGGAAACTCTGAGATCACTTCGTCATCATCGTTTTCAAAGCACCAGGAGAGCTCATCCATATCCTCGTGTACTCCTTCTCCTGACAGCGTTATCGCATAACAGGTACGAGATCGCTTCTAAGACCGATGTTGATCCGACTCTACTCTCGCTGCATACGTGGCTTTCGGTTCATGCTTCTGTGGTGGGGTTACCTTCCAACTGCTGGATAAAGCGAACCTTCCTTGCTGTTACTTATCTTCTACCTAGTCTTTGAATGTGAAGTAGTCTTCGAGAGGATGTCCTATCGCTCGGTGATAGGAGCAATAATCCGGGTGATGAACCTCGTTTTCTTGATCGGGGTGTTTGGATTCCGGGAGTGTCATCATCTGATGTTTTATGACAAGATCGAATATCTTCCTTGTCTTATCTTAGGAAAAAGAATATGCTCGAACCATCTTCTTTATAAGAGACGGATCCCGGCTGCTCATTTCTCGATCGCGTGGCTTCTTGGACCCGCTTTGCCGCTGTCGGACATTTTTTTCATTCTTTAATTTGTTTTTACCTCCGCGTCGGGTCTTTTGTATGACGGGCTGGCGACGAAGAGCATCATCATTCTCCGCAGCTTGCTGAAGCAGGCGCTGCGTCCTGGCTTTCTCGTAAATGGCCATTTCACGGTTATGGTTATCCCTGACCTTTTGACCCGCTTCCCTTATTAGCTTGTCCATCTGTTCTTCGAACGACGGACTTGGCACTTTCATGGCAGGACCTCGTTTTGGTTCAGGGTTAGCGTCTTCTAACAGAGCATCTCCTTCTTCATCAAAGTCATGTATAACGTAGCAGCCATGGAATCGCTCCCGTTTCTTGGATTGAACATATCCAAGCCCGATCGTTTCCATTCTCCCGTTGGGCAATTTTCGCTGAGTTCCGGGGATATTCCAGATCCTGTTGTAGAATTGAGATTGTCGAGCAGTCTGTTTAAAGGGTACGCCTTTGGCGCCTCAACAACCTTTTCAATCCTTCTGTGTAGTATCTGGGCAGACGGATGGGCTGGAGCCTGTCAAGCGTAGAATCGGCACCATGCCATATTTCTTTCTCCACTTTGGTTTCCACGGATTGATAAAAGAGGATCGCCTTTTCATCTTTTTGCCTAGGAGGGACGTAGAACGTCTGCAGTTCTTGCACACTATAGGTATCAAGTGCGTCGAGCTCTGATCATCTCCGGTGAAGGCCTACATCGATGGGCGGACCGAGAACACAGCGTTGACCTTGTCTTCAGAGTCACTGCCAAAGACGAGAATAGGGGTAAACGGTCCCGGCTTGTTGCATTGGGGCGGCCCTAAATAGACTATCTCTTCCTCCTCCTCGGTATCGCTCCCAAAGACCGGAATAGTGGTGATAGCCTTCTGCTTATTCTCCGGCTTATGGCATCTTTCCGTGTCTTCAAAGTCTGTCAGGAAATACTTTGCATCCTCGTACTTTCGGACTTCATTTACGGAAAATGGGTTCAGTTTCCCTGTCACGGTGTACTCAAGACCATCTTTGAAATACTTCATACACTAATGTTGTGTAGAAGGGATGATATTATACTCGTGTAACCAAGGCCTGCCGAGCAAAGCGTTGTAGCAAGTCTTGGCGTCAATGACATGAAATTTGATGTCAGTGACGAGCAGCCCGAAGCGTAACGCCAGTATTACGGACCCGAGCGTCCGTGATGACTGTGAGTCAAAATCGGAGATGATGATTTTATCCCGAGCGAGGTGTTGAACGCTCCTGCAGATTTCTTTAGCACCCTCATATTTAGGAGATTGACAGAGGACCCATTGTTAACTAGGATCTTCCCTATCTTGATGTCATGGCAGTACCTGGAGACATATAGGGGACGGTTGTGCTCACACGTTCCAAGGAGGAGATCTTCGTCGCTGAAAGTGACGTTAGCAGTGTGCACTTCTTCCAACTTGTCCTTCATCTTTTCTTCGGCAAGGAAAGCTTGAAACTGCTCGGGCTCTTGTAGTGCCTTGATCAAAGAATCTCTCGCCTCTTTAGATAGCAGAAGGGCATCGAGAATGCTTAGTTGCGAGGGTATCTTTCTCAGATGTGCCAGAACGTTATAATCCACCTTGTTTTTCTTTGGCGGGTCCTTGGCTGCTAACTCTTCGATGACTCGATCATCGAGGGTGATATCCTCAGGGACTTTTTTCTTCCCCTTATCTTTTTTGTTCGCTCCCTTGCTTGTGGGTCCGAGATTCTTTTCAGGTAGCGTACGATTGCGCAGTTGAATATTCTCGCAGGTTTTCGTCTCTTCTTCTTCGGAGGTGGGTTCTTTGAAGAGAGGTCCGAGGGCTATTTCCTCGTCAAAATCACTTCCGAAGGTGAGAACTTGCGACATCCCGAAATCAACCATGTGATAGTCGCCGGCAGTTCTTCTGCGCTCATCTGTCGTGCTTGTCTGCTCTCGACGAGTTTGGCGCTTAATCCGCTTGAAATGCTGTCGATGAGCAACGTATCCCTGCCACCAATTCTTGAAGGCCATGCATTCCTCGGTAGGGTGTGTGATCCTCCGATGGTATAAGCAGTAGTTTGGATGTGCATCTAGTCCGTCGGGGAACATATTTTCTGAAGTGTCTTCTTTGGAAGGTGGCAACTTCATTCCCATTGACAGGGCTTTAGCGAATTGCTTCCTTGTCTTAAACCTGCTTTTGCTGGAGACAGAAGTGCTTCCATTCGATTAGGGTACTTCAACCCTTTTGTCTAGCCGCCAGCGTTTGGCTTTTTCAAACATAGCAATTTCGCGCTCTCGATCAGCTTTGCTTTTTTGAGGCGCCTCATTCAGGAATACGTCAATTATCTCGTCTGACGGTTCTAGGATTTCCGGTTCGGGATCTGTCCCCAGTTTCTCTGCATCAGGAACTTCTTTGCCATTTATCGAGTGAGAGATCATGTGGCAGCTCGCCACATAGTCTTCAGGCCCTTCTGAAGAATCGTTTCCTTCGTCAGCATCATCGTCTTCATTCTCAAAAACATGCTTAAAGAATTCATCCAACGTGATTGGGGTGCGTGCCTTCTGGTTATATTCATCCAGCGCATCGATGTATTTCTGCAGACCTGTACGGCTATCTTCGGGTTGGACGGGCTTCTTGGCCTTCTTCTTTTTCTTTAAAGACTTTGGAGGCTTGGCCTGAACGTTTTGTCCACCTTCACCAATTTTCAGCATTGGGCGCGGCTTCAGCATCCCCTCAATAATCTCGGGTTCCAAAGGGCTCTTCCACCTAATCACCGGGCATGTTTGGAGATCTTTCAGCATTCTTTTCGTTTTGGCTGAAAGAGTGACCTCCCATGGAGATTCTTCTATAAATGAGCATGATGCCCCTGGCGTGTCCATCTTTTTTCGAGCGTGTGGTTGTGGCGGGTTTACCCTCCAGTTTTCAGACAACGCGAATTTGTCTTGCTGGTACTGGTCCTCAATCCAGTTTTTGAAGATAAAACAATCTTCAATTGGATGGCCCATTATTCGATGGTAGGGGTAGTAGTTGGGACTGTTGACGTCACCGGGCTGCAGTGGGCGTTTCGGATCCGGTAGGGTGATGAGCCTGTTGTGCACCGCCAACTCGAACAGTTTTCTCGTCTTATCCCGAGAAAACGAATAAGGGCGTTTTAGCCTCTCGTTGAAGAGTCGCTGTCTATCACTTTGGCAATCAACTGGTGTCGGACCACTAGGCTGCTGTTGAGCATTGGCGACAAAGGTCGCTTTTCCCTTCCCCTTCTCGTTTTGAGGCTCCATTTTCGAGGAAGACGGTCTATGGCCCATCTGATCTATTTGGGCCAGTTTGTCAATCAAGGCTTGGAAGGTAGTCGGCTTGAAAAACATCATGAACTGGGATATGGTCGCCTGCGGATCAAGGGTACCCACGAACATGCTTACTGCAGGAGCCTCTTCTATGCGTTGTTCGCACTTTGACCATAGATTTCGCCACCGTATCGCGTACTGAACCCATGTTGCGCCTGGCTTCACCCTGGCATTAATTAATGCCGTGATCGGGGTGCGTTCGCTAGCGCTTGCGAACCTTTGTGTAAACAGTAGCTCCATTTCTGCAAATGTCTTGACAGAGTCATTCGGGAGTTCGGAATACCACTCGAATGCTGTCTCCGACAAGCTGCCAACGAATTGGCGAAGCAGTAGCTTTTCTTCACCCCCAGTATTGTCGCACAGAGCCCTGAATTGAGCCACGTGTTGGTGTGGATTTACCGTCCCCTTATATACATGGAATTTAGGGATCGTATATCCTGACGGGTACTTTATTTGATCGTACCAACCCGGATAGGGTCGTCCGGTTTTAACAATTTGGTTAGCCGCTTCGCTCGCCCGATGAGCTCGTATCCGTTGAGCTATATAGTCATCTAGGGCGGCTTTAGAGATGGTCTCCTCTTTAGCTGCTGATAGAGCCGGAAGAGGGTTCGATGTCTCCCCTCTGTTGTCTTCAATGATAATCGGAGGGTCTTCAGCTGGAGCATCCGGCTGTATCATCATTCCGGCCATATCTTGAAATAAAAGCGTCATTCGTTTTATGTTGGCCGCTTGTTTCGTGGCCTCTCTGTCTTTCTTTTCGAGGATTCTGCGGAGGAACTCAGCATCGGTTTCTTGTTCATAACGCCGCTTTGACAATGTCTCCGGGCTTTCTTTTGGCCCAGTGAGTGCGGCCATCTGTGTTAACATTTCTTGGAGCTTTTGTTGTTGCTCTTGGGCCTTTGTTACGGATTTGGTGAGTGGTCGATGACCCGTAGAGATACGGCTATCCTCTTTCCCAGATGCCATATAGACAGTGTGCACCACCATGCCCCCAGACTTAGGGCGTTTAGATTCAGCACCCTTTAGATTCGTCGCAGACACGGGAATTTTCTCCGGCCTTCTCCTTTTGTGGGCGGTCAAAGTTGAGGGGGCCGTTGCAGCGGGCACCCAAGTAGACAACCCCTTCTGTGGTATGACAGGGTAATCCTTCTCTTGCCGAACTTTCATTTTCTTCTGTCGGCGGGAATGGTCTTGATTGATCACCGAGTCTTGGACCTGTCGCCAGACCTTGTAAATTTTAGAGGACAACCGCTGAGGGGGCTGCTCCAGCTTTGTTTTTGTAGCATTCTCTATAGGTGGAGGAGATCTTTTCAGCATGGCAGTCGGAGAGTTCTTGTGGACCCTCTTGAGTGGTTCAAAGCTGTTCCCAGTTGGAACAGCAGCATCGACTTCTACCGTTTGAGCCGGTGGGGTAAGTCCAGATGGGGAATTGCTGCCAGTTTTCCTCACTCGGCTCCAGTGGCGACGTCGAGCGCATCAAGTAGACGGTATTGGCTCAGGTATGGGGGTGGCTTCTTCATGCTTCCTGCTCTGATAAGGGGTTGTTGTCGTCATTAACCTGTCGAAAACCGACGTCCGCTGAGAGGGGATGGTCAACTTGTCGAAAGCAGACTTTCGGACAGGGGTAGCAGCCTTGGTGACTTCACCCGGAACGGGAGTTGGAGCATCCAGTCTTGCAAAGACTGATCTTTTAGCAGGAGAAGTCGCTTTGATGACTTCTTTCACTGGAGCAGGGATGACTATTCGTTTCGGGATAACCCCTTCAGGTATCGCGGGCTTCTTCACGGGCCCATTAGAGTTTTGGCTTAGCCTATCAAAGACTGAGGTGCTGGACTTGAACAACCCGTTGAGAGGGGCCGTGGTAGTCGTAAGCCGATCAAAGACCGACTTCTTCGGAGCTTCTTGCAACGGCATTGGGGCATTGAAGATCATGGGTGGCTTGCGTCACCTGTTCTACTGGTATCTTGAAAACGGAGGCCGCCTGAGGCCCGTAAGTCACTCCTCCCGCGAGGACAGAGTGGGAGTTGTTGCAGTTTGTGCAGTTGGAAGCCATTTTCTCTGCACGGAGCAAGACACCAAATCTTAGTACCTCGAATCCAAAGGCAACCATAGCAAACCGCGATTCATTCGCGAAACACGACACACGAAGTGTGGAGTGGAAAGAGGAAAAGGTCCCACCGGGCATTCCATAATCTGTTCTCCGCCGAAAGATGCGATCGGGACGTTGGGACGTCTCGGTCTGAATTTGGGGGCAGATGCTATTTGGTTTTATCCGTCCACTTCTCCGAAGATGCCAAGTTGATTTATGACACCATATATCGGAGGTTTAGATGGATGCGGCCGTTGTAGCAGACTTCGTCAGATTCCCCCTCGTTTGAGGGGTTTTTGATTGTGGGGATGCTCTTCCCTGCAGGCGCAAGCCCCTGCAGTTAATTACGCTACTGCATCGCGGCAACAACTTTCTCCTTCTCCAGATGGCCACTTCGTGTCGTGTGTGTTTGTTTTATTTTTGGTTGCCCATGGATTATATACGGAGACTAATTTATGTTATCGCCCGTAGGGCGTGGATTAGTCCAAATCCGTATTTTCTTAGATTTGGGTTTTGGGTTGGGTTTAAGGATTGTTAATCTCATTTTAGACTAAGATCAACTTAAACGTTTGTTAAGGATACGTTAGTCTAATTTTAGACTAAGATCAACTTAACCATTTGTTAAGGATACGTTAGCCTAATTTTAGACAAAGTCTACTTAACAGGATCATTTAGATCCAACAAAAGAGCATTTGGGCTCTATTGTTTTAGTTTAGGGACTTTGCGGTCCAGAAGTTTAAGGACATCATAGTCCATGAAGTTTAAGGACATCATAGTCCATAATTTAAAGACGTCATAGTCTGTAAAGTTTAAAGAAATCATAGTCTATAAGTTTAAGGATCTCACAGTCCGTAAAGTTTAAGGACATCATAGTCCATGAGTTTAAGGATCCCACAGTCCGTAGAATGTCTAGTTGTCGGAACCCGTCACCTCTCTGAAGACGTTGAAGTATTACAACAACAAATATCAGAGGAGTGAAGAGATGTACCCTTGAACCAATATTGGTTGGTAGATCTGTAGTCCAATTTAGGACTAAGATCAAAGATTTATGAGCATATGGGCTCAATTAATCTGAATTAGGGATCTGTGGCCAACTTGGGCTCGGCCCATTCAGTTAAAATGTTGGACATTTAATTAGGCTTAGTCCTTTTTCATTTAACAATGCTGAGCATTGGTTTGGGTTCTGACAACAGTTTTTGTCTTTTATTGAGTGCTGAGCACTCATTATAGCTCTGGGGCTTTATATAAGGAACAATTTATGTTCCCTCAACGCACACGTGAGGAGCACGTGGTGCGCTTGGTCCTGAGCTCCAGTCAATGAGCGCAGAGCGCTTCTGTTAAGTAGCGCACACGTGAGGAGCACGTGGCACGCTTGGCACTGAGCGCCAGTCAATGAGCGCAGAGCGTTTCTGTTAAGTAGCGCACACATGAGGAGCATGTGGTGCTCTTGGTGCTGAGCGCCAAACAATGAGCGTAGAGCGCTTCTGATAAGTAGAGCACACGTAAGGAGCAAGTGGCGCGCTTGGCGCTGTGCGCCAGATTTGGAGCGCTAAGGTGCCTCTTATGAAGTAGCGCACACGTGATGATCATGTGGCGTACTTGGCGCTGAGCGTCAGACAATGAGCGCAGAGCGCTCCTGATCAATTTTGTGATCTGAGAAATAAGTTCTCGCTTACAAGAGACTTTGTCTCATGGTTCTAAGAACAAAGTTCTTATTTTTATAGGAGATGTTACAATCTCTTATTTTTTGTGAAAGGCGTTGTCTTTATGAATCCGTGATCTGAAGAGAATTGAATTCTTCTTCCCCCTCTTTTTTATGATGAGATGCTATGATCTCTTTTGTGAAAGACGTCTGTCTTATAGATCTATGATCTAGAAAAAGAACTAAGTTCTTCTTCCCTGATAAGATTTTTTTTATCTCTCTGTTTTTTTACCTTGAAGAAAAGTTCTTCTTCTCAGAGCTTGCTCTTTTCTTTGAAATTTCTCAAAGCTTGTTGGGGGGGGTGTTCCTCTCTCTGAGACTTGAAGTCTTGGTGCCTTTATATAGCGTAGGCTGATTTGTTGAATCAGTTGAAGAGATCTTTTCTCTAATTGATTTGAGCATATTTCCCACCGTTGGATCTTTGATCCTAGGGCTTCTATTTTACAGAAGGCAATCTTCTTGTTTTTAACGAGATTGGGAAAATCTTTTCCTATACAGAACTTGTTCTGTATCTTGGTGATTTTTTTTTAATCACCATTTGATCTTTGATCCAACGGTGCTCTAATTTACAGAGCACAATCTTTCCTGTTTAGAAAGATTCTGATGAGTATTTCCTTAACAGAATTTTATTCTGGTAATTTGATGATTTATCATCTTCATTAGATCTTTGATCCAATGGTGGAGAATATTTGGTTCTAGCGCTTGGCGCTCTTGTGTCTTGTACGTGAGCGCTGTCTCAGAGTCTTTGACTCTCAGAGCTGCCGCACTTGGCGCTAGCGCACTCGTCCTATGCACATGAGCGCTGCTTCAGAGCGCTGGCGCTCTTGGCGCTAGCGCACTCGTGCTTTGCACGTGAGCGCTGCTTCATTTCAAATTTCAAAATTTGAACAGAGCTTTGCTCTGATTGGGGAAACAATTAGCAAAGGTTTTTCTAGATGTCCATTACCTATGACAAGCTGGGCCACTTCCTTACTACTAAAGCCCCTGCCGTCCCAGGTCCAGTTTCCACCGTCACGGATATTGATATCCATAAGAAAAGGGAAAAATACTGTGCGAATGCCAAGTGTCTCATGTTGGCCTCAATGGATAGTGAATACCAGAGGAAGCACGAGAAGATGGACTTAGTTTCCATCTTCCTCCATAACAAAGATTTATATGGAGAGCAATCTCGTATCGCAAGATATAAGACCTCGAAGGAACTGCTTTAAGCGAGGTTGGTTGTCGGGTCATCTGTAGGGGACCACGTCCTTACGATGATTAGCTATGTTAAAGAGCTCACGGATCTTACGACCGCGTTGGAGAACGAGTTATGTACTAAATTTATTCTACACTCCCTCCCTTCTACTTACACCTTGAAGGAAACCAGGGAGACACCCGTTCTGCTTATTGGGGAATCTTCCTCTTCTAGATCCAAGGCAAAAGCCAATGGAAAGAAGAAGAAGGCCTTCACCAAGCTGATAGGCCGTGTCAGTAAGGTAGAAGGAAGTGGAAGGGCAAAAGTTTCGTGGCTAACAGTAGGGAAGGAGGGTTGTTCCTATTGTCATGGGAAAGGGCATTGGCAGAAGGAATGCAGAGCTTGGAAAGACAGAATCAAGGATTCGAAGCACATTGTGGCTTCGGCTTCGGGTGTGTTTGTAATTGAAAACTGTATGTCAATTAACTCTACTTCCTGGGTACTAGATACCGGATCAGGATCTCATATTTGTAATTCATTACAGGCTTTGAAAAACCGTAGAGTTATCCGGGCAGGTGATATGATTCTCAGGGTTGCTAACGGAATGAGCATGGATGCTGTATCCGTAGGGGAATATCACCTAGGATTGACAAGTGGGAAGGTATTGATTTTACGTAACTGTTTGTGTGTACCTAGTCTAGCTTGTAATATCATATCTGTATCTTTACTTTCTAAAGAAGGATATGATTTTATATTTGTAAGCGATGTGGTCTACATCCACCTAAATCAAAGTTTGATTGGGTCAGGTACACTAGAGGACAGTATATACATATTAAATCAAGCTAAGGTTTTCAACGTCCAGAATACACTTAAAAGAAAGTCTTCAGAATTAAATAAAGCTTTCTTGTGGCATTGTAGACTGGGTCACATCAATGAAACACGGCTGACGAAGTTACATAGAGAGGGATATTTGGATATGTTCGAATATCAGTCTTATGCAACTTGTTAATCTTGTCTCATAGGAAAGATGACAAAGACTCCGTTCACTGGACACGGAGTAAGAGCGAGCGAGCTCTTAGGACTCATTCACAGTGACGTGTGTGCTCCAATGTCTATATATGCACGAAATGGTTATTCCTATTTCATTACTTTTACAGATGATTTCTCTAGGTATGGACATGTCTTCTTGATGAAACATAAATCCGAGGCCTTTGAGAAATTCCGAGAATATAAGAATGAAGTGGAAAAACAAACCGGCAAAAGTATCAAGACACTTAGATCTGATCGAGGTGGTGAAAACTTAAGTGTCGAGTTCCTGGATTACTTAAAAGAGAATGGAATTCTCTCTCAGCTTACTCCTCCATACATACCACAACACAACGGTGTATCGGAAAGGGGGAACAGAACCTTATTGGATATGGTACGTTTTATGATGAGTAACGTTGAGTTACCGTGATCCTTCTGGGGCTATGCACTAGAATCAGCTGCATATCTTTTGAAAAAGGTTCCTACCAAGACTGTGCCTACCACACCATATCAGATGTGGAGTGGGAAGAAACCCTATCTTCAGTATTTGAAAATATTGGGATGTCCAGGTTTTGTTAAAAAGCAGCATGTGGACAAGCTCGAGGCACGCTCAGTACTGAGTTAGTTTGTGGCATACCCAAAGAACTCCATGGGGTATCTTTTCTATTGCGCAGAGCAACAAAAGGTCTTTGTTTCTCGTCATGCCCACTTTTTGGAAAATCAATTTTTGGAAAAAGAAACTAGTGGGAGCGCAATAGAACTGGAAGAAATTCCAGAACCACAAGCTATTACTGAAAGCATGGTAGAACCAGAGGTTTCGAAATAGCAGGACATCCCTGCACCACTCCGCAGGACTAGTAGGCGGTCTCATCCGCCCGAGAGATACTACAGTTTTCTCATAGATGGGGATTGAGAGGATTGCATCATTGACAATGATGAGACAACTAGCTTCCAGCAAGCCATTCAGAGCGGTGACTCGGTAAAATAGCTGGATGCAATGCTGACCGAAATGGAGTCCATGTACACCAACAAAGTATGGACTTTGGACATTGCTCCAGAAGGGGTAAAACCTGTAGCCTGCAAATGGATCTTCAGAAATAAGATTGGTGTAGATGGACAGGTTGAAACCTATAAGGCTAGACTTGTTGCAAAAGGTTTTCGTTAAAGACCTGGTTTGGACTATGATGAAACCTTTTCTCCAGTGGCTATGCTCAAATCCATTCGGATCCTTCTTGCCATTGCTCCCTTCCACGATTATGAGATTTGGAAGATGGACATAAAGACCGCTTTTCTAAATGGTAATTTGGAAGAGTGCGTCTATATGGATCAACCAGAGGGTTTCATTCAGAGTGGGAGCAGCGGGAAAGTGTGCAAGTTGCTTAAATCCATTTATGGATTAAAGCGGGCATCGTGGAGTTGGAACATCTGTTTTGATGAGACGGTCAAAGAATTCGACTGTATTAAAAATCCAGATGAACCATGCATCTATAGTAAAATTGTACCAAGAACTGTGGTATACCTTGTCTTGTACGTGGATGGCATTCTCTTGATAGGAAATGACATTCCTATGCTACAATCAGTCAAAGGATTCTTATCACAGAGATTCTCCATGAAAGACCTGGGTGATGCCTCCTACATTCTGAGGATCCGATTGTGATAGATCTAAAAGGATGTTGGGACTTTTGCAGTTCAGGTACATCGACACCATACTGAAAATATTCGGTATCGAAGATTCAAAGCGCAGTAATCTACCGGCTTGTCATGGAATCACCCTCTCCAAAGAGATGTCTCCCAAGACTGATTTGGAAAGGGGTCGCATGTCTATTATACCCTACGCTTCTGCGGTAGGCTCTATAATGTATGTGATATTGTGTACCATACCAGATGTTGCTTACGCACTTAGCATTGTAAGCCGGTATCAGTCAAACCCAGAGGAGAACCACTAGATAGCAGTAAAGAACATTCTCAAGTACTTGAGAAGGACTAAGGAGATGTTCTTGGTGTATGGCGGAAAAGACCTCCAGATTAAGGCCTTTGCTGACTCCAGCTTACAGAGTGATAATGATGACTCTAAGTCCATGTCGGGTTATGTCTTTACCCTCAATGGAGGGGCGGTCTGTTGGAAGAGCTCCAAGCAGAACACCGTTGCTGAATCGATAATAGAAGCGGAGTATATCGCTGCTTGTGACGCCGCGAAAGAAGCAGTCTGGATGAGGAAGTTCCTAACAGAACGTGTATTTGTGTATTTGTGCACGTATGATGTTCGGGCGGATAATACTAGTGGGCTTTGGTTTAAGCCAGATCCTAGTATTATATTGATGAATTATTTTCGTCTCTTTGTATTCGTATTTTTCGGAATACGGATACGGGTATGTAAATACGGATAAGAGGAATTCTTGTAAATTACTCAAGATTGCTTCTAGAAGAAGACACCTCATTTGGGTTTTTATCTTTTGATTAAAAGATTAATGAGGTGGAGGAAATGAGGTGTATGTTTTCATTAAATGAGGCATGGCTACTTGGTGACTCATGGAATGACTCACTAGGTGACTCATTGAAGCATGCTAGATATTTATGCTTATGAATTATTGGTATGCTTCATAAGTCAACAAGAGAGAGCTTTCTCATTTCAATCTTATCCCACACTCTCACTCCCTGAAGCTCCCCTTCTTCTTCCTCTAACCCTACATGTCTCATATGTTGAGAAACCTAGGGTATTTTGAGACAAAGTAATCCATCTACACTCTCTATATCATCTAGGACATCTAGTTTAGCAAACTACTGTAAGTCGATGTACAACACCCCACGACTTGCGGGGAGGCGGAAAATTGAAAAACGATCTTGTTCTTTGCATAAACATCGACTAACCGAGAATCTTTGCTAAACTATAACTAACAAGAATCATAGAAGTTATCAACTACTATGAAAAGTGATTATATCTAAAAAACTGTGTCCTTCGTCTTTTCGTTCTCCACGTCCTCTCCGGCCTTCTCTATGTAGTAGATGATCCACCCGAGAGCTTAACTTCAAGCTTCACCTCTAACTTGAGGTAACTAGGTTTCTTAAAGTGCTAATCTAAGTAGAGAAGGGTTATGGATTAAGTAGTCTATTCTAATCCTTGGTCTCAACACATGAGAGGGGAGGATTAGGGTTTGAAGAGAGAGAGCTTGAGGAGAGAAAAAGTGAGCAAGAGAAGTCCATGAGATAATGATCTCTCATGATATATATGAAGCATTGTCATTATCAAGATAAATGAAATAAAGGATTTAACAACCATGCTTCATAAATACAAATGAGTGATTCATCTACATGAGTCATTAAGCATTTATGATGCATTAATGATAAGGATGAATCACACAAATGAGTCACTAATCTCATTTAATACTTATGCCACCTAAACCCTCAAGTCACCAACCTTCTAGAAGCTTCTCGCGAAATTACGAGAATGCCCCTCCTATCCGTGAAAACACGGAAAAACATTAGACTGTATAAATCCAATAACCGGATACTAGAAACTGGCTTAAACCAAAGCCGGCTAGTAAAAACTGTCCGGATGTCGTACGTGCGTAAACACACGTATGCGTCCGAACCCTTGTCGTAAAACCATACGACCTCTATATCGTTTCGCCTGGAGTAGGGAAACTCTCTGTATGGGACTCTAAAGACTCGACTACTATGCTGGCAGTGGGTTTAACCATAGACTGCAAGCGGCACTAGTTGTACGTAACGGTTCTCAGGTAGATGTCGATAAGAAGGCCGATGAGGAAACCCATCCGAACTCCTACTGAGTCTGATGTGATAATCTCCGTACAGTCCGGTCTGTTCGTCTAAGACTATCGCATATCGGGCCTAGGGGGGCGGCAAGCGTCAGTCCCCTAATAGCGGTATAAGTCGTGTCGGAGCGTAGCCCATTACACCCTGAGAAAACAACTGGAACCTACCAGTAAATCTCGCTTGCCCTGGCCACGGACTTTGCGTAATGGCTCTCTGACACAGCGCGATATCAACTCCCAATATCGGGAGAGACGAATCCTGTCTAGCCGCCACTGCCTCCAAGTGCTCGGGACTGCACCCAACTGCTACCTGTTTGCACGACTCCTTTGAGCCGTGGTAGGGTAGCAATCTAAGAACAGTGGGACACACTCGAGGCGAAGTAGCAGTGTCAAGTCTGCGGACTATGCTGTACTCATGTCACCTGGGAACTGTTAACTGACGATGGGTATAATACCAACTAACAGTTCCCCGTGAGTCCTGTCCGGTGTACCCGTAACCTAACGAGCACCTGCATACTATCTCTAGTACGACGTACTGACGGCTGTGGGACATACCATCTCCCCAATTGGGATGAGAAGCGTACACACTAGTCTACTCCGGAGTATCGATGCCCTGTCTCGATAATCCTACGACTAGGGACCTGAATAAGGATGTGCTTGTAGACTACCTAGCCCCCACTAGTGTGACTGCCATCACAACGCTGGTAGTCAAGCAAGATTCTAAGAGCTCTATCAATACGTATACTCACATATTAAGATTGAAAAACCAAGTAGCATACTACCATGTTTAGCAAGACTGTTATATACATGCGAATATCCCAAGCTTCCATTAAATAATATACAAACTAGTATGATACAATAATGGCCCCTAGGGCATAAACACTAACAATCTCCCACTTGCACTAGGACCATGTATTGGCATATCAAAGACCGATGATCTCGAGTAGCCTCTCGAACTGAATCTGAGGAAGGGCCTTCGTGAATGGATCGGCAATGTTCTCTTCAGTAGCAACTCTCCGAACCTCGATCTCCCGACGATCAACGATCTCCCTGATCAGGTGATACCGCCTTAAGATGTGTCTGGACTTCTGATGGGACCTTGGTTCCTTCGCTAAAACTATAGCTCCGTTGTTGTCGCAATACAGAGGTATTAGATCAACAATGGTAGGAACCACCTGAAGTTCTGTTAGGAACTTCTTCATCCAGACCGCTTCTTTTGCGGCATCGCAAGCAGTAATATACTCCGCTTCCATCGTCGAGTCAGCAACGGTGTGCTGCTTGGAACTCTTCCAGCACACCGCCCCTCTATTGAGGGTAAAGACATAACCTGACATGGACTTGGAATCGTCCTTATCACTCTGGAGGCCGGAATCAGCAAAGGCCTCCATCTTGAGGTCTTTTCCGCCGTAAACCAAGAACATCTCCTTAGGCCTCCTCAGGTACTTGAGAATGTTCTTTACTGCTATCCAGTACTTCTCCCCTGGGTCTGACTGATACCGGCTTACCACGCTCAGTGCGTAAGCTACATCTGGTCTGGTGCACAACATCGCATACATTATAGAGCCTACCGCAGAAGCGTAGGGTATAATAGACACGCGTTCCCTTTCCAAATCAGTCTTGGGAGACATCTCTTTGGATAGGGTGATTCCGTGACAAGCCGGTAGATTACCGCGCTTAGAATCTTCCATACTGAATCTTTTCAGTACAGTGTCGATATACCTGGACTGCGAAAGTCCCAACATCCTCTTGGATCTATCACGATAGATCCGGATCCCCAGAATGTAAGAGGCATCACCCAGGTTTTTCATGGAGAACCTGTGTGACAAGAATCCTTTGACAGATTGTAGCATAGGAATTTCATTTCCTATCAATAGAATGTCATCCATGTACAAGACGAGGAATACAACAGTTCTTGCCACAACTTTACTATATATACATGGTTCATCTGGATTTTTGATAAAGTCATATTCTTTGACCGTTTCATCAAAACAGATGTTCCAACTCCGCGATGCCTGCTTTAATCCATAAATGGATTTAAGCAACTTGCATACTTTCCCGCTGCTCCCACTCTGATTGAAACCCTCTGGCTGATCCATATAGACGCACTCTTCTAAATTTCCATTCAGAAAAGCCGTCTTTACGTCCATCTGCCAGATTTCATAATCATGGAAGGCAGCAATAGCAAGAAGGACCCGAATGGATTTGAGCATAGCCACTGGAGAAAAAGTTTCGTCATAGTCCAAACCAGGTCCTTGACGAAAACCCTTTTCAACAAGTCTAGCCTTATAGGTTTCCACCTGTCCATCTACACCAATCTTTTTCTTGAAGATCCATTTGCATCCTATGGGTTTACCCCATCTGGAGCAAAGTCCAAAGTCCATACTTTGTTGGTGTACATGGACTCCATTTCGGTCCGCATTGCATCTAGCCATCGTACCGAGTCCCCGCTCTGGATGGCCTGCTGGAAGCCAGTAGGTTCATCATCATCTATGATGCAATCCTCTCTATCCCCATCTATGAGAAAACCGTAGTATCTCTCAGGAGGATGAGACGGCCTACTACTCCTACGGAGGGGTGCCGGGAATGTCCCGTTCTTCTTGAACTACTTGTTCTACCAAACTTTCAGTAGTAGTTTGTGGTTCTGGAATTTCTTCCAGTTCTATTTCGCTCCCACTTATTTCCTTTTCTAAAAACTGCTGTTCTAGAAAATGGGCATTACGAGAAATAAAAACCTTTTGTTCCTCTGCGTAATAGAAATAATATCCCTTGGAGTTCTTTGGATATCCCACAAACTTACACTGTACTGATCGTGCCTCGAGCTTGTCCGCATGCTACTTTTTAACAAAAGCTGGACATCTCCATATCTTCATATGCTGAAGATGGGGTTTCTTCCCACTTCATATCTGATATGGGGTGGTAGGCACAGTCTTGGTAGGAGCCCTGTTCAGAAGATATGCCGCCGAATCTAGCGCATAACCCCAAAAAGATCGTGGTAACTCAGCATTACTCATCATGGAACGTACCATATCCAATAGGGTTCGATTCCGTCTCTCTGATACACCGTTATGCTGTGGAGTGTATGGAGGAGTAAGCTGAGAGAGAATTCCTTTCTCTTTTAGGTAACCTAGGAACTCGGCACTTAAGTATTTACCACATCGATCAGATCTTAGTGTCTTGATACTTTTGCCGGTTTGGTTTTCTACTTCATTCTTGTACTCTTGGAATTTCTCAAAAGCCTCGGATTTATGTTTCATCAGATAAATGAATCCGTACCTTGAGTAATCATCCGTAAAAGTAATGAAATAGGAAAAACCACCTCTTGCATATGTAGACATTGGACCACATATATCGCTGTGTATGAGTCCTAAGAGCTCGCTCGCTCTTACTCCATGTCCAGTAAATGGAGTCTTTGTCATCTTTCCTTTGAGACAAGATTGACAAGTGGCATAAGTTTGATATTCGAATGAGTCCAAATATCCTTCTCTATGTAACTTAGTCAACCTTCTCTCATTAATGTGACCCAGTCTACAATGCCATAAGAAAGCTTTATTTAAATCTGGAGACTTTCTTTTTAGTGTGTTCTGGACATTGAAAATTTGGAGTTGGTTTAAGACATATATACCGTTATCCAGTGTACCGGACCCAATCAAACTATGATTAAGGTGGATGTTAACAACATCACTTACAAACGTGAAATCATAACCTTTATTTGATAACAAAGAAACAGATATGATATTACATGTTAAGCTGGGTACACAAAAACAGTTATGTAAAACCAAAATGTGTCCACTCGTCAATCCCAGGTGATAATCCCCTACGGACACAGCTCCCACGCTAGCTCCGTTAGCAACCATCAGGGTCATATCACCATCCTTCAGCACTCTACGGTTTCTCAGTGCCTACAATGAATTGCATATATGAGATCCTGATCCGGTATCCAATACCCAGGAAGTAAAGTTGATTGACAGACAATTCTCAATTACAAACACACCTGAAGTCGAAGCCATAGCTTGCTTCGGTTCCTGGTTTTTGGCGTTCCACGCCTTGCAATCTTTCTTCCAGTGCCCTTTCCTATGACAATGGAAACACTCATCCTGGGCCACTACTGGTACCGCAAACTTTTTCTGTCCCTTCGCTCCCACCTTACTCACACCTCCTCTAGGTTTGGTGGCGGCCTTCTTTTTCCTTCCTTTGGCCCTAGCCTTGGACCCGGAAGAAGAAGCACCGCAAACAAACATAGCGGGTGTTTCCCTTTCCTTCTGCAAGGTGCGCTCTGCACTCCTCAACATGTTAAGGAGTTCCAGAAGTTCAACTTCTTTTCTTTGAATGTTGAAGTTCAGAATAAACTGGGCGTAGGTGGAAGGAAGGGACTGGAGAATAAGGTCTGTATAGAGCTCATTATCCAAAGTCGTCCCAAGGTCTGCGAGCTCTTCTATATAGCTAATAATCTTTAGGACATGTTCTCCTACCGATGATCCGACGGCCAACCTCGCTCGAAACAAGTTCTCAGAGGTCTCGTATCTTGCTATACGAGATTGCTCTCCATAAAGTTCTTTTGTATGGAGAAATATGGCATTAAGATCCATATCCTCGTACCTCCTCTGATGTTCATTGTTCATCGAGGCAAGCACGATGCACTTGGCCTTCGCGCAATCATACTTCCAGGTTTTGCGGATTTCCTTATCTGCATTACTGGATTTGGGACCTGGGACTGCAGGTGCCTTAGCGGTGAGGACGTACCCTAATTTGTCATAGGTCAAAGCTATTTTGACATTCCGCAGCCAATCTTTATAGTTTGGCCCTGTCAATATATTTTTCTCTCAAAGTAACTTAAGTCCAGTCATTTTCAGGGTCGCTGCAAGTAGGAGAGAGGGAAGAAACACTTTAGCTTGATGCTCTTGCAAGTTTAGAGTGGTTTTTAATTTATCTAAACTGGATGGCTCCCACTGTTTCTCGAATCCTTCCTCAAACCATAAAAGAAGAATTAGCCAGGACTATTCTCACTGTACAATACTTGCTTAACCGTTCAGCCAGGCTGGTGTCGGTACTTCGAGGGAGGTTTTCCAACGCTTTCGCGAAGTTCCTTAATTAAATAACCTCTTTTCTCTAGGGGCGTAACCCCGCTGACACCTTTCTTGACACCTACTTGGTTTATAGCATTGATCGTTAAGTGACGAATCTCCTAATGAGTAGCATATACTCACAGTAGGATCGGGATCCAAATATCATCGTATGATAATGTTGAAGGAATCCTACCAACATTCATCAAATTCCAAATGGTATGCATCTCTTTGCAAATTTCAGTTTCTTTAGAAATTCCCGATATAAATTTTTTCCCCATGCTCTTATGACCTTGGCTTTGGTCAAAATGTCATAAGTCACATGTCAAGTTCTACCCGTCATTATCTTGTCAATTTGAACCCATCCGTACATACCCCTGACTTTGGTCAAATGATAATACGACTGTCCCAAACTAACTCATCTATCTATGCAACAAATGAATACCCAGCAGCTACCATACATTATGCCTTGACTTTGGCCAAAATGCATAGCTTGAATACTACTGAATACCCAAATGAAATGACGGAGGGCTACGAATGGTTTTGGCGAAACCGTAAATGTAGTGAACTTGATATGACAGAACGAACCTGATAGCTTTTAAAAGGAGTGGTTAAAGCTCTGCAATTAAAAATATCATCTGTTTTAAAATAACCGAGTGGTTTCTTTTAAATTGTTCCAACGATTCAACTTTTGGTTTATTTTCTTTGCATTATAAATAATGCGTCCCATCATTAACCTATCATTGCAGAAAACAATGAAAATACAACGTCCTCTTATGCCATCCGCATTCGCCACTGGGTCCCGTCATCACCCGTTAGGTTACTTAACTAACGGCAGAGCGGGGGCTGGGCTAGCGCGGGTGTAAAACATAAGTGACGTCTAAATAGTTATCATATATAGATATTGTACATTCGTCAGATGCAATAATAGGCATTCCAGATCTCATATGAACATTATTGGATTTGCAAGCAATCCGTGTTTGTTTAGAGCCTGCAACAAAAGACAGATTACATAGTTGTGATGAATAGCCATTACCCTACCCTAGACCCCTACGGGTACGGAAAACTACCCGCCAAATACCCGAAGTGAAGCGGTCTCCCTCAACAACGTGAGTAGGCCACTAAACAATTCAAAGTACTCGGTAGTTTGTGCACCCCACCTTGGGTCTATCCTAGGAGAAAAAACAGTAAAAAGAAATAATACAATGGTGGCTACAGCCGCAACCTGGATGTGCCCCGCAAAATAATATTACAACATATTACAATTTCTTTGAATGAATGAATATAACAACCCATTACAAACCCCGGCTAATCATCACAACAGTCCAATATAGTTCACAACCATAAACAGTAAAAACCATTACAGAAATGTGCAACCCCCTGCCAACCGACATACTAGCAGTTAGGGGAGGTTTACGAACACATTATACAATCACAGATATAATCAAATTAGCAAACATCGTATAATTTCGATCGAGCAAACATATCAGATTCTACTCCCAAAACTTCTCTGTTCACCTGAGACTTGAGCAGAAAATAAACATTCCAGAAAATACAAAAATATCACAGAAGAGTTACTGGAGCAAACTGGGTTGAATCGGCCCCAACTCGGCCGCGGATCCGCGGCGGATCGGTGGGATCAGCCGCGGTTCCGCGGATGTATGGCTGATTCAGGAGACCATTTTTCTCTAGTGATCTTATATTTCTCTGCTTGTTATTCTGAAGCTCCCTGAAAAATTTTTAGAGCCAGTTTTAAAATCGACAGAAATATGGTGATATCGATGTCTTTTTCGGTTCATTTTGCGTTCAAAATTCATACGACTTTGCTAATGAGTTAATTATTGTTTAGCGAGGCTCTGATACCACTGTAAGTCGATGTACAACACCCCACGACTTGCGGGGAGGCGGAAAATTGAAAAACGATCTTGTTCTTTGCATAAACATCGACTAACCGAGAATCTTTGCTAAACTATAACTAACAAAAATCATAGAAGTTATCAACTACTATGAAAAGTGATTACACCTAAAGAACTGTGTCCTTCGTCTTTTCGTTCTCCATGTCCTCTCCGGCCTTCTCTATATAGTAGATGATCCACCCGAGAGCTTAACGTCAAGCTTCACCTCTAACTTGAGGTAACTAGGTTTCTTAAAGTGCTAATCTAAGTAACCTAGGTGATATAGAGAAGGGTTATGGATTAAGTAGTCTATTCTAATCCTTGGTCTCAACACATTAGAGGGGAGGATTAGGGTTTGAAGAGAGAGAGCTTGAGGAGAGAGAAAGTGAGCAAGAGAAGTCCATGAGATAATGATCTCTCATGATATATATGAAGCATTATCATTATCAAGATAGATGAAATAAAGGATTTAACAACCATGCTTCATAAATACAAATGAGCGATTCATCTACATGAGTCATTAAGCATTTATGATGCATTAATGACAAGGATGAATCACACAAATGAGTCACTAATCTCATTTAAAACTTATGCCACCTAAACCCCCAAGTCACCAACCTTCTAGAAGCTTCTCGCGAAATTACGAGAACGCCCCTCCTATCCATGAAAACACGGAAAAACTTTAGACTATATAAATCCAATAACCGGATACTAGAAACTGGCTTAAACCAAAGCCGGCTAGTAAAAACTGTCCGGATGTCGTACGTGCGTAAACACACGTATGCGTCCGAACCCTTGTCGTAAAACCCTACGACCTCTATATCGTTTCGCCTGGAGTAGGGAAACTCTCTGTGTGGGACTCTAAAGACTCGACTACTACGCTGGCAGTGGGTTTAACCAAAGACCGCAAGCGGCACTAGCTGTACGTAACGGTCCCCAGGTAGATGTCGATAAGAAGGCCGATGAGGAAACCCATCCGAACTCCTACTTAGTCTGATGTGACAATCTCCGTACAGTCCGGTCTGTTCGTCTAAGACTATCGCATATCAGGCCTAGCGGCGGCAAGCGTCAGTCCCCTAATAGCGGTATAAGTCGTGTCGGAGCGTAGCCCATTACACCTTGAGAAAACAACTGGAACCTACCAGTAAATCTCGCTTGCCCTGGCCACGGACTTTGCGTAATGGCTCTCTGACACAGCGCGATATCAACTCCCAATACCGGGAGAGACGAATCCTGTCTAACCACCACTGCCTCCAAGTGCTCGGGACTGCACCCAACTGCTACCTATTTGCACGACTCTTTTGAGCCGTGGTAGGGTAGCAATCTAAGAACAGTGGGACACACTCGAGGCGAAGTAGCAGTGTCAAGTCTGCGGACTATGCTGTACTAATGTCACCTGGGAACTGTTAACTGACGATGGGTATAATACCAACTAACAGTTCCCCGTGAGTCCTGTCCGGTGTACCCGTAACCTAACGAGCACCTGCATACTATCTCTAGTACGACGTACTGACGGCTGTGGGACAGACCATCTCCCCAACTGGGATGAGAAGCATACACACTAGTCTACTCCGGAGTATCGATGCCCTGTCTCGATAATCCTACGACTAGGGACCTGAATAAGGATGTGCTTGTAGACTACCTAGCCCCCAGTAGTGTGACTGCCATCACAACGCTGGTAGTCAAGCAAGATCCTAAGAGCTCTATCAATACGTATACTCACATATTAAGATAGAAAAACCAAGTACGATACTACCATGTTTAGCAAGACTGTTATATACATCCGAATATCCCAAGCTTCCATTAAGTAATATACAAACTAGTATGATACAATAATGGCCCCTAGGGCATAAACACTAACAACTAGGTGCCTTAGTTATCTCGAATTTGAGGTTGGAGCTCGGACTATAGACTCTCGGGTGGATCGTCTTTGACTTGAGGGGACCGACGAGGAGGCCCAATCCTTGTTCGATCCGAGGAGCCGATGACGAGGAGGAGGATAGAAAGATGATCCGAAGGACATAGTTCTGTGAGGTATATCTTTCTATCCGAGTAGTTAACCTCATACCGTTTTGCTAGTTATGGTCTAGTATCAATCCTGGAGTTCAAGTCGGTGTTGCGAAGCCAGTAAAAATCGTTTTATCCGTATTCCGCCTCCCCGCGAACCCGCGGGGTGCGCGACATCGACTTATAGACACTATGACGATCTCGGGTCTATAGACTAACCTGTATTAGTGTCACCATAGAACTGCTATCTGACAATAAGTATGGTACCATCTAGGAGTTCTCGGCGAGTCCTGTTCGGTATACCCATTCTCTAATGAGCACCTGTGTACAATCTCTGATGTCAAACACCAATGGTTATGGGATCAACCATCGCTCCATACAGGGTCAAGAAACGTACACACTCGTCTACTCTGGGATATCGATGCCCCGTCTCGATACTCCCTCGACTAAGAACCATTAAAGGATGTACTTGTAGACTACTCAGGCCCCACTAGTATGATCTACATCATAGTCCTGGTAGTCAAGTCCACATCCTAAGGGCTTTATCAACATGTATCAGAGAGACAATATAATAATAAAAGTGTGCATGTTAAGATAAAGAGCAACCATATAGCATACTATCATGTTGAGTAAGAAAGTCCTCTATATATATGTCCAAGCATCCACTATAATGTACAATAATAGCTTCTAGGGCATACATATTCCTAACAATCTTCCACTTGCACTAAGGCCAGTTGTTGTAGTATCGCATCCCCAACATCCCAAAAAGTCTCTCAAACAGCGTCTGGGGGAGGACCTTCGTGAGTGGATCCGCTGTGTTGTCCTTCGTGTCAGCTCTCCTGACCTCGATCTCCCGGCGATCAACTATCTCCCGGATCAGGTGATACGACCTAAGAATATATCTAGATCGCTGATGGGACCGGTGTTCCTTGGCCAAAGTCACAGCTCCATTGTTATCACAATACAAAGGTATTGGATGCTCAATAAATGGAACCACACCAAGTTCAGCAATGAACTGCTTCATCCAGACAACTACTTTGGCCGCATCGTTGGCAGCGATGTATTCAGCCTCTATCGTCGAGTCTGCTACAGTATCTTGCTTGGAACTTTTCCAATATACCGCCCCTCCATTGAGGGTGAAGAAAAAACCTGAGACCGACTTACCTTCATCCTTATCACTCTGGAAGCTCGAATCGGTAAAGGATTCCACCTGGAGTTCCCCGTTACCATACACCAAGAATATTTCTTTAGTCCTTCTTAAATACTTAAGAATGCTCTTCACAGCTGTCCAGTGATTCTCTCCAGGATCTGATTGATACCTGTTTACCATACTAAGTGTGTAAGCTACATCCGGTCTAGTAAATAACATCACAAACATGATAGACCCGACTGCAGAAGCATATGGTATCCCTTGCATGTGAGGTCCTCTCCAAATTAGTCTTGGAAGACATCTCTTTGGAGAAAGTGATTCCTGAATAAGCGGGTAAATTACCACGCTTAGAATCATTCATACTAAACCTCTTTAGTATGGTGTCAATGTACCTGGATTAGGATAATCCCAACATCCGTTTAGATCTATCTCTATATATCTTAATCCTCAGGATGCGAGAGGCATCATCAAGATCTTTCATGGAGAACTTTTGTGGTAAGAAGAGCTTGACCGAGTGTAGCATAGGAACATCATTTCCTATCAAAAGTATGTCATCCATGTACAATACGAGGAAGACAACTTTACTCTTTACAACCTTTTTATATATACAAGGTTCATCTACGTTTTTTATGAAGTCAAACTCTTTGATCGCTACATCAACACAGATATTCCAGCTCCGCGATACCTGCTTTAATCCGTAGATTGATTTAAGCAGCTTGCACACCTTTCCGCTGCTCCCACTATCTACGAAGCCCTCTGGCTATGTTATGTACACGCTCTCTTCTAAATCACCATTTAGAAAAGCGGTCTTGACGTCCATCTGCCATATTTCATAGTCATGGTATGTAGCAATGGCAAGTAGGAACCTGATGGACTTAAGCATAGCCTGTGGAGAAAAGGTTTCATCATAGTGGACACTTAGTCGTTGACGAAAACCTTTTGCCACAAGTCTAGCTTTGAAAGTCTCAACTTTTCCATTTACATAAAGTTTCTTCTTAAAGAACCACTTGCTCACGATGGGTTTTACCCCTTCAGGAGTAACTTCCAAAGTCTATACTTTGTTGGTGTACATTGATTCCATCTCAGATCGCATAGCATCCAGCCATTTCACAGAGTCTCCACTTGTGATGGCCTGCTCGAAACTAGTTGGGTCATCATCTTCCATGATACAATCCTCTCTCCCATCGTTAATGAGAGAACCGTAGTATCTCTCAGACGGATGATGAACCCTACTAGATCTGCGGAGTGGCTGAGGTTCGTTGGAGACTATTGAATCCTCTGGTTCCACTAAATCATCAGTTGTAGTTTGTGTAGCTGGAACTTCTTCCAGTTCTACCTTATTGCCACTAATTTCTTTTACAAGAAATTCCTTTTCTAAAAAGGTGGCATGCTGAGCAACAAACACCTTTTGTTCCTCACCATGGTAGAATAGATATCCATGTGAATTCTTTGGATATCCCACAAACTTGCAAAGAACTGATCGTGTCTCGAGTTTTTCCAGGTTCTGTTTTTAACATAGGTCGGACAACCCTATATCTTAACTCGTTTAAGATATGGTCTCTTTCCACTCCATATCTCATATGGTGTTTTAGGCACCGATTTTGATGAAACTTGATTCAATATGTATGCGGCTGTCTCAAGCGCATAACCCCAAAAGGAAATAGGTAACTCAACAGTACTCATCATAGAGCGCACTATATCTAATAGGGTGCGGTTTCTCCGCTCCGATACTCCATTGTGCTGTGGTGTATACGGCGGAGTAAGCTGAGAGAGAATCTCATTCTCTTTTAAATAGTCACGAAATTCCATGCTTAAGTATTTTCCTTCCCGATCAGATCGAAAGATTTTAATACTGTTACCCGTTTGGTTCTCTATTTCATACTTGTATTCCTTGAATTTCTCGAAAGCTTCAGACTTGTGTTTCAACAGGAACACATATCCGAATCTTGAGAGATCATCGGTGAATGTGATAAAGTATGAGGAACTATTCCTGGCATGTGTAGATATGGGACCGCATACATCATTATGTATCAGTCCCAAGAGTTCAGTAGCTCTTTCTCTGAGTCCAGTAAACGGAGTTTTGGTCATTTTTCCTTTCAGACATGACTCGCAAGTTTCACAAGATGTAAATTCGAACAGATTCAAATATCCATCTTTATGCAACTTAGCCAGTCTGGTCGCATTGATATGACCGAGTCTAAAGTGCCACAAGAAGGATTCGTTCATTTCTGAACTTTTCCTCTTGTGTGTGTTCTGTATATTTAAAACTGTATTTTGATTTAGAACGTATATACCGTTACATAACGTACCAAACCCAATCAACACTTGATTTAAGAAACGTTCATAACATTTTTCTCTAATGCAAAGTTATATCCTTCTTTATCTAATAAAGAGACGGATATGATGTTGCACATCATCGACGGTACGAAATAACAATCGTTCAAAATCAATGTATTACCATTATGCAATACAAGGTGATATTCGCCGACAGTTTTGGCAGCAACAATTGCTCTGTTCCCTATTCTGATAGACATATCACCTTTTCCCAGTTCTCTACTTCTTCTGAACCTTGTAAAATATTACAAATACGAGATCCTGATCCGATATTTAATACTCAGGACGTAGAGAAAACTGAGGAACGGTTCTTAATAACGAACACACCCGAAGAAGATGTATTAGCATGCTCTTTCTTCGTTCGGGTTGCGTGGGAATCCTGGTATTCCCTTATTCCCTGCTCAGACTTATGACAGTCATAAGATAGAGCGGAACCAACGTTCCCCAGCTCAGTATAATAAGCAAGTTCGGTCAATACATCCATATTATTATCTTGATTAAGGCGTGTCATGGTCGCTACCTGGAGAGAGAAAGAAGAAAACACTTTAGCGTGCACTCTTGCAAAATTAGATTGGTTATTATCTTATCTAATCAGGATGGCTCCCACAGTTTTTATCAAATCTTCCTTTAAACCCTAAAAGGTAAGATTTGTCGGGATTAATTACACCCTACAAGTTCACCAATCGGACAGCCAGGAAGGTATTGGTACTCCAAGGGAGTTTCCCCATGCTTTCGCATGGAACTAATTAAATAATCTCGTTTCCGCAGGGGCATAACCCTGTTTCCGTAGGGGCATAACCCTGTTAACACCTTTCTTAGACACCTACTGGATTAGCTAATTGTAAAGTGGAAAACTCTCCCAAGAGTAATACTTACTCGCAGTGGGTATCGGATCCAACTATCTTATAGAAGGTATGCAATCTCATTGCAAATTTCAACACTTGAAATCCCCAATATATGTTTTTACCCCATGCGGTTTATGACCTTGACAAGGTCAACAAACCATAAACCGCAAGCCAAGTTCAACCCGTTCATTTCGTGATTGAATTAAACCCACCCGCACGACCCTTGACAAGGTCAACAAGGCCGTACGACTACCCCAATCCAATCGCATCATATGCTGCAGATAAGTACTAATCAGCTACCACACACTACGTTTTGACAAGGTCAACAAACGCAACACGAATACTGAATATTACTTATCTGAAATGATGGAGGGCTACTCCTGGTTTTGAATAAAACCTTTAGCGTAATGAACTTGATATCGTTGAAGAATCGAGTGATTTGAAAAGGAGTGGCTTAAGCTCCACTTTTAAAATCAAATAGTTTTCAAAATAAACGGAGTGGGCTGTAGAATTTGCTAGCTTTTACTAGAGTGGTCACTCCCGGTGAAGGGATCTAGGCTCTTTCTTTATCAAACGAGGTGTTGGATATTCATCAAGGAATACCACTATGCAAAGTAAGAACTAGAGCTATATTTTTTGAAAAATTTGATTCTACAACATCTTTAGCTTTCTTTTATTTTTATTAATCTCATTAATGAAGTCCCATCATTTATGTTTCCTAAACATCACAGAAGAAACGAAAATAGAACGTATGCTTATGCCATCCGCATTCGCCACAGGGCCCCGTCATGCACCGTTAGGTTACTTAACTAACGGCAGAGCGGGGGCTGGACAAGCGCGGGTGCAAAACATACGCAACGTTTATTATATATCATATGTATATCATTCGTCTCACGCAGTTATATGATCACATTACAGAACTCAAGCAGCAGAAGTACACATGAAATATTGGATATACTAGGAGATCCGTGTTTTAAATTAAGCCAGTAATGGAAAAACACGGATTCCACAGTCGTGATTAATAGACAAACCCACATCCCTAGACTCCTACGAGAGCGACAAGTAAACCTGCTAATTCTAGAGTTAGGCTACCCGGTCTCGACTCCTCGAGATAGTCTCCCACTGGACTCTAGAATCCGGTTACTTGTGGTCCCCACCTTGGGTCTATCCTAATGCGGAAAAGTAAATAATATACATCAAAGGCGACAACAACCTCAACCTGGAAGTGTTCCAATAAAAGAATATTACATACGAATTTTTACATAAAAGAAAATAAAAAACTCCCATCTCACGCAAAACTCCCCGGCTATTCAATCACGACGATCCAATATAATATATCACAACAACACATAAACATTACATGTTATCAACGTAAGTAAATATGTGTATCCCGAATGTCGTTGATGTATAGCAACGAGATCGGCGATACACTACATATTACACTTACGGTCTCAGAAAAGAAATGAAAACTACAATAATTAGAATCCGTAACAACCTTAGACATCATAAACCCGGAATATCACATATTCCGAATTTCATGCCTAACACAATAAACCTTACCTTTTAGTCTCGAATTGAAAACACTTTTCAATAACCAGTCGGGTAATTCAACAAGATTCCCGATAAATGATCAAATGCTTGTCGGGAACTTTAGTAGATGGCTGCACGCCTGATGCCGAAGACGAAGTGCACTTAGGTGGAACACCGTGGCCATAAGCACCCGAGTGGATGCTTTTGGCAATGGGGTTCTCTTAAAGTCACTTGGTCGGGGCAATAGGGCATGGCTATCTAGTAGTATTTCCCGGCGAGTGTTCGCGTACAATACGCGATTGCGACGGATTTTTGATCCGAATCGAAACTCTATGGCAATCGATGAACCGAGACTAAAATGCTAGATTTACCAAACACTAACTAGTTTTCACAAAACTAATTATTGTGGATTTCAAATATTGCATCACATATCAAACTTAAACCCGAAACGATGTTAAAATTGCGACTACGAAACACTCCGAATTGCCCCAAATGAAAATATAACATCATATGCAATCTGGCAAAACAAATAGTACCTAAAACCATAAATCCAAGAGAATGGAACACCAAACAAAAATGAATGCAATCCACATTAATAGAACCGGCTAGGCTGGCCAAAAATGAAATCTCGCAGGCCAAATTTTGTAGTCATAGCTTTGTTTTTCTCCGGTGTTCTATATACATCATATGTATCCTTCTGCACTTGTTTAAAAAAATTTCAGATGACTTTAAAAATTGGACAGAAACTAGGGTTTTGGGTTCGACTGTTTTGGAGTTGTTTCGGTTTCGCAATTCTACTAATATTGTCTAATACTCTAGCTTGGCTCTGATGCCATGAAAGTGTGTCTTAGTACCTCAACTATGTTTCCACATGCATCAAGTATGCAATTTAAAAAAATCTAGAGGTCTAAGCTACACCAACTTAGAATTGAACTAGAGAATTATGGTTTGTATGCAAGTAAACAAGTTCTATAACTAAGTGAAAAGGGAATACAACCTTTGTAGATCGGTCCTTCACTTCTAAAGCTCTAAGTAGTAGTCCCTAGAATTCTTCTTAGGCTCCACTTGGTTAAAGGAACGAGCTTGCTTTTTCGTCTTCAAGGCCGAAGATGATCCACCTTGAAGTCACTCTAACTCAAGCTACCTCTTCATTTAGAAATCCTTTTCTCTTTTTGTTTTTCCAACTAAAGAAAACTAGAGTGGAAGAAGAAGAACTTGGGTGAAGAAAAATATCTTAAGTGATATGAGAGACTTAACCATGGGTTAAAGAAAAATGGTTGGGTTTAGAAAATATCTAGAGTAAAACAAAAATAAGTGAGATAAGTATGGCTTCTACATGCTTCTACAAGTATCTAAGCCATACTTATTTCCACTAATTTTTATTTTCCTCTTAATAAATGATCACCCTAATTATCTTTAGTCTTGGTGTGAGTCTCATACACCCATGTTCTTTGTATCATCCACCATGACACAAAATTATATTATATATATATATACACACACAAGAGAAGAAATTCATTAGTGAGCTAATATTAGTTAATATATTTTAATATATCAAATATATAAATATATATCAAATTATTAAATCAACACATGATTCAATAATCCGGTTATATATGATATATCATATATAACCGACTAATATTATTTATATGTATATCACATTATTAAATCAATACTTGATTCAATAACCCGGTTATATCACATACAACCGTCTTTTATTCAATACCTTATATTAAATCAACACTTGATTCAATAATCCGATCATATCATATATAACCGGCTAATATCAAATATATATACATATAACAAATCATCGAATCAACACTTGATTTAATAATCCGGTTATATTACATATAACCTAATCGATATCAAATATCGCGAGATTAGAATACGGTATCACATACTCATATTTAATCAAGCTCCCGAACATATCACATATGTGCCTTACTTCATTTCTCTTGAGCTAGGAAACCTCTGTGTGGGACTCTAAAGACTTGTCAATACGCCAGCAGTAGGTAATGATCATATCAGATACCCACAAGCCGTCAGCGGTACTAGTTGGACGTAATGGCTACCCAGGTATTGAGCGAATATAAGATCAACAAGCAAGCTTGTTCAAACTCCCGTGAAGCCTATAAGTAACACTTACCGTACAGTCCAGTCTCTTCGTCTGATATGTTGCATATCGAGTCTGACCCCAGTAACTTGATAAGTCATGCCGATGTGTGTCTCATAACGGTTTGAGAAACTACTGATAACACTTACCAGTAAATCTCATCAGCCCTGAACAGGGACTTTCTGTTATAGCCAATCGAGCATAGCGCAACATCAACTCCCTATACCGGGAGAGACGAAACCCCTCCTATCGCTCACTGTCTCCATGTGACTCGTAACTGTACCCAAAATCCACCTGTTTGCACGACTCCTTTAAGCCGTGGTATAGAGGAAATCAAAGCACAGTGGAAATCACACAAGACACTATGACGATCTCGGGTTTACAGACTAACCTGTACCAGTGTCACCAGAGAACTGCTATCTGACGATAGGTATGATACCATCTAGGAGTTCTCGGTGAGTCCTGTTCGGTATACCCATTCTTTAATGAGCACCTGTGTACAATCTCTGATGTCAAACACCAATGGTTATGGGATCAACCATCGCCCCATACAGAGTCAAGAAACGTACATACTAGTCTACTCTGGAATATCGATGCCCTGTCTCGATACTCCCTCAACTAGGAGCCATTAAAGGATGTACTTATGGACTACTCAGGCCCCACTAGTATGATCTGCATCATAGTCCCGGTTGTCAAGTCCACATCCTAAGGTCTTTATCAACTTGTATTAGAGAGAAAGTATAATAATAAAAGTGTACATGTTAAGATAAAGATCAACCAGATAGCATACTATCATGTCGAGCAAGAAAGTACTCTATATATATGTCCAAGCATCCACTATGTATAATAATGGCTTCTAGGACATACATATTCCAAACATTCTTCAGTTTCAGTATGTGGTTCCAGAATTTCTTCCTGTTCTACCATGCTCCCACTAATTTCTTTTGCAAGAAATTTCCATTCTAAAAAGGTGGCGTGATGAGCAACAAACACCGTATGTTTCTCGGTGTGGTAGAAAAGATACCCCCGTGAATGCTTGGGGTATCCTATAAACTTACATAGAACCGAACGTGCCACCAGTTTGTCTGAATTTTGCTTTTTAACATAAGCCGGACAACCCCTTATCTTAATGAATTTAAGACATGGTTTCTTACCACTCCATATTTCATATGGAGTGGTAGACACGGATTTGGTCGGAACCCTATTCAATCGATATGTCGCTATCTCAAGTGCATATCCCCAGAAAGAAAAAGGCAACTCGACATTACTTGTCATAGAGCGAACCATATCTAATAGAGTACGATTCCTCCACTCCGATACATCATTGTGCTGTGGTGTATATGGAGGAGTAAGTTGAGAGAGAATATCATTCTCTTTTAGAAAGTCATGGAATTCCGTACTCAAGTACTCCCATCCACATCTGATCGAAGGATCTTGATACTTTTTCCTGTCTGGTTCTCTACTTCACTTTTATATTCTTTACGCTTCTCAAAAGTTTCAGATTTGTATTTCATGAAAAATACATATCCGAATCAAGAGAGATTATCAGTGAATGTAATGAAGTACGAGAACCCACCCCTTGCATGTATAGACATTGGACCGCATACATCACCTTGTATGAGTCCCAAGAGCTCTATAGCTCTTTCTCCGTGTCCAGTGAATGGAGATTTGGTCATCTTTTCTCTGAGACAAGACTGACAAGTTTCATAGGATGAAAATTCGAATGGATTGAGATATCCATCCTTATTCAACTTAGATAGTCTTTTCTCATTTATATGACCAAGACTACAATGCCACAAGTAGGCTTCGTTCGTATCTGAACTCTTCTTCTTGCGTGTGTTTTGTACATTGAAAATCATGTTTTGATTGAGAACGTAGATACCATTACATAGTGTACCTTCTGCAACCAATACCTGATTAAGATAAATGTTCATGATATTTCTATTTAGAACAAAGTTATATCCATCTTTATCAAGTAAAGAAACTGATTTGATGTTGCAAAGTATGGAAGGTACATAGTAGCAGTTGTTCAAAATCATGGTGTTGCCACTTGGCAGCACAAGGTGATATTCGCCGAAGGCTGCAACATTAACTTGTGCTTCGTTCCCTACTCTGAGGGACATATCACCCGGTCTAACCATTCTACTTTTTCTCAATTCTTATAATAATTACAGATATGAGATCCTGATCCGGTATCTAGTACCTAGAAGGTAGGGTTGACCGAAAAACAGTTTTCAATAACAAATACACCCGAAAAAGGTGCATTAGAATGCTTCTCCTTCATAGGGTCATCTGGAATTCCTTACAGTCATCTTTCTCTTGTCCATACTCATGACAATTGTCACAAGTTTGAGCCGAACCGACGTTCTCCAGCCTAATGTAATAAACTGGTTCAATTAAGTCATATATTTTATTATCTTGATTAGGGCGTGGCATGATAGCTACCTAGAGCGAGAGAAAAGAAATACTCAACATGCGCTCTTGCAAGATTAGATTGGTTATTAGTTTATCTAATCAGAATGGCTCCCACTATTTCCTCGAAGTTTCCTACAAACCTTAAAAGGAAAACCAATCCGGATCATTCGCACTTTAAAAGTTCGCTAACCGTTCAGCCAGGTGGGTATAAGTACTCCGAGGGAAGTTTCCCGTGCTCTCGCACGGACCTAATTAAAATAAACTTCATTTCTACAGAGGCGTAGCCTCGTTAACACTTTTCTAGACACCTAATAGGTTAGCTAATTACGAAGTGAAAAATATCTCCCAAGAGTAATCCTACTCATCAGTGGGATCGGGATCCAACTATTATCACGTGATAATCTAGATGGAAGCCACTCTACTCACCACACTGCAGAAGGTATGCAACACTGGCAAGTTTCCTTTATATTTGAAAGTCCTAATATGGTTTTTGCCCCTAACACTTATGACCTTGACGCAGGCCAACATATCATAAGTCGTTAGTCAAGTTCAACCCATCATTATCCTGGATTAACTTAGACCCACCCGTACAAGTCCTTGACGTAGGCCAAAATAATTGTACGACTGTCCTAAATAATCGCATATCTATACAGCAAACAAGCATTACCCAGCTACCATTCACTAAGACTTGACGTAGACCAATATACATAGCATGAATACTAGGTGATACTTGTAAGAAATGACGAAGGGCTATGGCTGGGTTTTTGGAGAAAAACCCTTTAACATAATGAACTTGATATCGTTGAAGGAACCGAGTAGTTTTCAAAAGGAGTGGTTTAGACTCCGCTTTTGAAAACTAGTGGTTTTGAAGAAACCCGAGTAAACTATAGTAACATAAACTTTTGTTCAAGTGGTCACTCCCCGTGAAGGGATCTAGGCTCTTGCCTCCTCGAATGAGGTGCTGGATATTCCTAACCGAATACCACTATGCAAAGCGAAAGAATATGAATATAGTTTTTCGAAATATATTCCAACAACATCTTATTAGGTGTCTTTTTCCTTGCATTAATCAAAATTAATGCGGTCTCATCAATTAATTCCTATCTCATCAGAAAAGAACGAAAATAAAATGTACGTATATGCCATCCACATTTGCCATGGGGCCCGTCATGCACCGTTAGGTTACTTAACTAACGACAGAGCGGGGGATGGACTAGCACGGATGCAAAACATATACAATATAAACTAATATATATAAATATATATAACCATTTGTCCCAGACATGATATAAGCAACATCACAGAATAACGATAAGCAACATGGAACAGTGGATAATCTAGGAGCCCCGGATTTTATTTGAGCCGTAAATGAAACTCGACGTTCCCCGGTCATCTGGATAGCCTATGTAATGAAGAACCAAGACCATTACGAGTGCGGCAAGTTACTCGCCAACCCCGGATGTGAGGCAACCCCAATCTACAAAGTGAATGAGCTACCCAACACTTCACAGAATCCAGTAACTTGAGCACCCCTCCGTGGGTTATCCTATACCCCTACGAGTACGGAGAATAGCCCGCTAATTCTAGAATAAGCCCCCCTCGGTCTCAACGCCATGAGATGCGGACCCGTTGCCCTCTAGAACTCGGCTATTCAAGCACTCCTCCATGGGGTAATCCTAGTACAGAAAAGAAAAATATATGCAATGATGATATCGAGCTCAACCCGGTTGTGCCCTAATAAAAGAATATACAAACTGGCAGAAATGGCAATCCACATGTTAGACGCTAGCCCTGCAATAATGAATATACAAATGAATCTAAACTGTACAACTACCATTGTGTAGGGTTGCTAGGCACGCACACAAGGGTCTAGAGGCATTAACCAAGCCCGATTAAAATTTTAGCCGTGCCAAACAACCCAAAGCCGGATCTTTATACTAGGGTTTAGGCGAAAACAAGCATGTTAAACTCTTTAACACTAAGTGAGAGGGATTACAACCTTTGTAGATCCGGTCCTTCACTTCTTAAGCTCCATGTTGAGGTCCCTTCGCTGCGATCATCGTGTTCCGGACTCTCGAGAGGCTACACGAAGAGAATGATGCAATCTTGCTTCCGATCTTCGATAACATAGATGATCTACCTTGAAGTTTCATTAACACAAGCTAACACTCACTAAATGAAGTGAACACCCTCATCTAAATGGCAAGGGTAGATGAGAATGATGAAGTAGGATTTTTGCTCTCATTTATAATCTTTTTCTCACTCACTTTCATCACAAAAGCAAAACTAGAAAGCTTTTTCAAGAAGGAACTCAAGGAAGAAGAAGAATAATCCTTTTGTGATGAATAATGAATTATTTTAGTGGTTACAAATCTAACCAAGGGTTAAGCATGAAGGAGTTAACCCTTGTAGAGAATTAACTAGAGTTAATGGTTTGGATTGGGTTAACATAATATCTTCACAAAATATCAAGCAAAACACAAAGTCAAAGCTTCATGAAGCTTCATGGAAGCTTCATGCAAAAGCTAACCCTAATCCAAACCCTAACCAAGTTTAAACCCTAAACCATTGTTAAATTTGTAACCCTAACATGTTACAATATTATATATCACATATACAATATATTTTATAACAATAGAAAATAATACAATTAACATATATCGCATATATAACAATGTATTATCCCGTGAGAAAATGAATCTTTTAGTGAGATAATATTAGTTAATGTAATTTAATATATCATATATATTATTATACATTAAATTATCGAATCAACACTTGATCCGACAATCCGGCTATATCGCATATAACCGACTAATACGATGACCCGGCTATATCAAATATACCCGGCCGATATCTTATATCACGAGAATCCAATACGGTATCACATACCGCATTATCCTCGGTCCCGCACATATCACATATGTGCTCCTACTCCGTTTTGCCTGAGCCAAGAAACCTCTGTGTAGGACTCTAAAGAATCGTCAATACACCGGCAGTAGGTGATGATCATATCAAACACCCACAAGCTGCAAGCGGTCAGCTAAACGTAACAGCCACCCAGGTATTGAGCGCTCAAAAAATCAACAAGCAAGCCTGTACATTCTCCTGTGAATCCAATCAGTAACACTCCCGTACAGTCCGGTCTCGTCGTCTGATATGTCGCATATCTCGCCTAGGGGTGGTAAACGTCAGACCCCAGTAGCTCGATAAGTCGTGTCGATATGAGGTCTATAACAGTTCGAGAAATTACTGATAACACTTACCAGTAAATCTCAGCAACCCTGGCCAGGGATTTCTGTTGGAGATAGTGCCCTCATAGTCAATTATTGGATCGCAGGTACGTGATTGCAATGATTGCGGAGGACCTATCCCGGTAGCACAGTCTTACTCGAGATGATAGTATGCTATCTGGTTTGCCTTTATCAGTCGTGTACATGTTCAGGTGACTGATTGCATGTTACACTTTGATAGAGCCCTTAGGATCTTGCTTTACTACCAACAGTATGATGGCGATCATATACGTGAGAGTTGGGTAGTTTATATGCATATCCTTAATTGTGGTCCCTGGTCGTGGGAGTTTCGAGACAGGGCATCGATACTCCGGAGTAGACTAGTGTATACAGTCGAGACCCCGACGAGGGGCGGTGGCCGGTCTCACAAGCCACTGGTGTCAGTTGGATCACCTAAGATGTATACAGGTGCTAATTGGGTTATGAGTACACCGGACAGGACTCGCCGGGAATCTGCTAGTTAGTACTATACCTATCGTCGGATAGCAGTTCCCTGGTGACATGTGTACAGGTTAGTTCATAGACCTGAGGTCGTCATTTGTCTCGTGTGAGTTCCCACTGTGCTTTGATTTCTACCCTACCACGGCTCAAAGGAGTCGTGCAAACAGGTAGCTTTTGGGTACAGTCCCGAGCCACATGGAGGCACGTGAGCGGATCGGCAGGGGATTCGTCTCTCCCGGTATTAGGGGCGAGGTCGTGCTGTGTCTAGGAGAGCCATTACACAAATCCATGGCCATGGTAGGAGATTTACTGGTAGGTACTCCAGTAGTATCTCAGGGTGTATTGGGCTTCACTCCGACATGACTTATACTGCTATTGGGGGTCTGACGTTACTAGCCCCCTAGGCAGATATGCGATACTCATTGACGAACGGACCGGACTGTATATACATTGTCACTGTTAGGCTCAGTAGGGTTTTCCGGATGAGTGCGCTCATCGGCATCCCTTGAGGTCAGTCCATGGGCAGCCGTTACGCATTGCTAGTGCCGCTGACGGTTTGTGGTTAAACCCACTGCCAGGGTGCTGAAGAGTCATTAGAGTTCCCCACAGACAGTTTCCCAAGTTCGGGCGAAACGTTGTAGAGGCCGTATGGTTTTTATGGCAGGGTTCGGAAAATGCACGTGCGTTTACGCACGTGTCAGTTTTCGGGCAGATGATACTGGTCGGCTTTGGTTTAAGCCGGATCCGAGTATTATATTGAGTAGGTATAATATCTTTGTCTCAGTTGCATTTGTATTCGGTCGTAATACAAATGCGGGTATATTTATACAGTTTCGGGGTTTTCCTGAAAGTCGTTTCAGGATCACTTTTGGAAGTTGCCAGTTTCCAGTTTTCTATCGGCCGTCTTTTTACATTCTGTTAAAGACGGATTTATCTTTTCGCAGATGAGGTGAGTCATCATTCTAGAAGCTTCTAGAAGTGATGACGAGGCTTGGTGAGTCATTCTTGATAAGGTGACTAGGTTTAATGTGATTGGTTCAATCTTTTGAGTCATCATTTTCATTATGCTATTTTGTTTTCCTTAGGATATTTCCATATGATATTTGCATCCTATGGTCACCCCCCTCTCCTACGGTCACCTCCCTCATTCTATAAAGAGGCCGGCCCCTCTCTCTCTCTCTCATGGTTGTTGATTTCATCGGTTAGAAAAGATATGATAGTTTTGGGGTGTATGGAATTCACAGTTCATTTCATTCCATCACCCGATTTCCACGGCAACTTCATTAACCGATCGTCCACGGACTTGGACGAAGTGAGACAAAGTCATCTACTCATTCTCTACATCAATCTTGGTCGTCTCTTTTAGCAAACTTGACGATCGAGTTGCCTCGAGTCAGAGGCGGGAGCCCGTTTAAAGAACCGATCATGTGGTGCCACCTCGACGAGTAGATCGGAGATCGACGAGATCGGAGCAGCCGCAACGGAGCGTGGGATGATGGTTGAAGAACGAAGGACTCGGATCGTTCGGTATAACCATTCTACACTCTTTACAGTTTGTTAGTTTAGCAATAATGGCAGATCCGGGTTAAAGTATACGATAGCGCCAGTTTAAAAGTTTTGTTCCGCATTTTGGCGTCTGTAGACTGCCGGGACGCTAGCGTAGACTTACAGTGGTATCAGAGCCTCACCATTTTGCTATACTAACTTGTGCTAACGCGTTTAAAACATCGATCCGACCGAAAATCAAAAACGGCAAAATCCTAGCTTGACAGTTTCTGTCGATTTTAAACAGTGTCAAAATTGATTTCTGGATGTCTTAAAAATCCGTGCAGGCTTTTCTAAGAACCACGAAAAAAGTTGGGCTCATGATCCCTCCATGGAGGCGCGGAAGCGCGGCCAACCCTATTGTATGGGCCGCGCATCCGCGGCCACGTGGGGAGCACGTGCTCCCAATTTTTTCCAGTGGGTTCTGTTTGGGATTTTGGGGTTTTTGATATATACAGTTTGGGCCCAGGTTTTATTACTGTTCTACAGATTTGCGTGGGGCCCACTTCTTGATATTTGGTCGATCGAAATTTAAACATGTTAGTTTACAGTGCTTACATTATATCTCCGACCGGGAATGTCATTTGATCGGTAAACCGCGTCCGATTGCTATAGTTCTTTTAGACGGGTTTGCGAACGTGACATTCGCGTTGATGTTCTGTTTTGTGCTGTGATGTTGCGGATTTGTCGTGGTGGATAGCAGTGTGCAATGGTAGTACAGTTTGAGTTTATTTGTACATTTGATATTGCGGGGCGAGCGTCCAACTTGTGGACTGCCGTCACTGCCTGTTGTATAATATTCTTTTGGGGCACGACCAGGTTGCGGTCGATGTACCTATTGTACTATTTTTCATTACTGTACTAGGTTTTACCCCGCGACGGAGTGCACGGATAGCCGGGTTCGGGAAAGCAACGGGTCCGCATCTCATGGCTTTGAGAGGCAGAGGGGCCCCACTTCAGAATTGGCAGACTATTCGCCGCACTCGTAGGGGGTACAGGTTGACCCAAGGAGGGGTGCTCAATTTACCGGATTCCGTGAAGTGCCGGGTGTTCCATTCACTATGCTGTGGGGACTACCTCGCTTCAGGTTTTGGCGGGTAACTTGCCGCACCCGTAGGGGTCTAGGTTTCATTGCACAGGCTATCCACACGACAGGGGAACGTCGAGTTTCAGCAACGGCTCTATGAAACTCGGGGATCCCAGATAACTGTATTGTTCTGTGATGCTTATTACTTTTCTGTAATGTTGCATATTATCACGCCTGGAGCGATTATGTATATTGGTTTATATACTATTAGATGTTGTATATGTTTTACACCCGCGCTAGTCCAGTCCCCGCTCTGTCGTTAGTTAAGTAACCTAACGAGTGATGACGGGACCCAGTGACGAATGCGGATGGCATATACGTACATTTTATTTTCGTTCTTTTCTGGTGTGATTGATTGATGGGACTGCGTTGATTCTGATCAACGCAAAGTAAAACAAACCTGTATACAGTTGTTGGAACAATTTAAAAAGTGTTATTGCAAAGACGTTTTCTTTTGTTATGCATAGCGGTATTCAGTGGAATATCCTGCACCTCATTCGACGGGGCAAGGGCCGACATCCCTTCACCGGGACCGACCCCTTGGACAGAAGTTTGCGTCAGGGTAATAACTTCACTATAGTCGATTACATGTTGCTTTGCATAGCGGTATTCAGTGGAATATCCTGCACCTCATTCCACGAGGAAAGAGCCGAGATCCCTTTACCGGGAATGACCTCTTTAGCAAAAGGTTTTCGCCACTATATTTTAAAAAGCTATCAGGTTCCTTCAGCGATATCAAGTTCACTACGCTAAAGGTTTTTCGCCAAAAACCAGCCGTAGCCCTCCGTCATTTCATATGGATGGTCAGTAGTATTCAAGCTATGTTGGTCTAGCCCTTAGCTAGGACATAGTGATTGGTAGCTGCTGGGGTGTTCACATGTTGCATAGATAGATGAGTTGGTTTGGGACAGTCGTACAGCTTTGTTGGCCCTTAGTCAAGGCCGAGTACGGGTGGGTTCAAATTAACAAGATAATGATAGGAAGAACTTGACATGTGACTTATGGTTTGGTGGCCCTTAGTCACGATCATAAGAGCATGGGGCAAAAACTATATCAGGAGTTTCTAAAGAAACTGAAACTTGCCGAGTATGCGCATACCTTCTGGAGTATGAGTAACGTGGATGCATTCCATCACGTTATCATGCGATGAGAGTTGGATCCTGATTCCCACTGATGAGTTGGTTTACTCTTCGGGTGATCCCGATTGATTCTTCTTTAGGTTTGGAGGAGAATTTGACAGGACAGTGGGAGGTTTCCGGATTAGATAAAGTGATGACCATTCTGATCTAGGTTAGAGTGCACGCAAAGTGTTTCTTTTCTCTCTCTCTCTTTGGCAGCGACCTTTGACCGACCCTAGACTATGACTCAGTGACCAAGTTGACCGAACCTTCTTAAAATACTGGCTTTTGGATTGTCTGAGTTGCATAAGTCATTGCCACTCCTTCTTTTACCCTTTGAATTTCTCAGAACACCCGTATTACTACGGATATCCACTTCCATTGGATAGAGCCATCGTATGGTTATATACGAACTCGAAGGGACTTCTTCGAGGATGGATCAAGGTTCAGGAGAAATAGAATTGGTTTATTCAGTTGTCTTTTATTATCACCTTCTCTCAGGTTGCGAGAGCTCCTTGGTTTAGGAGAGTACACCTATTACGCTTATTGGATAGTCTTATTCCAAACCATAGGCTGGTGCCGAAAGGTAGGGAATGAAGAAAACCAATTAGCCTAAGTAGGGTGTGCAGAAGGTAATATGTAAAGACAAAATAAAGGGATTAGAAAGAGGGCAAAGTAAATTGCGACTGATATCATTCACGACCAAAACCGCGTACTTCATCGCCGCTCCTATTTCACCTTTAAAAGAATAAGGTATTATTCAGTTGTCTTTTATCATCACCTTCTCTCGAGATGCGAGTACTCCTTGGTTTAGGAGGGTACACCTATTATGCTTACTGGATAGTCTTCTTCCAAACCATAGGCTGGTGCCGAACGGTAGGGAAGGAAGAAAACCATTTAGCATAACGATGGTGTACAGAAGGTAACGACTAAAGACAAATAAAGGGATTTGGAGAGAAGGCAATAAAATATACGGTTGAAGTCATGAATTGGATTATGGAAGAGGCATTGCTATGAATACCAGGATACCCCTACGAAACATTTTCATGTTTCAGTGCATCGTTAAAGAAAAACTGTTTTCCCGATTAGACACTTACTCCAAGGGTATGTATTTACCAGGTTTCAATCTCATATCTGTATGGTTTTACAGATGATGAGTGGGAGTATGATATTGGGAATTAGGTAATCATCCTCATTATATCGGAATTCGTTGTAATTGGTGATATTTGAGGAAATTGCCAGGGTACAGTTTTCTACCTACGACGCACAGGTTTTGAGTTGTTCAACTCAGCGGACTTATACAGAGTATTGTATGTTGTCCAGTGTCCATCAGGACAAAGGGGTAGGTCCTCGTACTATGTTCTGTTTACTTATAACTTCTCTAGTATTTAGACGAGTGTTTCGTAGAAATACAAGGTCTAAGTTTTGAGAAGTTGTGGGTATAAGAATAAAGTAGAGAACCAGGTATCACAAGTATCGGGATTCTTCAAAGAGATCGAAGATGTAGATTCTTGTGATTGGTATTTAGATGATAGTGATGGCTTTGAGAAACGTGTTTCTCTTTCAGGTTACTCATAATTGGATGGATTCCTAAGTTGAGTAATGCTGATCAGCCTCTTTCCATTAAGTTGATATGCACTGGAGACAGCTGCATGATTTGAATATGGTTCCAATTAAATAAGTGCCAAAGTTTCTATATTGGATATAGAATGGATCGTACCTTAAAAGAAACTAAGGTACGAGGAGTTGTCCAGCTTATGATTAAAACCAGACACTGGATAACTCAGGGCACGTTTCTGTAATGGCTGTTTGTGGGTTGACCCTGGCTATGACGAGGGTTGATATTCTACCATTTGGAAGATCAATAGTGATATTGTTCTTGACTCGCCACAGTTTTAGTAAAACAGATCTTTTTCAGAAAACAGTAGTGGGCGTATGGTAGAACTGGAAGTGATTCCAGAACCGCGAACGATTACGGAAAAATTTAATAGGACCTATACATTCAATCAGGTTTGACATTCCAATAGCCACTCCGCAGGTATGGTAGGTAACCTCAGACACCCGAGAGGTACTTCGGTAGGCTCAAGGACGGTGACAGGGAGGTTCTTATCTACCCAGACTTGACACTACTGTTGTTCCAGGATATGAGACCCGGTAGGAGGGTTGTCGTAGTCAGTGGGAGCAGCGGAAGCATGGTGGGCAAGTAGCTTATGTCTATTTATAGACTAGAGCAGTTATAGCGGAGATAGATCATCTAATTTTGATGTGACAGTCATGGGTTTGACTTCAATCAGAATAGGGGATGGATCAGTTAAGAAGGTAGTAGGGTGTGATGTCATGGTATCTGGATGACATACACAGAGTAGGAAGTAAAATTCCTATACTACGATCGGTTGTACTATGGTCGTCACACAGTTGTTTCTCCAGACAGGATATGGATATAATATTTGACATTCTGGTTTCTAGATCTATGGTTTTAAATCTGGATTTGGGTAGTTTCCCAATGTGGGTACTTTGACAGATATTCTAATGGTTTTTGGAATAGTTGACTCCTAGCATGGTGGTGTACCTGCAGGATTTGGAGTCACCCTCTCTAAAGGTGTCTTAAAGACTAAAGAGGAGAGGGATGTGCATGATTGGCAGATCACTTGCTTAGGCAATTGAGTCAATCATGAGATGTCAAGTACCACACCAGATGTTGTTTTTGCACTAGATGCAATAAGTTTGTATTAATCCAATCCTGGAGAAACATAAGGAAGCAGTTTTAGAACATTAGTACATGTTCTACGGATTTGATAACGGCAGCCTCTTTCGGGAGACGGTTATCATTCCAGGCTTCAAAGGTGACATGGATGACAGAGTGATTGTCAGAGTTTTAGTTTTCCCTCTGACGAGGGACAGTATTTTGGACAGGTGGTTCCAGAGGATACTGTGGGTGGCATGGTGCCCGATACTGATTAGGTTCAGTGATCGATTCAGTCTAAGAAGTTTGGATATGGAGTTCATTTATGAACTAAGGTCCCATCAGATATCCAGACATATTCTAAGACAGGTACTACTCAATTCGGGAGATGGCCTTCTCCGCGAATTTGAGATTAAGAGAGATACAGAAAGAAACTTCTAGGCGGATCCACTCACCGAGGCTATTTCTCGAACACAATAGTTTTACAAACGGGCTTTGTGAAACTGATTAGTAGAGGAGTTGGATGTTCGGTTTCACACGGGCTGTGAGTAGTCGACATCGCAATATTAGCCTTGAGTGCAAGTGGGAGATTGTTGGAGATAGTGCCCTCATAGTCAATTATTGGATCGCAGGTACGTGATTGCAATGATTGCGGAGGACCTATCCCGGTAGCACAGTCTTACTCGAGATGATAGTATGCTATCTGGTTTGCCTTTATCAGTCGTGTACATGTTCAGGTGACTGATTGCATGTTACACTTTGATAGAGCCCTTAGGATCTTGCTTTACTACCAACAGTATGATGGCGATCATATACGTGAGAGTTGGGTAATTTATATGCATATCCTTAATTGTGGTCCCTGGTCGTGGGAGTTTCGAGACAGGGCATCGATACTCCGGAGTAGACTAGTGTATACAGTCGAGACCCCGACGAGGGGCGGTGGCCGGTCTCACAAGCCACTGGTGTCAGTTGGATCACCTAAGATGTATACAGGTGCTCATTGGGTTATGAGTACACCGGACAGGACTCGCCGGGAATCTGCTAGTTAGTACTATACCTATCGTCGGATAGCAGTTCCCTGGTGACATGTGTACAGGTTAGTTCATCGACCTGAGGTCGTCATTTGTCTCGTGTGAGTTCCCACTGTGCTTTGATTTCTACCCTACCACGGCTCAAAGGAGTCGTGCAAACAGGTAGCTTTTGGGTACAGTCCCGAGCCACATGGAGGCACGTGAGCGGATCGGCAGGGGATTCGTCTCTCCCGGTATTGGGGGCGAGGTCGTCCTGTGTCTAGGAGAGCCATTACACAAATCCATGGCCATGGTAGGAGATTTACTGGTAGGTACTCCAGTAGTATCTCAGGGTGTATTGGGCTTCACTCCGACATGACTTATACTGCTATTGGGGGTCTGACGTTACTAGCCCCCTAGGCAGATATGCGATACTCATTGACGAACGGACCGGACTATATATACATTGTCACTGTTAGGCTCAGTAGGGTTTTCCGGATGAGTGCGCTCATCGGCATCCCTTGAGGTCAGTCCATGGGCAGCCGTTACGTATTGCTAGTGCCGCTGACGGTTTGTGGTTAAACCCACTGCCAGGGTGCTGACGAGTCATTAGAGTTCCCCACAGATAGTTTCCCAAGTTCGGGCGAAACGTTGTAGAGGCCGTATGGTTTTTATGGCAGGGTTCGGAAAATGCACGTGCGTTTACGCACGTGTCAGTTTTCGGGCAGATGATACTGGTCGGCTTTGGTTTAAGCCGGATCCGAGTATTATATTGAGTAGGTATAATATCTTTGTCTCAGTTGCATTTGTATTCGGTTGTAATACAAATGCGGGTATATTTATACAGCTTCGGGGTTTTCCTGAAAGTCGTTTCAGGATCACTTTTGAAAGTTGCCAGTTTCCAGTTTTCTATCAGCCGTCTTTTTACATTCTGTTAAAGACGGATTTATCTTTTCGCAGATGAGGTGAGTCATCATTCTAGAAGCTTCTAGAAGTGATGACGAGGCTTGGTGAGTCATTCTTGATAAGGTGACTAGGTTTAATGTGATTGGTTCAATCTTTTGAGTCATCATTTTCATTATGCTATTTTGTTTTCCTTAGGATATTTCCATATGATATTTGCATCCTATGGTCACCCCCCTCTCCTACGGTCACCTCCCTCATTCTATAAAGAGGTCGGCCCCTCTCTCTCTCTCTCATGGTTGTTGATTTCATCGGTTAGAAAAGATATGATAGTTTTGGGGTGTATGGAATTCACAGTTCATTTCATTCCATCACCCGATTTCCACGGCAACTTCATTAACCGATCGTCCACGGACTTGGACGAAGTGAGACAAAGTCATCTACTCATTCTCTACATCAATCTTGGTCGTCTCTTTTAGCAAACTTGACGATCGAGTTGCCTCGAGTCAGAGGCGGGAGCCCGTTTAAAGAACCGATCATGTGGTGCCACCTCGACGAGCAGATCGGAGATCGACGAGATCGGAGCAGCCGCAACGGAGCGTGGGATGATGGTTGAAGAACGAAGGACTCGGATCGTTCGGTATAACCATTCTACACTCTTTACAGTTTGTTAGTTTAGCAATAATGGCAGATCCGGGTTAAAGTATACGATAGCGCCAGTTTAAAAGTTTTGTTCCGCATTTTGGCGTCTGTAGACTGCCGGGGCGCTAGCGTAGACTTACAATTTCCGGTTATAGCCAATCGAACACAGCGCAACATCAACTCCCTATACTGGGAGAGACGAATCCCCTCCTATCGCTCATTGCCTCCATGTGATTCGGGACTGTACCCAAAAGCCACCTTTTTGCACGCCCTCTTGGACGTGGTATGATGGAAATCAAAGCACAGTGGGAATCACACAAGACTCTATGACGATCTCGGGTCAACAGACTACTCTGTACCAGTGTCACCGGAGAACTGCCATCTGACGTGAGGTATAATACCATCTGGGAGTTCTCGGCGAGTCCGTCCAGTGTACCCAGTCTCCACTGAGCACCCGTACACCATCCTTGATGTCAAACACCGATGGATATGGGATCATCCATCGCCCATCAAATGGGTCAAGATGCGTATACGCTTGTCTACTCCGGTGCATCGATGCCCTGTCTCGATACACCCTCGACTAGGAAAAGTTATAGGATGTACTCGCCGACAACCGTGGCCCCACTAGTATGATCTCATCATAGTCCCAGTAGTCGAGTACATATCCTAAGGGCTTTATCAACATGTAACATAGAGACAATTAGAGTACATGTTAAGATAAAGTACAACCATATAGCATACTATCATGTCGAGCAAGAAAGTCCTCCCTATATATGTCCAAGCATCCATTATAATATACATCATATGTACAGTAATGGCCTCTAGGGCATACATATAACTAACAATCTCCCACTTGCACTAGGGCCATCTGTTGTGGTGTCACATACCCAACAATTAGCTGCGGTTGAAGTATCTCATACTCAACCATCCCATAAAAGTCTCTACTGGGAAAAAGGCCTTTTTGAGTAGATCCGCGCTGTTGTCCTCTGTGTCTACTCTCCTAACCTCGATATCCCTGGAGATCAACTATCTCCATGATCAGGTGATACTGCCTAAGAATTATATCTGGATTTCTGATGGGACGGGGGTTCCTTGGCTAACGCCACAACTCCATTGTCACTCAATGGTATGAACGAAGTTCATCTCATGAACTTATATATATCCAGATAGCCTCTTTGGTAGCATCCTTGGTAATGATGTATCTTGCCTTTAATCTTCTAGTAACTCACGGTATCTAGCTTGGAACTCTTCCAACATACCGTCCCTCCACTAAGGGTATAGACAATGCCTGCGACTGACATTCAGTCGTCCTTATCACCCTGGAACCTTTCCAGTGATTCTTCCCAGGATCGATTGATACCATCTCACTACTTCTAGTGAGAATCCTATCATCCAATTAGATCTATCTCATAGATCCAAAACCCAGGATTTAGGAGGTATCACTTTGATCCTATATGGAGAATCCTTGTGATAAGCGGAGATTGACCGAGCATAGCATATGAAACTCCTTCCCTATCATGAGTATGTCATCCACGTACTCTACGAGGATCACCACCATACTCTCTACTACCTTTTTGTATATACAAGGTTCATCTACCATTTTGATGAAGTCAAACTCTTTGACTACCACATCAAAACAGACGTTCCAACTCCGCGATACCTGCTTTATCGCATAAAACAACTTGCACACGTTTCCGCTGCTCCTACTGTCTACGAAGCCCTCTGGCTGTGTACTTATAGACGCTCTCTTCCAAATCATCATTTAGAAAAGCAGTCATGACACCCAACCACCAGATTTCGTAGTCATGGTATGTAGCCGTGGCAAGTAGGATCTGGATGGACTTAAGCATAGCTTTGAAAGCCTTAACTTTTCCATGTACACCAAGTAATCTTCTCAAGATATACTTGCTCCTGATGGGGATTTAACCCTTCAGATAAAGCAACCAAAGTCTATACTTTGTTGGTGTATAAGGATTCCATCTCAGATCGATAAGCATCCAGCCATTCTTACAGAGTCCCACTCCTGATGGCCAGCCCGAAACTAGTTGGGTCATCATCTCATGATGCAATCCTCACTCCCACTGTCATAGAGAAACCGAAGTATCTCTCAGGTGGGTGAGGAACCCTACTAGATCGGCGGAGAGGCTGATGTTCGTTGGAAACTATTAAATCCTTTGGTTCTACCAAATCATCAGCTGCAGTTTGTATAGCTGGAACCTTTCCAGTTCTACATAACAGACCTTGTCTCGAGCTTGTACGGATTTTGCTTTTATACATAGGCCGGACAACCCCAAATCTTAACAAACTTAAGATATGGGCTCTTCCCTTTCCATATCACATATGAAGTGGTAGGCCACTGATTTGATTTGAACCCTATTCAATAGGTATGCAGCTTCTCAAGTGCATAACTCCTAAAAAGGAAATAGGAAGCTCAGTAGTACTCATCATATTGCACACCATATCACATAGAGTGCTATTGCTCCGCCCCGATATACCATCGTGCTATGGTGTATACGAAGGAGTAATGCTGAGAGAGAATCTCATTCTCCTTTAGAATAGTCCAGGAATCTCCGTGCTTAAGTATTCTCCTCCTTGATCTCATCAAAGGACATAATACTTATACCCGTATTTGGTTCTCTACTTCTAACTTACATTCTGTGAATATCTCAAAAGGTTCGAACTTGTGTTTCAACAGGAACATATGTATGAATCTTGAGAGATCATCAGAGAATGTAATGAAATACAAAGAACCGGTCTTGGCATGTGTAGACAGGGGACCTTCATACATCAGCATGTATCAATCCCAAGAGTTCAATAACTCTTTCTCTGTTTCCAATAAACAGAGCTATGGTCATCTTATCTTTGTGACATGACCGGCAAGTTTCACAAGATGTAAATTCAAACAGATTTAAATATGCATCTAAATGTAACTTAGCTAGTCGGGTCGCATTGATATGACCTAGTCTACAATACCTCAAGAAGGATTCGTTCATTTCTGAACTCTTCCTCTCGTGTGTATTCTGTATACTAAGAACTGTAGTTTGATTTAAAACGTCAATGCTTTTAGATAACGTGTCTGAACCGATCAACTCTTGATATAGGAAATGTTCAAAACATTATCCAACAATACAAAATTATATCCTTTCTTTACTAATAAAGAGACTGATATGATGTTGTATATCAGGTTCGGAATCTAATAACATTCGTTCAGAATCAATATATTCTGGTAATACAGGGTGATAGTGACCAACAGACTTGGCTGCAACACTTGCACCGTTTCTATCTCATGAAACTTATCACCCGTTCTCAGTTCTCTACCTTTCTGTAGCCCATGTAACAGATTACATATGCGGGATCCTGATCCGGTATCTCATACCCAGGACGTAAAGGATACTGAGAAACAGTTCTCTGTAATGAACACACCCGAAGAAGATGCATCAGCATGCACTTTCTTCGTTTGAGTGGCACGGGAAATCTGGTATTCCTTAATTTCCTGCTCCGTCTTATAACAATTATAAGTTGGAGCGGGACCAACGTTCCCCAGCTCAGTATAACAAGCGGGTTCGGTCAATTCATTCGTTTTATTATCTTGATTAAGGCGTGATATGGTCGCTACCTGGAGAGAGAGAGAAGAAAACACTCAGCGTATGCTCTTGCAAGATTAGATTGGTTATCTAATATATCTAATCAGGATGTCTCCCACTGTTTTAATCAAATCTTCCTTCAAACTATAAAAGGAAAGACTAGCCGAGATTAATTACACGCTACAAGTTCGCCAATCTTTCAGCCAGGCCAGTGTCGGTACTTTGAGGGAGGTTCCCCGTGCTTTCGCACGGACCTAATTAAAGTAAACCTCGTTTTCCTAGGGGCATAACCCCGTTAACACCTTTCTAGACACCTACTTGATCGACTAATTGTAATGTGTAAAACTCGCCCAGGAGTAACTCTTACTCGCAGCGGGTATCGGGATCCAACTATCTCATAGAAGGTATGCAATCTCATTGCAAATTTCAACACTTGAAATTCCCAATAATATTTTACCCCTAGCGTCCTATGACCTTGACAGAGGTCAATAAACCATAGGCTGCTAGTCAAGTTCAACCCGTCATTTCCAGATTGAAGTAAACCCACCCGCACGACCCTTGACAGAGGTCAACAAGGTCGCACGACTACCCTAAATCAATCACATCATATGTTTATACAGATAAGCACTAATCAGCTACCGTACACTATGCCTTGACAGAGGTCAACAAACACAGCACAAATACTAAATACTACTTATCTGAAATGACAGAGGGCTACGACATATTTTTAAGAAAACCCTTTGCGTAATGAACTTGATATCGTTGTAGAATCGAGTGATTTTAAATAGAGTGTTTCTTAGGCTTTTCTAGTTTTGCTAAAGGGGTCACTCCCGGTGAAGGGATCGTCAACCCTTTCTTCATCGAATAAGGTGCAAGATATTTCACAAATATCGCTGTGCAAAGCAAGAACTATAGAAGCAATCAAAAGACAAACCGAGTTTGTAGCATCTGCTAGTTTCACTAAAGAGGTCACTCCCGGTGAAGAGATCTCGGCTCTTTCCTTATCGAATAAGGTGCTGGATGTTCTACAAGGAACACCGCTATGCAAAGCAAGAACTAGAGCTACCAGTTTTTAAACAAGTTTCTACAACATCTTAGGTTTCTTTTATTTCATTAATCTCATTAATGAAGTCCCATTTTATTATGCTTCACAAGCATCAGATATGAAACGAAATCAACAATATATAATATACACCTCATATATATAATATAAACATTCGTCTCAGGCAGTAATATGTTCTCATCACAGAACATTGTAGCAGAAAAACATATATGAAATATTGGATATACTAGGACGTCCGTGTTTTCAATACGAGCCTGTATAAAACACGGATTCCACGGTGGCGATGAATAGCCAAACCCACATCCCTAGACCCCTACGAGAGTGGCAAGCAACACTGCCAATTCTAGGGTTAGGAGACCCGGTCTCGACTCCTCGAGATGGTCTCCCACTGGACCCTAGAACCCGGTTACTTGTGCTCCCCGCCTTGGGTTTACCTAATGCGGAAAAGTAAATAATATACAATGGTGATATCATCCTCATCCCGGAAGTGCCCCAATAAAAGAATATTACACACAAATGAATTTTACATGAATGAAAAAGAAAAAACTCTCATCTTACATAAAACCCCCGGCTATTCAAAACGCGACGATCCAATATAACATATCACAGCAACACATAATATCTCATATCATCAACGTAAGAAAGTATGCGTATCCCGATTGTCGTTGATGTATAGCAACGAAGCCGGCGATACACCACATACTACGCTTACGGTCACAGAAAAGAAAGTGTAAAACTACAACAGTTGGAATCCGCAACCTCCTTAGATATCGCATGCCTAACCAAATGAATTCCTTAGACATCGCATGCCTAACAATTATAAACCCCGCATTTTTGTCTCATTATCGAAAACTCTTTTCAATATCTAGTCGGGCAATTCAACAAGATTCCCGACAACCTGATCGAATGCTCGTCGCAAACTTTAGTAGACGGCCGCACCCCCGGATGCCGTCGACGAAGTGCACTAAGGCGGAACACCGCTGCCGCGAGCACCCGAACGGATGCTTTTGGCGACGGGGTTCTCCTACAGTCACTTGGTCGGGGCTATGGGGCGTGGCTGTCTATTAAGTTTACCCGGCGAGTATCCGCGTACGCTACGTGATTGCGACGGACTTTTGATCACATCAAAATTCCGAGGCAACCGATCATCTGAGACTGAACTGCTAGATTTATAACATTCAAATTAGTTATCTCATAACTACATGTGGATTCTAAATATTGTATCACATTCCAGATAAAAAGACAGTTTAAACTTTCCGATCGAATAATCAAACACCCAAGATTTCCCCAATATATCTCAACACTTGAAATCAGTTTAAAAACATCCATCACATACCACAGTCCCAATGGTCCAGCCATAGAAGGGTCAAGCCAACGCCTCACATGTGGCACGCCGTACTGCTGCAAACCCTAAGGTTTAGAGGCAGTTCAAGACGGTCACATAATCGAGTTAAGGTTTTGTCTTCTAGAGGGTCCACCGCATTACTTGCATGGCTTTACCAAAGTTTCAAACTCGAGAAAAAAATCCAACTTTTGAAAATTTTCCGACAGGGGAAAAAGTGAGTTATTGATATCCGTTCGAACTTTTTAACAGTTTCTAAAATTATCCGGAAAAGCTAAACAAAGTTAAATTATCCGATCAAATCAACGAGTCCCCAATACAACCCTATAAAACTCAACACTTGAGTGGAATTAAAAAGTTCCCAGAAAAATTGCCAAGAAAGGACCTAAGAATAAATATATGAAATATGAGGGACTAAGTCTAAATTTTGGCCGCGAAACCTCCGCCAAACCCTTGGTTTGGCCGCGGTTCCGCGGTCAAATAAGCGACTTAGTGGACCGAACTTTACAGTAATTTTTAGTTTTTCCTGCTTGTTTTTCTGAGCATTTTTAATTCATAAAAAATCACATTTTTGAAAAATGTCCAGAGAGGGGTAAACATCGGGGTTTCCGGGTTCGATCGGACTTTAAACTTCGCTCAGACTTTGCCTAAAGCTCTAGCTTGGCTCTGATACCACTGTAGGGTTGCTAGGCACGCGCACAAGGGTCTACGAGGCATCAATCATGCCCGATTAAAATTTTAGCCGTGCCGAACAACCCAAAGCCGGATCTTTAAACTAGGGTTTAGGCGAAAACAAGCATGTTAAACTCTTTAACACTAAGTGAGAGGGATTCCAACCTTTATAGATCCGGTCCTTCACTTCTTAAGCTCCGTGTTGAGGTCCCTTCGCTGCGATCATCGTGTTCCGGACTCTCGAGAGGCTACACGAAGAGAATGATGCAACCTTGCTTCCGATCTTCGATAACATAGATGATCTACCTTGAAGTTTCATTAACACAAGCTAACACTCACTAAATGAAGTGAACACCCTCATCTAAATGGCAAGGGTAGATGAGGATGATGAAGTAGGATTTTTGCTCTCATTTATAATCTTTTTCTCACTCACTTTCATCACAAAAGCAAAACTAGAAAGCTTTTTCAAGAAGGAACTCAAGGAAGAAGAAGAATAATCCTTTTGTGATGAATAATGAATTATTGTAGTTGTTACAAATTTAACCAAGGGTTAAGCATGAAGGAGTTAACCCTTGTAGAGAATTAACTAGAGTTAATGGTTTGGATTGGGTTAACATAATATCTTCACAAAATATCAAGCAAAACACAAAGTCAAAGCTTCATGAAGCTTCATGGAAGCTTCATGCAAAAGCTAACCCTAATCCAAACCCTAACCAAGTTTAAACCCTAAACCATTGTTAAATTTGTAACCCTAACATGTTACAATATTATATATCACATATACAATATATTTTGTAACAATAGAAAATAATACAATTAACATATATCGCATATATATCAATATATTATCCCGTGAGAAAATGAATCTTTTAGTGAGCTAATATTAGTTAATGTAATTTAATATATCATATATATTATTATACATTAAATTATCGAATCAACACTTGATCCGACAATCCGGCTATATCGCATATAACCGACTAATACGATGACCCGGCTATATCAAATATACCCGGCCGATATCTTATATCACGAGAATCCAATACGGTATCACATACCGCATTATCCTCGGTCCCGCACATATCACATATGTGCTCTTACTCCGTTTTGCCTGAGCCAAGAAACCTCTGTGCAGGACTCTAAAGAATCGTCAATACACCGGCAGTAGGTGATGATCATATCAAACACCCACAAGCTGCAAGCGGTCAGCTAAACGTAACAGCCACCCAGGTATTGAGCGCTCAGAAGATCAACAAGCAAGCCTGTACATTCTCCTGTGAATCCAATCAGTAACACTCCCGTACAGTCTGGTCTCGTCGTCTGATATGTCGCATATCTCGCCTAGGGGTGGTAAACGTCAGACCCCAGTAGCTCGATAAGTCGTGTCGATATAAGGTCTATAACAGTTCGAGAAGCTACTGATAACACTTACCAGTAAATCTCAGCAACCCTAGCCAGTGATTTCCGGTTATAGCTAATCGAACACAGCACAACATCAACTCCCTATACCGGGAGAGACGAATCCCCTCCTATCGCTCATTGCCTCCATGTGATTCGGGACTGTACCCAAAAGCCACCTTTTTGCATGCCCTCTTGGACGTGGTATGATGGAAATCAAAGCACAGTGGGGATCACACAAGACTCTATGACGATCTCGGGTCAACAGACTACTCTGTACCAGTGTCACCGGAGAACTGCCATCTGACGTGAGGTATAATACCATCTGGGAGTTCTCGGCGAGTCCGTCCAGTGTACCCAGTCTCCACTGAGCACCCGTACACCATCCTTGATGTCAAACACCGATGGATATGGGATCATCCATCACCCATCAAATGGGTCAAGATGCGTATACGCTAGTCTACTCTGGTGCATCGATGCCCTGTCTCGATACACCCTCGACTAGGAAAAGTTATAGGATGTACTCGCCGACTACCGTGGCCCCACTAGTATGATCTCATCATAGTCCCAGTAGTCGAGTACATATCCTAAGGTCTTTATCAACATGTAACATAGAGTCAATCAGAGTACATGTTAAGATAAAGTACAACCAGATAGCATACTATCATGTCGACCAAGAAATTCCTCCCTATATATATCCAAGCATCTATTACAATATACATCATATGTACAGTATTGGCCTCTAGGGCATACATATAACTAACACTGTCACGCCCCACCCCCAATACAGAGAGTATTGTCCGCTTTGGCCGAAACCGCACGGTTTTTCCCTTTAAAGCGAACCGGACCCGACCAGGGGCCACTTCCCAGGAGGTCACCCATCCCAAGACTTCCCTGGCCCGAGCACGCTTAACTATGGAGTTCTCAAACTCCTGTAATTCTAGTTCACTTAAAAGGCGCCTCTGAATTGAAGAGTGGTATCATTCCATTTATAGTACAGATCTGCCCCCTTTCGGAATGTATTCCGAAGAGTCACCATTGTTCTACAGTGGGTCCCACGGACTCAAGAGGTGGCCCCCACGGATTCAAGAGGTGGCCCTCGCCCACTTAACACGACACTTGGCGTGGCACTTTGTTCTGTGTGGCACTTTGCTCCGTGAGCAAGAACCGGGTCCCGACATTCTCCCCACCTTTGAACAATGGTTCGTCCTCGAACCACAGACCTACTATTGAGGGACCAGCTTTGATACCTTTCTGTCACGCCCCACCCCCAATACAGAGAGTATTGTCCGCTTTGGCCGAAACCGCACGGTTTTTCCCTTTAAAGCGAACCGGACCCGACCAGGGGCCACTTCCCAGGAGGTCACCCATCCCAAGACTTCCCTGGCCCGAGCACGCTTAACTACGGAGTTCTCAAACTCCTGTAGTTCCAGTTCACTTAAAAGGCGTCTCTGTATTGAAGAGTGGTATCATTCCATTTATAGTACAGATCTGCCCCCTTTCGGAATGTATTCCGAAGAGTCACCATTGTTCTACAGTGGGTCCCACGGACTCAAGAGGTGGCCCCCACGGATTCAAGAGGTGGCCCTCGCCCACTTAATACGACACTTGGCGTGGCACTTTGTTCCGTGTGGCACTTTGCTCCATGAGCAAGAACCGGGTCCCGACAAACACATTGCACTAGGGGCTATCCAATACGACAATCTGAATAAACCATCACAAATATAAGCATCATAGCAACAAAAGCAAGTATGTGCAACCCCGTCTAAATGACATACAACAAATAAACGACGTTTGAAAACACATATACCACATCATAGAGATCAACGATGCAAAAGTTTTATGTTCCAAACTTTCCAAGTTGCCCCAGAGTAAAGATAACACTAAGTGAAATCTGGGGCAAATCAAATAATTTGAAAAATACCAATTTCCAAAATCCAAGGCACTGGATGAAAACGAGGTCCAAATTTGAACAGTAAACCACCCAAAGCGGGGTTTTGAGGAATTTGGGCGGTTTTGTCATGGCGAAACATCCTCGATTTCATCGTGTGTCACTATCATTTCAAGAGTAAGACTCTACACTTGTTTAAAAAAATTTCAGAGACCAAAAAAAAATTTGGACAGAGAGTGGGTTTTGAAAATCAGAAATTTTTGGTTTTGAAACTAAAGCATCATCTACTGCTAGTTTCTAATGTTTGGATGGTTCTGATATCATGTTGGGGTTTCTAGCGTCCTGGCCGCCGCCCGCGGCCGTTGCGGAATGAAAAACTTTGACTTTTAAAAAACTTGGCGCTAGAAACCACACCCTAGAATATAACCAAACATTTAACTAGCAAACTATAGAGATCTAGCTACTGTAATAGAGAGTTATACCAAAATATTTGTGTCCTTCGGTCTTCTACCCTCTTTCTTAGCTCCATGGGATCTCCATGATTGAGCATGATCTTCGGTCTTCCTCCATCGAAGATGATCCACCCGAGAGATGTGGTTCATGGCTCTAGCTCCACTCAAAAATCGAGTGGAGCAAGTAAAGGCTCTAGGTTGCTAATCTAGAGTGTCTAGTGATATAGTATGTTGTTCTAGTACTTTTCTATCTCTCTCCCTCCCTTTTTTCTCAACTCATGAGAGGGATAGGGAGGAAGATGAAGCAGGAGCTCAAGAAAAGAGCTTGTGAGGAGAGAGTACAAAAAGATGAGAGTGGAAAAAAATCTCATAAGAGAAAAATATCCACCATGGTTTTGTATAAACAATTTTTCCAATATAATAACACAACCATGCTTGAATAGTTTACACAAATGAATTCACAATTCATTTGTCAATACTATTCAAGTATGGTTCACACCATTCTTTCTTTTACACCTCATTTTCACTTTACAAATAAAATGGAAAATGCATGATGAGGTGTCATCCTTCTAGAATGTCTTTCCGTATAAATACGGAATACACTCTACCGTATATACATACCCGTATTCATATCAAAATATGAACACCCAAAGAAATAGAATAATAAAAAGACATAATACTAGAATATACATATTGAAATATGTATAAGTAAATTATTAAATCAATACCTAGTTTAATAATCCGACTTAATCCTAAGCCGGTTAGTATTATCAACCATTCGATCAAAAGCCCAGATAACACTAGAATATACATACCGAAATATGTGTATGTAAATTATTAAACCAATACCAGATTTAATAATCCAGCTTAATCCTAAGACGACTAGTATTATCATTCTATTAGAACCCTGCACGTATCAAAATACGTCTACTATATCATTTCGCCTGAACTAGGAAAACCCACTATGTGGGACTCTAAAAACTCAACAGTACGCTGGCTGTGGGTTTAACCATAAGCATATCAGCGGCACTCGTGGCTACCCAGGTACTTGTCGAAATGAAGGCCGATGAACAAGCTCATCCGAACCCTACTGAGCCTATCCATGACAATCTCCGTATAGTCCGGTCTCTTCGTCTGAGAGTATCGCATACCGGGTCTAGGGGATGGTAAAAGTCAGACTCCTACTGACCCGATAAGTCGTGTCGATGTGGCTTAGGACCAATCCGAGAAACTACTGATCTGACCATCAATAAATCTCAACTTCCTTGGCAAAGGTCTTATGGTTCTGGCTAACCGGATACAATGCGATATCGACTCCCAATACCAAGAGAGATGAATCGCTGAAAATCACTCACTGTCTCCATGTGGCTCGAGACTGTACCCAACCAAAACCTGTTTACATGACTCAGTAAAGCCGTGGTAGGGTGGTGATCAAAGCACAGTGAGAACTCACATGAGACAAATGATGATCTCAGGTCTAAAGACTAACCTGTACTCATGTCACCTAAGAACCACTATCTGACGATAGGTATAATACCATCTAAAGCTTCTCGGTGAGTCCGTCCAGTGTACTAACCCCCAGTGAGCACATGTATACAATCTTAGATGATCACACTAATGGCTGTGGGAACAACCACCGCCCCTTATCGGGGTCTAGAAACGTATACACAAGTCTACTTTGGAATATTGATGCCCGGTCTCGATACTCCTGGGACTTGGTACCCTTAAGGATGTTCTTGTGGACTACCCAGCTCCCACAAGTATGCTCGCCATTATAACGCTGGTAGTCAAGCAAAATCCTATGGGCTTTATCAATATGTATCTGCCATGTGTGATATCAAGTATAACATATGCACATGTTATACTAAAGACAAACCAAAATAGTATACTTACTGTAACGAGTCTTTGTCAACATGTATAAGCAATACAAAGCAGTAAGAAAAGCATATACACATGTTCAGATAAAGACAACTCAAATAGTATACCATATTACTGAGAAAGATTGCCATGTATATACATATCCCTAGTATCCTATAGAATACAGGCTTCTAAGGCATACATATCCAACACCATGTCCCTTAAAGACGTTAAACTTTAGGATTATATATCCCAGAAGGTACGGCAGTTGGTCATACCACACCGGATATGGTCGTCAAGTCTTGACCAACTAGTTTTCCGCTTCGTTAGCCTGATGAGCTTTGATCTGCTTGGTGATATATTCATCGAGTTGAGCTTTTGAGATCATATCACCCTTGACGGCTGGAAGGGTTTGCGGAGGACTTGAAGCTTCTCCCTTCTCATTGTCAAGGACCACTGGTGGATCTTCGACCGGCGGTTCTAAGGGTTGAGACATCATCCGCACATATTTTGTATCAGGAAAGCCATCTTGTTCATATTAGCGGCCATTTTCTCCGCTTCCTTGTCCCTTCTTACGAGGGTACGCTTTAAAGAGTCCATTTCAGACCCTTTCCCATTTGGTTCTTCTTGCTCATCCTCCAAACTTGCTTTTGGTGGAGGACTATCAAGGGTTACTGCTTGAGTGGACATTTCTTGTTGTTGTCACTGTCTTTGAGCAACAGTTAAAGACTGAGTATGCAGCCTATGGCTAACGGAAGCGTTGATTTCGTTACTCGAATTCACCATGTAAACAGTGTGCACTATCATGCCCCCTTGCTTAAGGCGTTTGGGGTCTCGCCCCTTAGAATTTGCCTTGGGCGGTTTAACTTTCTCTAGCCTTTGTCTTTTTAAGAAGCCACCTTTAGAGAAGCCATTTTAGGAGGAGCTATCTTGAAAGGAAATACTATAGGCGGAGTCACCTTGTGAAGAGTCCCCTTATGCTTGGAAGGGGAATTGTCGGCCTCGGGCTGACTATTAAGTTTCTTTGACTTGGGAGAGCAGCTATGATCGATGATAGAGCCCCTAACCTCTTTCAAAGCTTTAAAATTTTTTGAGGAAGGTCTTGGAGGTGAGTGCGCCAGCTTTGGCTCATTTGGTACCTCCACAGGTGGTGGAGATTTCTTCAGAACAGCGGTAGGCGAGTTGTGCTTTACCTTCCTCAGCAGTTCAAAGCTATTCCTAGTTGGAACAGCAGCATGGAAAGTTGGCATTGGGGCTGGCAGAGTCGTCCCTGACGGGATGCTTCCCCCAGCTTGTCTTTGTCGACGCCAGTATCGACATCGAGCACCTCTTGAGGCAGGGGCCTCTTCGGTTTTGGGACCCTGATGGACTTTCCCCCTGTGTGGCTATGGAGATTCAGCAGGTGTCAGCCTCCTAAAGACTGAAGTCTTTGGTTGCGCCGGAGCATCGAGCGTGAGTCTGTGGAAGACAGACTTTTTAGGGACAGCCGTAACAGCAGGTGATAGCCTATGGAGGAAAAGCTATCTTGGAGTAGCTGGATTAGCAGGAGCAGCAAAAGCCAGCCTCTTGAAGACCGACTTCTTTGGTATCACATGCTTTTTGCCTGGCCCGCAGAGCTTGAGTTCAGCCTTTTGAAGACTGAGCCTTCAGATTTTGCAGGCTTTGAAAATGAGCCTGCAGAGTTGGTCTCCAGCCTATCAAATACTAACTTCTTCTAAGCATCACCTTTCGGCGTTAAGGAACCGATGCTAGGTTGTGGGAGCATTACCCCGAATTGGAGCCCGTTCAGGTCCTACATGATTCAGGCCGTTGGGATGCAAAGCAGTGAAGTCATAGCCCCTGCAGAGAATACCACCTTAGATGGAGTGATGCTGGTGTTGGTGTTGCAGTTGCATGAGGATGTCATTGAGTTCTGAATAGGAAGGAGAACACCAGTTTAGTATCCCGAAACCCAAGGGCTACCATAAACATAAGAAACTGCTATTTTGTTTGCGAAAACACGACGCACGAAGCATGGAGTGAAAAGAGAAAGAGATCCCATCGGGCATGCCAGAATCTGTTTACCATTGAAAATCGATCAGACGAACTAGGATAGAACGTCTTGCCTGAATTTAGGGGCGAATGCATATGTTTGATCCATCCACCTCTCCAAAGACACTAAGTTGATTTATAGCGTCGTATATCAAAGATTTGGATAGATGCGACCGATATAGCTGACTTTCAGATTCTCTCTTAGGGTGAGAGGAAATTGAGTGTGGGGACGCATCTTTCCTGCAGGCACAATCCCCTGCAGTATATTACATTATCGCAAAGCGATAACAACTCTCTGCACTCCAGGTTTTTAGCTTCATATGTCATCTTTTTGGGTTTTTATTTTTATTTAGATTGCCCTTGGATTATTTACGGAGATAAATTTTGTCTTCATCCGTACGGCGCTGATTAGTCCAAATCCTTACTTTATTTCATGATTTGGGTCCATGTTGATATCTTAGTTTACCAACGGGGTTGAACTTAGGATGCATTTCTCACATTTATGAGGTTCCTCAGTTTAGATAATACTTGGGCTTTATCTAAGGATCGTTATTCTTATTTGATGCTATGATCAACTTAGATGATTTTGAGCATATGAGCTCAATGGAGCTTAAGCTTCAGGACTTTGATGACTTATGGATTTCAATGATCCTATTATTTGGTTTTAATGATAGCTTAAATATGAATAGTTCATTTAGTTTCACTTGCATATCCTACTTTACCTTATTGACATTAAATTTGTATACACTTAATATTTAGCTTGCATATCCTATATCTTGTGTATATCTAGTAGTATATCGATATCGACAGGCTTTACTTGTGTTATATTCTTTGATATCGATATATTATTCATATTCATAGTTTTGATGTTTCACAATATGAAATATATATATATATATATATATATATATATATAGACACACACACACACGTGTGCTCATCTATCTTGGTTTTCATATATCATGTATATATATAGTATATCAATATCTCATGCTTTGAGTTTGATTTATATTTTAATATTTATATACTATTCATGTTTGTGATATCGGAACAATGAATGTTTCATATACTTGTGTTTACATCTTGTTTATTTCATAACACTGTATATGATATGCTTGGTCATTTGAGATTGCATTTCACGATATCAGATATCTCACGGCACAAGCGTATAAAGGAGGATGGAGGAAATTGAGCCTAAATGTAATATCTAATGGAGGTTGGAGGATACGGACGAATGCTTCACAATTTACATATTCATGTTTTATGATGCTAAGTAACCATGGTTCAAGAGATTCATGGGCTCAAGCTACGAATAGCCAAGAAGCTAGAAGCTAAGTCCAAGTTTGAAGCTTCAAAGAACGAAGTCGAAGAAAAGTTCATTTAAAGATCAAATATCGACTTTAGGACGCAAATGAGTGGAATGGCGTGTTCGAGTTTGAAGCATCAAGTGTCGAAGCTAATTGAAGATCAATCGACCAACGTAAAATTCAAGCGAAGCGCCAAAGTTTATGAGCTCGTGTCGAAGTGTCGAAAATTCAAAATTTTGAAGAAATACGACATAGACATAGGATTCTATGTAAGAACTCTATTGAAAATGGTTATTATCAATTAGAGTTCTTGAACATTCACACACGATAGCACAAAAGTTTTACAATCTTTAGGTTTTCAAGTTTAAAGTTTTTGTATTCTTAAAACCCCAAGTATTATGTTTTTGTACTTGCCAGACGTTTGCCTTATTGAAGTTCAGACGTCTGTGCACTATTGTTATTTTCTGATATTTGGAAATATCAGAAACCAGAGAGACAACAGACGTCTGAAGGTTAATGTTACAGACGTCTGATGAAGGACTTAAAAATGGATTTTTTATAACTTCAGACGTATCTCATTGTACTTCAGACGTCTACGCTAAAGTCCCCGGTTCATTTTTTGTTTATCGACAGACGTCTGCAGTTCAATATGACAGACGCCTGCCGAAGGTTTTGAAAAATGAGTTTTTATAACTTCAGATGTTTGCCCATTATTCTTCAGACGTTTGGATTCTTTCTGTGTTTTCATATGGCCTATTATTTTATGACTGACAGTCGTCTGCAGTTCATTTGGACAGGCGTCTGATGAAAGGTTTCAAAACAGCATTTTTAAAATTCAGACATCTGTTGTTAAGATTTTTTTTGAAAAATATAGCCGTTGGGGATTTTTTTATTTGAGACCAGACATCTGCCCATCTTGGCTTCAGACGTTTGCCGTGTGTTTAAACTGCTTGTCCCCACTTAATTTTGAGTTGTTTTTCTTGAGGCTATAAAAGGGTTTTGGTTTGGATTCTTCTTAGCATCACTTACTCAATTTCTTATGCTTACTACTGCAAATATCCAAGTGATCAAAAGAAAAATCTCACATCTTGTGAGAGTTTAAAAAGATTTTTATTTGCTTCTCCAATCTCTCACAAACACACACTCAAAAGCTAAATTTGATTTGCCATCTTCTTGAGTATTAGTTAAGCTTTATTAAAAATTCTATCAACGCTTGCTAGTATAAAACACAATTGTAAAGAGATATGATATTAAGCAATACTACAATTGTAAATAAAGAGCACATAGCAAGCAAGAGCAATATTAAGTACAAACAATAAGCATAAAAATCAAGTAGTGAGCAATTATAGAAGGTAGGGAACAAGCATGCAATTGAGTAATTTCTAAGTTAATAAGCAATATAAAGCAAGAAAGAAATTTCAAGCACAGTCGCAAACACAAGTCGATTTTACAGTGGTTTGGGAGATCTCCTAGTCCACTTTCTTTAGACGCACGAGCCCGTTCTACTAAACATGTCTTTCTCTTGGAGACAAGCATATTGCCCGCAAGCAACATACAGCCCCATTTCCGATGGAGCCTAAACCAAACGCGTCTCCTCAAAAGACCATGCGTTGTTCGCCACTACGAACAACACTTCCTTTACAAGCTCGTCGCACATCTCTTTACAAAGATACTCTCCTCTCTTACAATGGCAATCTTGCACTCAAGGTCCCAAACACAAACAAAGAATAGATTACACTTGAAGCACAATACTCTTGATAGAGTTTTCAATAAAGATCAACTAATACTCAAGAAGATAGCAAATAAAATTTAGCACTTGAGTGTGTATTTGTAAGAGATTTGATAAGAAAATGAAAATCACTTTAAACTCTGACAAGATGTGGGAATTTTCTTTTCAAAGATCATTTGGATGTAAGTCCTAACAAGAAGAGTACAAAGTTCTGATACCAATTGAAAGTATTCCTAGAGGGGGTGAATAGGAATAAGCTACAAAATTAATTGATTTGGGGATAAGGATTGAGTCTGTTTGAAACCCAAACATGATTGGTGCATATAACTTGTTGCATGGATTACGACTCGAATATCGACTCGCGGCTCAGGTGCATGCCCACGTGCATATCATATGGCGTGCGGTGGCATCGGCTTGGCACGACTCAAGTCGGATAAGGCCTTTGGCACATGCTCACGTGTTTTCACCTGGTGCTGCCAAATAAAGTTTAGAGTTTGGCGTGGCTTCGACACTTTCACATGTGCTTTTCATGTAGTGCATCCGATTAGAGTTTGGCACTCGGCATGGCTTTGGCACTTGCCAACGTGATTTTCACGTGGTGCAGCTATATAGAGCTTATCACTTAGTGCTCGTGCCTGGCACGTGAAGAAAGCCAAGCTAGGATTTTTAGGGAGTCTAAGCTATGTTTTAAAAGATTTAAACTTTCAGGAGATGGTTCTTTTAATCATAAAACTTATGTTTTTTGAAGCTTGGGCTTCTGTAAGAAATAGGTCTTTTGACAATTCTTAAGATCTTGTTATTATTTTAGATCTATGGAACATAAGTTCTTCGGAAGGCATATTCTTTGGGGAACTATGTCCCATGATTCTATAGGGAACTATGTCCCATGCAGCAAAACTTCAACTTTGTACTCTTGATCTTTTTTTGATGATGGGAAAACTTAAGTTTTTCCATCGATTTTATATTTTGAGATCAAAATCCCGCCATGAGAATATAATTTCTCGTTTTAGGAACAATTTGTCCCATAGAACTTTAATCTGGAAGAAGAACAGAAAGTTCTTATGAGGACTATACCTCCTTTAATAAAGAAAATAGGTAAAAGGAGAATTTTTCTCCATACTTTATCTAGAGTTTTGTGAAAGAAGGGGATGATCTTCTTTGTTGAGAACTAAGTCTCATTTTCAACCTTATGGGGGCCTTTATTTTTAGATCAATCTCATATGCTTCTATTTATAGGAGAGGAGAATGATCAATTAGTTTAAGAAAATCTCGCATTAAACGGTGATGTTTTGACACCGTTGGATCCTTGATCCAAGGTTTCTCTATTTAACAGAGAAAATCTTTCTCGTTTTTTTAGAAAGATCAGGAAAATATTTCCTAAAGATAGAAATTATTTTCTATCTAAAGCAAGCGCTTAAAATACTTAGTGGCTTGCGCCACATGCCTTGCATATGAGGCGCGGCCTAAGGAGCTAGCATTATCGCCACATGCAATGCACGTGTGACGCTTGTGCCAAGGTTGGTTATAGTTCAGCTTGCGCCGAAAATGGCATTGGAGCCGGGGTATTGAGCTTAATCTCATAACGCCACGCGTTCAACACGATTTATTACATTTTAATACCACCCATTTATCATTTTGTCAATAAATAGTGCAATTTAATTTGTGTCTGCTCATTAGTATAGATTATAGGTACGCAAGCAAAAACACTGAAAATGGTACACAACATGCACAGAAATGACGGTTTTAGCCGGAGCTGCAAACGGGACAGAATACAGATCAATATTAAAAGAGTTTGCAATAAATAATGAGTGTGTACAAAAAGAACTTTTGATTTGGTCCAACATGATCATATGTGAACAAGTGTGAATATGGACATGACTAAGTGCACAAGTGGGCAAACACAATCATGGTGCTTTTTGCAAGTGGGTGCACAAGTGAGCATGGAAATGAGTAAGTAAAAAGTGTTGATGTGATATGAACCATTGCAACTTGATCAAGTGTCTTCTCTATTCATCACCTTAGAATTCACTCATGTGCAAATTACAACAAATTGCAAGTACAGAGAGATGATCAAGTGACTAGATGACTACAGACCAAAAGTGGGCCCCGGTCCCCAAGAAATGGCAGCAGATTTATTCATTATGGCCGCAAATTGCGGACATAACATAGCCAAGTTGGTTTGTACAAGTTTGGTGGGCCCCTGGGGGTTTTTTCAGTTCATTGGTATATGCTACTTCTGTTTCTTCAAAGTCTATAAATAGCAGATCAGCTTGTGAGGAGAGGACACACATTTTCACTAATTGTAACTATTTTGATAAATTTTGTAGTTCTTTGGATTAGATTGAGTTCTTTGCCTTCCTCTGGTCCTGAAACCTCTATTTTGAGATTGCAAGATTAGATTTTGGTAGTTGAACTCATTTTGCTTGTACTTGGATACCATTTTAATAAAAGATTCTTTGAGTTCAAGTTTTGGTTCTTGTATCTTTTCTTAATTTCTTTTCTTGCATTCTCTTTTATATTTATTCATTTTTGTTCTTATTACATGATGTGTGAGTAGTTTTGCACTTAGGCTATGGTGAGATAGGTTGTTGAATGGCTTGTCTTCCAACCTCTCTTTCTTGATTCTTAACATTTTCGCACTTCTTTTCTTAATATATGCAATGTTATTATGTCTTGCTTGATAGTATATATTGTTTTGAATGGTTGAAAATCAACATTTAACATATATCATATTCCTTCTATACATATTATTATTGTTATATTAAGAATGGAAGTTGAAAAGAGTATCAAATTTAGCTAAGTATAGTAAACTAGCTAGATAGAACATGTGGCCATACAAACATATGTTCTATACTTTCTAACTTCACATAGCTCATTTCATGCTCATTTCATCTAAAAACTTTAATTTTTTAGTTTCTTTTATACCTATGTTGATATCATATCCTAAAACGATACTTGTTATCGGGTTAGATGCGGCATACGTTTTAAGTTAATTAGAAACTAGAAATGAATATTGAATCAAGATTGAGAGTTGGGGGTAACGCCGTATTTCAATTTACCAAAGCTTAGCTTAAGTTTCCATACATATCACTTTATCCGTACATTGTTTCTTTGGTATAAAAACGTGACAACTTCAAACTCAAAACCATTGTTTCTAACTCAAAAGAATGTTGTGATATCCACTCCCTATAGATCGACCCGTATTTGCCGGCTTGCATCAACACACTGTGCACTTGCGGTATTTGTATAACTCGAGAATCACGTCGTGAACTACTTTTTATCAAAAAACCGACACATCCGATATTGACCATATCCTTTTCAAAAGCACGACATCATAAATTTCCAACAAGTTTTTGGCGCCGTTGCTGGATAGTGGCAACATCATGAAGTTTATTTTGAGTTATCTCTGTATATACTTTTAGAGAAACAAAAATCTAAAAAACAACACAAATAGTATGACTTTTTGCTCTATGTTTTTTGATCTGCTATTGATATGAATGTTATTAAAATATTTTGCATATAAAAAGGGGACACTAATAGAACTAGGAGAACACACCAAGCAACTGGAGCCAAACCACCACAACTTGGCCGCAAATTTAACCATTTTGGCCGCATTTTACGGCCTGATTGTGACAGTTTGCCCCAATTCTTTTGTGTTTCTTTATTTTTCTATTATTGATCCATTGTAGTATGCAAAATTTCATAATTAGGTGTTTACAGCACTTTGGCCATAATTATCGTATCGAGCACTAAATATCGTATTTTCCGACATTTTCAGATTTCGACAGAATTACGAACTACGATCGTACGGAGCTAGGAGCAAAATTCAAGAACAAGGCATTAAGAAGTGACAGTATCAAAGATCCGAGTAGTTTGACCCGCGCAAGCGAACACTCAAGCAATCACGGATCAAGTCAAAGGGGGTTTCTCAACCCAAAAATTTAAGGTGCGTACTTTTCCAAAAACACTTCCTCTCAAATCCGACGCTTTAATACTTCGATTTTTTGCATGATTTCTTTTGCAAACTCCGCCGCACAAGCGACAAAGAAAACTAACCGTATTTTTTTTGAAGTGTACCGCTTATAACTTAAAAATGATTGATTGATGATTTAAACAACTTTTATTGTTTGTGCATTGCATAAATTTAATACGGACTTAAGGGCAAATAATCCCAACAAGATACGGTAAGGGATTTCATCACCCTTCTCCGTGGCCCACAAACCACCAAGAACGGGCATTTTTCACACCCTAATTATATTAAAAGAAATTAAACTTTCAACCTCTAAGGACTTCGCGCTTAAAAGGGAAAAGTTGATTGTATTTCGAACAATGCCCATTGCTACATTATTCAAGAAGTGTCTAGAAAAGTGTAAAAGGCACAACCGTCGAAAGAGAGAAGGTTATTCTAATTAAGGATCCTCGCTATCACGACCCGGAAAAGGCACGTGACTGGAGGACCCCACCAAATTCAAGTAAGCCAAAAGCCGAGCAATCTAAACCTTTTTAGGGGAAAAATAATGGAGGTGCAGTTTTGAAATAAGGTTTACTGAAATTAAACTTATTCTTATATATACATATGTAGTAATATATGAAAACGCTATATTTGTATCTAACTTGAAAACCCTTTTTGTCGTTTGAAATTCGGGCAGCACCTCCTTTGTAATTTTTAACCCAAAAACGAATACAAGCAATAATATATAAGACATCCCCATGAGGGAGCTAGATCTTCGCCAATTGGCGGAAACAACCACGCAAGATAAAATAAATATACAACGCCGAAAGGCAAGGATCAAAACTCAGAAAGGAAGCGAGAAAACTAAGCATCATTAAGAAAATCCCAACAATAAAAAATACAAGAGCGTGACTCTAAGGCCGAAAGAATACACAATCCGAGGTCATCTAAGTCTACTAAAAATACAAGTCTGGTTGATGGAGCTTTAAACTAGATACAACTGAAATAAATAAAAGTATAATGATGGTCGCGATGCAAATGAACCCACCTACCAAAGCAATCACCCGGAAGGAAGTGTTGTGCCAGCGAAGCCGCTATGGAACCTTTGCAGCTAAACCTGCAAGAAACTGTGGCACAATGGGGGTGGGTTACCAACTCATGAATAGAAGACATCACCGAGTAGAAATCGTATGTATGACGATCTCCTAGGTCATACAGTAAAATATTCAAATATAATACTGAAACATCTAGTAGTGGAAAGGGTAATAATCTAAGCATAAGTGTAATACCAAGTACTCGTGTCAGTGCCTCAAGTAGCAACATGTCATATATATGATGTATGAATGCATCAAGAATGAAATCAGAACATATCTTTATGAGAAAGCTGTGTTCTTATCTCTGTAAGATTTTAGTATAGAAACTGAAGTATCATCAATGAAATCGATAGAAATCCGTGTCAAATATCGACACAAAATCCTTAAATCTCGGGCTCCGTCAGTTCGGATCGGCCCATATCATCCAATCTCACGACTACGGTCGATATCCTCCGGATATCCGCCGCGCCAAATATCACCGGTAGGTAGTCTTCCCCTGCCAGGCTCATCGTCTACAACTCGAGCTTCTTGTCCCGGGATACCTTACCGGGTCCACCATGTACCCGAAACGGTTCATCCTACTTCTCGAATCGGGTCTCGAAAACCAACTCAATCAGGAAAGCTCATGGTGGACGCCATATACATCATATCACGGGAAAACCACAACTTGCAATTTTAAAATGATAATGAGTTTATAAAATTCTTGCGGTTTTCCCCCAAATCCAGAAATCTCATGGAAAATCCAAAATCCCAAAATCAAGAGTCAATAATCAGTGAATATCGGCATAAAGCCCACAATATTGCATAACAGAATGAATATATAAATGCATGGGGTATCTAAATAAGGAATGCAATATCTAAACTAGCATATGATAGCAAGCATACTTATAATATGTTGAAACTACCAGCTAGCAGATTATACTAATGAAGTAATGTTTTCTAAAGTGTACGTGATATGGCAATTACCGACGATGATGTGTGTGAGCCGGCAGGCAAGTGTACGTGGAACATACGTATCATCGGTAATGGTGCTGGTATCTTAACAGACGGGATTCATAATAGCTAAAGAAACATATGTGATAAATATGCAATGCAATGAGAACAACATAAATATAACAGAAAAGTGAATAGGAAACATAACATTAATTAATATACATATCGGTGTACGAGTCATACGGTTTTAGTGTTTTGAAATAGCACGAATCGTGGTTTTTAGAAAAGTAGGGGCTACGATGTTTTTGAGAAAAGATATGTCCTTTGAAAAATCCGTAGCATCCTTCGGGTGGTCCTTTGAAAATACTCACGATTCGTTAGTTTTGAAAATAGGTATGACTCGAGCCTAGCCTAGCATCTATCTAAACAACTAAAAGACTAAACTAAGGAACTAGTCGGAAAGATAAGAAAATCTACATATATTCCGAGTCGATATACCTAGTAGTCGGCGATCCAGCCTCATAGTGTCACGTACTGTATAATACATAGTATGGTATCCTTGATTCAAGAGTGCGGATCAATCATATTATATATACCTCGTACGGTAGAATCCATCGTACGACATCCCCAAAATCAAGGGTACGGGTCAAATATCATATATTCATCATCATTCGTATGGTATCATCATCGCACAATATCATGATCAGGAGTACAGTTCTAAAGTCTCGTACATTTAATATCATCAACTCACTTATTATCGTATGTATGAATACATATCGTCCAACGATCCACTATAATATCATATCATATCTCATATAACGACTCAATCACATATCAGAATCTCACGGCATCATGCCCTGTCATATCGACTCATCCCTTTATATGTATGCCCTAGAGGCCATTACTGTACATACGTTGTATATTGTAGTGGATGCTTGGACATATATAGGGAGGAATTTCTTGCTCGACATGATAGTATGCTATCTGGTTACTCTTTATCTTAACATGTACTCTGATTGTCTCTATGTCGCATGTTGATAAAGCCCTTAGGATGAGTACTTGACTACCAGGACTATGATGCAGATCATACTAGTGGGGACAGTGTAGTCGCCAAGTACATCCTTCAAATGTTCCTAGTCCTGGGAGTACCGAGACATGGCATCGATACTCCAGAGTAGACTAGCGTATGCGCTTCTTGACCCATCTGATGGGCGATGGATGATCCCATATCCATTGGTGTTTGACATCAGAGAAGGTATAGAGTGCTCAGTGAAGACTGGGTACACTGGACAAACTCACCGAGAACTCCCAGATGGTATTATACCTCACGTCAGATGACAGTTCTCTGGTGACACTGGTACAGGTTAGTCTGTAGACCCGAGATCGTCATAGAGTCTTGTATGATTCCCACTGTGCTTTGATTTCCATCATACCACGTCCAAGAGGGCGTGCAAAAAGGTGGATTTTTGGTATAGTCCCGAATCATATGGAGGCAATGAGCGATAGGAGGGGTTTCGTCTCTCCCGGTATAGGGAGTTGATGTTGCGCAGTGTTCGATTGGCTATAACTGCAAATCCCTGGCCATGGTTGTTGAGATTTACTGGTAAGTGTTATCAGTAGCTTCTCGAACTGTTATGGACCTCATATCGATATGACTTATCAAGCTACTGGGGTCTGACGTTTACCACCCCTAGGCGAGATATGCGACATATCAGACGAAGAGAACGGACTGTACGGGAGTGTTACTGGTTGGATTCACGGGAGAATGTACAGGTAACGGACTGTACGGGAGGGGTTTCCGTAGTTTAACGACGTTCTAAGTAGTGCAAGTAACGCGATGGACCCTCTAGAAGACAACAAACCTTAACTCGATTATGTGACTGTCTTGAACTGCCCTTTGAACCTTCGGGTTTGGGGCAGTACGGCGTGCCACATGTGAGGTGTTGGCTTGACCCTTCTACGTTGGTACTGAGGCACGAACTGAATGTTGTTAGACTTATTTCATGTGTTGAGCTGTATCGGGAAAACTTGGGTGTTCGATTGTTCGATCGGAAAGTTTAACATTTTCTATTTATCCGGAATGTGATACAATAATTGGAATTCACAAATAGTTATGAGATAACTGAATGAATGTTATAAACATAGCAGTTTAGTCTCACTTGATCGGTTGCCACGGAATTTTGATGTGATCAAAAGTCCGTCGCAATCACGTAGCGTACGCGGATACTCGCCGGATAAACTTAATAGACAGCCTCACTCCATAGCCCCGACCAAGTGACTGTAGGAGAACCCCGTAGCCGAAAGCATCCGTTCGGGTGCTCGCGGTAACGGTGTTCCGCCTTGGTGCACTTCGTCGTCGGTATCGGGGGTGCGGCCGTCTACTAAAGTTTGCGACGAGTATTCGATCAGGATGTCGGGAATCCTGTTGAATTGCCCGACTTAATATTGAAAAGTGTTTTCGATAATGAGACTAAAATGCGGAGTTTATAATTGTTAGGCATGCGATGTCTAAGGAATTCATTTGGTCAGGCATGCGATGTCTGAGGTGGTTGCGGATTCCAACTGTTGTAGTTTTACACTTTCTTTTCTGTGACCGTAAGTGTAATATGTGATATCGCCGGTTTCGTTTCTATATGTCAACGACAATTGGGATGGACATATTTACTTACGTTGATGACATGTGATGTTATGTGTTGCTGGATATGTTATATTGGATCGTCGTGTACGAATAGCCGGGGGTTTTTTATGTGAGATGAGTGTTTTTCATTTTCATTCATGTAAAAACTTGTATGTAATATTCTTTTTATTGGGGCGCTTCCAGGTTGCGGAAGTAGTCACCGTTTGTATATTATTTACTTTTCCGCACTAGGATAGACCCAAGGAGGAGGGCACAAGTAACCGGGTTCTGGAGTCCAGTAGGAGACCAACTCGAGGAGTCGAGTCCGGGTCTCCTAACTCCAGAATTGGTAGGGTTGCTTGCCGCTCTCGTAGGGGTCTAGAGGTGTGGGTTTGGCTATTCATCACGACCGTGGAATCCGTGTTTTATACTGGCTCGTATTGAAAACACGGACGTCCTAGTATATCCAATATTTCATATGATTCTTCTGCTGCGATATCTGTGATGTGATCATGTGATGTTCTGTGATAGATACAGTATATAGTATATATGATATATTATATAGACGTTACTTATGTTTTACACCCGCGCTAGCCCTGCCCCGCTCTGTCGTTAGTTACCTAACCTAACGGTGCACGATGGGACATCGAGGCGAATGCGGATGGCATAAGTGTACGTCGTATTTATCTGTAATGTGTAGGTACTTAAATGATGGGACTTCATAAATGTGATTAATGAAATAAAAGAAACCTAAGATGTTGTAGAATCGAATTTCAAAATAAAACAGGTAGCTACAGTTCTTGCTTTGCACAGCGGTATATATGATATATCCTGCACCTTATTCGATAAGGAAAGGACCGAGATCCCTTCACCGGGAGTGACTCCTCTAGCAATAACTGGCAGATGCTACACACTCGGTTTGTCTTTTGATTGCTTTTAAGAGTTTTTGCTTTGCACAGTGATATATATGATATATCCCGCACCTCATTCGACGAGGAAAGGACCGACGATCCCTTCACCGGGAGTGACTCCTTTAGCAAAACTAGAAAAGTCTCAAAGACACTCCATTTCAAAATTCATTCGATCCTACAACGATATCAAGTTCATTACGCAATAGGTTTTCAGAAAAACCTGTCGTAGCCCTCCGTCATTTCAGATAAGTCCTGTTTAGTATTCGTGCTGCGTTTGTTGACCTTGTCAAGGTGCAGTGTGCGGTAGCTAACCAGTATTTATCTGCTTATGCATATGATGCAGATTGGGTTAGGGTAGTCGTGCGGCCTTGTTGACCTTGTCAAGGGTCGTGCGGGTGGGTTTGATTCAATCAAGAAATGATGGGTTGAACTTGACTTGCGGTCTATGGTTTGTTGACCTTGTCAAGGTCATAGATCGTTTGGGGCAAAATATTATCGGGAATTTCAAGTGTTGAAATTTGCAATGAGATTGCATACCTTCTATGAGATAGTTGGATCCCGATACCCGCTGCGAGTAATTGTTACTCCTGGGAGAGTTTTATACATTACAATTAGCCGATCAAGTAGGTGTCTAGAAAGGTGTCAACGGGGTTACGCCTCTGGGAAAATGAGGTTTACATTAATTAGGTTCGTGCGAAAGCACGGGGGACCTCTCTCAAAGTACCGACACTGGTCTGGCTGAAAGATTGGCGAACTTGTAGTGTGTAATTAATCCCGGCTAGTCTTTCCTTTTAGGGTTTGAAGGAAGATTTGATAAAAAGCAGTGGGATCCATCCTGATTAGATAAAATAAAAACCAATCTATTCTTGCAAGAGCGCACGCTGAGTGTTTTCTTCTCTCTCTCTCCTGGTAGCGACCATATCACGCCTTAATCAAGATAATAAAACGGATTATTGACCGAACCCGCTTGTTATACTGAGCTGGGGAACGTTGGTCCCGCTCCAACTTATAATTGTTATAAGACAGAGCATGAAATTGGTGAATACCAGATTTCCCGTGCCGCCCAAACGAAGAGAGTGCATACTGATGCATCATCTTCGGGTGTGTTCATTATACAGAACTGTTTCTCAGTATCCTCCGCATCCTGGTATATGATACCGGATCAGGATCCCAGATATGTAATATGTTACATAGGGCTACAAAAGGGTAGAAAAACTGAGAACGGGTGATAAGTTTCATGAGGCAGAAAACGGGGCAAGTGTTGCAGCCAAGTCTGTCGGTCACTGTCACCCTGTATTACCAATACATTGATTCTGAATGAATGTTATTAGATACCGAACCTGATATACAAAATCATATCAGTCTCTTTATTAGTAAAGAAATGATAAAATTTTGTATTGTTGGATAATGTTTTGAACATTTCCTATATCAAAAGTTGATCGGTTCAGGCACGTTATCTAAAAGCATTGACGTTCTAAATCAAACAACAGTTCTTAGTATATGAAACACACACAAGAGGAAGAGTTCAGAAATGAACGAATCCTCCTTGAGGTATTGTAGACTAGGTCATATCAATGCGACCCGACTAGCTGGAGTTACATTTAGATGCATATTTAAATCAGTTTGAATTTACATCTTGTGAAACTCGCCAGTCATGTCACAAAGATAAGATGACCATAGCTCTGTTTATTGGAAACAGAGAAAGAGTTAGTGAACTCTTGGGATGATACATGATGATGTATGTAAGGTCCCCTGTCTACACATGCCAGGACCGGTTCTTTGTACTTCATTACGTTCTCTGATGATCTCTCAAGATTCAGACATATGTTCCTGTTGAAACACAAGTCCGAACCTTTTGAGATATTCACAGAATATAAGATAGAAGTAGAGAACCGTTACGGGTATAAGTATTATGTCCTATGATGAGAGCAAGGAGGAGAATACTTGAGCACGGAAATCCTGGACTATTTTAAAGGAGAATGAGATTCTCTCTCAGCATTACTCCTCCGTATACACCATTGCACGATGGTATGTCGGGGCGGAGCAATTGCACCCTATTCGATATGGTGTGCTCTATGATGAGTACTACTGAGTTACCTATTTCCTTTTGGGAGTTATGCACTTATGAAGCTGCATACCTATTGAATTACGGTTCGAATCAAATCAAAGCCTACCATTTCATATGTGATATGGAAAGGGAAGAGCCCATGTCTTAAGCTAGTTAAGATTTGGGGTTGTCCGGCCTATGTCTAAAAAGCAAAATCCGGACAAGCTCGAGGCAAGGTCTGTAATGTAGAACTGGAAATGTTCCAGCTATACAAACTGCAGCTGATAATTTGACAGAACCAAAGCATTCAGTAGATGCCAACGAACCTCAGCCTCTCCGCCGATCTAGTAGGGTTCCTCACCCACCTGAGAGATACTTCGGTTTCTCTATGACAGTGGGGGCGAGGATTGCATCTTGAGATGATGACCCAACTAGCTTCGAGCTGGCCATCAGGAGTGAGACTCTGTAAGAATGGCTGGATGTTTAGCAATCTGAGATGGAATCCATGTACACCAACAAAGTATGTACTTTGGTTGCTATATCTGAAGGGTTAAATCCCCATCAGGAGCAAGTATATCTTGAGAAGATTACTTGGTGTACATGGAAAAGTTGCGACTTTCAAAGCTAGACTTGTTAAAGGTTTTCGTCATCGACCAGGCGTGGATAATGATGAAACCTTTTTCTAAGTAGCTATGCTTAAGTCCATCCAGATCCTACTTGCCACGGCTACATACCATGACTACGATATCTGGCGGTTGGGTGCCATGACATCTTTTCTAAATGATGTTTTAGAAGAGAACGTCTGTAAGTAAACAGCCAGAGGGCTTTGTAAACAGTGGGAGCAGCGGAAACGTGTGCAAGATGTTTTATCTGATAAAGCAGGCATCGCGGAGTTGGAACGTCTGTTTTGATGTGTTAGTCAAAGAGTTTGACATCATCAAAATGGTAGATGAACCTTGTATATACAAAAAGGTAGTAGGGAGTATGGTGGTGATCCTCGTAGAGTACGTGGATGACATACTCTTGATAAGAAAGGAGTTTCCTATGCTACGCTCGGTCAATCTCCGCTTATCACAATAATTCTCCATATAGGATCAAAGTGATACCTCCTTAATCCTGAGTTTTGGATCTATGAGATAGATTTAATTGGATGTTAGGATTCTCACTAGCTGTAGTGAGATGGTATCAATCGATCCTGGGGAGAATCACTGGAAGTGTTCCAGGGTGATAAAGACGACTGAATGTCAGTCGCAGGCATTGTCTTTACCCTCAGTAAAGGGACGGTATGTTGGAAGAGTTCCAAGCTAGATACCGTGACATACTAGACGATAAAGGCTGGATACATCGCTACTTAAGATGCTACCAAAGAGGATGTTTGGGTGTATATTAGTTCATGAGATGAACTACGTTCCTACCATTGTGAGACAATGGAGTTGTGGCTTGTGCCAGGAACCCCCGTCCCATCAGTGATCCAGACATATTCTAAGGCAGTATCACCTGATCATGGAGATGGTTGATCTTCAGGGTGATCGAGGCAAGGAGAGCAGACTTAGAGGATAACGCAGCGGATCCACTCACGAAGGCCTATTCCCACAGAGAGACTTTTATGGGATGGTTGAGTATGAGATACTGCAACCACTGCTATAGATGGCCCTAGTGCAAGTGGGAGATTGTTAGTTATATGTATGCCCTAGAGGCCATTACTGTATATAGGATGTATATTGTAGTGGATGCTGGGACATATATAGGGAGGACTTTCTTGCTCGACATGATAGTATGCTATCTGGTTGATCTTTACCTTAACGTGTACACTGATTGTCTCTCTGTTACATGTTGGTAAAGCCCTTAGGATGTGTACTTGACTACCTAGACTGTGATGCGGATCATACTAGTGGGGACATGGTAGTCCATAAGTACATCCTTCAAAGTTCCTAGTCGTGGGTGTATCGAGATGGGGCATCGATATACCAGAGTAGACTAGCGTGTACCTTCTCGACCCATGAAGATGGGCGATGGATGATCCCATATCCATTAGTGTTTGACATCAGAGGAGATATACGGGTGCTCAGTAGAGACTGGGTACACTGGACGGACTCGCCGAGAACTCCCAGATGGTATTATACCTCACGTCAGATGACAGTTCTCTGGTGACACTGGTACAGAGTAGTCTGTTGACCCGAGATCGTCATAGAGTCTTGTGTGGTTCCCACTGTGCTTTGATTTCCATCTTACCACGTCCAAGAGGGCGTGCAAAACGGTGGTTTTTGGGTACAGTCCCGAGTCACATGGAGGCAATGAGCGATAGGAGGGGATTCGTCTCTCCCGGTATAGGGAGTTGATGTTGCGCTGTGTTCGATTGGCTATAACAGGAAATCCCTGGCCAGGGTTGCTGAGATTTACTGGTAAGTGTTACCAGTAGTTTCTCGAATTGTTATAGACCTCATATCGACACGACTTATCAAGCTATTGGGGTCTGACGTTTACCACCCCTAGGCGAGATATGCGACATATCAGACGATTAGACCGGACTGTACGGTAGTGTTACTGGTTGGATTCACTGGAGTGTGAGCGGGCTTGCTCGTCGATCTTCAGATCGCTCAATACCCGGGTGGCCGTTACGTTTAGCAGACCGCTTGCGGCTTGTGGGTGTTTGATATGATCATCACCTGCTGCCGGCGTATTGACGAGTCTTTAGAGTCCTACACAGAGGTTTCCTGGCTCAAGCGAAACGAAATAGGAGCGCATATGAGATATGTGCGGGACCGAGAATAATACCAGTATGTGATACTGTATTCGATTCTCGCAATGTGACATTGATCGGTTATATGCGATATAGCCGGGTTATCGGATCAAGTGTTGATTCGATAAGTTGTTACTATTGATACCAGTCGGTTATGTGCGACATGACCGGATCATTGAATCAAGTGTTGATTTAATGATTTAATGTATAATTATATATATATTTGATATATTACTTTGCATTAACTAGTATCGGTTCACTTTGAATGGATTTTCTCACTCGGATGTGCGCATTGCATATGCGATATGATTTTGTGCACTTGTTTGTATCATGGTTGATGATGCATGCCTACTTGGTTAAGTGCAAAGAATTAAACCATGGTTAACTAAATGATTAGGGTTTTATTTTCTTAAATTATTCATTTATTCCTTTTTGGAAATTATTTTGCATAAGAAGAATTGGTGGCTTTCTTTTATTCTTTCATGAACTTTCATGAATGTTTGACTTTGTCACCAATTTTGTCTCATGCTTAACCCTAACCATTTCTTTTAACCATGATTGATTCTCTACACCTAACCATGGTTCTAATATGATAAGTATTCATTTCTTTTCCAATTTTAAATTTACTTATCATAATTAGCTTCTTCTTCTTCTTCTTTTCTTCAAGTGAAGAAAGCAAGCTCCATCAATGGTGATTGATGAATTAGAGTGAGAAATCCAAAACTAAAGTCTATCCACTTCCTATTTCTTCATCCTCTACCTCTTGCCAAGTAGTAGAGTGTGTTTTCTTCACAAGTTTCTTGACTTGGTGAAGTCGGAGCTTGATTTAGCGATGCCTCGACGTAGATCATCTTCGGCATGGACATCGATGACCTAGCCCGTCCATTCTCCGATGAAGCCGACGCTAGAGCCCGGGATTTGTTATGGACAGCGAGGAGACTTCATTGCGGAGCTATGGAGGTGGACAAACGGATCTACAAAGGTTGTATTTCCGTATTCTCTTAGTTAATTGTTAACTAGTTCATTTATCGCCTAAAATCTAGCCAACGATCCGTAGTCGGGTCTCTCGGCACCCGTAAAATTTTATATTGGCATGTTCGATGCCTTGTGAGACCTCATTAGGGTGCCTAGGAACCTTTCAGAGTTTCCTATGCTACGCTCGGTCAATCTCCTCTTATCACAAAGATTCTCCATATAGGATCAAGGTAGTACCTCCTAAATCCGGAGTTATGGATCTATGAGATAGATATAATTAGATGTTAGGATACTCACTAGTTGTAGTGAGATGGTATCAATCGATCCTGGGGAGAATCACTGGAAAGGTTCCAGGGTGATAAGGACGACTGAATGTCAGTCGCAGGCATTGTCTTTACCCTCAGTGGAGGGACGGTATGTTGGAAGAGTTCCAAACTAGATACCGTGACATACTAGACGATTAAAGACAAGATACATCGTTACCAAGGATGCTACCAAAGAGACAGTCTGGATATATTTTATTTCATGAGATGAACTTTGTTCCCGCCATTGTGTGACAATGGAGTTGTAGATTATGCCAAGGAACCCCCGTCCCATCTGTGATCCAGATATATTCTTAGGCAGTATCACCTGATCTTGGAGATGGTTGATCTCCAGGTAGATCAAGGTTAGGAGAGTAGACACAGAGGACAACATCGCGGATCCACTCACAAAAGCCTATTTCCCAGTAGAGAATTTTATGGGATGGTTGAGTACGAGATACTTCAACCATAGCTTATTGTTGGGTATGAGATACTACAACAGATGGCCCTAGTGCAAGTGAGAGATTGTTAGTTATATGTATGCCCTAGAGGCCATTACTGTACATACGTTGTATATTTTAGTGGATGCTTGGACATATATAGGGAGGACTTTCTTGCTCAACATGATAGTCTGCTATCTGCTTACTCTTTATCTTAATATGTACTCTGATTGTCTCTATGTCGCATGTTGATAAAGCCCTTAGAATGAGTACTTGAGTACCAGGACTATGATGCAAATCATACTAGTGGGGACAGTGTAGTCGCCAAGTACATCCTTCAAATGTTCCTAGTTATGGGAGTACCGAGACAGGACATCATTACTCCAGAGTAGACTAGAGTATGCGCTTCTTGACCCATATGATGGGCGATGGATGATCCCATATCCATTGGTGTTTGACATCAGAGAAGGTATACGGGTGCTCAGTGAAGACTGGGTACACTGGACAGACTCGCCGAGAACTCCCAGATGGTATTATACCTCACGTCAGATGGCAGTTCTCTGGTGACACTGGTACAGGTTAGTCTGTAGACCCGAGATAGTCATAGAGTCTTGTGTGATTCCCACCGTGCTTTGATTTCCATCATACCACGTCCAAGAGGACGTGCAAAAAGGTGGCTTTTGGGTACAGTCCCGAATCACATGGAGGCAATGAGCGATAGGAGGGGTTTCGTCTCTCCCGGTATAGGGAGTTGATGTTGCGCAGTGTTTGATTGGCTATAACTGGAAATCCCTGGACAGGGTTGCTGAGATTTACTGGTAAGTGTTATTAGTAGTTTCTCGAACTGTTATGGACCTCATATCGACATGACTTATCAAGCTACTTGGGTCTGATGTTTACCACCCCTAGACGAGATATGCGACATATCAGACGAAGAGACCGGACTGTACGGGAGTGTTACTGGTTGGATTCACGGGAGAATATACAGGCTTGCTTGTTGATCTCCTGATTGCTCAATACCTGGGTGGCTGTTACGTTTAGCTTACCGCTTGCAGCTTGTGGGTGTTTGATATGATCATCACCTACTGCCGGCGTATTGACGATTCTTTAGAGTCCTACACAGAGGTTTCCTGGCTCAGGCAAAACGGAGTAGGAGCACATATGTGATATGTGCGGGACCGAGAATGATACGTGTATGCGATACCGTATTAGATTCTCGCGATATGAGATATCGGCCGGGTATATGAGATATAGCTGGGTCATCGGATCAAGTGTTGATTCGATGAACTGATACAGATTATATTAGTCGGTTATTTGTGAAATAGCCGGATTATCGGGTCAAGTGTTGATTCGATAATTTAATGTATAATTATATATTTGATATATTAAATTATATTAACTAATATAAGCTCACTTAAAGATTCTTTTTTCTCACTCGGGTAATACATTGATATATATGCGATATATGTTAATTGTATTATTTTATTTTGTTACAATAAATATTGTATATATGATATATAATATTGTAACATGTTATGGTTATAAATGCAACATGATTTGTGAAGTTTGAATATGGTTAGCGTTTGGATTAGGGTTAAACTTTCATGAAGCTTTCAAGAAGCTTCTTGAAGCTTTGACTTTGACCTTGATATTTTGTGATATTTTGCAAAGATATTTCTTTAACCCAACCCAACCGTTTAACCATAGTTAATTCTATACATGGGTTAAGTCTTCATACTTAACCCATGGTTGCATTTCTAACCACACTTGATTCATTATTCATCACAAATGGTTTTGCTTCTTCTTCTTCTTCCTCTTTGATAAAAAGCTTTCTAGCTTTTTCAAAAGTGATGAAAATGAGTGAGATAAAGAAAACAAATGAGAGCTAAATTCCTTCTTTATCATCCTCATCTATTCTAGCCACTTAGATTATGGTGTTTGCTTTGCTAATACTTGATTAGTGAAACAAAAGCTTGGGCTTGAGTTTCTTCAAGGTAGATTATCTTTGTTATCAAAGATCGGAAGCAAGCTTGCATCTTTCTCTTCATGGAGCCTCTCTTGAGTCCGGGTACTCGATGATCGCAGCGAAGGGACCTCAACACGGAGCTTTAGAAGTGAAGGAACGGACTACAAAGGTTGTAATCCCTAACTCTTTGATGTAAAGTTGTTTACATGCTTTATTTCGCCTAATCTCTAGTCTAAGATCTTGGTTAGGGTTGTTCAACACGTCTAAATTTTAAATCGGGTATGGTTGATTCTTTGTAGAACCTTATGACAGTGCCTAGTAACCCTACAATCTCCATATATCACATACTATTCTCATCACCCGTGTATATGTATACACACACACACATACATACACACATACATGTATACACACACACACACATATACACACAAAATTAAGTGTGTGTGTGTGTGTATGTGTGTGTGTGTGTGTCTACATATAACCTGCGATTTGCCACCAAAGTAAACATCTTATGGATAGGTCTTCCTAAATCAATCTAATATAACTTAAAGTCTTCTAAATACTTTATTCGCTAAGTATCCAAATATCACATCCAAACTTACCAATATATAACACCCTATTCTACTGTTTGCGGGGGTGTTATACTCCATCCACCCGACTTCTCCCATAGATATACATCTACTCACCTCGATCCTCGCATACTAAAGTCGATGATGCACGCTCTCCTTGTTGTCCCGTAGCCCATACAAAGGTACCTGCATTTCAAACACGTCGCATCGTAAACAAGAATCAACACGAGAAAACCGAAACGGCACACGAAGTGCACATAGGTTAGAACCTACGACCTACGCTCGCAAGAATACCCAAACAACCCCTTGATGTTGATGTACGGACATCATACCACCGAGTCAAAACACAATTATCAAAACTCAAGTTATTAAAAAATGGAAAACCAAAACAACAACATTGAAAAACATCTCCAGATTTTGATTCAGGTGGAATTAGCAAATTTTGCATACAGGATAGGTCAAATTAACAGATAATGGACCCATGAACCAAGAACGAGAACCAAAGTTCACACCCTGGCCGCAATTTGCTGCCAGAAAGGCAAAATTTGCGTCCGTGATGGAAAATTTAAGGTCAGGTCTCTAGGTTAGCTTCTAGGTCACCTGCTTGTATCACTGTAATTGCTAAATAATTTTTATGGTTCCCAGGTTATAGAAGATTCTCAATAACGCATCAAAATTCCTACAAAAACCATTATCGGCAAATCCAAAGTTCATGTTTTTTGGGTTAAGTCTCTGGTTTGTCCAGAATTTTAACACTAGATGGGTTGTAGTCACATCTAAACCTTAAATACACCTTTACACTTCATAATATTCCCTAACCCTCATCTTGGAAAATTCTAACCTTACTGTTCTACACAATTTTTACTTTAAACCACAATAAGACATGAGGAGAACAAGATTCTAAACTAATGGTGTAGGATTATACCTCATTTGGCAACTCAAGAAAGTTCTTGAGTTGCTCAAAGTCTTCAAAGTCCAAACTTGATGCCTCCATAGAGTTGGTAGTGGGGTTAGGATCATTTTTTGTGAAGATGACATGGTGGTTTGAGGTGGTTTTTGGGATGGCCATGGGTGGTAGAGGAGATAGAGGGTGGAGGATGAAGGACATGAAGAAGAATGAAGAATAAAAATGAAGTGAAGAAAATAATAAGGGGATGGCTCAAGTCTAGAACCTTCTCTCCCTCTCTCTCTATCTCCCCCCCTCTCTCCTGTCCCCACAACCATGACACAAGTCACCTCACCCCCTCTCTCCTTATTCTTTTCTTCTTCTTTTTTCATTTTCCCTTTTTGTTTAAAAGAAACAAACCATTTGATATTAAAAGAAGTCATGGTTCAAAACAATGAAATAAGTGTTTCCAACATACTTTGTTGCATGCCATGCATATAATTAAGATTAATGCATAATTAGTGAAACACTAATCGAGTTTAATATTAATTTAAATATAACTAGTTGTATAATAATTCATAGAATGCCCGATCACATAAATACCTTCATCAATAATTCTTATTAAGTTTCAAAATATTTTCCAAATTATCGGTTTATAATTATACCCTTTCATTAAAATCAATTCTCATACTTAATAATATTCGTAGAAATTATTATTTTAATTATTTAAATTCCCAAAATTAATATTTTATTTTTCTGAAATGTTACACTCGCGAAAGCATTGGACAACCTCCCTTTCTCTCTGCACAGAGCTGGTTTCTTAATCAGTCTATCTTGGGCCCATTTCACGATATACTTTTACTTCACAAATCAAGATTTTTGGGCAGGTCTAGTTGACCTAAGTAAACCCTAGATTGTTTAGGTGTGTGAAGTGTGTCATGTTTGTGTTTTTGTTGTGTCTTTTTGTGTGATATTTCTCGTTTGTGAATACATATATATAAAAAAATTAGGATTTGTGAACAACACTTTCTTCCATTTCCTTAGTATTTCCCTAATCACGTTCGGATAGTGTATGTCAGCTTGGACTAGAGATTCAAAATCTCGATTAGTCCGGTTCGAGACTGTATCTTCCAACTCTTTTGTACCTTCAGATTCCTCAGAACCATCCGAGACATTCCTACCTTCTGCTTTATCAGAGCCGTCCAATTCTACTCTTCGTTCACCTTCACCTTCTTCTTCTCCCACATCACCGACGATGATGGAACAAACAATCATAGAGCAACAAAAAGCAGCGTTGCGGGATAGATACTGCCCACACCGTTCATCCCCACCTTCGTGCATAGTATTGCCCATCATCGCGGCAAACAACTATGAAATCAAATCAAAATTCATACCGCTACTCCCAAAATTCCACGGACTCGAGTCCGAGGATGCTTACCTTCTAATCAGTGAATTTGAGGGAGTATGTGCTATGATGAAAATCCACGGAGTAGGTGAGGATGTTGTTAAGATCAAGTTCATTCCTTTTGCGCTTAAAGACAATGCGAAGAGTTGGTTAAACAGTTTGCCAGCTCGATCGATTATGAAATGGGACGACTTTGTGAAAGTATTTCTAAAGAAATTTTACCCTATTCACAAAACGGTGCGGATTCGAAATGAAATTCATAATTTCAAACAAAAAGAGGGTGAATTTTTTTGGAAATGCTTGGAAAGATTCAAGACATCTTAATCAAATGTCCCCACCATAGGTTAGAACAATGGAGGCTTTGTCAGATTGTCTACGAAGGTTTAGACTCCAGTTCACGCATGATGTTAGAATCCATGTGTCGGTACAAATTTCTGAGTTATGGTGCTAAAGACGCATGGAACTTTTTAGAAGAACTGGCTGATAAAACCATTCAGTTGGAGAGTGTGAGTGAGAAACCATCATCTGTGACTAGGTGCAGTGCACACATAATTGACACCTCTATAGCGGCCGAAGCAAAAATCGCCGCTCTTGTACGGCGAATGGAAGCTTTAGAAGGAAAAAATTCACCGTTACCAGTCAACCAAGTTTCTCAAACCATGTGTGCTAATTGTCAACATTCTAGCCACATAGTGAATGAATGTCCGTTTCTCATCGGGTCCCAGGGACACGAAAACGTTAATGCGCTGTATCAGAACCAACATCCCAGGAATGACCCTTTCTCACAAACGTACAATCCTGGTTGAAAGAACCATCCCAATTTCGCTTGGAATCAAGCACCTTTTCAAAACAACAATTCAAACCCGCCTTTCCAACAGTTTCAAAATTCGAATTTTCAAAAGCAGAAAGTGAGATACTCCAACAACCAGCCCCAACAGCCGAATCAACCCAACCCAACCTTTACACCCCTGGGTTCGTCCAAGACGACAAGAGGGTATCATCCATTGAATAGGGGTTGGAAGTTTTGATTAAAACCTTTGCGCAGACTATGTCTAGTCTGGCTACTTTTATGCAAACATCTAGTCAGCTGCATGGCGCTAACACACAAGCGATAGCCAGACTAGAAATTCAAATCAGTCAACTAGCTGCTGCAGTGAGTGAACGTGAAAAGGGAACATTCCCGTCCCAACCGGTGAAAAATCCGAGAGAATAGAGAAACCACAACTCTCATGTTGTTCAACAGAACAACATTGAGAATGCGAATGTCATCACCGTTCTAAGATCAGGACGCACGATTGACAACAAGGTTGTCAAACCTAACGACTCATTTAAATGTGCGGTTGTCAATCTACCGGCACATGTTTCATCACCTGTTCCTTCTTCCGGTCCATCTACTTCTTCATCTTCTTTACCTTCTTCCTCTTCACATTCATCTTCTTCTTCGTCGTCAGCTGCATATTCGTCAAAACAACCAGATCTATCGCTGCAAATTCGTCCAGCTGTTCCAGCTAGAACGCTCATGCTTTCTACACCTCTTCCATCTGCAACTTCTTCGAACCAAATGTTTGATCCCAAGGCTCCTTATCCAATAGGTTAAAATCAAAGAAGCCCTCTGCATGTATAGAAAATGTGTTAGAAGTATTCAAATGCTGTGAAGTCAACATTCCGTTGTTGGACGTGGTCCAATAAGTCCCGGCGTATGCAAACTTCCTTAAGGATTTATGCACGCAGAAACGACGCATAAATGTGCCCAAAACAGTCTTCTTGGCCGCCACTATAAGCGATGTCTTGTCTAAATCCATTTCGGTAAAATATAAGGACCCTGGTTATCTTACTATTTCTTGCACTATCGGAGATAAACAAATCAATCGAGCCTTGTTAGACTTAGGGGCAAGTGTGAACCTTCTCTCTTACTTAGTTTACGAACAATTGGGTTTGGGAGAATTAAAGCCGACCAAAGTGACTATGAAATTGGCAGATCGATCCATGAAGGTACCGAGGGGAGAGATCGATGACGTTCTGATTAAGGTCAGGGAATTCATTTCCCCGTAGATTTCATCGTATTGGAGACTGAACTCGTCGCCAATCCCGGCAGTCAGATTCCAGTCATGCTGGGGCAGCCTTTCATAGCCGCGTCCAATGCATTGATCAATTATCATAATGGATCGATGAAACTCTCGTTTGGAAATATGACGATTGAGCTCAACATCTTCATGCTAGGAAACCAAGAGAGCGAAACACACGATGACACATATGAAGTCAACGCTGTACATGATATGTCTGAGGAGGAGACATTTGACTTCAAAAATGAGTGTCTTGAAGAAACTTTTGAAGAACTGTTTTCTGAGGAACTTCTTTTGCTTGAGAAGCTAAGTCCTGAACAGGCTTCCTACACACATTGTGGGCCCCAATTTGAACCACTTCGTAATGAACCAACCCCCGAAGTGCGACCATCAGTGGAGGAGCCATCCAGCCTTGACCTCAAAGTTCTTTCTGACCACCTCAAGTATGCATACTTGGGCGATAATGAAATGCTTCCAGTTATAATCTCAACCGACCTTGCGCCTGAGCAAGAGTTGGCACTAATGAATGTTCTGAGAAAGAACATGGAAGCAATTAGTTGGTCGATGGCTGATATCAAAAGAATCAGCCCCGCTATCTGTCAGCACAGAATCCACATGACTGATGAATCCAAACCCTTTAAAGACCCTCAACGCCAGCTTAATCCGGTTATGAAAGAAGCGGTGCGGAATGAAATACTGAAGTGTCTTGACAATGGGATCATTTATCCCATATCTGATAGCAAATGAGTAAGCCTCACTCATGTTGTACCAAAAAAATCGGGTATCACGGTGATCACTAATGAAGCAAACGAGCTAGTTGCAACCCATACACAGACGGGTTAGAGAGTCTGTATTGATTACAGAAAGCTCAATGCAGCAACTCGCAAGGATCATTTTCCGATGCCCATCATTGATCAAATGCTTGAACGCCCAGCCGTCTATGCCTACTATTATTTCCTTGATGGATATTCCGGCTACAATCAAATCCCGATCGATTCAGAGGATCAGGACAAGACGACTTTCACTTGTCCTTTAGGTACATTCGCCTACCGTCGCATACCCTTTGGGCTGTGCAATGCACCTACAACATTTCAGCGGTGCATGATGAGCATATTTTCCGACATGGTAAAGCGATTCTTTGAAGTGTTCATGGATGATTTCTCAGTCTTTGGAGATTCATTTTCTGGGTGTCTGAGGCATCTTGAACTTTTAATAATACGATGCAAGGAAAAACATCTCACACTTAATTGGGAGAAGTGCCATTTTATGGTCAAACACGGCATTGTGTTAAGTCATATCTTTTCTTAAAATGACATCGAAGATGATAAAGCAAAAATCAACATCATTTCAAGCCTCCTACCTCTACGGACTGTCCGTGATATCAGAGCATTCTTAGGCCACGCCGGTTTTTACAGGCGTTTCATCAAGGATTTTAGCAAATTGGCTAGACCCTTGACTTCTTTGCTGGCTAAGGATATTCCCTTTGAGTTCAATTATGAGTGCCTTACTGCGTTCAAACTTCTGAAATCAGAACTCACTTCCGCTCCGATCTTAAGTACACCAGACTGGAATGAACCTTTCGAGCTGATGTGCGATACTTTTGACTTTGCGATAGACGCTGTCTTAAGAAAGTGATTTGAAAAGAAGCTGCACGTTATCCATTATGCGAGTAGGACGTTGAATTATGAACAATTGAATTACACCACCACTGAAAAGGAATTCTTAGCTTTCGTATACGCACTTGAAAAATTCCGTCCATACTTGATCGGGACCCATGTCACGATTTACACTGATCATTCTGCACTTAGGCACCTCTTTGCAAAAAAAGATGATAAAGCCAGATTGATATGTTCGATTCTCCTTCTTCAAGAATTTGACTTGACCATCAAGGATAAGAAAGGAGCCGACAATATTGTTACCGATCATTTGTCTCGCTTAACAAATACACCAATTGAGGAAATTCCAATCAACGAACAATTCCCAGATGAACAACTTCTCTCCGTATCAGTCGAACCTTGGTTTGCTGATATTATGAACTATCTTGTCACCGGAGAAACACCTTCTTTATGTTCAAATCAGGACAAGTCAAAATTTCTCTCCCAAGTCAAATTCTTTTATTGGGATGAACCATACCTGTTCAAGTACTGTCTTGATCAGATCATCAGAAGATGCGTTTCCAACTCTGAAACTTTGAAACGAGAAGTGTTTTATCTTTCTATCATGACCAAGCTTGTGGGGGCTATTTTGGACCCAGAAAGACGGCTGAAAAGGTTTTGCAAAACGGTTTCTATTGGCCGACGCTTTTTAAGGATGCTTTCAAATATTGCAAAATTTGTAGCCGATGTCAACACATAGGAAAAATTGGAAAACGAAATAAAATGCCCCTAAATTCCATTCTGATTGTAGAGATTTTTGATGTCAGGGGTATCGATTTCATGGGGCCATTCCCAAAATATTTCGGGAATTTATATATTTTGTTGGTTGTGGACTATGTGTCCAAATGGGTGGAGGCAGTTCCTTATCGAACCAACGATAACAGGGTTGTCGTAAAATTCTTAAAAGAGAACATTTTTTTCTCAGTTCGGCACACCTTGCACCATCATCAGCGATAATGGAACGCATTATTGCAACCGATATTTTGAATCTCTGATGAAGAAATACTCCATTAGCCACAAATTGTCAATGCCCCACCATCCTAAAACTTGCGGTCAGGTTGAAGTCTCCAATTGACAGATTAAACAGATTCTGGAAAAAACCGTCAGCCAAAACCGCAAGAATTGATCATTAAAGTTAAATGACGCACTTTGGGATTTTCGCACCTCCTTCAAAACAAACTTAGGTATGTATCCATACCGACTCATCTTCAGAAAAGCGTGTCATCTACCTGTTGAATTGGAATGCTGCGCATTATGGGCAATTAAACATCTCAATGCCGACCTAGAAAAAGCCGGTGAGGCACGAAAACATCAATTAAACAAGCTCGATGAGATACGCAATGACGTGTAAGAGAACGCCAAACTCTACAAGGAAAAGACGAAAGTCTTTCACGAAAAGACGATTCTCCGAAAAACTTTCACTGTGGGCCAAAAGGTTCTACTTTACGACTCCAGACTTTATCTATTTTTAGGGAAATTGAAGTCACGTTGGACTGGCCCGTTTCTTATGCACACCATTTTTCCGCATGGTGCAGTCAACATTGAAAATCAGCACTTTGGCAACACCTTCAAGGTCAATGGCCAACGTCTGAAGCCATTCTTAGAACTGCCTGTGGAAATGGGGGAGCTCATGTTTTTGCATGAGCCAAGTTATCTCGATTAAATCACATCCCCACATCTTATATGTACAAATTTTGCCTCTTTTGAGTCTTTTTGTAATTATTTGCTTTGTTTTAAAATTTCTTTTTAGGGGCTCTTTTTTGAAAACTGCCTTTAAAAGCATCCCCAACCCAACCCGAGACCCCATTTCTGTTTTTCCCCAAACATCACAACCCTATCCTCGTTCCCAAACTTCACACCCAAGATCCGCCCCTAACATCAAGACTCGGCTGCTGGAAAATTCGCCTGGGCCGCAAATTGCTGCCTGATCATCCACTCTGGCGACGATTTTTTTTGCACTGTAAGATCTTCTCCTTCTCTGGTCTGATTTATATGCGAAATCTTTCAAATCTGAATATAGTAGGTTTTGAGTGTGAAAAGAACTTTTTTTAAATTTTCTCCGATGAAACCTACGGCCAGTATTTTTTCGATGAGATTCGTCAGAGGGGTGGGATTTCCTGATCTATAACAGTGATGATCTCTTTGCAATAAGAGAATTAGTTGAGGATTTTTATGAGTCTTTAAGAAATAGAGAGCTCAGGTCGGGATATGTTGAGTTTTTCTTTCGAGGAAGACGGAGAATTTTTCAACCAGAAATAATCTCGAGGGTAACCAACATTCCGATGAGGCATGGAAATCAACAGGCGCGCGAATTGGCTGTTTATCGATCTCTATTGGGGGAATTTGTAGAGTTGAAGGATAAGGGGTTGAACCCTACGCAGATGTATAAGAACGTACTTGCGGTTTGCTGATAGGCAAACCGCAATATCAAGGGTAAAAGCCATGTTTCCTCTTTCCTAGCTGGAGTAGGGCACATCGTTCATTGTTTAATGGAAAAAGATCACCACTTTTGTGTTGTGACACAATTGTTTAGCATGATCATGGAGGGGGTGGCTCAGAAGAAACCCCTACTGCCAGTCTTAGTGACCCTCATTTCTAAGTACTACATGGCGAGGGAAGAGTTCGATGGATATATGGCCTCGTAGACACATTGGCCAGTTGAGCTACAACGGATTTCACAAGGATATACATGCCGTCATTATGAACAAAAGAATTGGACAAGGGAGGACCCAAGCAAGCATCCCGGTCCAGATGATTCGACGGAGGCACTTCTTCATGAGTCTGAGCCAGATAACGAGAAAGACTTGCAGCGCTTGACATTTCGGAGCATCCGCCACAAGCTGAAGAAACAACAAAAGATGTAGGAGCAGTTGGACAGAATTGAAGCAGCTCAGCAAGCAGCACAGGAAGAAGCGAGCGGCAATAAGAAAGGAAAAGGTAAATCAAGAAGGCAATGAGGGTATTACCTAGTTCAAGTTTGGGGGTGATAGGATAAGTTGGTTCATGTATATAGCATATAGTTTCATTTGCACATTTCCGGCATTTTTAGCACTTTCATTCCTGTACTTTTTCCTTTATTTTAATATAGTTTGCATTGCATGTTTGCTTTTGTACTACATTTTGCTTATTGCACAGAAAAAAATGAAAAAAAAATTAGTGTTAGATTTTTTTTTGTATATAAAACAATCCAAAAACCATAAAAATATGAATTTTTTTTTAAAAAAAACATAAAAACTTTGTCGTCAAGTTAGCTAGTAAGAAAACCTTGTTTCTGTATATCAACGGTTCGTATTTGATGAGTTTGAAATAACTAGATCCTATTTTAGAAATTGAAAACCTGAAATGAATGTCTTTTCACATCACGATACACGTGTCGTAAGTTTTGTGAAACGAGAGAACGAGTTTGTGACATGTCAGCAAAACTTTTAAAACAATCAATAAACCTTTTTAGGATCAAACAAGTTGTTTTGGAAATAAGCAATATCAAGAATAGTTCATAAAGCAAAGTGAAAATGAAAGGGTATTATTGATGCTATAATAGAGACCAATTCTGAAAAATAACCCATCTTGATCCTTGAGTGATTGCACACCCATATCTACACAAAACACATCTTTTGATCTATAAAAGAGAAATGAAAAGAACAATTGTATCTCCGTTCTCATTTCTTAGAGATTTTGACGTATAAAATAAGTCTTTTTGTTTTAGGGCATAGGTGACTTGGGCAATTAATTCCGCAGGGTTGTTTTCACACCTAATGTCCTAAAACCATCTGGTTTGGTTGAATTAATCCAAAGCACGCTAAGAAACTTAGAAAGTCCGTTTTAAAACAAAGTCAAGTAAGTGTTCTCTCCGAGTTAAAATTCCTCACGGTTCTTTATGTGAGAATAATCTTGGCTTAAGACAAGTTTTACTATAAAAATACTGTTTAAATGGAGATATACATATACAAGACTATTTGCACATTCACGAGAGTGTGTATGATCAAAATCAGGTAATAGGTGGAGTGAAGAATAAAACTTAGTCCTCTGTTGAAGATAATAGAAACTCTGATTTGGAACCAAACTGGAGAACGGAAATTGAAGAAATATTTAAGTTATAAACAACTGGTGTAATCCTTCAAAAGTTTTTTTTATCCATCTTCGACATAAAACTCTAAATCAAGTTTCCTGAAACATAATGACGCTAGTCGCACAAAGCACAAAAAGACGTATAGGATCATGATTAAAAACAGAGCGAGGAGTGAATCAGAGGGTTCGATATTTTTTGACTCAGGATAATAGAATTTCTAAACATTGATACTACACCTTAGTACTAGAAACAACAGTTAACCTACGGAAACTGGTTTGACGGGATTTTGTGGGTGTAATCCACTGAAAAAACCCTCAGGAGACAAAACTCCTCCTACTAGGGACACCTAAAGGTTTAACGGCTTGTTACATGGGCTCAGTGCAATCGCGTTCCCTGCGAAAGTGAGGTTAGGAATTTTTATTTTGCTCGAGACGAGCAAAAAGGTAAGTTTGGGGGTATTTGTTCGGCACGATTTATTACATTTTAATACCATCCATTTTTTTTTTATCATTTTTTCAATAAACAATGCTATTTAATCCGTGTCTGCTCATTAGTACAGATTACAGGTACGCAAGCAAAAATACTAGAAACGGTACACAGCATGCACAGAAATGACGGTTTTAGCCGGAGCTGCAAACGAGACAGAATACAGATCAAGATTAAATGATTTTTCAACAAATAAAGAGTGTGTACAAAAAGAACTTTTGATTTGGTCCAACATGACCATATGTGAACAAGTGTGAACATGGACTTGACCAAGTGCACAAGTGGGCAAACACCATCATTGTGCTTTTTGCAAGTGGGTGCACAAGTGGGCATGACAATGAGTAAGTAAAAAATGTTGATGTTATATGAACCATTGCAACTTGATCAAGTGTCTTCTCTGTTCATCACCTTAGAATTCAACCATGTGAAAATTACAACAAATTCCAACTATAGAGAGATGATCAAGTGACTAGATGACTATAGACTAAAGGTGGGCCCCAGTCTCCAAGAAATGGACGCAGATTTATTCATTATAGCCGCAAATTGCGGCCATATCATTGCCAAGTTGGTTCGTACAAGTTTGGTGGGCCCCTGGTGGTTTTGTCAGTTCATTGGTATATGCTATTTCTGTTTCTTCAAAGTCCATAAATAGCAGATCAGTTTGTGAGAAGAGGACACACATTTTCACTACTTGTAACTATTTGTAAATTTTATAGTTCTTTGGATTAGATTGAGTTCTTTACCTTCCTCTGGTCTTGCAACCTCTATCTTTGAGCTTGCAAGATTAGATTTCGGTAGTTGAACTCATTTTGCTTGTACTTGGATACCATTTCAATAAAAGCTTCTTTGAGTTCAAGTTTTGGTTCTTGTATCTTTTCTCTATTTCTTTTCTTGCATTCACTTTTATATTTATTCATTTGTGTTCTTATTACATGATGTGTGAGTAGTTTTGAACTTAGGCTATGGTGAGATAGGTTGTTGAATGGCTTGCCTTCCAACCCCTCCTTCTTGATTCTTAACATTTTTGCACTTCTTTTCTTAATATATGTAATGTTATTATATCTTGCTTGATAGTATATATTGTTTTGAATGGTTGCAAATCAACCTTTAACATATATTTTAATCCTTCTATACATATTATTGTTGTTATATTAAGAATAGATGTTGAAAAGAGTATCAAATTTAGCTAAGTATAGTAAACTAGCTAGATAGAACATGTGGCCATACAAGCATATGTTCTATACTTGCTAACTTCACATAGCTCATTTCATCCTCATTTCATCTAAAAACTTTAAATTTTTTGTTTTTTTTAGTTCTTATGTTGATATCGTATCCTAAAACGATACTTTTTTTCGGGTTAGATGCAACATGCTTTTAAGTCAATTAGAAACTAGAAATGGACATTGAATCAAGATTGAGAGTTGGGGGTAACGCCGTATTTCGATTTACCAAACCTTAGCTTAAGTTTCCATACATATCGCTTTATCCGTACATTGTTTCTTCTGTATAAAAATGTGACAACTTCAAACTCAAAACCATTGTTTCTAACTCAAAAGAATGTCATGATATCCACTCCCTGTGGATCGACCTATACATGCCGGCTTGCATCAACACACCGTGCACTTGCGGTATTTTTATAACTCGAGAATCACTTCATGCACTAATTTTTATCAAAAAACCGACATATCCGATATTGACAATATCTTTTTCAAAAGCACGACATCGTGAATCTCCAACACCACGATTTGGACAGGAACAATAGCCTATCGCAGGGAAAAGGTAGGGTTTGGGTTACAAATTGATATTGACTGTTGTGTCACGACAGTCGTATAGTTTTCTTCTATACCATGATGGTTGCCCGTGGATTATATACGGCACGCATAAAGAGCCAGTCCAGTAGGGAAATTTTAGTTTAAAGTCATTCCGGACATGGGTATTAGTTTAGAGTCATTTCGGATATGGATTTTAGTTTAAAGTTGATTACCTTCGGAAACCGGACTACGGCACGGGGAGAGCATCCAGCCTGAATCTGGGGGCAGATACTATATGGAACATATCCATCCATCTCTCCAATGATACCAAGTTGATTTATGGCACCGTATATCGAAGGTTTGGATGCATGCGATCATTGTAGCTGACTTTTCAGATCCCCCCTCAATGATGAAAGGTTTTTGATTGTGAGGATGCTTTTTCCTCCAAGCGCAAGACCCAGCAATTAATTATGTTATAGCTATACAGCATTACTCATTAAGGAATGCACCCGAAGATGAGTAATCTGAAAGAGAATCAAAATTCTTTAGTATGCTATTACGGAATACATAGCATAAATATCTACATCTTCGATCATTTTGAAGAATCTTGATACTTCCAACGTATAGTTCTCTACTTTATTCTTATACCTATGAACTTCTCAAAATCTTTGGACTCGGAATTTCAATGAATAGGTGTCTAAAACCAGAGAACTCACAGATAAACCGAAATTAAGTAAGAGTATCATCCCCTTGTCCTAAAGGACACCGGACAATATACATTACCATGTATAAGCCTAAGAGTACACTAACTCAAACTCCGTGTGTTGTAATTTGAGAATTGTATTTTGGTGAAGAACGTCTATACTGTTATCCAATACACCTTATTTTATGCTCAACTGATAAAGATAAATGTTTTTCAAAAATATATCTCACTTTATAAAAATAAAGAAGCAGATATGTCATTTTTTTAAAAAGGTGCATAATAACGGTTATTCAAAACCAAATATTTGCCGTTAGGCAAAACCAGGTGATTTAATCCAATATCACCAATTCCTACGAATTCCGATACTATGGATCAAATCACCCATTTCCCAATAATCTACTCCTTCTCAACATCTTTAACGTCATATAAATATGAGATTCTAATCTGGTATATATATACTCAGGAGTCAGAATTCATTGAGAAACAGTTTTCAGTTACAACCACACAGAAAAACTAAAACATGAAAAAATTTCAGGGGGGTGGTCGGGCATTCCTAGTAATGCTTCTTCCAATGCCCAGATTTACGACATTAGTTGCAATTTTCTTTGCGCTCACTTCAATACCTTTTTATGTCTCTATATCTTATCTTCTGTACACCAACTTAGGCTAGTTGGTTTACTTCCTTCTCTACCTTTCGGCACCTGCCCATGGTTTGGAAGAAAACTATCCAACAAGCATAACGGGTGTACTCTCCTAATAATAGGAGTTCTCAACTAGAGAAAATGTCATGGAGTGGAGAAAACCGAATACTAAAACTCAATTTCTCCAGAACTTGTGGACATCCTCGAACTACAATAAATTTCTTTGAGTTCATATGTATACAAGATGACCATTTCAAGAAATATGAATATCTGTAGTGATACGGAGTGTTCTGGAGAAGGCAAAAGGTAAACTAAGAGTGGCAGGGATATATGCGACTTTGTCGTGAATCATGACAATCCAAAGCCATAGTTTGTAAAAAGGTTTGGATAACTTTGGTTAAAAGTTTTAATTTAAAGTCAGTCATGGTCGCTGCCAAAGAGAGAAAAGAAACCCTCAGCGTGCACTCTATCAAGATTATATGTGTTTATTAATATATCTAATCATGATGGCCCCCACTGTTTCCAGGAATTCTCTTTCAAACCCTAAAAGGAGAACTAGTCGGGATCATTTACGCTTTACAAGTTCACTAACCGTTCAGCCAGTCTAGTATTAGTACTCCGAGGGAGGCTCTCCGAGCTTTCACACAGACCTAATTAAATAACCCCGTTTATGCAGAGGCATAACCCCATTAACACCTTCTAGACACCTAATGGATTAGCTAGTTATGAAATGAAAATCTCTCGAGAGTAATACCTTCTCATCAGTAGGAATCGGGACCCAACTATCATCGTGTAATAATCTTGATGGAAGCCAACCAAAGTCGCCACACTCTAGAAGGTATGTGCATACTTGGCAAATTTCTTTTATAGTTGAAACTCCCGATATTGTTTTTACCCCTAACAGCCTATGACCTTAATAAGGTCAACATGTCATAAGCTTCTAGTCAAGTTCAACCCGTCATTATCCTGAATTAAATAGACCCATCCGCATGACCCTTAGTAAGGTCAACAAATTTTGTATGACTGTTTTAACCAATCACATCACCATGCAGCAGAAAAGTACGACAGAGCTACCGAACAATGCGTCTTAACAAGGTCAAAAAACGTAGCACGAATACTAAGAAATACTAATCTAAAATGACAGAGGGCTACGGCTGGTTTTTGACGAAAAACCTTTAACGTAATGAACTTGATATCGTCAAAGGAACTTGTATGGTTTTGAAAAGGAGTGGTTTAGGCTCCGCTTTTAAAACGAGTGGTTTTGAAGAAAACCTAGTAGTTTTAAAATTTGTTCCGACAATATCATTTAGATTTGTTTTCCTTTTATTAAACATATAATGTGATCCCATCATTTAAGTTTCTAGCACAACAGAAACAACCAAAATAACATGCTTTATATGCCATCCGCATTCGCCATGGGTCCCGAGTCTTTTTCGTAAGGTAACTTAACTTACGGCAGGGCGGGGACAGGGCTAGCACGAATGCAAAACATATAGAACCATCTAATAATATATATATCATTATCACAGGCAAGTAATAAACATCATAGGCATACGATAAATATTAAACAAGATGGAATAGCGGATAAATTAGGATCCCCATGTTTCGATTGAGCCGCAAATGAAAACCAACGTTCTCCGGTCGTGTGGATATACAACATTGTACCAAAATCTCTATGAGTGCGGAAAGTTACCCGCCAATTCAAGAAGTGAGGTGAGAGTCTACCATAGCACCACCATGAGGTTTTAGTAGCATCAACCATGCCGAATTTTAAAATTTTACGGGTGCTATGCTAGACTAACCAAGATCATAACTAGAAGATTAGGGTTTGCTATGATGATATGAACTAAACTAAAGAAGTGAAAGAGATTATACCCTCGTAGATCGAGTCCTTCACTTCTTAAGCTCCGGGTTGTAGTCCACGTGAATCCACTAGGCTCCTCTTCGAGTTTGAACGAGCCTCCTCCGTGATCTTCACGTCGAAGGCAATCCACCCGAAGTCCCTCTAGCTCAAGCTACCTCTTCACTAAACTATCTTTTTAGCGAAGGAAACACGCTACACTTGATTGCTAGTCAAGTGTAGGATGATGAAGTAAGGATTTGGTTTAGCTTACTAGTTTGTTCAAAACTCCATGGTTCACATCATATGTGAGAATTGGAGTTTTGAGGCATGAGGAAGAGGAAGAAGAGGATGAGAGCAACTAAAGAAAATGGCTAAGGCTCAAAATAAAAATGAACTCATCTCATCAAATGAACCACACTCTTTCTCACTTATTGAAGCATGGTTGAATTTTGAATAAATTTATTCTAACATACTTCAATAGTGTTGCAAGACTAATAAATAAATATAAATCCCATGCCACAACCCATGTTCCCATTTACACCTCATTTTCTATTTTTCAAAAAAATAGAAAATCATGCCATGCTCAACACACACACATACACACACACACATTAAGTAAATAATTAGTGAGCTTATGATATTAGTTAAGATATAATTATATCAAATATAATATATATCAAATTATTAAATCAACACTTGATTTAATAATCTGGTTATATCACATATGACCGACTAATATCATTTATCTGTGTATCACATTATCAAATCAACACTTGATTCGATAATCTGGTTATATCACATATAACCTAACTTGATAATAGATAACTGCCAAATTACAATACGGTATCACATACTCGTATTTAATCCGGCCCTCGTACATATCAGCATATGTGCCCTACCCCGTTTCGCTTAAACCAAGAAACTTCTTTATGGGACTCTAAAGACTCGTCAATACGCCAGCAGTAGGTGATAATCACATCAGTCACTTACAAGCCATCAGCGGTACTAGCTGGACGTAACGGCTATCGGGGTATTGAGCGATATGAAGATCAACAAGCAAGCTTGTCCATAATCTCCATGAAGCCTATCAGTAACACTACCGTACAGTCCGGTCTCTTCGTCTGATATGTCGCATATCATGTTTAGGGGTGGAAATCGTCAGAACCCAGTAACATAATAAGTCTTGCCGATGTCTAGCCTATAACGGTTCGAGAAACTACTAATAACTCTTATCAGTAAATCTTAGTAGCAGCCCTGTCCAGGGACTTCCAGTTATAGCCAATCGAGCATAGCGCAACATCAACCCCCAATACCTGGAGAGACGAAACCCCTCCTATCGCTCATTGCCTCCATGTGACTCGGGACTGTACCCAAAATCCACCTGTTTTCATGTCTCCTTTGAGCATGATAGGTAGGAAATCAAAGCACAGTGGAAGCCACACAAGACTCTATGAAGATCTCGGGTCTACAGACTAATTTGTACCAGTGTCACCAGAGGATTGCTATCTAACGATAGGTATACTACCAACTAGGAGTCCTCGGCGAGTCCTGTTCGGTGTAACCATTATCCAATAAGCACCTGTGTACAATCTTTGATGTCACACACCAATGGTTATGGGAACAACCATCACACTCTAAAGGAAAAGAAACGTACACGCTAGTCTACTCTGGAATATCGATGCCCTGTCTCGATATCCCCTCGACTAGGACCTGTTAAAGGATGTACTTTTGGACCACCCTGGCCCCACTAGTATGATCTCATCAAAATCTTGGTAGTCAAGTACATATCCTAATGCCTTTATCAACATGTAAAAGAAAAACAGTATAAGAATACCAGTCCACATGTTAAGACAAAGAGTAACCAGATAGCAAACTATCATGTCGGACAAGAAAGTCCTCTATATATGTCCAAGCATCCACTATAATATACACCAATGTATAATAATGGCCTTTAGGGCATACATATTCCTAACAATCTCCCACTTGCACTAAGGCCACGTGTTGTAGTATCTCATACCCAACATCCCAAAAAGTCTCTCAAACTGCATCTGGGGAAGGGCCTTCGTGAGTGGATCCACTACGTTGTCCTTCATGTCAAATCTTCTGACCTCGATCTCCCGGTGATCTATTATCTCCCTGATCAGGTGATACCGCCTAAGAATATGTCTGGATCGCTGATGGGACCGGGGTTCCTTGGCCAAAGCCACAGCTCTATTGTTATCACAATACACAGGTATTGGATTCACAATGGATGGAACCACACCAAGTTCAGCTATGAACTTCTTCATCCAGACAGCCTTTTTGGCAGCATCGTTGGCAGCGATGTATTCAGCCTCCATCGTCGAGTTTGCTACGGTGTCTTGCTTGGAACATTTCCAACACACCACCCCTCCGTTGAGGGTAAATGTCATGACCCAAAGTTCAGCCCGTGACCGGCACTTAACCACGTAACGTCTACAGGCGTAACGCGACTAAGTACGCCGAAACCCAGAAATCAAAACCATTAAAAGTATTGTGTTAAAACATTTAATAGAAACATTTGTTAAAACGTTTAGAAAACCTTAAGTAACTTAGTAAAATTCTTTAAACTTCAAGTTATTTTTTTTAAAATTTTGGCAGCATTTCCTTAGTAAAAACTAGCCCCGAAATTGGGTACAAAGCAATATATGAGTAGAATGATATACAATAGAAATAAAGCATCCCAAACGAGAGCAATCACGCCAAACGGCGGAACAATCACCACAAATATAATATACGACGCCGCAGCGAAGAAATGAGCAGTATAAGTGAAAACAAATATCACGAAAGGTAAAGCTGCATAAATAAAGTCGGCTCACAACGAGCTCGACACCAAAGTACAAAATAATATACATCGTCCTCACAACTGGTCTCTAAGTCAATACATAGGTAGTAGATGGAGAGTACTAGATACAACAGTGTATACAACTGGAAAATAAACAGATACCGCACAAAACCGCCCTATCAGCAAAAGGGCTAGCACGCCAACTGCAGTGGTATCTGTGTCAAAAGATGTAAGAAAACAGCCTGCCGCGACTACTCCGAGGGGCTACCTGCAAACACTGTGGCACAACGGGGGTGAGTTGCCAACTCGTGAATAGTAGATAACATATAAAGGTAATCGCGTGTATGCACGTACTACGATACTCTAACATATGCCAGCAGATAATGTCTATATGATGAACTGGATACGCAATAATCATGCCTGCTTATGGCTAGATCGATCGGTTTCTAACAGGTGCAATTTAATGAAATCAATATATGTGATGAGCAGGGTATGCAATAATCATGAAAAAGCACTCTATCAGGTACTATAACTACAGGATGAGATGTAAAATAATGAATGCTGAGCATGGGATAAAATATCATCTACACGGAATGTCAACGTGGAAAAATAACCGGTGTCTATCAATGCACCCAAATTCCAGTAAAACTCAGGCGCCGTCACTCTAATCGGCCCTCAAATCCTGTAAATCTCATAGAATCGTGAGTGCCTAATATTGGCACTCGAAATATAATAAATAATCGTGTCCAGCATCGACACGCAAATCCTCAAGTATCGGGCTCCGTCAGTCCGGATCGGCCCACGGGCTCCGTCTGCGGAATCGGCCCTCGGCCCCGGCAGTACGTGTCGTCCCGTATCCATCTATCGACTCTAGTTGGTATCCTCCGGATAACCGCCAGGTCTAACCAATCACCGGTAGGTAGTGGTCCCTCTGCCAGGCTCACCGTTTAATGCACAGCGATCCGTTCTCGCCCCGGGGTACCATACCGGGTCCACCATGTACCCGCAATCGGTCTCGTCCAGCTCCTCGATTCGGGTTCACATGTCACACGTCTCAGAACCGAGAAAATGCATGGTGGACGCACTGAAATATCATATCAAGGGAAATCGGGTTTTTAAAACAGTGCGTATTTTCTTAAAATAATACCCCGGTTTCCAAATCCAGAAATCACATAAATCCAAACTCAATGCGTAAATCCATGCAATGTGTCGTATGACACTAAGAGTAAAAGAAAGGGAAAACCGCTCTTTTAAAAAGGATCCTGCTTTGAAAATGTCTCGTGCGGTCCCTTAGTTTTTTAAATCATGTCAATATCACCCATGTATGTGACATATGTATGTATATAGGTATGGATGTGCGAATGGATATATACGCAATGTGAGTGTAGCAATGTACATGTGCACTAATATGGATATATGATGTATATGTGCACAAATATGGATATATCAAGATATGTATGCACTAAGATGAATATAAATGGTGCATGTGCGCAGGCAGAGATATATCAATGAAGGTATGCACAAAAGTGAATATACAGTGTGCATGGTATGAATATAAATATATGCGGCAAGTCATGACAATCATCAATGAAGCGGAAATCAAGACGCTGTATAATTCGTAGCAATCCTATAATGTGAGTGTCATGGCAATCACTAACGGTGTGAGTGTAACATACCAATAGTGCTCGTGCAGCATGAACCGTTAGTGATAGTGTAGTGTTCTATACTACCAATTCTATATGCGACAAGAAGGTATGCTACTATAGTATATCTATATGAACACATACAACTAAAATATCCTATTACGCCCTGATGCTTAACGCCATACAGGCGATTTCCCCGTAGATGTTAAATCTACTCACCTGGTCGCGTGCTAAGTGTAGCCGACCACTTGCTTCTCCTTTTTTGCGGCGTCCGACGTACCCGCCTGCAAACCTGGAATTTACACAAGGAATCCATATATAAGCAAAATATCTCGCAAAACGCGATATCGAAATCAAACGAGAAACTCGCGTCGCGAACTAAACGTGCTTGTGTACGATACGCTAGATCATGTGTATACGCGTCTAAAACTATCCCGACACGTCGCGATATGCTGGATCACAGAACCCACTCACGTATCGCACGTGTCGCGCAAACTAAACGCATAGGAAAAACGATATATCGTCCCAGATTCTTACTCCGGCGAAAACTTACAAAATTGCACATACCATTGGCCCTAAAAATATAGCGGACTCCTACCCACACAAACCCAACCCAAGACTCCCTCATCTGGCCATAAATTGCGGCCAGAAAGAATAAACCGGCGGCCACGAAGTGGAAATAGGGGGTCGTGCTCTGGGTATGTGATCAACATCTAACAAATATGCTCCAGTTAACTCAGATTTTATCTGAAACCACCGGGTCTATAGCAGATCACAGAAAGCTAAAAATTCACTTAAAAACGTTATATTTTACACAAAAGGGCAACCTAGGATATTTTGGTGAAATCTGGGGTTTATCTAGGTTTAAGTGGCCCTAATAATACTTAGTTAAGCTAGGTTAACCATCACTAATATCACTTAACCAAAAGTCCACACTAATCACCATATTAAGCACAAAACTCACTTTTATCACTAACCGATACTAATTCTACACATAACTTTAGCAAAAGGGAAATGAGTTCAGAGATTATACCCCCTAGGGATCCTAAGAAGCAGGAGAAGGAGTAGAAGAAGAAGATTTGGTGCTGCTGTTGCTGCTGTAGCTGCTACTGCTTCTGTTGCTGCTGCTGCTTCATGCTGTTGCTGTTGTTGCTGCTTGCTGGACCTGCTGCTAATGCTTCTGCTGCTGGTGCTGTGTTGTGTGTGTGAGTGAGAGTGAGAGAGATGTGGGAAGAAATGAGTGTAGTAACAAAAGAAATGGGAGTTAAGCTAGTCAACCCCCCTGTCTCTTCATTTAATGCAAGCATGGCACTTACCATGATGCCCACTCTCTCTCTCTCTCACTCCCTAAGTCAACTAAAATTCAAATGGTTTTTCCATAAAAAAAACAACCTTTAATTAAAACCAAATAAAATTAGCAAGGAAGGGTTAGTCTACCATGGTTGCTAAATATGGTTTAACCCTAAATTAACCCTAGTTTACATGCACAAGTGTGTGCAAGCCTAGGAAAATTCTAATAAAATATTCATTAAATTTGGTAAAATATTTAAAAATAAATTTGGTAAACTTTTTATTAAAAACCATATATTAAAATATAATTAGCCACTAATCACATCCTAAGGTGTTACAATCTTCCCCTCTTAAAGAAATTCGTCCTCGAATTTAAAAATATAAAGCTACGCATACCTTCAAAGAGATGAGGGAAATTTTTCTGCATCTCGCCCTCGGCCTCCCAAGTGATCTCTTCACCATTCGGGCTGTGCCAAAGCACCTTCACTGATGGCAAGGCCTTCGATCGAAGTTTCTTCACCTGCCGGTCAATATCACGACTGGCTGCTCGGTGAACGAAAGATCGCGCTCGAGCTGAACGGTCTGATGCTGAATCATGTGCGAAGGGTCATGTAGGTATCTGCGAAGCATCGACACGTGGAAGACGGGGTGAACATCTGGGAAGTTGGGTGGAAGAGCCAAACGATATGCCACTGTGCCCACACGCTCGATGATCTCGAAGGGACCTATGAACCTGGGGCTAAGCTTCCTCTTCCGTCCAAACCTCATCACTCCCTTCATCGGAGAGACCCTCAGAAAAACGTGATCGCCAACTGCGAACTCTAATCTGCGGCGGCGTTTGTCAGCATACGATATCTTCCTGCTCTGAGCTGTCCTCATCCTGTCTCGAATCAGCTGTATCTTCTCGGTCGTCTCCTGTACGATCTGTGGCCCTAAAATACTGCTCTCACTGAGCTCTGTCCAACAGACGGGCGATCTTCATCTCCTCCCATACAAGGCCTTGAAAGGTTCTATCTGAATAGTATCCTGGAAACTATTGTTGTAGGAGAACTCCACCAAGGGTAAATGATGGTCCCAGCTACCACCAAAATCTAAAATGCACGCTCGGAGCATGTCCTCGAGAGTCTGAATAGTCCGCTCTGATTGGCCATCAGTCTGCGGATGAAATGCTGTGCTGAAACTCGAGCGGGTGCCCAAGGCCTCCTGAATCCTCTGCCATAGTCGGCTGGTAAACTGGGTGCCTCGGTCGGACACGATACACGTCGGGACTCCATGCAGTCGTACAATCTCGTCGATGTATATCTGGGCATACTGAGCAAATCCGAAATTCGTCTTCACTGGCAGGAAGTGAGCCGCTTTCGTCAAACGATCCACGATCACCCAGATGGAGTCATACCCTCGTCTAGTCCTGGGTAGACCCACGATGAAGTCCATAGAAATTTGTTCCCATTTCCACTCCGGAATGGGTAACGGCTATAGCTCTCCCACTGGCCTCGGGTGCTCGGCCTTGACTTGCTGACAAGTCAGGCATCTCGCCACGAAGTCGGCGATGTCCCTCTTTATTCCGTCCTACCAGTAAACATCTCTCATATCATGGTACATCTTGGTGGAACCCGGATGAACACTATACACCGATCGATGTGCCTCCTCAAGAATCTCCCGCCGCAGTCCCTCAGCATCTGGTACGCACAGTCTAGTCCCAAATCGCAGTATCCCCTGATTATCGATCACAAACTCGGAAAATCTGCCCTGTCCAATCTGTACCATGATCTCTAAACAACGGTCATCACTGTACTGTGCCTCATGTATACGGTCAAGCAACTGTGGGCGTGCACGAACATGCGCAAGCTGTCCCCCGATCGGCGTGAACTCGAACTGCACTCGGCTGTCGCATAAAATCTGCCAATCTGCCGACGACTGCCTCTGCACTGCGCTCAAACACGATAGACTACCCCTGGGCCTCCTACTCAGAGCATCCGCTACTACATTCGCCTTGCCCGGGTGATACAAGATCTCGCAATCGTAGTCCTTCACTAGTTCCATCCAATGGAGCTGTCGGAGATTCAGGTCTCGCTGCTGAAATATATACTTTAAGCTATTGTGATCAGTGAATATCTGGCACGACTCGACGTATAGGTAATGTCGCCAGATCTTGAGTGCAAAGACTATTGCAGCCATCTACAAATCATGAGTGGGGTAGTTCTGTTCATGTCTCTTCAACTGCCGTGAAGCATACGCGATCACCCTGTCATGCTGCATCAATACGCACCCTAGCCCCACTCGAGAATCGTCACAATAGACCATAAATCCGCCTGATCCTGAAGGTAATGATAACACCGGCACCGTAGTCAAACAAGTCCGTAGCTGCTGAAAGCTATGCTCGCACTCCTCCGTCCAATCGAAAGGAACTCCCTTCTGGGTTAACCCGGTCAAAGGTGCAGCAATACGGGAGAAATCTTATACAAATCGCCTGTAGTAGCCGGCCAGTCCTAAAAAGCTGCGGATCTCAGTAACTGATGCGGGTCTGGGCCAACTCTGAACGGCCTCGATCTTCCTCGGGTCCACACATATACCATTTCGTGTAATCACGTGACCCAAGAAGTCTACGCTGTCCAGCCAGAATGCACACTTGGAGAATTTTACGAAAAGCTGGTGCTCCCTCAAAGTCTGCTGTGTGATCCGCAGGTGCTGCTCGTGCTCCTCTCGGCTCCGGGAATACACCAAAATATCGTCAATGAACACGATGATAAACAAGTCCAAATACGGCCTGAATATACGGTTCATCAAGTCCATGAATGCGGCTGGGGCATTGGTGAGTCCGAACGACATCACGAAAAACTCATAATGGCCGTAGCGTGTGCGGAAAGCTGTCCTTGGAATATTCTCTTGTCGAACTCGCAGCTGATGGTATCCTGATCGCAAGTCGATCCTCGAAAAATATCCTGCCCCCTGGAGCTGGTCGAACAAGTCGTCGATGCTTGGCAAAGTATATCTGTTCCGCCCTGTAACCCTATTCAGCTGGCGGTAGTTGATAAACAAACGCAAACTGCCGTCCTTCTTCATGACAAACAGGACCGGAGCACCCCAAGGAGAAACAATGGGTCGAATAAGTCCCTTATCCAGCAAATCTTGCAACTGACCCTTCAACTCACTAAGTTCCGCCGGGGCCATCCGATAAGGCGGTATAAAAATAGGCCCCGTGCCGGGAATCAAATCAATACAGAAAACAATGTCGCGCTCAGGCAGTAACCCAGGAAGCTCGTCAGGAAAAACATCAGGGAACTCACAAACAATCGGAACCTGGTCCAATAGAACATCTGTAGCTCTAGTATCACAAACATAGGCTAAGAATCCTTGACATCCCTTCCTCAACAGCTGTCCAGCGCGAAGGGAAGAAATCAAACTGTGAGGGGCGGCACAATAGCCCCCCTGCACAACAAAAGCCGACTAGCCGGGAAAACAAAATCTAATTGTCTTCTCGCGGCAGTCCACAGACGCATAGCACGTGGCTAACCAATCCATGCCCAAAAGAATGTCGAAGTCCAACATCTCAAGAAGGATCAAGTCGATAGGCAACTCTCTCTCGCCAATACGGACAATACAGGATCGGAACACGTGCCTAGCAACAAACGACTCTTCCACAGGAGTGGTTACAACAAGCGGCTGATCAAGCAAACCGGACTCTCTACCCAAACTCGGCACAAAGTGTGTGGAAACGTATGAGTGCGTGGATCCAGGATCAAACAACACGTGTACGTCAACAGAACATACTGATAGGGTAACTGAGACCACAACATTGGATGCCTGCACGTCCTGATGCGTCAACACGAAAACCCGTGCCTGTCCTCCACCTGCAACTGGCGGTCCCCTACTAGCAACTGGCTGCACTCTGCCGGCAGTTGGCTGTCCTCTGCCTCGACCACCTCGTCCTCTCTGAGCAAACCCTCCGCGACCACGGCCTCTCTGTGCATGGGTCCGACGCGGAGCAACAGTAGGTACAATAGGCAATGCCCTCTGGAGTGGAGAAGGTGGAAGTGTGACATGTGGTACGACAGTCTCGCCCTCACGTGGCTCCAGGCAATCTCGAACACGATGATAAGTACTCCCGCATCGAAAACATCTAGATGGCGTCGGCTGACCCTCCTGGGGATAAGTGCTGAACAACCGGCCTCGCCCTAAATCTCTGCCACCTGCAAGGTGTCTGTCGCGGCGCCTAAATGGCCGTCTTTGTGCCGGTGTATCAGTACGAACTCTCTTCGGCTCTGGAACTACCGAAGTCTCAGCAAGACGCTCCTCGACTAATAAGGCTGCGTCTACAGTTGCTGCATAAGTCTCGCAATGCTGTGCGCTGATCGCAAGGAATAGTGGTGTAAGCAAGCCTCAAACAAATCTCTTCACTCGCATCTCCTCAGTGCCACTAGGTATGGGGCATAAACAGATAGCTCGGTGAATAGTACATCGTACTCTGCCACTGTCATCTCTGGCGTCTGGCGTAAAGACTCGAACCTGCACGCTCGGGCATCCCTGACACTCTGGGGAAGGAAACAGACTAGAAACACCGTCACAAACTCGGTCCAGGTCATAGGAGGAATACCTGCTGCTCTGCCCTTCTCGATCGATTCACACCATTTCTGTGCAAGACCTTCCAGACGAAAGCTCGCGAACTCTACCCATCTCGCATCTGAGCATCTGAGTGAACGACATATCCGGGCCATCCTATCAATGAAAGACTGTGGGTCCTCGGCTGCATCGGTGCCTATGAAGACCGGAGGCTTCAGCCTCATGAACTCTGATAGCGATACTGTAATCACCTTCGTGGCTGCAGGGGCAACTGCCTGTACAGTAGGTACCATCGCGGTCCCCGTAACGGGTGGAACTACCTCTGGTCGCTGCGCTCGAAGCGTCTCGACTAATGACCCTATCATCTGGCGCATCTCCTGCATACCGACCCCTAGTATAGTGATCTGATCTGTCGTAGGAGGAACAGTCTTCTCTGGTACAACCGGTGTAATACCCGGATCAGTTCTCATCTCGGACGAGTCAACTCGAATCTCGGCTCTCGCGGCCGCTCTCTGCGCCCTCGTAGTCTTTGGCGGCATAATGGCTGAAAAGAAAGTAGGATTCGATAAGGATACGGAAATCGAATTACAAGAATGTATACAATCATGAAGAATTTCCAATCAATAAGTCCTAAGGTCGCTTAGGCGGAGTACCGTGTCGTGAGTATGTCGCGGAACATACATACGCTATGCCACTCTGCTTCAGCTACCTACTCCATCATACTAGGGTCATCCTACACTCCGAAAGGTAAAACCTATGCTCTGATACCAACTTTGTCACGACCCAAAGTTCGGCCCGTGACTGGCACTTAACCACGTAATGTCTACAGGCGTAACGCGACTAAGTAAGCCGAAACCCAGAAATCAAAACCATTAAAAGTATTGAGTGTTAAAACATTTAATAGAAACATGTGTTAAAACGTTTAGAAAACCTTAAGTAACTTAGTAAAATTCTTTAAAGTTCAAGTTATTTTCTTAAAAATTTTGGCAGCATTTCCTTTGTAAAAACTAGCCCCGAAATCGGGTACAAAGCAATATATGAGTAGAATGATATACAATAGAAATAAAGCATCCTAAACGGGAGCAATCATGCCCAACGGCGGAACAATCACCACAAATATAATATACGACACCGTAGCGAAAAAATGAGCAGTATAAGTGAAAACAAATATCATGAATGGTAAAGCTGCATAAATAAAGTCGGCTCACAACGAGCTCGACAACAGAGTACAAAATAATATGCATCGTCCTCACAACTGGTCTCTACGTAAATACATAAATAGTAGATGGAGAGTACTAGATATAACAGTGTATACAACTGGAAAATAAACAGATACCGCATAAAACCCACCTATCAGCAAAAGGGCTAGCACGCCAACTGCAGTGGTATCTGTGTCAAAAGATGTAAGAAAACAGCCTGCCGCGACTACTCCGAGGGGCAACCTGCAAACACTGTGGCATAATGGGGGTGAGTTGCCAACTCGTGAATAGTAGATAATATATAAAGGTAATCGCGAGTATGCACGTACTGCGATACTCTAATATATACAAGCAGATAATGTCTATATGATGAACTTGATACGCAATAATCATGCCTAACAGGTGCAATTTAATGACATCAATATATGTGATGAGCAAGCTATGCAATAATCATGCAAAAGTACTTTATCAGGTACTATAACTACAGGATGAGATGTAAAATAATGAATGCTGAGCATGGGATAAAATATCATCTACACGGAATGTCAACGTGGAAAAATAACCGGTTTCTATCAATGCACCCAAATCCCAGTAAAACTCAGGCGCCGTCACTCTAATCGGCCATCAAATCCTGTAAATCTCATAGAATCGTGAGTGCCCAATATCGGCACTCAAAATATCATAAATAATCGTGTCCAGCATCGACACGCAAATCCTTAAGTATCAGGCTCCGTCAGTCTGGATCGGCCCGCGGGCTCCGTTTGCGGAATCGGCCCTCGGCCCCGGCAGTACGTGTCGTCCCGTATCCATATATCGACTCTGGTCGGTATCTTCCGGATAACCGCCAGGTCCAACCAATCACCGGTAGGTAGTGGTCCCTTTGCCAGGCTCACCGTCTAATGCATAGCGATCTGTTCTCGCCCCGGGGTACCATACCGGGTCCACCATGTACCCGCAATCGGCCTCGTCCAGCTCCTCGATTCGGGTTCACATGTCACATGTCACAGAACCGAGAAAACGCATGGTGGACGCACTGAAATATCATATCAAGGGAAACCGGGTTTTTAAAACAGTGCGTATTTTCTTACAATAATACCCCGGTTCCCAAATTCAGAAATCACATAAATCCAAACTCAATGCGTAAATCCATGCAATGTGTCGTATGACACTAAGAGTAAAAGAAAGGGAAAACTGCTCTTTTAAAAAGGATCTAGTTTTGAAAATGTCTTGTGCGGTCCCTTAGTTTTTTAAATCATGTCAATATCACCTATGTATGTGACATATGTATGTATATAGGTATGGATGTGCGAATGGATATGTACGCAATGTGAGTGTAGCAATGTACATGTGCACTAATATGGATATATGATGTATATGTGCACAAATATGGATATATCAAGATATGCATGCACTAAGATGAATATAAATGGTGCATGTGCGCAGGCAGTGATATATCAATGAAGGTATGCACAAAAGTGAATATACAGTGTGCATGGTATGAATATAAATATATGCGGCAAGTCATGACAATCATCAATGAAGCAGAAATCTAGACGATGTATAATTCGTAGCAATCCTATAATGTGAGTGTCATGGCAATCACTAACGGTGTGAGTGTAACATACCAATAGTGCTCATGCAGCTTGAACCGTTAGTGACAGTGCAGTGTTCTATACTACCAATTCTATATGCGACAAGAAGGTATGCTACTATAGTATATCTATATGAACACATACAACTAAAATATCCTATTACGCCCTGACGCTTAACGCCATACGGGCGATTTCCACGTAGATGTTAAATCTACTCACCTGGTCGCGTGCTAAGTGTAGCCAACCACTTGCTTCCCCTTCTTTGCGGCGTCCGACGTACCCGCCTGCGAACTTGGAATTTACACAAGGAATCCATATATAAACAAAATATCTCGCAAAACGCGATATCGAAATCAAATGAGAAACTCACGTCGCGAACTAAACGCGCGTGTGTACGATACGCTAGATCGTGTGTATACGCGTCTAAAACTAGCCCGACACGTCGCGACACGCTAGATTACAGAACCCATTCACATATCGCATGTGTCGCGCAAACTAAACGTATAGGAAAAACGATATATCGTCCCAGATTTTTACTCAGGTGAAAACTTACAAAATTGCACATACCACTGGCCCTAAAAATATAGCAGACTCCTACCCACACAAACCCAACCCAAGACTCCCTCATCTAGCCGCAAATTGCGGCCAGAAAGAATAAACCGGCGGCCACGAGGTGGAAATAGGGGGTCGTGCTCTGGGTATGTGATCAACATCTAACAAATATGCTCCAGTTAACTCAGATTTTATCTGAAATCACAGGGTCTATAGCAGATCACAGAAAGCTAAAAACTCACTTAAAAACGTTATATTTTACACAAAAGGGCAACCTAGGGTATTTTGGTGAAATCTGGGGTTTATCTAGGTTTAAGTGGCCCTAATAACACTTAGTTAAGCTAGGTTAACCATCACTAACATCACTTAACCAAAAGTCCACACTAATCACCATATTAAGCACAAAACTCACTTTTCTCACTAACCGATGCTAATTCTACACATAACTTTAGCAAAAGAGAAATGAGTTCAGAGATTATACCCCCTAGGGATCCTAAGAAGCAGGAGAAGGAGTAGAAGAAGAAGATTTGGTGCTGCTGTTGCTGTTTGAGTTGCTGCTGCTGTAGCTGCTACTGCTTCTGTTGCTGCTGCTGCTTCTGCTTCATGTTGTTGCTGTTGTTGCTGCTTGCTAGAGCTGCTGCTGATGCTTCTGCTACTGGTGCTGTGTTGTGTGTGTGAGTGAGAGTGAGAGAGATGTGAGAAGAAATGAGTATAGTAACAAAAGAAATGGGAGTTAAGCTAGTCAACCCCCCCTCTCTCTCTGCAAGCATGGCATTTGCCATGATGCCCACTCTCTCTCTCTCACTCCCCAAGTCAACTAAAATTCAAATGGTTTTTCCATAAAAAAAAACCCTTAATTAAAACCAAATAAACTTAACAAGGAAGGGTTAGTCTACCATGGTTGCTAAACATGGTTTAACCCTAAATTAACCCTAGTTTACATGCACAAGTGTGTGCAACCCTAGGAAAATTCTAATAAAATATTCATTAAATTTGGTAAAATATTTAAAAATCAATTTGGTAAACTTTTTATTAAAAACCATATATTAAAATATAATTAGCCACTAATCACATCCTAAGGTGTTACAGTAAAGTCAAAACCCGAGACCGACTTACTGTCGTCCTTATCACTCTGGAAGCACGATTCGGTAAAGGACTCCACCTGGAGTTCACCGTTACCATAGACTAACAACATATCTTTAGTCCTTCTCAAGTACTTAAGAATGTTCTTCGCAGCCGTCCAGTATTTCTCCCCAGGATCTAATTGATACCTGCTCACTACACCTAGTGAGTAAGCTACATCCGGTCTGATACACAATATCGCATACATGATTGACCCGACTGCCGAAGCATAGGGTGTCTCTTGCATGTGAGCCCTCTCCAAATTAGCCTTGGGAGACATCTCTTTAGAGAGAGTGATTCCTCAGCAAGCTGGTAAATTACTTCACTTGGAATCTTCCATACTAAACCTCTTTAGTATGGTGTCTATGTACCTAGATTGGGAAAATTTCAACATCCGTTTAGATCTATCTCTATAGATCTTTATCCCCAGGATATAGGAGGCATCACCTATATCCTTCATGGAGAACTTGTGTGATAAGAAGAGCTTGACCGAGTGTAGCATAGGAACATCATTTTCAAGAGTATGCCATCTACGTACAATACAAGGAAGACCACCTTACTCTCTATAGCCTTCTTATATATAAAAGGTTCATCTACATTTTTGATGAAGTCAAACTCTTTGACAGCTTCATCAAAACAGATGTTCCAGCTCTGCGATGCCTGCTTCAATCCGTAGATGGATTTAAGCAGCTTGCATACCTTTCCGCTATTCCCACTGTCTATGAATCCCTCTGGCTATGTCATGTACACGCTCTCTTCTAAATCACCATTTAGAAAAGTGGTCTTGACATCCATTTGCCAGATTTCGTAGTCATGGTATGCAGCAATAACAAGTAGGATCCTGATGGACTTAAGAATAGTGACAGGAGAAAAGGTTTCATTATAGTCGACACCAGGTCGTTGACAAAATCCTTTTGCTACAAGTCTAACTTTGAAAGTCTCAACTTTTCCATCTACACCAATTTTCTTTTTGAAGATCAACTTGCTCCTAATGGGTTTTACCCCTTCATAAGCAACTTCCAAAGTCCATACTTTGTTGGTGTACATGGATTCCACCTTGGATCGCATAGCATCTAGCCATTTCACAGAGTCCCCACTTGTGATGGCCTGCTCAAAACTAGTAGGGTCATCATCTTCCATGATGCAATCCTCGCTCCCACTGTCTACGAGAAAACCGTAGTATCTCTCAGGTGGATGAGGAACCCTACTAGATCTGCGGAGTGGCTAGGGTTCATTGGGTACTATTGGATCCTCCAGTTCCACTAAATTGTCAGTTATAGTTTGTGTAGCTAGAACTTCTGCAAGTTCTACCTCATTACCACTAATTTCTTTTATAAGATATTCCTTTTCTAAAAAGGTAGCATATTGAGAAACAAACATCTTTTGTTCCTCAGTATGGTAGAAGATATATCCTTGTGAGTTCTTTGGATATCCTACAAACTTACATAGAACTGACCTTGCCTCGAGCTTGTCCGGATTTTTTTTTAACATAGGTCGGACAACCCCATATCTTAACTCGTTTAAGATAGGGTCTCTTTCCACTCCATATCTCATATGGTGTTTTAGGCACAAATTTTGATGGAACTTGATTCAATAGGTATGCGGTTGTCTCAAGCGCATAACCCCAAAAAGAAATAGGTAACTCAGCAGTACTCATCATAGAGCGTACCATATTTAATAGGGTGCGATTCCTCCGCTCCGATACACCGTTGTGCTGTAGTGTATACGGAAGAGTAATCTGAGAGAGAATCCCATTCTCTTTTAGATAATCCAGGAATTCCGTGCTCAAGTATTATCTTCCCCGATCAAATCAAAGGATTTTAATACTTCTACCCGTCTGGTTCTCAATATTGTGCTTATATTCCTTGAATTTCTCAAAAGCTTCAGACTTGTGTTTCTTCAAGAACACATTTCCGAACCTTGAGAGATCATCGGTGAATGTAATGAAGTATGAGAAACCATTCCTGGTATGTATAGACATAGGACCGCATACATCACTATGTATCAGCCCCAAGAGTTCAGTAGCTCTTTCTCCATGTCCAGTAAACGGAGTTTTGGTCATCTTGTCTTTGAGACATAACTGACAAGTTTCATAAGATGAAAATTCGAACGAATTCAAATATCCATCTTTATGCAACTTAGCTAGCCTTGTCACATTGATATGACCTAGCTTACAGTGCCACAAGAAGGTTTCGTTCATTTCTGAACTTTTCCTCTTGTGTGTGTTCTGTACGTTTTGAAATGTGGTTTGATTCAGAATGTATATACAGTTACATAACGTACCAAACCCAATCAACACTTCATTCTGGAAAATGTTCATAACATTATCCTCTAATGTGAAATTATATCTTTCTTTAGATAGCAAAGAAACCGATATACTATTACACATCATTTTTGGTACGTAATAACAGTTATTCAGAACCAATGTATTACCAGTTGATAATACAAGGTGATATTCGCCAACTTCCTTGGCTGCAACAATTGCACCATTCCCAACTGTTAGAGATTTATCACCTTTTCCCAGTTATCTACCTTTCTTTTGCCCATGTAACAAATTACATACGTGGGATCTTGATCCGGTATCCAATACCCAAGACGTAGAACAAACTGAGAAACAGTTCTCGGTAACGAACACACCCGAAGAAGATGCATCCACATGTTGTTTATTCGTACGGGTGGCGCGGGAATCCTGATATTTCCCTATTCCTACGGAACCAATGTTCCCCAGCTTAGTATAATAAGCGGGTTCGGTCAATACATCCATATTATCATCTTGGTTAAGGCGTGACATTGGTCGCTGCCTGGAGAGAGCGAGAAGGAAACGCATTAGCATGCACTCTTTGCAAGATTAGATTGGTTATTATCTTATCAAATCAGGATGGCGCCCACTGTTTTTATCAAATCTTCCTTCAAACCATAAAAGGAAAGATTAGCCGGGATTAATTACATTCTACAAGTTCGCTAACCGGTCAGGCAGGCAAGTGTCGGTACTCCGAGGGAGGTTCCTCATGCTTTCGCACGGACCTAATTAGAATAAACCTCGTTTCCCTATAGGCATAACCCCGTTGACACCTTTCTAGAAATCTACTGGATTAGCTAATTGTAAAGTGAAAAACTCTCCCAGGAGTAACTCTTACTCACAGTGGGTATCGGGATCCAACTATCATATAGAAAGTATGCAATCTCATTGCAAATTTCAACATTTGAAATTCCCGATAATAGTTTTTACCCCTAGCTACTTATGACCTTAACATAGTCAACAAATCATAAGCGCTAGTCAAGTTCTGTTGGCTATAATGCCCTCAAGTTAATTATTGAATCGCAGGCACGCGATTGTGATGATTGAGGGAGGACATATACCAGGAGAACAGTCTTACTCGAGATGATAGTATACTATCTGGTTTGTCTCTATCATCATGTACAATATTAGATGGCATTACATATCAATATTACATGTTGATAGAGCCCATAGGATTCTTGCTTGACTACCAGCATTATGATGGCGATCATATAAGTGGGAGCTGGGTGGTCTATAAGAACATCCTTAAATGTCTCTACTCGTGAGAGTATCGAGATTGGGCATCGATACTTCGGAGTAGACTAGTGTGTACGTATCGAGACCCCGACGAGGAGTGGTGGCCGGTCTCACAAGTCATTGGTGTCAGTTAGTTACCTAAGATAGTATACAGGTGCTCATTGGGTTATGAGTATACTGGACGGACTCGCCAGGAACATGCTAGTTGGTATTATACCTATTGTCAGATAGCAGTTCCCAGGTGATATGAGTACAGGTTGGTCTGTCGACCTGAGATTTTCATTCGTCTCGTGTGAGTTCCCACTGTGCCCTGATTACTACCCTACCACAACTCAAACGAGTCGTGCAAACAGGTTTTAGTTGGGTACAGTCCCGAGCCACATGGAGGCAGTGAGCGGATCTTCAGGGATTCGTCTCTCCCGGTATTGGGGGTTGATGTCGCGCTGTGCACGGGTGGCCATCACCAGAAATCCTCGGCCGAGATTGACGAGAATTATTGATTTGGATCAGTAGTTTCTCATTGGGTGATGGGCTTCATACCGACACGAATTATCGTGTTATTAGGGGTCTGACTTTATGCACCCCATAGACTCGATATGCGATACTCTTAGACAAACAGACTAGACTGTATGGAGATTGTCACGGACATGCTCAGTAGGGGTTTGGATGAGCTTGCTCGTCGGCCTTCCTTTCGCTCAATACCTGGGTAGCCGTTACGTACAGCTAGTGTCGCTGACGTGCTTATGGTTAAACCCACAACCAGCGTATTGACGAGTCTTTAGAGTCCCACACAGAGGGTTTCCCTGGTTCTGACAAAATGTTGTAATAGCCGTATTGGATACGTGCAGGGTTCCGATCGATTGATTGTATTATGTACCCGGACTTTCGATCGGACAGTTGATAATACTAGCCGGCTCGGGTGTGAGCCGGATTATTAAATCGGGTGTTGATTTAATAATTTACATATATATATATTTCGATATGTATATTCTAGTATTATGTTCTTTGTGTTATTCTATCTCTTTGGATATTCGTATTTCGGTACGAATACAGGTTGTATATACAGTAGAATGTAATCTCTATTTTTTACAGATAACATTCTAGAAGGTGGACACCTCATTTTAGATTTAGCATTATTTAAATGGATAATGAGGTGGCAATGATTTTAGGGGAGTATGGTGAGGGCCATGCTTGCATAGTGTGCACAAATGAATTCTTAATTCATTTGTGCATACTATTCAAGTATGGTGTCATTTTAAAATTGAAAAGAACGGTTTTACAAAAATAAGCATTGGATTTTCTCTCTCTAAGGATGGTTTATTATTTTCTTCACTTGAGTTTTGAGCTCTCCTCACCATTTGTGCTTCACGCCTCTATTAAGTTTCAAGGTTTCCTCCACCTTCATCTATCACCTCCCCTCAACCCTCTCATGTGTTGAGAATCATGAGAGGAGGTGAGATGAGATAGCCAAATACTTTAGAACACTCACTACATCCTAGGCTTTCTAGCTTAGAAACCTAGAAACCCTAGTTGCTTTACTTGCATCCTTGATCTCAAGCTAGAGCCATTACTACACCCCTCGGGTGGATATTCTTCGACGAAGGGAGACCGGCGACCAAGCTCAACCGGACATGCCTCAAGAAGCTAAGGAGGAAGATAGAAGACCAAAGGACTTGGCTCTTTTGGTATAATATTTCTAACTTATAGTTTATCTCATATGCATGTTTTGTTATCTAGGGCTTATGGATCGATCCGGGCATCGAGTTATGGTAGCGCTAGTTTTTGTAATTTTTTTTCCATAAACGGCCACAGTTTGATGGCCGAGAAGCCGTTGTAACCCAACATGGTATCATAGCCACTCCATAAGCCTTATTTAACTCATTGCGACGTTAGAAATCCATCGTTTTTGTCGCGCAAAAACTGTCGAAAAAACAGTTCCAAAAACTAATTTTTGAGAAGTTTGCACACCCCGCGGGCTCACGGTTTGAACTGAGAAGCCGTAGGATGGAGCATGGGCACCCTGGGGGGACCAAACGGCTGGGCCCACTCCCTAAGACCACCACAAGGCGGTCTTGGCGGTGGGGACCCGAAACTGCCCCACCTTGGGCAGTTTCAGGTCTGCCTCACCCCCTGGCCACCTCGTGGTGGCCTTGGAGGCGGGGTACCCCATTTAGGTCCCCCGAATCGAATTTAATTTCATGCTCTTACTCCCCGCGAAGGTTCGGGCGCATTTCGTTTTGATTCGGACTTCCGAATTGGCTTAAAACGGTCGGTTTTTGGAATTTTAGCTCACTGTTTTTCCATGGTTTTGGAAATTGGTTTAGTTTAATAATTGCGTGCGGAATTCTAATGTCGTAGTTTTCAGCACTTACATTACAATCTGCGAACGTGAATGTCATTTGATCGGTATAACCTGTCTAACTGCTATATGTTCTTTTAGAAGAGTTTGCGAGCATGACATTCACGTTGATGTTCTTTATTTGTGTTGATATTGTGGTTGGATTGTCATGGTGGATAACCTGGAGTGCAATGGTAGTAGTATAGTTCAAATTTATTTGTATATTCAGTATTGCGGGGCAAGCATCTGACATGTTGACTGTCGTCTTTGCTAGTTTGTATATTATTTGATTGGGGCACGACCGGGTTGAGGTCGATGTCACCATTGTATATTATTTTTTTTCTGTTGTAGGATTACCATGCGGTGGAGTGCACGAATAGCCGAGTTCTAGAGGGCAACGGTCCCCCATCTTATGGCGTTGAGATGGAGGGGGCCTCACTCTAGAATTGGCGGGCTATTCGCCGCACTCGTAGGGGGTATAGGTTGACCCAAGGAGGGGTGCTGAAGTTACCGGATTCCGTGAAGTGCTGGGTGACCCCTTCACTTTTTTTTATTTGGTTTGCCTCGCTTCTGATATTGGCGGGTAACTTGCCACGCTCGTAGGGGTCCAGGTTTGTTGGCTATAGTTCCCTCAAGGGAATTATCATAGTCGCGGACTTGTGATTATAATGATTGAGGCAGGACCTATACCGATAAAACAGTCTTACTCATGATGATAGTATGCTATCTAGTTTGTCTTTATTATCATGTATATGTTGATAGAGCCCATAGGATTCTTGCTTAACTGCCAGCATTATGATGGCGATCATATATGTGGGAGCTGGGGTCTATAAGCACATCCTTAAATGTCCCTAGTCGTAGGAGTATCGAGACCGGGCATCGATACTCCAGTATAGACTAGTGTATACTGATCGAGACCCCGACGAGGGGCGGTGGCCAGGTCTCACAAGCCATTGGTATTAGTTTGTTCACCTAAGATAGTATACATGTGCTCATTGGGTTATGAGTATACTGGACGGACTCGCCGGGAACCTGCTAGTTGGTATTATACCTATTGTCAGATAGCAGTTCCCAGGTGATATGTGTACAGGTTAGTATGTCGACCTGAGATCATCATTTTTCTCGTGTGAGTTCCAACTGTGCTTTGATTACTACCCTACCACGGCTCAAAGGAGTCATGCAAACAGGTTTTAGTTGGGTACAGTCCAGAACCACATGGAGGCAGTGATCGGATCGTCAGGGGTTCGTCTCTCCTGGTGCTGGGGGTTGATGTCGCGTTGTGTACGGATAGCCATCACCATAAATCCGTGGCCACGGTGGACGAGAATTATCGATCCAGGATCGATAGTTTCTCAGGTGGTGATGAGTTTCATACCGACACTAAATATCACGTTGTTGGGGGTCTGACTTTATCCACCCCCTAGACTCGATATGCCATACTCTTAGACGAACAGACCGGACTGTGCGGATATTGTCACTGTCAGGCTCAGTAGGGGTTCTGCATGAGTTTGCTTGTCGACCTCCCTTTCGCTCAATACCTGGGTAGCCGTTACGTACAGCTAGTGCCGCTGACGTGCTTATGGTTAAACCCACTGCTAGCGTATTGATTAGTCTTTAGAGTCCCACACAGAGGATTTTCACGGTTCAGGCGATATGGTGTACATGGCGTATGTCAGAACATACAGGTGTCCGATTAAATATGTGCATGCTGCGCAGATTTTAATCGGACAGTTGATAATACTAGCGGCTTAGGATTAAGCCGGATTATTAAATCGGGTTTTGATTTAATAATTAATATATGTATTTGTATATACGTATTCTAGTATTATTGTTCACTATTCGTTCTTCTCTCTTGGCTATTCGTATTTTAGTACGAATACGCGTATATGTATTTCGATACATGTACCGGGAAGTATTCCGTATTTTATACGGAATAGCTTCTAGAAGGTGGCCACCTCTTTTGCATGATTTTCCATTTTTGGAAAATTCATTTGACTCACAAATGAGGTGGAGATGTGAGGTGGCATGTGCATAGTGATAAGCATGGTTTTGGGCATGTAGCAAAGTATGGTTGTGTATTATTTATTTGATTAATTGGAAAAAGAAAATGACATTTTTTTATGGATGAGAGAGGGGGACCGGCCAATTCATTGTGGGGATTGGGGTTCATTTTTTTTGGTTACTTGATGACATTATCCCACTCTCTCATACTTCACAAATACTTAGCCATTTTCTTAGTTGTTCATGCCAAAGTATCCTCACTCCATTCATTTTCTATGGATGCTCTCTTGAGCTCAAAGGTAAATAGAAAAACATAGTGACACACTACTACACCTCCACTGTCCATCGCTAGCGAATTTGGAGCGTAGGTTACCTCATTTGTCGAGGTTGGAGCTTGCGCCGTTTCCCTCGGGTGGATCATCGGAGATGGAGGAAGTCCAGCAACTAAACATCATCAAAGGACCGCTAGAAGCTTGGAATGAAGACCGAAGGACACGAATCAACTCGGTATAATGATTCTAACTCTTAGTTTAGCATGCTAGATTAGGGTTTAAGGTCGATTCGTAAATCGGGTAGCGGTAGCGCCAGTTTAGAAATTTTTGTTCCGCATTTTGGCCGCGTTTCGATGGCCGGGGCGCTGTCGTAACCCTTCATGGTATCAGAGCCACCCTTTAAACCCCTTACTAGCTTGTTTAAACGTGCTTAATAGATCGATCGACGGAAATTTACGAAATCACGATTCCATTTTCACAGTTTCTGCCGATTTTCAAAAGTGGTCAAAAAATTATTTCAGGCATCTTAAAAATCCATGCAGGCAAATTTAAGGCTACACAAAATATTTGGGCTCGTGATGAATCTAAATTGCCGCGGATCCGCCGCACTTACCCCCTATTGGCGGCGGTTCCGCGGCCATTTATTGGCGACGGGCCTTCAAATTTTCATTGTAGCTCATATACTTAGAATTGTGATTTTTGTGATATTCTGTTTTGGCCCAGTTTTATGTGCAGTGCTGTTTTTTCTATTGGGGACAATTTGGAACTTAGTTGATCGATATTTTAAGTGTGCGTTTGACAGTACATATATTATAATCTGCGGCCGTGAATGTCATTTGATCGGTAAACCCGTCTAACTGCTATATGTTCCTTTAGACGGGTTTGCCAACGTGACATTCACGTTGATGTTCTGTGTTGTGCTGTGATGTTGGTTGGATTGTCGTGGTGGATAGCTGTAGTGCAATGTTAGTACAGTTTAATTTCATTTGTATATTTGATATTGCGGGGCGAGCGTCCGACATGTGGACTGCCGTCACTGCCAATTTGTATATTATTCTTTTGGGGCACGACCGGGATGAGGTCGATGTCACCTTTGTATATTATTTTATTTTCTGTACTAGGATTACCCCGAGGTGGGGTGCACAAATAGTCGGATTCTAGAGGGCAACTGGTCCGCATCTCATGGCGTTGGGACGGAGGGGACCTTACTTTAGAATTGGCGGGCTATTCGCCGCACTCGTAGGGGGTATAGGATGACCCAGGAGGCGTGCTCAAGTTACCGGATTCCGTGAAGTGCTGGGGGACCCATTCACGTTGTTGAAGGGGGCTGCCTCGCTTCTGGTTTTGCGGGTAACTTGCTGCGCTCGTAGGGGTCTAGGTTTCATTGCACGGTCTATCCACACGACAGGGAACGTCGGGTCTCACTTGCGGCTCAAGTGAATCCCGGGGCTCCAGATTATCCACCATCCTGTGTTGCTTCTGTGATGTTTCTATGATGTTGCTTTATATCATGCCTGGGACGATTGTTATATATTTATATATATACTAGTAGATGTTGTATATGTTTTGCACCCACGCTAGCCCAGTCCCCGCTCTGTCGTTAGTTAAGTAACCTAACGGGTGATGACGGGACCCAGTGGCGAATGCGGATGGCATATACGTACATTTTATTTTCGTTCTTTTTTGGTGTGATAAATTGATGGGACTGCATAGATTTTTATCAATGCAAGGATAAAATAAACCTATATATAATGTTGTTGGAACCAAGTTTTTAAAAATTGACATTACAGACATTCTCTTTTGCTTTGCACAGTGGTATTCGGTTATGAATATCCAGCACCTCATTCGACGAGGCAAGGGCCGAGATCCCTTCATCGGGAGTAACCCTTTGAGTAAAAGTTTGCGTCAACGTAATAACTTCACTATAGTCGATTACTTTTGCTTTGCATCGTGGTATTCAGTTTGGGATATCCTGCACCCCATTCGACGGGGAAAGAGCCGAGATCCCTTCACCGGGAGTGACCTCTTTAGCAAACGTTTTCGCCACTATATATTTGTAAAACCACTTGGATTCCTTCAACAATATCAAGTTCATTACGTTAAAGGTTTTTCGCCAAAAACCAGCCGTAGCCCTCCATCATTTCAGACAAGTATTGTTTAGTATTTGTGCTACGTATGTTGACCTAGTCAAGGCGTAGTGTTCGGTAGCTCTGTAGTACTTTTCTGTTGCATGGATATGCGATTGGTTAGGACAGTCGTACGGTCATGTTGACCTAGTCAAGAGTTCGTACGGGTGGGTCTAATTAATCCAGGATAATGACGGGTTGAACTTGACTTGTAACTTATGATATGTTGACCTAGTCAAGGTCATAAGCCGCTTGGGGTAAAAATCATATCGAGAGTTTCAAACATACAGGAAACTTGCCAGGCTTGCGCATACCTTCTAGAGTGTGGTGACTTGAGTGGCTTCCATCAAGTTATCATATGATGATAGTTGGATCCCGATTCCCACTGATGAGTAGGATTACTCCTCGGGTGATTACGACTAATTCTCCTTTTAGGTTTGGAGGAGAATTCGAGGAAACAGTGGGAGCCATCCAGATTAGATAAAATGATTAACCATTCTGATCTAGGTTAGAGTGCAAGCTGAGTGTTTCTTCTCTCTCTCTCTCTCTGGCTACGACTATGACCCGACCTTTGACTAAAACTCATGAAACCAAGTTGACCGAACCTTCTTAAAACACTTTGGCTTTTGGAATGTTACGGTGTCACATACATCATTGCCACTTCTATATCACTATTGCATTTCTCCAGAACACCTCGTATCACTACGAACGTCCACTTCCATTGGATAAATCCTTCGTATGGTTATATACGAACTCGAAGGATCTGATTCGAGGATGGATTCTGGTTCTGGAGAGATTGAATAGGATTATTCAGTTGTCTTTTCTCTTTACCTTCTCTCATGTTGTGAAGGCTCCTAGGATTAGGAGAGGGTACACCTATTGAGCTTATTGGATAGTCTTCCTCCAGACCATAGGCAGGTGCCGAACGGTAGGGAAGGAAGAAAACCAACAAGCTTAACTGTGGTGTACAGAAGGTAATAAGTAAAGACATATAAAGGGATTAGAATAATGGCAAAGGAAATTGCGATCACCATCATTCACGACAAAGACCGTGTATACCCCTGCCACTCCTACTTCCACTTTTCCTTTCTCTAGAACACTCCGTATCACTACGGATATCCACTTCCATTGGATAAATCCATCGTATAGTTACATACGAACTCGAAGGAACTTTTTCGAGGATGGATTCTGGTTCAAGAGAAATTGCGTAGGATTATTCAGATGTCTTTTCTCTTTACCTTCTCTCAGGTTGCGAGGGCTCCTAGGATTAGGAGAGTACACCTATTACACTTATTGGATAGTCTTCTTCCAAACCTTAGGCTTGTGCCGAAAGGTAGGGAATGAAGAAAACCAATTAGCTTAAAGGAGGTGTACAGAAGGTAATAAGTAAAGACATAATAAAGGGATTGGAGTGAGGGCAGGTAAGTATATTGTTTCTGTCATGATTCAGGATAATGGAAGAGGAGTTACTAGGAATACCAGTTAACCCTTTTTGAAACATTTTTCATGTTTCAGTTTTACTATGCGATGTTAATTGAAAACTGTTTTCCCAATTGGAATCTAACTCCAGGGTATGTACTTACCAGATCAGTTCTCACATCTGCATGTTATTGCGGATGGTGAGTGGGAGTAAGATATTGGGAATTGGGTGATTAGATCCTTATTATATCGGAATTCATTGTAATTGGTGATATTTGAGGAAATCATCTGGATTTTGCCTGATGGAAAATATTTGGTTTTGAATATCCGTTGTTATGCACCAATTTCAAACTGATATATCTGTACATTTATTTTATAAAGTGAGATATAACTTTTTGATATTATGTCAGTGACATTTACCTATATCAGTTGGTGATTAGGTAAGGTGCATTCAACAACGGTGTAATTCTTCTTAACCATAGTACAGTTTTTCAACCTACGACGCACAGGGTTTGAGTTATTGAACTCAGTGGACTTGTACAAAGTATTGTATGTTGTCCAGTGTCAATTACGACAATGGGGTTGGTACTCGTACTATATTCTGTTTACTTGTGACTTCTCCAGTTCTGGACAAGTATTTCGTTGAAATGCATGGTCCAGATTTTGAGAAGTTATAGGTATAAGAATAAAGTAGAGAACCATTTATTAGAAGTATCGGGATTCTTCGAAGTATTCGAAGATGTAGATACTTGTGTTTGGTACTCCATTGATAGTAATGGTTTTGAGAACTTGCTTCTCTTTCGGGTTACTCATATATAGATGCACTCCTAGATGAGTAATGCTGATTGTGCTCTTTCCATTTGGTTGATATGCACTGGAGACAGCTGCAAGATTTTGAATCTGGTTCCAATTAAATTAGTGCTTTTGTTTCTATATTAGATATATATAGAATCAATTTATATCTTGACTATGTTAAGGTATAGGGAGTTGTCCGGCTGATGCTTAAAACCAGAATCCGGATAAACTCAAGGCACGTTTCAGTAATGGCTGTTTGTAGGTTATCCCGGGCTTTGACGAGGGTTAACTTTCCATCAGGAAGATCAATATTTATATTGTTCTTGACTCGCCACAGTTTTAGTAAAATGGATTTTTTCAGGAAAACAAAAGTGGGAGTATGGTAGAACTGGAAGTGATTCCAGAACCACAAACGATCACTGAAGATTTAATAGAACCTAAGGATTCAATTAGTTTCGACGTTCCTTTAGCCACTCCACAGATTTTGGTGGGTAACCTTAGGCACCCGAGAGGTAATTTGGTCTTCTCAGAGATGGTGACAGGGAGGTTCTTGTTTACCCAGACTTGCCATTTGCTGCTGTTCTAGACTATAAGACCTGGCAGGAGGATGAGTATAGCATCGTTCTAAACTAGCTTTGGAAGTGCACGTGTATATGACTCTGCCAGAAGGTTATTGTAGTCAGTGGGAGCAGCGGAAGCATAAAGGACAAGTTGCTTATGTCTATTTAATAGACCAAAACAGGTATAGCGGAAATAGATCATCTATTTTTGATGTGACAGTCATAGGTCTTAACTTCATCAGAATGGGAGATGGATCTGGTAAGAAAGTAGTTGGGAGTGGTGTCCAGGTATTGAGATGACATGCACTTGATAGGAAGAGATATTCCTATACTACGATCGGTTATACTGTGGTTGTCACAAAGTTGTTTCTTCACAGAGGATGTGGATATAATATCAGGTTTTCTGGTTACTAGATCTATGGTTTTAGATCTAGATTTGGGAAGTATCCTAATCTGGTTACTTTGACATTAAATTGAAGACTCCTGACATGGTGGTGTACCTGCAGGTGATGGAGTCACCCTCTGTAAAGGTGTCTTACAGACTAAAGGGGAGAGGGATCTGCATGATTAGCATATCACTTGCTTAGGCAATTGAGTTAATCATGAAATGTCAAGTACCACACCAGATATTGTTTTTGCACTAGATGCAATAAGCAGATATATTAATTCAATCCTGGAGAAACATTGGGAAGCAGTTTATGAACATAAATGGATGTTGTATGGATATGGTAAGGGCAGCCTCCTTCGGGAGGCGATTATTATTTCAGGCTTCCAAGGTGACCTGGATGACAGAGTGACTGTCAGAGTTATAATTTTCCCTCTTTTGAGGGACAATATGTTGGACGGGTGGTCCAAACGAATACTGAGAAAAGGCATGGCACAGGATACTGATTAAATTCAGTGGACGATACAGTCTAAGTAGTTTGCTGGATTTGGAGTTCATTTGAGAACTAGGTCCCATCAGATATCCAGACAAATTCTAAGACAGGTATTGCTTATTTCGGAAGATAGTCTTCTCCTCGAAGTTGAGATTAAGAGAGATACAGAAAGAAACATTGGAGCGGATCCACTCACTGAGGCTATTTCTCGAACGCAATCATTTTCGCAAACGGGCTTTGCGAAACTGATTAGTAGAGAAGTTGGGTGTTCGGTATCACACGAGCTGTGAGTACGCGACATAGCAATAATTGGCCTTAAGTGCAAGTGGGAGATTGTTGGCTATAGTGCCCTCAAGGCAATTATCATAGTCGCGGACTTGTGATTATGATGATTGAGGCAGGACCTATACCGCTAAAACAGTCTTACTTATGATGATAGTATGCTATCTGGTTTGTCTTTATCATCATGTACATGTTGATAGAGCCCATATGATTCTTGCTTGACTGCCAGCATTATGATGGCGATCATATATGTGGGAGCTGGGGTCTATAAGCACATCCTTAAATGTCCCTAGTCGTAGGAGTATCGAGACCGGGCATCGATACTCCAGTGTAGACTAGTGTATACTGATCGAGACCCCGACGAGGGGCGGTGGCCAGGTCTCACAAGCCATTGGTGTTAGTTTGTTCACCTAAGATAGTATTCATGTGCTCATTGGGTTATGAGTACACTGGACGGACTCACCGGGAACCTGCTAGTTGGTATTATACCTATTGTCAGATAAAAGTTCCCAAGTGACATGTGTACAGGTTAGTCTGTCGACCTGAGATCGTCATTTGTCTCGTGTGAGTTCCCACTATGCTTTGATTACTACCCTACCACGGCTCAAAGGAGTCGTGCAAACAGGTTTTAGTTGGGTACAGTCCCGAGCCACATGGAGGCAGTGATCGGATCGTCGGGGATTCGTCTCTCCCGGAATTAGGGGTTGATGTCGCGTTGTGTACGGATGGCCATCACCATAAATCCGTGGCCACGGTGGACGAGAATTATCGATCCAGGATCGATATTTTCTCAGGTGGTGATGGGTTTCATACCGACACTAAATATCGCGTTGTTGGGGGTCTGACTTTATCCACCCCACTAGACTCGATATGCGATACTCTTAGACGAACATACCGGACTGTACGGATATTGTCACTGTCAGGCTCAGTAGGGGTTCTACATGAGTTTGCTCGTCGGCTTCCCTTTCGCTCAATACCTGGGTAGCCGTTACGTACAGCTAGTGCCGCTGACATGCTTGTGGTTAAACCCACTGCCAGCATATTGACGAGTCTTTAGAGTCCCACACAGAGGGTTTTCACGGTTCAGGCGATATGGTGTACATGGCGTATGTCGGTACATACAGGTGTCCGATTAAATATGCACATGCTGCGCAGACTTTAATCGGACGGTTGATAATACTAGCGGCTTAGGATTAAGCCGGATTATTAAATCGTGTTTTGATTTAATAATTAATATATGTATTTGTATATACGTATTCTAGTATTATTGTTCACTATTCGTTTTTCTCTCTCGGCTATTCGTATTTTGGTACGAATACACGTATATGTATTTCGATACATGTACCGGGAAGTATTCCGTATTTTATACGGAATAGCTTCTAAAAGGTGGCCACCTCTTTTGCATGATTTTCCATTTTTGGAAAATTCATCTGACTCACAAATGAGGTGGAGATGTGAGGTGGCATGTGCATAGTGATAAGCATGGTTTTAGGCATGTAGCAAAGTATGGTTGTGTATTGTTTATTTGATTAATTGGAAAAAGAAAATGACATTTTTTTTGTGGAGGAGAGAGGGGGGCCCGGCCAATTCATTGTGGGGACTGGGGTTCATTTTTTTGGTTACATGATGACATTAGCCCACTCTCTCATGCTTCACAAATACTTAGCCATTTTCTTAGTTGTTCATGCCAAAGTATACTCACTCCATTCATCTTCTATGGATGCTCTCTTGAGCTCAAGGGTAGAGAGAAAAACATAGTGATACACTACTACACCTCCACTCTCCATCGCTAGCGACTTTGGAGCATAGGTTACCTCGTTTGTCGAGGTTGTAGCTTGCGCCGTTTCCCTCGGGTGGATCATCGGAGATGGAGGAAGACCGGCAACCAAACATCATCAAAGGACCGCTAGGAGCTTGGAATGAAGACCGAAGGACACGGATCAACTCGGTATAACGATTCTAACTCTTAGTTTAGCATGCTAGATTAGGTTTTAAGGTCGATCCGTAAATCGAGTAGCGGTAGCGCCAGTTTAGAAATTTTTGTTCCGCATTTTGGACGCGTTTCAATGGCCGGGGCGCTGCTGTAACCCTTCAAGGTTTTCATTGCAAAGGTTATCTACACGACAGGGAACGTCGGGTTTCATTTGCAGATCAAAGGAAACTCGGGGCTCCAAGATTATTCACCACTCTGTGTTGCTTGTTGAGATCTTGAGATGTTGCTTTGTATCATGCCTGGGATGAATGATTATATATTTATATATATACTAGTAGATGTTGTATATGTTTTGCACCCGCGCTAGTCCAGCCCCCGCTCTGTCGTTAGTTAATTAACCTAACGGGTGATGACGGGACCCAATGGCGAATGCGGATGGCATATATGTACATTTTATTTTCGTTCCTTTTTCTGTGGTGTGATATGGATTAATTGATGGTACTGCGTTGATTCTGATCAATGCAAGGAAAATCAAACCTATATATATGATGTTGCTGGAACCAAGTTTTTAAAAACTGACATTACAGACGTTTCCTTTTGCTTTGCACAGTGATAATCGATTTGGAATATCCTGCACCTCATTCGACGAGGCAAGGGCCGAGATCCCTTCACCGGGAGTGACCCCTTGAGCGAAAGTTTGTGTCATCGTAATAACTTGACTATAGTCGTTTCCTTTTGTTTTGCATCTTGGTACTCCGTTTGGAATATCCTGCACCTCATTCGATGAGGAAAGAGCTGAGATCCTTTCAAAGGGAGTGACCTCTTTAGCAGAAGTTTACACCACTATATATTTGTAAAATCACTTGGGTTCTCCAACGATATCAAGTTCATCACGTTAAAGGTTTTTCGCCAAAAAACAGTCGTAGCCCTCCGTCATTTCTTACAAGTATTGCTTAGTATTCGTGCTGCGTTTGTTGACTGTGTCAAGGCGTAGTGTGCGGTAGCTAAGTAGTGCTTGTTTGTGGCATATTAATGCGATTGGTTAGGACAGTAGTGTGGCCTTGTTGACTGTGTCAAGGGCTCGTACGGGTGGGTTTAATGCAATCCTGGATAATGACGGGTTGAACTTGACTAGGACTCTTTGATTTGTTGACCGTGTCAAGGTCACTTGGGTCCTAGGGGTAAAAATCACATCGGGAGTTTCAAACATACAGGAAACTTGCCAGGCATGTGCATACTTTCTGGAGTGTGGTGACTTGAGTGGCTTCCATCAGGTTATCATGCGATGATAGTTAGATCCAGATTCCTTTTAATGAGTAGGACTACTCCTCGGGTGATTTTAAATGATCCCGACTAATTTTCCTTTTGGGTTTGGAGGAGAATTCGAGGATACAGTGCGAGCCATCCTGATTAGATAAAGTGATTAACCATTCTGATTTAGGTTAGAGCGCACCCTGAGTGTTTCTTTTCTCTCTCTTTGGCAGCGACCAAGGCCCGACCCTAGACTAAAACTCATGAACTAAGTTAACCGAACCTTCTTAAAACACTTTGGGTTTTGGAGTGTCACGGTGTCGCATACATCATTGCCACTTCTATATCACCTTTGCGTTTCTCCAGAATTCCCCGTATCACTACGAAGATCCACATCTATTGGATAATCCATCGTATAGTTACATACGAACTCGAAGGAACTTGTTCCAGATTCGAGGATGGATTCTGGTTCAGGAGAAATTGAATAGGATATTTGGTTGTCTTTTCCCTTTACCTTCTCTCAGGTTGTGAAGGCTCCTAGGATTAGGAGAGGGCACACCTATTCCGCTTACTGGATAGTCTTCTTCCAAACCATAGGCAGGTGCCGAAAGGTGGGGAAGGAAGAAAACCAATAAGCCTAGGTGTGGTGTACAGAAGGTAATAAGTAAATACAAATAAAGGGATTAGAAAGAGGACAAAGTAAATTGTGACTGCTATCATTCATGACGAAACAGTATATATTATCGCCACTCCTACTTCACCTTTGCATTTCTCTGGAACATTCCGTATCACTACGAAGATCCACTTTTATTGGATAAGGCATCGTATAGTTACATAAGAACTCAAAGGAACTTGTTTCGGTTCGAGGATGGATTCCGGTTCAGGAGAAATTGAATAGGATTATTTGGGTTGTCTTTTATTTTTACCTTCTCTTAGGTTGCGAGGGCTCCTAGGATTAGGAGGGTATACTGTTCCCCTCCGAATGGCGGACGACGGCGTGAGGACGTCTTGCCTGAGATTCGGGGCAGATGCTATTTGGTTTTATCCGTCCACCTCTCCGAAGATACCAAGTTGATTTATGACACCGTATATCGGAGATTTAGACGGATGCGGCCGATGTAGCAGATTTCGTCAGATTCCCCCTCGCTTGAGGGGTTTTTGATTGTGGGAACGCTCTTCCCTGCAGGCGCAAGCCCCTGCAGTTAATTACGCTACCGCGTCGCGGTAACAACTTTCTCCTTCTCCAGAATTTCGCTTCGTGTCGTAGGTGTTTGTTTTGTTTATGGTTGCCCGTGGATTGTATACGGAGACTGAGTAATGCCGTCGCCCGTAGGACGTGGATTAGTCCAAATCTGTATTTACTTAGATTTGGGTTTGGTGTTTTTAGTTTAAGGATGCATTAGCAGCGTTGCGGCTAAAATCAACTTAAACGTTCGTTAAGGATACGTTAGTCCTGTTTGAGACTAAGATCAACTTAACGTAGTGATTCATTTAATATATGGCCGTCAGGACTCGTCACCTCTCTGACGTCGTTGAGGGATTACAACGACAGGTGTCAGAGGAGCTCAGAGATGTACCCTCGAACCAGAGTTGATTTGGAATTTTTTAGTCCACTTGAATGTTTAAGGATACGTTAGCTGTGTTTTGGGGCTAAGATCGACTTAAACGGGATCGTTTAGATCCGGCAGAAGAGCATTTGGAGGCTCTATTGTTCCAGTTTAGGGACGTAGTGGTCCATGTTCCAGTTTAAGGACGTGGCGGTCTATATTCCAGTTTAGGGACGTGGTGGTCCATATTCCAGTTTAGGGACGTGGTGGTCCGACATTAGTTTAAAGGACGTTTCGGTCCGAATATTAGTTTAAGGACGTTTCGGTCCAATATTAGTTTAAGGACGTTTCGGTCCGACATTAGTTTTAGGACGTTTCGGTCCGGCATTAGTTTAAGGACGTTTCGGTCCACGAGTTTAAGGACCCCGCAGTCCATATTGACGTATGTGGTCGTCGGGACCCGTCACCTCTCTGACGTCGTTGAAGGATTATAACGATAAGTGTCAGAGGAGCTAGGAGATGTACCCTCGAACCGGATATAGATTGATTTAAGAGAGAGTTGTGCTCAGTCAATTTTATTTAAGGACTTACGGCCAAAATTGGGCTAAGTCCGGTTGAAAATGTTCACATTTTGTTTGCATTTGGCCTGTTAGGCCACTGTTTAGGCTTTCCCCTTTTTAGAATGATGCATAGCATTACTTCAGGCTATTTATGCCTATTTTGACTGGGCTCTGCCCTTTTTATTAAAATGCAGAGCATTTGTTTTGGTCCATTGGACCTCTCAATTGGGCTCTGCCCCTTTAAATAATGCATAGCATTATTTTTGGTCTGTTTAGACTTTTTAATTGGGCTCTGCCTTTTTAAAATAATGTGCAGCACTTTTATTTGGTCCCTTGGACCTTTGATTGGGCTCTGCCCTTTAATAATGCATTGCATTAGATACCCTGACATTGTCCCACATGGCTTGTCGGGTACTTTGCGCAATTAATGAGCGCAAGCGCTCGTGGAGGTGACACGTGTCATGTTCTGGTGAGCGCAAGCGCAACAGCGCAGTGCGCTGCGCTGCTGCACTGCTGACACGTGGCGCTTCCTGGCGGCTTGCGCAATAGCGCTGTTTTGGAAAGTGCTTGGCACTGTTCTTATTCTTTTGGATCAATTTCAGATCAGAGAAAACAAGTTTTTTCTTGTTTTCTAAAGAACCAGTGGTTCATATAAGGTGCAAGGCACTGTTATCTTGAGAATCTTTTAGATTCAGAACCAATGGTTCATAAAAAGAAGTGCAAGGCACTGTTATTATTTATTTTTTTTCTTTTCTTTTCATTAGAGATCCTAGATCTTGTTCTCAGATCAATGATCTGTTCATAAGAGAATTTTCTCTTTTTCTAAAGGTTTTTACCTTTTTCTTTGTTCTTGAGGATTTCTCTCCAATTCTTCAGAGTCTTCTCTGTTTAATTTTTCACAAAAAATATGTTCTTTTTTGAATTGAGGTCTAGGGTCCTTTTTATAGTGCCCATAAATTAGTTAAATTTGTTAAAGAGATCTTTTTCTGAGTGATCTGGGGAATTTTCCCCACCGTTGGATCTTTGATCCAAGGGCTCCTGTTTTACAGAAGAAAATCTTCTTGTTTTAACAAGAACAGAAAAGATTTCTTTAAAATTTCAATTCTGTTTTGGGCAACGCCCCAGCGCGTGACGCGTGTCGCGCAGCGCAGCGCTTGCGCAGCTGTGCTTGGGCAACTGCGCAGACACGTGTCGTGCAGCGCAGCGCTTGCGCAGCTGTGCTTGCGCAACTGCGCAGACACGTGTCGTGCAGCGCAGTGCTTGCGCAACTGTGCTTGCGCAGTTGTGTTTGCGCAACTGCGCAGACACGTGTCGCGCAGTGCAGCGCTTGCGCAACTGTGCTTGCGCAACTGCGTAGACACGTGTCACGCATCGCATCATTTGCGCAACTGAAACGCTGCTTCCTTTACTTTTTTGTTTTAAACAGAGCTTTGCTCTGATTGGTTGCGCTGCCTCGGGCGCTGTGCTGACGCATCAACTTCAGACACGTGGCGCATTGCGCGCAGCACACGGGATTTGAAGCGTTGCTTCAAAATTTTGAATTTTTGAATTTCAAACAGAGCCTTGCTCTGATTGGGGGAAACAAATGCCCCCCCCCACCGTTGCGCTCACGTGGCGCGCACGTGAGTGCAGCGGTAGCAAGATCCCAGCCTTTGGATCAACTGATAAGTTGAAGGGGCGCGGGCGCCTATAAATAGGACCCTTGGTCCTTAGAAAATTCTTACAACTTTCAAGAATTTTGATTCTCAGAGCCTTGCTCTTGCTTAAGAACTTTCAGAGCCTTGCTCTTGTTCTTTCCCCAAGAACTTCAAAGTTCAGAACTTAGAATCACTCTAGGTAATTTAAATTAAATTAAATTTAATTAACAGAGCCTTACTCTTATAGATCTTTGATCTAAAGAAAACCCCTTTAGGGTTTCATCAACAGAGCCTTGCTCTCAAAAACTTACAGATCTACAGAGATCTTGTCCATGGGTTTTAACCCATGAATAGAGCTTTGCTCTTGGATCAAATGTAGATCTTTTTAGATCTGCAAAATGAAGAATTTTTTATAACTTTTCATGGATTTTTCAAGATTCCAAAATTTTAATTCTTTTAAGTGTTAAAAAAAAATTTGATGGATCTTTCCATTATTACCACAGTGCTATGCTCTTTTGAGGAATCTTGTACCCCTGAGACCAGAGTTTGACAAATGTCACTCTGTGACAGAGCTTTGCTCTAAAATAGGAGATTTTCTCCTTGTCTCTAGGGATTTTCCATCAATGAGGATATTCTCTTGGGGATCTCTTTCATGAATTGACAGTCTTATCTAATGATAGGATTGTCTTATTAAATGATGCACCGTCATCCAGATTTTGTGGGTCCCCCTTTGGTCCCCTACCCACTGCATTGCAGCGTGGTGTAAGATTTTAAAGTGCCAAGCGTGGGAACACTAACGATTATTTTTGTCTTTCTACAGGAAACATGTCTGCTAACCTTTCTTTCCCATTTGTTCGCTCGGAGGGAGGGTTTCCCCATGCACCAGTGGACCGGGTAGTGTTCGCTCTTATTAAGGACCATGACCCCGAGTACAAAAACTTCACTTGTGGGGAAAGTGGTATAATGAAATCATCCAGGGTCATCGCAGTTTCAGTTTCGCCACGCCGTCTGATCCCATAACTTCAATCTCCTATGCGGGCAAACCCCCGGTGAAGTATGCCGTGGAGGTTAAAAATTGGAATTCAGATGACCTCCTCCAACCCGCAATTGGTGCTATTCCCGTGCAGCCGCCGCCGGCAATAGATATTTTAAGGAGGCGCATCTGTCAGGGTGAAGCACACCCTTGGGGACAGGCCTACAATATTGGATTGGTGCCGCGACCGCCTGCAGGATACTTGCCGTAGGCCCGATACATCTTATCGGCTAAAAGGACTCATTTGATGAAGATCGGTTTGTATTCGGCCATCTACGTTTCGCTCTTCGAATATCCTTCCCCTCCAACGTGGTGGATTAAAACTTTTATCGAGCAATGGAATATCCCCACCCACACTTTCTTGATGACGGATAGGGAGGTCTCAATTTCTTTGGAGGAGTTTGCCGAACTCTCGGGTTTGCCGATGAAGGGGGAGCATTACGAGGAGTTGCTCCCTCCTGACGAATACGTTTTTGCCACCAAGCCGCTGGTGTTTGACCTGACTCCGGAGAATGCCGTTCAGCATCAGTATCCGGGCCTGGTGAAGATGTTGGAGATCTATGAAGGACTCCATCTGGAATCGGGCGACCGGGGCGTCAGTTTCACAGATTTTATTGCCCGCTTCATTCGCCCGGAGTTCCTATTAGAGCGGAGTGAGAAGTTCGCCCAGCTCGATGACCCTTTCGGTTTCGGTTTGGACCGCCGACCCGTATCGGAGAATGACCAAAGGGATTTTTATCTCCCCGGCGCTGCCATCGTCCCTTTCTCAGAAATCGCCGTCCTGGGCATGGATGAGGAGACCTTTTTTATTGGGTTCTTGGGCTTGTGGCTATGCAGCTTTGCGCTCCCCATGCACCCGCGTCACATGCGGCCCTCCGTCTTTTACCCAGCGCATCGGATGGTGGCTGGTTTGCAGTTATCGGTAGGAATCGCCGGGCTGGCCTACCTTTATAAAGGACTTAGCGTAGAGGAGGACGCTAGTGAGCCTGGGGTGCAGCCCGCTAACTTCCCGACGCACTATTTCACCTCCTGGATGGAGATGCACGTGCAAGGGGTGTTCGGTGTCCATAAGATTCCTCCGTTCTTTGAGAAATGCAGACTCCCGAGAGTCATGCGGTTGGTCGGCGCTTCAATTGTGGTTGCACCCCCACGGGAGTCTAGAGGGCTGCTCCTTCGTCCACATCTGGTCGGAGCGAAGGTTTCCTTTGTGGATAAGGTTATAACCATAGGCTCAGAGACTACTAAGTCAGTAGTGCCACTGCGCGATGATTTCAAGGACGGGGCTCCCGTATTGAAGGCTCGGGAAATCCTCCACCTCTACTCTATTCGGCCGGGCTATCTAGTGTTTAGGCAGAATGAGACATCACTTTTTATGAGGTACAACCCGCACCGGTTTGCTCAGCAATCGAGCTACAACCAAGGGATCCCGATGGAAGCTTTCTTGGAAAAGCCCGTGGTCAGCCGAGAGGGGATGAAGAATGCAATGCACCATTTCACACGGCTTAACACGGGTTCCTATTTCTTTATCAGCGAACCCAGCTGTGTCCCTAAGATGCTCAACACGTACGTAGCTTGGTATGCGCATGCGATGGACCCAGTTATCTTAATGGAAAAGCGCATGCTGGTTGACCGTAGGGGTGCATCTCCTGGCGGTGATCGCAAGGCCCCCTTGAAGCCAAGGATTCCGGTCATTCCTCCACTAAAAGATGCCGGAATCGATCGACCACGCGTGTTGAGCCCCCCACGTGGATTGCCGCTGCCTGCTATGGTGAATGCACCACCGGCGCCCCGTGTTCCTACGAAGACGGTTAATGTAATATCGCCAGAGTCCGACGCAGGAGCGGATATCGGGACCCGCCGCCCCAAGGTGACTGCCAAGCGCAAATCAATTCCAGGTGCATCTAGAGCTGGCGGGCAAAAGAAGAAGAAGTCGGTCCTTTCCCTCGACGCGATCCTCAATTTAGAGCCTGAGGCCCCTCTCACCGAAGGAATAAGGGAATATGGCAGCAATAAGGGCTTCTTGGTAGACCCCGCAGACACCAATTTAGCAGCCGCTATTGCAGCTTCTGAGCGATCAGCAAGGCTCGAAGCGATGTTAGGCAAACTCGCCGAGTTAGGTAACCATTAGCTGCTTTCTTCGTCACTTTATCGCACTTTTTATCATTATTTTTAACTAATACTTTCCCCCATTTTCAACAGGTGTCTCTACCGAAGAAGCTATTGCTGCCTCTTTGAAAACCTTCCAAGAGGAGGAGGAGAAACGCGCTCTAGCGGGCGTTGGTACGTCCCACCCACTTTTCTTTTATAAGAAAAATTTGTTATCTCTTCTGATGGTCATCCTAACCTTCTTCCTTTATTTCTTTGCAGGGGCTATACCAGTTGATGCGGGGATCCTCCCCAAGCCTGTTACTGAAGTCCCGGTCTCGTCGGGGCTACTGCAAGTGCCTCGTCTTGACAAAACGACGAGGGATGCCTTGAAAAATTTGGAGGCATCCCTATTCACGGACGAAGACGCCTCAATTAAAGAGGCTCTGTTGGAATCCGTCTCAACGGCTCAGGAAGAGAGGAAGCGATTGAGACGTGAAGCAAAGGCGCGTAGGGCTGCTTTGGCCACGGGAGCGGACCCTAGCACTATCCCTCGTGCTGATACTCCCTCCGAAGAGGCCCCTGTCGCCTTATCTACTGCTCGCAGGCAAGTGGCGCGCGCGGTTCGGAGTGCAAATGATAAATCCTCTTCAGGTAACATTTCTTTCTGGATCTTGTTGTAAGGATTATAAAGCCATCGGTTCTTATGTATTCTATCCTGCAGGGCCAAGTCCGACCGAGGGAAAGGCGGAGACCGTTGAACCCAGGGAAACAGAGGAGGCGGTACCTTCCGAACTCGAGCTGACGGTGGGCAACGTCGTTGGGGCTATGGAGCCTGAAACAGAGGTTGAGGGATCTGTAGCCGAGAAGGTCATTGATGCCGAGCCTGAAGTGGTGGCAGATGAAATGATCATTACAACTGAGCCCAGGGTGGCGGCGGACGAGGCACTTGAGACTGGCGACCTCGTGGTGACGGTAGATGAGCCGATGGAGACGGCGGAGCCCGAAGAAGCAGCGCGTGAGATGGGTACGACTCTTGGGGAAGAGTCAGCCGCTTCCTTCCAAGAGTCCAGCAACGCTCCAATCATTGCCCTCCCCGCCTACGATCTTCTACCGTCTCCTGGTCGCGCGAGCACGACGACGGTCCCTATCGAGTCGGGTGATGAGGTTACGGGCGGTGGCCTCGTGTCAATGGAGGAGGGAGTCACCTCCGTTTCAGCAGGCAGCTCATCAGGTAAATCCCAAGTTGCTGTCTTTCTTTACCTTACAATCCTTTCTGACAAGTTCACCTTTTTCGTAACGCAGGTGCAGCCAACGCCGATGCCCTACTGCTTGAGGGAGCGCCTTCAACGACTGCCTTGGCGGTGGTCACCTCTCAACCCTCTCTCATACCATCTAAGATGTTGGAAGGTATGGGTTTGCAATTTATTAATCCTATCCTTCAGACGTATAATTTGTGTACTAAAGCCGTATTGTTGTGTCTTTTCAGGAGTGCTCTTTGATCATCTATATCAAGTGTTGCTCCCACACTTCTCCTTCCCATCTGAATTCGCTTCTCCCTCTGGCGGTGCTGGTGAGTATAGTCCCTGACTGATACCTTTCTTTTTTGGTGATAGAATTATTTCTAACTCTCTCTTGTCCTGACTGCAGTGTTACAAATCGAAGGGGGAGAAAAAAGATCGGTCGCGCCACCGGCCCTTCCAGCCTTGCCACCTGCTTCAACCGATATAGTAAACTATCTTATCAATGGCTTTTTCCATATCTGTTGAATCATCATTTAATCGCATTTTGACTTTTCAGCTGTCGTTCCGGCTCCGGTCCCTCTTGAGTCTCGCGTCCTTTCACCGGCAGGCCCCTTCTTGAAACGTCCATCTTCAAAGGGTGCCGTGATGAGCTTTGGCATGCTGAGCGGGTATATCGAAGAGCTTAACGTGGACGCTCTCCCCTCTGCCGCAGATTTCGCTGTGGAGGTTAACCCAATGTTAGCGGCGCTCGTAAACTTTCACAATGAAGGCGTCGTCGAATCTTGGGTTAACCACTGCAGGGAGACCGAGGCCTGCCTACATCGGTTGGAGTCGACGCGTCCTTCCCCTGAAGTTTTGGCCATAAGCACCCAACGGACAGCCTGGCTCGAGCAAAGTGCTTCTTATTTCCGCCATTTGGAGCGAGAAGCAGCTTTACGGTTGAAGGAACGTCAGGAGTCCTCAAGCGCAACTGCTCACCTGCGTGCTGAAGTTTGGACGAATGCTGCCGAGGTGAAAGCTGTCTTTGAAGGCCTCCTGGAGCGTATCTCTAATGGGCTAGCACTGAAGCGGAAGCTTGATGCCGCCGAGCGTGATGCCTGAGGCCGTGAAGCAGCTCAGCAGGTCGTTGGGGAACAACTTGCATCCTTCATGCAGCAGCGGGCTCAAGTAGAGGACGAACTGGCGGTGGTAGCCGATCGGGAAAAGGCATGGAAGGAAGTGTGCGAACAACTGATAAAGCTACTTAAGACGCTTCCTTCTCAGTAACTCTCCTTGTATCGTTTGTACTCGTAAATAAAAAATGTATATGTATATTTTTTATTCTTTAGCACAATGTATCCTGTACTCAATCAAGTTTATGAATAAAAGATACACATTTTTTTTGTAATGTCTTGTGTCGTTTTCTCCGTCTTTTTTTTCTTTTGTTATCAGCATGCCACCTTAGTAGCCATGGTTGACGGATAATAGAGCACGCATCTTGACTTTCTTAAGAAATAGCGATGGCTTAGGTCGCAGGTTCAGATCAGCTGCCTAAGACTTTTCAACTCTATAGGCCCTGAGGGTCTCATAGAGATTCTTCTCCCTACGGATCGAGAGGATCTCGTAGGTGGGTTTTCTCCTTAGGAATCGTGAGGATTCCTAAGTGTGGTTTTCTCTTATAAGTCATAAAGATCCTATAAGAGAATTTTTCCCTCTTACGAGTCGGGAGGACTCGTAAGCGGTTGTTTCCCTCCTCGTCGAAACTCGACTTTGGAGAGTGAGACCCGTGAATAGTATGTAAGAGACCGTTTAGATCGACTTGTAGGGTCACATTGTTCAGGAAGCAAGTTTTTTTTTAGTCCCTACTGCCTGAGGCTTCATCTTGCAAGTTGAGACGAATCGGGAATTTTCCCGCGGAGACACTGGCTTCTCTGCGAGCCGACGCGAATCAGGAGGCTCTCGTCAAGGAGTGTTTGTATCCATGAGTCGAGGAATTTGCTAAGGATTATTTATTTCCTTAGCGCCAAGGATTATTTGTTTCCTTGGGGTTTGAAACGAGTCGAGAATTTCCTACGGAGGCACTGGTGGCTCTGCGAGTCGACGCGAATCAGGAGGCTCTCGTCAAGGAGTGTTTGTATCCATGAGTCGAGGAGTTTGCTAGGGATTATTTGTTTCCCAAGCGCCAAGGATTATTTGTTTCCTTGGGGTTTGAAACGAGTCGAGGATTTCCTACGGAGGCACTGGTGGCTCTGCGAGTAGACGCGGATCAGGAGGCTCTCGTCAAGGAGTGTTTGTATCCTTGAGTCGAGGAGTTTGCTAGGGATTATTTGTTTCCCAAGCGCCAAGGATTATTTGTTTCCTTTGGGTTTGAAACGAGTCGAGGATTTCCCACGGAGGCACTGGCGACTCTGCGAGTCGACGCTGATCAGGAGGATCTCGTCAAGGAGTGTTTGTATCCGTGAGTCGAGGAGTTTGCTAGGGATTATTTGTTTCCCAAGCGCCAATGATTATTTATTTCCATGGGGTTTGAAACGAGTCGAGGATTTCCCACGGAGGCACTGGCGGCTCTGCGAGTCGACGCGGATCAGGAGGCTCTCGTCAAGGAGTGTTTGTATCCGTTAGTCGAGGAGTCGAGGAGTTTGCTAGGGATTATTTGTTTCCCAAGCGCCAAGGATTATTTGTTTCCTTTGGGTTTGAAACGAGTCGAGGATTTCCCATGGAGGCACTGGTGGCTCTGCGAGTCGACGCGGATCAGGAGGCTCTCGTCAAGGAGTGTTTGTATCCGTCAGTCGAGGAGTTTGCTAGGGATTATTTGTTTCCCAAGCGCCAAGGATTATTTGTTTCCTTGGGGTTTGAAACGAATCGAGGATTTCCCACGGAGGCACTGGTGGCTCTGTGAGTCGACGCGGATCAGGAGGCTCTCATCAAGGAGTGTTTGTATCCGTGAGTCGAGGAGTTTGCTGAAGACACTGGTTTCTTCGGAGTTGGACTAAACCGTCGAGATTTGGCTTCGTCTTCTGGCGGAGCCTGTTAGGAAGGTATGGTTTCCTCTTTGTTTACGCCCTTGGATTTTATACAGGGATCGATATGATCTTAACTGTAGGGCCAAAGTTTTATCATCATTTTTTTTGTTTTATCTCCGCGATGCTCTATCATTTCAACTTTTATATCGCGAAGGTCGCGATTGCCCAATCATTTCGGCTATTTTTCGCGGTGCCCAATCATTTCGGCTATTTATTTTATTTTTACTCGCTATTTTTTATTGCGAGTTGCCCAATCATTTCGGCTATTTATTTTATTCTTACTCGCTGCTTTTTATTACGAGCTGCCCAATCATTTCGGTTATTTTGCATGCATACATTTTTACTTGCTGCTTTTTATTGCAAGTTGCCCCATCATTTCGGCTATTTCGTATGCATGTGCGGCCTACTGGCTTTTCGCCGTAAGCCGATTTTGGCATCAGCACGGCTACAACTGGGATATTACCAGGAGAGAATCATCATCTGCTTCCGTCGATGTCGAACAAAGGTGGCTTAGCGAACAAGGTTAGGGTCCTGTCGACTAAGGCTTTGACTTCATGAGCCGTAAGGGTCTCACAAAGTTATTTCTCCCTACAAGTCGTGAGGATCTTATAAGTGTATTTTCTTCTTAGGAATCGTGAGGATTCCTAAGTGTTTGTTTCCTCTGTAAGTCGTAAGGATCCTACAGGAGGGTTTTCTCCTTGTAAATCGAGAGGACTTACAAGGGTCGTGCGAACATTTCCCCAGTCACGGATGGATCTTGGTTAGGGAAATGTTTATTCGCACCCGTGGATTGTATACAAGGGCCAGTATTAGACCACTTGTAGGGCAGTATTAGAGGTTGTGGGGGGTTGCTTAAGCACAGGTTTAGGTCTCTGTAACTTAAGACTTTCAAATCTTATGAGCCGTGAGGGTCCCATAAGAGAGTTCTCCTTACGAGTCGTGAGGATCTCGCGAGTGTATTTTCTCCCTAGGAATCGTGAGGATCCCTAAGTGTGTTGCTCCCTTGTGAGTCGTAAGGATCTCACGCAGGTGGTTTCTCCTTACAAGGTCGAGAGGATCTTGTAAGTGTCCTTTAACGAGGTTGTGCCCTTTCGGGTTTTCATAAACACTCGCCGGTAGTCCTGCTGTTTTTACTCACGGAGCCTATTCGGGTTTTCATCTGTGCCCATTTTGCTTATGGACGTACCGTTTTTTTTATTCTTTTTATTTTCTTTTTCTCTTTTTTTTTACGAGGTCGTGCCCTTTCAGGCTTTCACAAACACTCGCCGGTAGCCCTGCTGTTTTTAATCGTGGAGCCCTTTCGGGTTTTCATCCGTGCCCTTTTTGCTTATGGACATACCGTTTTTATTTATTATATTTTTTCTTTATTTATTTTTTTTATTCATCTTGTCAGCCTAAGGATGCTGCGGTATTAGTTTAAAGACGTTTCGGTCTGCTATTAGTTTAAGGACATTTCGGTCCGACATTGAGAGGCTGGCTACTGCTTATAAACTTGAGCTTAGGAAGATAGCGAGCGGACATGGTCGTCGTCACCTATCATTGACCTAGGCTATGGCTCATTAAGTGTAGTATTTCTTTAGGAAGCGACCGTTTATCGGCCTGAAAGGCCTTTCACCGTGCATGTCCATGAGTAGATAGGCCCCACCCTGGTAGACCTTTTCTATGATGTACGGGCCTTCATAGTTTGGCTCGAATTTTCCCCGCTTGGCGCGATTGGGGATCATAGGCCTTTTGACCACTAACACGAGTTCGCCTTGGCGGAATGTCCTCGGTCGGGTCAATCTTTCATATGAGCGCGTCATCTTTGCTTTATAGGCCTCCAGATTTTGTTGCGCTGTGAGCCGGGTTTCATCGAGGGCGTCGAGCTCCTCAAGCCGAAGGTGAGCATTTTCTTCGTCTGTCAGCTCGTAGTAGACTGCCACTCGTAGAGATGGTAACTCTATCTCGAGGGGGAGTACTGCTTCCGTCCCAAATACCAACGCGTACGGCGTTGTGTTTGTGGCAGTTTTAAATGTAGTTCGATACGCCCAAAGGGCCTCTTGCAGTCTCTCGTGCCAGTCTTTCTTATTTCTAGACACCGTTTTCTTTATGATCTTTGTCAAGGTCTTGTTGAAAGCCTCGGCTAGACCGTTAGCTCGCGGATTATAAACCGAGGAATATCTCCAGTCTATATTGTGCTGTTGCGCGAAGCGACTGATCTTGTGGCTTCTGTAAGCTGGCCCGTTATCGGAGATGATCCGTCGCGGAGTTCCAAACCGATATATGACGTGCGTCTTGAAGAAGTGGAGGATATTCTCCGTCTTTACTTCCCTCAGCGGTACTGCCTCTGCCCATTTGGAGAAGTAGTCAGTCGTTGCCAGGATGAAACGATGTCCCCTAGACGATGCTGGTTCAATGGGGCCGACTATGTCAGTTCCCCACATTTCGAACGGCCAGCTAGCCACCGTTGGATGTAGTGGACTTGGATGCTGATAGATGAAGTCCCCATGAATTTGGCATGAGTGGCATTGCTTCGCATATTCGAGGCAGTCCTGGATCATTGTGGGCCAGTAGTAGCCCATCCGTTTGATCTTCAACTTCATCTTTGGGCCTGCTTGGTGAGAACCACAGAGTCCGTCATGAACTTCCTGGATGACCCTTCTCGTTTCGTCAGCTCCTAAGCATCTCAGCCACAGAGAATCAAATGACCTCTTTTACAGAGTATCGTTGACGAAGGCAAATGACAGAGCTCGTTTCATGAGCTGATGTCTTGCGGACGCTTCTTCAGGCATTCGGTGGGATTTAAAGTAATCTATGAAGACTTCCCTCCAATCCTCGGTATTTTCCCAATCTTGTACTTGTAGGGTTGTCTGCTCGTTCGCTCCTTTTTCTTCGGATGATTCCGGAGATATTTCTGCTGAGGAAAGCACTCGACGGCTTTGTACCACGATTCTAACGTCATCGAGGTTCTCGTCAGCCAGTTCTTTAGCAAGTTTGGCCAATGCGTCCGCTTTGCTGTTTTCCGCGCGCGGTATGTTCTCCAAAGTATAAGAAGGAATTTGGGTCAACAATTGTTGCACCTTTTCGCCGTACTTTACCAATTCTGGCTTGCACGTTTGGTAGTCGCCATTTACTTGACTAACGACCAGTTGAGAATCTCCGTATATGAGGAGGTTTTCAATTCCCATGTCAATGGCGATCTCGAGGCCTGCTATCAGAGCTTCGTATTCGGCTTCGTTGTTTGTCCTCGGCTCAGTCAGGGAGAACGCATAGCGCATTATCCCTCCTTGTGGAGTTATAAAGATGAGTCCTACCCCCGATTTGATTATAGGGGTACTTTGTTTGCGCTTCTTTACGGAAGATGCTCCGTCGAAATAAAGCTCCCATCGGGTATTATCACCGTCGATCGTATCAAACGCATGTTCGTCTGGAAGATCGCAGTTTAAAGGAGAGTCGGCCGGTATCGGATGCTCAGCGAGGAAGTCGGCAATGGCCTGACCTTTCACTGCCTTGAGAGGTTGATATGTTATCGAGAACTCCATCAAGAGCAGGGCCCATTTAGCGAGTCGTCCCGTCAATATGGCCTTCGACATCAAATACTTAAGAGGGTCTACCTTTGAAATGAGACGGACCTCATGCGCCAGCGCATAGTGCCTGAGCTTTGTTATCGCAAAGATCAACGCCAGGCAGTGTTTTTCAATGGGGGAGTAGTTGCTTTCTGCCCCCAGCAGAACTCGACTTAAGTAGTAGAATGCTCTTTCTTTCCCTTGATCGTTTTCTTGTGCCCATAATGCGCCTAAGGAACCTTCGAGGGCGGTTGTATAAAGAATGAGGGGTTTTCCCTTGACCGGAGCAACCAACACCGGCGGGTTCTGCAGGTATTGCTTGATCTCATCTAGTGCGCTTTGGCATTTTTGGTCCCAGACGAACGGGGTTCCCTTCTTCATCAGGTGGCTGTAAGGACGGCACTTTCCTGAAAGGTTGGCTATAAATCGCCGTATGTATGCGAGCTTCCCTTGGAGAGATCGCAACTGTTTGAGAGTTCTCGGCGGAGGCATTTCCATGATCGCTTTGATCTTTGACGGATCTATTTCAATACCTCGATGTCGAACGATGAATCCCAAGAATTTGCCTGAGGAAACTCCAAATGCACACTTGAGCGGGTTCATCTTCAAGTTGTATTGCCGAAGGCGTTGAAATACAGTCTTCAAATGCTCGAGATGTCCTTCGTATGATTTGCTTTTAACCACGAGATCGTCGATATAGCATTCGACGATTTCGTGTATAAGGTCATCGAAGATCTTCGTCATGGCCCTTTGGTAGGTGGCACCGGCGTTCTTTAAACCGAAGGGCATCACCTTGTAACAAAATATTCCCAAAGGGGTCCTGAAGGCTGTGTGCTTCTGGTCTTCTGGATGCATTTGTATCTGATTATATCCTGACGAGCTGTCCATGAAGGAGAAAACCTCATGAGTGGACGTGTTGTCTATCATCGGTTCGGTGACTGGCACTGGGAAATCATCCTTCGGGCAAGCTTTATTAAGATCCCGGAAGTCTACGCATATGCGCACAGTCCCATTTTTCTTCATCATCGGGACGATGTTGGCGATCCACTCCGGATATTGAACCTCCTGGATGAAGCCAGAGTCGATCAGCTTTTTGACTTCAGCATTGATACTCATTTCAAGCTCGAGCCGCATTCTTCTCGGCGCCTGTTTGATTGGCTTGACGTCCGGAGATATCGCCAATCTGTGCACAGCAATTTCTGGATCTAGTCTCGGCATTTCGGAATAGTTCCATGCGAAGCAATCTTTATGCTGTAGAAGCACATCCTTTAATGCAGCCACCCTTTCTTCAGATAGCAGCTCGCTGATGAATGTCGGTCGCGGGTCATTTGCCGTCCCCAACTCAATTTTCTTGAGATTATCTGCAGTGGTATGGATTCCATCTTCCAGCTCTTTTGGCGCTGGTGGGAATTCTGAGATCACCTCATCGTTGCTGTTTTCGAAGCACCAGGGAAGGTCATCCATGTTCTCGGGCTCTTCTTTTGATATCGTTATCATGTGACAAGTACGAATTCGCTTCCAATCCCAATGCGGAACTGGTTCTTCTTTCGTGGCCTTGGGCTCGTGCTTTTGTGGCGTCGCTACCCTCCAGTTGTCGGACAGAGCGAACTTGCCAAGCTGATATTGATCTTCAACCCAGTTCTTGAAAGTGAAGCAATCTTCAAGAGGATGCCCTATTACTCGATGGTAAGAGCAATAGTTCGGGTGCGAGACTTTGCCCGCTTGTTCGGGGTGTTTAGACTCCGGCAGTGTAAGCATTTGATGTTTTAGAGCAAGATCAAGTATCCTCTTCGTCTTATCCCGAGGAAAAGAGTATGCTCGACCCATTTTCTTCATGAGGGATAGATCAATAACGCTCGACTCCCGTTTGCGTGGCTTCTTAGCCCTGCTTTGTTGCTGTTGAGCGCCTTTTTGGCCTTTCGACTTATTTCTGCTTTTGCGTCGAGCCTTCTTTATAACAGGTTGACAAGGAGCGGCATTTTCATCTTTCACGGCCTGTTGAAGGAGGCATTGCGTTCTGGCTTTCTCGTAGATGGCCATTTCACGGTTATGGTCGTCTCAGACTTTTTGACCAGCTTCCCTTATAAATTTGTCCATTCGTTCTTCGAACGACGGACTAGGTACTTTTGCATCTGGAACTTTCACTGGCTTAGGATTAGTGTCCTCCCATTAAGCATCCGCCTCTTCATCGAAGTCATATACGACGTAGCAACCGTGTAGTAGCTCTCGTTTCTTTGACCGGACGTATCCAAGCCCAATTGTTTCCATTCTCCCATTAGGCAGTTTGCGTTGAGTCCCGGGAACGTTCCAGACTTTGTCATAGAACTTGGCTTTTCTAACGGTCTGTTTGAAGGATATCCCCTGGCGTTTCAGCAGCTTCTTCAAACCCTCTGTATAATATCTGGGAAGACGGATAGGCTGAAGCATGTCGAGCGTAGGATCCGCGCCATGCCAGATTTCTTTTTCCACCTTGGTTTCTTCAGAGAGGTAGAACAGAATTGCTTTCTCGCTTTCTCGCCTGGGAGGGATATAGAACGTTTGCAGCTCTTCTACATTGTAAATATTAAGTGCATCCAGTTCTTTCTGGTGTTTAAGCGGCACTATGGCGACTTGTAGACTTTGCTCTTCGTCAGCGGACGTTCGTATTGAAGGTTGAGCAGAGAATACAACACCGATCTCATCTTCCGAGTCGCTACAAAAGATCAATGTAGGAGCGGACGGTCCTGGCGTGTTGTGTTGGGGTGGACCCGAATACACTATCTCCTCTTCCTCCTCAGTATCACTGCCGAAGACAAGGATGGTGGCGTTAGCTTTATTCTCCGGCTTGTGACACCTTTCTGTGTCTTCGAAATCCGGTAAGAAGTATTTGGCATCTTCGTATTTGCGGACTTCATTGACAGAGAACGGGTTCAGTTCTCCCGTCACGGTATACTCGAAACCATCCTTAAAATACTTCATACACTGATGTTGTGTAGAAGGGATGATGTTGTACTCGTGTAACCATGGTCGGCCGAGCAAAGCGTTGTAGCATGTATTGGCGTCTATGACGTGGAACTTAATGTCCGTGACGAGTAGTCCGAAGCGTAGCGTCAGTATCACAGACCCAAGAGTTCTTGATGACTGGGAGTCGAACCCGGAGATGGTGATCTTGTCACGAGCAAGGTGCTGGACACTCATGCAGATTTCTTTTAACACCCGCACGTTGAGTAGGTTAACAAACGACCCGTTATCGATCAGGATTTTGCCTATCTTTATATTATGGCAGTATCCCGAGACGTAGAGAGGGCGATTGTGTTCGCACGTCCAAAGTAGAAGGTCTTCATCGCCAAAAGATACATCGGCCTTGTGCACTTCCTCCAATTCATCCTTCATCTTTTCCTCGGCCAGGCATGCTTGGAATTGTTCTGGGTCTTGGAGCGCCTTAATCAACGAATCTCTCGCCTCTTTTGATAGCAAAAGGGCGTCAAGAATGCTGAGCTGTGAGGGCAGCTTCCTCAGATGTGCTAAAACGTTGTAATCCACCTTATTCTTCTTTGGCGGGTCTTTGGCAGCTAGCTCTTCCACCACTTGGTCATCTAAGACGATATCTTCAGAGGCCTTTTCTTTCCCTTTATCTTTTTTGTTCGAGGGTCCGAGGTTCTTTTCGGGCAGCGTGGGTTTACGTAGCCGGATATTTTCGCAAACCTTCGGTTCTTCTTCTTTTCTCTAAGCGGACTCTTTAAAGAGAGGGGCAAGTTCTAGCTCTTCATCAGAATCACTCCCGAATGTAGGCACTTGTGATCTACCGGTGTTAACCATGCAACAATCGCCAGCAGTTCTTTTAAGCCCTTCGGTCGTATTTCTTTTCTCTCGACGAGTTTTACGCTTTTCCCGCTTAAAGCGTTGTCGATGAGCAACATATCCTTACCACCATCTTTCGAAAGCTTTGCACTCTTTAGTGGGGTGCGAAATCTTTTGATGATATAAGCAATAGGTGGGGTGCGTTTCCATTTCACCAGTGATGTTCCCTTCAGAGGATGGTAGCTTCATGCCCATTGATATGGCCTTAGCAAACCTTTTCCTTATCTTGAATTGGCTTTTGTCAACGGTGGAGGCATTTTGCTCCAGCGGGATCGTCTCAGCTCTTTCATCAAGTAGCTGGCGCTTGGCCCTTTCAAATATATCCGTCTCGCATTCTCGATCAGCCTTACTTTTCAATCGAGCTTCGTTAAAGAACACGTCAATCATTTCATCTGATAGCTCCAGAATTTTTGGTTCAGGATCTGCCCCCAGTGCTTCGGTACAAGGAGTTTCCTCATCGTCCATGAACGAATGGGAAATCACATGACAGCTCACCACGCATTCTTCAGATTCATCTGACGAACTTTCTCCCTCACCTTCTTCTTGAAAGATATGATTGAGAAACTCTTGGAGTGTAATGGGAGTCCGTGCTTTCTGGTTGTATTCCTCCAGCGCGTCAATTTGTTTTTGCAAGTCCGAGCGTTTGTCGCCAGGCTTCAAGGGCTTTTTTGATTTCTTCTTCTTCTTTTTCGAAGATTTTGACGACTGGTTGCGAGTGCTTGAGCCACTACCATTGGTCTTTGGAGTTGGACGTGGTTTCAACATCCCTTCAATGACCTGCGGTTCCAACGGGTTCTTCCACTTGATCGCTGGACATGTCTGAAGGTCGTTTAGCATCCTCTTTGTCTTGGCTGATAATACAACCTCCCAAGGAGCTTCTTCAATGACGGAGCATGTTGCCCCCGGCGTATTCGTCCCTTTAGAGGTGTGGGGCTGCGGGGGATTCACCTTCCATTTGTCAGATAACGCGAATTTGCCCCGTCGGTACTGGTTTTCAAGCCAATTTTTGAAAACGTAGCAGTCTTCGATCGGATGGCCTAGTACTCGATGATAAGGATAGTAGTTGGGCTCGTTGACGTCACTTGGTTGCAATGGACGTTTTGGATCCGATAGATTTATTAGTCTGCTGCGCAATGCCAGCTCGAATAACCTCCTCGTTTTATCGCGGGGAAAGGAATAAGGACGTCCCATCCTATCCTCAATGGGTACGTACGGGCGCATATTATTTTGACGAGCAACCGGCTTCGAGTCGCTCGGTTGTTGTTGAGCATTAGCGACGACGATCGCTTTTCCCTTCCCTTTGTCATTTCGGGAGTCCGGCCTTGGAAGAGGGGGTTTATGGCCCATTTGATCCATTTGCGCTAGTTTGTCAATCAAGGCCTGGAAGGTAGTTGCCTTGAAAAACATCATAAATTGTGAGATGGTTGCTTGCGGATCAAGGGTTCCCACAAACATACCCACCGCAGGAGCTTCTTCAATGCGCTGCTCGCACTTCGACCATAAGTTCCGCCACCGTATAGCATACTGAACCCACGTCTCGCCTGGTTTTACCCTGGCGTTAATTAGTACCGTCTTCGGGGTGCGTTCACTGGCGCTTGCAAAACGCTGAGTAAACAACAGCTCCATCTCCACGAAGGTTTTAATAGAGTCGTTCGGGAGCTCAGAGTACCACTCGAACGCCGTATCTGATAAGCTTCTAACGAACTGGCGAAGCAACAGCTTGTCGTCACCACCGGTGTTGCCGCAAAGTGCCCTGAACTGGGCAACGTGCTGATGAGGATTGCCCGTCCCCTTGTAGACATGGAACTTGGGAATTGTATAACCTGGCGGGTACTTGATTTGATCGTACCAACTCAGATATGGCCGTCCCGTTTTTACGACCTGGCCGGCCGCTTCGGTCGCATGATGAACCCGTATTTGTTGGGCGATGTACTCATCCAAATCAGCTTTGGAGATCGTATCCTCTTTAGCCGTCGACAGAGCTGGTGGAGGATTTGATGTTTCTCCCCTATCGTCTCCAAGGACGATCGGGGGCTCTTCAGCTGGAGGATCTTGTTGTATCATCATCCATATCATGTCTTGGAAGAGGAGGCCCATACGCTGTATGTTGGCTGCTTGTTCAGCAGCCTCTTTGTCCTTCTTCTCCAATATCCGACGAAGGAATTCAGCGTCGGTTTCTTCCTCCTGGCGCTCATCTGAGGACGTTTCAGGATTTTCTTTTGGCCCTGTAAGTGCGGCCATAGCATTCATCATTTCTTGGAGCTTTTGTTGCTCCTGTGCCTTGGTCACTGATCGGGTGAGCGGTCGATGACCCGTAGATATGCGGCTATCTTCTTTACCAGATGCCACGTAGACGGTATGAACTATCATGCCCCCTGACTTAGGGCGTTTGGGTTCATCACCTCTGATGTCTGTTGCCGACGCGGGGGTTTTCTCCGGCCTTTTTTTTTGTGGGCCGTTGAAGTTGAAGGGGCTGTTGCAGTGGGCACCCTAGCGATCGTTGTCCCTTGCTGCTCAACAGGACGGTCTTTTCCTTTTTGCACCTTCGTCTTCTTTCGTTGACGTGAGTGATCTGGGTCGATCACAGAGTTTTGAACCCTCCTCCAAACTTTATAAATTCTTAAGGACAGCCGTTGAAGAGGCTGTTCTTGCTTCGTTTCTGGAACTCTCTCCGCAGGCGGAGGAGATCTTTTCAGTGTAGCGGTTGGAGAATTCTTACGTACCCTCCTCAGCAGTTCAAAGCTGTTTCCAGTTGGAACAGCAGCGTTGACTTCCACCACTGGAGCCGGTGGAGTTAGCCCTGAGGGGGAGTTGCCCCCTGCCTTCCTCACTCGTTGCCAATGGCGACGTCGAGCATGACGAGCCGTTGGGACTGGCTCGGAGATTGAGACATCTTCTTTTTGCCCCCTGTCTGAATGAGGCACCGCCGATGTTAACCTCTTAAATACTGAGGTTGTCTTTTAAGGGGTGATATTCAACCTATCGAAGACGGATCCTCGATCAGGGGCAGGAGCAGGAATCGTCAGTCTTACTCTTTGACAGGGGAAGCCGCCTTGACGACTTCTGGAGTAGCAGTTATTGCCTTCCTTGGGACAGCCAATTTAGAGTTTTGATCCAGCCTGGCGAAAATAGAGGCTGTTGATTTGGTAGTTGGCGACCCGTTGACAGAGGACGTCGTAGCAGTGAGCCGGTCGAAGACCGACTTTTGTTCACTTCCGGTGCAGGTATTGGCATAGGAAAGCTTGTAGGTGGGATCATGGTCCCGAAGAACAGGCCAGTGGTGGCTTGGGTCACCTGGTCTACCGGCAGAGCGAAGAAGGAAGCCGCTTGGGGCCCATATGCTACACCTCCTGGTGAGGTGGAGCGTCCGTTGCAGTGGCATTTCGAGCAGTTGGTGCAGTTAAAGGCCATTGAATCTTGAGTTCTGCGCCAGGCAAAAACCAAATCTTAGTAACTTGAAATCCGAAGGCAACCATTTAACAAACCGCGATTGGTTCGCGAGGACGACACACGAAGTGTGGAGTGGAAAGAGGAAAAGGTCCCACCGGGCGTGCCAGAATCTGTTCCCCTCCGAATGGCGGCCGACGGCGTGAGGACGTCTTGCCTGAGATTCGGGGCAGATGCTATTTGGTTTTATCCGTCCACCTCTCCGAAGATGCCAAGTTGATTTATGGCACCGTATATCGGAGATTTAGACGGATTCGGCCGATGTAGCAGACTTCGTCAGATTCCCCCTCGCTTGAGGGGTTTTTGATTGTGGGGACGCTCTTCCCTGCAGGCGCAAGCCCCTGCAGTTAATTACGCTACCGCGTCACGGTAACAACTTTCTCCTTCTCCAGAATTTCACTTCGTGTCGTGGGTGTTTGTTTTGTTTATGGTTTCCCGTGGATTGTATACGTAGACTGAGTAATGCCGTCGCCCGTAGGACGTGGATTAGTCCAAATCCGTATTTACTTAGATTTGGGTTTGGTGTTTTTAGTTTAAGGATGCATTAGCCGCGTTGCTGCTAAGATCAACTTAAACGTTCGTTAAGGATACGTTAGTCCTGTTTGAGACTAAGATCAACTTAACGTAGTGATTCATTTAATATATGGCCGTCATGACTCGTCACCTCTCTGGCGTCGTTGAGGGATTACAACGACAGGTGTCAGAGGAGCTCGGAGATGTACCCTCGAACCAGAGTTGATTTGGAATTTTGTAGTCCACTTGAATGTTTAAGGATATGTTAGCCGTGTTTTGGGGCTAAGATCGACTTAAACGGGATCGTTTAGATCCGGCAGAAGAGCATTTGGAGGCTCTATTGTTCCAGTTTAGGGACGTAGTGGTCCATGTTCCAGTTTAAGGACGTGGCGGTCTATATTCCAGTTTAGGGACGTGGTGGTCCATATTCCAGTTTAGGGACGTGGTGGAGTTTAGGGACGTGGTGGTCCGACATTAGTTTAAGGACGTTTCGGTCCAATATTAGTTTAAGGACGTTTCAGTCCAATATTAGTTTAAGGACGTTTTGGTCCGACATTAGTTTAAGGACGTTTCGGTCCGGCATTAGTTTAAGGACGTTTCGGTCCACGAGTTTAAGGACCCCGCAGTCCATATTGACGTATGCGGTCGTCGGGACCCGTCATCTCTCTGACGTCGTTGAAGGATTACAACGATAAGTGTCAGAGGTGCTCGGAGATGTACCCTCGAACCGGATATAGATTGATTTAAGAGAGAGTTGTGCTCAGTCAATTTTATTTAAGGACTTACGGCCAAAATTGGGCTAAGTCCAGTTGAAAATATTCACATTTTGTTTGCATTTGGCCTGTTAGGCCACTGTTTGGGCTTTCCCCTTTTTAGAATGATGCATAGCATTACTTCAGGCTATTTATGCCTATTTTGACTGGGCTCTGCCCTTTTTATTATAATGTAGAGCATTTGTTTTGGTCCATTGGACCTCTCAATTGGGCTCTGCCCCTTTAAATAATGCATAGCATTATTTTTGGTCGGTTTAGACTTTTTAATTGGGCTCTGCCTTTTTAAAATAATGTGCAGCACTTTTATTTGGTCCCTTGGACCTTTGATTGGGCTCTGCCCTTTAATAATGCATTTCATTAGATGCCCTGACAGAGTCCCACATGGCTTGTCAGGTACTTTGCGCAATTAATGAGCGCAAGCGCTCGTGGAGGTGACACGTGTCACGTTCTGGTGAGCGCAAACGCAACAGCGCAGTGCGCTGCGTTAGTGCGCTGCGCTGCTGTACTGCTGACACGTGGCGCTTCCTGGCGGCTTGCGCAATAGCGCAGTTTTGGCAAGTGCTGGGCACTGTTCTTATTCTTTTGGATCAATTTCAGATCAGAGAAAACAAGTTTTTTCTTGTTTTCTAAAGAACCAGTGGTTCATATAAGGTGCAAGGCACTGTTATCTTGAGAATCTTTTAGATTCAGAACCAATGGTTCATAAAAAGAAGTGCAAGGCACTGTTTATTATTTATTTCTTTTCTTTTCTTTTCATTAGAGATCCTAGATCTTGTTCTCAGATCAATGATCTGTTCATAAGAGAATTTTCTCTTTTTCTAAAGGTTTTTACCTTTTTCTTTGTTCTTGAGAATTTCTCTCCAATTTTTCAGAGTCTTCTCTGTTTAATTTTTCACAAAAAATATGTTCTTTTTTGAATTGAGGTCTAGGGTCCTTTTTATAGTGCCCATAAATTAGTTAAATTTGTTAAAGAGATCTTTCTCTGAGTGATTTGGGGAATTTCCCCCACCGTTGGATCTTTGATCCAAGGGCTCCTGTTTTACAGAAGAAAATCTTCTTGTTTTAACAAGAACAGAAAAGATTTCTTTAAAATTTCAAATCTGTTTTGCGCAACGCCCCAGCGCGTGACGCGTGTCGCGCAGCGCAGCGCTTGCGCAGCTGTGCTTGCGCAACTGCGCAGACACGTGTCGTGCAGCGCAGCGCTTGCGCACCTGTGCTTGCGCAGTTGTGTTTGCGCAACTGCGCAGACACGTGTTGCGCAGTGCAGCGCTTGCGCAGCTGTGCTTGCGCAGTTGTGCTTGCGCAACTGCGCCGACACGTGTCACGCAGTGCAGCGCTTGCGCAGCTGTGCTTGCGTAGCTGCGCAGACACTTATCACGCAGCGCATCATTTGCGCAACTGAAACGTTGCTTCCTTTACTTTTTTGTTTTAAACAGAGCTTTGCTCTGATTGGTTGCGCTGCCTCGGCCGCTGTGCTGACGCATCAACTTCTGACACGTGATGCATTGCGCGCAGCGCATGGGATTTGAAGCGTTGCTTCAAAATTTTGAATTTTTGAAATTCAAACAGAGCCTTGCTCTGATTGGGGGAAACATATACCTATTACGCTTATTGGATAATCTTCTTCTAAACCATAGGCTGGTTGGGAAGGAAGAAAACCATTTAGCCTAAAGGTGGTGTGCAGAACATAATAAGTAAAGACAAATAAAGGGATTGGAGAGATGGCAAGGAAATATACGGTTACAGTTATGAATCTGGATAGTGGAAGAGGCATTATTAGAAATACCAGGATACCCCTTCGAAACATTTTCATGTTTCAGATTTACTGTGCAATGTTAATTAAAAACTGTTTCCCAATTGGATTCTGACTCCAGGGTATGTATTTACCAGATTTGATTCTCACATCTGTATGGCGTTACAGATGGTGAGTGGGAGTAAGATATTGGGAATTAAGTGATTATATCCTCATTATATCAGAATTCGTTGTAATTGGTGATATTTGAGGAAATCACATGGGTTTTGCCTGACGACAAATATTTGGTTTTGAATATCTGTTGTTATGCACCATTTTCAAACTGATATATCTATACGTTTATTGTATAAAGTGAGATATAACTTTTTGATATTATGTCTATGACATTTACCTATATCAGTTGGTGATTAGGTAAGGTGCATTCAACAGCGGTGTAATTCTTCTTAACCATAACTAGTTTTCAACCTACGACGCACGGGGTATGAGTTATTTAACTCACGGGACTTATACAATGTATTGTATGTTGTCCAGTGTCCACTAGGATAAAGGGGTTGGTACTCGTACTATATTTTGTCTGCTTGTGACTTCTCTAGTTTTTAGATATGTATTTCGCTGAAATACAAAGTCCAAATTTTGGGAAGTTATAGGTATATGAATAAAGTAGAGAACCACATGTTGCAAGTATCAGGATTCTTCAAGGTGATCGAAGATGTATATACTTGTGCTAGGTATTCTGTTGATAGTAATAGTTATGAGAACTTTCTTCTCTTTCAGGTTACTCATATGTGGATGCACTCCTAGATGAGTAATGCTGCTTGGCCTCATTCCACTTAGTTGACATGCACTGGAGACAGATGCATGATTTGAATCTGGTTCCAATTAAATTAGTGCATCTATTTCTATATTGTATATAGAATGGTTCATATCTTAACTGTTGGGGCCAAAATTTGCACCTCAATTGACCGGGTCAAAGTCAAGGTCAACCCCAAGTAAGCGGAACCAAGCCCAAGTAAGTGGGCCCATACCCAAGCCGAGCCCCGCGACCGGCCTCCCCATGCCAAAATAAAAATCATGTAACAAATAATTTTGATATAATTTTTTGTGCATGAATGTAAGCAAAATGGGTATAAAGCCAAATTTTTGTAAAGTCCGTGGCATATGTACAAAAAGAAATAGCACATGAGACTTGAGATGGGCAAAATGCCATTTTGTAAAACCCAAGGGGCTATATGTAAATGTGTAAGCCTACATAAGGCTACATGATGATGAATAAAGCATACACTTTTCATTCCCTCAAAAACTTGGGTTTGTGCCTCCATTCTCTCTTTTTCAAGTTCTTCCTCTTTTTTTTCATTTTCCAATTAAATCAAGAGCTTAGCTCTTCTTTTTTTGAAGCTAAATAAAGTTTTACCATAAACCCACCTCCCAAGACTCCATCAAGAGAACAAAAAGGGTCTCTTTTTTTATCATCCAAGATCTAGATCTTGGAGTTTCAAAAGAACCCATTTTGGGTTTCTTCTCAAAAGAGAAAGGAGAAAATCTTTTGGAGTTTAACACCACAAATAAAATTATTTTGGAGTTTAACTCCACTACAAAAATTCTTTTGGAGTTTAACACCACAGTAAAAATCCTTTTTTGGGGAGTTTAACTCCACATTAAATCTTTTTAGGAGTTTAGCTCTATATAAAATTCTTTCGGAGTTTAACTCAATATTTAAAATTCTTTCGGAGTACAAATCCACAATAAAAATCTTTTTTGGAGTTAAAAATCTTTTTGGAGTTGAACTCCATTTAAAATTCTTTTGGAGTTTAACTCCGTAATAAAAATCTTTTTCGGACTTAAACTCCATTTAAAGTTCTTTAGGAGCTTTACTCCATTTAAATTCTTTTGGAGTTTAACTCCACAAACAAAAATTCCTTTGGAGTTTTACTCCGCAATAAAAATATTTTTCGGAGTTAAACTCCATTTAAAGTTCTTTAGGAGATTTACTCCATTTAAATTCTTTCGGAGTTTAACTCCACAAATAAAATTCTTTTGGAGTTTAACTCCGCAATAAAAATCTTTTCGGAGTTAAACTCGATTTAAAACTCTTTTTGGAGTTAAACTCCATTTAAAATCTTTTAGAGTTGAACTCCATGTATAAAAAAATCTGGAGCCCTTTGGCCCCCTCATGTGCTAGCACATGAGGAGGAGGGCTCCTATTAAGTGGGAGCCCTTTTTCCCCCAGCATGTGACCCCCCTCACATGCGACCCCCCTCACATGCTAGCATGTGACCCTCCCTCACATGGGGTCACATGCTAGCATGTGACCTTCCATGTCACATGCTAGCATGTGACCCCCCTCACATGCATGTGAGGGGATGCTCCCATTTAATTGGGAGCCCAGGTTCTCCCCGTTTTTTAATTCTTTTTTTTCTTTTCTTTTCTTCTTTCTTCCTTCTTTTATTTATTTAATCTTTTTTTATTTAAAATAAAAATATATAAATATTAAATAAATAAAAATAAATTATAAATAATATTTAAAAATTAAAAAATTTATAAATTAAAATATAAAAAAAATTTCTCTAAATATTTATTTACTTATTTATTTTTGTTTTTATATATAGAATATATATATATATATATATATATATATATATATCTTTCTTTTAACAAATGGAACAAAACAAAAAAAATATACACACCAACGCATCGCACTGAGTTCGCATGTCCAGTTTGACCCGTCAATCGGAGGTTCCCTCGATTCAAAGGCGAGGGGTAATTAACGGCAGCTTAGCCTGCGGCTGTCGGAGATTCGGAGCCCCACAATCAATAAATCCCAGCCTACCCTAGGCAGGGGGAATCTGTACTGCGCTTATCAGCCTGATAAGCGTGCGCGCATTCCCATTTCAATGTGGTGACGAAAAACACCCTACAGGTTCTAGCACGCCCGGTGGGACCCAATCTCTCCTCCCATATTTCGGGTTGAACGTTCATGCGAACTCAATCAATATACATGTCTATATTTATACTAAAAAAAGCTCTTTCATGCAGATTTTCAAGCAATCATTTTTCAACAATGTCTCCAATGATGAACTCAGCTCTCAGCACGGCTTCCATCTCCTACACGATGAAGATGGACGCCAGGACGGTCCTTCCGGCCAGTCTCGGGCGACAGTGGGAGGAGCCGCCGCTACCATTTGGCTCTATTCTGTTCATGCCATCTAACGCCGTCGTTGCTCCTCAAGCTCCGGTAATAGACAAACCGGCCTCGAAAGGCAAGAGGCCAAATGTGGTGATCTTGAGGGCGCCCCAACCTAAATGCGGGTCGGTGTTCAAACGGCTCTCCATGGCCCCAGCTGGGGGAAAAGCCATCAGAACGAAAGAAGTTGCCAGACGTCGCGGGCAAGCCCAGGCGATACCTTCGACGGACACGCGGGCGGATGTCTTCTCAAGCCTCCCCATCACTCATCCTATGGCGACTTCCCGAAGAACAGAAGCCTGCCAAGCGCTCAAGGCAGAGAAGCTGAGGCAGAAGCGGCTCAGATACAGAGCCAACAAAAGGGCTAGGGCTCCGGCTATGTTAAAATTTATGAATTTCCAAAGCCCGGACCGCTCCGCGAAACCAGCTGCCAGTGATGAAAGGATGGCTGAATGTGTTATCCACACAGTCTACATGGTGGGCATGCTTCCCAGCGACAACTTTTGCAGCAAGGATGGGGCCATCACATCTCAAATCCAATCTGGTGTGAATATGGCTTCCACATTCCAAGACTGGCCTCCTCTGGAAAGTAATGAAGACCCTTCCAGTGAGTCGGGCTCGGAAAGCGAAGATGAGCCAACTTTCCATCCTAAGATCGCAGAGCAGCAACTTCTTAAGGAGCTCCAAAAGCAGCTCAGAAACAAAGACAAGGAGATGGCCAAGCTCTACTCAAAAATTGACGACTTGACAAACGTCGTCTTACAGCTCACGGCCCAACTTGCCTCTCAGCCGCCTAATCAAGCGCAAGGCTCTGCTCATGAACCGGGAAACGATGTCCCGAGACAGTCGACGCCTATTCCCTCAAATCTAAAGGTAGGCGGACCACATGAAAGTCAGTCGCATCCTATCTCGGGAAATGTCTTGGCTACCGATGACAGTAGCCCGCTAACTCAAGATCAAATCATGAATTTGGTTGCCAACAAAGTCAAAACATTGGTAGCCGAAGCCGAAGCGCAAAAAGTTGTTAGCAGTAGCGGAGACCATATCCTGCTCAGTATGATCTGGTAGAATTTCCTAGCGGCTATGTCATCCTTAAATTCGGAAGATTCGATGGGACGGGAAATGCAAATCAGCACGTCGCCTACTTTAAAGCCTCATGCGGGAATACAGGGGGCAATGATGCGCTTCTCCTCCGCCAGTTCGTTAATAGCTTGGCCGATATTGCTTTCGACTGGTACGCGAGCATACCGGATGGCTCCGTCATAACTTTCGTCCAAATGGAGTCTCTGTTTCGGCAGAGGTTCATGAGCGTCAGCGATAAAATCACCGTTGCAGATCTCGTAAGGACCAAGCCAAAGAACAACAAAAGCAACACGGATTTTATAACCCGATGGCGCAATCTCTCCGTCAAACGTGAACCTCCGATAGAGCAGGACCAATCTGTCAGCCTCCTCGTCGGAAATCTCAACAATTGGATGGCTCCGTTTCTATGCACCGCGGGTCTCAAAACATTCCAAGAGCTTACTAGGAAAGTTCAGATGCTGGAGCGCTCAAAGAAGGATTCCTCCTCAGATTCCCAAAATAATAATAGGTCCTGGAGAAATCGAAAGGACGATAATCGCAAAGGCGGAAATTCTAACGATGCTGAATCTTTTAACACTTCGGCCAACCGAAATAAGCAGGGGATGAGCGGGCCTAATGCCAACAAGCATCTGAAGCCAGTGTTCGGAGTGGGAGAAGAATCTCCACTGAAAGAAAAGTTGGATAAGGTCTATTCCTTCAGAAAGGACAAAATCCGTAAAATATTCAAAGACACCCTGAGGAACGGTCTACAACTGCCAAAGTCAAAAAGACCGTAGGAAACGAATATGACCGACGACCCCAAATACTGCCCCTATCACAGAGTGATAGGTCATGCCATTGAGGACTGCTTCGTCTTCAAAGATTGGGTCGAAAAGCAATACAAGGCAGGAGAGATAGAACTGTCCAAAGGCGTGTTAACAAACAGTCAAGCCGCGACCGCCAATTTCATACAAACGGAGACCGAAGTTCTTCATGAAACCGATTCTCTCATACATCTGCCTTTCTCTGAAAACAATCGACCACCACGTCATTAAACTCGGAACAGTCGACCTCTAAGTTGTTAAACTGGGAATTTAAGAATATGTAAATAAAAAAATGTGTAAATAAAAAAAAGCCGAAATGATGGGGCAACTCACAATAAAAATCATTGAGTAAAATAAAGATGAAAAATAAAGCCGAAATGATAGGGCAACCGCAAATAAAAAGCCGAAATGATAGGACAATCGCGACCTTTACGATAAGAAAAGCTGAAATGATAGAGCAATCGCGGTAAAAAAAACGGCGAATGATGAGTCGCTCCTGGTACCATAATCCAGTACAGCGATGCAGACACTAACTAAAATTCAATTTCCTAAAATTCTTCCAGCCCTACGGTTGGTCCCCAAGCTGACTATCGTATACAATCCACGGGCTCAAATAATTCTCATCATACCCATGCCCCACCGCAATCACCAGTTACGCGGCCGATCTCTGCCCATGAAATTATGCTCCATTGGGAAGACCCACTCATGTGTCCTCAGGATACATGAGGAGAACAGACATTCGTGGGATCCTTACGACCCACAAAGGAAAAACACACTTGGGGGTCCTCACGACCCCTAAGGAGAAAATGCACCTACGGGATCCTTACGACTCATAGAGAGAAAATGCTTTTATAGGACCCTTACGGCCCATGAAATTGAAAAGCCTTAGGCGATAGGGATCTAAACCTGTCTCCTAAGCCATCGCTTTCCAACAGGGAAAGGCAAATAATGAGTTGCTCCTGGCATTATTCCAGCACAGCAATGCAGATGCTGATCTAAAAACCAATCCCCGAATATCCCAATGGCGAATGATGAGTCGCTCCTGGTACCATATTCCAGTGTAGCGATGCAGATGCCAACTAAATTCCAAATCCCATACCCCAACGGCGAATGATGATTCGCTCCTGATACCATATTCCAGTGTAGCGATGTAGACGCCAACTAAATTCCAAAACGGCGAATGATGAGTCGCTCCTGGCACAATATTCCAGTGCAGCGGTGCAGACGCTAACAAAGTCCCGAAATTTTTTCAGCCCTACGGTCTGGATCATACATCCTGCAAAACCGTATACAATCTACGGGTGTAAAATGACCCCAATCTCTCCCAAGTGCTACCGGCGAGACCACATTCAAAGTCCCACCGGCGGTGAAGATTAAAAAAAAAAGCTATTTCCACAAGCAAAATGGGCACGGATGAAAACCCGAAAGGGCTCCGTGAGTAAAAATAGCTGGACTTCCGGTGAGTTTATGAAAACCCGAAAGGGCGCAAACTCGTGAAAATGAGATGAAATGCTCTCGCAAAGTCCTCTCGACTTTGTGAGGAGAAAATTCCCACATGAGATTCTTACGACTCACAAAGGAGCAACACACTTGGGAGTCCCCACGACTCCTAAGGAGAAAATACACCTACGGGATCCTTACGACCCGTAGGGAGAAAATGCTTTTATGGGACCCTTACGGCCCATAAAATTGAAAAGCCTTGGGTGATAGGGATCTAAACCTGTCTCCTAAGCCATCACTTCCTAACAGGGAAAGGCAAATGATGATTCACTCATGGTACCATATTCCAGTATAGCGGTGCTGTTGCCAACCCAAAAAAACCAATTCCCAAATCCTCCCGGGACAAATGATGAGTTGCTCCTGGCATTATTCCAGTGCCGCAATGCAGATGCCAAACAAAAACCTAAATCCCCAAATCCTCTCATGGCAAATGATGATTCGCTTTTGGTACCATATTCTAGTGTAGCGATACTGATGTCAACCTAAATCAAATCCAACCAACAAGCTCTGCGTCGGAATCATGCTTCGTCTCAGAGTGTACCCCGCGTCGAAATCAAGCTTCGCCTCGGTGTACCTGCCTTCCCTGTCGGAATTATGCTTCGGCTCAGAATCAACCAGTGACCACCCTGTCGAAATTATGCTTCGCCTCGGAATCAAGTCGACTAACAAGCTCTGCGTCGGAATCATGCTTCGTCTCAGAGTGTACCCCGCGTCGAAATCAAGCTTTGCCTCGGTGTACCTGCCTTCCTTGTCGGAATTATGCTTCTACTCGGAATCAACCAGCGACCTCCCTGTCTAAATTATGCTTCGCCTCGGAATCAAGTCGGCTAACAAGCTCTGCGTCGGAATCATGCTTCGTCTCAGAGCGTATCCCGCGTCGAAATCAAGCTTCGCCTCGGTGTATCTGTCTTCCCTGTCGGAATTATGCTTCGGCTCGGAATCAACCAGCGACCTCCTCATCAGAATTAGGCTCCGCCTCGGAATCAAGTCGACCAACAAGCTCTGCGTCAGAATCATGCTTCGTCTCAGAGTGTACCCCGCGTCGAAATTAAGCTTCGCCTCGGTGTATCTGCCTTCCCTGTAGAAATTATGCTTCGGCTCGGAATCAACCAGCGACCTCCTCGTCGGAATTAAGCTCCGTCTCGAAATCAAGTTGACCAACAGACTCTGCGTCAGAATCATGCTTCGTCTCAGAGTGTACCCCGCGTCGAAATCAAGCTTCGCCTCGGTGTATCTGCCTTCCTTGTCGGAATTATGCTTCGGCTTGGAATCAACCAGCGACCTCCTTGTCGAAATTAAGCTCCGTCTCGGAATCAAGTTGACCAACAAGCTCTGCGCTGGAATCATGCTTCGTCTCAGAGTGTACCCCATGTCGAAATCTTGCTTCGCCTCGGTGTCTCTGCCTTCCCTGTCGAAATTATGCCTCGTTTCGGAATCAAGTCAGCCAACAAGCTCTGCGCCGGAATCATGCTTCGTCTCAGAATATACCCCGTGTCGAAATCATGTTTCGCCTCGGAGTATCTGCCTTCCCTATCGGAATTATGCTTCGCCTGGGAATCAACCTCTGTATAGAAATTATGCTTCGGTCAGAATGTCTACCGCCCGTCGGAATTATGCTCCGACCCCTTTGGAATCATGCTCCGCTCGTCGGAATTATGCTCCGACCCTTTGGAATCATGCTCCGCTCATCGGAATTATACTCTGATTCCTGGAATCATGCTCCGCTCATCGGAATGATGCTCCGATCCCCGAAATTATACTCATCGGAATCATGCTCCGATCCCTAGAATCATGCCTCTACTCTTCGGAATTATGCTCCGATCCTCGGAATTATGCTCCGACTCTTCGGAATGATACTCCGACCATAGAATTATGCTCCGCAAATCGGAATTATGCTTCGACTCTTCGGAATGATACTCCGACCCTGGAATTATACTCCGCAAATCGGAATGATGCTCCGATCCCCGAGAATAATGCTCCCCGAGGGATGCTCCGCACCCGGAATGATGTTCCACCTCAAAGTCCAGCTTCGAGATCCATCAATTTCATGGACACAACTCATATGCGCGGTATGCATTTATTGATGGGGGGCACTTTGTTGGGGTCAAAATTTGCACCTCAGTTGACCGGGTCAAAGTCAAGGTCAACCGCAAGTAAGCGGGCCCAAGCCCTAGCCCAAGTAAGTGGGCTCATACCCAAGTCGATTCCCGCGGCCGGCCTCCCCATGTCAAAATAAAAATCATGTAACAAATAATTTTGATGTAATTTTTTGAGCATGAATGTAAGAAAAATAGGCATAAAGCCAAATTTTTGTAAAGTCCATGGCTTATGTGCAAAAGGAAATAGCACATGAGACATGAGATGGGCAAAATACCATTTTGTAAAGCCGAAGGGGCTATATGTAAATGTGTAAGCCTACATAAGGCAACATGATGATGAATAAATCATACACTTTTCATTCCCTCAAAAAACTATGGTTTGTGTCTCCACTCTCTCTTTTTCAAGTTCTTCCTCTATTTTTTCATCTTCCAATTAAATCAAGAGCTTAGCTATTCTTTTTTAAAAACTAAATAGAGTTTTACCATAAACCCACCTTCCAAGACTCCATCAAGAGAAGAAAACTGGTCTCTTTTTTTATCATCCAAGATCTAGATTTTGGAGTTTCAAGAGAACCCATTTTGGGTTCTTTTCAAAAGATAAAGGAGAAAATCTTTTGGAGTTTAACTCCCAAATAAAATTATTTTGGAGTTTAACTCCACTACAAAAATTCTTTTGGAGTTTAACTCCACAGTAAAAATCCCTTTTTAGGGAGTTTAACTCCACATTAAATCTTTTTAGGAGTTTAACTCCATATAAAATTCTTTCGGAGTTTAACTTCACATTTAAAATTCTTTCGGAGTTCAACTCCAGAATAAAAATCTTTTTTGGAGTTAAAACTCCATTTAAAAATCTCTTTGGAGTTGAACTCCATTTAAAATTCTTTTAGAGTTTAACTCCGCAATAAAAATCTTTTCGGAGTTAAACTCCATTTAAAGTTCTTTAGGAGCTTTACTCCATTTAAATTCTTTCGGAGTTTAACTCCACAAACAAAAATTCTTTTGGAGTTTAACTCCGCAATAAAAATCTTTTTCGGAGTTAAACTCCATTTAAAGTTCTTTAGGAGCTTTACTCCATTTAAATTCTTTTGGAGTTTAACTCCACAAATAAAATTCTTTTAGAGTTTAACTCCACAATAAAAATCTTTTCGGAGTTAAACTCCATTTAAAATTCTTTTTGGAGTTAAACTCCATTTAAAATCTTTTGGAGTTGAAATCCATGTAAAAAAAATCTGGGGCTCTTTGGCCCCATCACGTGCTAGGGGGATGGCACTCTTTAAGTGGGAGCCCTTTTTCCCCCAGCATGTGAGAGGTCACATGCTAGCATGTGACCCTCCATGTCACATGCTAGCATGTGACCCCACCTCACATGTTAGGGGTCACATGCTAGCATGTGACCCCCCTCTCTCACATGCATGTGAGGGGAGGCTCCCATTAAATGGGAGCCCAGGTTCTCCCCCCACCCCCTTTTTAATTCTTTTCTTTTCTTCTTTTCTTCTTTCTTCCTTCTTTTCTTTATTTAATCTTATTTTATTTATAATAAATTATAAATAATATTTAAAAATTAAAAAATAATAATAAATTAAAATATAAAAAAATTCTATAAATATTTATTTACTTATTTATTTTTGTTTATATATATATATATATATATATATATATATATATATTAACAAATGGAACAAAAAAAAATACACACACACCAACGCATCGTATTGAGTTCGCATGTCAAGTTTGACCCGTCAATCGGAGGTTCCCTCGCTTCGAAGACGAGGGGTAATTAACGGCAGCTTAGTCCACGGCTGCCGGAGATTCGGAATCCCGCAATCAATAAACCCCAGCCTACCCTAGGCAGGGGGAATCTGTACTGCGCCTGACAAGCGTGCGTGCATTCCCATCTCAATGGGATGGCGAAAAACACCCTACATTAACGATGTTAAGGTATAGGGAGTTGTCTGGCTGATGCTTAAAATCAAAATCTGGATAAACTCAAGGTATGTTTCAGTAATGGCAGTTTGTGGGTTATCCCGGGCTTTGACGAGGGTTAACTTTCTACCATTTGGAAGATCAATGGTTATATTGTTCTTGACTCGCCACCAGTTTTAGTAAAATGGATTCTTTTCAGAAAACATTAGTGGGAGTATTGTAGAACTGGAAGTGATTCCAGAACCACAAACGATTACTGAAAATTTAATAGAAACTAAAAATTCAATTGGTTTCGACATCCCATTAGCCACTCCGCAAATTTGGTAGGTAACCTCAAGCACCCGAGAGGTACTTCGGTCTTCTCAGAGACGGTGACAGGAAGGTTCTTGTTCATCCAGACTAGCCATTGTTGCTGTTCTAGACTATAAGACCCGGCAGGAGGATGAGTATAGCGTCGTTCTAAACCAGCTTTAGAAGTGCACGTTTATATGACTCTGCCAGAGGGTTGTTGTAGTCAGTGGGAGCAGCGGAAGCATATAGAGCAAGTAGATTATGTCTATTTATAGACTAAAGCAGGTATAGCGGAGATAGATCATCTATTTTTGATGTGAGAGTCATAGATTTTGACTTCATCAGAATAGGAGATGGATCTGGTAAGAAGGTAGTAGGGTGTGATGTCCTGATATTTGGATGACATGCACTTTATAGGAAGTGATCTTCCTATACTACGATTGGTTATACTGTGGTTGTCACAAGGTGTTTCTCCACATAGGATCTGGATAAAATATCGGCTTTTTTGGTCACTAGATCTATGGTTTTAGATCTAGATTTGGGAAATGCCTCGATTTTGGGACTTTGACACTATTCTAAAGTGTTTTAGAATGGACAACTCCTGGCGTGGTGGTATATCCGTAGGTGATGGAGTCGCCCTCTCTAAAGTGATGTCTTCTAGACTGATGAGGAAAGGGATTTGCATGATTGCCATATCACTTGCTTAGGCAATTGAGTTAATCATGACATGTCAAGTACCATACCAGATATTGCTTTTGCACTAGCTGCAATAAGCATATATATTAATCCAATCCTGGAGAAACGTTGGGAAGCAGTTATGAATATAAGTGAATGTTCTTAGTATATGGTAACGACAGCCTCCTTCAGGAGGCGGTTATCATTTTAGGCTTCTAAGGTGACCTGGATGACAGAGTGGCTGTCAGAGTTATAGTTTTCCCTCTTTTGAGGGACGGTATGTTGGACAGCATGGTCCAAGCGAATACTGAAGAAAGCATGGCGCAGGATACTGATTAAATTCAGTTGTAGATACAGTCTAAAAGATTTGCTGGATTTGGAATTCATTAGTGAACTGGGTCCCATCAGACATCTAGAAAAACTCTAAGACGTGTATCGTTCATTTCGGGAGATAGTCATTCTTCGCGATATTGAGATATAGAGAAATAAAGAAAGAAACATTGGAGCGGATCCACTCGCTGAGGCTATTTCACGAATGCAATAGTTTCACAAACGGGCTTTGTGAGACTGATTAGTAGAGAAGTTGGGTGTTCGGTATCACACGGGTTGTGAGTATGCAACACCGCAATAATTAGACTTAAGTGCAAGTGGGAGATTGTTGTCTATAGTGCCCTCAAGTCAATTATTGAATCGCAGGCACGTGATTGTGATGATTAAGGGAGGACCTATACCGGGAGAACAGTCTTACTCGAGATGATAGTATGCTATCTGGTTTGTCTCTATCATCATATACAGTATTAGATGGCATTACAGATCACTATTACATGTTGATAGAGCCCATAGGATTCTTTCTTGACTACCAGCATTATGATGGAGATCATATAAGTGGGAGCTGGGTGGTCTATAAGCAAATGGCTTAAGTGTCCCTAGTTGTGGGAGTATTGAGACAGGGCATTAATACATCGGAGTAGACTAGTGTGTACTTATCAAGACCACGACGAGGGGCGGTGATCGGTCTTACAAGCCATTTGCTGGGTTACCTAGCACGGAAGCAAGGTTTCGGGAGGCATCGTCCATGCTAATTTCAAAAATTTGTCGTTCTAGTTAACCTTAACCCTAGAATCTTTACTAGAAAATCCGACAAAAACATATGTACACAACTTTATATCTAAGTGAATAAGGAATACAACCTTTGTAGACCGGTCCATCACTTCTAAAGCTCCGTGTAGTAGTCCCTTCGCTGCGAGTAGTGATCTCCCGAACTATAGTATGGGTTCCCTTGGAGAAATGAACAAGCTTACTCGAAATCTTCGAGGCCGAAGATGATCTACATCGAGGAGACTCAAGATCAAGCTACCTCTTCACTAATATGTGGATTAGTGAAGCAAACACCCTAAACTAAATGGCTAATAGTAGAGAATGATGAAATAGGAAATGGGCTCAATTTAGTTTTCTTTTTCTCACAATATTTTCTCACCTTGAGAAAAGCCAGTAAGCTTTTTCTCATGAAGAAGAAGATGAAGTGATGAAGATGAGAGAATGAACTCATGGGGTGAGAATAGCAACCATGGGTGAGTTAGTGTCATACACTAACTCATGTAGAGAATAAACCATGGGTTACAATAATGGTTAGGTTAATAAATATCTATAAGTAAAACAAAACTAGTGGACTAAGTCAAAGATGATACAAGCTTCTCCAAGCTTCCAAGCATGTCACTAATTTCCTACTAATTTTGATTAACTTTAAATAAATAAAACCATATATTATCATAAGCTTGGTGTGAGTCTTATACACCCATGTCACATGTGGCATCAAGCATGACACAAAATAATGTACATTAATATATATCACATATATACTATATGCACACAAGTGAGAAAAGAAATCTTAAGTGAACTAATATTAGTTAATGTATGTTAATATATCAAATATATAATTATACATTAAATTATTAAATCAACACTTGATTTAATAATCCGGCTATATCACATATAACCGACTAATATCAAATGTAACAATCTATCGAATCAACACTTGATCCGATAACCCAGCTATATCACATATAATCGAACGATATCATATATCGAGAGAATAGATTGTGGTATCACATACGCGCATTAATCTCGGTCCCGCACATATCACATATGTGCTCCTACTTCGTTCGGCATGAACCAGGATACTTCTGTGTAGAACTCTAAAGACTCATCATTACGCCGGCAGTAGGTGATGATCATATCAAACAACCACAAGCCGCAAGCTGTCTGCTAAATGTAACGGCCACCCGGGTATTGAGCGATCAGAAGATCAACAAGCAAGCCCGCTCATACTCCCGTGAATTCAATCAGTAACACTACCGTACAGTCCGGTCTTTTCGTCTGATATGTCGCATATCTCGCCTGGGGGTGGTAAACGCCAGACCCCAATAGCTTGATAAGTCATGCCGATGTGAGGCTTATAACAGGTCGAGAAACCACTGATAACACTTACCAGTAAATCTCATAAACAGCCCTGGCCAGGGACTTTCCTGTTATAGCCAATCGAGCACAGCGCAACATCAACCCCCAATACCGGAAGAAAAAAAATCCCCTCCTATCGCTCATTGCCTCCATGTGACTCGAGACTGTACCCAAAAACCACCGTTTTGCACGTTCTCTTGAACGTGGTAAAGTGGAAATCAAAGTACAGTGGGAATCACACAAGACTCTATAACGATCTCGGATAGACAGACTAACTTGTACTATGATCACCAGAGAACTGCCATCTGACCTGAGGTATAATACCATCTAAGAGTTCTCGGTGAGTCCGACCAGTGTACCCAGTCTCCACTGGGCACCCGTGTATCTTCTCTGATGTCAAACACCAATGGATATGGGATCATCCATCGTCCATCTACATGGGTCGAGAAGGTATACGCTAGTCTACTCTGGTGTATCGATACCTCGTATCGATACACCCACGACTAGGGTCATTAAAGGATGTACTCACGGACTACCTTTGCCCCACCAGCATGATCTGCATCATAATCTAGGTAGTCAAGTAAACATCCTAAGGGCTTTATCAACATGTAACAGAGAGACAATCAGTGTACATGTTAAGATAAAGAGTAACCAGATAGCATACTATCATGTCGAGCAAGAAAGTCCTCCCTATGTATGTCCATGCATCCACTATAATATACATCATATGTACAATAATGGCCTCTAGGTCATACATATAGCTCATACCATTGGTGTCAGTTATTCACATAAGATAGTATACAGGTGCTCATTGGGTTATGAGTATACTGGACGGACTCGCCGGGAACATGCTAGTTGGTATTATTCCTATTGTCAGATAGCAGTTCCCAGGCGACCTGAGTACAGGTTGGTCTGTCGACCTGAGATCGTCATTTTTCTCGTGTGAGTTCCCACTGTTCTTTGATTACCACCCTACCACAGCTCAAATGAGTCGTGCAAACAGGTTTTAGTTGGGTACAGTCCCGAGCCACATGGAGGCAGTGAGCGGAATTTCGGGGATTCGTCTCTCCTGGTATTGGGGGTTGATGTCGCGCTGTGCACGGGTGGCCATCACCAGAAATCCTCGGCCGAGGTGGACGATAATTATTGATTTGGATCTGTAGTTTCTCATTGGGTGATGGGCTTCATTCCATCACAAATTATCATGTTAGTAGGGTCTGACTTTATCCTCCCCCTAGACTCGATATGCGATACTCTTAGACGAACAGACAGGACTGTATGGAGATTGTTACAGACAGGCTCAGTAGGGGTTTGGATGGACTTGCTCGTCGGCCTTCCTTTCGCTCAATACCTGGGTAGCCGTTACGTACAGCTAGTGTCGCTGACGTGCTTGTGGTTAAACCCACTGCCAGCAATTGACGAGTCTTTAGAGTCCCACACAGAGGGTTTCCCTGGTTCTGGAAAAACGATGTAGTAGCCGTATTGGATACGTGCAGGGTTCCGATCGATTGATTGTACTATGTAACCAGACTTTCGATCGGACAGTTGATAATATTAGTCGGCTCGAGTTTGAGCCGGATTATTAAATCAGGTGTTGATTTAATAATTTACATATATATATATATATATATATATATATTTCGATATGCATATTCTAGTATTATGTTCTTTGTGTTATTCTATCTCTTTGGGTATTCGTATTTCGGTACAAATACAGGTATGTATATATAGTAGAATGTAATCCGCATTTTTTACAGATAACATTCTACAAGGTGGACACCTCATTTTGGATTTACCACTTATTTAAATGGATAATGAGGTGACAATGATTTGAGGAGAGTATGATGAGGGCTATGCTAGCATACTGTGCACAAATGAATTGTTAATTCATTTGTGCATACCATTCAAGTATGGTGTCATTTTAAAATTGAAAAGAATGGTTTTACAAAACCAAGCATTGGATTTTCTCTCTCCAAGGATGGTTCATTATTTTCTTCACTTGAGTTTTGAGCTCTCCTCACCATTTGTGCTTCACTCCTCTCTTGATTTTCTTGGTTTCCTTCACCTTCATCTATCACCTCCCCGCAACCCTCTCATGTGTTGAGAATCATGAGAGGAAGTGAGATGAGATAGCCAAATACTTTAGAACACTCACTACAGCCTAGGCTTTCTAGATTAGCAACGTAGAAACCCTAGTTGCTACACTTGCATTCTTGATGTGAAGCTAGAGCCATTACTACATCCTTCGGGTGGATCGTCTTCGACGAAGGGAGACCGGCGGCCAAGCTCAACCAGACATACCTCAAGGAGCTAAGGAGGAAGACGGAAGACCGAAGGATTTGGTTCTTTTGGTATAATCTTTCTAACTTATAGTTTAGCTCATATGCATGTTTTGTTATCTAGGGCTTATGGATCGATCCGGGTATCGGGTTATGGAAGCGCCAGATTTTGTAAATTTTTGTTCTGCAAACGGCCACGGTTTGATGGCCAGGGCGCTGCCGTAACCTAACAAGTTCAACCTGTCATTTCTTGATTGGATTAAACCGACCCGTATGACCCTTAACATAGTCAACAAAGCCGTACGACTATCCTAATCCAATCGCATCATATGGTTACAGATAAGCACTAATTAGCTACCGTACACTACGCCTTAACATAGTCAACAAACGTAGCATGAATACTAAATGACACTTATTTGAAATGATGGAGGGCTACGGCTGGTTTTGAAAAAAAACCTTTAACGTAATGAACTTGATATCGTTGTAGAATTTAGTGATTTTTGAAAAGGAGTGTCTTGAGGCTTTTGTTAGTTTCGCTAAAGAGGTCACTCTCTGGGAAAGGATATTGCCTCTTTCCTCATCGAATGAGGTGCTGGATATTTATCAAGGAATACCACTATGCAAAGAAAGAACTAGAGAAGCTATCAAAAGACAAAACCGAGTGGGTTGTAGTATTTGCCAGTTTCGCTAAAGAGGTCACTCCCGGTAATGGGATCTCGGTTCTTTCCTCTTCGAATGAGGTGCTGGATATTCATCAAGGAATACTACTACGCAAAGCAAAAACTAGAGCTACCCTTTTTGACAATTTGATTCTACAACATATTTAGGTTTCTTTTCTTTCATTAATCTCATTAATGAAGTCCCATCATTTAATGTTTCCTAAACATCACAGAAAACGAAACGAAAATAGAACATACGCTTATACCATCCGCATTCGCCACTGGTCCCTGTCATGCACCGTTTGGTTACTTAACTACCGACAGAGCGGGGGCTGGACTAGCGCGGGTGCAAAACATAAGCAACATTTATTATATATCATATATATAATAAAACATTCGTCTCACGCGGTTATAAGATCACTTCACAGAACCAAGCAGCAGAAGTAACATATGAAATATTGGATATACTAGGATGTCCGTGTTTTAAATTTAGCCAGTAATGTAAAACACTGATTCCACGGTCGTGATGAATAACCAAACCCACATCCCTAGACCCCTACGAGAGCGGCAAATAACCCTACCAATTCTAGAGTTAGGAGACCCGGTCTCAACTCCTTGAGATGGTCTCCTACTGGACTCTAGAACCCGGTTACTTGTGCTCCCCTCCTTGGGTCTATCCTAATACGGAAAAGTAAATAATATACATCAATGGTGACATCATCCTTAACCCGAAAGTGCCCCAATAAAAGAATATTACATACAAATTTTACATGAATGAAAATAAAAATTATCATCTCACATAAAACCCCCGGCTATTCAATCATGAAGATCCAATAAAACATATCACCAGCAACACATAACATCTCATGTCATCAACGTAAGTAAATATGCGTCTTTCGAAACTCCGTTGACATATAGCAACGTGATCGGGATACCCCACATATTACACTTACGGTCACAGAAAAGAAATAGAAAACTACAATAATTAGATTCCGTATATCCTTAGACAACATAAACCCAGAATATCTCATATTCCGGATTTCATGCATAACCTATAAATCTTGTATTTTAGTCCCAAATTGAAAAAACTTTTCAATTATTTTAGTCGGGTAATTCAACAGGATTCCCGACTACATTATCGGATACTCGTCGGAAGCTTTAGCATATGGTCGCACCTCTGATGCCATCGACGAAGTGCACTAAGGCGGAACACCGTGGCCGCGAGCACCCGAATGGGTGCTTTTGGCAACGGGGTTCTCCTATAGTCACTTGGTCGGGGCTATGGGGCATGGCTGTCTACTAGAGTTACTCGGCGAGTATTTGCGTACAATACGCAATTGCGACGGAGTTTTGATCCGAATCAAAATTTCGTGGCAACCGATTAACCGAGACTAAAATATTAGATTTACAATATACTAACTAGTTTTCACAAAACTAATTGATCCGGATTCTAAATATTGTATCACATATCATCAAGATCTATACGAAGTTAAACATTTCGAACGGTTTATGAAACTTCCACCAATTTCAGAGACCTCAACAACTTGAGAAGCATTAAAAATACCCAGAATGTGATAAGTGCCAATATGGAGCAGCACAAGAAAAATGATACCTCAACAACCCTAACTTGTTATGGAACCGCGACCAAACATGGTGTTTGGCCGCGCTTCCGCGGCCGTTTCTTGGAGTTGGGTTCGCAAATTTCTTGAGGATCTATATAAAACCCTGCACAATTTTTTGGATATTTTTAATCACGAAAATTTCAAAGTTTGAAAATTCGACAGAAACTATACAAAAAATGCGGGTTTGAAAACCGATCAAATACTTTAACGTCGTAATGACCTACCCTAGAGTTCTAGCTTGGCTCTGATACCATGAGAGTCAACCCTAGCACCACCATGAGGTTTTAGTAGCATCAACCATACCGAATTTTAAAATTTTACAGGTGCTATGCTAGATTAACCAAGATCATAACTAGAAGATTAAGGTTTGCAATGATGATATGAACTAAACTAAAGAAGTGAAAGAGATTATACCCTCGTAGATCGAGTCCTTCACTTCTTAAGCTCCGGGTTATAGTCCACGCGACTCCACTAGGCTCCTCTTCGAGTTTGAATGAGCATCCTCTGTGATTTTCGCGCTGAAGACGATTCACCCGAAGTCCCTTTAGCTCAAGTTACCTATTTACTAAACTATCTTTTAAGCGAAGAAAACACGCTACACTTGATTGCTATTCAAGTGTAGGATGATGAAGTAAGGGTTTGGTTTAGCTCACTAGTTTGTTCAAAACTCCATGGTTCACATCACATGTGAAGGATTGGAGTTTTGAGGCATGAGGAAGAAGAAGAAGAAGATGAGAGCAAGCTAGAGAGCAACTAAAGAAAATGGATAAGGCTCAAAATAAAAATGAACTCATCTCATCAAATGAACCACACTCTCACTTATTGAAGCATGGTTGAATTTTGAATAAATTTATTCAACCATACTTCAATAGTGTTGTAAGACTAATAAACAAATATAAAGCCCATGCCACAATCCATGCTCCCATTTACACCTCATTTTCTATTTTTCACAAAAATAGAAAATCATGCCATGCTTAATATATATATATATATATATATATATATATATATATATATATATATTAATATACATTAAGTAAATAATTAGTGAGCTTATGATATTAGTTAAGATATAATTATATCAAATATAATATATATCACATTATTAAATCAATACTTGATTTAATAATCCGGTTATATCACATATGACCGACTAATATCATTTATCTGTGTATCACATTATCAAATCAACACTTGATACGATAATCTAGTTATATCACATATAACCTAACTTGATAACAGATAACTGCCAGATTAAAATACGGTATCGCATACAAGTATTTAATCTGGCCCTCGCACATATCAGCATATATGCCCTACTCCTTTTCGCTTGAACCAGGAAACTTCTATGTGGGACTTTAAAGACTTGTCAATACGCCAGCAGTATGTAATGATCACATCAGTCACCTACAATCCGTTAGCTTTATTAGCTAGACGTAACGGCTACTCGGGTATTGAGCGATATGAAGATCAACAAGCAAGATTGTCCATGCTCTCCATGAAGCCTATCAGTAACACTATCGTACAGTCCGGTCTCTTTGTCTGATATGTCGCATATCATGTCTAGGGGTGGAAATCGTCAGACCCCAGTAACGTGATAAGTCATGCCGATGGATGGCCTATAACGGTTCGAGAAACTACTGATAACTCTTATCAGAAAATATCAGCAGCAGCCCTTGCCAGGGACTTCCAGTTATAGCCAATCGAGCATAGCGCAACATCAACCCCCAATACCGGGAGAGACACAACCCCTCCTATCGCTCGTTGCCTCCATATGATTCGGGACTGTACCCAAAATCCACCTGTTTGCATGTCTCCTTTGAGCGTGGTAGGGAGGAAATCAAAGCACAGTGGGAGCCACACAAGACTCTATAACAATCTTGAGTCTACAGACTAACCTATACCAGTGTCACCAGAGGACTGCTATCTGACTATAGGTATACTACCAACTAAGAGTCCTCGGCGAGTCCTGTTCGGTGTACCCATTCTCTAATGAGCACCTGTGTTCAATCTTTGATGTCACACACCAATGGTTGTGGGATCAACTATCGCCCTCTAAGGGACAAGAAATGTACACAATACTCTAATCTGGAATATCGATGCCCTGTCTCGATATCCCTCGACTAGGAACTGTTAAAGGATGTACTTTTGGACCACTCTTGCCCTACTAGTATGATCTCATTATAATCCTGGTAGTCAAGTACATATCCTAAGGGTTTTATCAACATGTAAGAGAAAGACAGTATAAGAATACCAGTCCACATGTTAAGACAAAGAGTAACCAGATTGCATACTATCATGTCGAGCAAGAAAGTCCTCTATATATATGTCCAAGCATCCACTATAATATACATCAATGTACAATAATGGCCTCTAGGGCATACATATTCCTAACATGAGGCAACTCGCACTCAATATCATGAGGCAACTCGCACTCAATATCATGTGCACATGGACGGCAGGATTTGTGTCTTTTTCCAAAACAATTGTCATTCATAACTCCATTAATTTTCAGTGTTGTCTAACCTAAATAGTCAAGCACTCACTTTCTCCGTCTCCCGGGGGCTCGAGAGAAATGATTCTGCTTAAACCTATATTGATCTAGAGTCCTTAAAGATTTATTCTTGTTTGTTTACCTTGTTTTCATTTCTCGATGGGATTTTATGAAAAAATACTTTAATATTGTTTAAAAATAAATCTCGAGAGTGATTTAGAATGTTAAGAGTTTTATGAAAAAGTATTTTACTTTTAGTGGTATCTTAATAATGAAATCTAGTTTTTAAAATTTGATGGTATTTTTATGAAAACGACCACTTTTGGAAATTTGATGGTATTATATTAAAACTTTAATCTTTCATTTTAAAATATAATTTTCACAATTTATTTTTATTGCAAATACGGATTCATAATTTTCCAAAGTTAAATTTGTTTTAAAAAAATCGTATTTCCCTAAAAAATCGTATTTGTATTTTCTTCCGAGACCGAATTCTCCGTGAGGAGTTCTGTATCCCGCTATACTATCCCAAGAACATGCGATAATCCGCACCATCCGTAAATGGTTTCCCCTAAAAGGGTTGTAGAAGCATAATTGCAAAGGTCTTAAAAATATCGATTAAAAACATTTACTTGTAAAAGCAATGGTATTTTATTGTAAACTGTATTCTTCAAATTAAAAATACATCTAAAACTTCGTGCTATGAAACCATAGTGAATATGATGGGGTAAGTCGTTACCCCGTGAATTTCCTATAGGTATATATTTCTAGATTTTGATAAAAAGGTTACTTTTAAAGTTCATGGTATTTATATGAAAAAGTTTGTTTTATGTTTATTTCGCATGAAATTTTAATTACATAAAAAGGTAAATGATGTGAATAATAATTTAAGCTGATATTAGAGGATGTGAAATATTCACATAGCAAAGGTGATAAATCATTTTAAAAGAAATTTATTCAACCTAACTCCACTTTATCGATTTTAGTTTTAAGAATCGTTTTGAGCTGAAACGAAAGAGATAGGAAGGGACTTACGGTTTTAGAGCGTTGATAGGAGAGGAAAAGAGAGGGAGGAAGCCTTCAGGGATCGTGGTAGCATCAAGAGTAGCTTCGATCTTCGATAGAACGAACTTTGATCGCTAACTTCACTTCACTAGCCTTAACTCTTCTTGAACTTAGAGAATTTTTGAGAAATTTTCAGAATAGGGGAGAGCTAGGGAATGGTGTAGTACTTATAAGGATGAATATAGGTATAGGGTGAATTAAAAAGAATTAAAAATTTGAATAAAGAAAGTGTAAATGGATGGATGAAGAGGTGGAGTGCTTTTTTTTTATTTGCAGAGAAATCAAACAAGAAAATAGAGTAGAGGGGAGCTGAAGGGGTGCACGGGTAAAGAATGGAGCGATTTGGGCTTATCTGAACCGCTGGTAGCGGCCAAGGAGGGGATTTAGGCGGTCGAGATTTGTCTAAGTCTCTCGAATTTTGTGCCATGTGTTTTAATCTGTGTTAACTCCTTATTTATCCCATTTGATTTTTCTGAAACTTTTCAATTCTCTGTGTATTGCACGTGCAGCTCTTGAGCTTCCGAAAAGTCAAAAAGAAAAATATTAAAAATAATTGGGACTAATGGTAATCGAACATACAGGCTATGGCACAGCAGTGGAGAGGCTTAACCAGTAAGCTACAAGCTGTTTCTTTTTTTTATTGAACAAAATTAACTTATAACTCCTAATCAGGCTGAAATATGCTTTCTATACAATGAACAACTTACATTTGTACAGCAATTTCAGAGTCGTTACAATTGCCTAGCTGCAATTGCAATAATTGCCTTGATGGCATTATAGCCAACACTATTTGCATGGCAAAGACCTCATGTCGAGGACCCCTTTTAGGTGTCTTCCTAGGCTTTGGAACCGCTTTTTTTATGGCTCAAGTCTGTTCACCAAGTGGGTGTGTACTCCTTCTGAGACAGCCAATTTGGAGAGCGGACACAAGAGTCATCATCCAAAGCGGAACCAGTCTCATCCAAAGTGGGCCCACTCAATAAGATAGAGTAGATTTGCCGGATATTTTATAGAGGTTAACAAGTGCTCCCCACTGATCTTTTCATATGTCCTAAACACGTGGGAAAATTAGTGTTCCCTTTGACTTTTATGTCTGGTGTGTTCCCAGTGTTCCCATTGACTTTTATTGACTCGGAACCAGTCTCATCCAAAGTGGCCTCACTCAATAAGATAGTTAGAGTAGATTTTTTGGGTGTTTTTATGGAGGTCAAAAAATGCCCCCACTAATCTTTGCACGTGTCCTAAATGAAGGAACTAGTGCACTCTAGGTAGCAATTTTAACATATGAAATCATAGGGTTTTCAAAAAACTGGAGAGCAATTGTTCCAAACATGAAGATCCATGCTAAAGATTATAACTTGTAACAAACAAAAGAGAGCAAACCAGACTACTATGTTGAAACTACAACCTTTGTAGTATCTTCAAGTGCTCCCAAATTGTGTTGGACTTTATTGTAGGTTCGTTGAAACTTCATGGAACAAGCTTGCTTACCCATCTCTTCCATAAAAAATGATCCACCTTGAAAGCTCAAGAACTTTGGTTTCAATATCAAATTGAGATAACCTAAGTAATTAGGTTGCTAATCTAACTAGTTATGAGTTGTAGTTTCTTCTTCACTATAATTTTCTCTCTTTTTATTTTCTTTTTCTAATTTGTTTTCTCATAAAAGAGGAGGAAGGAGATGAGAGCTTCATGGCTAAAAGAGAGGAAGAAGTAGTGAATAAAATTCATTAACCGTCCACTTAAAAAGGAGAATGGTTACTAATATAATTCTCTACAAAATCCTAGCCATAGGATTTAATTAAGCTACCAAGTGTCCACTCTCTTCTCTCCCCTCCACATGTCATCCTATAGAGTGAGGCTAAGGATATGTAATTCCCTTGGAATAACATAAGCTAAAGAAAACAAAAGAAAAAGAATAAACAAAAATATATATATATATATATATATATATATATATATATATATATATATTACAACATACTAAAGATATATACTTGTAATTGTTATCCTCCATATTTAAAATACATAAAAGAGAGATTAATTAATAGTGACATTATAATAGTAAATACATATGCAATATATATGTATTAAATATTAAATCAGCACCCGATTTAATATCTGTCTTTCCAAAAAGACCGGCTAGTATTACAACCGTCTGATTACCATCGGTGTATAAAATACACTAGTTTTAATCGAACCCAAGCACGTACTAATGTACCGCAACTACAACATTTCACCAAAGTCGAAAACCCTGTGTGTGAGACCTAAAAACTCAACGAATACGTTGGCAGTGAGTTTACAAAAGAAAACCCTGAAAAATTCACAAGTACGTCAGCGGAACTAGCTGTACGTAACGGCTACCCAGGTATCTGTTGAAAAGGATCGACAAACAAGCTCATCCGAAACCCTAACTGAGTCTATCAGCAACATGTACCATACAGTCCAGTCTGTTCGTCTGAGAGTATCGCATATCCGGTCTAGGGGTGGATAACGTCAGACCCCTAATAACCTGATAAGTTGTACCGGTGTCAATCCCTATCACTAATCGAGAAACTACAGATCATAATCAGTAAATCCCATCTGTCTAGTCCTAGGTCTTATGGTGATGGCCAACCATACACCGTGCAACATCAACTCTCAATACCAGGAGAGACGAATCCCCTCTATTTCTCACTGCCTCCAAGTGCTTTGGGACTGAACACAAAAAATACCTGTTTGCACGACACTTTAAAGCCATGGTAGGGAAGAAATCAAAGCACAGTAGGAACACACTTGACACAAATGACAATTTCAGGTCGACAGACTACGTTGTACTCATGTCACCTGAGAATTGCTATATGATAATATGTATAATACCATCTAGCATGTTTCCAGTGGGTCCGTCCAGTGTAACTCATAACCTAATGAGCGCCTGTATAAAATCTTTGGTGACTGACTGACACCAATGGCTGTGAGACCGTCCATCATCCCTCGTCGGGGTTAAGAAATACATACACTAGTCTACTCTGAAATATCGATGTCCAGTCTCGATATTCCCACGACTAGGGAAATTTAAGGATGTGCTTATAGACTACCCAATTCTCACAAGTGTGATTGCCACCATAACCCAGGTAGTCAAGCATGAATCCTATGGACTCTATCAATATGTAATAGTAATCTGCTATACCACACAAGATATGTACATAATGATATGGTCAAACCAGATTGTATACTATCATCTCGAGTAAGACTGTTCTAACCATATAGTTCCTCCCTCAATCATCATAATCGCATGCTTGCGATTACAATAATTGCATTGAGGGCACTATATCCAACACTAAACACGTGGGAAGCTCAGTGTTCCCTTTAACTTTTATGTATGGTGAGTTGCAATCTCCACAAGACAACTGATCGGCTTCCGTGCCAAAGTGTTCTCAAATTAGAAATATCGGTCTTCATACTACAGTTTCAGTTTTCGTACCACGGTATTGGTTTCTATACCACAATTTTGATTTTTATAGCATGGTATTAGTTCTATACCACAGGGTTTCAATACCACTCTTTTGTTTTCTGTATCGCGCTTTTTAGTTTCTTTACCACAATATTGGTTTCCATACCACAGGGTTTCCATACCACGCTTTTCTACGGTCCATTCGGAGTGGTTCAAACCTTTCGCCGAGACTGACGCTGGTAATGTAGGGTTCTTCATCCTGCCCCCAGATCCAGCTACCATAAACATTTGGTAGAGTAGCTCTTAACCTTCAGTTTTGTTTCCGAAGAGTTCCTATTTTCCTTACGACAACATTGTCGGGGTTTCTTTGCACTGCTTATCCCCTGTGTGAGTTGTGCTCTTCGTTTTCTCTTACTTTTGGCGTGTTGATATTTGATAACCGCCATTGAAGCATTCTTACGAACTATACGAAGTAGTTCGAAATGATTGTTTAAGCTGACGCCAGTAGCATGAGACGTTTTGTTTTGCCCCTAGACTTTGTCATCGTGGGTTTTTGGTATAGTAGATATCAACCTCCGGTTTTGTTTCCGAAGAGTTTTATTTCCTACATTCCCAACGACAATATCGTCAGGATTGTTCAACATTATTTGCCCCATGTATGCGGTGTTTGTTCATACCAGAATATTGCATTTTATACCGCCCATTCTTACGCTCGGTTGTTTATAGGTAGGTGCTTTTAATCCGTGTTTGTTACATATTTACAGATTACAGGTTTCCAGTACAAATATTGCAAATCAAGACAAAATCTCCACAGTTACGCCAAAAGCAGAACATCTGTTGACAGCAGATAAAAGCCGGGTTCCGGTCATCCATATCCGTCCAGTGCCGAGTACCAGTTCCTGAGACAAGACATATGACAGTGGTCATTCGTGTCTGGGACAAGCACAGAGCACGAGGGGGGCTGCACAAGAATCAATGGGTGCGCGGAGCTCGAGGGAGATAAAGTCAAAAGTAAAGAAAAGAAAGCAATCTTGGACTAAGAAATCTGAAGATATTCTGGAAGATTTTGTGCAGTTTCAAGTTTTCAAACACGAGGAAAAAGTAAACCAGGGAACACGACAAAACGCCACGACCCAACTCGACCATATGGCCGCGGGACCGTGGCCAATAGGGGGTATTGGCCGCGGATCCGCGGCCAAGTGGGCCCCTCTCCCTGTCATTTTTTCTGGGCAGTTTGGTAATTTTATATTGGTGCAGATTCTTGCCCTAGGTTTTCATTTTCCCTGCCTATAAATACCCCAGTTTTGATCAAACCAAGGGTGTCAATTCTTTGTTCCTCTTTTGTAGGTTTTAGTGTAGTTCTTCTTCTTCTTCTTCATTCTTCCTCCATGGAAATGTAGTGAGAGCATTGAGTGGATGTTAATGAAGATGAGGGTTTTTGTATCATTCTCTTTTGTTTAACTTCCCCTTGAGATTCTTGCTTTCTCTTGATCATTCAACCTCTTCATTGAGCTTGAAAGGTTAAGGGTTTGTTATTGATCTCAAGGGTCATATTTTCTTATGGAATTGGTTCTTCACTTCACATGAGTTCTTTACCCTTCTCTTGATCTTGCAACCTCTTGATTGAGCTTGCAAGTTTAAGGGTTGGCTATTGATCCCATGCTTGTCTTGAGTTCTAGTTTCTTGTTCTTGTTATTGCTTATTTATTACTTGCTTTACATTCATGCCTTACTTTCTTGCAATTTATATTCATGCACTTACTTACTTGTAATCTTTTCTTTTCTTTGTTCTTTTCTTTTGCTCTTCTTTGTTCTTTTTGTGAATGGTTGTAATTATTGTTGTTGTTAAGAATCAATACGATATTGTAAGTTAACGTTTCTTTGCTCATTTCCTTTTCCCGTTATTTTCCATTGAACTCCGCCCAAACGATACGCAAGCGCTCCGTTAGGCACCCTACCCTAACAAGGTAACGGTGATTCCTAACCGCGACCGATTGCGTTCGGTTTGGCCGGAGGCGAAAGCAAGAGACAAGAACGGAAGGACAAGGGTAAATAAGCCGGATTCCACGAATACCGCGCTTAAATCCCCTAATCCACGTTGTTGCCGATTGCTCTAGCTTCAATTGGTCAAGACTCGGCTCAAAGGTTTTGAGTACGGATTTCTTTAGCTTACAATCTCGTATCTTTTCTTAACAACTTTATACTTGCAAATAATACACATAGGTTAGATTGAACAAACATATACACATTCTTTATTGACTCGTCTAAAACAAGAAAGGACATACAACCATCTCCCTGTGGATCGACCCGTGCTCAACCGGCTAGCTGCAAAGCGACACCGTCTTGATTACGGTTAACTTTTAATTCTTTCAATCAAATGGCGCCGTTGCCGGGGAGACGGTAGCGTTTTTTCTTTCTTGTTATTCGGGTTAATATTATTTTTGTATATATTTATAAATAAATAAAATATCTTTTTGTTATTTTTGATCATTTTTGTGGGCAAGAGTGCAGATTTTTGCGGATTTGCAAACTGCGATTGTGGGAGCAAAGTGTACGTTCAAAGTTAAGGTAATTACGAAGTACAGTGCCAAAGATCCGGGTAGTTTGACCCGCGCAAGCGAACTTTCCAAGCTTATCGGATTTGATTCAATGGGGGTTTCCTAACCCAAAAACTTAACGGTACGTACTTTACTAACACCTTCTTCTCAAATCTGACGCATCCAATATACTATTCTTTGCAGGATTCTTTGCAAGTTCGCTAGCAAACGCTAAAAATTGACTAACCCATATTTGTTGCAGTGCCGTGCTTAAACAAAAAAACGATTGTTTGATTCTTTATAGAATTTTTATTGAATTACGCATTGCATACATTAATACGGACTTAAGGGCAAGCGAACCCCACAACATACGGTAAAGGATTTCATCACCTTTTCCGTGGCCCACAAATCACGAACTTGAGCATAACGTTTACCCGCAAAATTTTTAAAAGAAATTAGACTTTAAGCCTTAAGGACTTCGCGCTCACTAGGAGAAGTTAACTGTGTTTAGAACCTCGCTTAACGGTATATTGTTTACGGGGCGTCTAGGAAAGTGTTAACGGCGAAACCGCCAAAAGAGAAAGGGTTATTTAATTAAGGAACTTCGCGAAAGCATTGGAAAAGCTCCCCTTATCTCTGCACTTACCTGGCCTCGTGATCAGTGTATCTTGAGCCCGTTTCTCGACACAGTTTTACTTCGACAATCAAGTTCTGGAGCAGGTCTAGTTGACCTAGGTGAACCCTAGAACGATTAGGTGTGTGGTATTTTTGTGTCGTGATTGTTTTTGTCCATATTCTTTTTGTGTGTATATTTCATTCTTTTGTTAATATATAGCTAAAATAAACACAAAAAAATCACATTCTTTTTCCCCTCCTTTTCTCTACCTTTCTCTCTCTCTTCATATCATGGGTACCCCACCTCGCAAAACTCTTGCCGAACTTTGGTACCCACAACCAGACATTACCTCATACGGTTCTTGTTTTGGTCGAACTTCGAACGACCCCTCCATGCCCAAAATTTCTTTGAAAGATCGGATAGACGCGTCTAGGACGAACAACTGGACCCCGCAATCCACTTCGAATCAACCATTTCAAACATTCACCCCTTCTTGCGTTGATACCCCTTTTGAAAGTCCAGTTGTAGCCACCAGACCTATGTCTCTTGCTGAACGTATTGAACAATCTCGTAGCCGATCTTTCACTCCTTTCACCACTTCAAATTCTTGGGATCAACAATTTCATTCACCTTCCTATCCAAATGTTGATCCTGCTCCTGTCCAGCCATTCAACTCCTACCAATCCTACCCTACTTTTGCACCTTCCTTAGACATTACTTCAGAACCGCCATTTGGGAGTTTTCAGTATCCAAACAACTTTGAATCTTTTACTGAAACCCCTTCACAACCCATGTCTAGTCTGGAACAATCGTTGGAAGACTTTAGGGTAGCGTCAAGCCAACAGATGATGGATTTGAATGCGTCCATGGCCGCTCTCATACAACCTACTGACCCGGTAGCTAGTTTCCAGCTAGCTCCAAATTTTCCAATATATGATGAGGCGGTAGGACAGGCTGAGAATTTGAGTGGAGAAAGTGAGCTGTATACCCTTCCAAATCAAACCTACCCGTCTCAACTTGAATCCCACAACTCCTGTGTTGAAAGTCTATCAAGTGTCCCAAATGAATTATCAGTTGAAGATAGAATGTTTAATGAGTTATGCGACTTTGTAGTGTTTGATTTGCCAGATTGTGAAGGGACCTTGCCAAGTAAAACCACACCCAATCCTTTTGACCTCTACACCTCCATCTTAGGACCTGAATTGATTAAAATCCATGCTTTTGATGAGGTGTCTGAGAATATTGATTTTCACTTGATTAAGGATTTGACGCTGGGAATATTTTGGATGATGAACCCATAGATTTGGCTGAGTTTTTCTCTTCAAATCATCATCCCGAGTCATTAAATGTTTTTCCCGAACTTCATATGCGTCTTGATATTGATGATAAAGGCATGGATGAGCTTAACTTTGAGGAGAATTCTGAGGATAGTTTTGAGGATGAACCAGTTATAATTGATGAGTCGGATTTTCCAATTCATCATGTTCCTTTCATTGACTGTGTACACCCTCCTGAACCTTTACCTGATACCCCTCCTCGATCACTCCTCTCCATCGTTCCGACCTGGCAAGAAACCGTATCATTTTCACTTCCTGTGTCTGGTTTACCAGGTTCGGCGTACCCATGGTTTCTTACGAATCTTGAGGGATTTGACCCAATTTCTCGCCATATTGATAGATTAGTACAATCCATCTTTTTACATCGATCATTACAGATTGTACTAATTTATTCAATCCATTTCCACCCTCAAGTTCGTATTCCATTTCTTTCTCCCTTCCGCCATTCTTCTTCTTATATACCGAGACCGTATCCCGCTTCTATCTCCATACGGTCTCGCGTATTCTCCAATTCTTTCCTCTTCACCTTCTTTCACCAACCCGCATATTACAGAGATAAAATTTTTGAATGGTTGGTGTTAACTTTTGGCCTGTGTAAGGCCTTGTATAGATTGATACTGTTCTCTTTCCCCCCTAATCCTGAACTTCAACGCTTAGCAGTGGAAACACTGTTTTACTTAAGTTTAGGGGAGGACACCTTTTTTTTGTATATATTTTTTTTGGTTTTCCTTTTTTGTTTTGTATATAATTTGTTTTTAGGGAGAGCGCCGAAAATTTTGACCCTCTTGGTATAGCCTGACAGTGAGGGCACTGTCAAGTTTAAGTTTGGGGGTGTGCTTGGTAAACTTTCTGTAAGTGCACGGCGGCGCCCCGGCCGTCAATCCGACGGCCAAATGCGGAAACGGTGATAAACTTTAATTTTGCGGACTTAGCAAACCGGCACCACCGCGCACTAAACCCCGGATCGTGCCATTAAACTTATTCTAGCTAAGTACAAGATGGGGAAGAGATATACCGAGTGATCCGAGTCCTCCGGTCTTCTCGTCGCCGTCCCGATCTCATGCGGAAACTCCGGTCTCCATCTCCTCGCCGGAAGGGCACCACGTCGCCGGATTCTTTTACGGGCTCCCACCTCTATACCGAGGCAACTCGGGCGCGAAGTTGGCTAGCCGACGCGCCCAAGATTTGCTGTAGAATAATGTAGAACCGTTGTCTCTTTGGGGTTTAAGAGGTTGCCATTTATGGAGGAATTTGTACAAGGATTTTTCATGAACACTTGATGAAAAATGGAGCTTGCCATGGAAAAAAAAATGAGCTCGGCCAAAGGCATTTGTGCTCACTGGAAATTGAAATGAAGCCAGCACTCTCATATATAAATTAATGTGTGTATGAATTAATCCAAAAAGAACAAAAGAAAATCTTTCACAGCAAACACACAGGGGGGGTCCACTCATTAAATTATGAAGGAATTATCCACACACAAAATAACCCTCTCTCCACAAGAACAGTGGCCGGCCCCCCTTCAAAGAACCAAGTGGGAAAATGAATTAATAAAGATAAGGTCACACCAATTTCCAACCCAATCCATTCACAAACCATATCCAATCAAATCCCAATTAATGCATGAATAGCAAAGAAGATTTCATAATCAATCTTTTTGCAATAAACCCCTCCAAAATGTGTTATTTGCAAACTTGCAAATAACCCCCTCCAACGAAAAGTCCGGCCGTGAAGGAACAATGAAAAAATCGGCCGGAACGGAATGCAAACTGGCAACTCCAGAAAACTGGTCCCATAATAAATTACAGGAAAACCCCGATACTGTGCATACACACCCGCATTTGTATTCTGACCGGATACAAATGCAAAGGGACAAAAACTACACTATCAAATACTAAGATCCGGCTTAAGCCAAAGCCGGCTAGTAAAAACCGTCCGATCACGATCCGTGCAATACCGCACGTATCTGATCGAACCCTGCCATATCTCCATACGGCCTCTACAGCGTTTCGCCCGAAAGCTTGAGTAACTGAAAGTGTAGTGGACTCTAAAGACTCGTCAATACTATGGCTGTGGATTTAACCACTAGCACGTCAGAGGTATAAGCCAATACGTAACGGGCCACCAGCTATTGACTGAAAGGGACGTCGATGAGCGAACTCATCCTGACACCCTACTGAGCCTGTCAGTGACAATATCCGTACAGTCCGGTCCGTTCGTCTATGAGCATCGCATGTCGGGCCTAGGGGGTTGGTAAAAGTCAGACCCCCAAAAGCGGTACAAGTCGTGTCGGAGTGTAGCCCAGAACACCCTGAGATACTACTGGAATACCTACCAGTAAATCTCCTGCCCTGGCCAAGGTCTTCGTGTAATGGCTCTCCTAGACACAGCGCGACCTCACCCCCAATACCGGGAGAGACGAACCCCTGAAGATCCTCTCACTGCCTCCATGTGGCTCGGGACTGTACCCAACTAAAACCTGTTTGCACGACTCCTTTGAGTCGTGGTAGGGTAGTAATCAAAGTACAGTGGGAACTCACACGAGACAAATGACGATCCCCACGTCGATGAACTAACCTGTACACATGTCACCAGGGAACTGCTATCTGACGTCAGGTATAAGACCAACTAGCATGTTCCCGGCGAGTCCTGTCCGGTGTACTCATAACCCAATGAGCACCTGTATACATCTTAGGTGAACCAACTGACACCAGTGGCTTGTGAGACCGGCCACCGTCCCTCGTCGGGGTCTCGACTGTATACACTAGTCTACTGTGGAGTATCGATGCCCTATCTCGAAACTCCCACGACTAGGGACCTTTTAAGGATGTGCTTATAGACTACCAGCTCCCACGTATATGATCGCCCTCATACTGCTGGAAGTCAAGCAAGAATCCTAGGGGCTCTATCAACGTGCAATAGCGACATGTCAGGTCACCTAAAGCAGTACACGATGATAAAGGTAAACCAGATAGCATACTATCATCTCGAGTAAGACTGTCCTACCGGGATAGGTCCTCCCTCAATCATTGCAATCACGTGCCTGTGATCCAATAATTGACTCTGAGGTCACTATCTCCAACAATCTCCCACTTGCACTCAAGGCTAATTATTGCGATGTCGCATACTCACAGCCCGTGTGATACCGAACACCCAACTCCTCTACTTGTCAGTCTCACAAAACTCGTTTGCGAAACTATTGCGTTCGAGGAATAGCCTCAGTGAGTGGATCCTCTCTGATGTTTCTTTCTATGTCTCTCTATATCTCAAGTTCGCGGAGAAAACCATCTCCCGAAATGAGCAATACCTGTCTTAGAATGTCTGGATGTTTGATGGGACCGAGCTCATAAATGAACTCCAAATCCAAACTTCTTAGACTGTATCGTCAACTGAACTTAATCAGTATCCTGCGCCATGCCACCCTCAGTATTGCCTTGGACCACCTGTCCAAAATACTGCCCCTCGTCAGATGGAAAACTATAACTCTGACGACATCCTTGTCGTCCAGGTCACCTTGGAAGCCTGGAATGATAACTGTTTCCCGAATGGGGCTTTCGTTATCATATCCCTAGAACAGCCACTTATGTTCTAAAACTGCTTCCGACTGTTCCTCCAGGATTGGATCAATATCAACTTATTGCATCTAGTGCAAGAACAACATCTGGTGTGGTACTTGACATCTCATGATTGACTCAATTGCCTAAGCAAGTGATCTGCCAATCATGCACATCCCTCTCCCCTTTAGTCTGTAAGACACCTTTAGAGAGGGTGACTCCATCACCTGTAGGTACACTACCGTGCCAGGAGTCGTCCATTCTAAATACTCTTAGAATGCTGTCAAGGCACCCTGATTGGGAAACCACCCAAATCTAGATCTAAAAACATAGATCTAGTAACCAGTATGTCTGATATAATGTCCAAGTCCCTTGTGGAGAAACCACTTTGTGACGACCAAAGTATAACCGATCGTAGTATAGGAATATCACTTCCTACTACCTTCTCAACAGATCCATCCCCTATTCTGATGACGTCAAACCTATGACTGTCACATCAGAAATAGATGATCTATCTCCGCTACATCTGCTTTAGTCTATAAATAGACATAAGCCTGATGTCCACCAATGCTTCTGCTGCTCCCACTGACTACGACAACCCTCTGCCAGAGTCATATAGACGTGCACTTCTGAAACTAGTTTAGAACGACGCTATACTCATCCTCCTGCCGGGTCTCACAGCCTGGAACAACACCAATGGCGAGTGTGGGTAAACAAGAACTTCCCTGTCACCGTCCTTGAGGCTACCGGAGTACCTCTCGGGTGCCTGAAGTTACCCACCTTATCTGCGGAGTGGCCAATGGAATGTCAAATCAGATTGAATCTTTAGGTTCCTTATCAAATCTTCAGTAATCGTTTGCGGTTCTAGAATGACTTCCAGTTCTACCATACTCCCACTACTGTTTTTGAAAAAATCCATTTTTAATAAAACTGTTGCGAGTCTAGAACAATATTTCTATTGATCTGCCAGATGGTAGAAAGTCAACCCTTGTCATAGCCTGGGTCAACCCATAAACAGCCATTACAGAAACGTGCCTTGGGTTGTCCAGTGTCTGGTTTTAATCATAAGCCGGACAACTCCCCGTACCTTAACAACGTTAAGATATGAACTGTTCTATATCCAATATAGAACCAGAGGCACTGATTTAATTTAACCAGATTCAAATCATGCAGCTGTCTCCAGTGCATGTCAACTAAATGGAGAGAGGCCGATCAGCGTTACTCAACTTAGGAATGCTTCCAATTATGAGTAACCTGAAAGAGAAGCAATTTCTCTTTATCATTACTATCAACTGAATACCATACACAAGTATCTACATCTTCGATCACTTTGAAGAATCCCGATACTTGCTACACCTGGTTCTCTACTCTATTCAAATACCTATAACTCCTCAAAACTTAGACCCTGTGATTCTACGAAACACATGTCTAAGAACTAGAGAAGTTAAAAGTAAACAGAATATAGTATGAGGACCAACCCCTCTGTCCTAATGGACACTGGACAACATACAATACTCTGTATAAGTCCGCTAAGTCTAACAACTCTTTCACTGTGTGTCGTAGATTGAAAATTGTACTTATGGTTAAGAAGAATTACACCGCTGTTCAATGCTCCTTACCTAACCATCCACTGATATAGGTAAATGTCATCGACATAATATCAAAAGGTATATCTCACTCTATAAAAATAGACGTACAGATATATCAATTTGAAATTGGTGCACAACAACGGATATTCAAAACCAAATATTTGCCGACCGGCAAACAACCCAGGTGGCTTCCTCAAATATCACCAATTGCAACGAATCCCGATATAATGAGGATGGTCACCTAATTCCTAATAACTTACTCCCCCTCATCATCTGTAAAACCATACAGATGTGAGAATCATACCTGGTAAATACATACCCTGGAGCAAGTGTCTAATTGGGAAATCAGTTTTCCATTAACAGTACACAGTGAAATTGAAACATTGAAATATTTCGTTGGGGTATCCTGGTATTCCTAGCAATGCCTCATCCATTATCCAGATTCACGACTGTAACCGTATAATTCTTTGCCACCTCTCCAAATCCCTTCATATGTCTTTAGTCATTACCTTCTGTACACCCCTTTAGGCCAAATGGTTTTCTTCCTTCCCTACCGTTCGACACCAGCCTATGGTTTGGAAGAAGACTATCCAAAAAGAATAAAGGGTGTACTATCCTAATCCTAGGAGCACTCGCATCGCGAGAGAAGGTGAAGATAAAAGACACCTGAATGTACTTTATTCCTATTTCTCCTGAACCAGGATCCATCCCCGAACTGGAACGAGTTCCTTTCGAGTTCGTATATAACCATACGATGGATTATCCAATAAAATGGGATCTTCGTAGTGATACGGAGTGTCCTGGAGAAATACAAAGGTGATTTAGGATTGGCGAAGAAATACTTGGTTTGGTCATGAATATCAGTCGCAATTTACTTTGCCCACTTACTAATCCCTTGCTTTGTCTTAATCTTAATACCTTCTGCACACCGTTTAGGCTAATTGGTTTTCTTCATTCCCTACCGTTCAGCACCAGCCTAAGGTTTGGAAGAAGATTATCCAATTTGCGTAATAGGTGTACTACTCCTAAACCAAGGAGTACTCGCAACCTGAGAGAAGGTGAAAAGAAAAGACAACTGAATAATCCTATTCGTTTTCTCCAGAACCAGAAACCATCCTCGAATTCCTTCGAGTTCGTATCTAACCATACGATGGTTTTGTCCAATTGAAGTGGACGTTCGTAGTAATACGGGGTGTCCTGGAGAAAAGGGTAAAAGTAGGAGTGGCAATGAGGTTTGCAACTCTGACAATACAAAAGCCAGTGTTAAGAAGGTTTGGTCAACTTGGTCACTGAGTCATAGTCTTAGGGTCGGGTCAATGGTCGCTGCCAGAGAGAGAGAGAAAAGAAACACTCAGCGTGCACTCTATCCTAGATCAGAATGGTTACCAATTTATCTAATCAGGAAACCTCCCACTGTACCTCAAATTCTCCTCCAAACCTGAAAGAAGAATTAGTCGGGGTCACCCGAGGAGTAAACTAACTCATCAGTGGGAATTGGGATCCAACTCTCATCGCATGACAACGTGACGGAATCCGCTCACGTTATCACACTCCAGATGGTATGCGCATATCTGGCAAGTTTCAGTACTTTTGAAACTCCCGATGTGATTTTTTCCCCATGCTCTTATGACCTTGACTAAGGCCAACAAATCATAAGTCACATGTCAAGTTCTACCCGTCATTGTCCAGGTTGATTTGAACCCACCCGTACATGCCCTTGACTAGGGCCAACAAGGCTATACGACTGTCCCAAACCAACGCATCTATCTATGCTGCATATGAATAACCAACAGCTACCAAACACTGTGCCTTGACTATGGCCAACAAACACAGTTTGAATACTATTGACTATCCATATGAAACGACGGAGGGCTACGAATGGTTTCTGGCGAAAACCTTTAACGTAATGAACTTGATATCGTTGAAGGAACGGATAGCTTTTTAGAAAATATAGTGACGAAAACCTTTACTAAAGAGGTCACTCCCGGTGAAGGGATCTCGGCTCTTTCCCCGTAGAATGGGGTGCTGGATATTCATAACCGAATATCACTGTGCAAAGCAAAAGTAATCGGCTATAGTGAAGTTAATGCCCTGACGCAAACTTCTGTCCAAGGGGTCACTCCCGGTGAAGGGATCTCGGCCCTTGCCTCGTCGACTGAGGAGCAGGATATTCCAAATGAATACCACGATGCAAAACAAAAGTGAACGTCCTTGCAATAACAGCTTTTTGAAAAAGTGTTCCAACAACATCAGATTAGGTTTGTTTATCTTGCATTGATCCGAATCAATGCAGTCCCATCAATTGATCACACCACAAAGAACGAAAATATACTGACGTACGTATATGCCATCCGCATTCGCCACTGGGTCCCGTCATCACCCGTTAGGTTAGCTAACTAACGGCAGAGCGGGGACTGGACTAGCGCGGATGAAAAACATATACAATATCTACTAATATATATACCAATATATTATATTTCGCTCAAGGCGTGAAAAGAAATGCAACATCACAGAAATGTACAGCATCACAGAACAATACAGATATCTGGGATCCCCGGGTTTCACAGAGCCACTACTGAAACCCGACGTTCCCCTGATCGTGTGGATAGCCTGTGCAATGAAATCCTAGACCCCTACGAGCGCGGCAAGTTACCCGCCAAAACCTGAAGCGAGGCAGCCCCCTTCAGCACCGTGAATGGACCACCCAGCACTTCACGGAATCCGGTAACTTGGGCACCCCTCCTGGGTCAACCTGTACCCCCTACGAGTGCGGCGAACAGCCCGCCAATTCTAGAGTGAAGCCCCCTCCGTCCCAATGCCATGAGATGCGGGCTTGTTGCCCTCCAGAACCCGTCTATCCGTGCACCCTACCGCGGGGTAATCCTAGTACAGAAAATAAAATATACATACAGCGGGTACATCGACCGCAACCAGGCCGTGCCCCAAAAGAATAATACAATCAGGCAGTGACGGCAGTCCACATGTCGGACGCTCGCCCCGCAATATCAAATGTACATAATACAACCACAACTGTACTAGCATTGCATCCAGGCTATCCCCCACGACCGATCCGCAACATCACAGCAAAAACAGAACATCAACGTGAAAGTCACGTTCGCAAATCCGTCTAACCGGGCTATAGCAGTTAGACTGGATTTACCGATCGAGTGACATTCACGGTCGCAGATATAATGTAAATACTGTGAAAAATGTGTTTAAAATATCCGATCGATCAAAAATTAACAAGTGGGCCCCCAATCAATACTGTAGCACTCACAGAAAACCTGGGCCCAATTTTAATATTCCAAAACCCCTAAAAATTGCCCAGAAGCCCACTGGAGAATTACGAAGCAATGATCCCATCAACCTGCGGCGGAACCGCGGCAACAAGGGGGGTTTTGCCGCGGTTCCGCGCTCGAGATGATGGTTCATTGTCTCGTATTTTCCCAGAGTTCTTAGAACTCCCTGCACATCATTCTGAGACCACCTGAAAAATTTTTAGACTTCAAAAAATTTCAACAGAAACTGATGTGAAGGAAAAATTGGGTTTTTGGAATTTTGGTCGATCGGAACTGAAAAACACATCAAACGAAGCTAGACGAAGTTAATGGCGAGGCTCTGATACCACTGTAAGTGCACGGCGGCGCCCCGGCCGTCAATCCGACGGCCAAATGCGGAAACGGTGATAAACTTTAATTTTGCGGACTTAGCAAACCGGCACCACCGCGCACTAAACCCCGGATCGTGCCATTAAACTTATTCTAGCTAAGTACAAGATGGGGAAGAGATATACCGAGTGATCCGAGTCCTCCGGTCTTCTCGTCGCCGTCCTGATCTTATGCGGAAACTCCGGTCTCCATCTCCTCGCCGGAAGGGCACCACGTAGCCGGATTCTTTTACGGGCTCCCACCTCTATACCGAGGCAACTCGGGCGCGAAGTTGGCTAGCCGACGCGCCCAAGATTTGCTGTAGAATAATGTAGAACCGTTCTCTCTTTGGGGTTTAAGAGGTTGCCATTTATGGAGGAATTTGTACAAGGATTTTTCATGAACACTTGATGAAAAATGGAGCTTGCCATGGAAAAAAAATGAGCTCGGCCAAAGGCATTTGTGCTCACTGGAAATTGAAATGAAGCCAGCACTCTCATATATAAATTAATGTGTGTATGAATTAATCCCAAAAGAACAAAAGAAAATCTTTCACAGCAAACACACAGGGGGGGTCCACTCATTAAATTATGAAGGAATTATCCACACACAAAATAACCCTCTCTCCACAAGAACAGTGGCCGGCCCCCCTTCAAAGAACCAAGTGGGAAAATGAATTAATAAAGATAAGGTCACACCAATTTCCAACCCAATCCATTCACAAACCATATCCAATCAAATCCCAATTAATGCATGAATAGCAAAGAAGATTTCATAATCAATCATTTTGCAATAAACCCCTCCAAAATGTGTTATTTGCAAACTTGCAAATAACCCCCTCCAACGAAAAGTCCGGCCGTGAAGGAACAATGAAAAAATCGGCCGGAACGGAATGCAAACTGGCAACTCCAGAAAACTGGTCCCATAATAAATTACAGGAAAACCCCGATACTGTGCATACACACCCGCATTTGTATTCTGACCGGATACAAATGCAAAGGGACAAAAACTACACTATCAAATACTAAGATCCGGCTTAAGCCAAAGCCGGCTAGTAAAAACCGTCCGATCACGATCCGTGCAATACCGCACGTATCTGATCGAACCCTGCCATATCTCCATACGACCTCTACAGCGTTTCGCCCGAAAGCTTGAGTAACTGAAAGTGTGGTAGACTCTAAAGACTCGTCAATACTATGGCTGTGGATTTAACCACTAGCACGTCAGAGGTATAAGCCAATACGTAACGGGCCACCAGCTATTGACTGAAAGGGACGTCGATGAGCGAACTCATCCTGACACCCTACTGAGCCTGTCAGTGACAATATCCGTACAGTCCGGTCCGTTCGTCTATGAGCATCGCATGTCGGGCCTAGGGGGTTGGTAAAAGTCAGACCCCCGAAAGCGGTACAAGTCGTGTCGGAGTGTAGCTCAGAACACCTTGAGATACTACTGGAATACCAACCAGTAAATCTCCTGCCTTGGCCAAGGTCTTCGTGTAATGGCTCTCCTAGACACAGCGCGACCTCACCCCCAATACCGGGAGAGACGAACCCTTGAAGATCCGCTCACTGCCTCCATGTGGCTCGGGACTGTACCCAACTAAAACCTGTTTGCACGACTCCTTTGAGTCGTGGTAGGGTAGTAATCAAAGTACAGTGGGAACTCACACGAGACAAATGACGATCCCTAGGTCGATGAACTAACCTGTACACATGTCACCAGGGAACTGCTATCTGACGTCAGGTATAAGACCAACTAGCATGTTCCCGACGAGTCCTGTCCGGTGTACTCATAACCCAATGAGCATCTGTATACATCTTAGGTGAACCAACTGACACCAGTGGCTTGTGAGACCGGCCACCGCCCCTCGTCGGGGTCTCGACTGTATACACTAGTCTACTGTGGAGTATCGATGCCCTATCTCGAAACTCCCACGACTAGGGACCTTTTAAGGATGTGCTTATAGACTACCAGCTCCCACGTATATGATCGCCCTCATACTGCTGGCAGTCAAGCAAGAATCCTAGGGGCTCTATCAACGTGCAATAGCGACATGTCAGGTCACCTAAAGCAGTACACGATGATAAAAGTAAACCAGATAGCATACTATCATCTCGAGTAAGACTGTCCTACCGGGATAGGTCCTCCCTCAATCATTGCAATCACGTGCCTGTGATCCAATAATTGACTCTGAGGGCACTATCTCCAACACTTTCTTCCTTCGCATTCATTTGTATATTTTGCATTTGCATACCTTATTAAAAAACCCACAAAATGTAAGTGCACGGCGGCGCCCCGGCCGTCAATCCGACGGCCAAATGCGGAAGCGGTGATAAACTTTAATTTTGCGAACTTAGCAAACCGGCACCACCACGCACTAAACACCCGGATCGAACCATTAAACTTATTCTAGCTAACTACAAGACGGGTTAGAGATATACCGAATGATCCGAGTCCTCCGGTCTTCTCCTCGTCGTCCCGATCTCCTGCGGAAACTCCGTTCGTCGCCTCCTCGCCGGAAGGGCACCACATCGCCTATATCTTTTACGGGCTCCCACCTCAATACCGAGGCAACTCGGGCGCGAAGTTGGCTGGCCGACGCGTCCAAGATTTGCTGTAGGAAGTGTAGTGTAGAGGCTATGTCTCATTTGGGTTTGTTTCCATTTGAAGATGATGGAGGAAACAAGATAAGAAAAATGGTGCTTGCATTTTTCTTAACATGAAAAGAGATCAAGAATGAAACTCTCAAGAATGAAAACCTCTCATTTTCTTTCTCTCAACCATGGCCAACCTCTTCTTCTCTTTTCTCAAATGAAACCTTATCATGTAAGAATGGTGGAGGAAAGAATATATCAAACAAGAGGGAGGTGAGTGTAGGAAAAGAGAGAGAGTGACCATATCCTAAACACCATCATAACCATCTCACATCAACTCCAAATCACTTCTAATCTCATTAATACAAATCAAGTGATGTAAAGAGAATCAAATGATGGTGGATAAGAAAAGATGCCATCATAATCAATATATTTGCAAGAAACCCCTCCACAAAGTGTTATTTGCAAACTTGCAAATAACCCCCTCCAATGGAAAAGTCCGGCCGGAAAAGAACAAAGGAAAACCGGCCGGAACGGAATGCAAACTGGCAACTCCAGAAAACTGGTCCCGTAATAAATTACAGGAAAACCCCCATACTGTGCATACACACCCGCATCTGTATTCCGACTGGATACAAATGCAATGAGACAAAATCTACACTGTACTAAACTAGGACCGGCTTAAACCAAAGCCGGCTAGTAATAACCGTTCGATCCTGATCCGTGCAATACCGCACGTATCTGATCGAACCTTGCCATATAACCATACGGCCACTAGTACTAACCGTCCGATTCTGATCCGTGCAATACCGCACGTATCTGATCGGACCCTGCCATATCTCCATACGGCCTCTACAGCGTTTCGCCCGAAAGCTTGAGTAACTGAAAGTGTGGTGGACTCCAAAGACTCGTCAATACTATGGCTGTGAATTTAACCACTAGCACGTCAGAGGTATAAGCCAATACGTGACGGGCCACCAGCTATTGACCAAAAGGGACGTCGATGAGCGAACTCATCCTGACACCCTACTGAGCCTGTCAGCGACAATATCCGTACAGTCCGGTCCGTTCGTCTATGAGCATCGCATGTCGGGCCTAGGGGGTTGGTAAAAGTCAGACCCCCAAAAACGGTACAAGTCGTGTCGGAGTGTAGCCCAGAACACCCTGAGATACTACTGGAATACCTACCAGTAAATCTCCTGCCTTGGCCAAGGACTTCGTGTAATGGCTCTCCTAGACACAGCGCGACCTCACCCCCAATACCGGGAGAGACGAACCCCTGAAGATCCGCTCACTGCCTCCATGTGGCTCGGGACTGTACCCAACTAAAACCTATTTGCACGACTCCTTTGAGCCGTGGTAGGGTAGTAATCAAAGCACAGTGGGAACTCACACGAGACAAATGACGATCCCCAGGTCGATGAACTAACCTGTACACATGTCACCTGGGAACTGCTATCTGACGTCAGGTATAAGACCAACTAGCATGTTCTCGGCGAGTCCTGTCCGGTGTACTCATAACCCAATGAGCACCTGTATACATCTTAGGTGAACCAACTGACACCAGTGGCTTGTGAGACCGGCCACCGCCCGTCGTCGGGGTCTCGACTGTATACACTAGTCCACTCTGGAGAATCGATGCCCTGTCTCGAGACTCCTACGACTAGGGACCTTTTATGGATGTGCTTATAGACTCCAGCTCTCACTTATATGATCGCCCTCATACTGCTGGCAGTCAAGCAAGAATCCTAGGGGCTCTATCAATGTGCAATAGCGACATGTCAGGTCACCTAAAGCAGTACACGATGATAAAGGTAAACCAGATAGCTTACTATCATCTCGAGTAAGACTGTCCTACCGGGATAGGTCCTCCCTCAATCATTGCAATCACGTGCCTGTGATCCAATAATTGACTCTGAGGGCACTATCTCCAACAATCTCCCACTTGCACTCAAGGCTAATTATTGCGATGTCGCATACTCACAGCCCGTGTGATACCGAACACCCAACTCCTCTACTAGTCAGTCTCACAAATCCCGTTTGTGAAACTATTGCGGTCGAGGAATAGCCTCAGTGAGTAGATCCGCCTAGAAGTTTCTTTCTATGTCTCTCTATGTCTCAAGTTTGCGGAGAAAGCCATCTCCCGAAATGAGCAATACCTGTCTTAGAATGTCTGGATGTCTGATGGGACCTAGCTCATAAATGAACTCCAAATCCAAACTTCTTAGACTGTATCGTCAACTGAACTTAATCAGTATCCTGCGCCATGCCACCCTCAGTATTGCCTTGGACCACCTGTCCAAAATGCTACCCCTCGTCAGAAGGAAAAATATAACTCTGACAACCTCCTTGTCGTCCATGTCACCTTGGAAGCCTGGAATGATAATTGTCTCCCAAAAGAGGCTGTCGTTATCATATCCCTAGAACATCCACTTATGTTCTAAAACTGCTTCCGACTGTTTCTTCAGGATTGGATCAATGTCAACTTATTGCATCTAGTGCAAGAACAACATCTGGTGTGGTACTTGACCTCTCATGATTGACTCAATTGCCTAAGCAAGTGATCTGCCAATCATGCGCATCCCTCTCTACTTTAGTCTATAAGACACCTTTAGAGAGGGTGACTCCATCACTTGCAGGTACACTACCGTGCCAGGAGTCGTCCATTCTAAATACTCTTAGAATGCTGTCAAAGTACCCGGATTGGGAAACCACCCAAATCTAGATCTAAAAACCATAGATCTAGTAACCAGTATGTCTGATATAATGTCCAAGTCCCTTGTGGAGAAAACACTGTGTGACGACCAAAGTATAACCGATCGTAGTATAGGAATATCACTTCCTACTTTGTGTATGTCATCAAATACCAGGACATCACACCCTACTACCTTCTCAACAGATCCATCCCCTATTCTGATGAAGTCAAACCTATGACTGTCATATCAGAAATAGATGATCTATCTCCGCTATATCTGCTTTAGTCTATAAATAGACATAAGCCTGATGTCCACCAATGCTTCCGCTGCTCCCACTGACTACGACAACCCTCTGGCAGAGTCATATAGACGTACACTTCTGAAGCTAGTTTAGAACGACGCTATACTCATCCTCCTGCCAGGTCTCGCAGCCTGGAACAGCAGCAATGGCAAGTGTGGGTAAACCAGAACTTCCCTGTCACCGTCCTTGAGGCTACCGGAGTACCTCTCGGGTGCCTGAAGTTACCCACCTTATCTGCGGAGTGGCCAATGGAATGTCAAATCAGATTGAATCTTTAGGTTCCTTATCAAATCTTCAGTAATCGTTTGCGGTTCTGGAATCACTTCCAGTTCTACCATACTCCCACTACTGTTTTTGAAAAAATCCATTTTTAATAAAACTGTGGCGAGTCAAGAACAATATCACTATTGATCTTCCAGATGGTAGAAAATCAACCCTCGTCATAGCCTGGGTCAACCCACAAACAGTCATTACAGAAACGTGCCTTGAGTTGTCCAGTGTCTGGTTTTAATCATAAGCCGGACAACTCCCCGTACCTTAACAACGTTAAGATATGAACTGTTCTATATCCAATATAGAACCAGAGGCACTGATTTAATTGAACCAGATTCAAATCATGCAGCTATCTCCAGTGCATGTCAACTAAATGGAAGGAGGCCGATCAGCGTTACTCAACTTAGGAATGCTTCCAATTATGAGTAACCTGAAAGAGAAGTAATTACTATCAACTGAATACCATACACAAGTATCTACATCTTCGATCACTTTGAAGAATCCCGATACTTGCTACACCTGGTTCTCTACTCTATTCAAATACCTATAACTCCTCAAAACTCAGACCCTGTGTTTCTACGAAACACATGTCTAAGAACTAGAGAAGTTAAAAGTAAACAGAATATAGTATGAGGACCAACCCCTCTGTCCTAATGGACACTGGACAACATACAATACTCTGTATGAGTCCGCTGAGTCTAACAACTCTTTCACTGTGTGTCGTAGGTTGAAAATTGTACTTATGGTTAAGAAGAATTACACCGCTGTTTAATACTCCTTACCTAACCATCCACTGATATAGGTAAATGTCATCAACATAATATCAAAAGGTATATCTCACTCTATGAAAATAGACGTACAGATATATCAATTTGAAATTGGTGCACAACAGCGGATATTCAAAACCAAATATTTGCCGACCGGCAAACAGCCCAGGTGATCTTCTCAAATATCACCGATTACAACGAATCCCGATATAATGAGGATGATCACCCAATTCCCAATGACTTACTCCCACTCATCATCTGTAAAACCATACAGATGTGAGAATCATACCTAGTAAATACATACCCTGGAGTAAGTATCTAATCGGGAAATCAGTTTTCTTTTAACATTACACAGTGAAACTGAAACATTGAAATGTTTCGGTGGGGTATCCCGGTATTCTTAGTAATGCCTCTTCCATTATCCAGATTCACAACTATAACCGTATAATTCTTTGCCACCTCTCCAAATACCTTTATATGTCTTTAGTCATTACCTTCTGCACACCCCTTAGGCCAAATGGTTTTCTTCCTTCCCTACCGTTCGGCACCAGCCTATGGTTTGGAAGAAGACTATCCAATAAGCATAAAGGGTGTACTATCCTAATCCTAGGAGCACTCGCAACGCGAGAGAAGGTGAAGATAAAAGACACCTGAATGTACTTTATTCCTATTTCTCCTGGATCAGAATCCATCCCCGAACTGGAACAAGTTCCTTTCGAGTTCGTATATAACCATACGATGGAGTATCCAATAAACTGTGGATCTTCGTAGTGATACGGAGTGTCCTGGAGAAATACAAAGGTGATTTAGGATTGGCGAAGAAATATTCGGTTTGGTCGTGAATATCAGTCGCAATTTACTTTGCCCTCTTACTAATCCTTTGCTTCGTCTTAATCTTAATACCTTCTGCACACTATCGTTATGCTAATTGGTTTTCTTCATTCCCTACCGGTCGGCACCTGCCTATGGTTTGGAAGAAGACTATCCAATTTGCATAATAGGTGTACTACCCCTAAACCAAGGAGTACTCGCAACCTGAGAGAAGATAGAAGGAAAAGACAACTGAATAGTCCTATTCGTTTTCTCCAGAACCAGAAACCATCCTCGAAGTCCTTCGAGTTCGTATATAACCATACGATGGTTTTGTCCAATGGAAGTGGACGTTCGTAGTAATACGGGGTGTCCTGGAGAAAAGGGTAAAAGTAGGAGTGGTAATGAGGTTTGCAACTCTGACAATCCAAAAGCCAGTGTTAAGAAGGTTCGGTCAACGTGGTCACTGAGTCATAGTCTAGGGTCGGGTCAATGGTCGCTGCCAGAGAGAGAGAGAAAAGAAACACTCAGCGTGCACTCTATCCTAGATCAGAATGGTTACCAATTTATCTAATCTGGAAACCTCCCACTGTACCTCAAATTCTCCTCCAAACCTGAAAGAAGAATTAGTCGGGGTCACCCGAGGAGTAAACCAACTCATCAGTGGGAATCGGGATCCAACTCTCATCGCATGATAACGTGACGGAATCCGCTCACGGTATCACACTCCAGAAGGTATGCGCATATCTGGCAAGTTTCAGTTCTTTTGAAACTCCCGATGTGATTTCTGCCCCATACTCTTATGACCTTGACTTTGGCCAACATATCATAAGTCACATGTCAAGTTCTACCCGTCATTCTCCAGGTTAATTTGAACCCACCCGTACATACCCTTGACTTTGGCCAAAATGGCAGTACGACTGTCCCAAACCAACGCATCTATCTATGCTGCATATGAATAACCAACAGCTACCAAACACTGTGCCTTGACTTTGGCCAACATACACAGCTTGAATACTATTGACTACCCATATGAAACGACGGAAGGCTACGAATGGTTTCTGGCGAAAACCTTTAACGTAATGAACTTAATATCGTTGAAGGAACGGATAGCTTTTTAGAAAATATAGTGACGAAAACTTTTGCTAAAGAGGTCACTCCCGGTGAAGGGATCTCGGCTCTTTCCCCGTAAAATGAGGTGCAGGATATTCCAAATGAATACCACGATGCAAAGCAAAAGTAATCGGCTATAGTGAAGTTAATGCCCTGACGCAAACTTCTGTCCAAGGGGTCACTCCCGGTGAAGGGATCTCGGCCCTTGCCTCGTCGACTGAGGAGCAGGATATTCCAAATGAATACCACGATGCAAAACAAAAGTGAACGTCCTTGCAATAACAGCTTTTTGAAAAGTGTTCCAACAACATCAGATTAGGTTTGTTTAACTTGCATTGATCCGAATCAACGCAGTCCCATCAATTGATCACACCACAAAGAACGAAAATATACTGATGTACGTATATGCCATCTGCATTCGCCACTCGGTCCCGTCATTACCCGTTAGGTTAGCTAACTAACGACAGAGCGGGGACTGGACTAGCGCGGATGTAAAACATATACAACATCTACTAATATATATACCAATATATTATATTCACTCAAGGCGTGATAAAAATGCAACATCACAGAACAATACAGATATCTGGGATCCCCGGGTTTCACAGAGCCACTACTGAAACCCGACGTTCCCCTGGTCGTGTGGATAGCCTGTGCAATGAAATCCTAGACCCCTACGGGTGCGGCAAGTTACCCGCCAAAACCTGAAGCGAGGCAGCCCCCTTCAGCACCGTGAATGGACCACCCAGCACTTCACGGAATCCGGTAACTCGGGCACCCCTCCTGGGTCAACCTGTACCCCCTACGAGTGCGGCGAATAGCCCGCCAATCCTAGAGTGAAGCCCCCTCCGTCTCAATGCCATGAGATGCGGGCTTGTTGCCCTCTAGAACCCGGCTATCCGTGCACTCCTCCGCGGGGTAATCTTAGTACAGAAAGTAAAATATACATACAACGGGTACATCGACCGCAACCAGGTCGTGCCCCAAAAGAATAATACAAACTGGCAGTGACGGCAGTCTACATGTCGGACGCTCGCCCCGCAATAACAAATGTACATAATACAACCACAACTGTACTAGCATTGCATCCAGGCTATCCCCACGACCGATCCGCAACATCACAGCAAAAACATAAAACATCAACGTGAAAGTCACGTTCGCAAATCCGTCTAACCGGGCTATAGCAGTTAGACTGGATTTACCGATCAAGTGACATTCACGGTCGCAGATATAATGTAAATACTGTGAAAAATGTGTTTAAAATATCCGATCGATCAAATAATTAACAAGTGGCCCCCCAAGCAATACTGTAGCACTCACAGAAATTCTGGGCCCAATTTTAATATTCCAAAACCCCTATTTTTAGCCCAGAAGCCCACTGGAAAAAAATGATGCAGTGAAGACACCAATGTGCGGCGGAACCGCGGCCCAAGGGGGGGTTTGGCCGCGGTTCCGCGCTTCATTGGTCGACTGACAGTGTCGAATTTTTCAAGTAGTCTTAGAATTTCCAGTACACTAGTTTTTTACAACCTGAAAAAATTTTGGACACCAAAAAATTTTAACAGAAAACTGATATGAACTAAAATTGGGTTTTTGGAATTTTGGTCGATCGGAACTGAAAAACACATCAAACAAAGCTAGACGAAGTTAATGGAGAGGCTCTGATACTACTGTAAGTGCACGGCGGCGCCCCGGCCGTCAATCCGACGGCCAACTGCGGAAGCGGTGATAAACTTTAATTTTGCGAACTTAGCAAACCGGCACCACCGCGCACTAAACACCCGGATCGAACCATTAAACTTATTCTAGCTAACTACAAGACGGGTTAGAGATATACCGAATGATCCGAGTCCTCCGGTCTTCTCCTCGTCGTCCCGATCTCCTGCAGAAACTCCGGTCGTCGCCTCCTCGCCGGAAGGGCACCACATCGCCTGTATCTTTTACGGGCTCCCACCTCAATACCGAGGCAACTCGGACGCGAAGTTGGCTGGCCGACGCGTCCAAGATTTGCTGTAGGAAGTGTAGTGTAGAGGCTATGTCTCATTTGGGTTTGTTGCCATTTGAAGATGATGGAGGAAACAAGATAAGAAAAATGGTGCTTGCATTTTTCTTAACATGAAAAGAGATCAAGAATGAAACTCTCAAGAATGAAAACCTCTCATTTTCTTTCTCTCAACCATGGCCAACCTCTTCTTCTCTTTTCTCAAATGAAACCTTATCATGTAAGAATGGTGGAGGAAAGAATATATCAAACAAGAGGGAGGTGAGTGTAGGAAAAGAGAGAGAGTGACCATATCCTAAACACCATCATAACCATCTCACATCAACTCCAAATCACTTCTAATCTCATTAATACAAATCAAGTGATGTAAAGAGAATCAAATGATGGTGGATAAGAAAAGATGCCATCATAATCAATATATTTGCAAGAAACCCCTCCACAAAGTGTTATTTGCAAACTTGCAAATAACCCCCTCCATCGGAAAAGTCCGGCCGGGAAAGAACAAAGGAAAACCGGCCGGAACGGAATGCAAACTGGCAACTCCAGAAAACTGGTCCCGTAATAAATTACAGGAAAACCCCCATACTGTGCATACACACCCGCATCTGTATTCCGACCGGATACAAATGCAATGAGACAAAATCTACACTGTACTAAACTAGGACCGGCTTAAACCAAAGCCGGCTAGTAATATCCGTTCGATCCTGATCCGTGCAATACCGCACGTATCTGATCGAACCTTGCCATATAACCATACGGCCACTAGTACTAACCGTCCGATCCTGATCCGTGCAATACCGCACGTATCTGATCGGACCCTGCCATATCTCCATACGGCCTCTACAGCGTTTCGCCCGAAAGCTTGAGTAACTGAAAGTGTGGTGGACTCTAAAGACTCGTCAATACTATGGCTGTGGATTTAACCACTAGCACGTCAGAGGTATAAGCCAATGCGTGACGGGCCACCAGCTATTGACCAAAAGGGACGTCGATGAGCGAACTCATCCTGACACCCTACTGAGCCTGTCAGTGACAATATCCGTACAGTCCGGTCCGTTCGTCTATGAGCATCGCATGTCGGGCCTAGGGGGTTGGTAAAAGTCAGACCCCCAAAAGCGGTACAAGTCGTGTCGGAGTGTAGCCCAGAACACCCTGAGATACTACTGGAATACCTACCAGTAAATCTCCTGCCTTGGCCAAGGACTTCGTGTAATGGCTCTCCTAGACACAGCGCGACCTCACCCCCAATACCGGGAGAGACGAACCCCTGAAGATCCGCTCACTGCCTCCATGTGGCTCGGGACTGTACCCAACTAAAACCTGTTTGCACGACTCCTTTGAGCCGTGGTAGGGTAGTAATCAAAGCACAGTGGGAACTCACACGAGACAAATGACGATCCCCAGGTCGATGAACTAACCTGTACACATGTCACCTGGGAACTGCTATCTGACCTCAGGTATAAGACCAACTAGCATGTTCCCGGCGAGTCCTGTCCGGTGTACTCATAACCCAATGAGCACCTGTATACATCTTAGGTGAACCAACTGACACCAGTGGCTTGTGAGACCGGCCACCGCCCGTCGTCGGGGTCTCGACTGTATACACTAGTCTACTCTGGAGAATCGATGCCCTGTCTCGAGACTCCTACGACTAGGGACCTTTTAAGGATGTGCTTATAGACTCCAGCTCTCACTTATATGATCGCCCTCATACTGCTGGCAGTCAAGCAAGAATCCTAGGGGCTCTATCAACGTGCAATAGCGACATGTCAGGTCACCTAAAGCAGTACACGATGATAAAGGTAAACCAGATAGCTTACTATCATCTCGAGTAAGACTGTCCTACCGGGATAGGTCCTCCCTCAATCATTGCAATCGCGTGCCTGTGATCCAATAATTGACTCTGAGGGCACTATCTCCAACACAAAAATCGAAATTTTTTCCAAAATATAAAAACTTTGTCGTCAAGTTAGCTAATAGGGTAACTTAGATTTTTATTCTGAAAGTTTAGTTGATATGTTAGAAATAACTAAATTCTAGGCTTAGGAATTGAAAACCCTTAAAATAACCCTTATTCTGTCTAACTTTGGTAAGTATACGTCCTTACAGTTTTTTTGAGAAATAGATAATCTTGAGTTCAGTTTTTGAGTTAAGTCAAGATAAAGGGAAAGTATTGAAGCTTTACCGGAGGATAAGTCTGAAAAATAGTTTCTTTTCTTGAGTTCAAATTTAGAAAGTATATACTCTACAAACTGCACTTACACGCACCTTGAAACTTGGGATAGTAGAGGATACCTAGAAATACTCTTGCCTGAAAGCCTAGTATGAAAGAAAAAACGGTATTTAAAGCTAAACACCAAAAGAGCATGTGAAAAATATATCCGGTCTTGAAAAAGAAAAAGAAAAATAAAAAGAAAAATAGAATAAAGTCAAGACCTGGAAACTGCTATTTACGCTTTAAAGTTCACACATCCAGTAATCGGCCGTTAGTGCCTCAAGAAGCATTAATAGTCGCATGAAAGGTGTGTGAGCAAATCCGTCCATCCTTAATGAAAAGAAGTAGTATTAGGTATTAGGGCAAGGGTATTATAGCTTTAATTGAATTCTCAAGTATAGGGGTGCAAATATACACACACGTAGGGGTATGCAATCGATGTTTGGATAAAAGATAGAAATAAAAAATAAGACTTGTGTTTTCTGTAAAGTTGATAAAAATCCCTGATTTGAGACCACACTTTTAGAAGGAAAACTCAAAAGATACCAATATCTTTTTAAACTTTTTTGGTACGTATATGATCTAAGGTTGAACAGATTAGAGGCGTGAAGCATTAGGGTTGGATATTTCTAACTTAGGATGATAGAATTTCTAACGTAAATACTAAACTGTAGGAGTAGAATCAACGTTAACTTATGACACTAGCTTGACGGGATTTTATGGGTGTAATCCGCTGAAAACCCTCAGGAGACAACACTCCTCCTACTAGGGACACCTAGAGGTTTAACGGCTTGTTGCACGTGCTCAGTGCAATCGCGTTCCCTGCGAAAGTGCGGTTATGATTTTATTTTTGTGAATAATTGGTTTTGCTCGGGACGAGCAAAAGTTAAGTTTGGGGGTATTTGTTCATACCAGAATATTGCATTTTATACCGCCCATTCTTACGCTCGGTTGTTTATAGGTAGGTGCTTTTAATCCGTGTTTGTTACATATTTACAGATTACAGGTTTCCAGTACAAATATTGCAAATCAAGACAAAATCTCCACAGTTACGCCAAAAGCAGAACATCTGTTGACAGCAGATAAAAGCCGGGTTCCGGTCATCCATATCCGTCCAGTACCGAGTACCAGTTCCTGAGACAAGACATATGACAGTGGTCATTCGTGTCTGGGACAAGCACAGAGCACGAGGGGGGCTGCACAAGAATCAATGGGTGCGCGGAGCTCGAGGGAGATAAAGTCAAAAGTAAAGAAAAGAAAGCAATCTTGGACTAAGAAATCTGAAGATATTCTGGAAGATTTTGTGCAGTTTCAAGTTTTCAAACACGAGGAAAAAGTAAACCAGGGAACACGACAAAACGCCACGACCCAACTCCACCATATGGCCGCAGAACCGCGGCCAATAGGGGGTATTGGCCGCGGATCTGCGGCCAAGTGGGCCCCTCTCCCTGTCATTTTTTCTGGGCAGTTTGGTAATTTTATATTGGTGCAGATTCTTGTCCTAGGTTTTCATTTTCCCTGCCTATAAATACCCCAGTTCTGATCAAACTAAGGGTGTCAATTCTTTGTTCCTCTTTTGTAGGTTTTAGTGTAGTTCTTCTTCTTCTTCTTCATTCTTCCTCCATGGAAATGTAGTGAGAGCATTGAGTGGATGTTAATGAAGATGGGGGTTTTTGTATCATTCTCTTTTGTTTAACTTCCCCTTGAGATTCTTGCTTTCTCTTGATCATTCAACCTCTTCATTGAGCTTGAAAGGTTAAGGGTTTGTTATTGATCTCAAGGGTCGTATTTTCTTATGGAATTGGTTCTTCACTTCACATGAGTTCTTTACCCTTCTCTTGATCTTGCAACCTCTTGATTGAGCTTGCAAGTTTAAGGGTTGGCTATTGATCCCATGCTTGTCTTGAGTTCTAGTTTCTTGTTCTTTTTATTGCTTATTTATTACTTGCTTTACATTCATGTCTTACTTTCTTGCAATTTATATTCATGCACTTACTTACTTGTAATCTTTTCTTTTCTTTGTTCTTTTCTTTTGCTCTTCTTTGTTCTTTTTGTGAATGGTTGTAATTATTGTTGTTGTTAAGAATCAATACGATATTGTAAGTTAACGTTTCTTTGCTCATTTCCTTTTCCCGTTATTTTCCATTGAACTCCGCCCAAACGATACGCAAGCGCTCCGTTAGGCACCCTACCCTAACAAGGTAACGGTGATTCCTAACCCCGACCGATTGCGTTCGGTTTGGCCGGAGGCGAAAGCAAGAGACAAGAACGGAAGGACAAGGGAAAATAAGCCGGATTCCACGAATACCGCGCTTAAATCCCCTAATCCACGTTGTTGCCGATTGCTCTAGCTTCAATTGGTCAAGACTCGGCTCAAAGGTTTTGAGTACGGATTTCTTTAGCTTACAATCTCGTATCTTTTCTTAACAACTTTTACTTGCAAATAATACACATAGGTTAGATTGAACAAACATATACACATTCTTTATTGACTCGTCTAAAACAAAAAAGGACATACAACCATCTCCCTGTGGATCGACTCGTGCTCAACCGGCTAGCTGCAAAGCGACACCGTCTTGATTACGGTTAACTTTTAATTCTTTCAATCAGTGTTCTTGCTGACTTGCCCCCTATGCATGGTGGATTTGTCAATCTCCCCCTATGTGAAGGCTACCTAATATGCCCTCAGTATGAAGGATGCCTTCTTTGCGTAGTGGCGCCAGTGGTGAATGGAACCTTCTAGAATTTTTCCAACATAGATTACCCGTCGAACACAGATTGCCTTGATACTTCGGCGATTTCTTTCCTTAATCCATGGGTAGTTTGGGAATTTGTTCTATATTTTTTTGAGGAGTTATTTGTAATGACCACATTAGCTCTGCGGCCACTTGTTGGTAGTTTTGCGTAGGCGGTAGATAGTTTTCTACCCGACTAAGCGATTTGGCTCTCAAGTTCAAGAGTATACTACGAGGTAGTTATGGTTGAGGAAGTGTTGGCGCAGATAGCAGCAGAATGCCCCCCCACTGTCATTCGCATGTGGCTTGCACGATGGAGGGCACTGTACCCAACATATCCATATGAAGTACGGGGAGGTAGTTTTTCTATTTGGCCATGCATAGTATAAGGAAGAGATTATGATCTTGCCATAGGGCATCCTTACTAGTTTGCCAAGCGATGGCGTAATCGGGGATGTTCGATGCTATATGGCCCCGGCGCACATCCTTGCTGGATCGACGAACAATGGCATCAACGGGCATATTTGGTGTTGTTTGCCCCTGTCGCACATCGTTGCTGGCTCGACGAGCGATGAAGTCAACAAGGATATTTGGTGTTGTTCCCCCGACACACATCGTTGTTGGCTCGACGAGCGATACCGTCAACGGGGTTATTTGGTATTGTTTTCCCTTGGCGCACATCGTTATTGGCTCGATGAGTGATGGCATCAATAGGGATATTTGATGTTGTTTGCCCTCAGCGCACATCATTGCTAGCTCGACTAGTGATGGCGTCAACAGGGATATTTGGCGTTGTTTGCCCTCAGCGCACATCATTGCTAGCTCGACTAGTGATGGCGTCAACAGGGATATTTGGCGTTGTTTACCCTCAGCGCACATCATTGCTGGCTCAACTAGCGATGGAGTCAACAGGGATATTTGGTGTTGTTGTCTTAATCAAGATAATAAAATGTATGACTCAACCGATTCGGATTCTTATTCGGGGCTGGGGAACGTCGGTTCAGCTCTAAGATATGACAACTGTCATGAGTATGAGCAAGGGAAAGGATTGCATGAATACCTTAATGACCACAACGAAGAAGAAGCATACTAATGCATCTCTTGTCGTTAAGAACTGTTTTTCAGTTAGTCCTACCTCCTGGGTACTAGATACCGGATCAGGAGCTCATATCTGTAATTTATTGCAGGGACTGAGAAAATGTAGGATGGTTGGACCTGGTGATATGTCCTTCTGAATAGGGAACGGAGCATAAATTGATGCTGCTGCCATCGGTGGATATCACCTTGTATTACCAAGTGGCAACACTATGATTTTGAACAACTGCTACTATATACCTTCCATGGTTTACAATATCATATCAGTTTCTTTACTTGATAAAGATGGATATAATTTTTTTTCTAAATAGAAATATCATGAACATTTACCTTAATCAGATATTGGTTGCAGAAGGTACACTGTGTAATGGTATCTACCTTCTAAATCAAAACACAGTTTTCAACACACAAAACAAACGCAAGAGGAAAAGTTCAGAAGTAAACGAATCCTACCTGTGGCATTGTAGACTTGGTCATATCGGTGAGAAAAGACTAAGTAAGTTGCATAAGGATGGTTATTTGAATACGTTCGAATTTTCATCTTATGAAACTTTTCAGTCTTATCTCAAAGGAAAGATGACCAAATCTCTGTTCACCGGACATAGAGAAAGAGCTACAGAGCTCTTGAGACTCATACACAGTGATGTATATGGTCTGATGTCTATACATGTGAGGGGTAGGTTCTCGTACTTCATTACATTCACTGACGATCTCTCTAGGTTCGGATATGTGTATCTTTTGAAACACAAATCTGAAGCTTTTGAGAAATTCAATGAATACAGAAACGAAGTAGAGAACCAGACTGGAAAAAGTATCAAGATCCTCTGATCTGATAGAGGACGGGGGTACTTAAGCACGGAATTCCTAGAATACCTAAAAGAGAATGGAATTCTTTCTCAGCTTACTCCTCCGTATACACCACAACACAACGGTGTATCGGAGCGGAGGAATCATACCCTATTGGATATGGTTCGCTCCATGATGAGTAGTGCTGAGTTGCCTCTTTCATTCTGGGCTTATGCGCTATAGACATCGGCATATCTATTGAATGACGTTCCATCCAAATCTGTGCCTAAGACTCCATACGAAATATGGAGTTGAAAAAGACCTTATCTTAAACGTATTAAGATATGGGGTTTTCCGACCTATGTTAAAGTACAAAATTCGTACAAACTTCAGGCACGTTCAGTTTTATGTAAGTTTGTAGGATATCCAAGACATTCGATAGGATATCTATTCTACCATACCAAGGAACATAAGGTGTTTTTTGCTCGCCACGCCACCTTTTTAGAATGTCAATTTCTTACAAAAGAAATTAGTGGGAGCACGATAGAACTGGAAGAAATTTTGGAACCACAAATTGAAACTGAAGAATTGGTAGAACCTCAATATTCAATAACCCCGGACAAACCTCAACTACTCCGCAGTTATAGTAAGATTTCTCATCCGCTCGAGAGATACTACAGTTTTCTCATAGATGATGATCGAGAGGATTGCATCTTGGAAGAAGATGATCCTACTAGTTTCAAGCAGGCCATTACCAGTAGGGACTCTGATAAATGCCTGGATGCTATGCGATCCGAAATCGAGTCCATGTATGCCAATAAAGTTTGGACCTTGGATATTGCTCCACCTGGAGTAATACCCATTGGATGCAAATGAATCTACAAAAAGAAGATTATTGTAGATGGACAGGTGGAAACCTATAAGGCTAAACTTGTTGCAAAAGGTTTTAGTTAAAAACTAAGTATGGACTATGACAAAACCTTTTTTCCAGTGGCTAAGCTCAAATCCATTCGGATCCTACTTGCCATTGTTGCCTTCCATGACTATGAAATTTGGCAGATGGATGTAAAAACGGTTTTTCTAAATGGAAGTTTAGAAGAGTGCGTTTTTTTGGATCAACCGGAGGGATTCGTAGACAGTGGGAGCAGCGGGAAGATGTGCAAGTTACTTAAATCCATTTATAGATTAAAGCAGGCATCGCGGAGCTGGAACATCTATTTTGATGAAACAGTCAAGGAATTTGACTTTATCAAAAACGAGGATGTGCCTTGTATATATAAGAAGATTGTAGGACGAAATTTCGTATTCCTAGTCTTGTACGTGGACGACATTCTTTTGATAGTAAATGGCATTCCTATACTACAATCGGTCAAGCCGTTTTTGTCACAAAGGTTCTCCATGAAAGACCTGAGTGATGCCTCATACATTCTGGGAATTAAGATCTACAGAGATAGATCCAAGAGATTGTTGGGACTTTCACAGTCCAGGTACATAGAGTCCATACTAAAGATATTTAGTATAGAAGATTCCAAGCACGGTAATATACCCGCACTGCATGAAATCACCCTCTCTAAAAAGATATCTCCCAAGACTGATGAGGAAAGGGTTCGCATGAGCATTATACCCTATACTTCGGCGGTAGGATCCATAATGTATGCGATGCTATGTACTAGATCAGATGTAACTTACGCGCTTAGCATGGTGAGCCGGTATCAGTCAAACTCAGGAGAGAACCACTGGACAGCAGTAAAGAATATTCTTAATTACCTGAGAATGACTAAGGAACTGTTCCTGGTATTCAGTAATGGGGACCTCCAGGTGGAGTCCTTTACTGACTCGAGCTTTCAGAGTGACAAGGATGACAGCTAGTCTGTCTCGGGTTTTGTGTTTACCCTCAATGGAGGGACGGTCTATTGGAAGAGTTCCAAATATGACACCGTCGCAGACTCGACGTTGGAGGTTGAATACATTGCTGCCAACGATGCCATAAAAGAAGTTATTTGGATTAAGAAGTTCATTACTGAACTTGAGGTGGTTCCATCCATTGTTAATCCAATACCTATGTATTGAGACAACAATAGGGCTATAGTTTTAGCAAAGAAACCATGGTCCCATCAGAAATCCTGACACATCTTGAGGCGGTATCACCTGATCTGGGAGATCGTTGATCGCTGGGAGATCGAGGTGCGGAAAGTGGATGCAAAAGGCAATACGGCGGATCCATTCACCAAGGACCTCCCTCAAGCACGGTTCGAAAGACTATTTGAGATGTTGGGCATGCGATATGCCAACAACTGGCCTTAGTGTAGACGTTGAGTACTCGATACGCTAATATATAGCCTTAGTGCAAGTGGGAGATTGTTGGATATGTATGCCTTAGAGGCCATTATTGTATATGTGTACATGTGGATGCTTGGACATATGTATGTACAAGACAATCTTGCTCGATATGATAGTATGCTATTTGGTTTGTCTTTATCTTAACATGTGCATATGTTTTACTTATTATTACGCATCATTTATACATGTTGATAAAGCCCGTAGGATTTTTGCTTGACTACCGGCATTGTGATGGCGATCATACTTGTGGGAGCCGAGTAGTCGATAAGCACATTCTTAAAATGTCCATAGTCGTGGGAGTATCAAGATTGGGCATCGATATTCCGGAATAGACTGGTGTATACGTTTCTAGACCCCAACGAGAGGCGATGGTTGGTCCCACAGCTATTGGTCTTTCGCACCTAAGATCGTATACAGGTGCTCACTATGTATGAGTACACTGGACAGACCCACCGAGAACTTCTAGATGGTACTATACCTATCGTCAGATAGTAGTTCTCAGGTGACATGAGTACAGGATAGTTTTCAGACCTGAGATCGTCATTTGTCTCGTATGAGTTCCTATTGTACTTAGATTACTACCCTACCACGACTCTACTGAGTCGTGCAAACAGGTTTTAGTTCGGTACAGTCTCGAGCCACATGGAGGAAGTAAGCGATTGTTGGGGATTCGTCTCTCCCGGTATAGGGAGTCGATATCGCACTGTGTTCAATTGGCCGTCACTATAAGACCTTGGCTAAGGAACTTGGGATTTATTGATAGTTAGAGCAGTAGTTTTCTGGATTGGTCCTGAGCCACATCGACAAGAATTATTAGGTTATTAGGGTCTGACGTTTACCACCCCCTAGACCCGGTATGCGATACTCATAGACGAAGAGATCGGACTGTACGGAGATTGTCACAGATAGGCTCAGTAGGAATCCGGATGAGTTTGTTCGTCGGCCTTCCTTTTTGTAACACCTTAGGATTTCGATTAGTGTTAATTAAGTGATAATGCGGGTTTTCTGTAAAAATTTTACCAATTTGGTTTCCTCACATTTTATAATATTTAATTAATAATTTATTATTATTTGTTATGGCATGCACACACTTGTGCATGTTAATGTGAGGGTGTGTTTATGTTAATCTAGTTTAGTGACCATGACACTTTAATCTAATCCTTGCTTGTTTAAACCTTAACCCTAACCCTAGATATTTGTGTGAGATATTTATTTTGGATTGAGAGAGGTGGCTTGTGTGTCATGGAGGCTTTTATGTGGGCATTAATGGAGGTGAGGGGGAGAGTAAGAATAAGGACTTATTTCACCCTACACTCATCTCTCATCTCTTAAACACCCCACACACTCTCATTCTCTCTCATTCTCAATCTTTCTTCATTCCCTCAACCCCAAACTGAACCCTCATTACCCCATCACCAAAAACCTTGCTAAACTTCACAAAATCACACTCAAATCACTTTTCAAGACTTGTTTTGCCTCTAGGATCCCTTAGAGCTTAAAAAGCTAGGATCTTTGAGCTTGTGGGAGTAAGTAATAATCTCTATCTATTAAGTAGGTGCTTTTAGTGTTGTGTAGCTTATTCGTTTCAGTTTAGAACGCTTAAAGTTAAGTTTCGTGCACATATCGTATTTTTAGTGTCGTATTGTAATATCTGTGATCTGCTGTGACCCAGAGTGTGTACTAGAAAATCTAGCAGTATAGTTGTGTTGTACCAGAGACCCTAAACTTTCACCTGAAGCACGAAGCCCATCTGCTCGGATTTGGCCGGCGACCTTCAGGAAAAATCCGGCGACCTCGGCCATCTTGGGGAGTTAGGGTTTGGGTTTTTCACGTTAGCTGTCTGCAGTTGTTTTGGTGTGTTTGGTCTTGCTTGATTTTTATGTTTTGTCTGTATACAAAATCTGGGATCACTTTGCTAGTTTCTAGTGTTACGAATACGTGTGTTACGTTATCCGACACGGTACGTGTACTTTATGTAGTTTTTGCTCTTGGGTTGGTTTCGTAGTGTCGCTATGCACGTTAGCCACCAGACGAATACTTGAGAGTATGTTTGGAGTTGGTACGTCGGTCAAATGTAGTTTGTACGTGTTATTGGTCGATTGCTAATATGAACTTGTTATATTGTTGTCTTATGATCTTAGGGATGCAGGCGAGGACTTCGGACGCTGCGAAGAAGCGAAAGCGAGTGGTTGGCTTTACTTAACCCAAGATCATTTGTGAGTAGATTTAATATCTATAAGGGAATCGCCCGCATGGCGTTATGCGTCAGGGCTAGATATGATATGATAATAGCCGCATGTCTATATTGTACATATAGAAATTGTGCATAAAACTTTATTGCATATTATTACTTGTTGTGCTTGGACTTGTACCCTTTGGACACTGCACTATTATTGACGGTTCATGTTGCACAAGCACTGATTGTATGCCACCCACACCGTCGAAAATTGCCATGACACGCACAACACCTATACATACGTGATATTGTATTGGCTAGGGACTTGAGACATGATTCTTATTTTCATTGTGCATATGAGATATAGCATACCTGTATACCTACAAGCTTACACATATGCCTTGCTGTGCCTACATGAATACACATATACCTGGAGGGTATTGTATCATTATTGACATGTATATACACATACCTAGCTTGATATAGCTACACACATACCTGTAGGGTATTACATCATTATTGATAGGTAGATACACATATCTTGCTATACCGACATGGTTACGCATACCTGGCTATAGCTACATGTTCACTTTTATATGATATTGTATGGATTTTGGAGAAATTAGGAACCGCATGATATATTTAATAACTTGTTGCAGTTAAATAGCGGTTTTTCCTTTATATGCTCATATTACTGTTTCATGTTGCATATATTATATTTCCTGGATTTCGCATTGATATATGGATTTCATATAATATTTTATGGATGTTTTACTCCTGGGTATATATATCAGTGGTATGGGACGCTGATATATATACATGTATATATATATATATATATATTAGTGGTATGCGACGCTGTTATATATGTATATATATATAATATATATCATCATAATGATCTGTGCAAGTATTCTTATTCATTACTCAATGTGAGGGGCCGATGTGCCCGATGTAAGGGGCCGATGTGCCCGATATGAAGGCCGATCTGATGGCCGATATGGGGGCCGATTTGAGGAATTTGGGATTTAGATTGTCTTGATGGGCACTGGTCCTGCCACGATGAGGATTCCATGAGGATGGCATGTTTTATTCCATACTCTGCATTTATTTGATATGCATTGCTTCATGTATTAGTAGTACCTGATAGAGTTCCTTTCATGACTGTTGCATATACATATTGCTATTTATTGCTATCAGCTTGCATGTGATAGATTAGCGCAGTACATGCATACTTACGATTACCTGCATATGTTATTAACTATTTACGAGTTGGCAACTCACCCCGTTGTGCCACAGTGTTTGTAGGTGTCCCTCAGAGTAGTCACGGCAGGGCTTCTTCTTCCTATAGTATCATCTTTTGTAGCGGATACCGCTACGACTGACTGTGTGCAGTTTTGCTAGGTGAGTTTTGCGGTTATCCAATGATGCTCATTTGTATATTCGTTGTATCCAGTACTCTCCATCTACTACTTCATGTATTGACTTAGAGACGAGTTGTGAGGACGATATTGTATATTATTTTTGTGACTCTAGAGGTCTTTTATGCAGTTTTATTTATATCATCTTTTTTCTTCGCTACGGCGTCGTATATCTGTTGTGGTTGTTGTTTTCCACCTTTGGGCGTGGATTTGCTCCCGTTTGGAGATGCTTTACTTATATCTTTTGTTGTACCCTTTTTGAGGGCTTGTTTTACAAAGGAGGTGCTGCCAAATTTTAAAGGAAGTAAATTTGGAGTTTAAAGAATTTTGATTGAGATTTCAAAAGTTTTTAACAATGTTATTATTATTTACTACTTTTGGTGGTTTAGATTGCTGGGTTTTCGACATACTTGAATTACGTTACGCCTGAAGACGTTACGTAGTTTAAAGTCCGTCACGTGCCAAATTTTGAGTCATGACACTTTTCGACAGGTGCCCAGGTAGCCGTTACGTACAGTAAGTGCCGCTGACATGCTTGTGGTTGTGGATTTATCCAGTAACTCACTGTCGGCATACTGTCGAGTTCTTAGAGTCCCACATAGAGGGTTTCCCTGGTGCAGGCGAAATGATGTAATAGCCGTATTTTGATATATGCAGGGTTCCGATCGAATGATTGTACTACTTACCCAGACTTTCGATCGGATGGTTGATAATACTAGCCAGCTTGGGATTGAGCCGGATTATTGAATCGGGTATTGATTTGATAATTTACGTATATATATTCCGATATGTATATACTAGTATTATGTTCTTTGTGTTATTCTATCTTTTTAAGTATTCGTATTTTGATACGAATACGGGTATATATATACAGTAAAGTGTATTCCGTATTTATACGGAAAACATTCTAGAAGGTGGAAACCTCATTTTAGTTTTTCCATTTATTAATTTAAATGGAAAATGAGGTGTAAAGGTAGTGAGGTGAGTATGGTGAGAACCATGCTTCAATAGTGTTGACAAATGAATTGAATATTCATTTGTGCAAACTATTCAAGCATGGTTGTGTTTTAATATTGGAAAAATGTTTTTACAAAACTATGGTTCATGTTTTTCTCTCTCATGGATGAAATCATTTCTCACCGTTTTCTTATCTCTCCTCACTAGCCTTCCTTGAGCTCCTCCTTGATTTTCCTCTCTATAATCTCATGTGTTAAGAATCAAGAGAGGAAGAGAGATAGATATATACTAAGAAAAACTCACTACATCCTAGACACTTTAGATTAACAACCTAGAGTCTCTAGTTGCTCCACTAGACTTTTAATATGGAGCTAGAGCCATGAACTACATCTCTCGGGTGGATCATCTTCGACGGAGGAAGACCGATGGTCAAGCTCGATCAAGGAGACCTCAAGGAGTAAAGGAAGAGGATAAAAGACCGAAGGACACGGATCGTTTGGTAAAACAACTCTATCATGGTAGTTAAACTCTTTGTAGTTAGCTAGTTTCGATTTATGGTTAAATTCTAGGATATGTTTTCTGGCACTGGATTTTTAAAAGTTAAAGTTTTTTGTTCCGCAACGGCTGCGGTAGACGGCCAGGGCGTTAGGAATCTCAACAATATTAGCCGGATTATATATGATATAACCAGATTATCAAATCAAGTGTTGATTTAATAATTTGATATATATCTATATATATGATATATATATATATATATAAACTAATATTATACTCACTTTATTTTTCCTTCTCTTTATATATTATTTATATATGATATAAATAATATATATCATTTGTCGTGGTTGTATCTATACATTAGATGTGTGTATAAGAATCACATAGGATTCAAAGACAATGATTAATCATATTTACTTACTTAAATAAATAAAACAACGGGTCATTTATTAGAATTGTGTAGAAAATAGACGACTCATTTTGATGTATTATTTTAAATAAGATATGATATATCTGTTCTTATCTTTAGAATCCTTAGCCATTTTCATCGTCATTTTCTCTCTGTTGATTTCATTTTCATGCAAGAGTGAAGACAAAGAAAAGAAAACTTTGTGAGCAAAAATCCAACTTCATAAATCTAAACTAAATTAGCAAATTAGTTTAGGTTGGTTTCTTCACTACAAGATTGTTCAGTGAAATGAGAGCTTGTGTTAGAATTATCTCAAGGTGGATCATCTTGAAACCTAGGAGGTCAATTTCAAGCTTATTGCCTCCCTTTTTAAAAGCTCAAGGAGTCAAGAACAACCAATTCTATCTTGCATTTGAGGATGTAAGGAAACCCTAACCTTGAATGAAACTCATCTACTTTGCTTTGTTGTGGTTTCAAGTCTAATATTTTAGTTAAGATCCTAGTTTGAAGTTATTAGCTCTCTAGTTTTTTAAAACTCTATGTTTGGATACGTGCTAATTTTTGTATAGAGGCTAATCACTTCTAACATGGAATCAGAGCCAAACTAAAGTGTTAAATTTATTATTGTAATTTTTAGAATTAAGTTAATCCAAATTTTGGAAAACTAGTTTTAGAAATTGCCTAAAAATCAACTTTTCGCTTGTGACGGAGCAACCGGATTCTTGGTTCAGACCAATAGTTTTGTATACAATCATGACAACCCAATACACATACAATTTGTTCTCAGTTTGACCCCTAAACTGTTAGTTATGTATGCCCAAGATGTCATTATTGTACATATGATGTATATTGTAATGGATGCTTGGACATATATACAGAGGACTTTCTTGCTCGACATGATAGTATGCTATCTGGTTGCTCTTTATCTTAACATGTACACTTATTGTCTCTCTATTACATATTGGTAAAGCCCTTAGGATGAGTACTTGACTACCAGGATTATGATGCAGATCATACCAGTAGGGACAGAGTAGTCGGTAAGTACATCCTTCAAAATGTTCTTAGTCATGGGTGTATCGAGACAGGGCATCGATATACCAGAGTAGACTAGCGTATAGCTTCTAAACCCGTGAAGATGGGCGATGGATGATCCCATATCCATTGGTGTTTGACATCAGAGATAGTATACGGGTGCTCAGTGGAGACTGGGTACACTGGACGGTCTCGCCGAGAACTCCCAGATGGTATTATACCTCACGTCAGATTGCAGTTGATTGAATGTTTTCCGGTGTGTATGTAGAAAATGTATAGAAATCACAACCAAAAATATTTGACCGCAATCAATAACGGTGTCGATTGTAGCGCGTTAGTAAGTGCGGATCTTCCACAGGGAAAGTGTAATCCGTTCGTATTTCGAATTAGATGAATCAAAAATTTAAAGAAAAGAAAAGAAAGAACAATTCATGATTTGTAAAATGAAGTTCAAGAATTAGAAAATCTAGATCTAATAACAAGAAAACATTAAAATCAAGAATTGAGATATGATGATTTCCAATCCAAATATCAAGAATCGAAATGGGGCTCGTAGGAATCGATCGGATCTATAGATGTGATGAAATCCAGCGATTACGTATTCTTATCCATCGATGAATTGATACTAGATCGATGATGATCAACGAGAATTAGGGATTTCTTGTGAAACTAGGGTTTCATCATTTATCCCTTGTTCCTTCGTCGATATCATTCACATTCTAGCCTCTAGTAAATTCAAGAATCGATCATGGATCCCTAATTTCGAGCGATCACAATCAAGAAAGCATCGCACCGAAACTAGGTCGTCGATTCTTCAATTTACAAGAGTTTACAAACTCGTAGGACTTAAGAATCGTTTTAAGATTTGTTACATCATCATTCTATTGGTCGTCTCGACTCCTTCACGAGCGGAGTTTTACTCAAACATCACAACAAGAACCACAATCACAAATTGAGATCGAATCATGATGAAAGAATTTAAAGAAAGCAAGATTAAAGAATTTCACCTTTTATTTATCAATAATTCCGTTACAATTCGCTCAAGAACTATAATGAGGAATGAACTCGATCGTCGATTTGGCTTCTCTCGTCTCCTTGAGTTGCGGATCGGCTTGGATCACTTGCTCGATTGAAGATCGGCTCCGCTCCTAAAAGGTTGAAGGCTTCTTGCTTGAATGGTACTCGGTGTTCTTGAAATTGGCTTGGATTTTGAATTAGGGTTAGGGTTTGAGGCACAAGTTATGTCACTCAACTTGTGGGTGGAAGATGAAGAGAGAAGAAGAAGACTCTTAACCCTAGATCTAGGTTTCCTTTTATAAGCCATCAAAAATCCTAGATCTAGAATTCAAATTTCAAATTTTCCTCCAAAAGTTTGTTAGAGAGAGGCTTCTAGAAATAGTTTGTTGGAGGGATGCTTCTAGAACTAGGTTGTTAGGCAGAGCCTTCTAGATGAAGCCACGTGTACAATCTGGAGTCTTTTGGAAGCCTTTTTGGTTACAGGAAGGCCACATGTGGAAAATGAAGCAGTGACGTCACTAGATTGCCGCGGATCCGCGGCGGGAAGGGCCCATTGGCCGCGGATCCGCGGCCCATTGGAGCTTTCATTGATTTTAATTTTCTGTGCTGCTTTCTTCTGGCTTTGTGATACTTTTCTGCTATGTGGAATTTTATATTTCTTTCTGTATCACTGCCAGATCTCAAATCTTGGACTTGGTGTAATTTTCTCAGCACTTTTGACAATTTTGGCTTTGTTCCTGCAATTTCCTGCACAGATTCTCGAAACAAGTGTTGCGCTATATAAAGATGATGCGATGTCATGATAAACACTCAATTTCCCTCAGAAATGTCGGTTTTAATATATAACACAAGTAATTTGGTATTTTACTGCTGTTTTGCTAATATGTGCTAAATTAATACCGAACACCTCTAGATGAGTGCAAATGGTAGGGAAATTGACGTGTTAAAAATGCAATATTTTCGACTGATCAAATTCCCGCAAACTTATTTTCAGTCGTCTCGAGCGAACTGTTTCATTAAAAAGAGAAGGAGAAAATAAAGAAAGAGAAAAACTAACTAGCACGCTTTCGTAGGCAACACGATTGCACTGAGCACGTGCAACAAGCCTTTAAATCTCTAGGTGTCCCTAGTAGGAGGAGTGTTGTCTCCTAAGGGTTTTCAGCGGATTGCACCCACAAAATCCAATAATAAAAGGAAGACCGTGAAAGTTACATTTAAAGACAAGAATTGTAAAAGAAAAGGTTTGAAAATTAGAGTTTCCAACTATGCTAGCTTTTCGGTTGTCATGAGCCCTATCTTAATAGTCATGAAAAGATGTTAGAAATAACATCATCCCTCAATAAAACATCGTTTTTATTCTTCATTCCTATCTTTCTTCAAAACATCGATCATATAACTTTACGTGTGTGTAAAGAACATCCCTACACCCGGAGAATTCAATTCAAGCTATCATACTCTTGTCCATCTGCCTCAGTACTTTTTAATTAATGAATATTTAGATTTGCTCACACACTTTCATGCGACCGTTAATACTTCTTGAGGTACTAACCGACCGATTATTCATGTGCTTGCTTATTTGGTGTATTTCCTCGTCTTGCACCACCTAAGGATTAGCAGTGACTTCCAGAACAGTTGGTCTAAGGCACTAGGTGAAGAGGCACCTTCGCTATATTTTTTTTATTGCTGCCTTGGCGATAACAAAACCAGTGTTCATTTTTCTCACCACTTTATATTTTATTCATTTTTTATTTCCTTCATTCTTTGGCTTTTAGACAAGAGCATTTCAAGGTATTCTCTACTATCCCGAGCTTCAAGACGTGTGTAAGTGCGTATAGTAGGGTATCAACGTTCAAAATGTTTGGCTTCCAGAATAGGAACTTTTTTTCAGACTTATTTTTATTCTCAGATTAGTGACTTCTTTCATCTTACTAACCCTTGGGACAACGGCTCATAACTACTTATTACTAGTTCGTATAAGAAAACTTCTAATTTTCTTAAATTTTTCCAATCTTTTGGATGTAATTTTTCACTATCTAATCTTTTATTATCTTATTTATGTACAATTTTTTATTTTTTTGAAAATTTTTAAATTTTTATAGGTTTTAAAATGTTTTGTGCTTAGGCAAAGTATGATGCAAATGATGCGAAAATAAGCACAAACCTCCCCCAAACTTGTTTTCAACGGTGTCCTCACTATTTCCATCCGCTAAATCTTGAAAAACCTGTAAGCCTGGGAGGAATTTTATTAACGGGGGCAAAATATATAAGTGAAGATCCTCCCCCAAACTTATTTTTGGCTTATCATTTTGTAAATTTTTTTTTTATCAAGAGCCAGATTGTATCCCCCCAAACTTGAGTTAAACCATGTTAAGCTTTGAAAATCACAAGAGGGGGTCAAGAATCAGTGGTCGATGCCAAGCTTTGTAAAGACCGAAGGTTAACACCAACCATTCGAAGATTTTATCAATGTAGTGCTCAGGTTGGTGGAAGAAGAAGTGGGGAAAGGGTAAGTGGTGGAATAGAATGTGTGTGCGTCTCATTTTGGAGAGACGATGCAGTGAATGTGATGGATTACTCGCATTCTTTTTACAGTCCAGAAGAAGGGGTGGAGGTTCAATTTCATTGATTGGGAGATGATTCATCTCAACACTTGTGCTTTTCAAAAATGCGAGTTCATCATCGAAGATCTCCTCAAAAGTCTCATCAATACCCCGAAGAATAATGTCATCACAAAGTGCGGGGTGATCTTCAGACTCTAAAAGCATTTCATAATCAGTGTTAGTTGTTGACCCGGATAACTCAGTGGAAGAGTCCGTATGTGTATGATACATAGTTGGGTCAAACAACAACATCTGAAAAGAGTCTAGATTGGTATCATGAGGATCATCAAATTCGCTGCTGTCGACATCCATTAAGTCGACAGAACAGACCTGAGCAGTAGGTTCGGAGGGTACACTTCCCAACTTGTAAATGTTCAGCTCTATTGACCTATTCCCGAAGGATAGGGTCATAGAACCGTTACGACAGTTGATGATAGCATTGGAAGTGGCCAAAAAGGGGCGACCTAAAATCACCGGAATTTGATTCCGTGGATTCGCTACAGGCTGTGTATCAATTACAATAAAGTCCACAGGGAATACAAATTCCCCGATTTTTATTAACACATCCTCCAGTTCACCCCTAGGTTTGGTGCTTGATCAGTCAGCCATCTGGAGAGTGCAATAGGCTGGTTTCAACTCTCCGATCCCTAACTGCTCGTAGACCGAGAAAGGAAGCAGGTTAACACTTGCGCCAAGGTCTAGTAGAGCACGGTTGATGTGTTTCTCTCCAATAGAAATAGAAATAGTAGGATATCCAGGATCCTTACGTTTTCTCGTTAATTGTTGGGGGAAAGTTGTGTCTACTGTCTTTGCCATGAATATCTTCTTGGGCACTTGAGTCTTCCTCTTTCTAGTGCAAAAGTCCTTAAGAGTTTTCGCATAAGCGGGGACTTGTTGGATAGCATCCAGAAGAGGGATGTTGATGTTAACCTGTTTCAAGATTTCAGTGATCTTCTCCATTTGTGGACTTGGTCTGTTTCCCCTTAACCGATTCGGGTAAGGAGCTTGGGCAATAAGGTCGTGGTCCAACACTGGAGAAGATCGTGTGGGTGGGAACGATCTAAGAATAGGAGTGGGGATCGTTTTCTGTGTAATAGAAGAGATGGGCTGAGGTGTCGAGCTTTGGGGAAAATGGAGAATAGGCTCGGAAGAAGGTGGTGGGGAAGAAGAACTGGGGTCAGAATTAGAAGTAGAAGTGGAAGGAAAGGTCTCAGCCGGGGTATCATCGATAGATTTTTCTGTGTTATCAATCTCTTCCCCAACGTGATTGTCAAGCACTCTTCCAGATCTCAACGTGATTGCATTCACATTATGTGAATAGCCATGGTTGGGTAAGGGTTGAGCTGGAAGTTTCCCTTTCTCTCTTGCACTCATTTCGGCTTTTAATCGTGCAATTTCTATTTCCATCGATTTTATAGTCTCATTTTGTGAGGCAGTATTTCTTTTCATGTCATCGACAGAAGACTTCATTTCAGCCGACACTTGCATGATATTTGTTAGGACCAAATGCATGTATTGTGCAAATGAGGAGGATTCATCAGTCCCGGTCAACTGCAAAGGACTAGACGGTGCAGGTGTGTTGACCGGATTTTGGAAGTTTTGTGCTTGGAAGGGGTGCTGAATCAATGGAAGTGGTTGCTGTTGTGGTGGATGAGCCCTTTGAAAATTATTTTGATTTGGAACCGTGTTTTGAGTTTGTGATTGGTTCCAAGTAAAGTTAGGGTGATTCCTCCAACCCTGATTACATGTGGAAGAATATGGATCGTTCCTAGGTCTTTGAAAAGCAGCATTGATATGCTCGTGACCTTGAAACGGAGCATTTCGTGGACATTCTTCCGTCAAATGAGAAGGATCAGAACAGCATCCACGTAAAGTTTTGGAGAGTGACATTTGACTTAGGGCGGCAGCTAAAAATTTGTTTTCCATATTCTCGAGTTTTTTATGTAGGGCTGAAATGTCAGCTCTAACTCCTATGGAAACATCCGATTGGTTATTGCCACCCCTAAACGATTGACTCTCCCACTGTAAAGATTTATCAGCGAAATCTTCTAGGAATTTCCAGGCTTCCCCATCATCTTTGGTCATGAAGTTGCCTTGACACATTAGGATTAATGCCCTCATATATGATTCTGCATAGATCCCATCTAGGGATTCAGTGATGTGGATATTGAACTAACAGATCCTTAAAGCGTTCAAGACACTTCGAGAATGTTTCATTTGGAAGCTGGGTGAATTGATTGATTTCGCTACGGACTCAAGCTGTCTTATAATTTGGGTAGAATTTCTTTAGGAATGCTTTTACGAATTCTTCCCAGTTTGAAATGGAATGTGCGGTTGTGTTATACAGCCACTTCTCGGCTATATCGCACAAGGTAAATGGGAGAAGACGAAGACGCATAGCATCCATAGAAAGCTGTGAAGTACCCATCATAGCGCATACATTTACAAATTTGGTGATAAAGACATATGCATCTTCAGACTCGAGACCGTGGTATTTGGGTAGAAGGTTGATGTATTGGGGTTTAATCTGAAAATTGTCCTTGTTGGCTGGTGGAATGGAGAGACAGGTCAAAAGAGGACCTCGTGTAGGATAGCACCTCTCTTGGAGAGAGATGCGGGGTGGATTCTGCGCACCAACGGACGGCGGCAGATTAGTGGTAAAGAAGTTCGATGGAGAAGGATCCATCGATGTGGGTGTGGTAGTGGGTAAAGGAGAGGTAAATGTAGAAATACCGACTTCGTAGTCGATCGGGGGGACGCGGACTAAACGGGCACTAGAATCCCGTGTCCAGCCTATCTTGCACTGAAGGGTTTAGTACAAGTGGCAGCGTGAATATAGTTAGGGGAAATGAATGAATGTGGTGTTTGTTTTGAAAAATATACGGATTTTTGAAAAAATGATGCAAATCACAACAAATGCAACAAGCAACCCTAAAATCTAGTGGTCACCTAGGTCAAAACTCTAGACCGCTCCTAACTGCCAAAAGACAAGTCGCGGGATCAATCCTCCACTGCCTCTTTGTCTCTCCTGTGGCCAGTTAAGTGGGAGGTTCTCCACTACGTAAGTAGTGAGCCTAATTAAGTAACCACTAGCCTTTGACACACTTGCCTTAGACACCACAAAAGAAACGCGGATAAGCAATGAATTACCCACGGCCTTCTCTTGTCCTAAGTGAGCGCGACGGTCCTTAGAGTCATCTCTAGATATTTTTTAGTTAATGAGGGTAATGCGGATGCAAGTTTGTGATTTTTGGGGCTTAGGAAGGGTAATGAACTCCCCACCTAAGCTGGATTTGGCCGTGCCCCTTAAATTCCGTATTAATATGCAAACAACCAAAAAATCAAAACACGCACAATTTTTTATTGCTTTTTGCGGCGCTGCGATTTTTGCAAAGAAACCTGCAGAAAATTGTTAATTGGAGCAGATGAGGGAGAAGATAAGAAGGTCAAGAATTTACCAGAGAATTTTGGTACAGTGTTGACTCTGAGACGCGGCAGACCCGCCGCAAATGCCCACTAATGCCACGGAAATGCGGTCGAAAAGACAGATCACTGCACAAAAATTTTTGAGGCTGCTACTGTCACCTTCTAAGCTCTCTGGAATATTCAGAAAAATTTTTCCACAGCTCCACAAATTCCAGATTTCCTCGCAACAAAACACAACGAATCGTTTAGTGTTTGCGTGAATTTTGATCTCAAAATGATAATGGAATAAACTTTTCAACTCAAATTTCAAAAACGAACGAATTAGCGCACTATCCCCGGCAACGGCGCCATTTGATTGAATGTTTTCCAGTGTGTATGTAGAAAATGTATAGAAATCACAACCAAAAATATTTGACCGCAATAAATAACGGTGTCGATTGTAGCGCGTTAGTAAGTGCGGATCGTCCACAGGGAAAGTGTAATCCGTTCGTATTTCGAATTAGATGAATCGAAAATTTAAAGAAAAGAAAAGAAAGAACAATTCATGATTTATAAAAATGAAGTTCAAGAATTAGAATATCTAGATCTAATAACAAGAAAACATTAAAATCAAGAATTGAGATATGATGATTTCCAATCCAAATATCAAGAATCGAAATGAGGCTCGTAGGAATCGATCGGATCTATAGATGTGATGAAATCTAGCGATTACGTATTCTTATCCATCGATGAATTGATACTAGATCGATGATGATCAACGGGAATTAGGGATTTCTTATGAAACTAGGGTTTCATCATTTATCCATTGTTCCTTCATCGATATCATTCACATTCTAGCCTCTAGTAAATTCAAGAATCGATCGTGGATGCCTAATTTCGAGCGATCACAATCAAGAAAGCATCGCACCGAAACTAGGTCGTCGATTCTTCAATTTACAAGAGTTTACAAACTCGTAGGACTTAAGAATCGTTTTAAGATTTGTTACATCATCATTCTATTGATCGTCTCGACTCCTTCACGAGCGGAGTTTTACTCAAACATCACAACAAGAACCACAATCACAAATTGAGATCGAATCATGATGCTAGAATTTAAAGAAAGCAAGATTAAAGAATTTCACCTTTTATTTATCAACAATTCCGTTACAATTCGCTCAAGAACTACAATGAGGAATGAACTCGATCATCGATTTGGCTTCGCTCGTCTCCTTGAGTCGCGGATCGGCTTGGATCACTTGCTCGATTGAAGATCGGCTCCGCTCCTAAAAGATTGAAGGCTTCTTGCTTGAATGGTACTCGGTGTTCTTGAAATTGGCTTGGATTTTGAATTAAGGTTAGGGTTTGAGGCACAAGTTGTGTCCCTCAACTCGTGGGTGGAAGATGAAGAGAGGAGAAGAAGACCCTTAACCCTAGATCTAGGTTTCCTTTTATAAGCCATCCAAAACCCTAGATCTAGAATTCAAATTTCAAATTTCCGTCCAAAAGTTTGTTAGAGAGAGGATTCTAGAAATAGTTTGTTGGAGGAATGATTCTAGAACTAGATTGTTAGGCAGAGCCTTCTAGATGAAGCCACGTGTACAGTCTGGAGTCTTCTGGAAGCATTTTTGGTTACAGGAAGGCCACATGTGGAAAATGAAGCAGTGACGTCACTAGATTGCCGCGGATCCGCGGCGGGAAGGGCCTATTGGCCACGGAACCGCGGCCCATTGGAGCTTTCATTGATTTTAACTTTCTGTGCTGCTTTCTTCTGGCTTTGTGATACTTTTCTGCTATGTGGAATTTTATATTTCTTTCTGTATCACTGCCAGATCTCAAATCTTGGACTTGGTGTAATTTTCTCAGCACTTTTGACAATTTTGGCTCTGTTCCTGCAATTTCCTGCACAGATTCTCGAAACAAGTGCTGCGCTATATAAAGATGATGCGATGTCATGATAAACACTCAATTTCCCTCAGAAATGTTGGTTTTAATATATAACACAAGTAATTTGGTATTTTACGGCTGTTTTACTAATATGTGCTAAATTAATACCGAACACCTCTAGATGAGTACAAATGGTAGGGAAATTGACGTGTTAAAAATGCAATATTTTCGACTGATCATCAGTTCTCTGTTGACACTGGTACAGGTTAGTCTGTAGACCTGAGATCGTCATAGAGTCTTGTGTGATTCCCACTGTTCTTTAATTTTCACCTTACCATGTTCAAGAGAACGTGCAAAACGGTGGCTTTTAGGTACAGTCCCTAGTCACATGGAGGCAATGAGCGATAGGAGGGGTTTCGTCCCTCCCGGTATTGGGGGTTGAGGTTGCGCTATGCTCGATTGGCTATAATAGGAAGTCCCTCGCTAGGGCTGATTCAGAGATATACTGGTAAGTGTTATCGGTAGTTTCTCGACCCGTTATGAGCCTCATATCGGCACGACTTATCGAGTTACTGGGGTTTGACGTTAACCACCCCTAGACGAGATATTCGATATATCAGACGAAGAGACCGGACTGTACGGTAGTGTTACTGATTGGATTCGCAGGAGTATGAGCAGGCATGCTTATTGATCTTCTTATCGCTCAATACCCGGGTGGTCGTTACGTTTAGCAGACCGCTTGCGGCTTATGGGTGTTTGATATGATCATCTCCTACTGCCGGCGTATTGACGAGTCTTTAGAGTCCTACACAGAGGTTTCCTGGCTCAAGCGAAACAGAGTAGGAGCACATATGTGATATGTGCGGGACCGAGATTAATACGATATGTGATACCGTATTCTATTCTCGTAATTTATGACATCGGTCGGTTATATGTGATATAGCCGGGTTATCGAATCAAGTGTTGATTCGATAAGTTGTTGCATTTGATATTAGTCGGTTATATGTGATATAGCAGGATTATTAAGTCAAGTGTTGATTTAATAATCTAATGTATAATTATATATTTGATATATTAACTTACATTAACTAGTATTGTTTCACTTAAGATTTATTTTCTCACTTGATTTGTGCACATAGTATATATGTGATATATATTAGTGTACAAGATTTTGTGTCATGCTTGATGATACATGCAACTTGGGTGTGTGTGTGACTTACACCATGCTATGTATAATGAAGGGTTTTTATTTATTTTGGTAAATCAAAATGGTGGCATTTTTTTCATGGCAAGAAGCTTTGAGAAGCTTGGATTTCCATTGACTTAGTCCACAACTTTTGTTTTGCTTAAGATATTTATAAACCCAACCATTAGACTTAGCCATGGTTAACTCTCTACAAAGGTTAGTATATGATACCAATTCACCCATAGTTGCCATTCTTGACTTGATAATTATTATGAGAGATTTTTCTTCTTCTTCTTCCTCAAAAAGCTTTCTAGCTTCAATGGAGATGATGGAAAAATAATGAGAAAATTATTTCTAAAATGAGTAAAATTCCAACTTCATCATCCACTACTACTTGCTATTTAGTATAGGGTGTTTGCTTCACTAATTCCACAATTAGTGAAGAGGTATCTTGGGTTAGTGTCTCCTCGACGTAGATCATCTTCGGCCTCGAAGACTTCTAGCAAGCTTGTTCCGTACATCTTGTGGAGCCTCTCAAGAGTCCGGGAGTTCAAGGATCGCAGCGAAGGGACTACTACACAGAGCATTAGAAGTGAAGGACCGGTCTACAAAGGTTGTATTCCTCATTAACTTTGATTGTAAAGTTGTTTACATATTGATTGTCGGATTTTCTAGTAACGATTCTAGGGTTAGGGTTAGCTAGAACGGCAAATTTTTGAAATTAGCATGGGCGATGCCTCCCAAAACCTTTCTACCGTGCTAGAAAACCCTGCAGTGTTATCAGAGCCATAGTAGAAAATTAGGCGTTGTTTGTTAGATTACGAAACCGAAACAACTCCGAAACTTGAAACACGATAACCTAGTTTCTGTCGATTTTAAAAGGCCCTCTAAATTTTTTTTAAAGAACTGCAGAATGTTGTATGAGATGCAACATGAATACACAAGAAAATTTAGCCCCCCTCACCGGAAAATGGCCGACCACATGCTTGTAAATTCCGGCCAGCTCGTTTCTTTTGTGCTGGAATGGGTTGTATTTTTTGGTGTATTCCAGTCACTGGGTTTTGGTGTTTCAGGTGTTGTTTGTTTTTGTTAATTTTGCATGATATGTGATCTTACAGTATAGGCAATTCAGTGTCTTTCGTATTCATAGTTTTAACATTGTTTCGGGTATTCGCATGTTGTCTAGGCGAACTTAAAAAGTTCGATCGAATGTCAAAAGCTCATTTTTCTAAGTTTAGGGTATTCGGAAAATCATGCAAGTAATTCTGTGGACTCTCTAGAAGAATGAAACCCTAACTCGACATAATGACCATGGAACCGCTTTCGAACCTTAGGATTTGCGGCAGTTCCGCGGTGCTATTAATGAGGCTTGGGTCTGCCCTTCTACGGCCGGTTCATAGGTACTATGACATGTTCTGGGTATTATTAAATTGTGCTCAAGTGTTGAGCTCTCAGGGAATTGTGGGACTTTGATGAATCGATCAAAAAGTTAAACGTCTTCCGGGTATCATGTGATGGGATACAATACTTGGAATCCACACTAATTTGAATTTTATAAATCTAGCAGTTTAGTCTTGTTTGATCGGTTTCCATGGGATTTTGATGTGATCAAAAGTCCGTCGCAATCACGTAGCGTACGCGGATACTCTCCGGATAACCTTACTAGATAGCCACACCCCATAGCCCAGACCAAGTGACTGTAGGAGAACCCCATCACCAAAAGCATCCGTTCGGGTGCTCGTGGCCGCGGTGTTCCGCCTTAGTGCACTTCGTCGATGGCATCGGGGGCTGCGGCCGTCTGCTAAAGTTTCCGATGAGCATTCGATCAGGTTATCGGGAATCTTGTTGAATTACCCGACAGGTTATTGGAAAGTGTTTTCAATATCGAGACTAAAATGCGGGGTATATAAATTGTTAGGCATGCGATGTCTAAGGAATTCATTTGGTTAGGCATGAAATCGAAAGTATGTGATATTTCGGGTTTATGATGTCTAAGCTGGTTGCGGATTCCAACTGTTGTAGTTTTTCACTTTCTTTTCTGCGACCGTAAGTGTAATAGTGTATCGCTGTTTCGTTGCTATACGTCAACGACAATTGGGATACGCATATTTACTTACGTTGATGACATGTGATGTTCTGTGTTGATGGGATATGTTATATTGGATCGTCGTGTTTGCATAGCCGGTTTTTTTTTTATGTGAGATGAGAGTTTTTCATTTTCATTCATGTAAAAACTTGTATGTAATATTCTTTTATTGGGGCGCTTCCGGGTTGAGGAAGATGTCACCGTTGATGTATATTATTTACTTTTTCGCATTAGGATAGACCCAAGGAGGGGAGCATAAGTAACCGGGTTCTAGGGTCCAGTGGGAGACCATCTCGAGGAGTCGAGACCGGGTCTCCTAACTCTAGAATTGGTAGAGTTTCTTGCCGCTCTCGTAGGGTCTAGGGATGTGGTTTTGGCTATTCATCACGACCGTGGAATCCGTGTTTTATACAGGCTTAATGTAAAACACGGAAATCCTAGTATATCCAATCTTTTATATGTTAATTTTTCTGCTGCGATATTCTATGATGTGATCACTTTATATGTTAAGATAGATACTGTGTATAGTATATGTGATATATTATATAGACGTTGCTTATGTTTTACACCCGCACTAGCCCTGTCCCGCTCTGCCGTTAGTTACCTAACCTAACGGTGCATGACGGGACATCGAGGCGAATGCGGATGGCATAAGGGTAAGTTGTATTCATCTGTGATGCTTAGGTAACTTAAATGATGGGACATTCATTAAATAGATTAATGCAATAAAAGAAACCTAAAAGATATTGTAGAAACTTGTTTTAAAAACTGGTAGCTCTAGTTCTTGCTTTGCATATCGGCATTCCTTGTAGAATATCCAGCACCTTATTCGATAAGGAAAGAGCCGAGGTCCCTTCCTCAGGAGTGATCTCTTTAGAAAAACTAGTAAAAGCCTAAAAAACACTCCTTTTCAAAATCACTCGATTCTACAACGATATCAAGTTCATTATGCAAAAGGTTTTCATAAAAACCTGTCGAAGCCCTCCATCATTTCAGATAAGTACTACTTAATATTCGTGCTACGTTTGTTAACCATGTTAAGGCGTAGTGTGCGGTAGCTAATTAGTGCTTATCTGTTAAAGCATGAGATGCGATTGGATTAGGGTAGTCGTACGACTTTGTTGACTATGTTAAGGGTCGTGCGGGTGGGTTTAATTCAATCAGGAAATGACGGGTTGAACTTGGGTAGAGCTTATGATTTGTTGACCATGTCAAGGTCATAAGTAGCTAGGGGCAAAACATTATCGGGAATTTCAAGTGTTGAAATTTGAAATGAAATTGCATACCTTCTATGAGATAGTTGGATCCCGATACCCACTGCGAGTAAGAGTTACTCCTAGGAGAGTTTTACACATTACAATTAGCCGATCAAGTAGGTGCCTAGAAAGGTGCTAACGGGGTTACGCCCCTAAGAAAACGAGGTTTATTTTAATTAGGTCCGTGCGAAAGCACGGGGAACCTCCCTCAAAGTACCGACACTGGCCTGGCCAAAAGATTGGCGAACTTGTAGGGTGTAATTAATCCCTTAGTCTTTCCTTTTAGGGTTTAAAAGAAGATTTGATAGAAACAGTGGGAGACATCCTAATTAGATAAAATAATAACCGATCTAATCTTGCAAGAGTATACGCAGAGTGTTTTCTTCTCTCTCTCTCTCCAGGTAGCGACCATGTCACGCCTTAATCAAGATAATAATATGGATGTATTGATCGAACCCGCTTGTTATACTGAGCTGTGGAACGTTGGTCCCGCTCCAACTTATAATTGTTATAAGACTGAGCAGGAAATAGGGGAATACCAGGATTCCCGTGCCTCCCAAATGAAGAAATTGCATGCTGATGCATCTTCTTCGGGTATGTTCATTACCGAGAACTGTTTCTCAGTATCCTCTACGTTCTGGGTATGAGATACCGTATCAGGATCCCATATATATGTAATATGTTACATGAGCTACAGATAGGTAGAGAACTGGGAATGGATGATAAGTTTCAAGAGTTGGAAACGGTGCAAGTGTTGCAGCCAAGGTGTTGGCAGTTATCACCCAGTATTACCAAATACATTGATTCTGAACGAATATTATTAGATACCGAACCTGATATACAACATCATATCAGTCTCTTTATTATGTAAAGAAGGATATAATTTTGTATTGTTGGATAATGTTTTGAACATTTCCTATATCAAGAGTTGATCGGATCAGGCACATTATCTAATGGCATATACGTTCTAAATCAAACTACAGTTCTTAACGTACAGAACACACACAAGAGGAAGAGTTCAGAAATGAACGAATCCTTCTTAAGGCATTGTAGACTAGGTCATATCAATGCGACACAACTAGCTAAGTTAAATTAAGATGCATATTTAAGTCAGTTTGAATTACATCTTGTGAAACTTGCCAGTCATGTCACAAAGATAAGATGACCATAGCTCCATTTATTGGAAACAGAAAAAGAGTTAGTGAACTCTTGGGATTGATACATGATGGTGTATGTAAGTCCTCTGTCTACACATACCAGGACCGTTCTTTGTACTTCACTACATTCACTGATAATCTCTCAAGATTCAGACATATGTTCCTGTTGAAACACAAGTCTGAAGTTTTTGAGAAATTCAAAGAATATAAGTTAGAAGTAGAGAACCAAAACGGGTATAAGTATTATGTCCTTTGATGTGATCAAGGAGGAGAATACTTGAGCACGGAATTCCTGGACTATTTAAAGGATAATGAGATTCTCTCTCAGCATTACTCCTTCGTATACACCACAGCACAATGGTGTATCAGGGCGGAGCAATCGCACCCTATTAGATATGGTGCGCTCTATGATGAGTATTACTGAGTTGCTTATTTCCTTTATGGGTTATGCACTTGAGAAGCTGCATACCTATTGAATAGGGTTCTGACCAAATCAGGTGTCTACCACTCCATATGCGATATAGTATGGGAAGAGCCATGCCTTAAGAAAGTTAAGATTTGGGGTTGTCCGGCCTATGTCAAAAGAAAAATCCGGACAAGCTCGAGGCAAGGTCAGTTCTGTGGAAGTTTGTTGGATATCCTAAGCATTTGCGAGGAAATATCTTCTACCACACAGAGGAGCAAAATGTGTTTTGTTTCTCAGCATGCTGCCTTATTTTAGAAAAGGAATTTCTTGTGAAGAAATTAGTGATCATGAGGTAGAACTGGAAGGAGTTCCAGCTATACAAATTACAGCTGACGATTTGGTAAAACCGGAGGATTCAATAGTTCCCGACGAATCTCGGCCTCTCCACCAATCTAGTAGGGTTCCTCATCCGCCTGAGAAATACTTTGGTTTTCTCAATGACAGTAGGAGAGAGGATTGCATCATGAGATGATGACCCAACTAGTTTCAAGCAGGCCATCAAGAGTAGCGACTCTGTAAGAATGGCTGGATGCTAAGCGATCTGAGATGGAATCCATATATACCAACAAATTATGGACTTTGGTTTCTATATCTGAAGGGTTAAATCCCTATCAGGAGCAAGTATATCTTGAGAAGATTACTTGGTGTAGATGGAAAAGTTGAGACTTTAACAGCTAGACTTGTTGTAAAAGGTTTTCGTCATCGACCAGGTGTGGTTTATGATGAAACCTTTTCTAGTGCCTATGCTTAAGTCCATCCAGATCCTACTTTCCATTGCTACATACAATGACTACAATATCTGGTGGTTGGGTGTCATGGCTGCTTTTCTAAATAGTGATTTAGAAGAGAGCATCTATAAGTACACAGCCAGAGGGCTTCGTAGACAGTGGGAGCAGTGGAAACGTGTGCAAGCTGCTTTACAGGTTAAAGCAGGCATTGCAGAGTTGGAGCATCTATTTTGATGTGGTAGTCAAAGTGTTTGACTTCATCAAAATGGTAGATGAACCTTGTATGTACAAAAGGGTAGTAGAGAGTATTGTTGTCTTCCTCGTATTGTACGTGGATGACATACTCTTGATAGGGAAGGTGTTTCCTATGCTACACTCGGTCAATCTCCACTTATCACAAGGATTCTCCATATAGGATCAAGGTGATACCTCCTAAATCCTGGGTTTTGGATCTATGAGATAGATCTAAGTGGATGTTAGGATTCTCACTAGCTGTAGTGAGATGGTATCAATCGATCCTAGAGAGAATCACTGGAAAGCTTCCACGGTGATAAGGTCGACTGAATTTCAGTCACAGGCATTGTCTTTTCCCTCAGTATATGGACGGTATGTTGGAAGAGTACCAAGCTAGATACCATGACATACTAGATGATAAAGGTTGGATACATCACTACCAACGATACTACCAAAGAGGGAGTCTAGGTGTATATAAGTTCATGAGATGAACTTCGTTCCTACCATTGTATGACAATGGAGTTTTGGCTTTGGCCTAGGAACCGCCATCCCATCAGTGATCCAGACATATTCTAAGGCAGTATCACCTGATCATGGAGATGGTTGATCTCCAGGGAGATCAAGGTTAGGAGAGTAGACACAGAGGACAACACGGCGGATCGACTCACAAATGCCTTTTCCCAAAAGAGACTTTTTATGGGATGGTTGTGTATGAGATACTACAACCACTGATGATTGTTGGGTATTGGATACTACAACAGATGGCCCTAGTGCAAGTGGGAGATTGTTAGTTATATGTATGCCCTAGAGGCCATTACTGTACATATGATGTATATTGTAGTGAATGCTTGGACATATATAGGGTGGACTTTCTTGCTCGACATGATAGTATGCTATCTGATTGCTCTTTATTTTAACATGTACACTTATTTTCTCTCTATTACATGTTGGTAAAGCCCTTAGGATGAGTACTTGACTACCAGGATTATGATGCAGATCATACTAGTGGGGACAGAGTAGTCGGTAAGTACATCCTTCAAATGTTCCTATTCATGGGTATATCGAGACAGGGCATCGATATACCAGAGTAGACTAGCGTATAGTTTCTCGACCCATGAAGATGGGCGATGGATGATCCCATATCCATTGGTGTTTGACATCAGAGATAGTATACGGTTACTTAGTGGAGACTGGGTATACTGGACGGACTAGCCGAGAACTCCCAGATGGTATTATACCTCACGTCAGATGGCAGTTCTCTGGTGACACTGGTACAGGTTAGTCTGTAGACCCGAGATCGTCATAGAGTCTTGTGTGATTCCCACTGTGCTACGTTCAAGAGAACGTGCAAAACGGTGGCTTTTGGGTACAATCCCGAGTCACGTGGAGGCAATGAGCGATAGGAGGGGTTTCGTCTCTCATGGTATTGGGGATTGATGTTGTGATGTGCTCGATTGGCTATAACAGGAGGTCCCTGGCCAGGGATGATTCAGAGACATACTGGTAAGTGTTATCAGTAGTTTCTCGACCCGTTATGAGCCTCATATCGGCACAACTTATCGAGTTACTGGGTCTGACGTTAACCACCCCTAGACGAGATATGCGACATATCAGACGAAGAGACCGGACTGTACGGTAGTTCTACTGATTGGACTCGCAGGAGAATGAGCAGGCATGCTTGTTGATCTTCTGATCGATCAATACCTGGGTGGCCGTTACGTTTAGCAGACCGCTTGTGGATTGTGGGTGTTTGATATGATCATCGCCTACTGCCGGCGTATTGACGAGACTTTAGAGTCCTACATAGAGGTTTCCTGGCTCAAGCGAAACGGAGTAGGAGCACATATGTGATATGTGCATGACCGAGATTAATTCGATATGTGATATCGTATTTTATTCTTGCGATTTATGACATCGGTCGGTTATATGTGATATAGCCGGGTTATCAAATCAAGTGTTGATTCGATAAGTTGTTGCATTTGATAGTAGTCGGTTATATATGATATAGCCGGATTATTAAGTCAAGTGTTGATTTAATAATCTAATGTATAATTATATATTTGATATATTAACTTACATTAATTAGTATTGTTTCACTTAAGATTTATTTTCTCACTTGATTTGTGTACATAGTATATATGTGATATATATTAGTGTACAAGATTTTGTGTTATGCTTGATGATACATGCAACTTGGGTGTGTGTGTGACTTACACCTGCTATGTATAATGAAGGGTTTTTATTTATTTTGGTAAATCAAAATGCTGGCATTTTTTTCATGGAAAGAAGCTTTGAGAAGCTTAGATTTCCATTGACTTAGTCCACAACTTTTGTTTTGCTTAAGATATTTATAAACCCAACCATTAGACTTAGCCATGGTTAACTCTCTACAAAGATTAGTATATGATACTAACTCACCCATGGTTGCCATTATTGACTTGATAATTATCATGAGAGATTTTTCTTCTTCCTCAAAAAGCTTTCTTGCTTCAATGGAGATGATGGAAAAATAGTGAGAAATTTTTTTCTAAAATGAGTAAAATTCCTACTTCATCATCATCTACAACTTGCTATTTAGTATAGGGTGTTTGCTTCACTAATTCCACAATTAGTGAAGACGTAGGTTGGGTTAGTGTCTCCTCAACGTAGATCATTTTCGGCCTCGAAGACTTCTAGCAAGCTTGTTCCGTACATCTTGTGGTGCCTCTCAAGAGTCCGAGAGTTCAAGGATCGTAGCGAAGGGACTACTGCATGGAGCATTAGAAGTGAAGGACCGGTCTACAAAGGTTGTATTCCTCATTCACTTTGATTGTAAAGTTATTTACATATCGATCGTCGGATTTTCTAGTAACAATTCTAGGGTTAGGGTTAGCTAGAATGGCAAATTTTTTAAATTGGCATGGACGATGCCTCCCGAAACCTTGCTTCCGTGCTAGACAACCCTGCAAAAATGGGGCCAAACCGAGGCCGAGTCAGCCCTGGATGGGGGCAGGACAACCACTGGATCAGCCCCGTTTCAGGCTGTTCCAATGCAGTTCCAGCCCCTATCCGGAGCTATTTCCGCCTTAGATTGGGCCGAATCAAGGCTCAAAAGGTGTGGGCAGTTTGGTGTTAGTGTATATGCCCTAGAGGCCATTATTGTATCATACTGGTTTGTATATTACTTAATGGAAGCTTGGGATATTCACAGTTGTATTGACAGTCTTGCTCAAAATGGTAGTATGCTACTTGGTTTGTTTCTACTTCAATATATGCATGTGTTTCTTTTAACATATCGCTTATACATATTAGTAGAGCCATTAGGATCTTTGCTTGATTACCAGCGTTGTGGTGGCAGTCACACTAGTGGGGGCTGGGTAATCTACAAGCACATTCTTATACAGGTCCCTAGTCATAAGATTATCGAGACGGGGCATCGATACTCCGGAGTAGACTAGTGTATACGCTTCTCATCCTAGCAGGGGAGATGGTCTGTCCCATATCCATTAGTACGTCTTACTGGAGATAGTATGCAGGTGCTCGTTAGGTTACGTGTACACCGGACATGACTCATTGGGAACTGTTGGTTGGTATTATACCTATCGTCGGGTAGCAGTTCCCAGGTGACATGAGTACAGCTTAGTCCGTCCACTTGATACTGCTACTTCGCCTCGAGTGTGTTCCTACTATACTTTGATTACTACCCTACCACGGCTCAAAGGAGTCATGCAAACAGGTAGTAGTTAGGTGCAGTCCCAAAGCACTTGGAGGCAGTAGCGGTTAGACAGGATCCGTCTCTCCTGGTATTGGGGGATGATATCAGGCTGTGTTCGGAGAGCTATTACACAAAGTCCCTGTCTAGGGCAAGCGAGATTTACTGGTAGGTATTCCAGTAGTTTCTCAGGGTGTTCCGGGCTACACTCCGGCACGACTTATTGCGCTATTAGGGGTCTGACGATTACCGCCCCCTAGGCCCGATATGCGATACTCTTAGACGAACAGACCGGACTGTATGGAGATTGTCACATTCAGGCTCAGTAGGAGTTCGGATGGGTTTTCATCATCGGCCTTCTTATCGACATCTACCTGGGGACCGTTACGTACAGCTAGTACCGCTTGCGGTCTTTGGTTAAACCCACTGCCGGCATAGTGTCGACTCTTTAGAGTCCCACAAAGAGGGTTTCCCTACTTCAGGCGATTGATGTAGATGTCGTATGGTTTTACAACCTGGGCTTTGATCACGCACGTGTACTTGTACACTGATGATGATCAGGCAGACAGCACTAGTGGGCTTTGGTTTAAGCCGGATCCTATTATTGTATTATTGGATTGTTATCGTCTCAGGGTATCCGTGTTTTTCAGAATGCGGATACGAGTATGTATATACAGTATGAGGGGCATTCTTGTAGTTTGTCAAGGTATGATTCTAGAAGGTGCTACATCATTATTGGATTTATCCATTTTGTTAAATGGATTAATGATGTGGAAATGGAGGAGACATGCTTGGCATGGTGGAGGGAATGGCTCATGGTATATTTTATTAGATTGGGATCACTATTGAGGCATGGGTGCTTATTTTATAGTTTTTCTTGCCATGGCTCAATAAGTGAGATGAGGGATTATATATGTGAGCTATTCTCTACACTTGGTTTTTTGATGGTTCATTTTCTTCTCTTGATATTCCTTGAGTTGCTCTCCTCTCTTGAGCTCTCTAGGTCTCCTCCATCATCTTCTTCCTCAAGACTAAACCCTATCATTCACATGTGTTGTGAGCCAAGGGTTTAGTGAGATAAACAATCCATTAACACATTCTACATCTCCTAGGCTGGTTAGCTTAGCAAACCTTCTACCTTAGTTATCTCACTTGGAGGTTGAAGCTTGGAGCACAAACATTCGCGGTGGATCATCTTTGACAAGAGAAGGCTGACGGAGCAAGCTCTAGCCGATCACCAAGGAGACTTGAAGAGGACCACAAGAAGACCCGAAGGACTTGATCTACTAGGTATAAGAATCTAACATAGTAGATAAATCCTCAAGTTAGTCTAACTAGTTAAGGCTTTAGTAAGATCATGGTGTAATAGCCAGTGTTGCGTAGTCAAAAGATTACTGTTTTTGAAATTTCCGCCTCCGCGCAAACCGCGGGGTGCGCGACATTGGCTTACAGTTGTATCAGAGACTATAGAACCTTAACTAGCTAGTTTGCAATGTTTTAGAAATTCGATCGCCGGAAAAATCGTAAAATTGCGTCAAAATTGCACAGTTTCTGTCGATTTTCTAAATTGGTCCAAAAATGTTTTCAGTGGCCTTAAAAATATATGCATTCTTTTTGTAGGACATCCAAGAAAAATGAAATCGTAACTCGGTTAGACCGCCGCGGAAGCGCGGCGAAACCATGCGTTTCGCCGTGGATCCGCTGCCGAGTAGACTCCGAGTCGATTCGTTTTTCCAGCAGTTTGTCTATCTTGGTGTTTTGTGATTTTTCTGATACTTTGTTTCTACCCAGAATCTTTTGTATTCTGTGTTGTACTTGGTGTAGATTTAAATGTGGTAATCAATTGAAATTGTAAGTACTTTAGCTAATCGGATCTTCTGTGTTTGATATATGTGTTTGGAAACGTCGACTAATTTCTATACGTCGATTAGTCGGGGTTGCACATATTTGTGATGTTGTTGTGATGGTTTTTGTATATGAACTTGTTGGATCGTCGTGGATGAATAGCCGGGGATGTGAGATGAGGGTTTTCATTCTTTCATTCAATGTAAATTTGTAAAGTGATGTAATATTATTTTTGCGGGGCACATCCGGGTTGAGGTGTAGCCACCGTTGTATTATTTCTTTTACTGTTTTTGCTCCTAGGATAGACCCAAGGTGGGGTGCACAAACTACCGGGTACTTAGAAGTGCCGAATGGCCTACTCACTTTGTTGAGGGAGGTTGCTTCACTTCGGATATTTGGCGGGTAGTTTCCGCACCCGTAGGGGGTCTATGGTAGGGTTTTGGCTATTCATCACGACTGTAGAATCCGTCTTTCGTTACAGGCTCAAACGAAACGGGGAATTCGTAGTATATCCAATGTGTTCATCTGTGATATGGAATGCCTATCATTGCGTCTGACGAATGAATATTATTATATATCTATTATATAATAGACGTTGCTTATGTTTTTTATCCGCGCTAGTCATGCCCCCGCTCTGTCGTTAGTTAAGTAACCTAACGGGTGATGATGGGGCCCCGTGGCGAATACGGATGGCATAAGCGTACGTTGTATTTTCGTTGTTTTATGCAATGGTAGGTTAATTGATGGGACTGCATTAAATTAATGCAAAGCAAACATACCAAAGCCGAATCGTTGGAACAAATTTTAAAACCACTCGGTTATTTTAAAAACAGCAGACTTTTAAATGCGGAGCTTAAACCACTCCTTTTAAAATCTATCAGGTTCCTTCGATTATATCAAATTCACCACGTTCACGGTTTCGCCAAAACCATTCATATCCCTCCGCCATTTCATATGAATAGTCAGTAGTATTCAAGTTATGTTTGTTGGCCTTCGTCAAGGCATAGTGATTGGTAGCTGCTGGGTGTTCATATATAGTATAGATAGATGCGTTGGTTTGGGACAATCGTATTACCTTGTTAGCCTTCGTCAAGGGTATATACGGGTGGGTTCAAATTAATCTGGAAAATGATGGGTAGAACTTGACATGTGACTTATGATTTGTTGGCCTTCGTCAAGGTCATAAGAGCATGGGGCAAAAATCCACATCGGGAGTTTCCAAAGAAGCTGAAACTTGCTAATGCTGCATACCATTTAGAGTGTGATAATATTGGTAGGATTACTTCAAGGTTATCACACAATGATATTAGGATCCCGATCCTACTGTAAGTATCTGCTACTCCTTGGGACATTCTTCACTTAACATCAATGCTATAAACCAAGTAGGTGTCTAGAACAGTGTTAGCGGGGCTACGCCTCCAGGGAAAAGTGGTTATTTAATTAAGGAACTTCGCGAAAGTGTCGTAAAACCTCTCTCGAAGTACCGACACTAGCCTAGCTGAACGGTTAAGCAAGTATTGTACGGTGAGATTAATCCTGACTAATTCTTCTTTTATGGTTTGAGGAAGGATTCGAGAAACAGTGGGAGCCATCCTGTTTAGATAAATTAAAAACCAATCTAAACTTGCAAGAGAATCATGCTATGTATTTTCTTCTCTCTCTCCTGTAGCAACCCAATCACCAGACATAATTTACATCTAGATAATAAAATGACTGAATCTGACTATAATGACTGGCAAAGGTCTGTCCAGATGTCCATTGCCCATGACAAGCTGGGACACCTCTTTACTACTCAAACCCTCGCCGTCTCAGGTCCAGTTTCCACCGTCACGGATATTGATATCCATAAGACATCAAAAAAAGACTGTACGAATTCCAAGTGTCTCGTGTTGGCCTCAGTAGATGGTGTAAACCAGAGGCAGCACGAGAAGATGGACTTAGCTTCCATCTTCCTCCATAAAAAAGATTTATATGGAGAGCAATCTCGTATCGCGAGTTATGGGACCTCGAAAGAATTGCTTCAAGCGAGGTTGGCTATCGGGTCATCTGTACGGGACAACGTCCTTACGATGACTAGCTATATTGATGAGCTCACGGACCTAGAGACCATGTTGGTAAACAGGTCATATGCTGACTTGTTTCTATAGTCCCTACCATCTACTTTTGCCCAAGGGAAGAAAGTTAAACTTCCAGTTGAGGGCACCCTGAAGGAAACCAGGATGACCCCACTCAGCTTATTAGATAATGTTCCTCTTCTGCATCCAAGGCGAAAGCAAAGGGTGAGAAGAAGAAGATCTCCACAAAGCCGATATGTGATGTCAGTAAGGTAGAAGGACAGGGAAGGGAAAAAATTTCTGGGCTAACAGTAGGAAATGAGGGATATTCCTATTGTCACGGGAAAGGGCATTAGCAGAGGGATTACAGGGCTTTGAAAGCCAGAATCCAGGATCCGAAGTATGTTGTGGCTTCGACTTTGGGTGTATTTGTAATAGAAAATTGTATGTCAATTAACTATACTTCCTGGGTACTAGATACCGGATCAAGATCTCATATCTGTAATTCATTACAGGCTTTGAAAAACCATAAAGTTATCAGGTTAGGTGATATGACTCTCAGGGTTGCTAACGGAATGAGCCTGGACGCTGAATCCGTAGGAGAATATTACCTTGGATTGACAAGTGGGCAGATATTAATTCTACATAACTGTTTCTATGTACCTAGTCTAGCTTATAATATCATATCTATATCCTTACTTTCTAAGGAAGGATATGATTTTACATTTGTAAACGATGTGGTCCACATCCACCTAAATCAAACTTTGATTGGGTCAGGTACATTAGATAACGGTATATACGTATTAAATCAAGCTCAGGTTTTCAGTGTCCAGAACACATTTAAAAGAAAGTCTCCGGAACTAAATCAGGCTTTCTTATAGCATTGTAGACTGGGTCACATCAATGAAACACGGTTGACGAAGCTACATAGAGAGGGGTATTTGTATCCATTCGAATATCAGTCTTATGCAACTTGTCAATCTTGTCTCATGGGAAAGATGACAAAGACTCCGTTCACTGGACACGGAGTAAGAGCGAGCGAGCTCTTGGGACTCATACACAACGATGTGTGTGGTCCAATATCTACACATGCACGAAGTGGTTATTCCTATTTCATTACTTTTATGGATGATTTCTCTAGGTATGGACATGTCTTCTTGATGAAGCATAAATCCAAGGCCTTTGAGAAATTCCAGGAATACAAGAATGAAGTGGAAAAACAAACAGGCAAAAGTATCAAGACACTGAGATCTGATCGAGGTGGTGAATACTTGAGTACCGAGTTCTTGAATTACTTAAAAGAGAATGGAATTCTCTCTCAGTTTACTCCTCCATACACGCTACAACACAATGGTATATCGGAAAGGTGGAATCGAACCCTATTGGATATGTTTCGTTCCATGATGAGTAACGCTGAGTTGCCGCGATCCTTCTGGGGTTATGCACTAGAATCAGCTGCATATCTTCTGAATAAGGTTCCTACCATGACTGTGCCTACCATACCATATCAGATGTGGAGTGGGAAGAAACCCTATCTTAAGTACCTTAAGACATGGGGATGTCCATCATTTATTAAAAAGAAGCATGCGGACAAACTCGAGGCATGCTCAGTACTGTGTAAGTTTGTGGGATACCCAAAGAACTCCAGAGGGTATTATTTCTGTTACGCAGAAAAACAAAAGGTCTTTGTTTCTCGTCATGCCGAATCTGAATTTTTAGAAAATCAGAAAAGTGGGAGCGCAATTAAACTGGATGAAATTCTAGAACCACAAACTATTACTGAAATCTTGGTAGAACTAGAGGTTTCAGGAGAACCGGACATTCCAGCACCACTTCGCAGAAGTTGTAGGCAGTCTCATCCCCCCGAGAGATACTACGGTTTTCTCATAGACGGGGATCGAGAGGATTGCATCATCGACAATGATGAGCTTACTAGCTTCCAGCAAGCCATTCAGAGCGGCGAATCAGTAAAATGGATGGATGCAATGCGGACCGAGATGAAGTCCATGTACACCAACAAAGTATGGACTTTGGACATTGCTCCAGAAGGGGTAAAACCCGTAGGCTGCAAATGGATCTTCAGAAAGATAGATTGGTGTAGATGGATAGGTTGAAACCTATAAGGCTAGACTTATTGCAAAAGGTTTTCGTCAAAGACCTGGTTTGGACTATGATGAAACCTTTTCTCTAGTGGCTATGCTCAAATCCATCTGGATCCTTCTTGCCATTGCTGCCTTCCACGATTATGAGATCTGGTAGATGGACGTAAAGACGACTTTTCTAAATGAAAATTTGGAAGAATGCGTCTATATGGATCAGCCAGAGGGTTTCATTCAGAGTGGGAGCAGCGGGAAAGTGTGAAAGTTGCTTAAGTCCATTTATGGTCTAAAACCGACATCGTGGAGTTGGAACATCTGTTTTGATGATACTGTCAAAGAATTCGACTTTATCAAAAATCCAGATGAACCATGCATTTATAGTAAGATTGTAGGGAGAACTGTGGTATTCCTCGTCTTGTACGTGGATGGCATTCTCTTGATAGGAAATGACATTCCTAAGGATTCTTGTCACATAGGTTCTCCATGAAGGACCTGGGTGATGCCTCCTACATTCTGGGGATCCAGATCTATCGTGATAGATCTAAACGGATAGTGGGACTTTCACAGTCAAGCTACATCGATACCATACTGAAAAGATTCGGTATGGAAGATTCTAAGCGCGGTAATCTACCGACTTGTCACGGAATCACCCTCTCTAAAGAGATATCTCCAAAGACTGATTTGGAAAGGGCTCGCATGTCAACTATACCCTACGCATCTGCGGTAGGCTCTATAATATATGCGATGTTATGTACCAGACCAGATGTAGCATACGCATTGAGCGTTGTAAGCCGGTATCAGTCAAACCCAGGGGAGAAGCACTGGATAGCAGTAAAGAACATTCTAAAGTACCTGAGAAGGACTAAGGAGATGTTCTTGGTGTATGGCGGAAAAGACCTCAAGATCAAGGCCTTTGCTGACTCCAGCTTTCAGAGTGACAAGGATGACTCCAAGTACATGTCGGGTTATGTTGTTACCCTCAATGGAGGGGCGGTCTGTTGGATGAGCTCCAAGCAGGACACCGTTGCTGACTCGACGATGGAAGCGGAGTACATAGCTGCTTGCGATGCTGCAAAAGAAGCTGTATGGATGAAGAAGTTCCTCACAGAACTTCAGGTGGTTCCGACCATTTTTTATCTAATACCGCTGTATTGCGACAACAATGGCGCTATAGTTTTAGCGAAGGAACCCAGCTCCCATCAAAAGTCCATACACATTTTGAGGCGGTAACACCTAATCAGGGAGATCGTAGATTGCCGAGAGATCGAAGTGAGGAGAGTAAATACGGAGCATAACACTGTAGATACACTCACGAAGGCCATCCCTCAGACACAGTTCGAGCGGCTGATCGGGATGATAGGTCTACGATACGCCAGTACATGGCCCTAGTGCAAGTGGGAGATTGTTAGTGTATATACCCTAGAGGCCATTATTGTATCATACTGATTTGTATATTACTTAATGGAAGCTTGGGATATTCATAGTTGTATTGACAATCTTGCTCAAAATGGTAGTATGCTACTTGGTTTGTTTCTACTTCAATATGTGCATGCGTTTCTTTTAACATATCGCTTATACATATTAGTAGAGCCCTTGCGATCTTTTCTTGATTACCAGTGTTGTGATGGCAATCACACTAGTGGGGGCTGGGTAATCTACAAGCACATCCTTATACAAGTCCCTAGTCATAGGATTATCGAGACGGGGCATCGATACTCCGGAGTAGACTAGTGTATACGCTTCTCATCCCAGCAAGGGAGATGGTCTGTCCCATAGCCATTATTACGTCGTACTGGAGATAGCATGCAGGTGCTCGTTAGGTTATGAGTACACCAGACAGGACTCGTTGGGAAATGTTGGTTGTTATTATACCTATCGTAGGGTAGCAGTTCCCAGGTGACATGAATACAACTTAGTCCGTCGACTTGACACTGCTAATTCGCCTCGAGTGTGTTCCCACTGTACTTTGATTACTATCCTACCATGGCTTAAAGGAGTCGTGCAAATAGGTAGTAGTTGGGTGCAGTCCCGAAACACTTGGAGGCAGTAGCGGTTAGACAGGATTCGTCTCTCCTGGTATTGGGGGTTGATATCGTGCAGTGTTCGGAGAGCTATTACACAAAGTCCCTGGTCAGGGCAAGCGAGATTTACTGATAGGTATTCCAGTGTTTCTCAGGGTGTTTTGGGCTACACTCCGGCATGACTTATTGCGCTATTAGGGGTCTGACGATTATAGCCCCCTAGGCCCGATATGTGATACTCTTAGACGAACAAACCAAACTGTATGGAGATTGTCACATTCAAGCTCAGTAGGAGTTCGGATGGGTTTTCCTCATCGGTCTTCTTATCGACATCTACCTGGGGACCGTTACGTACAGCTAGTACCGCTTGTGGCCTGTGGTTAAACCCACTGCCAGCATAGTGTTGAGTCTTTAGAGTCCTACACAGAGGGTTTCCCTACTTCAGGCAATTGAAGTAGACGTTGTATGGTTTTACGACCTGGGCTTTGATCACGTACGTGTACTTGTACACTGATGACGATCAAGCAGACAGTACTAGTGGGCATTGGTTTAAGCCAGATCCTAGTATTGTATTAATGGATTGTTATCATCTCAGGGTATCCGTGTTTTTCGGAATGCGAATACGGGTATGTATATGCAGTATGAGGGGCATTCTTGTAATTTTTCAAGGTATGCTTCTATAAGGTGCCACATCATTATTGGATTTATCCATTTTTTTAAATGGATTAATGATGTGGAAATTGAGGAGACATGCTTGGCATGGTGGAGGGAATGGCTCATGGTATATTTTATTATATTGGGATCACTATTGAGGCATGGGTGCTTATTTTATAGTTTTTCTTGCCTTGGCTCAATAAGTGATATAAGGGATTATATATGTGAGCTATTCTCTACATTTGGTTTTTTGATGGTTCATTTTCTTCACTTGATATTTCTTGAGCTGCTCTCCTCTCTTGAGCTCTCTTGGTCTCCTCCATCATCTTCTTCCTTAATACTAAACCCTATCATTCACATGTGTTGCAAGCCAAGGGTTTAATAAGACAAACAATCCATTAACACATTCTACATCTCCTAGGCTAGTTGGCTTAGCAAACCTTCTGCCCTAGTTACCTCACTTGGAGGTTGAAACTTAGAGCACAAACCTTCGCGGTGGATCATCTTTGACAAAAGAAGACCGACGGAGAAAGCTCGATCCGATCACCAAGGAGCCTTGAAGAGGACCACAAGAAGACCCAAAGGACTTGATCTACTAGGTATAAGAATATACCATATTAGATAAATCCTCAAGTTAGTCTAACTAGTTAAGGCTTTAGTAAGATCATGGTATAATAGTCGGTGTTGCGTAGTCAAAAGATTACCGTTTTTGAAATTTCCGCCTCCCCGCGGGGTGCGCGACATTGGCTTACATTTGGGGGTTAACGTGTTTCGATTCGGAACTTTTTCCGAACTCGTTTCGAGGCAAAAAGTGTTGATTTTTGGGTTTTAGCATGAAGTTATAATATTATGAGATAATATGAACTTGATGTCCACTGGATTAAGGATTCTAAATATTATGATTCTTGTATTTCTTTTCTCTAACCATAAGTGTAATATGTGGTAGTATTCCTCATTCTCGTTGCTATACGTCAACGATATAGAGGGTACACATATTTACTTACGATGATGATCTTTATTGTTTGTTTGATGGTATTAAATATTGTGATCGTCGTGATTGAATAGCCGGGGGTTATGTGAGATGAGTGTTTTTTAATATTTATTCATGTAATTTATTTTGTATGTAATATTCTTTTTATTGGGGCACATCCGCGGAGGGAATGTAGTCATATTGATATATATTATTTACTTTTCTGCATTGGGATAGACCTATGGCGGAGTGCATAAGTGACCGGGTTCTAAAGTATAATGGGTGGCCATCTCGAGGAGTCGAGATCGGTCACCTACTCTAGAATTGATAGGGTTGCTTGCCGCACTCATAGAGCTCTAGGGATATAGGCTTGGCTATTCATCACGACCGTGGAATCCGTGATTTCGATGTTGACTAAATCGAAACGCGGAATTCCTAGAATATCCTGTATTTCATATTGCTTCTGCTGTGATACTTGTGATGCTTTTTTATTGCCCGAGACGAATGTTATATATATATATATATATATATATATACATATATATATATATACACACACACACACTATATATATATATATATATGTTTTGCATCCGCGCTAGTCCTGACCGCGCTCTGTCGTAAGTTAAGTGACCTTACAATGAAGACCTGGGTCGCTGTGGCGAATGCGAATGGCATATATGTGTGCTTTATTTTTGTTTCTTCTGTGATATTTGGATCTTAAATGATAGGACGACTTTAATGTGATTAATGTTAAGAAAAGGAAACCCAAAAGATGTTGTAGAACCATTTTTTCAAAAACGTAGTTGTAGGTTTTTGTTTTGCATAGCAGTATTCATTTACGAATATCCAGCACCTCATTCGATGAGGAAAGAGCCTAGATCCCTTCACGGGTGTTCCCGCCAAAATTTTGGCTCGGAGCTTATTGTTTCCCTTATAAAAATAAAGGAAAACCCCCACATGTTAAACACGTTCACCCACATGCAAAGCATGTAGATACCGCCTAAGATAGGATTAAATCCTATATTGGGTTCTCACGTGTTTCCCACGTAAGCGCCAGCGCCAGCCTCCGTTAGGATTAAATCCTATAGTGGCACCTCACGTGAAACACACATGAGCGCCAGCGTGCAAAGCACGTTAGTAACTATTTATACAAGAATTAAATTCTTAGGCGGCGCTCACATGCATAGCACGTGGGCGTCGGCGTCCAAATTAAAGAAGGTAGAATTAAATTCTACATGGGGAATATTTCCCTAAAATCTGGGATATTCTCTATTAAACAGAGTCGTTGGATCAAAGTTCCAATGCTAATAATAAATCATCAAAATGATAGAATTAAATTCTATTAGGGAAAAATATCTCCCTGATCAAATATTCTCTGTTAAATAGAAAGCCGTTGGGGGTAATTTAAAATCATCAAATAATAGAATTAAATTCTATTTAGGAAATATTTTCCTTGATCTTTCTAATATGGAAAGATCTTTCCCTAATAGAGAATTTTGGATTTAAAATCCAATGGTGATAAAATATCACCAATTAAATCATCTGATAAAATAAAATTATATATTAGGAAAATATTTTCGTAATCTTGTCAAACTAACAAGATATTCATATAATAGAATTAAATTCTATGTTAGGAAAATATATTCCTAATCTTGTTAAACTAACAAGATATTCATATGATAGAATAAAATTCTAATCTTATTAAACTAACAAGATATTCATATGATAGAATAAAATTCTATGTGATAGAATTAAATTCTATGTTGGAATAAAATTCTAATCTTATTAAACTAACAAGATATTCATATAACAGAATTAAATTCTATATTAGGAAAATATATTCCTAATCTTGTTAAACTAACAAGATATTCATACGATAGAATGAATTTTTATCTTAGGAAAATATTTCATAATATTGTTAAACAAACAAGAAATCTTCTCTGTTAAACAGAAAGCCTTTCGATTAAAAATCCAACGGTGAATAAAATTCACCAGTTGATCTAAAAGATCAATTGGATTGATTATGAAATCAATCATGATCACTCAATGAGGAATTTTCTCAACACATTGAATCTTTTTCTTCTCCTATAAATAGGAGCAAAGAGATGAAATGAAAGGAAGGGGGACTCGATATAAAAAAAAGGAGATCCCCATAAGCTTCTGTAAAAAAAATACAGAAAGCTCTCCAAAAACTCCCACAAAACAACTGAGAATTTAATTCTCAAAGAAGATCTCCATCCTCAAAACCCTAGGAAAAAAATATCGAGATCAAAACATCTCCTTTACCTAACATATCTAAGAGTTTAACCCTTCTCAATGAACTTAGTTCTTTCTTTGGATCTGAGATCCACAAGACAAGTCTCCCATAAGTTGAGAATTTAATTCTCATCAGGAAGATCTTGATCTTGAGAATCAAAAATTCAGGAAAGAACAAAGAAAAACATGAAGAAAATGAAGTCCATAATACTCCAGGAACATAATTCCTTCAAATCAAGAACTTAGTTCTTTAAATAACCCGATCCAAGGACTTCAAAATAGTGATCTTGGTGATCCTTAATGGTCAAAACACCATTAAAAGAGGTTTAACCTCTCTCAAAACATAAACATGGAAAATATGGAATTCATAATAATCCAGGAACTTAGTTCCTTCAAATCAAGAACTTAGTTCTTAAAGAACATGATCCCAGATTCTCAAAATAATGATCTTGGTGATCGTTAATGATCAAAATACCATTAATACAGATTTAAGTCCTCTAAAAAACATCAACAGAGATTAAATCTCCAAAAACATAGTTCCTCACGTGAAACACACGTGAACACCAGAGAACATTAATGCTTAGCACTATGGCAGCGCCTCACGTGAAAAGCACGTGAGCGGCCAAGGCTAAAAACTTGACACCTCACGTGAAAAACACGTGAGCACCCAAGGCCAAAAACTCAGCGCTTCACGTGAAAAGCACGCGAGTGCCCAAGGCTAAAAAAACTCTGCGCCTCACGTGAAAAGCAGGTGAGCGCCAGAAAAGATTAGTGCTTAGCACTATTCCAGTGCCCCACGTTAAACACACGTGAGCGCCAGAGAAAGTTAGTGCTTAGCACTATGGTAGCGCCACACGTGAAAAGCACATGAGCGCCCAATGCTAAAAACTCAGTGCCTCACGTGAAAAGCACATGAGCGCCCAAGGCCAAAAACTCAGCGCCTCACGTGAAAAGCACACAAGCGCCCAATGCTAAAAAAACCCAGTGCCTCACGTGAAAAGCATATGAACGCCAGAAAAAATTAGTGCTTAGCATTATTCCAGTGCCCTACGTGAAACACACATGAGCGTTGTATATCTTAGTGCTTAGCACTGCTGGGTAGTATAGAAACCCAATCTCAGCCCAAATTGGCTAAGTTTTCTGAGGTTGAACCTCTTTGATTTTAAATCAACCGAGCCCATATGCTCGTGATTTCCAAACTGATCTTAGTCTCAAACATGACTAATAATCTCTTATTGATGATATCCAAAATGATACTCATCTCATATCTCCTAAGTTAATCTTAGTCTCAGATATGATTAATGATTCTTAGATCCATCACCCCCTTTCCCTTAAATACGGGATTTGGTTTAAGGGTACATCTCTCCCCACCTCTGATATATGTCGTTGTAATTCTTCAACGTCTTCAGAGAGGTGGTAGGTCCCGACAACCAACAACTCCTCGTTCCAACTTGATCTAAAATTTCATCAAGACATGGAATGATGCATCCCACATTGATGCACTTCCAAATTAATGTGCACACCTCAAATCCGATCGCACCCTAAATTGGGCACGTTCCATGTCACTAGCGTTCACTCCGCCATGTAACAAATACACGTGCATGTAAGATGGATAATGGACCGAAATTTCCTTAAACTAACATTCGTCCCTAAAATGGGAATGTTGGACCGAAATGTCCTTAAGTTAACATTCGTCCCCAAAACGGGAATGTTGGACCGTAACGTCCTTAAACTGAATGTTGGAACGGAATGTCCTTAAACTAACATTCGTCCCCAAAATGGGAATGTTGGACCGAAACGTCCTTAAACTAACATTCGTCCCAAATAGGGATGTTGGATATAGTGCACTCAAGGCAATTATTGTTATTGCAGGCACGCGATTATGATAATTGAGGGAGGAACTATCCAGGTAGAATAATCTTACTCGAAATGATAGTATGCTGTCTGGTTTGTCTTGATCATTGATGTGTACAGGTTTTACTTGTTATTACGTGTCGCTAGGATTCTTGCTTGACTACTAGCATTATGATGGCGATCATAAACGTGGGAGCTGGGTGGTCTATAAGCATATCCTTAAATGTCCCTAGTCGTGGGAGTATCGAGACTGAGCATCGATATTCCGGAGTAGACTAGTGTATACGTTTCGAGACCCCGACGAGGGGCAGTAGCCGATCTCACAATCCATTAGTGTTATGTCACCTAAGATAGTATACATGTGCTCACTGGAGGTGAGTACACTGGACAGACTCGCCGAGAACTTCTATATGGTATTATACCTATCGTCAGATGGAAGTTCTCAGGTAGCATAAGTACATGTTAGTCCTTTGACCTGAAGTCGTTATTTGTCTCGTGTGAGTTCCCACTGTACTTTGATTAATACCCTACCATGGCTCAAAGGAGTCATGCAAACAGGCTTTAGTTAGGTACAGTCCCGAGCCACATGGAGGCAGTGGTCGAGTGTCATGGATTCGTCTCTTATGGTAATAGGATTCGATGTTGCGCTGTATTTAGTTGGCTATCACCAGAAATCCGTATCCACAGTGGGCGAGATTTACTGATAGTTGATCAGTAGTATCTCAGTTGATGATGAGCTAGACTCATACATGACTTATCTGGTTAGTAGGGGTCTTACATTATCCACCCCCTAGATCCGATATGCAATACTCTTTGACGAAGAGATAAGACTGTACGGAGATTGTCACATTCAGGCTCAGTAGGGTAAGGACACACTTGATTGTCGACCCCCCTTTCGATAACTACCTGGATAACCATTACGTATAGCTAGTGCCGCTGACGTGCTTGTGGCTAAACCCACTGCCAGTGTATTGTCGAGTCTTTAGAGCCCTACACAAAGGGTTTTTCCAAGTTCAGGCGACAGATGTAAGAGCCGTACGGTGGTACGTGCAGGGGCCCAATTAAATACGTGTACGCGATACACGGACTTTAATCGGACGGTTGATAATACTTGCATGGACACGAAACAAAGGTTGTATTTCTCAAAACTTGCATGTTTTAGTTTTCTAGTTTAGGGTGTTTGGATCGAATCATAGGTGTGAGCATCCGGTGCCCGCAAAAAGTTTTTGTTTTCTCTTGCACCTCACCCGCGGCCTCCGCGGCGCGGGTGCCGGATCCCAACATGGTTTCATAGCCACCCAAACACCATAAACTAGTGTTTAATGATACTTCAAGTGCAGAAGCTTAGTCTAGACTAGATAGTGACACACAATGAAAACGAATGGATTTCATCATGATTGGGCCGGCGAAAACGACCGGGGAATGTCGTGTCTCATTCACGGACCAAATAAAATGCGGGGCTCCTAGATTATCCGCTATTCCATATTATTGTTCGCATGCATGTGATGATTTTATCTGCGTTTGATGACTATTATCTGCCTGCGATGTCGATATATATATATATATTATATTTAGTAGATGCTTCTATATATTTTGCATTCACGCTAGTCCTACCCCCGCTCTGTCGTTAGTTAAGTAACCTAACGGTGCATAACGGGACTCCGTGGCGAATGCGGATGGCATATAAAAAGCATGTTATTTTAGTTGTTTCTTTTATGGCTTGGAAATATAAAATGATGGGAATGCATTCTCGAAATAATGCAAGGAAAAATAAACCTAAATGATGTTATCGAAACCAATTTTAAAACTACTCGGTTTTCTTTAAAACTCATGGTCATATTCTTTTGCTTTGCATAGAGCTATTCGGTTAGGAATATCCCGCACCTCATTCTATGAGGGAAGAGCCTTGATCCCTTCATTAGGAGTTTGCTCTTAAGCAAAAGTTTGTGTTACTAGTTTTAAAATGAGGAGCTTAAACCACTCCATTTCAAAGCCACTCGAGTTCCTTCAACGATATCAAGTTCATTACATTAAAGGTTTTTCGCCAAAAACTAGGCGTAGCCCTCCGTCATTTCAGATAGGTGGTGCCTAGTATTCATGCTATGTTTGTTGGCAAGTGTCAAGGTATAGTGTATGGTAGCTAAGTGTTACTTATCTGTTGCATGGATATGCGATTGATCGGGACAGTACACTGCTTTGTTGTCAAGCATCAAGGGTTAGTGCGGGTAGGTTCGATGCAATCAAGATAATGACGGGTTGAACTTGACTGGGACCCTTGATTTGTTGGCAAGCGTCAAGGTCTTTGGGTCCTAGAGAAAAAAACCATATCGGGAGTTTCAAACATACGAGAAACTTGCCAGGCATGCGCATACCATCTAGAGTGTGATGACTTGAGTAGATTACGTCAGGTTATCACATGATGATAGTTAGGTCCTGATTCCCACTAATTAGTACGTATTACTCCTCGGGAGATTTTTTACATAAATAGTCCCGACTAGTTCTCTTTTTAAGGTTTGAAGGAGAATTCGAGAAAACAGTGGGAGTCATCCTAATCAGATAAAGTGATACCAATCTGGTCTTGATAGAGTGCATGCTGAGTGTTTCTTTTCTCTCTCTCTCTGGTATAGCGACCTATGACTTACCTTAAAAAACTCATGAACCAATTTGACCGAACCTTTTTACACCCTTGGCTTCGGATTTTCTTGATTCGTGACAAAGTCGCACATATCCCTGTCACTCCTGCTCTACCCTTTGCATTTCTTCAGAACACATCGTATCACTACGATGATCCATATTGCTTGGAACGGCCATCGTATAGTTACATATGAACTCAAAAAAGTTACTTCAGTCAAGGATGGCTACAGATTCTGGAGAAATTGAATAGAATTGTTCGATTGTTTCTTCCCTTTACCTTCTCTCAGGATGCGAGAGCTCCTTGATTAGGAGAGTACACCTGTTATGCTTATTGGATAGTCTTCTTCCAAACTTTAGGCTGGTGTCCAAAGGTAGGGAAGGAAGAAAACCTGTTAGCGCAGGAACGGTGTGTAGAAGGTAAGAAGTAGAGACATATAAAGGGATTGAAGTGAGGAAAAAGGAAATTGCGACTACTGTCATGAATCTGGATAATGGAAAAGGCATTACTAGAAATACCTGACTATCCCCTATGAAACATTTTCATGTTTCAGTTTTTCCGTGTATGTGTAATAGAGAACTGTTTTCCCAATCAATTCTGACTCTAAGGTATGTATTTACCAGTTTTGGATCTCACATATGTACGGTGTTACGGATGATGAATAGGAGCAGAATATTGGGAAATATGAAATTTGATCCTCAATATCGGAATTCGTTGTAATTGGTGATATTGGATTAAATCGCCTAGTTTTTACCTGACGGCAAATATTTGGTATCGAATAACCGTTATTATGCACCAAATTTTAAAATGAAATATCTGTACCTTTATTTTTATAAAGTGAGATATAAATTTTGAAAATTATGTTGTAAACATTTACTTTTATCGGTTGAGAATAAGGCAAGGTACATTCAATAACGGTGTAAGACATTCTTAACCAAATTATAGTTTTCAACTTACAAAATACAAATTTTGAGTTGGTATACTCTTGGGACTTATACATGGAGACGTATGTTGTCCAGTGTCCTTCGGGACAAGGGGTTTGTACTCTTACTTAATTCAGGATTACCTATGAGTTCTCTAGTTTTAGACATGCATTCGTAGTAATGTAAGGTCCAAAGATTTTAAGAAGTTTGTAGGTATAAGAATAAAGTAGAGTACCACACGTTGAAAGTGTCGGGATTCTTCGAGGTGATCGAAGATTTAAATATTTATGCTAGGTATTCCATTATAGTATCAAGAACATGATTCCCTCACAGGTTACTCATTCGTGGACATGCTCCATGATAAGTAATGCTGCATTGGCCTTTTTCCATTAGGTAATATACACTGGAAACGGTTGCATTACTTTTGAATCTGGTTCCATCTAAATTAGTGCCTTGATTCTATATGGATATAGAATAGTTGCATATCTTCAGGTTGTTAAGATATGGAGTTATCCGGTTTCTGTCTAAAAGTAGAATCCCGACAAACTCGAGGCACACTTTGGTAATGGCAGTTTGTGGATTATCCCGAGCATTCGCTAGGATTTTGTTTCTACCATTTTCAAGATCAATAGTTACATAGTTCTTGACCCGCCGCCATTTTATAAAAAGGATCTTTTTGCAAAAGAAACTAGTGGGAGTATGGTAGAATTGGAAGTGATTCCAGAACCACAAATGGTTACCGAAAATTTAGTAGAATCTAAGGATTCAATTGGACTTGACAAACCGTTAGCCACTCCGCAGATTTTAGTAGGTGATCTCAGACACCCGAGAGACACTTTGGTTTTCACGTAGACGGTGACAGGGAGGTCAACATCATGGTAATGATTCCCCCTACTTGTTATCAGCTGGTCATAGGAAATGGTAACTTCCAGGTGACCAGGTATTTCATAACCAAGATGGACTCCACATACTTCAACAAATCATGGATATTAGACTTTTCTGGGTGCTCCTGAAGGGGTAAAACCCATTAGGAGCATGTAGATCTTTCGAGATCTGTGCAGGTGGAAAGTTGCTAACCTAATAAGGCTAGACTTGTTGTAAAGAGTTTTCATCAAATACCCATTGTGGATTGTGGTGTGACTTCTACTTCAGTGTCTATGCTAAAGTCCATATGGATATGACTTGACACTGCTATTCCCCCTACTTATTATTGTTGGCTATAGTGCCCTCAAGTCAATTATTGTAAACACAGGGACACGATTGTGATGATTGAGGGAGGACATATACGGGTAGAACAGTCTTACTCAAAATCATAGTATGCTATATGGTTTATCTTTATCGTCATGTACATGCATTATGTGGTATTATAAATCACTATTACATGTTGATAGAGCCCATATGATTCTTACTTGACTACCAGCATTATGATAGCGATCATATACATGGGAACTGGGTGGTCTATAAGCACATCCTTAAATGTCCCTGGTCGTAGGAGTATCAAGATCGGGCATCGATACTCCAGTGTAGACTAGTGTATACTGATCGAGACCCCGAAGAGGGGCGGTGGCCAGGTCTCACAAGCCATTGGTATGAGTTTGTTCACCTAAGATAGTATACATGTGTTCATTGGGTTATGAGTACACTGGACGGACTCGCCGGGAACCTGCTAGTTGGTATTATACCTATTGTCAGATAGCAGTTCCCAGGTGATATGTGTACAGGTTAGTCTGTCGGCCTGAGATTGTCATTTGTCTCGTGTGAGTTCCCACTGTGCTTTGATTACTACCCTACCACGGCTAAAAGGAGTCATGCAAACAGGTTTTAGTTGGGCACAGTCCCGAGCCACATGGAGGCAGTGAGCGGATCGTCAGGGATTCGTCTCTCCCGGTATTGGGGGTTGATGTCACGTAGTGTCATCACCAGATATCCTTGGCCAAGGTAGACGAGAATTACTAATTTGGATCATTAGTTTCTTGGTGGATGATGGGCTTCATACCGACACAAAATATCGCGTTATTAGGGGGCTGACTTTATCCACCCCCCTAGACTCGATATGCGATACTCTTAGACGAACAGACCGGACTGTACGGAGATTGTCATGGACATGCTCAGTAGGGGTTCGGATGAGTTTGCTCATCGGCCTTCCTTTCACTCAATAACTGGGTAGCCGTTACGTACAGCTCGTGCCGCTGACGTGTTTGTGGTTAAACCCACTGCTAGCGTATTGACAAGTCTTTAGAGTCCTACACAGAGGGTTTTCCTGGTTCTGGCGAAATGATGTAGTAGTTGTATTGGATATGTGCATGGTTCCGATCGATTGATTGTACTATGTACCCAAACTTTCGATCGGACAGTTGATAATACTAGCCGGCTCGGGTTTGAGCCGGATTATTAAATAAGGTATTGATTTAATAATTTACGTATATGTATTTCGATATGTATATTCTACTATTATGTTCTTTGTATTATTCTATCTCTTTAGGTATTTGTATTTCGGTACGAATACGGGTATATATATATACAGTAGAGTGTAATCCGTATTTATACAGATAACATTCTAGAAGGTGGACACCTCATTTTAGATTTAACCAATTATTATAAATGGTAAATGAGGTAGAAAAGGAGAGAGGGGAGTATGGTTAGAGCCATGCTTGTATAGTGTTGCACAAATGAATTGTTAATTCATTTTTGCAAACTATTCAAGTATGGGTTGGATTTTATATTGGAAAAATGAGTTTATTAAAACCATGCTTCATGTTATTTTCAAACTTGATGTTGGATGAAGTCTTTACATGGTCGTTTTTCTTCTCCTCACCATTAGCTTCACTCTCCTCTTGAGTTTCTTGTGTTCCTCCACCTTCATCCTCAACCTCCTCTCTACAATCTCATGAGTTGAGAATCAAGAGAGGAGATGAGATAGATAAACACTTTGAACACTTCACTACATTCTAAGCACTCTAGATTAGCAATCTAGAGTCCCTAGTTGCTTCACTTAATCTTTGGTGTAGAGCTAGAGCCATGAGCTACATCTCTCGGGTGGATCATCTTTGACGGAGGAAGACCGGCGGCCAAGTTCAGTCAAGGATGCCTCAAGAAGCCAGGGAAGATGGTAGAAGACCGAAGGACACGGTTCATTCGGCATAACCTTCTATCTCAGTAGCTAGAACATCTTGTAGTTAGCTAGTGTAAGTTTATGGTTCGATCTTGACGGGTTTTTAGCGCCAAAGTTTTTTAAACGCCAATTTTTGTTCTGCATCGGCCATGGTAGATGGACATGGCACTATCGTAACCCAACAGTTATCAGCTGGTCATAGGAAGTGGTAACTTCCACGTGACCGGGTATTTCATACCCAAGATGGACTCCACATACTTTAGCAAATCATGGATTTTAGACTTTGTTGGCTGCTCCTGAAGGGATAAAACCTATTAGGAGCAAGTAGATCTTTCGAGATTTGTGCAGGTAGAAAGGTGCTAACCTAATAAGGCTAAACTTGTTGTAAAGAGTTTTCATCAAATACTCGTTGTGGATTGTGATGTGACTTTTACATCAGTGTCTATGCTGAAGTCCATATGGATATGTTTTGCCGCTGATGCAGTTCATGGCTATGATATTTAGCAGGTGGGTGACTATAACATCTTTCCAAATAGGATTTTGGAAGTGCACGTGTATATGACTCTGCCGGAGGGTTATCGTAGTCAGTGGGAGAAGCGAAAGGTGTGCAAGATACTTATGTCTATTCATAGACTAAACCACGGATAGCGGAGACGGATCACCTATTATTGATGTGACAGTCAAGGTGATTGACTTCGTCAAAATAAAGGTGAACCTAGTAAGAAGGATATAGGGAGCACTGTCCATGTTTTAGATGACATACTCCAGATAGAAAGTGATATTCCTATACTAAAATCGGTCAGATTTTGGTTGTCACACAGTGCTTTCTCCACGTTGGATATGAATAGTATATCAGGAGTTCTGGTGACTGTATCTATGGTTTTAGATCTAGATTTAGGAATTTTCCCAAATCGGGTACTTAGACAGCATTCTAAAAGTATTTTAGAATGGACAACTCCTGGCATGGTGGTGTACCCGCAGGTGATGGAGTCACCCTCTCTAAAAAGGATGTCTTTTTGACTGATGAAGAGAGGGGCAGGAATGAATGACACATCATTTTCTTAGGAAATTGAGTCAATCATGCATAGTCTTGTATAACACCAGATATTGCTTTTGCACTAGTTGCAACAGGCATATATTAATCCAATCCTCGAAAAACAAAGGGAAGAAGTAAAGAATATAAAAGGATGTTCTTGGTATAAGATAACGGCAGCCTCCTCTGGGAGGCGGTTATTGGTTATGGATTCTAAAGTGACTTGGATGACAGAGATGCTGTTAAAGTCATGAGTTTAGCCTCTTCTGAGGATCAGTGTATTGGATAGTGTTCCGATAAGGATACTAAGATAATCATGGAGCAGGATGTCGGTTATAACTCAACGGAGGATACAGCCCAAGAAGTTTGTTGGATGGAGGTGTTCATTGATGAACTTAGTCCCATCAGGTATCCAGAAAAATTCTTGAGGGGGAGTATCGCTCAGATTGGGAAATTGTTCATCTCCACAAACTTGAGATATAGAGAGATGAAATTGGAACATTGTAGCAAGTCCACTCACTGAGGCTGTTTCGCGATCACGTTAAGTTTCACAAACAGAGTTTGCGAAACTGATTAGTAGAGAAGTTGGGTATTCGGTAGCACACGAGTTATGGGTACGCGATACCGCAATAATTACCCTTAAGTGCAAGTGGGAGATTGTTGGATATAGTGCCCTCAAGGCAATTATTGTAATTGCAGGCACACGATTATGATAATTGAGGGTGGACCTTTACATGTAGAACAATCTTACTCAAAATGATAGTATGCTATCTGGTTTGTCTTTATCATTGATGTGTACATGTTTAACTTATTATTACATGTCGTTAATACATAATGATGAAGCCCGTAGGATTCTTTCTTGACTACCAGCATTATGATGGCGATCATATACGCGAGAGCTGGGTGGTCTATAAGCACATCCTTAAATGTCCCTAGTCGTGAGAGTATCAAGACTGTTAGTTATATGTATGCCCTAGAGGCCATTACTGTACATGAGATGTATATTGTATTGGATGCTGGGACATATATAGGCAGGACTTTCTTGCTCGACATGATAGTACGCTATCTGGTTGCTCTTTATCTTAACATGTATACTTATTGTCTCTCTGTTACATGTTGATAAAGCCCTTAGGATGTGTACTCGACTTCCAGAACTATGATGTAGATCATACTAGTGGGGCCTGGGTAGACAATGAGTACATCCTTCAATATTCCTAGTCGTGGGAATATCGAGACGGGGCATCGATATTCCAGAGTAGACTAGCGTATATCTTCTCGACCCATGTGATGGGCGATGGATGATCCCATATCCATTGGTGTTTGACATCAGAGATGGTATGCGGGCGCTCAGTGGTGACTGGGTACACTGAACGAACTCGCCGAGAACTCCCAAATGGTATTATACCTCACGTCAGATGGCAGTTCTCTGGTGACACTGGTACATCTTAGTCTGTTGACCCGAGATCGTCATAGAGTCTTGTGTGTCTCCCACTGTGCTTTGATTTCCACCCTACCACGGCTCTACTGAGTCGTGCAAACAGGTGGTTTTTGGGTACAGTCCCGATTCACATGGAGGCAATGAGCGATAGGAGGGGATTCGTCTCTCCCGATATTGGGGGTTGATGTTGCGCTATGCTCGACTGGCCATAACTGGAAATCCTTGGCCAGGGTTGCACTGATTTACTGGTAAGTGCTATCAGAAGTTTCATGCTTGTTATGGACCTTACATCGGCATGACTTATCAAGCTACTAGGGTCTGACGTTTACCACCCCTAGGCGAGATATGCGACATATCAGACGAACAGACCGGACTGTGCGGTAAGTGTTACTGATTGGATTCACAGGAGTGTGAGCGGGCATGCTCGTTGATCTTCTGATCGCTCAATACCCAGGTGGCCGTTACGTTTAGCAGACCGCTTGCGGCTTGTGGGTGTTTGATATGATCATCACCTACTGCCGGCGTATTGACGAGTCTTTAGAGTCCTACACAGGGGCTTCCTGGCTCAAGCAAAACGAATAGGAGCGCATATGAGATATGTGCGGGACCGAGAATAATACAAGTATGTGATACTGTATTCTATTCTCGCGATTTGTATCATCGGTCGGTTATATGTGATATAGCCGGGTTACCGAATCAAGTGTTGATTCGATACATTGATACACTAGATATTAGTCGGTTATATGCATTATGACGGGATCGTTAAATCTAGTGTTGATTTAATGATTTAATGTATAATTATATATTTGATATATTACTTTACATTAGCTAGTATTAGCTCACATAAGAATTGTTTTCTCACTAGTTTGTGCACATTGTTTATATGTGATATATGCAAGTATACATGTTTGTATCATACTTGATGATACATACAAGATGGGTGTATGAGACTTATACCAAGATTAGGTTTAAGATTAGGGTTATTGTTTTATCTTAAGATTTAACAAAAGAATTAAACTTGGTCAAAGTTATCAAGCTTGAAGAAGCTTGGAGAAAGTTTGACAAAGTCCACTCTTTTGTCATTTCTCTTGATAATTCTTTAACCTAACCTTTAACCGAATACCTTGGTCAATTCTCTACATGAGTTAAGCATGAGGGCTTAACTCAACCATGGTGCCATAATTAAAAGGATAAGTTTTCATTTGGATTCATTATTCTATATTCTTTCTTCTTCTTCTTCTTCTTCATCAAGCTCCATCAAAAGCTTGCTAGCTCCAATGTTGCCATGAGAAAAAGAGTGAGAAAAACAATTCTAAAGTGAGCCCACTTCCTATTTCTTCATCCTCTACTACTTGCCATGTAGTATAGGGTGTTCTCTTCACAAAGTTCATGACCAAGTGAGGGAATAGCTTGAGTTTGAGTCTCCCCGACGTAGATCATCTTCGGCCTCGAAGTCAACGACCTAACCCGTTCATTTCTTCGAGGAAACCGTCACAAGAGTCCGGGATCGCGATGATCGCAGCGAAGGGACGTCAACACGGAGCTTTAGAAGTGAAGGACCGGATCTACAAAGGTTGTAATCCTTTTCACTTAATAGCAAAGTAGTTTGCTTGCTTTTTGTTTCGCCTATCCTCTAGTATACGATCTTGCATAGGGTTGTTCGGCATATAAAAATTTTGATTTTGGCATGGTAGATGCCTTGTGGAACCTCATGAGTGTGCCTAGGAACCCTACAAAGACTGTGCATCAATATTCTGGAGTAGACTAGTTTATACGTTTCGAGACCCCGAAGAGGGGCGGTGGCCGGTCTCACAAGCCATTGGTGTTATGTCACCTAAAATAGTATACAGGTGCTCACTGGAGGTGAGTACACTAGACGGACTCGTCGAGAACTTCTAGATGGTATTATACCAATCGTTAGATGGAAGTTCTCAGGTAGCATAAGTACAGGTTAGTTCTTTGATCTGAATTCATCATTTGTCTCGTGTGCCTTCTCACTATAGTTTGATTAATACCCTACTATGGCTTAAAGAAGTGGTGCAAACAAGTTTTAGTTGGGTACAGTCCCGAGCCACATGGAGGCAGTGGTCGATTGTCAGGGATTTCTCTCTCCTGGTATTAGGATTTGATGTCGCGCTGTATTCAGTTGGCTATCACCAGAAATCCGTAGCCATGGTGGGCGAGATTTACTGATAGTTGATCAGTAGTATCTCAGTTGGTGATGATCTAGACTCAAACATGACTTACCAGGTTAGTAGGGGTCTGACGTTATCCACCCCCAAGATCTGATATGCGATACTCTTTGACGAAAAGACCGGAATGTATGGAGATTGTCACATTCAGTCTCAGTAGGGTAAGGACGCACTTGATTGTCGACCCCCCTTTCGACAACTACCTGGGTAGCCGTTACGTACAGCTAGTGCCGCTGACGTGCTTGTGGTTAAACCCACTGCCATTGTATTGTCGAGTCTTTAGAGCTCAACAAAAAGGGTTTATCCCGATTCAGGCGACTGATGTAGGAGCCGTACGGTGGTACGTGCACGTGTCCGATTAAATACGTGTACGCGATACACGGACTTTAATCGGACGGTTGATAATACTTACCGGCTTAGGATTAAGCTCGATTATTAAATCAGGTTTTGATTTAATAATTTATATATGTATTTTGATACATGTATTTTAGTATTATTGTTCACTATTTATTTTCTCTCTTTGGTGCTATTCGTATTTTTATACGGATACTCGTATATATAGCAATACATATACCAGGTGAAGTATTTCATATTTGTACGGCAATGCTTCTAGAAGAAGGACACCTTATATTTAATTTTCTATTTAGAAAATTAAATGGGAAATGAGGTGTAAAGTTAGAGACAATGAAGCATGGCTACAACATTGTAGAGAATTATGGTTTTCTTTTAAAATGATTAAATCATTTGGGTGCACTATTCATGTATGGTTGAAAAAGTGCAAGCCATCCTCACTTCAACACTTGATGTGTTTCTTGACTTCCTCACTTGAGCTCCATGGTTCAAGCTTCATCTTCAACTTCTCCTTCTTCTTTTTACTCCCATATTTAAGCAAGATTCTAGAGAGAAAAATTTAGTAGAGTATTCCTATATCTCCGACCATCCAAACCTAGCAATTTTGGGTCATCGGTTTGAGCCTCCTCTGCATTTGTAACATTTCAGAAAATATAAAATATTATTTTTGGAATTTAATATTAAAATAATGTATTTCGCGAAAACTACCGATTTGCGAATTTGGGGCTGTCGTAAAATGGTATAAATATATACCAATAATTATGAAATAATTAGGAGATTAAAATGATCTATTCATATAAAAATATAATTAATGGAAATTTGTGAGCTTTGATTTTGGCCAAATTCCTTCTTTGGTTTTTGGCCAAATTCCTTCTTTGTTTTTTTTTTGGCCTATTTCCTTTGGTGGAAATTTCGTGGCCATTTCCTTATGTGCTGGCCATTTCTTCTTGTGTTGGCATTTTCTTGGGCAATTAAATGGGCATGGGCAGCTTGGTTTCTTTGGGTGAGGTGTCTATTTAGCTTTAATTGTTTTTGTTGAGCGTAAGTTTTTTATGTGATGGATATTTGCATTGTATTTCCTTATGCTCACCTCTTGCTTTCTTATGCTCAACACTCTCCATTTAAATTTCCAGTGAACTTTTCCTTCATCATTAGCCGAGCATTTTATGTGGCCGAGCCCTTCATTTCCCCACATGCAAAGAAATCCTTTTGCTCACAATTTCACCATGGCAACTTCATTTACCTCCACCCAAATCATTGGGTGCCTTGAGACAAATTATTCACACACTATCTCTACTTCATCTTGGGTATCTAGACTACCAAACTGGACGCCCGAGTTGCCTCAGTTTTGAGGCGGGAGCCCGTATAAATAATCCTCGACGTGGTGCCTCTTCGTCGAGCGAGACCGGAGAGCGAACTTCGTCGGGGCAGCTGCAACAAGCTAGGGAAAGAGATTGAAGACCGAAGAACACGGATCGATCGATATAATCTCTTTTAAGACTTTACAGTTTACTAGTAGAGGGTTAATGGTTCGATCCGGGTTTTTAGGTTACGTTAGCGCCAAGTTTAAAAGTTTTTGTTCCGCATCTGGCCACGGATTGATGGCCGGGGCGCTGGCTTAGACTTACAGTTTGTACGTAACGACGAGGGGTGTTTGGTTGTTTTGCATGCGTAGGCTATAGGTTCTAACCTATGAGCGCACCGCGTGCCGTATTTGGATTTTGGAACTTGATGTTAATAGCTTTGCGATTCCGTATTGATTGTAGGTATATTCGCGTGGATCCCGAGACGATGAAGCGCATCGACTACGGCTAAGCGAGGAGTTTAGCAGGTGAGTAGATTTATATCTACGAGGGAAGTCGGGTGGATGGCGTATAGCACCCCCGCAAACATTGATATGGAAGATCGTTTGATTTTTATATCCTGATAAATGATATGCGACGGACATGATTATAGGATTTGATAATGATAATATGATAAAAGTTGACACTAATGAACATAGTGACATATGAGAATATGACATGAGAAGTAAATCATGATAGGTATGAATTGAAAGAGAATAAGTATACGATGTGGTATGATAACTTAGTGTGATATGTCGTTATATGGATGCGAGTCAATATGAGATAATTGATACCTTTGTCGGTCCACGATATGAGATTGATACAGATGTGACCTGGGATATAGGTATATAGACATATATAATGTTGTGAATCTTGAGTGATATGCCGTACGATGGATTTTACCGTCCGTGATGTTGTGAGGCTGGATGCCGATTGATAGATTCACCGACTCGGATATATTGTAGACACGTATACCTTATAGCATTTAGCTAACGATGTACTTTATGCTACGTTCATGTTATTCTCAATGCATTATATATACCTGTGCTAGTACACCTACACCATTATCGATGATGCGTATGTTACACTTACACAGATTGGTCGGCTCACACATCTTCATCATCGATAATTGCTATGTCACTACACAGTAGAATTGCTATATCATTCCATGATATACTTGCTATGCTCACATCACTATGCTATGCTTCATGATATACTTGCTATGTTCATATCACTGTTTCACGTTGTATGAGATATACGGATATGCTTACATTCTGTTATATGTTGCATACCTGCATGCTTACACATATGTCTTGCTACAGCCACATGTACACCATGCAAACATACTTACATGTATACCCACATACCTTGATATAGCTTCATATACCCCTAAGTGGTATTGTATTGTCATTTGACATTGAGAAGTTGATTATTGTGCTATTGTGCTTATGAGATGCATCATGCATACCTGCTTACATGTAGATACACATATCTTGCTATAGATACGTGTACACCTCATATGATGCTGCACTTGATTTCGGAGGATTTGGGAACCGAATGATATATTTTAAAACTGGATTCATTTAAAAGAGTGGTTTCCCCTTAATATGCTCATATTGCTATTTTATGTTGCATACTTAATATTTCATGGATTTACGCATTGAGATATGGATTTCATGTGATTTATGGATTTGAGAACCGTGGGGGGATTTCAAGAATTTATGTATTGTTTGAAAACCCGGTTTCTCTTGATATGATATTTCAGTGTGTCCACCATGAGTTTTCTCGGCTCTGAGACTAGTGTTAGAAACCCGATTCGAGGAGCGGTAGGCACCGTCTGCGGGTACATGGTGGACCCGGTATGGTACCCCGGAGAAAGAAAGGTATGTCGATGGATTTGCCGATGAGCCTGGCAGAGAGATTACTACCTACTATTTGGACTCGGCGGATATCTGGAGGATACCGAACGGAGTCGTGAGATGTTACGGGCCGATCCGGACCTATGGAGCCCATGGGCCGATACCAACTTTATCACGACCCGAAAACATTAGCTCGTGACCAGCACTTAAATCACGCAACGTCTAAAGGCGCGGCGTAATTCAAGTAAGCTGAAACCCAGAAATCTAAACCTTTTTAAGAAATAAAAGAGGTGAAGCTTTGAAATAAAGGTATAATAAATCATGTTTTGTCTTTTAAAAATTTGGGCAGCACCTCCCGAAAACAGTTGTGTGCCAGCGAGGCCGCTACTGATCCATGCGGTCAACATGCAAGAACTGTGGCACAACGGGGGTGAGTTGCCAACTCGTGAGTAGAAAATATCATCAGGTAGAAATCGAAATAAACAACGATTCCTAAGTCAACTATATCATAAAGGTAATACTATGATATCTAGGGTGACTGTATCTGCATATGTGCCAACGCATATTCAATGCCTATCAGCAAGTGGACCTCATCCAACAATATAAATAAATGCATGTATGTATGTGGATATCATCCAACAATATAAATAAATGCATGTATGTATGTGGATATCATCCAATAATAAAATCAATGCATGTATGCGGGTGGATCTCGTCCACGTGTCAACCACTGACACAACATTTGGCCAAAAATCAAAGAAGGAATTTGGCCAAAATCAAAGCTCACAAATTTACATTAATTATATTTTTAAATGAATAAATCATTTTAATCTCCCAATTATTTCATAATTATTGGTATATATTTATACCATTTTACGACAATCCCAAATTCGCAAATCGGTAGTTTTCGCGAAATACAAATATGAAATTCCAAAAATAATATTTTATATTTTCTAAAATGTTACAATCTTCCCCCCTTAAATAAATTCGGTCCCCGAATTTAAATTTAAACCCCCAAATACTAAACCATTTCAATAATCAGCTCTATCACGGGCTTCGAAATCACGGAAGATACAGAAATACAGCAGCGCATCATGTGCGCCTGAAAACGAGTACGAAAATCAAAATCGAACTCCGTCAAGCGTCAAGCAAATCATCAGATTTGCACGCAAATCATCGGAGTTACAATGGAGATACAGATCTCAAAATCCACTACTGAAATCCAATATATACTAGTCGAATACTACAATACGTATATAGTACGCATCCTTGGAAAAACTTCATAAAACGAAATAAAACACATGCAAAAACTTTCCTGAGTCGTCGTGTGATACGTAACTCACGGCATAAATGAGGGACGCTCATTCGTAAAGTAATAAGTATACGCTCATATATGTTTTGCTAAAATATAGGTTCCGCCCTTTTAAAATATCCCAAAAGGTTTTCCTTTAAAAACGTTCGTGTTGCTCGCGGACACGTAGGAAAAGGCGAGACTATAGCTCCTTTTTTAAAATCTCTTGTTAAACTTTTAATTCATGCAAAGTACCCAGGTACTGTCCTCAGATCAGTCCTGTTTGGCTACTACATAATATAGTGCCCAACATGAAAACAAGGTGCTCAAGAGCAAAATCAGCCTCAAAAGGCGTATCCAACAATCACGTGCGTCTGGTGCGCACGGAAATCAAAGCCAAATGCATGTGCTACGAATGTACACAAGAAAAACAAGGTGCAACGGGTGTGCACGAAAACATGTGTCCAGTGCAACGGATGTGAACGACAACAATATCCAATGCATCTATAGTGCAACTAATATGCACGAACGAAAACCTCAATCATGTGCATCAGGTATGCACAAAATCATATCACGCGCCCAACGTGCGTGAAAGTCCAAATCAAGTGCATCCGTCATGCACGAATAAAATCGCCTCTAATATGCACGGATAAAATCTAAATCAAGAGCATCCAACATTCACGAGTAAAATCTCACTCAAGCGCATCCGATATGCACAAAAATCCAATTCCAAGCGCCTAATATGTGCAAAATCCAATACCAAGCGCCTAATATGCGCAAAAATCCAATACCAAGCGCCTAATATGCACAAAAATCCAACCCAAGCGTATCGGGTTCGTAAAAAGCGTCTAGTGCAGTAGCATGCACGAAAACGAATATCAAGTACACACGCACATAAAAATATAAATCTGGTAAAACGAATGCTCAAAGACATAAATCGGGTGCAACCAATACATGGAGTATAAATCTAGTGCAACCAATGCACGAAATACCCACCTGGTGCAACAAATGCACAAAATACATACCGGGTGCATCCAGTGCATGAAATACAAATCCTGTGCATCCAGTGCACGAAATATCAATCCTGTGCATCCAGTGCACGAAATATCAATCCGGTGCATCCAGTGCACGAAATATCAAATCCGGTGCATCCAATGCGCGAAATATCAAATCATGTGCATCCAGTGCACGAAATATAATGATGCGTATGAAAACTACATCGAGTGTACCAAGGTGTATAAAAATCATAAACGTGTGCAACTGCGTGCACAAAACACGTATCAATGCACTGCAAGCATATGTGAGCTATACCGAGTGCAAAAACCAAATCGAGTGCGTACCATATTCACAAAATCAAATCAACCTTTTGAAATCCACAAAATCATAAACACGTGTAGCAAAAGCACAAAACCGATATCAAGTGCAATAAATATGCAAAAATCAAAAACCAACACAACGGTGTGTAAAATGTATATCAAGTGCAATAACTATGCACAAAAATGTAGATATCCAGTAGGTGCAGCCATGGTGCATGGAAACAATATCATGAAACTCAATCATCAAAACACAAATCCAAGCGATATAAGCGTGAAAATCGGATCACAACGCAAATCGCAACAAATGACAATGAGGTACACCTCCTACAATGTCGAAAAAGTCGGTGCGCCCAAAACTGGCAGAGCAAGAACATTTGCTTGCCTCCTGCTCACGGTTTGGCGTCTCTGGGTCCTCATTTCTCTATGGATTACAAATCTCGCAATCCATCGGCTCATCTGCCTGGTCAGGTGTGTTAACGGAAACGATTCCGCTCTGGCACTCATCAGGTCATCTCTTGGCCAATTAGTATGATCACTCATAAAGCAGCATGTCACGTCCCGAAAGTACGGAACATGACCGGCACTTAAACTATGAACGTCTCGAGGCGTACGTAATCTAAGTAAGCCGAAAACCCAGAAATCCAAACCAAGAAAAGTAGTAGAGTGAAGGAAAACCAATTTAAATCAAGTAGTTTTAATAGCATAAGCCGAATTATGCGTTTTTTTAAAACATCAAATATTTCCTGAAAATTTCAGCAGAGTCTCCTTTGTAAATACTGGCCCCCAAACGGGATACAACATGAATAGTATACGAAATCAATAAAAGGCATCCCCAAGCGGGAGCTGGCACTTCGTCAATCGACGGTCACAACCACACAAGCAATATAATATACAACGCCAAGGGCGAGGATCAAAACTCAAAAGGAAACTCAAAACAACAAGAATTCCACAGAAAATATAACGCGCGACTCTAAGGTCGAAAAATAACATCTCTGGTCTCTATCTCAATAAATACATGTTTTGGTTGATGGAACTTCTAGATACAACTGAATAATAATATACAATGTATAATGATGGGTACGATACAAATAAACCCACCTACTAGCAAGTCACCCAAAAGAAGCAGTGCCAGCAAAGCCGTAAAGAAACCTGTACGGCAAAACCTGCAAGAAACTGCGGCACAACGGGGGTGAGTTGCCAACTCGTGAGTAGAAAAACATCTACGAACAGAAATCGCATGAAAAACGCAATTCTAGGTCAACGATCATAATATATCCTCAAATATATAACCAGCAGCCTATAACAATGGCTAGGGTAAATATTTAACCCAAGTGTACTCCCATGTGCCCGTGTCAGTGACTCAGATAGCAATATATCATATGGATGATGTATGAATGCATGAAAACAGAATACATGAACTAAAGAAACTGCTTTCATAATTTAGTGAGATTTCCTTTGTATTTTTAAAATGAGGTATCATAATGAAATCAGCATAAACAGTGTCTAGCATCGACACAAAACATAAATCCCAATGTCTCAAAATCTCAGGCTCCGGCTATCCGGACTGGCCTGAATCATCAAATCTCAATACCTCAATATCTCGAAATCTCAATGTCTCAATCTCAATATCTAGGGCACCGTCAGTCCAGACCGGCCTCAACCATCCATCTCAAGACCACGACGGTATCCTCCGGATATCCGACGCGTCGGGTAATAACACCGGTCGGTAGTGCTCCCCTGCCAGGCTCAACGCCATCATCTGCGATCCTCTTGCCCCGGGGTACCGCACCGGGTCCACCATGTACCCGAAACGGTTCCTCCACTTCTCGAACTCGGGTCTCGAAATCCATCAGCAAACTCATGGTGGACGACTCATACATCATGGGAAAACCGCACTTTTATTTAAAAGGAGAGTGAAAAGGTTTATTTATGTTTTTGCGGTTTTCCTCTAAATCCAAGAAATCTCATGAAATCCGAATCCAAATCATCAATAGCATGTAAACAGTGAATATAGGCATGAAAATCCATGAATGCGGCACAATAGTGAATAATAACATGCATGAAGTAGCAGGCAATAACTACAATGTCTAAACTAGCATATAAGGCAAGTACACTATTATCATGTCTAAACTATTAGCTAACAACCTATGTCAATGAAATAGTATTTCTAAAGTGTTCGTGACATGGCAATTACCGATGAAGATGTGTGTGAGCTGGCAAGTAAGTGTACGTGGTACATACGCGTCATCGGTAATGGTGCTGGTGTCCTAACAGCATGATATCAACAATAGAATATGAATCATAATATAAGCATGCGATGCGGAGCGAACATCAATAATGAGCGGGAGCTAAATACTAGACACAAAGATAACAAATATGCATTTAGTATCCTATGAGTCATACCGCTACACTAACTATAGAGCTGAGCTAACAGGCTAACTGAAGGTAAGGAAACAGCCCAACGTCTGAGTCAATACATGTATATATATAAAAATATATACATTAGTCGGTGATCCCGCCTCGATAATATCACATCCAATACCATATCTACAATCAGTCATTCCCAAGTCAGGAGTGCGGATCAAACATCAATATATAGCTCGTACGTAAATCCGTCGTACGGCATCCCAAATCTAGGTACGGGTCAATATCACATTCATCAAATTATTCATCTGGTATCTTCTTTATCAAAGATCATAATCCGGGTACTGATCTTCGTTTAGTACAATACTAACATCATCAATCCAATCATGATCTGAATGCTGATCTACAGCCTCGTACAAACCGATATCATCATATATCGACATAAAGAGGTATACATCGCCCAATGCGACCTATTATGAATATCTTAATATATCTTATATCATATCACGATCACATGTCAACCATTCAATGTATAATACTATTCACATGTAACGTCGTCCCAATATCCGCTATAATATCAGGACGCATCTCAAGTACGAATCCTGCCATATCACCGTTCTCGCGGTCTCAATCAAATCTTATCGACTCATCTCAAATCCCAAATACTATCATCAAATCCAGTATGTGAACACATAGTCCCATACCCATTTTAACACATAACAATATACCCTATATAAGCACATATGAAAGAAGAATGCATGTAAGTATGGGTGTGTGTGTAAATGTGGTGCAACCTCTACTCTAGGGTCTCGCAACGCTAAACCTATCCAATCACACCTAAAATCTATCTTTATCATCAGTAAACTCAACAATATATAATCAATATATATGTGTGTATACGTATTCGTATACATCACCACGAACTGCGGGGGTGCTATACGCCATCCACCCGACTTCTCCCCGTAGATATAAATCTACTCACCTGGTCCTCGCTCGCCGGTGCCGACGTCGCCACGTGCTTGCTTGTCTTCTCGAAGTCCACATGGGGTACCTACATATCACAACGCACCGTATCGCATTAAAATCCGACTCACGACCAAATCGACACACGAATCTCACATAAGTCAAAACCTATGGTTTGCTCTCTCAAATCAACCCAAAACACTAGACATCGGCGTACGAACGCCGAGTGACCGAGAAAAACTCAAACATACAAATCGTAGTTCCCAAAACTCACTAATTATAATATAAAATAGGGTTTAAATCATCAATACATTATAAATCAAATCGATTTATTTCCGAAAACCTAGAAAGCACTAAATTTTCGTTTTAATTCGAAACTTGATGTTTTAACACAACTAATGGCCATAATATCCACTAAACATCATAACTAAGTCATACTAATCACTTCCATATTTTTAATCTCAATAAATTACATTAACCCAAAAATCTAGTTAACAAAATTAACCAATTTCAACCATTTATAGTAAAAATGCACAAACAACAATTTAGCGTGGTTTAGCATGATCTAAGTTGCTAAACAACAATTTAAAATGTTGATAATATGATAAAAACCCTAACCATATTTTAATCTCACCTATATATGTATTTCATAAAAACCTAGTTTGCATAAAAAGCTTATTTATTGAAATTTTAAATTAACAAATTGCAACTAGCAACTAGATTAGGTTTTACATTTCATAAGGTGATAAATTACACTTTGCAACAAAATCACATAATAAATAAACCCTAATCCCAAAAATCAAACCCTTTTCTAGAATTTTACAAACCCTCACTTTAAATTTTCAACTTGAAATTAGAAACCCAATCAACATTTAACTACTTTAGCTTATGCAAAATACCAACAATTTAACCATTTGGATAAGATTTATACCTCCAAGACTTGTAGATCTACATGCATCTTAGCCTCCCAAATTAGCTTCTAAGCCCCAAGATCCATGCTAGATGGGATAAGGAATAATGGGTAGAACTTGGATTTGAGTTTAGTGAGGTTTAAATTGGATTTTTGAAGAAGTTTTGAAGGATTTTGGAGATGAGATGAGGTGGTGAAATGGGGGGAATGATGTGCAGAATTTTCGGCCAGAGGAGAGGAGAGGGAGAGGAGAGGGAGAGGTGAGGGATTTGTGTGGAAATTCCAAGGTCAAAGCCCTCACAAATTACCATAATACCCCCACCTACTTTACTATATATAAAAACCCTTATTTTAACCCATTTCTTCACATGAATTGAAGGCAAAAGAGGGGGAGGGAGTGGCATGCTGCCAAGGTGGTGGTGGGGCCGGCCATGTGAGTGGGTGAGGATGTGTGTGAGGTTGCAAAGAAAATTCCATGCAAAAAGAACCCCTCAAGTTACCAAATTGCAAGTTTTAGTTCCAATTAATTAAATTTTAATTTCCTTTGATTATAACCAACTAGAACTTGAAATAAATTGCTAAATATTTATTTTACTAACTAGATTTTAGTTTTCATGATTCTAAAGTTTATAATTAGCCCATTCAAATTTGTATTTATCGCTAATTTAATATATTTTTAACAGCTTAAAATAATATTAAAATAATTAATTTCGGAAACAATTTCAGAAAATTTGAAATTTCACCAGTGGCTCAATAAACACCAAATACTAGCAATTACATAGCTAGAATATGTATATTTAATTTTATAATAAAGATATTTGTATTTTGACTTTTTACAGAAACCCCCCTTATTTTACCGATTTTTCCAAAATTTCACCGAAACGATTTTCAAAACGTTAGAATCTTCCCCCCTTAAAGAAATTCGGTCCCCCAATTTAAATTAAAACTCCCCCCAAATACTAAAATATCTAAGCAAAACCATCAAGTCGTCGGGGTTCCGAAATCATAAATACATAAAACAAATCGTAGCGCAGCGCATGCGCATGAAAAATGAGCATATAACTCAAAATCATAACTCCGTCAAGTATCCCGCAATCATCGGAGTCATGGGGAAGATATCAATGTCAAGATCCAATACGAAAACCAACATGATATACATAATTAAAGCATCTAGAAGCAATGCATGCCAAACCTTTTTCAAATCGCCGTGCGATGTTCGCAACACTGCACAGTGGCGGACGTCTATGGTAAGAAAATAACTACATATATATATATATATATATATATATATATATATATCTCCTTTGTTTAATATGTACGTCCCGCCGTTTTGAAAGCAATTTCAGAAGGGTTTCCTTTATAAAATGTTTCGTGTCATCTCGGACACGTAGGTAAATACTGAGACTATAGCTCTTCTTTGGAAATCCCTTCGATAACTATCAATGCATCCAAAAATATACTCAGGTACTGTCCTGTGACTAGTCCTGCTCAGTACTAAACCAAATAGAAAACATCATAAAATATACTACTCCAACATAAATCAGTCCCAAATATATATATGAATGTCATGTGCGTCTGGTGCGCACGGAAATTGAAATCCATGAATGTGCCATATATATGCACAGAAACAACATCTAAGTGCATCGGGTGTGCACGAAATATCTGTCAAGGGCAACAGGTGTGCCTGACAGCAAAACAGGTGCATCTGATATGCACGAAGAATCTTGATTTAGTGCATCTGGTGTGCACCAAAATCGTATCTCATAACATGCGCCCAACATGCGCGAAAAACTCAAATCAGGTGCATCCATCATGCACGAAATCATGAAATCCAATATCAATCACCGAACATGCGCAAAATCCAATCAAGTGCACAAGGTGCACAAAACAAATATCGAACATCACAATCGAAATCGAAGTCCAGTGCATCTAAGTGCACAAAATGCGTATCACTGCACTGCAAGCATATGTGAACTATACCGAGTGCAAAAATCAAAACGTGTGCGTACATATGCACAAGATCATCTCACTGTACGAAACCCATAAAATCATAAACATGTGAAACCAAGGCACGAAAACGATATCATGTGTAACAACTGTGCAAAAATCGTAAATACTCAGTAGGTGCAACCATAGTGCATGAAAACAAATATCATGAAACTCCATCATCAAAATCAATCATGCAAATAGACCGCCCAAAATACCGAAATCAAATATGGTGGAATAGTCCCGCTCAAGCACATCCTCCAAGAATCTCTGGCCAACTGTCGTGGTCACTCATAGCATGTCTCGTCGACGATCCTGAACTCTGGCCTGCCGGTGTGCGTAACATGACCACTCCTGGGTCCAAGTCTTCTCGTAATTTATTCCAGAAAGGTCCTGTCGAGGTCTCTCCCAAATCCCGTCTCTGCCGAACTGTCCGGAAGTCATCGTCCTTTACTATATCAGTTTCTTATTCCGGAATGGCTACATACGCATCGCGACTCCTTCTGGAAGGTATATCCAAGTACAATGCCTCGGCATGCGTATCGCATCTCTGATGTCGGCGGAGGGGAACGTCGTCTCATCAAGACCTCGTACGAACCTCTTACTCTACTTTTCTCTAATGTCGACTGCTTTGAACTCTTCTCGTCGTGGCTGCATGGACTGAGCTCCAACGGCTATCCTCGTATCTGGAGCCTCCCAAGAAATGCATCTCACCACCTAGCATCCAAATAAAATCGAACCATTCGATCGATTCGTCAAAACCTTATAATCTCCCAAGAGCTCAACATCTTGGGTACAGTTTAACAGTATCAAGTACGTACTACAGCATCGATGGTCCAACCGTAGAAGGGCAAACCCAAGCATCACTAATGGCGCCGCGGAACTGCCGCAAACCCTAAGGTTCAAAGGCTTTCACACGGTCATTAAGTCGAGTTAGGGTTTCATTCTTCTAGAGGGTCCATAGAATTGCATGCATGCTCTTCCGAATACTTTAAACTTGGAATAATAGGTTTCTGACATTCGATCGTCTCTGTCGACTCTCAACGTCTCCGCGTGAAGTCGTCTCTAGCTGGAATCAATCTATCTGATGACCTCGCATCGGGGTAGAGAATGTACTACATGTCCTAGTCATTCATCCTCCGTGACTAGCGACCTTCTCTCATCTCTTAGTACAACTCGTACTGCAGTAGCTCTAACATCTGGGGTAATATCTCGTCGTTCGCAGCAACAACTGGCTCACTCGTCTGCACGCTGAACCGTGCCTTAATCATCATGAATAAACAATACATCAACGGTCATCAAAATATGGTTGGCCTTTATCAGTGGCTCAATCCTCTGGTGCCGATCAGTACATCCGGGAAATCTCGTAAAAGCGATAAGTCAAACGCTCATAGCGCGAAAACACAATAAAAAGACACATCTCTGCAATCGTGTGTCGCCAGAATTATGCCCTGGTCAGTTCTTGTTAGTAACGAGCTCGTGCTGACCGCAACTCTAGCCGTCGCACTCCCTAACCGTAATCGTGGCAGCAAAACCATAACTGGTACCGATGAGGCTAGATCAGAAATGAATATAATACTGAACAGAGAAATGTACATCCTAAGGCTTCTTAAGTGGAGTAGCGTATCGTAAGTATGCCGCGGAACATACCCACGGTACGTCACTCTAATTTAGTCACCTATTCCATCAACAAAGAGTCATCTTACACTCCGAAGGTAAAACCTAACGCTCTGATACCAACTTTGTCATGTCCTGAAAGTACGGAACATGACCGACACTTAAACTACGAACGTCTCGAGACGTACGTAATCTAAGTAAGCCGAAAACCCAGAAATCCAAACCAAGAAAAGTAGTAGAGTGAAGGAAAACCAATTTAAATCAAGTAGTTTTAATAGCATAAGCTGAATTATGCGTTTTTTTAAAACATCAAATATTTCCTGAAAATTTCAGCAGAGTCTCCTTTGTAAATACTGGCCCCCAAACGGGATACAACATGAATAGTATACGAAATCAATAAAAGGCATCCCCAAGCGGGAGCTAGCTCTTCGTCAATCGACGGTCACAACCACACAAGCAATATAATATACAACGCCAAGGGCGAGGATCAAAACTCAAAAGAAAACTCAAAACAACAAGAATTCCACAGAAAATATAACGCGCGACTCTAAGGTCGAAGAATAACATCTCTGGTCTCTATCTCAATAAATACATGTTTTGGTTGATGAAACTTCTAGATACAACTGAATAATAATATACAATGTATAATGATGGGTATGATACAAATAAAGCCACCTACTAGCAAGTCACCCGAAAGAAGCAGTGCCAGCAAAGCCGTAAAGAAACTTGTACGGCAAAACGTGCAAGAAACTGTGGCACAACGGGGGTGAGTTGCCAACTCGTGAGTAGAAAAACATCTACGAACAGAAATCGCATGAACAACGCAATCCTAGGTCAACGATCATAATATATCCTCAAATATATAACCAGCAGCCTATAACAATGGCTAGGGTAAATATCTAACCCAAGTGTACTCCCATGTGCCCGTGTCAGTGACTCAGGTAGCAATATATCATATGGATGATGTATGAATGCATGAAAATAGAATACATGAACTAAAGAAACTGCTTTCGTAATTTAGTGAGATTTCTTTTGTATTTTTAAAATGAGGTATCATAATGAAATCAGCATAAACAGTGTCTAGCATCGATACAAAACATAAATCCCAATGTCTCAAAATCTCAGGCTCCGGCTATCCGGACTGGCCTGAATCATCAAATCTCAGTACCTCAATATCTCGAAATCTCAATGTCTCAATCTTAATATCTAGGGCACCGTCAGTCCAGACCGGCCTCTACCATCCATCTCAAGACCACGACGGTATCCTCCGGATATCCGACGTGTCGGGTAATAACACCGGTCGGTAGTGCTCCCCTGCCAGGCTCAACGCCATCATCTGCGATCCTCTTGCCCCGGGGTACCGCACCGGGTCCACCATGTACCCGAAACGGTTCCTCCACTCCTCGAAATCGGGTCTCGAAATCCATCAGCAAACTCATGGTATACGACTCATACATCATGGGAAAACCGCACTTTTTATTTAAAAGGAGAGAGAAAAGGTTTATTTATGTTTTTGCGGTTTTCCTCTAAATACAAGAAATCTCAAGAAATCCGAATCCAAATCATCAATAGCATGTAAACAGTGAATATAGGCATGAAAATCCATGAATGCGGCACAATAGTGAATAATAACATGCATGAAGTAGCAGGCAATAACTACAATGTCTAAACTAGCATATAAGGCAAGTACACTATTATCATGTCTAAACTATTAGCTAACAACCTATGTCAATGAAATAGTATTTCTAAAGTGTTCGTGACATGGCAATTACCGATGAAGATGTGTGTGAGCTGGCAAGTAAGTGTACGTGGTACATACGCGTCATCGGTAATGGTGCTGGTGTCCTAACAGCGTGATATCAACAATAGAATATGAATCATAATATAAGCATGCGATGCGGAGCGAACAGCAATAATGAGTGGGAGGTAAATACTAGACACAAAGATAACAAATATGCATTTAATATCCTATGAGTCATATCGCTACACTAACTACAGAGCTGAGCTAACAGGCTAACTGAAGGTAAGGAAACCGCCTAACGTCTGAGTCGATACATGTATATATATATAAATATATACATTAGTCGGTGATCCCGCCTCGATAATATCACATCCGATACCATATCTACAATCAGTCATTCCCAAGTCAGGAGTGCGGATCAAACATCAATATATAGCTCGTACGTAAATCCGTGGTACGGCATCCCAAATCTGGGTACGGGTCAATATCACATTCATCAAATTATTCATCTGGTATCTTCTTTATCAAAGATCATAATCCGGGTACTGATCTACGTCTAGTACAATACTAACATCATCAATCCAATCATGATCTGAATGCTGATCTACAGCCTCGTACAAACCGATATCATCATATATCGTCATAAAGAGGTATACATCGCCCAATGCGACCTATTATGAATATCTTAATATATCTTATCTCATATCACGATCACATGTCAACCATTCAATGTATAATACTATTCACATGTAACGTCGTCCCAAGATCCGCTATAATATCATGACGCATCTCAAGTACGAATCCTGCCATATCACCGTTCTCGCGATCTCAATCAAATCTTATCGACTCATCTCAAATCCCAAATACTATTCTCAAATCCAGTATGTGAACACATAGTCCCATACCCATGTGAACAAATAACAATATACCCCATATAAGCACATATGAAAGAAGAATGCATGCAAGTATGGGTGTGTGTGTAAATGTGGTGCAACCTCTACTCTAGGGTCTCGCAACGCTAAACCTATCCAATCACACCTAAAATCTATCTTTATCATCAGTAAACTCAACAATATATAATCAATATATATGTGTGTATACGTATTCGTATACATCACCACGAACTGCGGGGGTGCTATACGCCATCCACCCGACTTCTCCCCGTAGATATAAATCTACTCACCTGGTCCTCGCTCGCCGGTGCCGACGTCACCACGTGCTTGCTTGTCGTCTCGAAGTCCACATGGGGTACCTACATATCATAACGCACCATATCGCATTAAAATCCGACTCACGACCAAATCGACACACGAATCTCACATAAGTCAAAAGCTATGGTTTGCTCTCTCAAATCAACCCAAAACACTCGACATCGGCGTACGAATGCCGAGTGACCGAGAAAAACTCAAACGTACAAATCGTAGTTCCCAAAACTCACTAATTATAATATAAAATTGGGTTTAAATCATCAATACATTAAAATAAATCAAATCAATTTATTTCCGAAAACCTAGAAAGCACTAAATTTTCGTTTTAATTCGAAACTTGATGTTTTAACACAACTAATGGCCATAATATCCACTAAACATCATAACTAAGTCATACTAATCACTTCCATATTTTTAATCTCAATAAATTACATTTACCCAAAAATCTAGTTAACAAAATGAACCAATTTCAACCATTTATAGCAAAAATGCACAAACAACAATTTAGCGTGGTTTAGCATGATCTAAGTTGCTAAACAACAATTTAAAATGTTGATAATGTGATAAAAAACCCAACCATATTTTAATCTCACATATATATGTATTTCATAAAAACCTAGTTTGCATAAAAAGCTTATTTATTGAAATTTTAAATTAACAAATTGCAACTAGCAACTAGATTAGGTTTTACATTTCATAAGGTGATAAATTACACTTTGCAACAAAATTACATAATAAACAAACCCTAATCCCAAAAATCAAACCCTTTTCCAGAATTTTACAAACCCTCACTTTAAATTTTCAACTTGAAATTAGACACCCAATCAACATTTAACTACTTTAGCTTATGCAAAATACCAACAATTTAACCATTTGGATAAGATTTATACCTCCAAGACTTGTAGATCTACATGCATCTTAGCCTTCCAAATTAGCTTCTAAGCCCCAAGATCCATGCTAGATGGGATAAGAAATAATGGGTAGAACTTGGATTTGAGTTTAGTGAGGTTTAAATTGGATTTTTGAAGAAGTTTTGAAGGATTTTGGAGATGAGATGAGGTGGTGAAATGGGGGGAATGATGTGCAGAATTTTCGGCCAGAGGAGAGGAGAGGGAGAGATGAGGGATTTGTGTGGAAATTCCAAGGTCAAAGCCCTCACAAATTAGCATGATATCCCCATCTACTTTACTATATATAAAAACCCTTATTTTAACACATTTCTTCACATGAATTGAAGGCAAAGGAGGGGGAAGGAGTGGCATGCTGCCAAGGTGGTGGTAAGGACGGCCATGTGAGTGGGTGAGGATGTGTGCGAGATTGCAAAGAAAATTCCATGCAAAAAGAACCCCTCAAGTTACCAAATTGCAAGTTTTAGTTCCAATTATTTAAATTTTAATTTCCTTTGATTATAACCAACTAGAACTTGAAATAAATTGCTAAATATTTATTTTACTAACTAGATTTTTGTTTTCATGATTCTAAAGTTTATAATTAGCCCATTCAAATTTGTATTTATCGCTAATTTAATGTATTTTTAACAGCTTAAAATAATATTAAAATAATTAATTTCGGGAAATTTTTCAGAAAATTTGAAATTTCACCAGTGGCTCAATAAACACCAAATACTAGCAATTACATAGCTAGAATATGTATATTTAATTTTATAATAAAGATATTTGTATTTTGACGTTTTACAGAAAACCCCCTTATTTTACCGATTTTTCCGAAATTTCACCGAAACGATTTTCAAAACGTTACACAGCACGTCACTGGCGTCGGCCTCTGGCCCTCTGAATACACATAACACATCTGATCCTCGGTGTAAATCTTATTGCAGCAGTGTCCTGGAAGGAGCATGTTCAGGGTCTCTTCCGATCTTGCCTATGCCGAACTATACGGAGGTTGGTACACTTACAAAATATTTTCTCGTTCTCTGTATATCTGCGTTCTCAGCACTGCATTTCCTTGGGAACTGGTCGTATTCCAACGCTTCTGTATACACATCCGATCTCTAACCTCAACGGGGAGTAATAACATCTCGTTAACATCTCGCACGAACCTCTTGCTCCACTCGTCTTTATTATCGTCCTTTAAATGTCACGTCATGCTATCAGCGTATTGCAAATGTTCTCGGCTACAGTCGATCCGGAATCTCTCACACGGACTCAAAATCATAAACTCGGTATCTTCATCACTCTCTAGAAGATAACTAGCCGAACACGTCCTCGGGAACTCGTTCCAATCATCGAAGGAATACTCAATACTCGTCCGTTCTTGATCAACTCACAACACATCTGGGTGAGGTCCTCTATCTGAAACTGGTCAGCTTATCGATCTCACATCGGAATATCCGACGAACAACGTCATCTCTGAATCGATCTACTCTAGATCTGAGTAAGACTCTCCACACTGGAAATCTTCAACTCAACTGGGCCTGCGTCGGCGCATTAAATCTGACGAATCACTTCGTCTCTCAACTTAAGATAGACTAGCTATCACCTGTCGCATCTCTTCCTGGAAGCTCCAGCGATCTCATATCGTAAGCTTTGGAAGCGACATCACATCAATCTAAGCAACAGCTGGGTCATCTGTCTGCACAGTAGACGACATCATAATCTCTGAGGTATGCTGTACACCAACAGTCCTCTCACAACAGGCAGCCTCTAACAATGGCCCGATCATCCGGTACAAAATCGTACACTCGCCTCAACCGAGAGGTCACAACACAAACACTAAATCGATACGTTCCCATGTCACCAGAAAACACGATGGTTAGTCCTCGTCCACGACGAGCTCGTCCTGACTGCGTCACTAGCAGCGGCTCAATCAGCGCTCAAACGAAGGTGACAGGAACCTCAAGCAAGTATCGACGAAAATAGATCAAATGGGTGAAAAGAATCAACAGATCCCAAAACGGATTCATGATCATAAGGAGGAACAGAATCAATGAGAGTAAGATCATGGAAACGAATAGAATCAAAGATCTCAATTGGATGTATGATCAAGGGGACGAAGAGAATCACAAATCTCAAGATATGTACATCCTAAGGTTTCTTAAGTGGAGTATTGTATCGTAAATATGCCACGGAACATACGTACGGTATGTCACTCTACTCAAGCTACCTACTCCATCAATCAGGGTCAACCTATGAAACGAAAGTTCAGGTCTAATGCCCCCATGTTCAAGTCTAAGTTCCGTAAGGTCAAGCCTATGAAATGAAATAAATTACGCCCCAGACTCCATATAGTCAAACCTAGACTCGAACCAAGGTTAAACCTAGCGCACTGATAACAACTTTGCCACGACCTGAAAATATTAGCTCGTGACCAGCACTTAAATCACGCAACATCTAAAGGCGTGACATAATTCAAGTAAGCTGAAACCCAGAAATCTAAACCTTTTTAAGAAATAAAAGAGGAGAAGCTTTGAAATAAAGGTATAATAAATCATGTTTTGTCTTTTACAAATTTGGGCAGCACCTCCTTTATATATTTTGAGCCAAAACCACAAATACATGATTTATTATACCTTTATTTCAAAGCTTCACCTCTTTTATTTCTTAAAATGGTTTAGATTTCTGGGTTTCAGCTTACTTGAATTACGTCACGACTTTAGACGTTGCGTGATTTAAGTGCTGGTCACGAGCTAATGTTTTCGGGTCGTGACAGCGTTCCCTCAGGTGGATCGTCTTCGGCAAGGGTGGTCAATTCTCAAGCGCGATCCTGGCGGCTACGAGCTTGGAGGAGTCTTCCACAGTTGGGTGAATACACGACAAAGGTTGTATTTCTAAAACCTTGCATGTTTTAGTTTTCTAGTTTAGAGTGTTTGGATCGATTCCTGGTTGAGAGGGTCCGGTGCCCGCAAAAAGCTTTTGTTTCCGCTTCCGCCTCGCCCGCGGCCTCCGCGGTGCGGGTGCCGGATCCCAACAAGGGAATGTTGGACCGTGATGTTTTTTAAACTAAAATAATTGAGCCCATATACTCATTTTCTTCTAAGTTGATCTTAGTCTCAAATATGAATAACAATCTTTAAATCAAACCCAAATATCCTGTGAACTGATAGACCTCATTTATATGAGATATGCGTCCTAAGTTCACTCACGTTGGCAAACTAAGCTACCAACGTGTATCCCGTTATGCAAATCCTTGACCCAAAACCCAAATCAAAAAATATACGGATTTGGACTAATTTACGCCCTACGGGCGACGACATAAATTAGTCTCCGTATACAATCCACGGGAAACCCAAAATAAAACAAACACGACACGACACGAAGTGAACTGCTGGAGCAGGAGAAATTGGTTATCACAATGCGGTAACGTAATTAACAGCAAGGGCTTGCGCCTACTAAGATGAGTGTCCCCGCAATCAAAAACCCCTCAAAAATGAAAGGGAATCCGATGAAGTCTGCTACAACAGTCACATCTGTCCAAAACTCCGATATATGGTGCCATAAATCAACTTGGCATCTTCAGAGAGGTGGATGGATAAGTCCAAATGGCATCTGCCCCCAAATTCAGGCTAGACATTGCCAACGTCTCGGTCCGTGTATTTCGGCGGTGAACAATGGGGAATGACCTCTTTAGTAAAAATCTGCATCACTACACCCTACTCGGTTTTTACATGGTGTAGCTTAATCCACTCCTTTACAAATCACTTAGTTCTACAACGATATCAAGTTCAATACGTTAAAGGTTTTCATCAAAACCATTCATAGCCCTCCGCCATTTTAGAAAATAGACTACTTAGTATTCGTGCTACGCTTGTTAACTATAGTTAAGGCGTAGTGTGAGGTAGCTGAGAGATGTCTTCCTATAAAGCATATGATGCGATTGGTTAGGACATTCGTACGACTTTGTTGACTATAGTTAAGAGTCGTACGAATGGGTCTAAATCAATCAAGAAATGACGGGTAGAACTTGACTAGCGCTTATGATTTGTTGAATATAGTTAAGGTCATAAGCCGTTAGGGGTAAAAACAATATATGGAATATCAAGTGTTGAAATTTTCAATGAGATTGCATACCTTCTATATGATAGTTGGATCCCGATCACACTGTTAGTAAATGTTACTCCTGGGAGAGTTTTACACTTTACAACTAGCTAATCAAATAGGTGTCTAGAAAGGTGTTAACGGGGTTATTCCTCTGCGGAAATGGGATTTACTTTAATTAGGTCCATGCAAAAGCACGGGGAACCACCATCGGAGTACCAATAGTGACGTGGCCGACCGGTTAGCGAACTTGTAGAGTGTAATTAATCCCGGCTAATTTTCCTTTTAGGGTTTGAATGAAAATTTGATAAAAATAGTGAGATTCGTCAATTAGATAAGATAATAACCAATCTAATCTTGCAAGAGCATATTGTTAGATATGTATGCCCTAAAGGCCATTATTGTATATGTATACATGTTGATGCTTGGACATATATATGTATAGGACAATCTTGCTCGATATGATAGTATGCTATTTGTTTTGTCTTTATCTTAACATGTGCATATGTTTTACTTGTTATTACGTATCATTTATACATGTTGATAAAGCCCGTAGGATCATTGCTTGACTACCTGCGTTGTGATGGCGATCATACTTATGGGAGCTGGGTAGTCGATAAGCACATCCTTAAAAGGTCCCTAGTCGTGGGAGTATCGAGACTGGGCATCGATATTCCGGAGTAGACTGGTGTATACGTTTCTAAAACCCGACGAGGGGCGATGGTTGGTCCCACATCCATTGGTCTTTCGCACCTAAGATCGTATACATGTGCTCACTGGGGGTGAGTACACTGGACGGACTCGTCGAGAACTTCTAGATGGTACTATACCTATCGTCAGATAGCAGTTCTCAGATGGCATAAGTACAGGTTAGTCTTCAGACCTGAGATCGTCATTTTTCTTGTGTGACTTCCCACTGTACTTTGATTACTACCCTACCATGGCTCTACTGAGTCGTGCAAACAGGTTTTGGTTGGGTACAGTCCCAAGCCATATGGAGGCAGTGAGCGATTGTTGGGGATTCGTCTATCCCAGTATAGGGAGTCGATATCGCACTGTGTTCGATTGGCCAACACCATAAGATCTTGGTCAAGACAGTTGGGATTTACTGATAAGTTGATCAGTAGTTTCCCGGATTGGTCCTGAGCTACATCGGCACAACTTATCGGGTTATTAGGGTCTGATGTTTACCACCCCCAAGGCCCGGTATGCGATAATCATAGACAAAGAGACCAGACTATACGGAGATTGTCACAAATAGGCTCAGTAGGGATCCGGATGAGTTTGCTCGTCGGCCTTCCTTTCCGACAGGTACCCGGGTAGCCGTTACGTACAGCTAGTGTCGCTGACGTGCTTGTGGTTATAGATTTATCCAGTAACTCACTGCCGGCGTATTGTCGAGTCTTTAGAGTCCCACACAGAGGGTTTCCCTGGTTCAGGAGAAATGATGTAGTGGCCGTATTGGATACATGCAGGGTTCTGATCGATTGATTGTACTAGTTACCCGGAATTTCGATCGGACAGTTGATAATACTAGCCGGCTCGGGATTGAACCGGATTATTAAATCAGCTACTGATTTAGTAATTTACATATATGTATTTCGATATGTATATTCTAGTATTATGTTCTTTATGTTATTCTATCTCTTTGGGTATTCGTATTTTGATATGAATACAGGTATGTATATACAGTAGAGTGTAATCCGTATTTATATGGAAAACATTCTAGAAGATGGACACCTCATTTTAGTTTTATCCATTTATCTTTAAATGGAAAATGAGGTGTAAAATTGGTAAGGGAGTATAATGAGAACCATGCTTCAATAGTATTGACAAATGAATTTTCAATTCATTTGTGCAAACTATTCAAGCATGGTTAGATTTTTTATATTGGAAATATAGTTTTACAAAACTATGGTTGGTTTTTCTCTCTCATGGTGAATTATTCATTCTCACCATTTGTTTCACTCTCTTCACTACTTTTCTTGAGCTCCTCCACCTTCATCTTCAACCTTCTCTCTACAATCTCATGTGTTGAGAATCAAGAGGGGAGTGAGATAGATACACACATAGAACCTTACACTACAACCTAGACACTTTAGATTAGCAATCTAAAGTCTCTAGTTGCTCCACTTGACTCTTAGTGTGGAGCTAGAGCCATGGACTACATCTCTCAGGTGGATCATCTTCGACAGAGGGAGACTGTCATGACCCGTAATTTAGCACGTGGCCGGCACTTAAATTACACAACGTTTTGAAGGCGTAACGTAAATCAAGCTGAAGCCCAGAAAATCTAAACCTTTTTGCGGAAAATAGTGGGGGTGCGATTTTGAAATAAAGGTATAATGAAATCAAGTTTTTCTTTAAATGCACAGATAATGAAATATGAAAATGCCAGTAAGTTATACTAGTTGAAAACATGTTTCGTCTTTTAATAATTTGGGCAGCATCTCCCTTGTATATTTTAATCCAAAACTATATACACAACAATATATAGACATCCCCAAGTGAGAGCAAGCTCTTCGCCAACTGGCGGAATCATAACCATGCAATAACATATATACGATGCCCAACGGCGAAGATCAACCTAGAAAGAACAATAAATATGCAAGACATCAAAACTCAAGAAGCGAAAATAAACCCATCGCTCTAAGTCTCGCACAATACCCAAGTCTGACTAGGTCTACCAATGTACAATTTCTAGTTTTTGATTTAATAGAGTTTATCTAGATACAATCGAAATATAAAAGTATGAGAGTGGGCACGATCCAACATGTGTCCCACCTACCAAAGCAAAACACCCTGGAAAAAGCTGTGTGCCAGCGATACCACAACTAATCCCATGCGGTCAAACCTGCAAGAACTGTGGCACAACGGGGATGAGTTGCCAACACGTGAGTAGAAAACATCAGTAAGTAAAAATCGAATAAAACAACGATTTCCTAGGTAACTATATCCTGAAGGTAATACTATGATATCTAGGGTGACCACATATGAATATATGTCAACCTTCGATCAATGCAATGACATATATAAATAAACATCTTACATCATATGCCTGTATACATGTGGATATCATCCACGTGTCCATCAACGACGTAAACAATATCATGGAACCTGAGTGTCCCACACCGACACTCGAATCATCATGAAAACATATGCCTATATATATATGAGGATATCAACCACGTGTGTCCATCAATGACACATCAAAATCATGGAACCTGAGTGTCTAATACCGACATTCGAAACATCATGAAACCCGTGTCCAGCATCGACACGTAAATCCTCATATCTCGGGCTCCGTCGGTCCGGATCGGCCCATATCATGACTACGGTCGGTATCCTCCAAATATCTGCCGTGCTAAACTATCTCGGGCTCCGTCAGTCCGGATCGGCTCATATCATCTCACGACTCCAGTCGGTATCCTCCAGATAACCGCCGAGTCTAAAAATATCATCGGTAGGTAGTGCTCCCCCTGCCAGGCTCACCGCCTAACAATACGAGTCTTCTTGCGCTGGGGTACCTCACCGGGTCAACCATGTACCCACAGACGGTGCCTACCGCTCCTCGAATCGGGTATAATTATAGCTCAGAACCGAGAAAACTTATGGTGGACGTCTCGAAATATCATATCAAGAGAAACCGCGTTTTAAAGCAATACATAATTCCCTTTGAAATATAACTGTGATTCTCAAATCCAGAGATCTCATGAAAACGGCATCTCAAGCATATAACCATAAAGTACGATGTATGCAACATAGAGTAGTAATATGAGCATATCGAGTATATCATGAAAGCATGTCAAGTGATAGTACTGAACAATGAATGTACTTTTACGTTTAAGATTAATCTCATGATATGGCCGTTCTACTGTGTAAGTGGCATGGCAATTACCGATGAAGAATGTGTGTGAGCCGGAATATCTGTGTAAGTGTAACATGCGCATCAACGATAATTGTGCAGGTGTACTAGCAAATGATATCATATAGCATTAAATACCGGAACATGGTATGTACATCATGAGGGGTAATATCCTATACAACATGGACAATCAATGGTATATCTATCTACACATGAACCATATGGTCACTTTTAAAAGATATAAATCGTCATTTTGAAAATAGGTATGGTTCATGTGGCAATCTTTACGTCGGCGATCCCGCTGACAACATCCGATATAAAAATAATTCTCGATCATCATCCTCAAATCACTAGCGCGGATCATTCATCCGGTAACTCATCGCATACGGTAATCTATCGTACAGTGATATCAAACAGAATAGGGATCCTATCGTCCTATTCATCAATAAGGGTACGGATCTAAAATCTCGTACGGCATATCACTCTTTATCCTCATAAATAAATATATATACACATATATCTCAAATTACTTTTGTATCAATCTCATATCAAGTCACATTTATATATATACGTCATATCTTATTAATCTCAAGTCGTATCGATCTCGATCTCATATCATACCATTATCAACTCATACCTTTTCTCTTTCAAATCATATTTATCATGATTCACTTTCTCATTTCATATTCTCAAGACAATATATCCATTAGTGTCAACTTTTATCCCATCATCTTTTACTAAAACCTTTAATCATGTCCGTAAGTTTGTAGCATATCCTTTATCATAATTATAATTTATATAGCAATCTTTCCATATCAATGGTTATGGGGGTGCTATACGCCATCCACCCGACTTCTCCTGTAGATATAAATCTACTCACCTGATAAACTCCTTGCTTAGCCGAAGTCGATGTGCTTCGTCGTCTTGGAAGTCCACGCGAAGGTACCTACAATCAATACACAATCGCAATTCTATTAAAACCAATATCCGAAAACCGATACGTCATACGAATTGTCTATAGATTAGAACCTATATCTTACGCGTACAAGATCAACCAAATAACCCTCGTTGTTGACGTATAAACGCCCAACAACCAAATCAAATCTCAAATACCAAAACCACGAATTCAAACATCGGAAAACTTTGCCAAAGCACTCACAAACAGCTCCCAGATTTTATCTCAGGCCAATTGGGACTAAACAAACAACACAGTAGCTAGTATATAAGGAGAATGATCTATATACAAAACCACAACTCCAAAGCAAATAGGGGACCCGGCGAGATATCCAATTAATCCGGCGCCACCGGTCTGGGTAGGGTCAAATGGGTTCATATTTTGGTGGTGGTCTTCTAGTGGTTAGTCTAGGTCAATGGACTTGTTTGATTATCTCATAAATGACCCAAGTTGCTCCAGATACCTTGTAGGCCTCTAGATTTCACAAAACCGACACGGGAAAATTCTAAGTTCGTGTATCGGGTTCTATTCTCTGTTCTTGGTCCAGAAAAGCAATCTCTAAGGTCTTGTAACACCCACTACACCTCTATTGCATCTTAACAAGTCCACAATTCACTAAACATCATCTTGGAAATTTCCAAGAACACATAACCTAACTAATACGAAATCTAAACTAACTAGGATACACTATCATAACAACTTAACTAATAGGAAAGGAAATATACCTCATTTGGCAACTTAGGAAAATTCTTGAGTTGCTCAAAATCTTCAAAATCCAAACTTGAATGGTTTAAAGGGTTTAGGATGAGGGTGTGCATCTTTTTAATGAAGGTGGCATGGGGTTTTTGTGATGAATTGGAGATCATACATGGAGGTAGAGAAGGTTGAAGGAGATGAAGAAAAACAATGGGGAAATGAAATGATAAAGGAAAAAGAGAATAAATGGAAATGGTCAAGGTCACACACTCTTTCTTAACCTCACTCTCTCTTAAGCTCACTCTCTCTCTAAATATCTCATTTTTGTTTTATCTCAAAATATCTCATGGCATCTCTTTTGTTTTGTTTTCTTTTTTCTTTTTTTCTTTTTTTAAAATAAAACCAAATAAAATGAACAAACATGCAACAAAAATGCACATGACATGGTGCACTAACCATAGAAAAATATAGAAATACGGATTTGGCTTAATCGTGATTAGTAGCACACTAATCAATTTAATTTAAACTTGCATATATTTAATTATAAAAATGCCAAAATCCGATAAATATCTTTTTAATGAATAAATCATTTTAATCTCCACTTATATTCCAAATATTGGTATATACTTATACCATTTTACGAAAAACCCTATTCGCAAATTGAATAGTTTTTCGCGAAATATATTATTTTAATATTTAATTTCCAAAATAATATTTTATATTTCTGAAATGTTACAGAGACCGGCGATCAAGCTCGATCCAGGAGAACTCAAGGAGCAAAGAAAGACGAACAAGCTCGATCAAGGAGATCTTTAGGAGCAAACAAAGAGGATAGAAGACCGAAGGACACGAACCTTTTGGTAAGAAACTTCTAACATAGTAGTTAAAGATCTCCTCATGTTAGCTAGTTTCAGTTTATGGTAGATTCTAGGACGGGTTATTTCTAGCGCCAGTTTTGAACCCTGAAAATTTTTTGTTCCGCAACGGCCACGGTAGATGGTCAAAGCGTCAGGAAATCCCAACATGGTATCAGAGGCAGCCCATAAACCCTTACTAGCTAGTTTAGACGTGTTTAAAATATCGATCGACGAAATTTTTCAAATCACAATTTCATTTCTCATGTTTGCTGTCGATTTTAAAAATTGTTCAAAAAATTATTTAGAGCATCTTAAAAATACATGAAGGCAATTTTAGAAAGCCAGAAGAAATTCGGGCATATAAGCCTTTCATACGGCCATGGAACCTCCGCATAACTTGCTTGTTTGCGGTGGTTCCGCTGTTGAAGTGGGGCCGTTGTGCACCAAAATTCTTCTGGAACTCTATTATATGGAAATGTGAATTTTGGGATGTATGTTTTTTCCCAGATTTGTTTGAGTACTGGTTAGCACTTGGGGCCAATACAGAAAAGTTTTTTTCGATCGAAATTTTAAATACGTGTTTATCAGTACATATGTTAGTATCTGCGACAGTGAATATCATTGAGCGGTATAACCTGACTAATTGCTATATGTTCTATTAGACGGGTTTGTGAACTTGATATTCACGTTGATGTTCTGTAATGTGCTGATATTGTAGTTGGATTTTCGTGGTGGATAGCTTATGGTGCAATAGTTGTAGTACAGTTCAGATTTATTTGTGTATTCATATTGTGGGGCGAACGTCCGACATGTGGACGGCCGTCTCTGTCGGATTGTATATTATTTGATTTGGGAACGACCGGGTTGAGGTCAATGTCATCATTGTACATATATTTTTTATTTTCTGTACTAGGATTACCCCGTGATGGAGTGCTCGAATAGCCGGGTTCTAGAGGGAAGCAGGCCCGCATCTTATGGCATTGAGACGGAGGGGACCTTACTCTAGAATTGGCGGGCTATTCACCGCACTCATAGGGGTATAGGATGACCTACGGAGGGGCGTTCAAGTTACCGGATCCCGTGAAGTGCTGGGTGGCCCATTCACTTTGTTGGTTGGGGTTGCCTCACTTCTGAGATTGGCGGGTGTTGGCTATAGTTCCCTCAAGTCAATTATTGTAATCGCAGGCACGCGATTAGATGATTGAGGGAGGACCTATACATGTAGAATAGTCTTACTCAAAATGATAGTATGCTATTTGGTTTTTCTTTATCATCGTGTACATGTTTTAGGTGGCATTACAGTTCACTATTACATGTTGATAAAGCCCATAGGATTCTTTCTTGACTACCAGCATTATGATGGCGATCATATATATGGGAGCTCGGTAGTCTATGAGCATATCCTTAAATGTCCCTAGTCGTGGGAGTATCGAGACTAGGTATCGATTCTCCAGAATATACTAGTGTATACTGATCGAGATCCCGACAAGGGGCGGTGGCCGGTCTTACAAGCCATTGGTGTTAGTTTGTTCACCTAAGATAGTATACTGGTGCTCATTGGGTTATGAGTACAATGGACGGACTCGCCGGGAACCTGCAAGTTGGTATTATACCTATTGTCAGATACCAGTTTCTAGGTGACATGAGTACAGATTAGTCTGTCAACCTGAGATCGTCATTTGTCTCGAGTGATTTCCCACTGTGCTTTGATTACTACCCTACCACGGCTCAAAGGAGTCGTGCAAACAGGTTTTAGTTGGGTACAGTCCCGAGCCACATGGAGGCAGTGAGCGGATCGTCGGGGATTCGTGTCTCCCGGTATTGGGGGTTGATGTCGCGTAGTGCACGGGTGGCCATCACCTGAAATCCTTGATCAAGGTAGTCGAGAATTACTGATTTGGATCAATAGTTTCTCTGTTTTTGATTGGCTTCATACCGACACGAAATGTCGTGTTTTTAGGGGTCTGGCTTTATCCACCTCCCTAGACCCGATATGCGATACTCTTAGACGAACAGACCGTACTGTACAGATATTGTCACGAACAGGCTCAGTAAGGGTCATGATGAGTTTGCCCATCGGCCTTCCTTTCGCTCAATACCTGGATAGCCGTTACGAAAAGCTAGTGTTGCTGACGTGCTTGTGGTTAAACCCGCTGCCAGCGTATTGACGGGTGTTTAGAGTCCCGCACAGAAGGTTTCCCTGCTTCGGACGAAACGATGTAGAGGCCGTATGGTTTTACGGCAGGGTTCGATCATATACGTGCACTTGTGCATGTATCATGATTCGGACGGATAATACTAGTGGGCTTTGGTTTAAGCTGGATCCTAGTATTATATTGTTTGATTATTTTCGTCTCATTGTATTCATATTTTTCGAAATACGGATACGGGTCTGTATATACGGATGAGGGACATTCTTGTAATTTATTATAATATTGTTTCTAGAAGAATAACACTTCATTATGTTTATTAACCATTTAGGTTAAATGGTTAATTGAGGTAAGAGATGAGTGTGCTTAACTTAATTCAAGCATGTCCAATTAGTGACTCATGTAGTGACTTATGGGGATGACTCATGGTGTGACTCTTGAAACGCTATTGAGGAATGCTTGATTTTTTGTTTTGTTGTGTGAGATATTTGTTGTGAGCACTTGAGATATTTTCCTATAGTTGATATTTCCACTCTCATACTCTCACAAGACTAAGCCATTCTCTTTCTTGAGTTGAGCTCAAGCTTCACACTCTCATCTCTCATGGCTTCTTCTTCTTCCTCCAACCTAACCCTCTTATGTGTTGAGAAACCTAGGGTGTTTAGAGACAAATTAATCCCTTATTAGACTTTACATCATCTTAGCTATCTAGTTTAGCAAACTAGATTCCCTAGTTACTTCGGTTGTGAAGTAGGAGCTCGATTCATAGACTCTCGGGTGGATCATCTTCGATGGAGGGAGACCGACGACCAAAATTGATCATGATGGCCACTAGGAGCTTGGGAAGTGGTTACAGACCGAAGGACATGGATCATTCGGTATAACATTCCAAACTACTTTTATTGCTTGCTAGATTTAGGGTTAATGGTCGATCCGTATTCGGGGGTTGTGGTAGCGCTGGTTTAGAAAAATTTTGTTCCGCATTCGGCCACGGTTTGATGGCCAAGGCGCTGCCGTAACCCAATAGCGGGTAGCTTGTCGCGCTCGTAGGGGTCCAGGTTTTCATTACACGGGCTATCTACACGACCGGGAACATCGGGTCTCATTTGCTCCTCAAATGAAACCCGAGGCTCCAAGATTATCCACCTTTCTGTGTTGCTTATTGATGTTTTGTGACGTTGCTTATATCATGCCTGAGACGAATGTTATATATATATTTATATATACTAGTAGATGTTGTATATTTTTTGCACACGCGCTAGTCAAGCCCCCACTCTTCCGTTAGTTAAGTAACCTAACGGTGCATGACGGGGCCCCGTGACGAATGCGGATGACATATACGTACATTGTATTTTCATTCTTTTGTGGTGTGATAGGTTTTAATTGATGGGACCGCATTAATTTTGATTAATGCAAGAAAAGAAACTTAAAAGATGTTGTTGGAACAAATTTCGAAAAACTAAAGTCATATTCTTACGCTTTGCATAGTGGTATTCGGTCATGAATATCCAGCACCTCATTCTATGAGGCAAGAGCCTAGATCCCTTCACGGGGAGTGACGTCTTGAGAAAAAGTTTATGCTATAAATTACTCGGTTTTCTTCAAAACCACTATTTTTCAAAAGCGGAGCCTAAACCACTCCTTTTCAAAACTATTCGGTTCCTTCAACGATATCAAGTTCATTACGTTAACGGTTTTTCATCAAAAACCAGCCATAGCCCTCCGTCATTTCAGATTAGTATTGGTTAGTATTCGTGCTATGTATGTCGCACTCAAGCGAGGCGTAGTGTTCGGTAGCTATGTAATAATTTTCTGTAGTATTAGATGTGATTGGTTAGGACAGTCATGCTGTCATTTTGGCTCAGTCAAGGACTCGTACGGGTGGGTCTAATGCAATCAAGATAATGACGGGTTGAACTTGACTAGGACCCTTTGATATGTTGGCTTAGTCAAGGTCACTTGGGTCCTAGGGGAAAAAACCACATCGGGAGTTTCAAATATACATCTCAACAAGGCTTTCAGTCAAGAGCAGTTGCATACCTTCTGGAGTGTGGTGACTAGAGTGGCTTCCGTCTAGTTTATCATGCACTGATAGTTGGATCCCGATCCCACTGATGAGTAGGATTACTCTTGGGAGATATTTTTCACTTCATAATTAGCTAACCTATTAGGTGCCTAAAAAAGTGTTAACGAGGCTACGCCTCTACGGAAACGATGTTTATTTTAATTAGGTCCGTGCGAGAGCACGGGAAACCTCCCTCGGAGTACCAACACTCACCTAGCTGAACGGTTGGCAAACTTATAAGGTGTTAATAATCCCATCTAGTTCTCCTTTTAAGGTTTGAAGGAGAATTCAGGGAAACGGTGGGAGCCATCCTGATAAAATAAACTAATAACCAATCTAATCTTGCAAGAGTGCACGCTGAGTGTTTCTTTTCTCTCTCTCCAGGTAGCAACCAATTCATGCCTTAATCAAGATAATAAAATATATTGCTTGACCGATCCAAATTCTTATTCGGGGCTGGGGAACGTCGGTTTGGCTCTAACTTATGACAGCAGTCATGAGTATGAGCAGAGGAAAGATGATTGCATGAATTCCTTGATGACCCTAACGAAGAAGAAGCATACTATTGCGTCTCCTTCAGGTGTTCTTGTTATTGAGAACTGTTTTTCGGTAAGTCCTATCTCCTGGGTACTAGATACCAGATCAAGATCTTATATCTGTAATTTATTGCAAAGACTGAGAAAAAGTAGGATGGTTGGACCTGGTGATATGTCCCTTAGAGTAGGGAACAGAGCACAAGTTGATGTTGTTGCCGTCGGAGAATATCACATAGTGTTGCCAAATGGCAATACTATGATTTTGAACAATTGCTACTATATACCTTCCATGGATTGCAACATTATATCAGTTTCTTTAATTGATAAAGATGGATATAGTTTTGTTCTTGATAGAAATATCATGAACATTGTCACGACCCAAAGTTCAGCCCGTGACCGGCACTTAACCACGTAACGTCTACGGGCGTAACGCGACTAAGTAAGCTGAAACCCAGAAATCAAAACCATTAAAAGTATTGAGTGTTAAAAAATTTAATAGAAATATTTGTTAAAACCTTAAGTAATTTAGTAAAATTCTTTGAAGTTCAAGTTATTATCTTAAAAATTTTGGCAGTATTTCCTTTGTAAAAACTAGCCCCGAAATCGGGTACAAAACAATATATGAGTAAAATGATAAACAATAGAAATAAAGCATCCCAAACGGGAGCAATCACGCCCAACGGCGGAAACAATCACCACGATAATAATATACGACGCCGTAGCGAAGAATGAGCAAAAATAAGTGAAGACAACATGAAATATAAAACTGCATAAATAAAGTCGGCTCACAACGAGCTCGGCACCAGAGTACAAAATAATATATATCGTCCTCACAACTGGTCTCTAATTCAATACATAAGTAGTAGATGGAGAGTACTAGATACAATGGTGTATACAACTGGACAAATAAACAGATACCGCACAAAAACCCACCTATCAGCAAAAGAGCTCACGCGCCAACTGCAGTGGTATCTGTATCAAAAGATGCAAGAAAGCAGCCTGCCGCGACTAATCTAAGGGGCAACCTGCAAACACTGTGGTACAACATGGGTGAGTTGCCAACTCGTGAATAGTAGATAACATATAAAGGTAATCGCGAGTATGCACGTACTGCGATACTCTAACCTATGCCAACAGATAATATCTATATGATGAGCTAGATGAGCAATAATCATGCAACAAGTGCGATCTAATAACATCTCTAAATGATGAGCAGGGTATGCAATAATCATGCATAGCATGTGCAATCTAATAACATCTATATAGGATGAGCAGGGTATGCAATAATCATGCATAGTAAGTGTACTCTATCAGGTACTACAGATACAGGATGAGATGTATAACACTGAATACTGAGCATGGGAATAAATAACATCTATACGGAATGTCAACGTGGAAAATAACCGGTGTCCATCAATACACCCAAATCCCAGTAAAACTCAGGCACCGTCACCCTAATCGGCCATCAAATCCTGTAAATCTCATAGAATCGTGAGTGCCTAACATCGGCACTCGAAATATCATAAAATAACAGTGTCCAGCATCGACACGCAAATCCTCAAGTATCGGGCTCCGTCAGTCCGGATCGGCCCACGGGCTCCGTCTGCGGAATCGGCCCTCGGCCCCGGCAGTACGGGTCGGCCCGTATCCATCTCTCGGCTCTGGTCAGTATCCTCCGGATAACCGCCAGGTCCAACCAATCACCGGTAGGTAGTAGTCCCTCCGCCGGGCTCACCGTCTAACAATACGAGTCTTCTTGCCCCGGAGTACCATACCGGATCCCCCATGTACCCACAATCGGTGCCTACCTGTAACATTTCAAAAATATAAAGACATTATTTTTGGGAATTTTTATAATTTAATATTATTTTTAATGAATATTTTAATATTTCGGTATAATTAAATACCGATAAATGGGGAAAAATTTGGAAAATTATAGAAATTATTAAAAGAGGGTGTTTTATGTGAATTATGCAATTTTTAAGTTTTTATGATTAATTATATGCTAATTTAGTGCTAATCGCGATTAAAAATCGATAATCGGTTTTTTAGCAATTTTGTGCAAAACATGCACATATCATTTTTTTGGACTTATGTTACATTTTTACCATGGTTTGTTTTGGGTTTACTATTTATGTGAGAAGGATTTAGAGGGAAAAAGAAAAGAAAAGGATTTGAATTAGAATAATGGTAGTAGGTGGGTGAGAGAGAGAAAGGTGATGACTTCTTGACTTGGCTTTTCCTCCTCCATGCTTCACCCATTCCTCTCCTCTCCTCTTCATTCTTTCAGCTGCTGCTCCTCCTTCTCCCTCCCCTCTTCACCTCCTAAAATCACCATGAATATCATCTCAAAACAACATTTCCATTTCACAAAAAAGGTGCACAAGCCCCCTAGCTACCCAATGGACTAAGAAAGTATTCATTTTGGCGCTGTTGAGAATTCATGAGGGTCTATTGAGGTATTTCCTTTACAATTAGTGCAGTATTTCTTGTGTTTAAGCCTCTTTTAAAGTTTAGTATCGATTTGGCAAAGTTTGGCGAAGTTTGGAAAACCCTAGAGAGGATTAGAGTTAAATTGAGTTGTGGCTGTGCAATTGGACTTTAATGATGAACTTAGACCCCCGATTGTCTAAAACCCTGACCTAACAAAACCTGAAACCCAAAAATACGGAATTACGGAACTTCCATGTCGGTTTGTGACGACTTAGAGTGTGCAGGAAAATCTGGAATGGACTGGGATTTTTACTGGAAAAATAAACAAGTCCAGAGACCCATTTGAAACCCTAGGAACCCCCTGTAGCAAGACGGACCATAGAGGATAACCCAGGGCCGGCCTGGCCGGATTTTACTTTTAGGGGCTCGGCCACTTGGTGTGGGGTAGGGTCCAGGTTTCTTCTGTAGGTCATATGTACCCTATATATCACCCTAGTGTTGTTTTGGAACCTTGGTTTCACCTGAGACGAAATCTGGAAACACTTTTATAAGTTGCTGCTTTGAATTTAGTTATGGTTTTCCGTATTTCGATTTCCAGATTTTGATATTGTGCTTTATCTCGATCAAATGACGTTTGTACGTCTATCTCGAGTGATATCGGGATGATTTGCGAAAGCTAACCATAGGTTCTAACCTATAGGCTTTTAAGCGTACCGTTTGGGTTTTCGTGTTTTGTTTTGGTTTCGATTTGGTTTTAATGCGATGCGATATGTGTGACATGTAGGTACCTCCACGGTGATCCGAGATGACGAAGAAGATGGTGGCGACATCGACACCGACACGCAGGATGCAAGGTGAGTAGATTATATCTACGGGGGAAGTCGGGTGGATGGCGTATAGCACCCCCACAGTCCGATATTTAGTATAGTATATATATACTATTTATGATCTCTTTTGTGCGTCGTGGATATTTGAGATGAGATTAGGTGTACTGTGGTTGGATTAGGGCGTAGATGTAAACTAGTATAGTTCCTAGTTGCGAACCCTAGAATAGGTTTGCACCCACACGCACACACATGCTTATTGCTATACTTATACTGTGATGATGAGGATAGTGGATGATAGTTGGAGACGAGTCGATGATATTGGGCATAGTGCCGTGAGATCGGTGATATATATTGTGATTCGTATTTGGGATACGACATGTGATTTTAGCGGGCCTTTGGACGTGTGTTCCACACGCATTCATATTTATATAGATGGTATCGATTGTACTAAACTTAGATCAGTACCCCAGATTTTGTGATATGATGATAATGATACCTGATATTTGATGAGAGGAATGTGATATTGACCCGTACCCAGCTTTTGGAATGCCGTACGATGATTTACCGTACGAGCTTTATATTGATGATAGATCCGCACTCATGACTCGATGATGGCATATGATTTTGTATCGTACGCGGTACCTTGAGGTGGGATCACCGATTATTATATTTATATATATATCGACTCAGATTTAGGTGGTTTCCATACCCCTCCTATTTGACTTGCTAGTTAGAGCTGTAGTTTTGCTAGTAGATGTTAGACTAGGCCGATGTTATACCTATTTCAAAACCAACGAATCGGGAGTATTTCAATGATAGGCAAAGGGACGCTACGGATATTTTCAAAAGACGCATCTTTTCTTTAAAAACACTGTAGCCCTTATTTTACTAAAATCCCCTATTCGTCTTATTTAAAAAGGCAAATTGTAGGACCTTTTTATATTGATGCAGATACATCACTGTTGCATTTATTATTCGATTTCCGCATATTCATGCTATTCGCATCGCATTGCATGTGTAAATGAGATTATTGTATATTAAACCCAATCTGTTAGGACACCAGCACCATTATCGATGATGCATATGTTCCACGTACACCTGCTTGCCGGCTCACACACTTCATCATCGATAATTGCCATATCACTACACTGTAGTAATGTTGCATTCAGGATATGACCTTTCATGGCATACTTGTGCACATACTTACTGTACACTCATACTTGTAAACATACATATTTGCACATACATTGATGATTTCTCGCTTGATTTGGAGATTTGGGAACCGCAAGATACTCTTTAAAACCGATTCATTTTAAAAGAGCGGTCTCCCTCAATATGTGCATATTACTATTCCATATTGCATGATATTCTGATATGCTTCCATTTCTTTTACATGTCGCATACATCATGCTTTTGATTATATGCATTGAGATATGTTGTTTCCATGATATTTCTGGATTTGGGAACCGTGGAGATTTCAAAAGAGAGTATGTAATTGTTTTAAAACCCGGTTACCCTTGATATGATATTTCAGTGCGTCCACCATGTGTTTTCTCGGTGCTGAGAGTGACATGTGAAACCCGACTCGAGGAGTGGACGATGCCGATTGCGGGTACATGGTGGACCCGGTATGGTACCCCGGGGCGAGAACGGATCTACTGTGTAGCTAGAAGGTGAGCCTGGCAGAGGGACCACTACCTACCAGTGATTGTATTTGAGCTCGGCGGATATCCGGAGGATACCGACCGGAGTTGAGAGATGATATGGGTCGCCCCGGACTAACGGAGCCCGATATATAAGGATTTACGTGCCGATGATAGTCACAGGTTTCATGATGTTTTCGAGTGTCGATGCTTGACACTCAGGTTCCATGATTTGATATGTCGCGAGCGACGCATGTTGATTTATATCCTCGTCTTTCCATGCATATGTTTTATGATATTTACATGCATGATGTTTATTGTCATTGGGTGACACGTGGGTGATTTCTGCATACATATAGTTGACATTGATCACATAGTTGGATGATATCCACCTTTTCATAGACTTCATTATATAGTCGACATTGATCATACCTCATATTGTTGATATGTTATTACCTGAGGCACTGGTACGAGCACTTGGCACTACACTCATGTATAGATGTTACATTGCCACCTTAACATACTTCAGACTTATTCATTTGTGGTTTATATATATATATTTGATCGTATTGACCTAGGATTGAGTCATACATACGATTTCTGCTCTGTGATGTTTTCTATTCACGAGTTGGCAACTCACCCCCATTGTGCCATAGTTCTTGCAGGTTTTGCCGTACAGGTTTCATTGCGGCTTTTCTGGCACACTGCTCCCTTTTTGGGTGATTGCAATTGTAGGTAGGTTCACTCGCATCGTGACCACCCTTGTATTATTTTATTCAGTTGTATCTAGCAATTCCATCAACCAAAATTTGTATATTGTTTCAGACTTAGAAACCAGTTATGTATTATTTCGACCTTAGATTCGCGCGTTGTAGTATTATGGTTTTCATATTGATTTTGAGTTTCTTTTGAGTTTTGATCCTCGCCTTTCGGCGTTGTATATTATATTGCTTGCGTGGTTATGACCGTCGATTGACGAAGAGCTAGCTCCCGCTTGGGAGTGCCTTTTATCATTGCATATATATTATTCTTGTTGTACCCCGTTCGGGGCCATTATTTACAAAGGAAACTCTGCCGAAATTTTTAGAAAATGATATAGATTTTAAAAATGCATATTCGGCTACTTATTTAAAACCTTTTTTTTAAAACATGTTTCTTACTTCTTAAAACTATTTTTCTGTCATTTATAATTAAAATGGTTTTAGATTTCTGGGCTTTTGGCTTACTTGAATTAGATGGGGTCCTATAGATCTCGTATGATTCAAGTGCCAGTCACGGGCTATTTCGGGTCGTGACAAAGTTAGTATCAGAGCGCTTGGTTAATCTTGGTTCGAGTCTAAATTTGACTATATGGAGCCTAGAGCGTATATATATATACGGAACTTAGGCTTGACCTTACGGAACTTAGACTTAGTCGAGGGGGTATTATACCCGAACTTTCGTCGCATAGGATGACCCTTGGTTAATGGAGTAGGTAGCTTGAGTAGAGTGACGTGCCGTACGTATGTTCCGCAGCATATTTATGATACGCTACTCCGCTTAAGAAACCTTAGGATGTACATTTTCTTGCACAGTATTATATTTATTCCTTTGATCTATTCTCATCGATATTGGTTATGATTTTGCTGCCATGATCACACGGGCAGAGAGAGCTACGGCTAGAGTTGCGTCAGCTTGAGCTCGTCACGAACGAGGACTGACCAGGGCGTGATTCCAGAGGCGTACGATTGCATTGAGAGGCATCGTTTTAGTGTGTTTTCGCGCCGTGAGCATTTGACAGATCGCTTTTACGAGATTTCTCGGACGTGCCGATCAGCACCAGAGGATCAGGCTACTACTAGATGCCAGCCAGAATGTGATGACCGTTGATATGTCGCTTACTCAGGATGATTGAGGCGATGTTCAGCGTACAGACGAATGAGCCAGTTGTTGCTGCAAATGACGAGATATCGCCCAGATGTTGGAGCTACTGCAGCATGAGTATATACTTAGAGATATGATGGAAGGTCGCTAGTCACCCGAGGATAAATGACTAGGACATATGGTTCGTTCGCTTACCCCGATGCGAGGTCATCAGATAGATTGATTCCAGCTAGAGACGACTTCACGCAGATTCTTTGAAAGTCGATAGAGACGATTGAATGTCAGAAACCCATATTCCAAGTTTAAAGTATTCGGAAAGACATGCAAGCGATTCTATGGACTCTCTAGAAGAATGAAACCCTAACTCGACATAATGACCGTGTGAAAGCCTTTGAACCTTAGGGTTTGCGGCAGTTCCGCGGCGCCATTAGTGAGGCTTGGGTTTGCCCTTCTACGGCTGGACCACTGAGGCTGTGGTATGTACTCGATACTATTAAACTGTACCCAAGATGTTGATCTCTTGGGGGATTATGAGGTTTGACGAATCGATCGGATGGTTCGACATCCTTCGGATATCATGTGATGGGATACATTGCTCAGGAGACTCCAGATACGAGTATAACCGTTAGAGCGCGGTCTATGCAGCCATGAGAAGACGAGTCTGAATCTGTCAACATTGGAACAAAATGGAGTAAAGAGGTTCGTGCGGGATGCTGACGAGCTGTTGTTACTCCCCGTTAAGGTTAAAGGTCGGATATGTCTACAGAGGCGTTAGGGTGCGACCGGTTTCCGAGGAAATGCTGTGCTGAGGACGCAGATTGACCAGAGAAGTACCAGAACGGAATCGTCCCCGTTAGCACACCTGACAGGGCCGATGAGCCGATTGATTGCGAGATAGGTAATCCACAAAGAAGATAAAGGCCCAGAGACAGAGGATTCCAGACCGTGAGCAAGAGGCAAGTAAATGTCTTGCGCTGCTAGCATTGGATGCACCGACACCTTCCCGACTTTGAAGGAGGAAATGTCGACGACGGTATTTACGATTTATGATTTTGTGATTCGATTATCACGTATCCGTCACCTTGGATTTCGCTATTTTGGGCGATTTATTCGCATGATTTGGTCTTGATGGCTGAGTTCCATGATTTCTGTTTTTGTGCACCATGGTTGCACCTACTGGGTATTGATATTTTGCGTATAGTTATTACGCTTGAGGTATTGATTGTGATTTCATGCCTATTTTTATGCCGGTGATTTGATTTAAGCTTCCAGCATAGTTTTCATGCACTTTTAGTGTTTTGATTTGATTTGTGCACGCTGAGGCACATGGTTGTGAGATAATATACCGCGGTTACCTGATTTGGATTGCGCCGTAATGTATACCGTCGATCTTGATTTTGATATTGATGTTGATTTCTTGCACTCCATGCATTCGATTTGGATTTTCGTGCGTGTTGAGCGCATGTTTTGATATACGGTTTTGGTGCACATTAGATGCACTAAATCGGGATTCTTTGTGCATGTCAGATGCACCTGATTTTGCTGTCAGGCACGCCCGTTGCCCTTGGCAGATGTTTCGTGCACACCCGTTGCACCTAGATGATGTTTCTGTGCACATGTATGGCACATATATGGATTTTGATTTCCGTGCGCACTAGACGCACGGGGTATTCTTATATACATTTTTGGGATTTATCCCTTATGGACCAGTACGTTTTTATGATATTTGCTAATTGTTTTCGTACTGAGCAGGACTAGTCAGAGGACAGTGCCTGGATATACTTTTGCATGCATTGTTAGTTATCGAAGGGATTTCCAAAAAGAGAGCTATAGTCTCAGTATTTACCTACGTGTCTGATATGGCACGAAACATTTAAAACAAGGAAACCCTTCTAAATTGTTTTCAAAACGGCGGAACGTACATATTAAACAAAGGATATATACGTATATGGTTATTTTATTAAAATAGACATCCGCCACTGTGCAGTGTTATGCACATCGCACAGCGACTTAAAAAGATTTGGCATGCATCTACTTCAGCTGTTTACATGTATAGATTTGATGTCTACATGTATAGTTCTGATTTATATCATATTGGTTTTATTTTGGATTTGACATTTGTGTCTTTACCATGACTCCGATGATTGCGGGATGCTTGACAGAGACTTGATTTTGAGTTATCTGCTCATTACTCATGCGCACGCATTGCGCTATGATGTGTTTTATGTATTGATGATTTCGTTGCCCCGACGACTTGGACTATTACTGAAATGTTTTAGTATTTGAGGGGTTTTAAATTAAAATTCGGGGACCGAATTTCTTTAAGGGGGGAAGATTGTAACATTTCAGAAAAATAAAAACATTATTTTTGGGAATTTTTATAATTTAATATTATTTTTAATGAATATTTTAATATTTCGGTATAATTAAATACCGATAAATGGGGAAATTTTTTTGGAAAATTATAGAAATTATTAAAAGAGGGTGTTTTATGTGAATTATGCAATTTTTAAGTTCTTATGATTAATTATATGCTAATTTAGTGCTAATCGCGATTAAAAATCGCTAATCGGTTTTTTAGCATTTTTGTGCAAATCATGCACATATCATTTTTTTGGACTTGTGTTACATTTTTACCATGGTTTGTTTTGGGTTTACTATTTATGTGAGAAGGATTTAGAAGGAAAAGAAAAGAAAAGGATTTGAATTAGAATAATGGTAGTAGGTGGGTGAGAGAGAGAAAGGTAAGGACTTCTTGACTTGGCTTTTCCTCCTCCATGCTTCACCCATTCCTCTCCTCTCCTCTTCATTCTTTCAGCTGCTGCTCCTCCTTCTCCCTCCCCTCTTCACCTCCTAAAATCACCATGAATATCATCTCAAAACACCATTTCCATTTCACAAAAAAGGTGCACAAGCCCCCTAGCTACCCAATGGACCAAGAAAGTAATCATTTTGGCGCTGTTGAGAATTCATGAGGGTCTATTGAGGTATTTCCTTCACAATTAGTGTAGTATTTCTTGTGTTTAAGCCTCTTTTAAAGTTTAGTATCGATTGGCGAAGTTTGGCGAAGTTTGGAAAACCCTAGAGAGGATTAGGGTTAAATTGAGTTGTGGCTGTGCAATTGGACTTTAATGATGAACTTAGACCCCCTATTGTCTAAAATCCTGACCTAACAAAACCTGAAACCCAAAAATACGGAATTACGGAACTTCCATGTCGGTTTGTGACGACTTAGAGTGTGCAGGAAAATCTGGAATGGACAGGGATTTTTACTGGAAAAATAAACAAGTCTAGAGACCCATTTGAAACCCTAAGAACTCCCTGTAGCAAGACGGACCACAGAGGATAACCCAGGGCTGGCCTTGACGGATTTTCCCTTTAGGGGCTCGGCCACTTGGTGTGGGTTAGGGTCCAGGTTTCTTCTGTAGGTCATATGTACCCTATATATCACCCTAGTGTTGTTTTGGAACCTTGGTTTCACCTGAGACGAAATCTGGGAACACTTTTATAAGTTGCTGCTTTGAATTTAGTTATGGTTTTCCGTATTTCGATTTCCAGATTTTGATATTGTGCTTTATCTCGATCATATGACGTTTGTACGTCTATCTCGAGTGATATCGGGTTGATTTGCAAAAGCTAACCATAGGTTCTAACTTATAGGCTTTTAAGCGTACCGTTTGGGTTTTCGTGTGTCGTTTTGGTTTCGATTTGGTTTTAATGCGATGCGATACGTGTGACATGTAGGTACCCCCACGGTGATCGGAGATGACGAAGAAGATGGTGGCGACACCGACACCGACACGCAGGATGCAAGGTGAGTAGATTATATCTACGGGGGAAGTCGGGTGGATGGCGTATAGCACCCCCGCAGTCCGATATTTAGTATTGTATATATATACTATTTATGATATCTTTTAAGCGTCGTGGATATTTGAGATGAGATTAGGTACTGTGGTTAGATTAGGGCGTAGATGTAAACTAGTATAGTTCCTAGTTGTGAACCCTAGAATATGTTTGCACTCACACACACACACATGCTTATTGCTATACGTATACTGTGATGATGAGGATAGTGGATGATAGTTGGAGACGAGTCGATGATATTGGGCATAGTGCCGTGAGATCGGTGATATATATTGTGATTCGTATTTGGGATACGACATGTGATTTTAGCGGGCCTTTGGACGTGTGTTCCACACACGCATTCAAATTTATATAGATGGTATCGATTGTACTAGACTTAGATCAGTACCCCAGATTATGTGATATGATGATAATGATACCTGATATTTGATGAGAGGAATGTGATATTGACCCGTACCCAGCTTTTGGAATGCCGTACGATGATTTACCGTACGAGCTTTATATTGATGATAGATCTGCACTCATGACTCGAGGATGTCATATGATTTTGTATCGTACGCGGTACCTTGAGGCGGGATCACCGACTATTATATTTATATATATATCGACTCAGATTTAGGTGGTTTCCATACCTCTGTGTTTGACTTGCTAGTTAGAGCTGTAGTTTTGCTAGTAGATGTTAGACTAGGCCGATGTTATACATATTTCAAAACTAACGAATCGGGAGTATTTCAATGATAGGCAAAGGGATGCTACGGATATTTTCAAAAGACCCATCTTTTCTTGAAAAACACCGTAGCCCTTATTTTACTAAAAACCCCGATTCGTCTTATTTAAAAAGGCAAATTGTAGGACCTTTTTATATTGATGCAGATACGACACTGTTGCATTTATTATTCGATTTTCGCATATTCATGCTATTCGCATCGCATTGCATGTGTAAATAAGATTATTGTATATTAAACCCATGTTGTTAGGACACCAGCACCATTATCGATGATGCATATATTCCACGTACACCTGCTTGCCGGCTCACACACTTCATCATTGATAATTGCCATGTCACTACACTGTAATACTGTTGCAATCAGGATATGACCTTGCATGGCATACTTGTGCACATACTTACTGTACACTCATACTTGTACGCATACATATTTGCATATACATAGATGATTTCTCGCTTGATTTGGAGATTTGGGAACCGCAAGATACTCTTTAAAACCGATTCATTTTAAAAGAGCGGTCTCCCTTAATATATGCATATTACAATTCCATATTGCATGATATACTGATATGCTTACATTTCTTTTACATGTCGCATACATCATGCTTTTGATTATATGCATTGAAATATGTTGTTTCCATGATATTTCTGGATTTGGGAACCGTGGAGATTTCAAAAGAGAGTATGTAATTGTTTTAAAACCCGGTTACCCTTGATATGATATTTCAGTGCGTCCACCATGTGTTTTCTCGGTGCTGAGAGTGACATGTGAAACCCGACTCGAGGAGTGGACGAGGCCGATTGCGAGTACATGGTGGATCCGGTATGGTACACCGGGGCGAGAATGGATTTGCTGTGTAGCTAGACGGTGAGCCTGGCAGAGAGACCACTACCTACCGGTGATTGTATTTGAGCTCGACGGATATCCGGAGGATACCGACCAGAGTTGAGAGATGATATGGGCCGTCCCGGACTGACAGAGCCCGATATATGAGGATTTACGTGCCGATGATAGGCACAGGTTTCATGATGTTTTCGAGTGTCGATGCTTGATACTCAGGTTCCATGATTTGATATGTCGCGAGCGACGCATGTTGATTTATATCCTCATATTTCCATGCATATGTTTTATGATATTTACATGCATGATGTTTATTGTCATTGGGTGACACGTGGGTGATTTCCACATACATATAGTTGACATTGATCACATAGTTGGATGATATCCACCTTTTCATAGACTTCATGATTTAGTCGACATTGATCATACCTCATATTGTTGATATGTTATTACCTGAGGCACTGGCACGAGCACTTGGCACTACACTCATGTATAGATGTTACATTGCCACCTTATCATGCTTCAGACTTATTCATTTGAGGTTTATATATATATCTGATCGTATTGACCTAGGATTGAGTCATACATACGATTTCTGCTCTGTGATGTTTTCTATTCACGAGTTGGCAACTCACCCCCGTTGTGCCACAGTTCTTGCAGGTTTTGCCGTACAGGTTTCATTGCGTCTTTTCTGGCACACTGCTCCCTTTTTGGGTGATTGCATTGGTAGGTGGGTTCACTCGCATCGTGACCTCCATTCTATTATTTTATTCAGTTGTATCTACTAATTCCATCAACCAAAATTTGTATATTGTTTCAGACTTAGAAACCAGTTGTGTATTATTTCAACCTTAGAGTCACGCGTTGTAGTATTATGGTTTTCATATTGATTTTGAATTGCTTTTGAGTTTTGATCCTCGCCCTTCGGCGTTGTATATTATATTGCTTGCGTGGTTGTGACCGTCGATTGACGAAGAGCTAGCTCCCGCTTGGGGATGCCTTTTATCATTGCATATATATTATTCTTGTTGTACCCTGTTCGGGGCCATTATTTACAAAGGAAACTCTGCCGAAATTTTTAGAAAATGATATAGATTTTAAAAATGCATATTCGGCTACTTATTTAGAACCTTGTTTTTAAAACATGTTTCTTACTTCTTAAAACTATTTTTCTGTCATTTATAATTAAAATGGTTTTAGATTTCTGGGATTTTGCTTACTTGCATTAGATGGGTTCCTATAGACTTCATATGATTCAAGTGCCAGTCACGGGCTATTTCGGGTCGTGACACTACTACTCCTCGAATCGGGTATACTCACACAAGCTCTCTGGAATCGAGAAAACTCATGGTGGACGCACTGAAATATCATATCAAGAGGAACCAGGTTATTAAAATAGTGTTTATTTTCTTAAAATAATACCACGGTTCTCAAATCCAGAAATCCCATAAATCAAAACTCAATGCGTAAATCCATGCAGTGTGTCGTATGACACTAAGAGTAAAAAGGGAAAACCGCTCTTTTAAAAAAGAATCCAGTTTTGAAAATATCTCATGCAGTCCCTATTTTATTGAAATCAAGTCAATATCATCCAGGTATGTAACATATGTATGTATGTAGGTATGGATGTGCAAATGGATATATACGCGAATATGAGTGTAGCGCTACTATAAATATACAGTGTGCATGTGCGCAAGTATGAAGATATCAATATATGTGTGCACTGGTATGAATATACAGTGTGCATGTGCGCAAGTATGAAGATATCAATATATGTGTGCACTGGTATGAATATACAGTGTGCATGTGCGCAAGTATGAAGATATTGGTATATGTGTGCACTGGTATGAATATACAGTGTGCATGTGCGCAAGTATGAAGATATCAATATATGTGTGCACTGGTATGAATATACAGTGTGCATGTGCGCAAGTATGAAAATATCAATATATGTGTGCACTGTTATGAATATACAGTGTGCATATGCGCAAGTATGAAGATATCGGTATATGTGTGCACTGGTATGAATATACAGTATGCATGTGCGCAAGTATGAAGATATCAATATATGTGTGCACTGGTATGAATATACAGTGTGCATGTGCGCAAGTATGAAGATATCAATATATGTGTGCACTAGTGATATATCAATGAAGGTATGCACTAATATGAATCTCTATAAACATCTACGACTAAACATCCTATTACGCCCTGACGCTTAACGCCATACGAGAGATTTCCCCGTAGATGTTAAATCTACTCACCTGGTCGCGTGCTAAGCGTAGCCGACCACTTGCTTCCCGTTCTTTGTGGCGTCCGACGTACCCGCCTGCGAACCAAGAATTCACATAGAGAATCCACATAAGCAAATATCTCGCAAAACGCGATATCGAAATCAAACGAGAAACTCGCGACGCGAACTAAACGCGCGTGTGTCCGATAGCTAAAACGTATGTATACGCGTCTGAAACTACCCCGACACGTCGCGATACGCTGGAACACAGAACCCACTCACGTATCACACGTGTCGCGCAAACAAAACGTATTGGAAAAACGATACTACGCTCCAGATTTTTACCTAGGTGAAAACTTACAAAATTGCATATACCACAGACCTTAAATATACAGCAGACTCCTTCCCATGCAAACCCAACCTAAAAACTCCCTCATCTGGTCGCAATTTGGGGCCAGAAAGAATAAATCGGCGGCCATAAGGTGTGTTGGCGGTCTCGTTCTTCGTGTGTGGGGTCTAGGCCTAGTATACATACTCCAGTTTTCTCAAATTTTCTCTGAAGCAACCGGGTCTAAAGCAGATCACGGAAAGGCCAAGTTTTGCTTAAAAACGTTATATTTAGCACAAAATGAAACCCTATGGTATTTTAGTGAAATCTGGGGTTAAACTAAGTTTACTTGGCCCTAATAACACTTAACTAAGTTAATCTAATCACCAAAATCATCACTTGGCCAAAAGTTCACACTAAACACCATTTTTAGCACTAAATCTCACTTTTAACGCTAACCGAAGCTAATTCTATACATAAGCTTAGCAAAAGGGAATTGAGCTCAGAAATTATACCTCACTTGACCCTACGATGTATGAAGAGGGAGGAGGAGAAGAAGGGAAGGAGCTGCTGCTGCCTGCTACTGCTGCTGTGCTGATGCTGTTGATGCTGGTGCTGCTGCTGATGCTGCTGGAGCTGCTGCGGGAGCTGCTTCTTCTGCTGCTGCTGTGGCTCCTGCTGCTGCTGTTGTTATGTTTGTGTGTGTGTGTGAGTGAGAGAGTTGTGAGAAATGAGTGGCAAAATAAATGAGAGCACAAGAGTCAACCCTTCTCTCTCTCTCATTTAATGCAAGCATGAGCTCATGCCACGATGCCCATCCTCTCTCTCTCTCTCTCTCTCTCTCTCCAAGTTAACCACAACAATTCAAATCATTTCCATTAAAAAAAACAATTAACCCCAAAACACTTAATAAAATTTTCAAATGGGCTTAACAAAATGGTTAGTCCACCATGGTTGCTAATCATGGCCTAACCCTAATTTAACCCTAGTTTACATGCACATGTGTGTGCAAGCTTAGAAAAATTATAATAAAATATTCATTAATTTTGATAAAATATTTTTAAATCGATTTGGTAAAATTTTTATTAAAAACCTTATATTAAAGTATAATTAGCCATTAATCACATCCTAAGGTGTTACAATCTTCCCCCCTTAAAGAAATTCGTCCCCGAATTTAAAAATATTAAGCTACGCATACCTTCAAAGAGATGAAGGAACTTCTTCTGCGTCTCGCCCTCGGCCTCCCAAGTGATCTCTTCACCATTTGGGCTGCGCCAAAGCACCTTCACAGATGGCAAGACCTTCGGTCGAAGTTTCTTCACTTGCCGGTCCAATATCACGACAGGCTGCTCGGTGAACGAAAGATCGCGTTCGAGCTGAACGGTCTAATGCTGAATCATGTGAGAAGGGTCATGTAGGTATCTGCGAAGCATCGACACTTGGAATACGGGGTGAACATCTGGGAAGTCGGGTGGAAGAGCCAAACGATATGCTACTGCGCCCACACGCTTGAGGATCTCGAAGGGACCTATGAATCTGGGGCTAAGCTTCCCCTTCAATCCAAACCTCATCACTCCTTTAATCGGAGAGACCCTCAGAAAAACATGATCGCCAACTGCGAACTCAAATCTGTGGCGGCGTCTATCAGCATACGATTTCTGCCTGCTCTAAGCTGTCCTCATCCTATCTCGTATCAGCTGTATCTTCTCGGTGGTCTCCTGTACGACCTGTGGCCCCAAAACACTGCTCTCCCTAAGCTCTGTCCAACAGACGGGTGATCTACATCTCGTCCCATACAAGGTCTCGAAAGGTGCCATCTGAATAGTATCCTGGAAACTATTGTTGTAAGAGAACTCCACCAAGGGTAAATGATGATCCCAGCTACCACCAAAGTATAAAACGTACGCTTAGAGCATATCCTCGAGAGTCTGAATAGTCCGCTCTGACTGGCTGTCGGTCTGTAGATGAAATGTTGTTCTGAAACTCAAGTGGGTGCCCAAAGCCTCCTGAAGCCTCTGCCATAGTCGGCTGGTAAACTGGGTACCTCGGTCGGACACGATACACATCGGGATTCCATGCAGTCGTACAATCTCGTCAATGTAAATCTGGGCATACTGAGAAAATCCGAAAGTCGTCTTCACCGGTAGGAAGTGAACCACTTTCGTCAATCGATCCACGATCACCCAAATGGAGTCATACCCTCGCCTAGTCCTGGGTAGACCCACAACGAAATCCTTCAAAATCTGCTCCCATTTCCACTCCGGAATGGGTAACGGCTGTAGCTCTCCTGCTGGCCTCTGGTGCTCGGCCTTGACTTGCTGACAAGTCAAGCATCTCGACACGAAGTCTGTGATGTACCTCTTCAGTCCGTCCCACCAGTAAACATCTCTCAAATCATGGTACATCTTGGTGGAACCCGGATGAACACTATACACCGATCTACGTGCCTCCTCAAGAATCTCGCGCCGCAATCCCTCAGCATCTGGTACGCACAGTCTAGTCCCAAATCGCAGTATACCCTGATCATCGATCACGAACTCGGAAAATCTGCCCTGTCCAATCTGTTCCACGATCTCTGAGCAACGGTCATCACTATAATGTGCCTCATGTATGCGGTCAAGCAACTGTGGGCGTGCACGAACATGCGCAAGCTGTCCCCCGATCGGCGTGAACTCGAACTGCACTCGGCTGTCGCATAAAACCTGCCAATCTGCCGACGACTGCCTCTGCCCTGCGCTCAAACAAGATAGACTACCCCCGGGCCTCCTGCTTAAAGCATCTGCTACTACATTAGCCTTGCCCGGGTGATACAATATCTCGCAATCGTAGTCCTTTACTAGTTCCATCCAACGGCGCTGTCTGAGATTCAGGTCTCGCTGCTGAAATATATACTTTAAGATCTTGTGATCAGTGAATATCTGGCATGACTCTCCGTATAGGTAATGTCGCCAGATCTTGAGTGCAAAGACCACTGCAGCCATCTCCAAATCGTGAGTGGGGTAGTTCTGTTCATGTTTCTTCAACTGCCGTGAAGCATACGCGATCACCCTGTCATGCTGCATCAATACGCACCCTAGCCCACTCGAGAAGCATCATAATAGACCACAAATCCGCCTGATCCTGAAGGCAATGATAACACCGGCGCAGTAGTCAAATAAGTCCGTAGCTGCTGAAAGTTATGCTCGCACTCCTCCGTCCAATCGAAAGGAACTCCCTTCCGGGTCAACCCGATCAAAGGTGCGGCAATGCGGGAGAAGTTCTGTACAAATCACCTATAGTAGCCGGCCAGTCCTAGAAAGCTGCGGATCTCCGTAACTGATGTCGGTCTGGGCCAACGCTGAACGGCCTCGATCTTCTTCGGGTCCACACATATACCGTCTCGTGTAATCACGTGACCCAAGAAGTCTACGCTGTCAAGCCAGAATGCGCACTTGGAGAATTTTGCGAATAGCTGGTGCTCCCTCAAAATCTGCAGTGTGATCCGCAGGTGCTGCTCGTGCTCCTCTATGCTCCAGGAATACACCAAAATATCGTCAATGAATACGATGATAAACAAGTCAAGATACGGCCTGAAAATATGGTTCATCAAATCCATAAATACTGCTGGGGAATTGGTGAGTCCGAACGACATCACCAAAAACTCATAATGGCCGTAACGCGTGCGGAAAGCTGTCCTCGGTATATCCTCCTGTCGAACCCGCAGCTGATGGTATCCTGATCGCAAGTCGATCCTCGAAAAATACCCTGCGCCCTGAAGCTGGTCGAACAAGTCGTCGATGCGTGGCAAAGGATATCTGTTCTGCATGGTAACCATGTTCAGCTGGCGGTAGTCGATACACAAACGCAAACTGCCGTCCTTCTTCTTGACAAACAGGACCGGAGCACCCCAAGGAGAAACACTGGGTCGAATAAGTCCCTTATCCAGCAAATCTTGCAACTGACCTTTCAACTCACTAAGCTCCGCCGGGGCCATCCGATAAGGCGGTATAGAAATAGGCCCCGTACCGGGAATCAAATCAATACAGAAAACAATATCGCGCTCAGGCGGTAGCCTAGGAAGCTCATCAGGGAAAACATCAGGGAACTCACAAACAATCGGAACCTCTGTAGCTCTAGTATCGCAAACATAAGCTAGAAATTCCTGACATCCCTTCCTCAACAGCTGTCCAGCACGAAGAGAAGAAATCAAACTGTGAGGGACGGCACAACAGTCCCCCTGCACAACAAAAGTCGACTCGCAGGGAAAACAAAATCTAACTGTCTTCTCGCGGCAGTCCACAGACGCATAGCACGTAGCTAACCAATCCATGCCCAAAAGAACGTCGAATTCCAACATCTCAAGAAGGATCAAGTCGACAGGCAACTCTCTCTCGCCAATACGGACAATACAGGATCGGAACACGTGCCTAGCAACAAACGACTCTCCCATAAGAGTAGTCACAACAAGCGACTGATGAAGCAAACCGGACTCTCTACCCAAACTCGGCACGAAGTGTGTGGAAATGTACGAGTGCGTGGATCCGGGATCAAACAACACGTGTGCGTCAACAGAACATACTGATAGGGTACCTGAGACCACCGCATTGGACGCTTGCGCGTCTTGATGCGTCAACGCGAAAACTCGTGCCTGCCCTCCACCTACGACTGGCAGTCCCCTACTAGCAACTGGCTGTCCTCTGCCTTAACCACCTCGTCCTCTATGAGTAAACCCTCCGCGACCACGGCCGCTCTGTGCATGAGTCTGACGCGGAGCAACAATAGGTACAATAGGCAACGCCCTCTGGGGTGGGGAAGGTGGAAGTGTGACATGTGGCACTACTGGCTCCCTTCGGTGTATCTCGGTATAATCTCTGACGCGGTGATGGGGACTACCACACCCAAAGCATCCACGCGACGACTGCTGACCCTCCTAGGGATAAGAGCTAAACATCTGACCTCGCCCCGAGTCTCTGCCACCTGTACGACATCTATCATGGCGTATGAATGGAAGTCTCTGTGCTGTTGTATCAGTACGAACCCTCTTCGGCCCTAGAACTACCGAAGTCTTTGCAAGGCGCTCCTCGACTAATAGGGCTGCGTCTACAGCTGCTGCATAAGTCTCACAATGCTATACGCTGATCGCAAGGAACAGTGGGGTAAGCAAGCCTCGAAAAAACCTCTTGACTCGCATCTCCTCAGTAGCTACTGGGTATGGGGCATAAACAGATAGCTCGGTGAATAGTACATCGTACTCTGCCACTGTCATCTTTGGCGTCTAGCATAAGGACTCGAATCTGCGCGCTCGGGCATCCCTGACACTCTGGGGAAGGAAACGGGCTAGAAACACCGTCATAAACTCGGTCCAGGTCATAGGAGAAAGACCTGCTGCTCTGCCCTTCTTGATCGATTCACACCATTTCTGCGCAAGACCTTCCAGGCGAAAGCTCGTGAACTCTACCCATCTCGCATCTGAGCATCTAAGTGAACGACATATCCGGGCCATCCTATCAATAAAAGATTGTGGGTCCTCGGCTGCATCGGTGCCTGTGAAGACCGGAGGCTTCAGCCTCATGAACACTGATAGCAATACTGTAATAACCTCCATGGCTGCAGGGGCAACTGCTTGTACTGTAGGTACCATCGCGGTCCCCGTAAGGGTGGAACTACCTCTGGTCGCTACGCTCGAAGCGTCTCGACTAGCGACCCTATCATCCGGCGCATCTCCTGCATACCGGCCCCTAGCATAGCGATCTGATCTGTCGTAGGAGGAACAGTCTGCTCTGGAACAACTGGTGTACTGCCCGGATCAGTCCTCGTCTCGGACGAGTCTACTCGAATCTCGGCTCTCGCAGCCGCTCTCTGCGCCCTCGTAGTCTTTAGCGGCATAATGGCTAAAAAGAAAGTAGGATTCGATAAGGATACGGAAATCGAATCACGAGAATGTATACAATCATGAAGGAATTTCCAATTGTTGAATATAGTGCCCTCAGAGTCAATTATTGGATCACAGGCACGTGATTGCAATGATTAAGGGAGGACCTATACCGGTAGGACAGTCTTACTCAAGATGATAGTATGCTATCTGGTTTATCTTTATCATCGTGTACTGCTTCAGGCGACCTTACAGGTCACTATTGCACGTTGATAGAGCCCTTAGGAATCTTGGTTGACGGCCAGCAGTATGATGGCGATCATATACGTGGGAGCTGGGGTCTATAAGCACATCCTTAAAAGGTCCCTAGTCGTGGGAGTTTTCGAGACAGGGCATCGATACTCCAGAGTAGATAAGTGTATACAGTCGAGACCCCGACGAGGGGTGGTGGCTGGTCTCACAAGCCACTGGTGTCAGTTGGTTCACCTAAGATGTTTACAGGTGCTCATTGGTTTATGGGTATACCGGACAGGACTCGCCGGGAACCTACTAGTTGGGATTATACCAGACGTCAGATAGCAGTTCCCTGGTGACATGTGTACAAGTTAGTTCATCGACCTGAGATCGTCATTTGTCTCGTGTGAGTTCCCACTATGCTTTGATTACTACCCTACCACGGCTCAAAGGAGTCGTGCAAACAGGTTTTAGTTGGGTACAGTCCCGAGCCACATGGAGGAAGTGAGCGGATCGGCAGGGGTTTCGTCTCTCCCGGTATTGGGGGTGAGGTCGTGCTGTGTCTTGGAGAGCCATTACACAAAGCCCTCGGCCGAGGCAGGAGATTTACTGGTAGGTATTCCAGTAGTATCTCAAGGTGTTCTGGGCCACACTCCGACACGACTTGTACCGCTTTTGAGGGTCTGACTTTTACAAACCCCCTAGGCCCGCCAAGCGATGCTCATAGACGAACGGACCGGACAGTACGGATATTGTCACTGACAGGTTCAGTAGGGTATCAGGATGAGTTCGCTCATCGACGTCCTTTTTGGTCAATACCTGCTAGCCCGTTACGTATAGGCTAATACCTCTGACGTGCTAGTGGTTAAATCCACAACCAAAGTATTGACGAGTCTTTAGAGTCCCCCACAGACCGTTTTCTCAAGTTTCGGGCGAAACGCTGTAGAGGCCGTAAGGAGATATGGCAGGGTTCGATCAGATACGTGCGGTATTGCACGGATCATGATCGGACGGATTATACTAGCGGGCTTTGGTTTAAACCGGATCCTAGTATTGTACAGTGTAGATTTTGTCTCTTTGCATTTGTATTCAGTGGTAATACAAATGCGGGCATGTATATGCCGTCGCGGGGTTTTCCTGTAATTTTTACGGGATCAGTTTTCTGAAGTTGCCAGTTTGCATTCCGTTTAGGCCAGTTTTCTTTTGTTCCTTCACAGCCGGATTTTTCCGATGGAGGGGATCATTTGCAAGTTTGCAAATTAGTTATTGTGGAGGGGGTTTCTTGTAAATGAGGGATTATGATGGTTCTATCATCATTAGATTCCTTTTTCTTCATGATGGATTGCATTTATTGGATGGGAATTGATTTGGTTTTAGATTAGAAATGGTGTGACCATTTTTCTTCTCATTATCTCATTTTCTTCTCTTGCAAAATAAAGATTCCCTATTTCCCTCCACCATTTGATATAGGGGCCGGCCACTTTGAGTGAGAGAGAGAGAGAGAGTTCATTTTTCTTATGGTGGAAAATCATTCATCTCTTTCTATGCTTGCCACAAAAATCCATAGCCATTTCAAAAGCTCATTTGCTTCTTCCCCCCTTCAAAAAGGCAACTTCACTATCCGCATGAGACAAGCCTTCTACACTTCATCTACAGCAACTCTTGGGCACGTCGGCTCGCCAACTTCGTGCCCAAGTTGCCTCGGTCCAGAGGTGGGAGACCGTATAAGAACCCGGCGATGTGGTGCCCGTTCCGACGAGGAGATGAAGACCGGAGGTTCCGTGAGGAGATCGGAGTGGAGGCCGAAGACCGAAGGACACGGATCGCTCGGTATAGAATTCTACCCTTTCTCTTGATTGTTAGCTATAGGTTAATGGTTCGATCCGGGTTTTTAAGATGCGGTAGTGCCGGTTTAAAGTTAAGAAAATTTTTGTTTCCGCATTTTGGCCTCGGAAAGACAGCCGGGGCGCTATCGTAGTCCTATATGGTATCAGAGCCACGCCATTAACCTAGTCTAGCTTTCTCTAACGTGTTTACAAGTTGGATCGAACGGATTTTCCGAAAACCCGATTTCAAGTACATCAGTTTTCTGTCGATTTGTTTTTGGCTCGAAAAAATATTTGGTACATTGCAGAAATACGTGCAGGGTTTTGTAAGACTTCTGCAAAAATTTGGTGGCATGACTTCACTGTTCCACCGCGGAACCGCGGCCAAACCCATGCATTGGCCGCGGTTCCGCAGCCATAATGAGTCCTTGTTGCACCAATTTTTTCCAGTGGGTCTTAGACTGCGAAATGGGGTTTTTGGAATATTCTTTTTGGGCCCAGATTTTCTTTGAGTACTACAGTAGTGATTGGAGCCCACTTCGGTAACTTTAGTCGATCAAAAATTTTAAACATGTTAGTTCACAGTATTTACATTATATCTGCGACCGTGAATGTCATTTGATCGGTAAATCCTGTCTAACTGCTATAGCCCTTTTAGACGGATTTGCGAACGTGACATTCATGTTGATGTTCTGTGTTGTGCTGTGATGTTGCGGATTGTCGTGTTGGATAGCCTGGATGCAATGTTAGTACAATTCTGTTTTATATGTACATTTGATATTGCGGGGCGAGCGTCCGACATGTGGACTGCCGTTACTGCCTGTTTGTATATTATTCTTTTGGGGCACGACCGGGCTGAGGTCGATGTACCCGTCGTATGTATATTTTACTTTCTGTACTAGGATTACCCCGCGGTGGGGTGCACGGATAGCCGGGTTCTAGAGGGCAACGAGCCCGCATCTCATGGCATTGAGACGGAGGGGGCTTCACTCTAGAATTGGCGGGCTATTCGCCGCACTCGTAGGGGGTACAGGTTGACCCAAGGAGGGGTGCCCAAGTTACCGGATTCTGTGAAGTGCTGGGTGGTCCATTCACGTTGCTGAAGAGGGCTGCCTCGCTTCAGGTCTTGGCGGGTAACTTGCCGTGCCCGTAGGGGTCTAGGATTTCATTGCACAGGCTATCCACATGACCAGGGGAACGTCGGGTTTCAGTAGCGGCTCTATGAAACTCGGGGATCCCAGATATCTGTATTGTTCTGTGATGCTTATTACATTTCTGTGATGTTGCATTTTATCACGCCTTGAGCGAATATTATATATTGATATATATATTAGTAGATATTGTATATGTTTTGCATCCGCGCTAGTCCAATCCCCGCTCTGTAGTTAGTTAAGTAACCTAACGGGTGATGACGGGACCCAGTGGCGAATGCGGATGGCATATACGTACATCATTATTTTCGTTCTTTGTGGTGTGATCAATTGATGGGACTGCGTTGATTCGGATAAATGCAAGCTAAACAAACCTATTCTGATATTGTTGGAACAATTTTCAAAAAGCTGTTATTGCAAGGACGTTCTCTTTTGTTTTGCACAATGGTATTCGGTTATGAATATCCAGCACCTCAGTCGACGAGGCAAGGGCCGGGATCCCTTCACCGGGAGTGACCCCTTGGCCAGAAGTTTGCGTCAGGGTAATAACTTCACTATAGCCGATTACTTTTTGCTTTGCATCGTGGTATTCAGTTGGAATATCTTGCACCTCATTCTACGGGGAAAGAGCCGAGATCCCTTCACCGGGAGTGACCTCTTTAGCAAAGGTTTTCGCCACTATATTTTATAAAAAGCTATGCAGTTCCTTCAACGATATCAAGTTCATTACGTTAAAGGTTTTTCGCCAAAAACCAGCCGTAGCCCTCTGATTAATCCAAAAACTTGTATTTACCGCAATCAAAAACGGCGTCGCTTTGCAGCTAGCCGGTGAATATGGGTCGATCCACAGAGATGGGTAATTTCCTTTAATGTGTTTTAACGAGTTGATTCAAAATGATGTTTTGATTGGTTTCTAAAATCTATAAAAACTGGATCTATCACTAAACTAAATTAATCTAAATTAAAGTCTTGCTAGGGTTAGGTTTAGGGGAAGTTTGGAGATTAAAGGTTTCCTCACCGCTTTCATTGCCCTATTTTAGATCTATTAGATATTACGGTAATTATCAATAAAGTGGATCCGAATCTTTTGGGAAGATGTTTCTTCCTCTAGATTCGTATCCTTCCTTTATTGATAGTTGCCCTAACCCCCATGGAAAACACGCGCAACCGGCCCTTTATACTACGGTTCATCGTTACCTCGTGGGGTAGGATGCCTAGGGAGCGGTTGTGCGTGCATGCATGGAGTTCTAACTCTTAGGTGTGGAAGGCATGAAAGGGGTGAGAGATCTCATCTCTCAAACCCTTTCCCTAAGGCTAACCCTAACAAGCGAGGAGACTACTCGCTCATTAGGGGATGATAAAACATACTAATTAAAAGAATAGAAACAAAGACATAAAATAACTTACTAGGTTGACGGCTCCCTCCAAGCAATATAGAACAGATCTGAATAATACTCCCAGCAATTCTGAATTTTATTGATTGAAAAGAGGCATAGGGTTTTATAATTTTCGATTACAATTTATAAGTAAACAGGAGAATTTAGGGTTACAGACTCTCGCACATGTGAAATTACAGATTTGCTCACGAAAAATCCCAACCCCTGCACCGACGCACCGACACGAGAAAATTCCACCGACGTGTGCACTTAATGGCCGCGGAACCGCGGCAGTGATGGGCCTTGGGCCGCGGTTCCGCGGCCCTTTGGTGAGCTTAGCTCACCAAACTTCAGGGTATGCTTTAGGGTGTCTTTTCCTCTCTGTTTCTTCAGTACTTTTCTCTATTTGAGTTCTTGGTCTTTTCCAAATCTTCAGTGAAAACTTGTGAGGATCTTTTGACCGTTTCACTTTCGTCTTTTTGGACCTTGCACTGTTCTTCGTCTCGGCTTGAGTAAGATCCATCTGCTTGTTGGTCAAAAGTCCCTTTTCTGTATCAACTTTCGTCTTATTCACTGTATTTACTCCAAGAGCCTGTATCCTGTAACATGCAACAAACGTGCGTCAAGAGTATCTGTTTATTTATAAAACGGATAAGAATAGGGGGATGAAAAATGCAATATTATGGTCTGAACAAATACCCCCAAACTTATCTTTTGCTCGTCCTCGAGCAAACTTATTTTTATTCACTAATATCCTAACCGCACTTTCGCAGGGAAACGCGATTGCACTGAGCACGTGCAACAAGCCGTTAAACCTCTAGGTGTCCCTAGTAGGAGGAGTTTTGTCTCCTGAGGGTTTTCAGCGGATTACACCCACAAAATCCTATCAACTCGGCCCATTGACTTTTGTTCTCCAATTAGGTTTTCTAACAAGGAATTCTATTATCTTTTTGACTCGCAGATTATCCACCCACATTCTTCACACTTCCTCATTATTTAACTTAAGATTATATATATTATGTAGACCTACTTAGCTTTCGGCATTTCCTAAGTTCTCCTTCTAGGGTTCCATCTCCACTTAGGAATTTCTATCAACCCTACTAAAGATATAAGTTTTATTCTTCACTCCTTTCTCTCATCTAAACTCTAATCACATATCCCCACGTGTGTGTAAATATCACCCCTACACTTGGAAATTCAAATCAAGCAATCGTACTCTCGTCCATTGTCCAAAGCACTTATTAAATAGTGAATTTTTAAATGAAATTTGCCTACACATCCTTCATGCGACCGTTAATACTTCTTGAGGTACCAACAACCGATTACAAGATGTGTTTGCACATTTAAAGCATAATTCCTAGTCTTGCAACACCCAAGGCTTTAGCAGTGACTCCCAAACCAGTTGGTCTAAGGCACTAGGTGATGAAGCATCCTCGCTAAATATTTTTCTATTTTTGCAGCCTTAAGTAATCACAAAAAACCAGTGTCCATTTTTTTTTATTCTTTATTCACACTTTTTTTTTCTTTTATTTTCTTCGTACTAAGGACTTTAGACAAGGGCATTTCAAGGTCTCTTCTACTATTCCAAGTTTCAAGGCGCGTGATTGTGCAAGTTGTAGGGTATACATTTTCAGAATCTAGATTTAAGCTAGGAACTATTTTTCAAACTTATACTCTAATAAGAACATCAATACTCTTCCCTTGTTTTGACTTAGCCCAAGAAGTGAACCCAAAATTTGCCTATTTCTAAACAAACTACAAAGACATATACTTTCTACCGTTAAACTTCAGGGAAGGTTATTTTTAGGGTTTTTAACTTACTAAGTCTAAAATCTAGTTGTTCCTAGCCAGTTAACCTATTTGTCAAACTCAAGTCAATTATAGCCAAAATTGAATACAATAATTTTTATAATTTTTGAAATTTTTCAATTTTTATGGGTTTTAAAATAAGTATGCAAATGCAAAAATATGTACAAATGAATGCGAAGGAAGAAGACGTACCGAGCATACCCCCAAACTTGAACTTGACAGTGTCCTCACTGTCATGCTAAACCAAGAGGGTCAAAATGCCGATACTCCCCTGTTTATTTATTTATAAATTTTTTATTGTTAACAAAAATATATACAGAAAGGCCCTCCCCCAAACTTCATTTAAAATATTTTAGACATTACTGCCAAACTTTGCATAAACCAAAAGTCAACACCAACCAGTTGAAAAATTTATCAGTAAAGAGTATTGGTTGGTGGAAGAATAAGTTGTGGCGGTCGAAAAAGAATTGGGGAAAATAAAAGTGGTGGTATGGAAGGTATGTAGGTGAATAGACAGGAGGTAGTGATGAATCAAAACGAGAATGCGAGTGATCAGCAATCAGTGGAATATTGGCATTCTCGTAGCTTATTAAAAGAAATGGGGGTGGTTCAACTTCTAAAGGAGGAGGTTGACTAACCACAATATCCCCAAGATGTTCCTGTGGGTCCTCTATTGACTTGGCATCATCCATCAATTGCATATGATATTCAATTATAAGGGAACTGATCTCCTCGATGTCCGCCATAGTCCAACCGAAAACTTGTCGCCTATCTTGTAAGACCTTTAAAATAGCGTTCTCTTGCTCGAAGGCTAGAGAGGCTGATATTATAATGGGAAAAGTCTCATTCTCACCTATGTAAGCATATTTAAGGTGAGGTGGCAAGGACATGAATTCGAGTTTCGGAGGCGAAAGAATCATTGCGGAATCTACCTCGAACTCAAAGGACTCCAACACAGGTTCGAAATCACTGCAAACAACCGATTCGGGTGGTTCGACAAACTCATCTAAAAACTCAAAATAATCATATTCGGGCTGTGAGTCGTTATCATCCGAAAAAATGAAACATTCATAATCAATGTCGGTTGTGTCAACGGTGGTAGGCTCAAGGAGGGACGCACTAGTGGCGTCAAAACTGTTTTCATCAAACAAGAATCTTTCAAGCTCGCGGTCCTCCTGCGTGATTTCGTGAATAGAGCAAACTTCTCGTGTACTAGTTTTAGGCACGGGGGGGGGGGGGGGGCAGAGTTCCCATCTTATAAATATTGAACTCACTAGACATTTTCCCAAAGGATAGAGTCATGGAGCCATTGCGACAATTTATTACAGCATTGAAGTGGCCAAAAATGGTTGACCGAGGATCACCGGAATTTGGTTTCTTAGGTTAGCAACAGGTTGTGTATCCATAACAATAAAATCAATGGGGAATATGAACTCCCCAACTTTGATCAACACATCCTCTAGCTGACCCCTTGGATGGGTGATTGATCGATCAGCCATTTGGAGAGTACAACGAGTGGGTTTCAACTCTCCAACCCCTAATTGTTCGTACACGGAGTAGGGAATCAGGTTAACACTAGACCCAAGATCTAAAAGTGCTCGATTAATTTTCTTATCCCCAATCGTGATTGAAATCGTAGGACAGCCGGGGTCCTTTCGTTTTTGGGGTAAGGTTTGATGGTGGTTAATAGCATTGCTCACTGCACTAGCCACTAGCACTTTTTTGGGTACTTGAGATGCTTTTCTCTTCGAGGTGCATAAGCCCTTTAAGATTTTCGCGTATGAAGGGACTTGTTGGATTGCATCCAAGAGAGGTATATTTATGCTAACCTGCTTAAATATCTCCACAATCTTCTCCACTTGTGCAGTTGGTTTATTAAGACTCAACCTGTTTGGGAATGGAGCATTTTGAAAGTTCGTTGAGTCAAATGTCTATGGAGTAGATTGTGGAGTAGGAACGGATCCCGGTGTAAATGTGTTCGTGTTGTGAGAAATGGGTCCGTTCGAGCTAGAAGAAGTAGAGCCGTGTGAAGGGTGGAGAATAGGCTCTAAAGAAAAAGGTGAAGAAGAAAGTGAAGAAAATGAAGAAGGGGAAGATGACGATGGAGAAAAAGAAGAAGACGAACCACCGGCGGGGATGTCATCACTAGTATCCACATTATTTTGCAACACTCTTCTGGATCTCAACGTGGTCACTGCATTTACATTGTGATTGGGATATGCATTTTGTGTGTGACCGGGATTTGGCAATGGTTGAGATGGAAGCTTTCCCTTTTCTCTCTCACTCAACGCAGCAGTTAATTGTGCAATTTGTGCCTCAATAGATTTGATACTTTGATCGTGTGAGGCATTGTTATGCATCAAAGATTGAACATAACTTTCAAATCTTGCTGCGGATTCTGTAGATTGCTTGAGAAAAGCATCTAGACTTTTTTCGAGCGAGATAACCTTATCATCATTTGGTTGAACCAAATTGTTCATTTGATTTGTGTAAGGTTGTTGTTGGAAAGGTTGCTGGTTTTGAGTTTGTGAGGGTGCTTGTTGTTGTTGGGGAGGAGGAGGTCTTTGAAAATTGTTATTCCCTTGGAACTGTTGATTTGGGTGACTCCTCCATCCCGGATTGTATGTCGAAGAGTACTGATCGTTTCTTTGTCGTTGCTGAAATGCAGCATTGACTTGATCCTGTCCTTGAGTGGATGCATTATAAGGACACTCTTCGGTTAGACGCGATGGATTCGCACAACAAGCACAAACAGTTCGTGTGGGTAAAGTAGGGGCAGGAGAAGACGATGAGATTTTGGTCTCAATGGCTTCTAGCTTTTTCATAAGTGCGGCCATCTCGGCCTTCATAGCAATCGACATATCTACTTGATGTATGCCTGCCCTAGATTGACCACTAGAAAGAAGATGATGTGGTCTTGGTACTCTCCCACTGAATTGTTTGCTCACTAAGATCCTTAAGAAACTGCCACGCTTCGTCGCTAGACTTGGAGAGAAAATGACCTTGACATATGGTTTCTAGCAACTGCTTCGTTGCCGAGTTCAATCCCTCGTATAATGTTTGGCAAAGTTGCCAACTTTCGATCCCATGATGAGGGCATTGAACGAGTAGGTCTTTAAATCTCTCGAAGCACTTCCAAAATGGTTCGGAAGGAAGCTGTGAAAATTGTATAATCTCGTTACGGATTCTAGCAGTTTTGTGATGAGGATAGAACTTTTTCAGAAAAGCTCTCATATACTCATCCTAATTTCTAATGGAATGTGATGCGGTGCTGTATAGCCACTTCCCGGCTAGGTCACATAAGGTAAAAGGAATGACCCTTAGCCTTATAGCATCATCACTTAATTGGGTCGTTTTCATCATAACACACACATTTTGGAATTTATTAATAAAAATATATGCATCTTCAGATTCCAAACCATGAAATTTTGGCAGCATATTGATGAAATGTGGTTTTATTTCAAAGTTGTCCCCATTTGCCGGTGGGGGTGAAAGACATGTAGGTAAAGAAGTGCAGACGGGGTAGAAGAGATCCTGGAGCGCAACTCGTGCGGGCGCTACAACAGGCGGAAGATTCGGGTTATTCGCACCTGGCGAAGGTGGAATCATTCCCGTCGGTAAGGTATCGTTGGGGTTGAATCCCGACATACCTTCGAAAGAAGAATTTGAAGATGGAGGTAAGAAAATGGAAGGAATTTCGACTTCGGTGTCGAAAGGTTCGTCGGTCGGTACCAACGAAACACGGACTAATCGGGCGTTAGTATCCCTAGTTCAAAGTGACATACACTAAAAGGGATAGTGTAGTCAGAAAAATAGAAAAACAGAATGTGGGGGTAAGATAACGTCAGTGAGGGAATGTGGTGGGAGTGAGTTGCAAGATTTCTTAGCGACAAGTTGCATGTTTTGAAAAGATTTTTCTCTTTTTTTTTATGTGAGAGTTTTTCAAGGAGGTTTCAGAAAAGGGACTCGTGACATAAATGTATCAACCACACATGCACAATCAGGCCTAGATCTAGGGTCGCCTAGGTCTGCTAGACAGCTCCTAACTAGGGCTAGAAATAGGACCTCAAACAGCCTCTTCACCGACAAGTACGGCCAGGTAAGTGGGGAGGAACCACAAAAGTGGGCCTAATTAATAACCACTAGCCTAGACACCGCAAAGTCAGTTAGGATAAACGGTCGATGCCTATACTAGTCCTTTTCCTATTGAGCTCGATGTCCTTAGGTCTGAGTCTAGTATTTTTTTTAATTAATTGTGGTCGATGCAAAATACTTTAGGTGTTTTCTGGGGTCCTGGGAAGGGTGATGAAATCCCCACCCAATCTGAGTTTGGTCAATTAGCCCCTTAAAGTCCAATCAAATTATGCAAAACAATAAAATTCACTTGCAATCAAATTTTTAGCGCGGCGCAAAGAAACCTGCAGAAAATCTGTTATTTAGAAGGGGGAGAAAGAACTTTTAGCGCAAAGAATTCATGCAGAAACTTTTTACAGAGAGATATATGAGGTTACAGAGGGGAGAATGAGAAAACAAACGATGCAACTTTTAGGTGCTGACGTGGCCAATGGGCCGCGGAAACGCGGTCTGGGAGGTACTTTTGCCGCGGAAACGCGGTCAGGAAGTGGGTTCAGCCCCCGGCAACGGCGCCATTTGATTAATCCAAAAACTTGTATTTACCGCAATCAGAAACGGCGTTGCTTTGCAGCTAGCCGGTGAATACGGGTCGATCCACAGAGATGGGTAATTTCCTTTAATGTGTTTTAACGAGTTGATTCAAAATGATGTTTTGATTGGTTTCTAAAATCTATAAAAACTGGATCTATCACTAAACTAAATTAATCTAAATTAAAGTCTTGCTAGGGTTAGGTTTAGGGGAAGTTTGGAGATTAAAGGTTTCCTCACCGCTTTCATTGCCCTATTTTAGATCTATTAGATGTTACGGTAATTATCAATAAAGTGGATCCGAATCTTTTGGGAAGATGTTTCTTCCTCTAGATTCGTATCCTTCTTTTATTGATAGTTGCCCTAACCCCCATGGAAAACACGCGCAACCGGCCCTTTATACTACGGTTCATCGTTACCTCGTGGGGTAGGATGCCGTAGGGAGTGGTTGTGCGTGCATGCATGGAGTTCTAACTCTTAGGTGTGGAAGGCATGAAAGGGGTGAGAGATCTCATCTCTCAAACCCTTTCCCTAAGGCTAACCCTAACAAGCGAGGAGACTACTCGCTCATTAGGGGATGATAAAACATACTAATTAAAAGAATAAAAACAAAGACATAAAATAACTTACTAGGTTGACGGCTCCCTCCAAGCAATATAGAACAGATCTGAATAATACTCCCAGCAATTCTGAATTTTATTGATTGAAAAGAGGCATAGGGTTTTACAATTTTCGATTACAATTTATAAGTAAACAGGAGAATTTAGGGTTACAGACTCTCGCACATGTGAAATTACAGATTTGCTCATAAAAAATCCCAACCCCTGCACCGACGCACCGACACGAGAAAATTCCACCGACGTGTGCACTTAATGACCGCGGAACCGCGGCAGTGATGGGCCTTGGGCCGCGGTTCCGCGGCCCTTTGGTGATCTTAGCTCACCAAACTTCAGGGTATGCTTTAGGGTGTCTTTTCCTCTCAGTTTCTTCAGTAATTTTCTCTATTTGAGTTCTTGGTCTTTTCCAAATCTTCAGTGAAAACTTGTAAGGATCTTTTGACCGTTTCACTTTCGTCTTTTTGGACCTTGCACTGTTCTTTGTCTCGGCTTGAGTAAGATCCGTCTGCTTGTTGGTCAAAAGTCCCTTTTCTGTATCAACTTTCGTCTTATTCACTGTATTTTCTCCAAGAGCCTGTATCCTGTAACATGCAACAAACGTGCGTCAAGAGTACCTGTTTATTTATAAAACGGATAAGAATATGGGGATGAAAAATGCAATATTATGGTCTGAACACCCTCCGTCATTTCTTACGGGTTTTATTTAGTATTCGTGTTGCGTTTGTTGACTCCGTCAAGGCATAGTGTACGGTAGCTAAGTGGTGCTTGTTTGTTGCATAAATGGGATTGGTTAGGACAGTCTTGCGGCCTTGTTGACTCCGTCAAGGGCACGTACGGGTGGGTTTAATGCAATCCAGATAATGACGGGTTGAACTTGACTAGGACTCTTTGATTTGTTGACTCCGTCAAGGTCACTTGGGTCCTAGGGGTAAAAACTTACATCGGGAGTTTCTAAAGAAACTGAAACTTGCCAGGCATGCGCATACCTTCTGGAGTGTGGTGACATGAGTGGATTCCGTCACGTTATCATGCAATGATAGTTGGATCCCGATTCCCGCTGATGAGTTGGTTTACTCCTCGGGTGATCCCGACTAATTCTTCTTTCAGGTTTGGAGGAGAATTTGACGTTACAGTTGGAGATTTACTGATTAGATAAATTGGTAACCATTCTGATCTACGTTAGAGTGCACGCTAAGTGTTTCTTTTCTCTCTCTCTTTAGCAGCGACCATGGCCCGGCCCTTGACTATGACTCTGTGACCAAGTTGACCGAACCTTCTTTAAACACCAGCTTTTGGATTGTCTGAGTTGCAAACCTCATTGCCACTCCTACTTTTACCCTTTTCTCCAGAACACCCCGTATTACTACGAACATCCACTTCCATTGGATAAAACCATCGTATGGTTATATATGAACTCGAAGGAATTTATTCGAGGATGGTTTCCGGTTCTGGAGAAAACGAATAGGACTATTCAGTTGTCTTTTCCTTTTACCTTCTCTTAGGTTGCGAGTGCTCCTTGGTTTAGGACGGTACATCTATTACGCTAATTGGATAGTCTTCATCCAAACCATAGGCAGGTGCCGAACGGTAGTGAATGAAGAAAACCATTTAGCCTAAATGGTGTACAGAAGGTATTAAGTAAAGACAAATAAAGGGATTAGTAAGAGGGCAAAGTAAACTGCGACTGCTATTCACGACCAAACCAAGTATTTCTTCTCCAATCCTATATCACCTTTGTATTTCTCCAGGACACTCCGTATCACTACAAAGATCCACAGTTACTTGGATACTCCATCGTATGGTTATATACGAACTCGAAAGGAACTTGTTCCAGTTCGGGGATGGATTCTGGTTCTGGAGAAATAGGAATAAGGTTTTATTCAGTTGTCTTTTATCTTCACCTTCTCTCGCATTGCGAGTGCTCCTAGGATTAGGACAGTACACCCATTATGCTTATTGGATAGTCTTCTTCCAAACCATAGGCTGGTGCCGAACGGTAGGGAAGGAAGAAAACCATTTGGCCTAAAGGGGTGTACAGAAGGTAATGACTAAAGACATATAAAGGGATTTGGAGAGATGGAAAAGAGATATACGATTACAGTTGTGAATCTGATAATGGAAGAGGCATTACTAGGAATACCCGGATACCGCTACGAAACATTTCAATGTTTCAGTTTCACTGCGTACTGTTAAAAGAAAACTGATTTCCTAATTAGACACTTGCTCCAGGGTATGTATTTACCAGGTATGATTCTCACATCTGTATGGTTTTACAGATGATGAGTGGGAGTAAGTTATTGGGAATTAGGTGATCATCCTCATTATATCGGGATTCGTTGTAGTTAGTGATATTTGAGGAAATCACCTAGGTAGTTTGCCGGACGGCAAATATTTGGTTTTGAATATCCGTTGTTGTGCACCAATTTCAAATTGATATATCTGTACGTCTATTTTTATAGAGTGCGATATACCTTTTTGAGATTATGTCCATGAAATTTACCTATATCAGTGGATGGTTAGGTAAGGAGCATTAAACAGCGGTGTAATTCTTTTAACCATAAGTACAGTTTTCAACCTACGACACACAAGGAATGAGTTATTAAACTCAGGGGGACTTATACAGAGTATTGTATATTGTCCATTAGGACAGAGGGGCTGGTCCTCGTACTATATTCGGTTTACTTATGACTTCTCTAGTTTTTAGACAAGTGTTTCGTAGAAACACAGGGTCCAAGTTTTGAGAAGTTATAGGTATAAGAGTAAAGTATAGAACCAGGTATTGCAAGTATCGGGATTCTTCAAGGTGATCGAAGATGTAGATGCTTGTGTGTGGTATTCAGTTAATAGTAATGATTAAGAGAACTTGCTTCTCTTTCAGGTTACTCATAATTGGAAGCATTCCTAAATTGAGTAACGCTGATCGGCCTCCTTCCATTTAGTTGACATGCACTGGAGACAGCTGCATGATTTGAATCTGGTTCAATTAAATCAGTGCCTCTGTTTCTGTTTTGGATATAGAACAGTTCATATCTTAACGATGTTAAGGTACGGGGAGTTGTCCGGCTTATGCTTAAAACTAAACTCTGGATAACTCAAGGCACGTTTCCGTAATGGCTGTTTGTGGGTTGACCCAGGCTATGACGAGGGTTGACTTTCTACCATCTGGAAGATCATTAGTGATATTGTTCTTGACTCGCCACAATTTTAATAAAAATGGATTTTTTCATAAAACAGTAGTGGGAGTATGGTAGAACTGGAAGTGATTCCAGAACCGCAAACGATTACTGAAAATTTGATAAGAACCTACAGATTCAATCTGGTTTAACATTCCATTAGCCACTCCGCAGATATGGTGGGTAACCTCAGGCGCTCGAGAGGTACTTCGGTATGCTCAAGGACGGTGGCAGGGAGGTTCTTGTTTACCCAGACTTGCCATTGCTGTTGTTCCAGACTGTGAGACCCGGTAGGAGGATGAGTATAGCGTTGTTCTAAACTAGCTTTAGAATTGCACGTGTATATGACTCTGCCAGAGGGTTGTCGTAGTCAGTGGGAGCAGCGGAAGCATTGGTAGACAAGTGGCTTATGTCTATTTATAGACTAAAGCAGATACAGCGGAGATAGATCATCTATTTCTAATGTGACAGTCATAGGTTTGACTTCATCAGAATAGGGGATGGATCTGTTAAGAAGGTAGTAGGGTGTGATGTCCTGGTATTAGGATGACATACACAGAGTAGGAAGTGAAATTCCTATACTACGATCGATTATACTTTGGTTGTCACACAGTGGTTTCTCCACATGAGACTTGGATATAATATCAAGACATTCTGGTTACTAGATCTATAGATCTAGATTTGGGTGGTTTCGCAATCAGGGTACTTAGACAACATTCTAAGAGTTTTTAGAATGGACGACTCCTGGCACGGTAGTATACCTGCAGGTGATGGAGTCACCCTCTCTAAAGGAGTCTTACAGTCTACAGAGGAGAGGGATGTGCATGATTGGCAGATCAGTTGCTTAGGCAATTGGGTCAATCATGAGATGTCAAGTACCACACCAGATGTTGTTTTTGCAGTAGACGCAATAAGTTGATATTAATCCAATCCTGGAGAAACGATCGGAAGCAGTTTTAGAAAATAAGTTGATGTTCTAGGGAAATGATAACGGCAGCCTCATTTGGGAGACGGCTATCATTCCAGGCTTCCAAGATGACCTGGATGACAGAGTGACTGACAGAGTTATAGTTCTCCCTCTAAAGAGGGGCAGTAATTTGGACAGGTGGTCCAGGCGGATACTGAGGGAGGCTTGGCGCAGGATACTGATTAAGTTCAGTTGACGATACAGTCTAAGAAGTTTGGATTTGGAGTTCACTTGTGAACTAGGTCCCATCAGACATCCAAAAATATTCTAAGACAGGTTTTGCTCATTTCGGGAGATGGGTTTCTCCGCGAACTTGAGATAAAGAGAGACATAGAAAGAAACATCACAGCCGATCCACTCACTGAGGCTATTCCTCGAACGCAATAGTTTCGCAAACGAGCTTTGTGAAACTGATTAGTAAAGGAGTTGGGTGTTCGGTATCACACGGGCTATGAGTATGCGACATCGCAATAATTAGCCTTGAGTGCAAGTGGGAGATTTTTGAATATAGTGCCCTCATAGTCAATTATTGGATCACAGGCACGTGATTGCAATGATTAAGGGAGGACCTATACCGGTAGGACAGTCTTACTCAAGATGATAGTATGCAATCTGGTTTATCTTTATCATCGTGTACTGCTTCAGGCGACCTTACAGGTCACTATTGCACGTTGATAGAGCCCTTAGGATTCTTGCTTGACGGCCAGCAGTATGATGGCGATAATATACGTGGGAGCTGGGGTCTATAAGCACATCCTTAAAAGGTACCTAGTCGTGGGAGTTTTCGAGACAGGGCATCGATACTCCAGAGTAGACTAGTGTATACAGTCGAGACCCCGACGAGGGGCGGTGGCTAGTCTCACAAGCCACTGGTTTCAGTTGGTTCACCTAAGATGTTTACAGGTGCTCATTGGGTTATGGGTACACCGGACAAGACTCGCCGGGAACCTGCTAGTTGGGATTATACCAGACGTCAGATAGCAGTTCCCTGGTGACATGTGTACAGGTTAGTTCATCGACCTGAGATCGTCATTTGTCTCGTGTGAGTTCCCACTGTGCTTTGATTACTACCCTACCACGGCTCAAAGGAGTCGTGCAAACAGGTTTTAGTTGGGTACAGTCCCGAGCCACATGGAGGCAGTGAGCAGATCGGCAGGGGTTTCGTCTCTCCCGGTATTGGGGGTGAGGTCGCGCTGTGTCTTGGAGAACCATTACACAAAGCCCTCGGCTGAGGCAGGAGATTTACTGGTAGGTATTCCAGTAGTATCTCAGGGTGTTCTGGGCTACACTCCGACACGACTTGTACCGCTTTTGGGGGTCTGACTTTTACCAACCCCCTAGGCCCGCCATGCGATGCTCATAGACGAACGGACCGGACTGTATGGATATTGTCACAGACAGGCTCAGTAGGGTGTCAGGATGAGTTCGCTCATCGACGTCCCTTTTGGTCAATACCTGGTAGCCCGTTACGTATAGGCTAATACCTCTGACGTGCTAGTGGTTAAATCCACAACCAAAGTATTGACGAGTCTTTAGAGTCCCCCACAGACCGTTTTCTCAAGTTTCGGGCGAAACGCTGTAGAGGCCGTATGGAGATATGGCAGGGTTCGATCAGATACGTGCGGTATTGCACGGATCATGATCGGACGGATTATACTAGCGGACTTTGGTTTAAGCCGGATCCTAGTATTGTACAGTGTAGATTTTGTCTCTTTGCATTTGTATTCAGTGGGAATACAAATATGGGCATGTATATGCCGTCACGGGGTTTTCCTGTAATTTATTACGGGATCAGTTTTCTGAAGTTGCCAGTTTGCATTTCGTTTCGGCCAGTTTTCTTTTGTTCCTTCACGGCCGGATTTTTCCGACGGAGGGGATCATTTGCAAGTTTGCAAATTAGTTATTGTGGAGGGGGTTTCTTGTAAATGAGGGATTATGATGGTTTTATCATCATTAGATTCCTTTTGCTTCATGATGGCTTGCATTTATTCGATGGGAATTGATTTAGTTTTAGATTAGAAATGGTGTGACCATTTTTCTTCTCATTATCTCATTTTCTTCTCTTGCAAAATAAAGATTCCCTATTTCCCTCCACCATTTGATATAGGGGCCGGCTACTTTGAGTGAGAGAGAGAGAGTTCATTTTTCTTATGGTGGAAAATCATTCATCTCTTTCTATGCTTGCCACAAAAATCCATAGCCATTTCAAAAGCTCATTTGCTTCTTCCCCCCTTCAAAAAGGCAACTTCATTACCCGCATGAGACAAGCCTTCTTCACTTCATCTACAGCAACTCTTGGGCACGTCTGCTCGCCAACTTCGTGCCCGAGTTGCCTCGGTCCAGAGGTGGGAGCCCGTATAAGAACTCGGCGGTGTGGTGCCCGTTCCGATGAGGAGATGAAGACCGGAGGTTCCGCGAGGAGATCGGAGTGGTGGCCGAAGACCGAAGGACACGGATTGCTCGGTATAGCATTCTACCCTTTCTCTTGATTGTTAGCTATAGGTTAATGGTTCGATCCGGGTTTTTAAGATGCGGTAGTGCTGGTTTAAAGTTAAGAAAATTTTTGTTTCCGCATTTTGGCCTCGGAAAGACAGCCGGAGCGCTACCGTAGTCCCACAGCAATCAATAAGTCCTAAGGTCGCTTAGACGGAGTACCGTGTCGTGAGTATGCCGTGGAACAAACGCACGCTACGCCACTCTGCTTCAGCTACCTACTCTATCATACCAGGGTCATCCTACATTCCGAAGGTAAAACTTACGCTCTGATACCAACTTTGTCACGACCCAAAGTTCGGCCCGTGACCGGCACTTAACCACGTAACGTCTACGGGCGTAACGCGACTAAGTAAGCCGAAACACAGAAATCAAAACTATTAAAAGTATTGAGTGTTAAAACAATTAATAGAAACATTTGTTAAAACCTTAAGTAATTTAGTAAAATTCTTTAAAGTTCAAGTTATTATCTTAAAAATTTTGGCAGCATTTCCTTTATAAAAACTAGCCCCGAAATCGGGGACAAAACAATATATGAGTAAAATGATAAACAATAGAAATAAAGCATCCCAAACGGGAGCAATCATGCCCAACGGCGGAAACAATCACCACGATAAAAATATACGACGCCGTAGCGAAGAATGATAAAAAATAAGTGAAGACAATATGAAATATAAAACTGCATAAATAAAGTCGGCTCACAACGAGCTCGACACCAGAGTACAAAATAATATATATCGTCCTCACAACTGGTCTCTAAGTCAATACATAAGTAGTAGATGGAGAGTACTAGATACAATGGTGTATACAACTGGAAATATAAAGAGATACCGCACAAAAACCCACCTATCAACAAAAGGGCTCACACGCCAACTGCAGTGGTATCTGTATCAAAAGATGCAAGAAAGCAGCCTGCCGCGACTACTCTGAGGGCAACCTGCAAACACTGTGGCACAACGGGGGTGAGTTGCCAACTCGTGAATAGTAGATAACATATAAAGGTAATCACGTGTATGCACATACTGCGATACTCTAACATATGCCAACAGATAACATCTATATGATGAGCTAGATGAGCAATAATCATGCAACAAGTGCGATCTAATAACTTCTCTATATGATGAGCAGGGTATGCAATAATCGTGCATAGCATGTGCAATCTAATAACATCTATATAGGATGAGCAGGGTATGCAATAATCATGCATAGCAAGTGTACTCTATCAGGTACTACAGATACAGGATGAGATGTATAACACTGAATGCTGAGCATGGGAATAAATAACATCTACACGGAATGTCAACGTGGAAAATAACCGGTGTCCATCAATACACCCAAATCCCAGTAAAACTCAGGCGCCATCACCCTAATCGGCCCTCAAATCTTGTAAATCTCATAGAATCGTGAGTGCCCATCATCGGCACTCGAAATATCAAAAAATAACTGTCACGGCCCAAAGTTTGGCCCGTGACCGGCACTTAACCACGTAACGTCTACAGGCGTAACGCGACTAAGTGAACCGAAAACCCAGAATTCAAACCAGTAAAAGTATAGAGTTCTTTATGTTTTAAATAGAAGCATTTACAAAGGTGCTAAGAAATCTTAAGTAAACAATCACCAAGATAGAAATATACGACGCCGTAGCGAAGATCAAGAGCAACAAGTGGGAACATCACAGATAGAATAAACTGCATAAGTAAAGTCGGCTCACAACGGGCTCGACACCAGAATACCAATAATATACATCATTATCCTCACACAGTCTCTATGTCAAGTATATATATGGTAGATAGAGAATACTAGATACAAAAGTGTGTACAATAAAAGTAAACAGATACCACAACCCACTTAACAGCAAAACAGCTCACGCACCAACTGTAGTGGTATCTGTAGCCAAAAGATGTAAGAAAGCAGCCTGCCGCGACTACTCCGAGGGGCAACCTGCAAATACTGTGGCACAACGGGGGTGAGTTGCCAACTCGTGAATAGAAATAACATATAAAGGTAATTGCGAGCATGCACGTACTGCGCTACTCTATTATATGCCAGCAGATGATATCAATGCGTGATAAGCGGTATGTGCAATAATCATGAAAGTGCTCTATCAGGTAATATAACTACAGGATGAGATACAATAATGAATGCTGAGCATGGGAAATATAACATCTACACGGAATGTTAACGTGTAATATATAATTGGTGTCCATTAATGCACCAAGATCCCCCCAAATAGCTCAGGAGCCGGCACTCTCATCGGCCCTCCAATCCTGTAAATCTATGAGAATCACGAGTGCCCAACATCGACACCCAAATATCATAAATACTCGTGTCCAGCATCGACATACAAATCCTCATCCATCGGGCATCCGTCAGTCCGGATCAGCCCACGGGCTCCGTCTGCGGTATCGGCCCCGGCAGTACGGATCATCCTGCATCCATCTATCGACTCTGGTCAGTATCCTCCGGATAACTGCCAGGTCCAACCAATCACCGGTAGATAGTAGTCCCTCTGCCAGGCTCACCGTCTACTACACAGCGAAACCGTTCTCGCCCCGGGGTACCATACCGGGTCCACCATGTACCCGTAACCGGCCTCATCCAACTCCTCGATTCGGGTTCACATATATCACTCTAGCACCGAGAAAACACATGGTGGATGCACCGAAATATCATATCAAGGGAAACCGGGTTTTTAAATAATTAACTATTCTCTTTTGAAATATCCATGGTTTCCCAAATCCAGAATTAACATGGAAACAACATATCTCAATGCGTAATCTAAGCAAGTATGAAGATATCAATGTATGTGTGCACTGGTATGAATATACAGTGTGCATGTGCGCCGGTACGAAGATATCAATATATATGTGCACTGGTATGAGTATACAGTGTGCATGTGCACAGGTATGAAGATATCAATATATATGTGCACTGGTATGAGTATACAGTGTGCATGTACGCAGGTATGAAGATATCAATATATATGTGTACTGGTATGGGTATGTGATGTATATGTGCCCAAGTATAAATATATGATGTATGTGGTACAAGTATGGGTATGTGATGTATATGGCAAATCATGACAACTTCAATAAAGCGGAATCAGTATGATATATGATTTATAACAATCCTATAATGTGAGTGTCATTGCAACCACTAACGGTGTGAGTGTAGCATATAAATCATGCTCGTACAACTTGAACCGTTAGTGACAGTGCAGTGTCATATGCTATCAATTCTAGTTTATATACATATAGTAGAGAATGCGGAATGCACTAAATAGTAGTCATGAACAGTCAATATATGTAAGTGTAAAATGCTGCTACAAGGTCCTATCAGCCCTGACGCATAACGCCATGCGGGCGATTTCCCCGTAGAAGTTAAATCTACTCACCGTAGTCTCTCGCTAGGTATAGCCGACGACTTGTTTCCCCTTCTTCGCGGCGTCCGTCGCACTCGCCTGCGAACCTAGAATTTTATAATATATCACACATAAGCTCAAACCATACAAACACGACATTTAAAGTCAACTAGAAACCCATGTCGCAAACCAAGCGCGCGTGTGCGCGATATGCTAAAACGTGTGATTACGCACCTGAAGTCACTCCGACGCGTCGCGATACGCAGAAACCCCAAACCCACACACACGTATCACGCGTGTCGCGAAAGATTAAAAATACGGGAAATAGGGTATTCAACTCCAGATTTTGATACAGAACAGATATTATAAAAATATATATACCAACATACTCCACATAGCAGCAGACTCCAGTGGCCAAAACCCCAACCCCCAACTCACCCATCTGGCCGCAAATTGCGGCCAGAATGAATATTCCGGCGGCCTGTCTTGGGAATTGGGCTCCCAGGTTTTGTGTGTGCACTCAATACCCCCTATACATGCTACAGTAAATCCAATTTCATTCTGAAACAACTCGGGTAGCAGTAGATCCTACAGAGCCCTATTTCTAGTTTAAAAACCACACTTTTACACTAAAATGATACTTTATGGTATTTTCCTGAAATCTGAAGCAAACCCAAGTCTAAAACCTCACTAATAACCCATTACCAAGCTAACTAAGCCATAAAAAAGCTAAATTTAAAATATCATCACTAAAATCCCTTTAATATCACTAAAATGCACAAAAATGAGATTTTTAGCAACCAAACACACAAGTTATGGAAATAGGGTGCTAGACCTGAGTTAATACATTCTAAAGACCTTATAAAACACCAATAGTTCCAGCTCTTTCCTCAAATGTGCAGATTTGCCTCCAAACACCTCAAAAAGACCCTTTTTCCATGGTTTTGTGATGAAAATGTGTTGATTTGTGTAGGGTTTTGTGTAGGGATCAAAGGGAAATGAAAAGAAGAGGAGGAGATGAAGAAAATGCCATGGTTTTTGCTGTTTTTCTGCAGGAAATTCAGAATGAGGGAAAGAGAGAGAAGAGAGAAGAAAAGGGTCAAAAAGCCAAAGTTCTTTACCTAACACCATGCTTCATTTTTCTATTGGATTTTGAATTATTGAATGGGGTTTTGTTTTTGATAAAAGGGTGGGGAAAATAACCATGAACCATGCAAGAATGAAATGAAATGGTTAACACTTTTAACCTAGGTCACAAAATGGCTAAGTGTGCAAGTGTACACTGCAAAGGAAAATTTTCCAATTAGGGTAAACCCGACTAAAATAACTAATAATCCTATGTACACATATATAATAACACGCACAATTACTAATTAACACGAAAAACATTCCAACGAAATTTCAAAGCGTTACAATAACCGTGTCCAGCATCGACACGCAAATCCTCAAGTATCGGGCTCCGTCAGTCCGGATCGGCCCACGGGCTCCGTCTGCGGAATCGGCCCTCGGCCCCGGCAGTACGGGTCGGCCCGTATCCATCTCTCAGCTCTGGTCAGTATCCTCCAGATGACCGCCAGGACCAACCAATCACCGATAGGTAGTAGTCCCTCCGCCGGGCTCACCGTCTAACAATACGAGTCTTCTTGCCCCGGGGTACCATACCGGATCCACCATGTACCCGCAATCGGTGCCTACCACTTCTCGAATCGGGTATACTCACACAAGCTCTCTGCAACCGAGAAAACTCATGATGGACGCACTGAAATATCATATCAAGAGGAACCGGGGTTTTAAAACAGTGCGTATTTTCTTAAAATAATACCATGGTTCTCAAATCCATAAATCCCATAAATCCAAACTCAATGCGTAAATCCATGCAGTGTGTCGTATGACACTAAGAGTAAAAAGGGAAAACCGCTCTTTTAAAAATGAATCCAGTTTTGAAAATATCTCATGCGGTCCCTATTTTCTTGAAATCAAGTCAATATCATCCATGTATGTAACATATGTATGTATGTCGGTGTGGATGTGCAAATGAATATATACGCGAATATGACTGTAGCACTACTATGAATATACAGTGTGCATGTGCGCAAGTATAAAGATATCAATATATGTATGCACTGGTATGAATATACAGTGTGCATGTGCGCAAGTATGAAGATATCAATATATGTGTGCACTGGTATGAAAATACAGTGTGCATGTGCGCAAGTATGAAGATATTAATATATATGTGCACTGGTATGAATATACAGTGTGTATGTGCGCAAGTATGAAGATATCAATATATGTGTGTACTGGTATGAATATACAGTGAGCATGTGCGCAAGTATGAAGATATCAATATATGTGTGCACTAGCGATATATCAATGAAGGTATGCACTATTATGAATCTCTATAAACATCTGTGACTAAACATCCTATTACGCCCTGACGCTTAACGCCATACGGGCGATTTCCCCGTAGATGTTAAATCTACTCACCTGGTCGCGTGCTAAGCGTAGCCGACCACTTGCTTCCCTTTCTTTGTGGCGTCCGATGTACCCGCCTGCGAACCTAGAATTCACATAGAGAATCTACATAAGCAAATATCTCGCAAAACTCGATATCGAAATTAAACGAGAAACTCGCGTCGCGAACTAAACGCGCGTGTGTCCGATACGCTAAAACATGTGTATACGCGTCTGAAACTACCCCGGCACGTCGCGATACGCTGGAACACAGAACCCACTCACGTATCACATGTGTCGTGCAAACAAAACATATTAGAAAAACGATACTACGCTCCAGATTTTTACCCAGGTGAAAACTTACAAAATTGCATATACCACAGACCTTAAATATACAACAGACTCCTACCCATGCAAACCCAACCCAAAAACTCCCTCATCTGGCCGCAATTTGCGGCTAGAACGAATAAATCGGCGGCCATAATGTGGGTTGGGGGTCTCGTGCTTCGTGTGTGGGGTCTAGGCCTAGTATGCATGCTCCAGTTTTCTCAAATTTTCTCTGAAGTAACCGGGTCTAAAGCAGATCACAGAAAGGCCAAGTTTTGCTTAAAAACGTTATATTTAGCACAAAATGAAACCCTATGGTATTTTATTGAAATCTGGGGTTAAACTAAGTTTACTTGGCCCTAATAACACTTAACTAAGTTAATCTAATCACCAAAATCATCACTTGACCAAAAATCCACACTAAACACCGTTTTTTAGCACTAAATCTCACTTTTAACACTAACCGAAGCTAATTCTACACATAAGCTTAGCAAAAGGGAATTGAGTTCAGAAATTATACCTCACATGACCCTATGATGCAGGAAGAGGGAGGAGGAGAAGAAGGGAAGGAGCTGCTGCTGCCTGCTGCTGCTGTGCTGATGCTGCTGATGCTGCTGGAGCTGCTGCTGATGCTGCTGGAGCTGCTTCTTCTGCTGCTGCTGTGGCTCCTGCTGCTGCTGTTGTTGTGTTTGTGTGTGTGTGTGTGAGTGAGAGAGTTGTGAGAAATGATTGGCAAAAGAAATGAGAGCACAAGAGTCAACCCCCCCTCTCTCTCTCATTTAATGCAAGCATGGGCTCATGCCATGATGCCCATCCTCTCTCTCTCTCCAAGTCAACCACAACAATTCAAATCATTTCCATTAAAAAAACAATTAACCCCAAAACACTTAATAAAAATTTTAAATGGGCTTAACAAAATGGTTAGTCCACCATGGTTGCTAATTATGGCCTAACCCTAATTTAACCCTAGTTTACATGCACATATGTATGCAAGCTTAGAAAAATTATAATAAAATATTCATTAATTTTGATTAAATATTTGTAAATCGATTTGGTAAACTTTTTATTAAAAACTATATATTAAAGTATAATTATCCATTAATCACATCCTAAGGTGTTACAAACATTAACTTTGATAAGGTATTGGTTGCAGAAGGTACACTGTGTAATGGTATCTATGTTCTAAATCAAAACTCAGTTTTCAATGTACAAAACACACGCAAGATGAAGAGTTCAGAAGTGAAAGAATCCTACGTGTGGCATTGTAGACTTGGTCATATCGAAGAGAAAAGGCTAAGTAAGTTGCATAAAGATAGATATTTGAATACGTTCGAATTTTCATCTTATGAAACTTGTCAGTCCTGTCTCAAGGGAAAGATGACCAAATCTCCATTTACTGGACATGGAGAAAGAGCAGCAGAGCTCTTAGGACTCATACACAGTGATGTGTGTGGTCTGATGTCTATACATGCAAGGGGTGGGTTCTCGTACTTCATCACATTCACAGACGATCTCTCTAGCTTCGGATATGTGTATCTTATGAAACACAAAACTGAACCTTTTGAGAAATTCAAAGAATATAGAAACGAAGTAGAGAACCAGACTGGCAAAAGTATCAAGATCCTCCGATCTGATAGAGGAAGGGGGTACTTAAGCACAGAATTCCTAGAATACCTAAAAGAGAATGGAATTCTCTCTCAGCTTACTCCTCCGTATACACTACAGCACAACGGTGTATCGGAGCGGAGGAATCGTACCCTATTAGATATGGTTCGCTCCATGATGAGTAGTGTTGAGTTGCCTCTTTCATTTTGGGGACATGCGCTTCAGACAGCGGCATACCTATTGAATGATGTTCCATCCAAATCTGTGCCTAAGACTCCATATGAAATATAGAGTGGGAAAAGACCGTATCTTAAACGTATTAAAATATGAGGTTGTCCGGCCTATGTTAAAATACAAAATCCGGACAAACTTCAAGCACCTTCAGTTTTATACAAGTTTGTGGGATATCCAAAACATTCGATGGGATATCTGTTCTACCACACCGAGGAACAGAAAGTGTTTGTATCTCGCCACGCCACCTTTTTAGAATGGCAATTTCTTGCAAAAGAAACAAGTGGGAGCACGGTAGAACTAGATAAAATTCTGGAACCACAAACTCAAACTGAAGAATGTAAGTGCACGGCGGCGCCCCGGCCGTCAAACCGACGCCGGAATGCGGAAGCGGTGATAAACTTTAATTTTGCGAACTTAGCAAACCGGCACAACCGCGCACTAAACACCCGGATCGGGCCATTAAACTAGATCTAGCTAACTACAAGACGGGTTAGAGATATACCGAGTGATCCGAGTCCTCCGGTCTTCTCGTCGTCGTCCCGATCTCCTGCGGAAACTCCGGTCGTCGCCTCCTCGCCGGAAGGGCACCACATCGCCTGCATCTTTTACGGGCTCCCACCTCAATACCGAGGCAACTCGGGCGCGAAGCTGGCAAGTCGATGCGTCCAAGATTTGCTGTAGGCTGTGTAAGGTTGTGTCTCATTTAGGGTTTTGTTGCCTTTGTAGATGGAGGAATGAGGTTGAGAAATGAACTTGGGAATTTTGGTGGCAATGGAAAAATGATATGAATGATAATTTTCCCACCCTCACAAAATGATCCTCTCTCTTCTTCCCCTCTCAAATTGTGGCCGGCCTATGCAAGGAAATGGTGGAGGGAAAGCATCATGTATAAGGGAGGTGAGTGTAGTAAAAGTAAGGGGGTGACCACAACCCTAAAGAAATGATAACAATCTCACATCAAACTCTAATCAACTCTAATCACCATAAAGCAAGTGATAAGAAGGAAAAATAATCTCATAATGAAAAACTATCATGATGCCACCAATATGCAAGAAAGCCCTCCACAAAATGTTATTTGCAAACTTGCAAATAACACCCTCCATCAAAAAAGTCCGGCCGGGAAAGAACAAAGGAAAACCGGCCGGAACGGAATGCAAACTGGCAACTCCAGAAAACTGGTCCCGTAATAAATTACAGGAAAACCCCGATACTGTGCATACACACCCGCATCTGTATTCCAACCGAATACAAATGCAATGAGACAAAATCTACACTGTACTATACTAGGATCCGGCTTAAACCAAAGCCGGCTAGTAATATCCGTCCGATCCTGATCCGTGCAATACCGCACGTATCTGATCGAACCCTGCCATATAACCATACGGCCTCTAGCACAAACTGTCCGATCCTGATCCGTGCAATATCGCATGTATCTGATCGGACCCTGCCATATCTCCATACGGCCTCTACAGCTTTTCGCCCGAAACTTAAGTAACTGAAAGTGTGGTGGACTCTAAAGACTCGTCAATACTATGGCTGTGGATTTAACCACTAGCACGTCAGAGGTATAAGCCAATACGTGACGGGTCACCAGCTATTGACCAAAAGGGACGTCGATGAGCGAACTCATCCTGACACCCTACTGAGCCTGTCAGTGACAATATCCATACATTCCGGTCCGTTCGTCTATGAGCATCGCATGGCGGGCCTAGGGGGTTGGTAAAAGTCAGACCTCCAAAAGCGGTACAAGTCGTGTCGGAGTGTAGCCCAGAACACCCTGAGATACTACTGGAATACCTACCAGTAAATCTCCTGCCTTGGCCAAGGACTTCGTGTAATGGCTCTCCTAGACACAGCGCGACCTCACCCCCAATACCGGGAGATACGAACCCCTGAAGATCCGCTCACTGCCTCCATGTGGCTCGGGACTGTACCCAACTAAAACCTGTTTGCACGACTCCTTTGAGCCGTGGTAGGGTAGTAATCAAAGCACAGTGGGAACTCACACGAGACAAATGACGATCTCAGGTCGATGAACTAACCTGTACACATGTCACTAGAGAACTGCTATCTGACATCTGGAATAAGACCAACTAGCATGTTCCCGGCGAGTCCTGTCCGGTGTACTCATAACCCAATGAGCACCTGTATACATCTTAGGTGAACCAACTGACACCAGTGGCTTGTGAGACCGGCCACCGCCCCTCGTCGGGGTCTCGACTGTATACACTAGTCTACTAATGGAGTATCGATGCCCTGTCTCGAAACTCCTACGACTAGGGACCTTTTAAGGATGTGCTTATAGACTACCAGCTCCCACGTATATGATCGCCCTCATACTGCTGGCAGTCAAGCAAGAATCCTAGGGGCTCTATCAACGTGTAATAGCGACCTGTCAGGTCACCTAAAGCAGTACACGATGATAAAGATAAACCAGATAGCATACTATCATCTCGAGTAAGACTGTCCTACCGGGATAGGTCCTCCCTCAATCATTGCAATCACGTGCCTGTGATCCAATAATTGACTCTGAGGGCACTATCTCCAACAATCTCCCACTTGCACTCAAGGCTAATTATTGCGATGTCGCATACTCACAGCCCGTGTGATACCGAACACCCAACTCCTCTACTTGTCAGTCTCACAAAACTCGTTTGTGAAACTATTGCGTTCGAGGAATAGCCTCAGTGAGTGGATCCGCTTTGATGTTTCTTTTTATGTCTCTCTCTATATCTCAAGTTCGCGGAGAAACCCATCTCTCGAAATGAGCAATACCTGTCTTAGAATGTGTCTGGATGTCTGATGGGACCTAGCTCATAAATGAACTCCAAATCCAAACTTCTTAGACTGTATCGTCAACTGAACTTAATCAGTATCCTGCGCCATGTCTCCCTCAGTATTGCTTTGGATCACCTATCCAAAATACTGCCCCTCGTCAGTGGGAAAACTATAACTCTGACAACCTCCTTGTCGTCCATGTCACCTTGGAAGCCTGGAATGATAACTGTCTCCCGAATGAGGCTGTCGTTATCATATCTCTAGAACATACACTTATGTTCTAAAACTGCCTCCGACTGTTTCTCCAGGATTGGATCAATATCAACTTATTGCATCTACTGCAAGAAGAACATCTGGTGTGGTACTTGACATCTCATGATTGACTCAATTGCCTAAGCAAGTGATCTGCCAATCATGAACATCCCTCTCCCCTTTAGTCTGTAAGACACCTTTAGAGAGGGTGACTCCATCACCTGCAGGTATACTACCGTGCCAGGAGTCGTCCATTCTAAATACTCTTAGAATGCTGTCTAAGTACCCAGATTGGGAAACCACCCAAATCTAGATCTAAAACCATAGATCTAGTAACCAGTATGTCTGATATAATGTCCAAGTCCTGTGTGGAGAAACCACCGTGTGACGACCAAAGTATAACTGATCGTAGTATAGGAATATCACTTCCTACTTTGTGTATGTCATCAAATAGCAGGACATCATACCCTACTACCTTCTCAACAGATCCATCCCCTATTCTGATGAAGTCAAACCTATGACTGTCACATCAGAAATAGATAATCTATCTCCGCTATATCTGCTTTAGTCTATAAATAGACATAAGCCACCTGTCCACCAATGCTTCCGCTGCTCCCACTGACTACGACAACCCTCTGCCAGAGTCATATAGACGTGCACTTCTAAAACTAGTTTAGAAAGACGCTATACTCATCCTCCTGCTGGGTCTCACAGTCTGGAACAACAGCAATGGTAAGTCTGGGTAAACAAGAACCTCTCTGCCACCGTCCTTGAGCATACCGAAGTACCTCTCGGGTGCCTGAGGTTACCCATCTTATCTGCGGAGTGGCCAATGGAATGTCAAACCAGATTGAATCTTAAGGTTCTTATCAAATCTTCAGTAATCGTTTGCGGTTCTGGAATCACTTCCAGTTCTACTATACTCCCACAACTGTTTTCTGAAAAAATCCATTTTATTAAAACTGTGGCGAGTCAAGAACAATATCACTATTGATCTTCCAGATGGTAGAATATCAACCCTCTGCATAGCCCGGGTCAACCCACAAACAGCCATTACAGAAACGTGCCATAAGTTATCCAGAGTCTGGTTTTAAGCATAAGCTGGACAACTCCCCGTATCTTAACAATGTCAAGATATGAACCGTTCTATATCCAATATAGAAACAGAGGCACTGATTTAATTGAACCAGATTCAAATCATGCAGCTGTCTCCAGTGCATGTGAACTAAATGGAAGGAGGCCAATCGGCGTTACTCAACTTAGGAGTGCTACCAATTATGAGTAACCTGAAAGAGAAGCAAGTTCTCTTAATCATTACTATCAACTGAATACCATACACAAGTATCTACATCTTCGATCACCTTGAAGAATCCCGATACTTGCAATACCTGGTTCTCTACTTTATTCTTATATCTATAACTTCTCAAAACTTAGACCATGTGCTTCTACGAAACACCTGTCTAAGAACCAGAGAAGTCATAAGTAAACAGAATATAGTACGAGGACCAACCCCTCTGTCCTAATGGACACTGGACAATATACAATACTCTGTATAAGTCCCCTGAGTCTAGTGACTCATTCACTGTGTGTCGTAGGTTGAAAACTGTACTTATGGTTAAGAAGAATTACACCGCTGTTCAATGCTCCTTACCTAACCATCCACTGATATAGGTAAATGTCAAAGACATAATTTCAAAAAGTATATCTCACTCTATAAAAATAGACGTAAAGATATATCAATTTGAAATTGGTGCACAACAACGGATATTCAAAACCAAATATTTGCCGACCGGCAAACAACCCAGGTGGCTTCCTCAAATATCACCAATTCCAACGAATCCCGATATAATGAGGATGGTCTCCTAATTCCAAATAACTTACTCCCACTCATCATCTGTAAAACCATGCAGATATGAGACTCATACCTGGTAAATACATACCCTAGAGCAAGTGTCTAATTGGGAAATCAGTTTTCTTTTAACAGTACACAGTGAAACTGAAACATTGAAATGTTTCGATGGGGTATCCTGGTATTCCTAGTAATGCCTCTTCCATTATCCATATTCACAACTATAACCGTATAATTCTTTGCCACTTCTCCAAATCCCTTTATATGTCTTTAGTCATTACCTTCTGTACACCCCTTTAAGCCAAATGGTTTTCTTCATTCCCTACCGTTCGGCACCAGCCTATGGTTTGGAAGAAGACTATCCAATAAGCATAAAGGGTGTACTGTCCTAATCCTAGGAGCACTCGCAACGCGAGAGAAGGTGAAGATAAAAGACACCTGAATGTACTTTATTCATATTTCTCCTGAACCAGGATCCATCCCCAAACTGGAACAAGTTCCTTTCGAGTTCGTATATAACCATACGATGGATTATCTAATAAACTGGGATCTTCGTAGTGATACGGAGTGTCCTGGAGAAATACAAAGGTGATTTAGGATTGGCGAAGAACTACTTGGTTTGGTCATGAATAGCAGTCGCAATTTACTTTGCCCTCTTACTAATCCCTTGCTTTGTCTGAACTTAATACCTTCTGTACACCGTTTAGGCTAACTGGTTTTCTTCATTCCTTACCGGTCGGCACCGGCCTATGGTTTGGAAGAAGACTATCCAATTTGCGTAATAGGTGTACTACTCCTAAACCAAGGAGTACTCGCAACCTGAGAGAAGGTGAAAAGAAAAGACAACTGAATAGTCCTATCCGTTTTCTCCAGAACCAGAAACAATCCTCGAAGTCCTTCGAGTTCGTATATAACCATACGATGGTTTTGTCCAATGGAAGTGGACGTTCGTAGTAATATGGGGTGTCCCGGAGAAAAGGGTAAAAGTAGGAGTGGCAATGAGGTTTGCAACTCTGACAATCCAAAGGCCAGTGTTAAGAAGGTTCGGTCAACTTGGTCACTGAGTCATAGTCTAGGGTCAGGTCAATGGTCTCTGCCAAAGAGAGAGAGAAAAGAAACACTCAGCGTGCACTCTAACCTAGATCAGAATGGTTATCATTTTATCTAATCTGGAAATCTCCCACTGTAACGTCAAATTCTTCCCCAAACCTGAAAGAAGAATTAGCCGGGATCACCCGAGGAGTAAACCAACTCATCAGTGGGAATCGGGATCCAACTATCATCGCATGATAACGTGACGGAATCCGCTCACGCTATCATACTCCAAAAGGTATGCGCATATCTGGCAAGTTTCAGTTCTTTTGAAACTCCCGATGTGATTTTTACCCCATGCTCTTATGACCTTGACTTTGGCCAACAAATCATAAGTCACATGTCAAGTTCTACCCGTCATTCTCCAGGTTGATTTGAATCCACCCGTACCTACCCTTGTCTTTGGCCAACAAGGCAGTACGACTGTTCCAAACCAACGCATCTATCTATGCTGCATATGAATAACCAACAGCTACCAAACACTGTGCCTTGACTTTGGCCAACAAACACAGCTTGAATACTATTGACTACCCATATGAAACGAAGGAGGGCTACGAATGGTTTCTGGCGAAAACCTTTAACGTAATGAACTTGATATCGTTGAAGGAACGAATAGCTTTTTAGAAAATATAGTGACGAAAACCTTTACTAAAGAGGTCACTCCCGGTGAAGGGATCTCGGCTCTTTCCCCGTAGAATGAGGTGCAGGATATTCCAACTGAATACCACGGTGCAAAGCAAAAGTAATCGGCTATAGTGAAGTTAATGCCCTGACGCAAACTTTTTGTCCAAAGGGTCACTCCCGGTGAAGAGATCTCGGCCTTTGCCTCGTCGACTGAGGAGCAGGATATTCCAACTGAATACCACGATGCAAAACAAAAGAGAACGTCCTTGCAATAACAGCTTTTTTTTTGAAAAGTGTTCCAACAACATCAGATTAGGTTTGTTTTTAACTTGCATTGATCCGAATCAACGCAGTCCCATCAATTGATCACACCACAAAGAATGAAAATATACTGATGTACGTATATGCCATCCACATTCGCCACTGGGTCCCGTCATTACCTGTTAGGTTAGCTAACTAACGACAGAGCGGGGACTGGACTAGCGCGGATGCAAAACATATACAACATCTACTAATATATATACCAATATATTATATTTCGCTCAAGGCGTGATAAAATGCAACATCACCGAAATGTACAGCATCACAGAACAATACAGATAGATATCTGGGATCCCCGGGTTTCACAGAGCCACTACTGAAACCCGACGTTCCCCTGGTCGTGTGGATAGCATGTGCAATGAAATCCTAGACCCCTACGGGCGCGGCAAGTTACCCGTCAAAACCTGAAGCGAGGCAGCCCTCTTCAGTGCCGTGAATGGACCACCCAGCACTTCACGGAATCCGGTAACTTGGGCACCCCTCCTGGGTCAACCTGTACCCCCTACGAGTGCGGCGAATAGCCCGCCAATTCCAGAGTGAAGCCCCCTCCGTCTCAATTCCATGAGATGCGGGTCCGTTGCCCTCTAGAACCCGGCCATCCGTGCACCCCTCCGCGGGGTAATCCTAGTACAGAAAGTAAAATATACATACAACGGGTACATCGACCGCAACCTGGCCGTGCCCCAAAATAATAATACAATCAGGCGGTGACGGCAGTCCACATGTCGGACGCTCGCCCCGCAATATCAAATGTATATAATACAACCACAACTGTACTAGCATTGCATCCAGGCTATCCCCCACGACCGATCCGCAACATCACAGCATAACACAGAACATCAACGTGAAAATCACGTTCGCAAATCCGTCTAACCGGGCTATAGCAGTTAGACTGGATTTACCGATCAAGTGACATTCACGGTCGCAGATATAATGTAAATACTGTGAAATAATGTGTTTAAAATATCCGACTGATTAAATTTAACAAGTGGGCCCCAAGTACTACTGTAGCACATCAAGAAAATCTGGGCCTAAAATTAATATTCCAAAAATCCAATTTTCACCCCAGAAAGATACTGTAGAAATTTGGTACAGCCATCTCATCATTGTGCGGCGGAACCGCGGCCCAAAGGGGGGTTTGGCCGCGGTTCCGCGCTCCCATAGACGAATTACTGTATCGAATTTTTACAGGACCCTTAGATATTCCAGTACATCACTTTTCTGTAACCTGAAAAATTTTCGACTCCAAAAAATTTCAATAGAAAACTGATGTGAACAAAAACGCGGATTTTGGAATTTTGGTCGATCGGAAATGTAAACACATTAAACAAAGCTAGACTAAGTTAATGGCGAGGCTCTGATACCACTGTAAGTGCACGGCGGCGCCCCGGCCGTCAAACCGATGCCGGAATGCGGAAGCGGTGATAAACTTTAATTTTGCGAACTTAGCAAACCGGCACCACCACGCACTAAACACCCGGATCGGGCCATTAAACTAGATCTAGCTAACTACAAGACGGGTTAGAGATATACCGAGTGATCCGAGTCCTCCGGTCTTCTCGTCGTCGTCCCGATCTCCTGCGGAAACTCCGGTCGTCGCCTCCTCGCCGGAAGAGTACCACATCGCCTGCATCTTTTACGGGCTCCCACCTCAATACCGAGGCAACTAGGGCGCGAAGCTGGCAAGTCGACGCGTCCAAGATTTGCTGTAGGCTGTGTAGGGTTGTGTCTCATTTAGGGTTTTGTTGCCTTTGTAGATGGAGGAATGAGGTTGAGAAATGAACTTGGGAATTTTGGTGGCAATGGAAAAATGATATGAATGATAATTTTCCCACCCTCACAAAATGATCCTCTCTCTTCTTCCCTTCTCAAATTGTGGCCGGCCTATGAAAGGAAATGGTGGAGGGAAAGCATCATGTATAAGGGAGGTGAGTGTAGTAAAAGTAAGGGGATGACCACAACCCTAAAGAAATGATAACAATCTCACATCAAACTCTAATCAACTCTAATCACCATAAAGCAAGTGATAAGAAGGAAAAAGAATCTCATCATGAAAAACTATCATGATGCCACCAATATGCAAGAAAGCCCTCCACAAAATGTTATTTGCAAACTTGCAAATAACACCCTCCATCAAAAAAGTCCGGCCGGGAAAGAACAAAGGAAAACCGGACGGAACGGAATGCAAACTGGCAACTCCAGAAAACTGGTCCCGTAATAAATTATAGGAAAACCCCGATACTGTGCATACACACCCGCATCTGTATTCCAACCGAATACAAATGCAATGAGACAAAATCTACACTGTACTATACTAGGATCCGGCTTAAACCAAAGCCGGCTAGTAATATCCGTCCGATCCTGATCCGTTCAATACCGCACGTATCTGATCGAACCCTGCCATATAACCATACGGCCTCTAGTACAAACTGTCCGATCCTGATCCGTGCAATACCGCACGTATCTGATCGGACCCTGCCATATCTCCATACGGCCTCTACAGCTTTTCGCCCGAAACTTGAGTAACTGAAAGTGTGGTGGACTCTAAAGACTCGTCAATACTATGGCTGTGGATTTAACCACTAGCACGTCAGAGGTATAAGCCAATACGTGACGGGCCACCAGCTATTGACCAAAAGGGACGTCGATGAGCGAACTCATCCTGACACCCTACTGAGCCTGTCAATGACAATATCCGTACAGTCCGGTCCGTTCGTCTATGAGCATCGCATGGCGGGCCTAGGGGGTTGGTAAAAGTCAGACCCCCAAAAGCGGTACAAGTCGTGTCGGAGTGTAGCCCAGAACACCCTGAGATACTACTGGAATACCTACCAGTAAATCTCCTGCCTTGGCCAAGGACTTCGTGTAATGGCTCTCCTAGACACAGCGCGACCTCACCCCCAATACCGGGAGAGACGAACCCCTGAAGATCCGCTCACTGCCTCCATGTGGCTCGGGACTGTACCCAACTAAAACCTGTTTGCACGACTCCTTTGAGCCATGGTAGGGTAGTAATCAAAGCACAGTGGGAACTCACACGAGACAAATGACGATCTCAGGTCGATGAACTAACCTGTACACAGGTCACCAGGGAACTGCTATCTGACATCTGGTATAAGACCAACTAGCATGTTCCCGGCGAGTCCTGTCCGGTGTACTCATAACCCAATGAGCACCTGTATACATCTTAGGTGAACCAACTGACACCAGTGGCTTGTGAGACCGGCCACCGCCCCTCGTCGGGGTCTCGACTGTATACACTAGTCTACTAATGGAGTATCGATGCCCTGTCTCGAAACTCCTACGACTAGGGACCTTTTAAGGATGTGCTTATAGACTACCAGCTCCCACGTATATGATCGCCCTCATACTGCTGGCAGTCAAGCAAGAATCCTAGGGGCTCTATCAACGTGTAATAGCGACCTGTCAGATCACCTAAAGCAGTACACGATGATAAAGATAAACCAGATAGCATACTATCATCTCGAGTAAGACTGTCCTACCGGGATAGGTCCTCCCTCAATCATTGCAATCACGTGCCTGTGATCCAATAATTGACTCCGAGGACACTATCTCCAACAAAGAATTGGTGGAACTTCAAGATTCAATAACCCCGGACGAGCCTAAACCACTTTGCAGATCTAGTAGGATTTCTCATCCACCCGAGGGATACTACGTTTTTCTCATAAACAGAGATCGAGAGGATTGCATCTTGGAAGAAAATGATCCTACTAGTTTCAAGCAGGCCATTATCAGTAGGGACTCTGATAAATGGCTGGATGCTATGCGATTCGAAATGGAGTCCATGTACACCAATAAAGTGTGGACCTTGGATATTGCTCAACTTGGGGTAAAACCCGTTGGATGCAAATGGATCTACAAAAGAAAATTTGGTGTAGATCGACAGATGGAAACCTATAAGGCTAGAATTGTTGCAAAAGGTTTTTGTCAAAGACCATGTGTGGACTATGACGAAACCTTTTCTCCAGTGGCTATACTCAAATCCATTCGAATCCTATTTGCCATTGCTGCTTTCCATGACTATGAAATCTGGCAGATGAACGTAAAAACGGCTTTTCTAAACCGAAGTTTGGAAGAGTACGTTTATATGGATCAGCCGGAAGGTTTTGTAGACAGTGGGAGCAGCGGAAAGCTGTGCAATTTGCTTAAATCCATTTATAGATTAAAGCAGGCATCGCGGAGCTGGAACATCTGTTTTGATGAAACAGTCAAGGAATTTGACTTCATCAAGAACAAGGATGAGCCTTGTATATATAAGAAGATTGTAGGACGAACTGCCGTATTCCTTGTCTTGTACGTGGATGACATTCTTTTGATAGGAAATGATATTCCTATGCTATAATCGGTCAAGTTGTTCTTGTCACAAAGGTTCTCCATGAAAGACCTGGGTAATGCCTCGTACATTCTGAGGATTAAGATCTACAGAGATAGATCCGGGAGATTATTAGGACTTTTACAGTCCAGGTACATAGAGACCGTACTAAAGATTTTAGTATGGAATATTCCAAGAGCGGCAACATACACACATTACACGGAATCACCCTCTCCAAAGAGATATCTCCCAAGACTGATGAGGAGAAGGTTCGCATGAGCACTATACCCTACGCCTCGACAATAGGATCAATAATGTATGCGATGCTATGTGCCAGACCAGATATAGCTTACACGCTTAGCATGGTGAGCTGGTATCAGTCAAACCCAGGTGAGAACCACCAGACAGCAGTGAAGAACATTCTTAAGTACCCGAGAAGGACTAAAGAACTGCTCCTGGTATTCGGTAATGGGGACCTCCAGGTGGAGTCCTTTACCGATTTGAGCTTCTAGAGTGACAAGGATGACAGCAAGTCTGTCTCGGGTTTTGTGTTTACCCTCAATGGAGGGGCGGTCTGTTGGAAAAGCTCCAAACAGGACACCATCGCAGACTCGACGATGGAGGCTGAATACATTGCTGCCAACGATACCGCAAAAGAAGTCGTCTGGATTAAGAAGTTCATTACTGAACTTCATGTGGTTCCATCCATTGTTAATCCAATACCTTTGTATTGCGACAACAATGGAACTATGGCTTTAGCGAAGGAACCACAGTCCCATCAGAAATCCAGATACATCTTGAGGCGGTATACGTGATCAGGGAGATCGTTGATCGCCTGGAGATCGAGGTACGAAGAGTGGACACAAAAGACAACACGGCGGATCCATTCACCAAGTCCCTTCCTCAAACACAGTTCAAGAGACTATTTAAGATGTTGGATATGCAATACGCCAACAACTGGCCCTAGTGAAAACGTTGGGTACTCGATACGCCAATATATGGCCTTAGTGCAAGTAGGAGAGTGTTGGATATATATGCCCTAGGGACATTATTGTATATGTATACATGTGGATGCTTGGACATATGTATGTACAGGACAATCTTGCTCGATATGATAGTATGCTATTTGTTTTGTCTTTATCTTAATATGTGCATATGTTTTACTTGTTATTTTGTATCATTTATACATGTTGATAAATCCCGTAGGATCATTGCTTGACTACCTGCATTGTGATGGCGATCATACTTTTGGGAGCTGGGTAGTCGATAAGCACATCCTTAAAAGGTCCCTAGTTGTGGGAGTATCAAAACTGGGCATCGATATTCCGGAATAGACTGGTGTATACGTTTCTAGACCCCGACGAGAGGCGATGGTTGGTCCCATAGCCATTGGTCTTTCGCACCTAAGATCGTATACAGGTGCTCACTGGGGGTGAGTACACTGGACGGACTCGCCGAGAACTTTTAGATGGTACTATACCTATCGTCAGATAGCAGTTCTCAGGTGGCAAGAGTACAGGTTAGTCTTCAGGCCTGAGATCTTCATTTGTCTCATGTGAGCACCCACTGTACTTTGATTACTACCCTACCACAGATCTACTGAGTCGTGCAAACAGGTTTTGGTTGGGTACAGTCCCGAGCTACATGGAGGCAGTGAGCGATTGTTGGGGATTCGTCTCTCCCGGTATAGGGAGTTGATATCGCACTGTGTTCGATTGGCCAGCACCATAAGACCTTGGCCAAGGCAGTTGGGATTTACTGACAGGTTGATCAGTAGTTTCCCGGATTGGTCCTGAGCCACATCGGCACGAATTATCGGGTTATTAGGGTCTGACGTTTACCACCCCCTAGACCCGGTATATGATACTCACGGACGAAAAGATTAGACTGTACGGAGATTGTCATAGATAGGCTCAGTAGGGATCTGGATGAGTTTGCTCGTCGGCCTTCCTTTTCGACAGGTATCCGGGTAGCCGTTACGTATAGCTAGTGCCGCTGACATGCTTGTGGTTATGGATTTATCTAGTAACTCACTGCCGACGTACTGTTGAGTCTTTAGAGTCCCACATAAAGGATTTCCCTGGTTCATGCGAAATGATCTAGTGGCCGTATTGGATACGTACAGGGTTCTGATCGATTGATTGTACTAGTTACCCGGACATTCGATCGGACAGTTGATAATACTAGCAGGCTTAGGATTGAGCCGGATTATTAAATCAGGTATTGATTTAGTAATTTACATATACGTATTTCGATATGTATATTCTAGTATTATGTTCTTTGTGTTATTCTATCTCTTTGGGTATTCGTATTTTGATATGAATACAGGTATGTATATACAGTAGAGTGTAATCCGTATTTATACAGAAAATATTCTAGAAGGTAGACACCTCATTTTAGTTTTATCCATTTATCTTTAAAAAGAAAATGAGGTGTAAAATTGGTAAGGGGAGTATGGTGAGAACCATGCTTCAATAGTATTGACAAATGAATTTTCAATTCATTTGTGCAAACTATTCAAGCATGATTGGATTTTTTATATTGGAAATATAGTTTTACAAAACTATGGTTGGTTTTTCTCTCTCATGGTGAATCATTCATTCTCACCATTTGCTTCACTCTCTTCACTACTTTTCTTGAGCTCCTCCACCTTCACCTTCAACCTCCTCTCTACAATCTCATGTGTTGAGAATCAAGAGAGGAGGTGAGATAGATACACACATAGAACCTTACACTACATCCTAGACACTTTAGATTAGCAATCTAAAGTCTCTAGTTGCTCCACTTGACTCTTAGTGTGGAGCTAGAGCCATGGACTACATCCCTCGGGTGGATCATCATCGACGGAGGGAGACCGGCGATCAAGCTCGATCCAGGAGAACTTAAGGAGCAAGGAAAGACGAACAAGCTTGATCAAGGTGATCTCTAGGAGCAAACGAAGAGGATAGAAGACCGAAGGACACGAACCCTTTGGTGAGAAACTTCTATCATAGTAGTTAAAGATCTCCTCATGTTAGCTAGTTTTGGTTTATAGTAGATTCTAGGACGGGTTATTTTAGCGCCAGTTTTGAACCCTGAAAAAATTTTGTTCTGCAAAGACCACGGTAGATGGTCAGGGTGATAGGAAATCCCAACACATATGCTGAGTCTTTTCTTTTCTCTCTCCTAATGGCAGATACCAATGACGGGACTTAAGCTTCTGTTAGAGAAAAATAAACTGATGAGACCGAATTACATTGAGTGGCTGAAGAATGTGACTATTGCCCTTACCTATGATAAGGTTGCATACGTCCACACTGCATCCGCCCCCTCCATCATAGGTCCTGATTCCTCTATTGAGAATAAGGAGATCCACAAAATATAGGATATCGATTGCGCCACAGCAAAGTGCCTCACATTGGTTTCAATAGACAATATGAATCAGAAGCAACACGAGAAGAAGGATGTGCAATCCATCTTTCTCCATACAATATCGTTGTATAGGAAGCAAACTCATACTCTTCGCTACGAGGCCTCACAAAAATTGTTTCAAATGTGGATGGCTGTTGGTACATCTGTAGGAGATCATGTCCTAAAGATGATAAGCCTTATTGAAGAGCTTGATAACCTGGGATAGACTATGGATAATGAACAATATATTGATAATTTTCTACAGTCTCTCCCCCTACCTATGCTCAGTTTGTAGTAAACTTCAACATGCACGACATGGTGAAGCCACTTCCTGAACTCCTCAATATGTTGAGGAGTGCGGAGAGCCTCAAAAAGGAGAAAACTCCTGCTCTACTTGTTGGGAAATCTTCCTCCTCTATCCCAAAAGCAAAAGCTAAAGGAAGGAAGAAGAAGAAACCCACCAAACCGAGAGGTGGAGTTAAAAAGGCAAAAGGGAAATACAAATCTGGGGCTGTGGGATCAGAGAAGGGTGAATGGTTCTATTGTCACAAGACGGGGCATTGGAAAAGGAATTGCACTGAGTACCTCGTTGATATAAAGAAGAAGAAACATGATGATGCTTCCGCTTCAGGTGTGTTTGTCACCGAAAACTCTTTTTCAATGAACTCTGTATCCTGGGTATTAGATACCGATTCAGATTCTCACATCTGTAATTGCGTGCAGGGGTTGCGAAATAGTATGGTTTTGAAAAAGGGAGATCATACTCTCCGCGTTGGGAATGTCTCAAATGTTGATGCTGCATTAGTAGGAGAGTATCAGCTAGGGTTGCCTTCAGGGTGTATATTGATTTTGAATCCTTATTATTTTGTACCAACTATGTTATGTAATATAATATATGTATCTTTGTTAGACAATGAAAGATATCATTTTGTGTTGCAAAATAATGTTATGAACATTAACCTATATCAACTTTTTTTATGGTATACTAAATAACAGAATCTACGTCCTGAATCAACACACATCCAACACATGAACAAAAGAAAGATTTCAGACATAAATGAAGTATTCTTATGGCATTATAAACTTGGTCATATTAACGAAACAAGACTAACCAACCAACATAAAGATATATATTTGAATTCGTTTGAATATATATCGTATGCGACTTGTCAGTCTTTTATCAAGTGTAAAATGACCAAAACTCCGTTTACTGGAAAGATACATATTTGAATCCGTTTGAATATATATCTTATGTAACTTGTCAGTCTTGTATCAGGGGTAAAATGACCAAAACTCCGTTTACTAGACACGGAGAGAGGGCTACTAAACTCCTAGGCCTCATACATAGTGATGTATATGGACCAACGTCTACACATGCAAGAAGCAGTTATTCATACTTCATAACTTTTACTAATAATTTCTTGAGATTCGAACACGTGTTCTTGCTGAAACATAAGTCTGAAGCTTTCGAAAATTTCAAGGAGTATAAAATTGAACTAGAAAAACAAAATAGATTGAGCATCGAGAAACTTCGATCAGATCGAGGTGGAGAGTACTTAAGTACAGAGTTCCTTAACTTCCTAAAAGAGAATGGGATTCTCTCTCAGCTCACTCCTCCGTACACACTACAGCACAACAGTGTTTCAGAGCGAAGGAATAGTAGCCTATTAGATATATTACGCTCTATGATGAGTGAGGCTGAGTTACCACTTTCCTTCTGGAGGTATGCATTAGAGACTACAGTATACCTATTGAATAAGGTTCCGACCAAATCCGTGTCTAACATTCTATATGAGATATAGTGTGGGAAGAGACCGTCTCTTAAACGAGTTAGGATATAGGGTTGTCCTGCTTTTTTCAAAAAGCAAAATTCAGACAAACTCGAGACACGATCGGTTTTGTGCAAGTTTGTAGGATATCCAACCACAATCCACAAGGAGAAACAAAGAGTGTTTGTTTCTCAGTATGCCACATTTTGAGAAAATGAGATTTTTACAAATGATACAATTGGAAATAAGGTACAACTGAAAGAAATTCCAGAACCACAAACTACTACTGACGATTTGGTTGAACCTGAAGCTTCAATAGAACCCGAAGAACCTCGGTCACTCCGTAGATTTAGTAGGTCTTCTCACCTACCAGAGAGATACTACGGTTTCCTCATTGATGGTTATAGAGAAGATTGCATCATGGAAGATGACGACCCTACTAGTTTTTAGCAGGCTATCACGAGTAGTGACTCGGTGAAGTGGCTGGATGTTATGTGATCCGAAATGGAATCCATGCACACCAACAAAGTATGGATTTTGGACGTTGCACCTCCTGGAGTAAAACCCGTAGGGTACAAATGGATCTTCAAGAAGAAGATTGGTGTGAATGGACATGTAGAGACCTATAAAGCTAGACTTGTAGCAAAAGGTTTTCGTCAAATACCAAGATTGGACTATGATGAGACCTTTTCTCCAGTAGCTATATTTAAATCGATTCGGATCCTACTTGCTATTGCTGCTTACTATAACTATGATATCAGGCAGATGGACGTTAAAAGTGCATTTCTAAATGGTGATTTAGAATAATGTTTTTTTGTGGATCAACTAGAGGGCTTCATTGACAGTAGGAGCAGCAAAAATGTATGAAAGTTGCTTAAATCCATTTATAGATTAAAGTAGGAATCATGGAGTTGGAACATCTGCTTTGATGATATGATCAAAAAGTTTGATTTTATTAAAAATGTATATGAACCTTGCATTTATAAGAAAATTGTAAGGAGTACAGTCACATTCCTTGTATTGTACGTGGATGATATTCTCTTGATAGGAAATGACATTCGTATGCGACTGTTCCCCTCCGAATGGCGGCCAAGACATGGAGACGTCTTGCCTGAGATTCGGGGCAGATGCTATTTGGTTTTATCCGTCCACCTCTCCGAAGATGCCAAGTTGATTTATGGCACCGTGTATCGAAGGTTTAGACGGATGCGGCCGATGTAGCAGACTTCGTCAGATTCCCCCTCGCTTGAGGGGTTTTTGATTGTGGGGACGCTCTTCCCTGCAGGCGCAAGCCCCTGAAGTTAATTACGCTACCGCATCGCGGTAACAACTTTCTCCTTCTCCAGATGTTCACTTCGTGTCGTGGGTGTTTGTTTTTTTTGTGGTTGCCCGTGGATTGTATACGGAGACTAATTTATGTCGTCGCCCGTAGGACGTGGATTAGTCCAAATCCGTATTTTCTTAGAGTTGGGTTTGGGGTTTTGGTTTGAGGATACGCTAGCCATATTTGAGGCTAAGATCAAATCAAACGTTTGTTAAGGAACGTTAGTCTAATTTGAGACTAAGATCAAATCAAACGTTTGTTAAGGAACGTTAGTCTAATTTGAGACTAAGATCAACTTAACGGGATCGTTTAGATCCAACAAAAGAGCATTTGGGCTCTATTGTTCTAGTTTAGGGACGTAGTGGTCCATTGCATGTATGACCGTCGGGACCCGTCACCTCTCTGACGACGTTGAAGGATTACAACGACAGGTGTCAGAGGAGTTCAGAGATATACCCTTGAACCAAAGTCGAATGGGGGTCTTATAGTCCAGTTTGGGACTAAAATCTTTTTGGAGGTTTAAGGATACGTTAACCATATTTGAGGCTAAGATCAACTTAAACGGGATCGTTTAGATCCGAAAAAAGAGCATTTAGGGGTTCTATTGTTCCCGTTTAGGGACGTAGTGGTCCGTAGGTAGTTTAAGGACATTGCGGTCCATTGCCAGTTTAGGGACATGGTGGTCCATTTCCAGTTTAGGGACATGGTGGTCCATCGTTCCCGTTTTGAGGACGGATATTAGTTTAAGGACGCATTAGTCCATGAGCTTAAGGACGCTTAAGTCCATGGGTTTAAGGACCCCATAGTCCGTATGGATGTGTTTAAAGACGCATTAGTCCATTAGTTTAAGGACGCATTAGTCCGTGAGTTTAGGGACCCCACAGTCCGTATTTTGGTTTAAAGACGCATAAGTCCGTGAGTTTAAGGACGCACCAGTCCATGAGTTTAAGGACCTCACAGTCCGTATTATTGGTTTAAGGACGCATAAGTCCATTAGTTTAAGGACCCCACAGTCCATATCGATGTGTGGTTGTCGGGACCCGTCACCTCTTTGACGTCGTTGAAGGATTACAACGATAGGTGTCAGAGGAGTTCGGAGATTTACCCTTGAACCAGATGTAAATTGATTTAAGAGAGCAGTCGTGCTCAGTCAATTTAATTTGAGGACTTACGGCCATGATTGGGCTAAGTCCAGTTGAAAATGTTCAACGTTTTTATTTATCTTTGGCCTATTAGGCCTGTGCTAGGGCTTTGCCCCTGCACTGCATTTTATTTTGGCCTGTAAGGCCTATTTGATTTGGGCTCTGTCCCTTTTTAAATGATGCACTACATCTGTTTTGATCTTGACAGACCTTTGTTTGGGCTTTGCCCTTTTTTTAAGATAATGCATTGCATTTTATTAGGCCTGTTAGGCCTTTTTTAATTGGGCCCAGCCCTTCTTTAAATAATGCAGCGTATTAATTATTTGACAGTGGCCATGTGGCCTGTCAGGCGCTTTGCGCCAATTAATGAACGCAAGCGCTTGTGGAGGTGACACGTGTCACGCTCTAGTGAGCGCAACCGCAGTGCGCTGCGCTGTTGCGCTGCTGACACGTGGCGCGCTCTGGTGAGTTGCGCCAATTTCATAGAGCAATGCTCTATTTTAAAAGCGCATAGCGCAAGTAGTTTTGGAGCTGACACGTGGCGCTCTCTGGTGGCTTGCGCCAACCCAAGAGCGCAACAGTGCAGATTTACAAGTGCAAGGCTCTGTTTTAATATCCAATTTTGGATTCAAGAAAAGAATCTTTTAAAGATTCCAGAACCAATGGTTCATAAAAAAAAAGGCAATGCCTTTGTTATTTATTATATTTTTTATTGAAGATCCTTGATCTTGTTCTTAGATCAATGATCTTTTCAGAAGAAGTTTTTCTTTTTATAAAGGTTTTACCTTCTTTTTCTTTCTGAGTTTTTCAAACTTTTCTTTTTAAGAGTTCTCTGAATTCTCTCTCTGTTTCTGTGTTTCTGTCTCTGTTTCTCTATCTCTGTATCTTTTGGAATTGGGGTCTAAGGGCCTTTATATAGTGCCCATTATTTGTTAAATTCGTTAAAGAGATCATTCTTTGAGTGATTTGGGGATTTTTCCTCACCGTTGGATCTTTGATCCAAGGGCTTCTGTTTTACAGAAGACAATCTTCTTGTTTTAACAAGAACAGAAAGATCTTAATGGAATTTTAATTCTGTTTGGCGCAAACGCACCTGCGCTTGACACGTGTCGCGCAGCGCAGAGCGCAGCGCGACTGCGCTGACACGTGTCGCGCAGAGCGCAGCGCAACTGAAGCGTTGCTTCCATTAATTTTGTTTTAAATAGATCCTTGCTCTGATTGGGTGCGCTGCTTTGGGCGCTGCGCTGACGTATCAGCTTTTGACACGTGGCACGTTACGCGCAGCGCAAGAAATTTGAAGCGTTGCTTCAATTTTTGAATTTTTGAAATTCAAACAGAGCCTTGCTCTGATTGGGGGAAACAAATGCCCCCCACCGTTGCGCTCACGTGGCACACACGTGAGTGCAGCGGTGGCAAGATCCTAGCCATTGGATCAGCTGATGAGTTGAAGGGGCGCAAGCGCCTATAAATAGGACCCTTGGTCCTCAGTAAATAGTTACCATCTTCAGAACTTTTGCTTTCAGAGCCCTGCTCTTATTTTTAAGAACTTTAGAGCCTTGCTCTCGTTTCTTTTCAAGAACTTCAGAGTTCAAATTTTAGAACATTTTAGGTAAAATTCAACTTAAATTAAATTAATTTTAATCAACAGAGCCTTGCTCTTACAGATCTTTGATCTAAAGAAAACCCCTTTGGGGTTTCACCAACAGAGCCTTGCTCTCAAGAATCCATAGATCTACAGAGATCTTGTTTCATGGGTTTTAACCCATGAACAGAGCTTTCCTCATGGATCAAATGTAGATCTTTTTGATCTGAAAAATGAAGAACTCCTAAGAGTTTTCATGGATCTTTAAGATCCCAAATTTTTTAATTTTTTCAAGAGTTAAATTTTTCTTTTGATGGATCTTTCCATCATCATTACAGAGTTAGGCTCATTTAGGGAATTTTATTCCCTTGAGACCAGAGTTTGACAAATGTCACTCTGTGACAGAGCTTTGCTCTTAAAGAGGAGATTTTCTCCTTGTCTCCAGGGATTTCCCATTAATGAGAATATTCTCTTGGAGATCTCTTCGGGATCTCTTCATTAAAAGACAGTCTAATCCAATGATGGGGCTGTCTTATTAACTGATGCACTGTCATCCAGATTTTGTGGGTCCCCCTTTGGTCCCCTACCCACTGCATTGCAGTGTGTTATAAATCTTAAAATGCCAAGCGTTGGAATTACAACACTGACGGCTGATTTTTGTCCCTCCGCAGGAAACATGTCTGCTGATTTGTCTTTCCCGTTTGTTCGCTCGGAGGGAGGATTTCCCCAGGCACCAGTGGACCGAGAGGTGCTCGCTCTCATCAAGGATCATGACCCCGAGCACAAGAACCTTCACCTATGGGGTATGTGGTATAATAAGATCATCCAGGGTCGTCGAAGCTTCGGTTCCGCTACGCCGTCTGAGCCCATATTTTCGATCCCCTATGCGGATGAACCCCCGGTGAAGTATGCCGTGGAGGTCAAAGACTGGAACTCGGATGATCTTCTCCAGCCTGCAATTGGTGCCATTCCCGTGCAGCCGCCGCCGGCAATAGACATTTTGGGGAGGCAAATATGTCAGGGTGAGGCACGCCCTTGGGGACAAGCTTACAACATTGGATTGACCCCGCGACCACCCGCCAGATATTTACAGTGGGCCAGGTACATCCTATCGGCGAAGAGGACTCATCTAATGAAGATTGGTTTGTACTCGGAAATCTACGTCTCGCTTTTTGAGTACCCCTCTCCTCCCACGTGGTTGATTAAGGCTTTCATCGAACAATGGAATATCCCCACTCACACCTTCCTTATGACGGACAGGGAAGTCTCCATCTCCCTGGAAGAGTTTGCTGAAATCTCGGGTCTGCCGATGAGGGGGGAGCATTACGAGGAGCTGCTTCCTCCTGACGAATACGTCTTCGCCACCAAGCCGCTGGTGTTTGATCTGACGCCGGAGAATGCTATTCAGCACCAGTTTCCGGGCTTGGTGAAGGTGCTGAACATATATGAAGGGCTCTATCTAGAATCAGGCGTCCGGGGAGTCAGTTTCGCAGATTTTATCGCCCGCTTCATTCGACCGGAGTTTCTATTGGAGCTGAGCGAGAAGTTTGCCAAGCTTGATGACCCTTTCGGCTTCGGCTTGGACCGTCGACCAACATCGGAGGATGATCAAAGGGATTTTTATCTCCCCGGCACCGCCGTCATGCCCTTGTCAGGAATCGTCGTCCCGGGCATGGATGAGGAGACCTTTTTTGTAGGATTCCTGGGATTGTGGCTGTGCAGCTTCGCGCTCCCCATGCACCCGCGCTACATGCGGCCGTCCGTTTTCTACCCAGCGCATCGGATGGTGGCTGGCCTGCAGTTGACAATAGGAATCGCCGGGTTGGCTCACCTATACAATGGACTTAGCGTGGCGGCGGACGCTAATGAACTTGGGGTGCAGCCTGCTAATTTCCCGATGCACTACTTCACCTCATGGATGGAAATGCATGTGCACGGGGTGTTCGGCGTCTATAAGAGCCCTTCGTTTTTTGATAAGTGCAGACTCCCAAGAGTCATGCGGCTGGTCGGTGCCTCGATCGTGACTACGCCTCCGCGGGAGGCTAGGGGGTTGCTCCTTCATCCACACCTGGTCGAAGCGAAGATTTCTTTTTTGGATAAAGTCATAACTATAGGCTCAGAGACCTCCAAGTCGGTGGTGGCGCTGCGTGACGACTTCAAGGACGGGGCCTCCGTACTGAAAGCCCGAGAGATCCTTCACCTCTACTCCATTCGGTCGGGATACCTGGTGTTCAGGCAGAACGAGACGGCGCTTTTCATGAGGTATAACCCCCACCGGTTCGGCCAACAATCAAGCTATCACCAGGGTATCCCGCTGGAGGCGTTTTTGGAAGAACCCGCGGCCAGCAGGGAGGGGATACGGAGCGCAATGCACCATTTCATGCGACTGAACATGGGCTCCTACTTCTTCATCAACGAGCCAAGCTGCGTTCCTAAGGTCCTCAACGCGTACGTGGCTTGGTACGCCCACGCAATGGGTCCAGTTATCCATATGGAGAAGCGCATGCTGGTTGACCGCAAGGGTGCGCCTCCCGGCGGCGACCGTAAGGCTCTTCTGAAGCCAAGGACCCCGGTCGTTCCTCCGCTGAAAGATGCCGGAGCTGGGCCACCGCGCGTGTTGAGCCCTCCGCACGGATTGCCGCATCGCGATACTGTGGATGCGCCACCAGCCCCCCGTGCTCCAGTAGAGACGGTAAATGTGGTTTCGCCGGAGTCCGGTGTCGGCGCGGACATTGGGACCTGCCACCCTAAGGTGCCTGCGAAACGCAAATTGATCTTGGGTGCACCCGGGGCTCGCGTGCAGAAGAGGAAGAAGAAGTCGATCCTCTCTGCTGACGTTGCGTTCGGTCAGGAACCTCATGCTCCCTATAGCGAGGGCTTGGGCGAGTACGGGACCAACAAAGGATTAGTTATACCGCCAGATGACACTGATCTGGCGGCCACCATCGCAGCTTCAGAGCGATTGGCGAGGCGCGACGCATGGCTACCTAAGCTTGCACAATCGGGTAATCACTAGTTGCATTTTTTTTACTACATCGTACTTTTATTACTGTCTTTGACTAATGCTTTTCCCCTCTTCTCTTTAAACAGGCATCACCACTGAAGAAGCTATCGCTGCTTCCCTCAAAACTTTTCAAGAGGAGGAACGACTCAGAGCATCCTTAGGCCTCGGTACATTTCGATTCATTAAGTCTTTATTCTCCTTTGTGGCGGTCAATCTAACCTTTTCTTTGTCTTATTGCAGGGACCGCGGGATCTTCTGCGCATGCCGATGCGGGGGCTCTTCCCGAGCCAGCTATTGAAGTCCCGACCTCTTCAGGGCTACCGCGAGAGACCCGACTTGAGGAGCCGATGAGAGATGCCTTGAAGGCTCTGGAGGCAACTTTAAACGAGGACGACGACACGTTGATGAAGGAAGCTTCGAAGAGGTCCGTTGTGACGGCTCGGGAGGAGAGGAAGCGGTTGAGGTGCGAGGCGAAGGAGCGTAGAGCTGCTTTGGCCGTGAGAGCGGGCCCAAGCACTGTTCCTCGTGCTGCTACCCCTTCAGAAGAGTCTCCGGTCGCCTTGTCTACTACTCACAGACAGGCGGCGCAGTTCGGGAGACCAACGATCGATCCTCCTCAGGTAATGTGTCTCTCGAGACTTTGTTGTAAGAATTATACAACTATCGGTTCTCATACATCTTTTCCTGCAGGGCCAAGCCCAACCGAAGGGGAGGCGGAAACCGTCGAGCCTAAGGGAACAGAGGAAGAGATACCGGCTGAACCCGAGCCGACGGTGGGCGATGTCGTCGGGGTTGCTGGACCCGAGCTAAGGGCTGAGGAAACTGTGCCAGAGAAGGCCGTCAATGCCGAGCCCGAGGTAGTGGCAAATGAGATGGTTGTTATAACTGAGTCTGGGGCAGCAGCAGACGAAGCGCCTGAGACCGGCGACCTCATGGCGACGGCGAACGAGACAGCAGCGAACGCCGAGCCCGAAGAAGTAGCGGGTGAGATGGACATGACTCTCGAGGACAAGCCAGCCGCTCTTTCTCAAGAGTCTGGCAATGCTCCAATCATCGCTCTCCCCGTTTACGGTCCTCCGCCATCTCCTGGCCGCGCGAGCACGACGATAGCCTCTATAGAGTCGGGTGATGAGGCCACGGGAGGTGGACTCATGTCGATGGAGGAGGGGGACGCCTCTGTTTCGGCTGGCGGCTCATCAGGTAAATTTTGAGTTACTGTCCTTTTTTTTTATCTTGCAATCCTTCGTGACAGGTGTATCCTCGTTTTTAATGCAGGTGCGGCCAGTGTTGATGCTCCATTGCTCGAGGGGGCGCCGTCAGCTATTGCCTTGGCGGTGGCCACCTCTCAGCCTTCTCTCGTACCATCACAGATGCTGGAAGGTATGGATTCGTGACCCGTCAATTTCAACTTTCGGCCGCATGATCTATGTACTGATGTTGTACTACTGCGTCTTTGCAGGAGTGCTTTTTAATCACCTCTACCAGGTGTTGCACCCGCACTTCTCCTTCCCATCTGAACTCGCTTCTTCCTCCAGCAGCACTGGTGAGTATAGTTTCCTTTTGATGCCTTTCTTTTTTCAGTAATGGAATTATTTCTGACTCTTCCTCTTCCTGATTGCAGTGCTACAAATCGAAGGAGGGGATGAAAGATCGGTCGCGCCACCGGCCCTCCCGGCTTTGCCGCCTGTTGTAGACGGTATAATAAACTATCCCATCGATGACTTTTTCATATTTCTTGAACCGTCATCTGATCGTATTTTATTTTTTCAGCTGTCGTTCCGATTCCGGCGCCCTTTGAGTCTCGCGTCATAATGCCGGCAGGCCCCTTCCTGAGACGTCCGTCTTCAAAGGGTGCCGTAATGAGTTTGGGCATGCTGAGCGGATACGTCGAAGAGCTTGACGCGGATGCTCCCCCATCTGCTGCGGATTTCACTGCGGAGGTTAACCCGATGTTGGCGGCGCTTGTAAATTTTCATGATGAAGGCGTCGTCGAGTCTTGGGTTAATCACTGCAGGGAAATCGAAGTCCGCCTGCATCAATCGGAGTTTATGCGCCCTGCTCCCGAGACCTTAGCCGCAAGCAATCAACGAGCAGCATGGATCGAGCAAAGCGCTTCTTACTTCCGCCACTTGGAACAAGAAGCGGCTTTAAGGCTGAGGGAATACCAAGAGACCTCAAGCGAGACGGCTCGTCTGCGTGCTGAGGTTGAGGTGAACGCTGCCCAGGTGAAGGCTATCATCAAGGGCCTTCTAGAATGTATCTCAAATGGGCTGAACCTGAAGCAGAAGCTCGATGCCGCCGAGAGTGATGCCCAAGGCCGTGAAGCAACTCAGCAGGCCGTTGGGGAGCATCTTGCATCCTTCTTGCAGCAGCGGGCTCAAGTGGAAGCAGAACTGGCGGTGGTGGCCGATCAGGAGAAAGCAATGAAGGAAGTGCGCGAACAATTGTTAGGGCTTTTCAAGACGCTTCCTTCCCAGTAGCTGCCCTTGTATTGATATACTTGTAAAAAATTTCTTTTTCGAATAAGATGTATCCATTCTTTATTCTTTTATATGATTCACCTTGTACTTGATTGAATTAATGAATAAAGATACACATTTTTTCTTTGCAATGTCATGTATCATTTCTTTGCTTTCTCCCTTCTCTTATTATCAGCATGCTGTCTTAATAAACATGGTTGACAGATAATAGAGTAAGCATCTTGGTTTCTTCAAGAGATAGCGATAGCTTAGGCCGCAGGTTCAGACTGCTGCCAAAGACTTTTCAACTCTATGAGCCGTGAGGGTCTCATAGAGACTTTTCTCCCTACGAATCGAGAGGATCTTGTAGGTGGATTTTCTCCTTAGGAATCGTGAGAATTCCTAAGTGCATTTTCTCTTATAAGTCGTAAGGATCTTATAAGAGAATTTTTCCTTCTTACGAGTTGAGAGAACTCGAAAACGGTTGTTTCCCTCTTTGTCGAGATCCGACTTTGGAGAGTGAGACCCGTGAATAGTATGCAAGAGACCGTTTTAGAACAACTTGCAGGGTCCCAGTGCTTAGGAAACAAGTTTTTTAATCCCTGCTGCCTAAGGCTTTATCTTGCAAGTCAAGACGATTCGGGAAGTCCTCGCGAAGACACTAATTTCCTCACGAGTCGAGACAAATCGAGCAGCTCTCGTCAAGGACACTAATTTCCCTGAGTTGAAGTATTTTGCCGAGGACGCTGGTTTCCTCGAGGTTGAAACAAATCGAAGTATTCTTGCAAAGACACTGGTTTCTCTGCGGGCCGACGTGAATCAAGATGTTCTCGTCATGGACACTGGTTTCCCTGAGTCGAAGTATTTTGCCGAGGACACTGGTTTCCTCGAGGTTGAAACGAATCGGAGTATTCCTGCAAAGACACTGGTTTCTCTGCGAACCGACGCGAATCAAGAAGCTCTCATCAAGGACGCTAGTTTCCCTGAATTAAGGTATTTGCCAAGGACACTGGTTTCCCTGGGGTTGAAACGAGTCGAGGTGTTCTTGCAAAGACGCTAGTTTCTCAGCGGGTCGATGCAAATCAAGATGTTCTCATCAAGGACACTGGTTTCCCCGAGTCGAAGTATTTTATCGAGGACACTGGTTTCCTCGAGGTTGAAACGAATCGGAGTATTCCTGCAAAGACACTGGTTTCTCTGCGGGCTGACGCGAATCAAGAAGCTCTCATCAAGGACGCTAGTTTCCCTGAATTGAGGTATTTGCCAAGGACACTGGTTTCCCTGGGGCTGAAACGAGTCGAGGTGTTCCTGCAAAGACGCTAGTTTCTCTGCGGGTCGACGCGAATCAAGATGTTCTCGTCAAGGACACTGGTTTCCCTGAGTCGAAGTATTTTGCCGAGGAAACTGGTTTCCTTGAGGTTGAAACGAATCGGAGTATTCCTGCAAAGACACTGGTTTCTCTGCGGGCCGACGCGAATCAGGAAGCTCTCATCAGGGATGCTAGTTTCCCTGAATTGAGGTATTGCCAAGGACACTGGTTTCCCTGGGGTTGAAACGAGTCGAGGTGTTCCTGCAAAGACGCTAGTTTCTCTGCGGGTCGATGCGAATCAAGATGTTCTCGTCAAGGACACTGGTTTCCCTGAGTCGAAGTATTTTGCCGAGGACACTGGTTTCCTCGGGGTTGCAACGAGTTGAGGTATTGCTGCAAAGACACTGATTTCTTTACGGGTCGATGCGAATCGAGGCGCTCTCGTCAAGGACACTGGTTTCCCTGACTCGAGGAGGTTGCCAAGGACACTGATTTCCCTGAGGGTTGAAATGATCTCCGGTGGTCCTTCAGGTCTTATATAAGTTACCGTCAAAACCGTGAAGTTAGAAATTGATCTTTACTTCGTTTGCTGGCACTGCGTCTGCTATATCGAGATGAATGTCGTGGTTGTCTCTAAGTTGTTGGTGAACCGCCGAGATTTGGCTTCGCTTTTTGGCGGAGCCTGTTGGGTAGGTATGGTTCCCTCTTTATTTGTGACCTTGGATTGTATACAGGGATCGATGTGATCTCACCTGCAGGGCAAAAGTTTCATCATTTTTTTATATTATTGCTTTATTTTCACGATGCTCTATCATTTCAGCTTTTATATCGCGAAGGTCGCGATTGCCCAATCATTTCGGCTATTTTCCGCGGTGCCCAATCATTTCGGCTATTTATTTTATTTTTACACGCTGCTTTTTATTGCGAGTTGCCCAATCATTTCGGCTGTTTTGTATGCATACATTTTTACTTGCTGCTTTTTATTGCAAGTTGCCCCATCATTTCGGCTATTTTGTATGCATGTGCGGCTTGCTGGCTTTTCGCCGTAAGCCTGGAATTAGACACCAATTTCGGCATCAGCACCGCTACAACTGGGATGTTGCCAGGAGCGAATCATCATTTGCCTTTGCCGATGTTGAACAAAGGTGTCTTAGCGAACAGGGTTAGGGTCCTGTCAACTAAGGCTTTTGACTTCATGAGCCGTAAGGGTCTCACAAAGGTATTTCTCCCTACAAGTCGTGAGGATCTCGTAGGTGTATTTTCTCCTTAGGAATCGTTAGGATTCCTAAGTGCATGTTCCTCTGTAAGTCGTAAGGATCCTACAAGAGGGTTTTCTCCTTGTAAGTCGAGAGGACTTACAAGGGTCATTCACCATGCGAACATATCCCCAGTCACGGATGGGACTTGGTTAGGGAAATGTTTATTCGTGCCCGTGGATTATATACAAGGGTCGGTATTGAACCACTTGTGGGGCAATATTGAAAGTTGTGGGGGTTGCTTAAGCACAAGTTTAGGTCTCTGTAACTTAAGACCTTCAAATCTTATAAGCCGTGAGGGTCCCATAAGAGAGTTCTCCTTACGAGTCGTGAGGATCTCGCATGTGTATTTTCTCCTTAGGAATCGTGGGGATCCCTAAGTGTGTTGCTCCCTTATGAGTCGTAAGGATCTCACGCGGGTGGTTTCTCCTTACAAGGTCGAGAGAACCCTGTAAGTGTCTTTTAACGAGGTTGCGCCATTCCGGGTTTTCACAAGCACTCGCCGGTAGCCCTTTTTTTTACTCACGGAGCCCTTTCGAGTTTTCATCCTTGCCCTTTTTGCTTATGGACATACCGTTTTTTGTTTTTTTATTATTATTTTTTATTATTTTTTTTTATATCGGCTTTGTGATGTTTCAATCCACCGTAGTTTATCGACATCTCGGTCAACAACTAGTTTTAGGACGTTTCGGTCCGTCATTAGTTTAAGGACGTTTCGGTCCGTCATTAGTTTAAGGACGTTTCGGTCCGTTGCTGAAGAAGGCCGATTACTACTTATAGAGTTTGGGCTTAGGAAGATAGCGAGAGGACATAGTCGTCGTCATCTATCATTGACCTAGGCTGTGGCTCATTAAGCGTAGTATTTCTTCAGGAAGCGACCGTTTATTGGCCTGAAAGGCCTTTCACCATGCATATCCATGAGTAGATAGGCTCCATCCTGGTAGACCTTGTCTATGATGTACGGTCCTTCATAGTTCGGCTCGAATTTTCCCCGCTTAGCGCGACTGGGGATCATAGGTCTTTTGACCACTAGCACGAGTTCGCCTTGGCGGAATGTCCTCGGCCGGGTCAATCTTTCATATGAGCGCGTCATCTTTTGCTTTATAAGCTTCCAGATTTTGTTGCGCTATGAGCCGGGTTTCATCAAGGGCATCAAGCTCCTCAAGCTGAAGGTGAGCATTTTCTTCGTCCGTCAGCTCGTAGTGGACTGCCACTCGTAAAGAGGGTAACTCTATCTCGAGGGGGAGTACTGCTTCTGTACCAAATACTAACGCGTACGGCGTTGTGTTCGTGGCCGTATTGAACGTAGTTCGATACGCCCAGAGAGCTTCTTGTAGTCTCTCGTGCCAGTCCTTATTTCGGGACACCGTCTTCTTTATGATCTTCGTCAAGGTCTTGTTGAAAGCCTCAGCTAGATCGTTAGCTCGCGGATTATAAACTGAGGAATACCTCCAGTCAATATTATGCTGTTGCGCGAAGCGACTGATCTTGTGGCTTCTGTAGGCTGGCCCGTTATCGGAGATGATCCGTCGCGGAGTTCCAAACAGATAAATGACGTGCGTCTTGAAGAAATGGAGGATATTCTCCGTCTTCACTTCCCTTAACGGTACTGCTTCTGCCCATTTGGAGAAGTAGTCAGTCGTCGCCAGGATGAAACGATGTCCCCTGGACGATGCTGGTTCGATGGGGCCGACTATGTCAGTTCCCCACATCTCGAACGGCCAGCTAGCCACTGCCTGATGTAGTGGATTTGGATGCTGGTGGATGAAGTCCCCATGGATTTGGCATGAGTGGCATTGCTTCACATATTCGAGGCAGTCCTGAATCATCGTGGGCCAGTAGTAACACATCCGTTTTATCTTCAACTTCATCTTCGGGCCTGCTTGGTGAGAACCGCAGAGCCCGTCGTGAACTTCCTGAATGACTCTTCTCGCCTCGTCAGGTCCAAGGCATCTCAGATACAAAGAATCAAATGACCTCTTGTACAGAGTATCATTGACGAAGGCGAAAGACAAAGCTCGTTTCATAAGCTGATGTCTTGAGGACGCATTTTCGGGCGTTCGACGGTATTTGAAGTAGTCTATAAAGACTTCTCTCCAATCCCCGGTCTTTTCCCGGTTTTTATTTGCAGGGTCGTCTGCTCAGTCGCTCCCTTTTCTTCGGATGATTCCGGAGATATTTATGCTGGGACAAGCACCCGACGGCTTTGTACCATGATTCTGACGTCATCGAGGTTCTCGTCAGCCAGTTCTTTAGCGAGCTTGGCCAACGCATCCGCTTTACTGTTTTCTGCATGCGGTATGTTTTCCAAAGTGTAGGAAGGAATTTGGGTCAACAGTTGATGCACCTTTTCGCCGTACTTCACCAATTCTGGTTTGCACGTTTGATAGTCGCCGTTTACTTGACTAACGACCAGTTGAGAATCTCCATATATGAAGAGGTTTTCAATTCCCATATCAATGACGATCTCGAGGCCTGCTATCAAAGCTTCATATTCGGCTTCATTGTTCGTCCTCGGCTCTGTTAAGGAGAAAGCAAAGCGCATTATCCCTCCTTGTGGAGTTACGATGATGAGGCCTACCCCCAATTTGATTATAAGGGTGCTTTGTTTGCGCTTCTTCATGGAGAATGCTCCATCGAAATAAAGCTCCCATCAAGTATCACCACCGTCGATCGCGTCAAACGCATGTTCGTCTGGCAGATCACAATTCAGAGTAGAATCGGCAGGTATCGGATGTTCAGCAAGGAAGTCGGCAATGGCCTGGCCTTTCACCGCCTTGAGAGGCTGATAGGTTATTAAAAACTCCATCAAGAGTAGGGCCCATTTAGCGAGCCGACCTGTCAATATGGCCTTCGACATTAAATATTTAAGGGGGTCCACCTTTGAAATGAGACGGACTTCATGCGCCAACACATAGTGCCTGAGTTTCGTTATCGCAAAGATCAACGCTAGGCAGTGTTTTTCAATGGGGGAATAGTTGCTTTCTGCCCCCAGTAGAACTCGACTTAAGTAGTAGAGTGCTCTTTCTTTCCCTTAATCGTTCTCTTGCGCCCATAATGCGCCTAAGGAACCTTCGAGGGCGGTTGTATAAAGAATGAGGGGCTTTCCCCTGACCGGAGCAGCCAACACTGGCGGGTTCTGCAGGTATTGCTTGATCTCGTCTAGTGCACTTTGGCATTTTTGGTCCCAGACGAACGGGGTTCCCTTCTTCATCAGGTGGCTGTAAGGACGGCACTTGCCTGAAAGGTTGGCTATAAATCGCCGTATATACGCGAGCTTTCCTTGGAGAGACCGCAGCTGTTTGAGAGTCCTTGGCGGAGGCATTTCCATGATCGCCTTGATCTTTGACGGATCTATTTCGATACCTCGGTGCTGGACAATGAACCCTAGGAATTTTCCTGAGGATACCCCGAACGCGCATTTGAGAGGGTTCATCTTCAAGTTGTATTGTCGAAGGCGTTGAAATACGGTCTTCAGATGCTCTAAATGCTCCTCGTATGATTTGCTTTTCACCACGAGGTCGTCGATATAGCATTCGACGATTTCATGTATGAGGTCATCGAAGATCTTCGTCATGGCCCTCTGATAAGTGGCACCGGCGTTCTTTAGACCGAAGGGCATCACCTTGTAGCAGAATATACCTAGCGGAGTCCTGAAGGCGGTGTGCTTCTCGTCTTCGGAATGCATCTTTATCTGATTATACCCTGATGAGCCGTCCATGAAGGAGAAAACCTCGTGAGTGGACGTATTGTCTATCATCAGTTCGGTGACTGGCACTGGGAAATCGTCCTTCGGGCAAGCTTTATTGAGATCCCGGAAGTCCACGCATATGCGCACCGTCCCATTTTTCTTTATCACCGGGACGATGTTGGCGATCCACTCGGGATACTGAACCTCCTGGATGAAGCCAGAGTCGATCAGCTTCTTGACCTCAGCATTGATACTCATCTCAAGCTCGAGCCGCATTCTTCTTGGTGCCTGTTTGACCGGCTTGACGTCCGGAGATATCGCCAATTTGTGCACAGCAATTTCTGGATCTAGTCCCGGCATTTCGGAATAGTTCCATGCAAAGCAATCTTTATATTGCATAAGCACGTCTTTTAATGAAGCCACCCTTTCTTCAGATAGCAGTTCACTAACGAACGTCGGTCGCGGGTCGTTTGCCGTCCTCAACTCAATTTTCTTGAGGTTATCCGCAGTGGTATGTATTCCATCTTCCAGCTCTTTTGGGCGCTGGTGGGAATTCCGAGATCACCCTATCATCGCTGTTTTCGAAGCACCAGGAAAGGTCATCCACATTCTCGGGCTCTTCTTTTGATATTGTTATGATATGACAGGTACGCACTCGCTTCCAAGACCGATGTGTATTTGGTTCTACTCTCGTGGCTTTGGGTTCGTGCTTCTGTGGCGGCGTTACCCTCCAACTGTCAAATAGAGCGAACTTGCCGAGCTGATACTGATCTTCAACCCAGTTTTTGAAGGTGAAGCAGTCTTCGAGAGGGTGCCTTATTACTCGGTGATAAGAGTAATAGTTTGGGTGTGAGACTTCGCCTGCTTGTTCGGGGTGTTTAGACTCCGGCAGTGTAAGCATCTGGTATTTTATAGCTCGGTCAAGTATCTTCTTCGTCTTGTCCCGAGGGAAAGAGTATGCTCGACTCATCTTCTTTACAAGGGACAGATCTGGACCGCTCGATTCCCGCTTGCGTGGCTTCTTAGTCCTGCTTTGTTGCTGTCGAGCGCCTTTTTTCTCTTTTCGACCTGTTTCTGCCTCTGCGTCGAGCCTTTTTTATAACAGGTTGACAGGGAGCGGCACTTTCATCTTTCGCGGCCTGTTGGAGGAGGCGTTGCGTTTTGGCTTTCTCATAGATGGCCATTTCGCGGTTATGGTCGTCTCGGACTTTTTGACCAGCTTCCCTTATAAGCCTGTTCATTTGTTCTTCGAACGACAGACTGGGCACTTCTGCATCAGGAACTTTTACTGGTTCAGGATTAGCGTCCTCCCATTGATCATCCGCTTCTTCATTGAAGTCATGCACGACGTAACAGTCGCGGAGTAGCACTCGTTTCTTGGACTGAATGTATCCAAGTCCGATTGTTTCCATCCTCCCACTAGGCAACTTGTGCCGAGTTCCGGGGACGTTCCAGACCCTGTCATAGAATTTGGATTTTTGAGCGGTCTGTTTGAAGGATATCCCCTGGCGCTTCAGCAGCCTCTTCAAGCCTTCTGTATAATATCTGGGCAGACGGATGGGCTGAAACCTGTCAAGCGTAGGATCCTCGCCGTGCCAGATTTCTTTCTCCACTTTGGTTTCTTCAGAGCGGTAGAATAGAATTGCCTTTTCACCTTCTCGCCTGGGAGGGACATAGAACGTCCGCAGCTCCTCTACACTGTAGGTATTGAGCGCATCCAGTTCTTTATGATGTTTAAGTGGAACCATGGCGACTTGTAGACTTTGCTCTTCATCAACGGATGTTTGTATTGAAGGTCGAGAGGAAAAATATAGCATGAACTTAATCTTCCGAGTCACTGCCAAAGATCAACGTAGGAGCGGATGGTTCCGGTTTGTTGTATTGGGGCGGACCCGAATAAACCATCTCCTCTTCCTCTTTGGTATCACTCCCGAGGACAGGGATGGTGGCGTTAGCCTTGTTCTCCGGCTTGTGACACCTCTCCGTGTCTTCGAAATCCGGTAAGAAGTATTTGGCATCTTCATATTTGCAGACCTCGTTCACGGAGAACGGGTTCAGTTCTCCCGTCACGGTATACTCGAGACCATCCTTAAAATATTTCATACACTGATGCTGTGTAGAAGGGATGATGTTGTACTCGTGTAACCATGGTCGGACGAGCAGAGCATTATAGCATGTCTTGCCGTCTATGACGTGGAACTTAATGTCCGTGACGAGTAGCCTAAAGCGTAGCGTCAGTATCACAGACCTAAGAGTTCTTGATGATTGGGAGTCGAACCCGGAGATGGTGATCTTGTCCCAAGCAAGGTGCTGGACGCTCATGCAGATTTCCTTTAACACCCGCACGTTGAGGAGATTAACGGAAGACCCATTGTCAACCAAGATTTTGCCTATCTTTATATCATGGCAATACCCTGAGACACAGAGGGGGCGATTATGTTCGCACGTCCCTAGGAGAAGGTCTTCATCACCGAAAGTGACATCGGCCGTGTGCACTTCTTCCAATTCATCCTTCATCTTTTCTTCGGCGAGAAAAGCTTGGAATTGCTCCGGCTCCTTAGTGCCTTGATTAATGAATCCCTTGCCTCTTTTGATAGTAAAAGGGTGTCAAGAATGCTGAGCTGCGATGGTAGCTTCCTCAGATGCGCTAGAACGTTGTAATCCAACTTATTTTTCTTCGGCGGGTCCTTGGTGGCTAGCTCTTCCATGACTTGGTCATCTAAGGCGATATCCTCAGAGACTTTTCTTTCCCTTTATCTTTTTTATTTGAGGATCCGAGATTCTTTTCAGGTAGCATACGATTACGCAGCCGGGTATTTTCGCAGACCTTCGGCTCTTCTTCTTTTCCCGAGGTGGACTCTTTAAAGAGGGGGCTAAGAGCCATTTCCTCATCAGAGTCGCTCCCGAACGTGAGAACTTCCAATCCCCCGGCATTAACCATGCGACAATCACCGGTAGTTTTGTTAAGCCCCTCGGTCGTACCTTTCCGCTCCCGACGAGTTTTGCGCTTCTCCCACTTGAAATGTTGTCGATGAGCAACATATCCCTGCCACCATTCATTGAAAGCTTTGCATTCTTCGGTGGGGTGCGAAATCTTCCGATGATACAAGCAGTAGGAGGGGTGCATTTTCGCTTCACCAGTAATGTTTCCTTCAGAGGATGGTAGCTTCATATCCATTGATATGGCTTTAGCAAATCTTTTCCTCATCTTGAATTTGCTTTTATCTGCGGTGGACGTACTTTGCTCCAGCGGGAGTGTCTCAACTCTATCGTCAAGTTGCTGTCGCTTGGCCCTTTCAAATATGGCCATCTCGCGTTCCCGTTCAGCTTTACTTTTCAACAGAGCTTCTTTAAGGAATGTGTCAATTGTTTCATCTGATGGCCCCAGAATTTCCGGTTTAGGATCTGCCCCCAGCTTCTCAATGCAAGGAGTTTTCTCATCGTCTGTAAATGAGTGGGAGATCATATGACAACTTGCCACGTAATCCTCAGATTCATCTGACGAGCTTTCTCCATCATCTTCCTCCTGAAAGACATGGCTGAGGAACTCTTGGAGCGTGATGGGAGTCCGTGCCTTCTGATTATACTCCTCCAGCGCGTCGATCTGTTTCTGTAAGTCCGTGCGCTTGTCGCCAGGTTTCACGGGATTTTTGGATCTCTTCTTCTTCTTCTTTGAAGACTTTGATGGCTGAGTGTGAGTGCTTGGGCCATCGCCACCGATCTTTGGAGTTGGGCGCGGCTTTAGCATCCCTTCGATGATCTGGGGTTCTAGCGGGTTCTTCCACCTGATTGACGGGCATGCCTTGAGATCATTCAGCATCCTCTTGGTTTTGGCTGATAGCACAAGCACCCATGGAGCTTCTTCAACAAGGGAGCACGTTGCCTCCGGCGTATTCACCCTTTTAGGGGTGTGAGGCTGCGGCGGATTCACCTTCTATCTGTCGGACAACGCGAACTTACCCTGTTGGTACTGGTCTTCAATCCAATTTTTGAAGACGTAGAAATCCTCGATCGGATGACCAAATACTCGGTGGTAAGGACAGTAATTGGGATCATTGACGTCGTTTGGCTGCGACGGACGACTTGGATCCGGCAGATTTATGAGTCGGTTGCGCAATGCCAGCTCGAACAGTCTTCTCGTTTTATCTCGAAGAAACGAGTAAGGACGTCCTAGCCTTTCCTCAAGGGGTACGTGCAGACGCATATTATTTTGACGGACAGCCGGCTTCAAGTTGCTCGGCTGTTGTTGAGCATTGGCGACAACGATCGCTTTTCCTTTCCCCTTCTCGTTTCGAGAGTCCGGCTTTGGAGGGGGCGGTCTATGGCCCATCTGGTCCATTTGAGCTAGCTTGTCGATCAGGGCCTAGAAGGTAGTCGGCTTGAAGAACATCATGAATTGGGATATGGTCGCCTGCGGATCGAGGGTTCCCACAAACATGCCTACTGCCGGAGCATCTTCTATGCGTTGCTCGCATTTTGACCATAAGTTCCGCCACCGTATCGCATACTGAACCCATGTTTTGCCTGGCTTCACCCTGGTATTAATCAATGCCGTTATCGGGGTACGTTCGCTGGCGCTTGCGAAACGCTGGGTAAACAGCAACTCCATCTCCGCAAATGTTTTGATAGAGTCGTTTGGGAGCTCGGAGTACCACTCGAATGCTGTATCCGATAAGCTATCGACGAACTGGCGAAGCAACAATTTATCACCACCGCCGGTGTTACCGCAAAGCGCTCTGAACTGGGCAACATGCTGGTGGGGATTGCCCTCCCCTTATAGACATGGAATTTCGGTATTGTATAGCCCGACGGGTACTTTATCTGATCGTACCAGCTCGGATATCGTCGTCCTGTTTTTACGACCTGACCGGCTGCCTCAGTTGCCTAATGAACCCGTATCTGCTGAGCTATATATTCGTCCAAGTCAGCTTTGGAGATTGTCTCCTCTTTGGCTGTTGGCAGAGCCGGTGGAGGATTTGACGTTTCTCCCCTGTCGTCTTCAAGGACGATCGAAGGATCTTCAGCAGGAGGATCTTGTTGAATCATCATAGCCACCATGTCCTGGAACAGGAGGGCCATTTGCTTTATGTTGGCTGCTTGTTCCGCAGCCTCTTTATTCTTCTTTTCCAGTATCCTGCGAAGGAATTCAGCGTCAGTTTCTTGCTCCTAGCGTTGATCCGAGGACGCTTCGGGGCTTTCTTTTGGCCCAGTGAGTGCGGCCACCGCGTTCATCATTTCTTGGAGCTTCTGCTGTTGCTCCTGAGCTTTAGTCACTGACCGTGTAAGCGGTCTATGACATGTAGATGTACGACTGTCCTCTTTACCAAACGCCATGTAGACGGTATGGACTACAATGCCCCCGGACTTAGGGCGTTTGGGCTCACTGCCTTTAGCATTTGCCGCAGGCACGGGGATTTTCTCTGGCCTTCTTCTCTTGTGGGCCGTTGAAGTTGAGGGGGCCGTTGCAGCGGGCACCCTGGCGGTTGTCGTCCTTTGCTGTTTGACAGGACGGTTCTTTTCTTCTTGAACCTTCACCCTCTTCTGCCAGCGAGAGTGATCTTGGTCTATTACTGAGTCTTGAACCCTCCGCCATACCTTTTAAATTTTGGAAGACAGCCGTTGAGGGGGCTGCCCCAGCTTTGTATCTGTAATACTCTCCGCAGGTGGAGGAGATCTTTTTAGCGTAGCAGTCGGAGAGTTCTTGCGTACCCTCCTTAGCGGTTCAAAGTTGTTCTCAATTGGAACAGCAGCATTAACTTCCACCATCGGAGCCGGTGGAGTTAGCCCTGAGGGGGAGTTACCCCCGGCCTTCCTTACTCGGCGCCAGTGGCAACGTCGAGCGTGTCGAGCCGTTGGGACTGGCTCGGCGATAGGGATAGTTTCGTCTTGCCCCCTGTCCGGATGAGGCGCTGCCGGTGCCAGCCTCTTAAAGACTGATGTTGTCCTTTGAGTGGCGATGTTCAATCTGTCAAAGACAGACCCTCGAGCAGGTGCAGGAGTCGGAATGGTCAGCCTTGAAAAGACTGACTCTTTAACAGGAGAAGCCGCCTTGACGACTTCAGGAATAGAGATGGCTGTCTTCTTTGCGATGGCCACTTCAGGGTTCATGGGCTTCTTGGTGGGCCCATCAGAGTTCTGGTTCAGCCTGGTAAAGACAGAGGCTGCCGGCTTGATATTGGACGACCCGTTGAAAGGGGCGGTTATAGCAGTGAGCCGATCGAAGACCGACTTCTTGTGTGCTTCCGGTGCGGGCACTGGAATAGTGAAGCTTGATGGCGGGAGCATGGTCCCGAAAAACAGACCGGTGGTGGCCTGAGTCACTTGTTCCACCGGCATGGCAAGGATAGAGGCCGCTTGAGGCCTATAGGCTACACCTTTAGGTGAGGCGGAGTGTCGGTTGCATTGGCATTTGGAGCAGCTCGAGCAGTTGGAGGCCATTGATGCTTGATTTCTGCACCAGGAAAAATACCAAATCTTAGTAACTTGAAACCCAAAGGCAACCATTAACAAACCGCGATTCGTTCGCGAAGACGACACACGAAGTGTGGAGTGGAAAGAGGAAAAGGTCCCACCGGGCGTGCCAGAATCTGTTCCCCTCCGAATGGAGGCCAAGACATGGAGACGTCTTGCCTGAGATTTGGGGAAGATGGTATTTGGTTTTATCCGTCCACCTCTCCGAAGATGCCAAGTTGATTTATGGCACCGTGTATCGAAGGTTTAGACGGATGCGGCCGATGTAGCAGACTTCGTCAAATTCCCCCTCGCTTGAGGGTTTTTTGATTGTGAGGACGCTTTTCCCTGCAGGCGCAAGCCCCTGCAGTTAATTACGCTACCGCATCGCGGTAACAACTTTCTCCTTCTCCAGATGTTCACTTTGTGTCGTGGGTGTTTGTTTTGTTTGTGGTTGCTCATGGATTGTATACGGAGACAAATTTATGTCGTCGCCCGTAGGACGTGGATTAGTCCAAATCCTTATTTTCTTAGATTTGGATTTGAGGTTTTGGTTTGAGGATACGTTAACCATATTTGAGGCTAAGATCAACTCAAATGTTTGTTAAGGATACGCAGTCTAATTTGAGACTAAGATCAACTTAACGGGATCGTTTAGATCCAACAAAAGAGCATTTGGGCTCTATTGTTCTAGTTTAGGGACGTAGTGGTCCATTGCATGTATGGCCGTCGGGACCCGTCACCTCTCTGACGACGTTGAAGGATTACAACGACAGGTGTCGGAGGAGTTCAGAGATGTACCCTTGAACCAAAGTCGATTGGGGGTCTTATAGTCCAGTTTGGGACTAAAATCTGTTTGGAGGTTTAAGGATACGTTAACCATATTTGAGGCTAAGATCAACTTAAACGGGATCGTTTAGATCCGACAAAAGGGAATTTAGGGGCTCTATTGTTCCCGTTTAGGGACGTAGTGGTCCGTAGGTAGTTTAAGGACATTGCGGTCCATTGCCAGTTTAGGGACATGGTGGTCCATTTCCAGTTTAGGGACATGGTGGTCCATCATTCCCGTTTTGAGGACGGATATTAGTTTAAGGACGCATTAGTCCATGAGTTTAAGGATGCTTAAGTCCATGGGTTTAAGGACCCCACAGTCCGTATGGATGTGTTTAAAGACGCATTAGTCCATTAGTTTAAGGACGCATTAGTCTGTGAGTTTAGAGACCCCACAGTCCGTATTTTGGTTTAAGGACGCATAAGTCCATGAGTTTAAGGACGCATTAGTCCATGAGTTTAAAGACCTCACAGTCCATATTATTGGTTTAAGGACGCATAAGTCCATGAGTTTAAGGACCCCACAGTCCGTATCGATGTGTGGTTGTCGGGACCCGTCATCTCTCTGACTTCGTTGAACGATTACAACGATAGGTGTCAGAGGAGTTCGGAGATGTACCCTTAAACCGGATGTAAATTGATTTAAGAGAGCAGTCGTGCTTAGTCAATTTAATTTGAGGACTTACGGCCAAGATTGGGCTAAGTCCAGTTGAAAATGTTCAACGTTTTTATTTATCTTTGGCCTATTAGGCCTGTGCTAGGGCTTTGCCCCTGCACTGCATTTTATTTTGGCCTGTAAGGCCTATTTGATTTGGGCTTTTTCCCTTTTTAAATGATGCACAGCATCTGTTTTGGTCTTGACAGACCTTTGTTTGGACTCTGCCCTTTTTTTTAAGATAATGCATTGCATTTTATTAGGCCCGTTAGGCCTTTTTTAATTGGGCCCAGCCCTTCTTTAAATAATGCAGCTCATTAATTATCTGACAGTGGCCATGTGGCCTGTCAGTCGCTTTTCGCCAATTAATGAGCGCAAGCGCTTGTGGAGATGACACGTGTCACGCTCTAGTGAGCGCAACCGCAGTGCGCTGCGCTGTTGCGCTGCTGACACGTGGCGCGCTCTGGTGAGTTGCACCAATTTCATAGAGCAATGCTCTATTTTAAAAGCGCATAGCGCAAGTGGTTTTGGAGCTGACACGTGGCGCTCTCTGGTGGCTTGCGCCAACCCAAGAGCGCAACAGTGCAGATTTACAAGTGCATGGCACTGTTTTAATATCCAATTTTGGATTCAAGAAAAGAATCTTTTAAAGATTCCAGAACCAATGGTTCATAAAAAAAAAGGCAATGCCTTTGTTATTTATTATATTTTTTATTGAAGATCCTTGATCTTGTTCTCAGATCAATGATCTTTTCAGAAGAAATTCTTCTTTTTATAAAGGTTTTACCTTCTTTTTCTTTCTGAGTTCTTCAAACTTTTCTTTTTAAGAGTTCTCTGAATTCTCTCTCTGTTTCTGTGTTTCTGTCTCTGTTTCTCTATCTCTGTATCTTTTGGAATTGGGGTCTAGAGGCCTTTATATATTGCCCATTAATTTGTTAAATTCGGTAAAGAGATCATTCTCTGGGTGATTTGGGGATTTTTCCTCACCGTTGGATCTTTGATCCAAGGGCTTTTGTTTTACAGAAGACTATCTTCTTGTTTTAACAAGAACAGAAAGATCTTACTGGAATTTTAATTCTGTTTGGCGCAAACGTACCTGCGCTTGACACGTGTCGCGCAGCGCAACTGCGTTGAAACGTGTCGCGCAGCGCTGAGGCAGCGCAACTGCGCTGACACGTGTCGCGCAGCACAGAGTGCAGCGCGACTGAAGCGTTGCTTCCATTAATTTTTTTTTAAATAGAGCCTTGCTTTGATTGGGTGCGCTGCCTTGGGCGCTGCGCTGACGTATCAGCTTTTGACACGTAGCGCGTTGCGCGCAGCACAAGAAATTTGAAGCGTTGCTTCAATTTTTGAATTTTTGAAATTCAAACAGAGCTTTGCTCTGATTGGGGGAAACAGCGACAATCGGTCAAACTATTTCTATTACAAAGGTTCTCTATGAAAGACCTGGGTGATGCCTCGTACAGTCTGGGCATTAATGTTGGATATAGTGCCCTCAAAGTCAATTATTGGATCGCAGGTACGTGATTGTGATGATTGAGGAAGGGCCTATACCGATAATATAAGTGCACGGCGGCGCCCCGGCCGTCGATCCGACGCCGGAAACGCGAAAACGAAAAACTTTGCGAAACTTGCAAACCGGCACCACCACGCACTATCAACCCGGATTGTGCCATTAATCTAGTCCTAGCTAACAAGATAAGGAGGTAGAGAAGTATACCAAGCGATCCGTGTCCTTCGGTCTTCGTCTCCACTCCGATCTCCCGCGGAAACTCCGTTCATCTCCTCCTCGTCGGAAAGGGCACCACGTAGCCGAGTACTTTTACGGGCTCCCACCTCTGGACCGAGGCAACTCGGGCGCGAAGTTGGCTAGCCGACGCATCCAAGATTTGCTGTAGGCAAGTGTTGAACATGTTGTCTCTTTTTGGGGTGGTGAAGTTGCCATGGTGATGGAGGAATAGAATGAAAATGAACTTTCAAGTGGAGCTAGGATTTGTGTAGCATGAAAAATGAGATGAACCAATTTTCCCTCATCAAAAATGAACCCCATCTCATTCTTTCCTTCTTGGAAATATGGTGGAGAAACAAATCAAGAAGGGAGGTGAGTGTAGGATAGCTCAAAGGTGACTATAACCAAAAGCAATGATAACAATATCATATCAACCTTCATCTCATTTCTAATCACAAATAAAGTAAAGAATGGATGGAAAAAGAATCTCATCATGATGTCACATAATGCAAGAAAACCCCTCCACAAATTGTTATTTGCACACTTGCAAATAACCCCCTCCATCGGAAAAGTCCGGCCGAGAAGGAACAAAGGAAAACCGGCCGGAACGGAATGCAAACTGGCAACTTCAGAAAACTGATCCCGTAATAAATTACAGGAAAACCCCGCTACTGCATATACATGCCCGCATTTGTATTCCCACTGAACACAAATGCAAAGAGACAAAATCTACATTGTCTAATACTATGATCCGGCTTAAGCCAAAGCCAGCTAGTAAAAACCGTCCGATCACGATCCGTGGAATACCGCACGTATCTGATCGAACCCTGCCATATCTCCATACGGCCTCTACAGCGTTTCGCCCGAAACTTGAGTAACTGTGTGTGGTGGACTCTAAAGACTCGTCAATACTATGGCTGTGGAGTTAACCACTAGCACGTCAGAGGTATTAGCCATACGTGACGGGCTACCAGCTATTGACCAAAAGGGACGTCAATGAGCGAACTCATCCTGACACCCTACTGAGCCTGTCAGTGACAATATTCGTACAGTCCGGTCCGTTCGTCTATGAGCATCGCATGGCGGGCCTAGGGGGTTGGTAAAAGTCAGACCCCCAAAAGCGGTACAAGTCGTGTCGGAGTGTAGCCCAGAACACCCTGAGATACTACTGGAATACCTACCAGTAAATCTCCTGCCTTGGCCAAGGACTTCGTGTAATAGCTCTCCTAGACACAGCGCGACCTCACCCCCAATACCGGGAGAGACGAACCCCTGAAGATCCGCTCACTGCCTCCATGTGGCTCGGGACTGTACCCAACTAAAACCTGTTTGCACGTCTCCTTTGAGCGTGGTAGGGTAGTAATCAAAGTACAGTGGGAACTCACACGAGACAAATGACGATCCCCAGGTCGATGAACTAACCTGTACACATGTCACCAGGGAACTGCTATCTGACGTCAGGTATAAGACCAACTAGCATGTTCCCGGCGAGTCATGTCCGGTGTACTCATAACCCAATGAGCACCTGTATACATCTTAGGTGAACCAACTGACACCAGTGGCTTGTGAGACCGGCCACCGCCCCTCGTCGGGGTCTCGACTGTATACACTAGTCTACTCTGGAGTATCGATGCCCTGTCTCGAAACTCCCACGACTAGGGACCTTTTAAGGATGTGCTTATAGACTACCAGCTCCCACGTATATGATCGCCCTCATACTGCTGGCAGTCAAGCAAGAATCCTAGGGGCTCTATCAACGTGCAATAGTGACCTGTCAGGTCACCTAAAGCAGTACACGATGATAAAGGTAAACCAGATAGCATACTATCATCTCGAGTAAGACTGTCCTACTGGGACAGTTCCTCCCACAATCATTGCAATCACGTGCCTGTGATCCAATAATTGACTCTGAGGGCACTATCTCCAAAAATCTCCCACTTTCACTCAAGGCTAATTATTGCGATGTCGCATACTCACAGCCCGTGTGATACCGAACACCCAACTCCTCTACTAGTCAGTCTCACAAAGCTCGCTTGCGAAACTATTACGTTCGAGGAATAGCCTCAGTGAGTGGATCCGCTTTGAAGTTTCTTTCTATGTCTCTCTTTATCTCATGTTCGCGGAGAAAGCCATCTCCCGAAATGAGCAATACCTGTCTTAGAATGTGTCTGGATGTCTTATGGGACCTAGCTCATAAACGAACTCCAAATCCAAACTTCTTAGACTGTATCGTCAACTGAATTTAATCTGTATCCTGCGCCATGCCTCCCTCAGTATTGTCTTGGACCACCTGTCCAAAATACTGTCCCTCGTCAGAAGGAAAAACTATAACTCTGACAACCTCCTTGTCGTCCAGGTCACCTTGGAAGCCTGGAATGATAACTGTCTCCCGAATGAGGCTGTCGTTATCATATCCCTAGAACATCCACTTATGTTCTAAAACTGCTTCCAACTGTTTCTCTAGGATAGGATCAATGTCAACTTATTGCATCTAGTACAAGAACAACATCTGGTGTGGTACTTGACATCTCATGATTGACTCAATTGCCTAAGCAAGAAATCTGCCAATCATGCACATCCCTCTCCCCTTTAGTCTGTAAGACACCTTTAGAGAGGGTGACTCCATCACCTGCAGGTACACTACCGTGCCAGGAGTCGTCCATTCTAAATACTCTTAGAATGCTGTCTGAGTACCCTGATTGGGAAACCTCCCAAATCTAGATCTAAACCATAGATCCAGTAACCAGAATGTCTGATATAATATCCAAGTCCCATGTGGAGAAACCACCGTGTGATGACAAAAGTATAATCGATCGTAGTATAGGAATATCACTTCCTACTCTGTGTATGTCATCCAAATACCATGACATCACACCCTACTACCTTCTCAACTGATCCATCTCCTATTCCGATGAAGTCAAACCTATGACTGTCACATCAGAAATTGATGATCTATCTCCGCTACTCTGCTTTAGTCTATAAATAGACATAAGCTACCTGTCCACCAATGCTTCCGCTGCTCCCACTGACTACGACAACCCTCTGGCAGAGTCATATAGACGTACACTTCTAAAGCAAGTTTAGAACGACGCTATACTCATCCTCCTGCCGGGTCTCACAGTCTGGAACAACAGCAATGGCAAGTGTGGGTAAACAAGAACTTCCCTGTCACCGTCCTTGAGGCTACCGGAGTACCTCTCGGGTGCCTGAAGTTACCCACTTTATCTGCGGAGTGGCCAATGGAATGTCAAACCAGATTGAATCTTTAGGTTCCTATGAAATCTTCAGTAATCGTTTGTAGTTCTGGAATCACTTCCAGTTCTACCATACTCCCACTACTGTTTTTCTGAAAAAATCCATTTTTTTTTAAAGAAACTGTGGCGAGTCAAGAACAATATCACTATTGATCTTCTAGATGGTAGAAAGTCAACCCTCGTCATAGCCTGGGTCAACCCACAAACAGCCATTACAGAAACGTGCCTTGAGTTGTCCAGTGTCTGGTTTTAAGCATAAGCCGGACAACTCCCCGTACCTTAACAACGTTAAGATATGAACTGTTCTATATCCAATATAGAACCAGAGGAACTGATTTAATTGAACCAGATTCAAATCATGCAGCTGTCTCCAGTGCATGTCAACTAGATGCAAGGAGGCCTATCAGCGTTACTCAACTTAGGAATGCTACCAATTATGAGTAACCTGAAAAGAGAAGCTAGTTCTCTTAATCATTACTATCAACTGAATACCATACACAAGTATCTACATCTTCGATCACTTTGAAGAATCCCGATACTTGCAATACCTGGTTCTCTACTTTATTCATATACCTATAACTTCTCAAAATTCGGACCCTGTGTTTCCACGAAACACCTGTCTAAAAACTAGAGAAGTCATAAGTAAACCGAATATAGTACGAGGACCAACCCCTCTGTCCTAATGGACCCTGGACAAAATACAATACTCTGTATAAGTTCCTTGAGTCTGATAACTCATTCACTGTGTGTCGTAGGTTGAAAACTATATTTATGGTTAAGAAGAATTACACCGCTGTTTAATGCTCCTTACATAACCATCCACTGATATAGGTAAATGTCACAGACATAATTTCAAAAGGATATATCTCACTCTATAAAAATAGACGTACAGATGTATCGATTTGAAATTGGTGCATAACAGCGGATATTCAAAACCAAATACTTGCCGACTGGAAAACAGTCCAGGTGACTTCCTCAAATATCACCGATTACAACGAATCCCGATATAATGAGGATGATCACCCAATTCCCAATAGCTTACTCCCACTCATCATCTGTAAAACCATACAGATGTGAGAATCATACCTGGTAAATACATATCCTGGAGTAAGTATCTAATCGTGAAATCAGTTTTCTTTTAACATTACACAGTGAAACTGAAACATTGAAATGTTTCGATGGGGTATCCCGGTATTCCTAGTAATGTCTCTTCCATTATCTAGATTCACAACTGTAACCATGTAATTCTTTGCCACCTCTCCAAATCCCTTTATATGTCTTTAGTCATTACCTTCTGTACACCCCTTTAGGCCAATTGATTTTCTTCCTTCCCTACCGTTCGGCACCAGCCTATGGTTTGGAAGAAGACTATCCAATAAGCATAATGGGTGTACTGTCCTAATCCTAGGAGCACTCGCAATGCGAGAGAAGGTGAAGATAAAAGACAACCGAATAAAACTTATTCCTATTCCTCCTGAACCAGAATCCATCCCCGAACTGGAACAAGTTCCTTTAGAGTTCGTATATAACCATACGATGGAGTATCTAATAAACTGTGGATCTTCGTAGTGATACGGAGTGTTCTGGAGAAATACAAAGGTGATTTGGGAGTGGTAATGAAATACCTGGTTTGGTCATGAATACCAGTTGCAATTTACTTTGCCCTCTTACTAATCCCTTGCTTTGTCTGAACTTAATACCTTCTGTACACTGTTTAGGCTAATTGGCTTTCTTCATTCCCTACCAGTCGGCACCTGCCTATGGTTTGGAAGAAGACTATCCAGTTTGCGTAATAGGTGTACTATCTCCTAAACCAAGGAGTACTCGCAATCTGAGAGAGAAGGTAAAAGGAAAAGACAACTGAATAATCCTATTCGTTTTCTCCAGAACCGGAAACCATCCTCGAATTCCTTCGAGTTCGTATATAACCATACGATGGTTTTGTCCAATGGAAGTGGACGTTCGTAGTAATACGGGGTGTCCTGGAGAAAAGGGTAAAAGTAGGAGTGGCAATGAGGTTTGCAACTCTGACAATCCAAAAGCCAATGTTAAGAAGGTTCGGTCAACTTGGTCACTGAGTCATAGTCTAGGGTCGGGTCATTGGTCGCTTCCAAAGAGAGAGAGAAAAGAAACACTCAGCGTGCACTCTAACCTAGATCAGAATGGTTACCAATTTATCTAATCTGGAAACCTCCCACTGTACCGTCAAATTCTCCTCCAAACCTGAAAGAAGAATTAGTCGGGATCACCCGAGGAGTAAACAAACTCATCAGTGGGAATCGGGATCCAACTATCATCACATGATAACGTGACGGAATCCGCTCACGGTGTCACACTCCAGAAGGTATGCGCATATCTGGCAAGTTTCAGTTTCTTTAGAAACTCCCGATGTGGATTTTTGCCCCATGCTCTTATGACCTTGACTAAGGCCAACAAATCATAAGTCACATGTCAAGTTCTACCCGTCATTGTCCAGGTTGATTTGAACCCACCCGTACAAGCCCTTGACTAGGGCCAACAAGGCTATACGACTGTCCCAAACCAACGTATCTATCTATGCAGCATATGAACACCCAATAGCTACCAAACACTGTGCCTTGACTATGGCCAACAAACACAGCTTGAATACTATTGACTATCCATATGAACGACGGAGGGCTACGAATGGTTTCTGGCCAAAACTTTTAACGTAATGAACTTGATATCGTTGAAGGAACGGATAGCTTTTTAGAAAAATATAGTAGCGAAAACCTTTGCTAAAGAGGTCACTCCCGGTGAAGGGATCTCGGCTCTTTCCCCGTAGAATGAGGTGCAGGATATTCCAACTGAATACCACGATGCAAAGCAAAAGTAATCGGCTATAGTGAAGGTATTGCCCTGACGCAAACTTCTGTCCAAGGGGTCACTCCCGGTGAAGGGATCTCGGCCCTTGCCTCGTCGACTGAGGAGCAGGATATTCCAACTGAATACCACGATGCAAAACAAAAGAGAACGTCCATGCAATAACAGCTTTTTGAAAAGTGTTCCAACAACATCAGATTAGGTTTGTTTTTAACTTGCATTGATCCGAATCAACGCAGTCCCATCAATTGATCACACCACAAAGAACGAAAATATACTGATGTACGTATATGCCATCCGCATTCGCCACTGGGTCCCGTCATTACCCGTTAGGTTAGCTAACTAACGACAGAGCGGGGACTGGACTAGCGCGGATGCAAAACATATACAACATCTACTAATATATATACCAATATATTATATTTCGCTCAAGGCGTGATATAAATGCAACATCACAGAAATGTACAGCATCACAGAACAATACAGATATCTGGGATCCCCGGGTTTCACAAAGCCACTACTGAAACCCGACGTTCCCCTGGTCGTGTGGATAGCCTGTGCAATGACATCCTAGACCCCTACGGGCGCGGCAAGTCACCCGCCAAGACCTGAAGCGAGGCAGTCCCCTTCAGCACCGTGAATGGACCACCCAGCACTTCACGGAATCCGGTAACTTGGACACCCCTCCTGGGTCAACCTGTACCCCCTACGAGTGCGGCGAATAGCCCGCCAATCCTATAGTGAAGCCCCATCCGTCTCAATGCCATGAGATGCGGGCCCGTTGCCCTCTAGAACCCGGCTATCCGTGCACCCCTCCGCTGGGTAATCCTAGTACAGAAAGTAAAATATACATACACCAGGTACATCGACCGCAACCTGGTCGTGCCCCAAAAGAATAATATACAAACAGGCAGTGACGGCAGTCCACATGTCGGACGCTCGCCCCGCAATACCAAATGTACATAATACAACAAAAACTGTACTAGCATTGCATCCAGGCTATCCCCCACGACCGATCCGCAACATCACAGCAATACATAGAACATCAACGTGAATGTCACGTTCGCAAATCCGTCTAACCGGGCTATAGCAGTCAGACAGGATTTACCGATCAAGTGACATTCACGGTCGCAGATATAATGTAAATACTGTGAACCAATGTGTTTAAAATATCCGATCGATCAAATTTTACCAAGTGGGCCCCCAAGTACTACTGTAGCACATCAAGAAATCTGGGCCCAAAAATTAACATTCCATAAAACCTATTTTCAACTCAGGAGCATTCTGCAAAAATTTGGTCAAACGAGGAGTCAAAAGCGCGGCGGAACCACGGCCCAAGCATGGGTTTGGCCGCGGTTCCGCGGTCGTATGGTGAGATCACTTGACCAATTTTTCACAGATTGCTTAGAATTCCCTGCACAACATTCTGAAACAACCTGAAAAATTTTTGGACTTCAAAAAATTTCGACATAAACTGATGTGAAGAAAAATACGGTTTTTGGAAAATTGTTCGATCGGAAAAGTAAAACACATTAGACAAAGCTAGACTATGTTAATGGCGAGGATCTGATACCACGGTAAGTGCACGGCGGCGCCCCGGCCGTCGATCCGACGCCGGAAACGAAAAACTTTGCGAAACTTGCAAACCGGCACCACCGCGCACTATCAACCCGGATCGTGCCATTAATCTAGTCCTAGCTAACAAGATAAGGAGGTAGAGAAGTATACCAACCGATCCGTGTCCTTCAGTCTTCGTCTCCACTCCGATCTCCCGCGGAAACTCCGTTCATCTCCTCCTCGTCGGAAAGGGCACCACGTAGCCGAGTACTTTTACGGGCTCCCACCTCTGGACCGAGGCAACTCCGGCGCGAAGTTGGCTAGCCGACGCATCCAAGATTTGCTGTAGGCAAGTGTAGAACATGTTGTCTCTTTTTGGGGTGGTGAAGTTGCCATGGTGATGGAGGAATAGAATGAAAATGAACTTTCAAGTGGAGCTAGGATTTGTGTAGCATGAAAAATGAGATGAACCAATTTTCCCTCATCAAAAATGAACCCCATCTCATTCTTTCCTTCTTGGAAATATGGTGGAGAAACAAATCAAGAAGGGAGGTGAGTGTAGGTTAGCTCAAAGGTGACCATAACCAAAAGCAATGATAACAATATCATATCAACCTTCATCTCATTTCTAATCACAAATAAAGCAAAGAATGGATGGAAAAAGAATCTCATCATGATGCCACATAATGCAAGAAAACCCATCCACAAATTGTTATTTGCACACTTGCAAATAACCCCCTCCATCGGAAAAGTCCGGCCGGGAAGGAACAAAGGAAAACCGGCCGGAACGGCATGCAAACTGGCAACTTCAGAAAACTGATCCCGTAATAAATTACAGGAAAACCCCGCTACTGCATATACATGCCCGCATTTGTATTCCCACTGAACACAAATGCAAAGAGACAAAATCTACATTGTCTAATACTACGATCCGGCTTAAGCCAAAGCCGGCTAGTAAAAACCGTCCGATCACGATCCGTGCAATACCGCACGTATCTGATCGAACCCTGCCATATCTCCATACAGCCACTACAGCGTTTCGCCCGAAACTTGAGTAACTGTGTGTGGTGGACTCTAAAGACTCGTCAATACTATGGCTGTGGATTTAACCACTAGCACGTCAGAGGTATTAGCCATACGTGACGGGCTACAAGCTATTGACCAAAAGGGACGTCAATGAGCGAACTCATCCTGACACCCTACTGAGCCTGTCAGTGACAATATCCGTACAGTCCGGTCCGTTCGTCTATGAGCATCGCATGGCGGGCCTAGGGGGTTGGTAAAAGTCAGACCCCCAAAAGCGGTACAAGTCGTGTTGGAGTGTAGCCCAGAACACCCTGAGATACTACTGGAATACCTACCAGTAAATCTCCTGCCTTGGCCAAGGACTTCGTGTAATGGCTCTCCTAGACACAGCGTGACCTCACCCCCAATACCGAGAGAGACGAACCCCTGAAGATCCGCTCACTGCCTCTATGTGGCTAGGGACTGTACCCAACTAAAACCTGTTTGCACGTCTCCTTTGAGCGTGGTAGGGTAGTAATCAAAGTACAGTGGGAACTCACACGAGACAAATGACGATCCCCAGGTCGATGAACTAACCTGTACACATGTCACCAGGGAACTGCTATCTGACGTCAGGTATAAGACCAACTAGCATGTTCCCGGCGAGTCCTGTCCGGTGTACTCATAACCCAATGAGCACCTGTATACATCTTAGGTGAACCAACTGACACCAGTGGCTTGTGAGACCGGCCACCGCCCCTCGTCGGGGTCTCTACTGTATACACTAGTCTACTCTGGAGTATCGATGCCCTGTCTCGAAACTCCCACGACTAGGGACCTTTTAAGGATGTGCTTATAGACTACCAGCTCCCACGTATATGATCGCCCTCATACTGCTGGCAGTCAAGCAAGAATCCTAGGGGCTCTATCAACGTGCAATAGTGACCTGTCAGGTCACCTAAAGCAGTACACGATGATAAAGGTAAACCAGATAGCATACTATCATCTCGAGTAAGACTGTCCTACTGGGACAGTTCCTCCCTCAATCATTGCAATCACGTGCATGTGATCCAATAATTGACTCTGAGGGCACTATCTCCAACAGATAAAACGGTCTTACTCGAGATGATAGTATGCTATCTGGTTTGTCTTTATTACTGTTACACTTTGATAGAGCCCTTAGGATCTTCCTTGACTACCAGCAGTATGATGACGATCATATATGTGGGAGCTGGGGTCTTTAAGCACATCCTTAAAGTGTCCCTAGTCATGGGAGTTTCGAGACAGGGCATCGATACTCCAAAGTAGACTAGTGTATACAGTCGAGACCCCGACGAGGGGCGGTGGCCGGTCTCACAAACCATTGGTGTTAGTTGGATCACCTAAGATGTATACAGGTGCTCATTGGGTTATGAGTACACCGGACAGGACTCGCCGGGAACATGCTAGTTGGTATTATACATATCGTCGGATAGCAGTTCCCTGGTGACATGTGTACAGGTTAGTCTGTCGACCTGGGATCGTCATTTGTCTCGTGTGAGTTCCCACTGTGATTTGATTACTACCCTACTACGGCTCAAAGGAGTCGTGCAAACAGGTTTTAGTTGGGTACAGTCCCGAGCCACATGGAGGAAGTGAGCGGATCGTCGGGGATTCGTCTCTCCCGGTATTGGGGGTGAGATCGCGTTGTGTTTAGGAGAGCCATTACACGAAATCCCTGGCCAGGGTAATCGAGATTTACTAGAAGGTATTCCAGTAGTATCTCAGGGTGTTCTGGGTTTCTCTCTGACACGACTTATACAGTTATTGGGGGTCTGACGTTTACCAGCCCCCTAGGCCCTATATGCGATACTCATAGACGAACGGACCGGACTGTACGGATATTGTCACTGTCAGGCTCAGTACGGTTTCTGGATGAGTTCGCTCGTCAGCTTCCCTTCCGATCAATACATGGGCAACCGTTACGTACAGCTAGTACCTCTGACGTGCTAGTGGTTATACCCAGTGCCAGTGTATTGATCAGTCATTAGAGTTCCCCACAGACAGTTTCCCAAGTTCGGGAGAAACGTTATAGAGGCCGTATGGTTTTATGGCAGGGTTCGGAAAATGCACGTGCTTTTACGCACGTGTCATATTTCGGGCAGATAATACTGGTGGGCTTTGGTTTGAGCCGGATCCGAGTATTATACTGTGTAGATATAATATCTTTGCCTCAGTTGCATTTGTATTCGGTCGTAATACAAATGCGGGTATGTTTATACTGTTACGGGGTTATCCTGAAATTCATTTCAGGATCGCTTTTGGAAGTTGCCAGTTTCCAGTTTTCTATCACCCGTCTTTAACATTTGGTTAAATGCGGATTTATCTTTTCTTGATGAGTGTGGAAGGTTCTAGAAGATTCTAGATGGTGACTAAGATGATGAGGTGTTTTGTGACTTATTTGTGCATTGATTATGCATTAATTGATATGATGACTAGGTTAATGAATCACCATTTTGCATTAAATATATTAAGTGAGTCATTCTTTCATTAAGTGTTGTGATAAGTTTTCATATCTTATGGTCACCATTTTTCCTCCTACACTCACCCTCTCATAATATATTGGCTGGCCATTCATTCTTGGAGGAAGATAGTTTGCTTGAAAAAGATTAAGGTTATGGATTCATGGAAATTAGATAGTTGATTTCTTATTTCATTCTATCAAAAAAGGCAACTTCATTAACTGTTCGTCCATAGCTTTGGATGAAGCGAGACAAAGTGTTCTACTCATTCTCTACATAAATCTTGGTCATCTCTTTTAGCAAACTTGATGATCGAGTTGCCTCGGTTCAGAGTCGGGAGCCCGTTTAAATATCCGTCGACGTGGTGCCACCTAGACGAGAAGACTGGAGATTCAGGAGATCGGAGCAGCCGCAACAAAGCGCGGGATGATGGTTGAAGACCGAAGGACTCGGATCGTTCGGTATAACATTTCTACCCACTTTGTAGTTTGTTAGTTTAGCTTTAATGGCAGATCCGGATTATAGTATACGATAGCGCCAGTTAAAAAGTTTTTGTTCCGCATTTGGCGTCTGTTAGACGGCCGGGGCGCTACCGTGTGCTTACAGTGGTATCAGAGCCTCACCATTAAGCTTTACTAACTTGTGCTAACGCGTTTAAAATATCGATCGAACCGAATTTCAAAAACTGCAGTTTTTCTGTTCAAAGTTTTTGTCGATTTTTAAAAGGGTCTAAAAATTATTTTGCATATCACAGAAATTTAAGCAGGTTTTTTGAAGCATTCTGGTGAAATTTGGGCACGTGATCCCAAAGTAACCGCGGTCAAAGATAGGGTTTGACCGCGGAACCGCGGCCGGTATGTGGGAACAGTGATCCAAATTTTTCCAGAGAGTTTACCATGGGAAATTGTGGTTTTTGGTATATTTCTTTTGGGCTCAGTTTTTGTTACTGTACAGCAGATGTTTGTGGGGCCCACTTCAGGAAGTTTTGTCGATCGAAATTTAAACTTGTTAGTTTACAGTACTTATATTATATCTCCGACCGTGAATGTCATCCGAGCGGTAAATTACGTCTAATTTCTATAGTTCTTTTAGACGGATTTGCGGATGTGACATTCGCGTTGATGTTCTGTGTTGTGCTGTAATGTTGCGGATAAGTCGTGGTGGATAGCAATGTGGAATGGTAGTGCAGTTTGGATTTATTTGTACATTTGATATTGCGGGGCGAGCGTTCGACTTGTGGACTGCCGTCACTGCCTGTTTGTATAGTATTCTTTTTGGGGCACGACCGGGCTGAGGTCGATATACCCGTTGTACATATTTTTATTTCTGTACTAGGTTTACCCCGCGACGGAGTGCACGGATAGCCGGGTTCTGGAGGGCAACGGGTCCGTATCTCATGGCTTTGAGAGGCAAAAGGGCCTCACTCTAGAATTGGCAGACTATTCGCCGCACTCGTAGGGGGTACAGGTTGACCCAAGGAGGGGAGCTCAAGTTACCGGATCCCGTGAAGTGCCGGGTGGTCCATTCACTTTGCTGTAGGGGGCTGCCTCTCTTCAGGTTTTGGCGGGTAACTTGCCGTACCCGTAGGGGTCTAGGTTTCATTGCACAGGCTATCTACACGACCAGGGGAACGTCGGGTTTCAGTAGCGGCTCTATGAAACCCGGAGATCCCAGATTATCTGTATTGTTCTGTGATGCTTATTACTTTTCTATAATGTTGCATATTATCATGCCTGGAGCGATTATTGTATATTGGTATATATACTATTAGAAGTTGTATATGTTTTACACCTGCGCTAGTCCAGTCCCCGCTCTGTCGTTAGTTAAGTAACCTAACGGGTGATGACGGGACCCAGAGGCGAATGCAGATGGCATATACGTACATTTTATTTTTCGTTCTTTTCCGGTGTGATTGATTGATGGGACTGCGTTGATTCTGATCAATGCAAGGATAAAACAAACATATATTTGATGTTGTTGGAACAAATTTTAAAAAGAGTTATTACAAAGACGTTTCCTTTTGTTATGCACAGTGGTATTCGGTTATGAATATCCTGCACCTCATTCGACGAGGCAAGGGCCGAGATCCCTTCACCGGGAGTGACCCCTTGGGCAGAAGTTTGCGTCAGGGTAATAACTTCAATATAGTCGATCACAAGTTGCTTTGCATCACGGTATTCAGTTGGAATATCCTGCACCTCATTCCACGAGGAAAGAGCCGAGATCCCTTCTGTAACACCTTAGAAAGTGTTTTGTGGTTAATTATATTTTATATATATAGTTTTTAATAAAAGTTTACCAATTTGGTTTTTTATTATTTTATCCTATTTAATGAATATTTTATTAGAATTTTTCTAGGCACACACACACTTGTGCATATAAATTAGGGTTTAGAGATGGGGTTAGACCATGATTAGCAAGCATGATGGATTAACCCATTCTCTTTAAGTTAATAAATATTGTTTAGGTGCTTTGGGTTTAATAATGTGTATGGTTGTTTTTAAATAAAATGAATTTAAAAAGGATTTTAAATTGGTTTGAATGGTTGACCTTGTGGGAGAGAGAGAGGGCATGGGGCAACATGGCATGAGCCATGCTCATTTAATGAAGTGAGAGAGAGTGAGAAGGGGGGGTTGATTTGTTTCTCTCATTTCTCACTCTCACTCTCATTTCCCTCACATTCCCTCACTCTCTCACACACACACACACACACACACACTCACCTAAAGCCAGCAGCAGCACCAGAATCCAGCAACAGCAGCCCCAGAAGCAGCTTCAGCAGCTCACAGCAACAGCAGCAGCAGTAGCAGCTGCAGAAGAAAGCAGCAGCAGCAGCAACTGTAGCAGCAGCAGCCCCAGCCCCTACAGCAACTCTTCTCCACTTCTTCACCTACTCTCTAGGGTTCATTAGGGTATATTTCTGAGCCCTTTCCCTAGTTTGCTTAGCTTGTGTGTTAATTAGCTTCGATTAGTGTTAAATTAGCTAGTTTAGAGCTAATTATGGTGATTTGTGAGATGTTGTGTCTAAGTGATGATTGTGTTGGTAAACCCTACTTATTTAAGTGTTGTTAGGGTCACTTTAACTGAGTATTTCCCTGGATTACACTAAAATACCATAGGGTTTGTGTTTTGTGCAAAATTGGTGTTTTTAAGCGATATTTGTGACATTCTGTGATCTGCTATTGACCCAGATACTTCAGGATAAAATTGAGAAGACTGGAGCATGTACACTAGGTATAGACAACACCACCAAAACACGAGAGACCCTTTCCCAATCTTGGCCGCAGTTTTATTCAATCTGGCCGCAATTTGCGGCCAGGAAGGGGAGTGGGGTTCTGGGGTTTTGGGTAGGGTTGTCTGCAGTGTATTGTAGTGTTTTGGCATGTATAGTTTTGTAAGATTTGGCCTGTAGGACAATCTGGGGCAATATATCGTATTTGGTGTTCGTTGTGTTTGCGCGATACGCGCGATACGTGAATGGGTTCTGCGATCCAGCGTGTCGCGGCGTGTCGCGATAGTTTTAGACGCGTATACACACGTTTTAGCGTATCGTGCACACGCGCGTTTAGTTCGCGACGCGAGTTTCTCGTTTGGGCTCGATATCGCGTTTTGCGAGATATTTGGCTTATATATGATTTCCATGTCTTATTTGCATGTTTGCAGGCGGGGACTACGGGCACTGCTACAGGGGGGAGCAGATGGTAGGATTCACCTAGCGTGGAGTGTAGGTGAGTAGATTTAACATCTACAGGGGAATCGCCCGCATGGCGTTATGCGTCTGGTCTAGGATTCTAATACTTGTCGCATTTCCTACGTCATTGTTAGAATTGCGCCTTTACCTATTTACTTAGATATAGTTGTACTGTGACCAGTAGCCGTAGGGCACTGCACACATTATTGACGGTTCATGTTGCACGAGCACGGATTGTATGCTACACACACACACCGTCAATAATTGCCATGTCACACACTAACTATTATAGATACTATTGCTTATCATACATGACATCTAGCTTATCGGTATACCTATAGTGTATCTTACCATTAGTGATAGGTACATCTACATCTTGCGATACAGCTACAGGTATACCTTGCACATATTCTATTTATACCCAGGGGGTATACGACATCAGTTCTTATAGGTAGATACCTATACATTGCTACACCTGTATGTTACATACATATTCAGTTGCTGTTACATATTTACCTTTACTGATGTTACTTAGCTGTACCTTATTGGTTTCGCATACATTTGGTTTCAGCTACATATTCTCATTTATATGCTCGCATTTCAGATATATCGCATATATTTATTCCTGGATTGCGCATTGTTATTTGGATTTCACATGATGATTTCTGGATTTGGGAACCACGGGAGTTCATGAAATTATGCATACATTGAAAAACCCGGTTTCCTTGATATGATATTTGCGCAGCCACCATGGGATTTATCGGTTCTGATTATATACTCCATACGAGGTGTGGTTGCCGTATGAGAGTACATGGTGGGGCCCGGTATGGTTCCCCTCGGCAAGAAGATCGATGGATGTTACCGATTGAGCCTGGAGGCGGGCGAGTACCTACCGGTGACAATACTGATGACTCGGCGGGGATCATGGAGATACCGTTGGGAGTCATGCACGTATGCATACGTCGAAAGGCGAGGGTCAGAGCTAGGCACTCGTACTTTCGGGACAGCGTATTATACGTACCTATCAGGATTTCTGTGTCGATACTTGGCACATTGTTTTCATGATATTTCTTTTAATACCTTTGTATATATAACAGGGGATTTAGCTGTTGTTATATATACCCTTACACCAATATTAGTGGAATGGGACGCTAATATATGTGTATTGATCCCATCATATTTGTTTTTGCATATATATTTATTTAGGATGTTAGAAATTTACTTAAGATTCGACTTGGGATATAGGTGATTCATTGAGATTGGATATTGGATATGAAAGAGATTGTTGATTTGTACATTCGAGATATAGGAGAGCTATTCGATATTGTACATTGAGGTGATGTGAGACTTATATGATGTGAGAGCCCAGTTTGGGGGCTGATTTGAGGAATTGTGGATTTGAGTGTCTTGATGGATTGTGATCCTGCCACGATGTCAGGTTTCCGTGGAAATGGCATATTCCACCCTATACCTCACACTTATCTATTTTATGCACAGTTTCATATATTGGTAGTACCAGTTAGTGTACCCTTATGATAGTTGCATATCTATATTCTCATATCTCTATTGCATGGTTATTGCATACTATTGTCATGTTACTATTGCTTCACATATTGATTGTACCTGCTAGTGTACTTTCCATTATTTTGCATTCACATGACATATTATTACTGTAATCGCATACCTTAGATTCATGTTGTACGTACATTCCTGTGATTACCTGCATATATTATCTACTATTCACGAGTTGGCAACTCACCCCCGTTGTGCCACAGGTGTTTCAGGTTGTTCCCCAGAGTAGTCGAGGCAGGCTATTCAGCTATTCAGCTATCATCTTTTGCTACAGATACCGCATCAGCTCACAGTACTATTTTGCTTAGGTGGGTTAGATGATTATCTGTATTTCATATTGTACATTTGTTGTATCTTGTACTCTCCATCTACTATTATGTGGTTGACTTAGAGACTTGGTGAGGACGATATTGTATACTATTGTGTATTTGTTGTCTTTTATATACAGCTTTCTCTTTATTGTCTTATTTCTTCACTACGGCGTCGTATATTTGTGTTGTATTCATCTTGGTTAGTTTTTACAAAAAGGGGGTGTTGCCAAAATTTTAAAGAAAGAAAGTAGAACTTTTAAAGAATTTGGGTTGCGATTTCAAATGTTTCAAAAACTTATATTATCTTTTCCGTATTTTCTTGGTTTAGATTTCTGGGTTTTGGCCTTCTTTTACTACGTTACGTCTTAGGGCGTTACGTAGTACTAGGGCCGTCACGGGCCAATTTCGGGTCGTGACACCTTCACCGGGAGTGACCTCTTTAGCAAAAGTTTTCGCCACTATATTTTTATAAAAAGCTATCAGGTTCCTTCAATGAGATCAAGTTCATTACGTTAAAGGTTTTTCGCCAAAAACCAGCCGTAACCCTCCGTCATTTCTTATGGATGGTCAGTAGTATTCAAGCTATGTTTGTTGGCCTACGTCAAGGCATAGTGTTTGGTAGCTGCTGGGGTATTCATTTGTTGCATAGATAGATGCATTAGTTTAGGACAGACGTACAGCCTTATTGGCCTACGTCAAGGGCATGTACGGTGGACCTAAATTAATCAGGACAACGACGGGTAGAACTTGACATGTGACTTATGATTTGTTGGCCTACGTCAAGATCATAAGAGCATGGGATTAAAATTAAATCGGGAGTTTCAAACATACAAGAAACTTGCCATACTTGCGCATACCTTCTGGAATGTGATAACTTGAGTGTCTTACATCAAGTTATCATGCGATGATAGTTGGATCCCGATTCTCACTGATGAGTTGGTTTACTCTTCGGGTGATCCCGACTAATTCTTCTTTCAGGTTTGGAGGAGAATTTGAGACTACAGTAGGAGGTTTCCTGATTAGATAAAGTGATAACCATTCTGATCTAGGTTAGAGTGCACGCAGAGTGTTTCTTTTCTCTCTCTCTTTGGCAGCGACCTTTGACCGACCCTAGACTATGACTCAATGACCAAGTTGACCGAACCTTCTTAAAATACTGGATTTTGGATTGTCTGAGTTGCATAAGTCATTGCCCCTCCTTCTTTTACCCTTTGTATTTCTCAGAACACCCCGTATTATTACAGACATCCACTTCCATTGGATAGATCCATCGTATGGTTATATACGAACTCGAAGGGACTTTTTCGAGGATGGATCCAGGTTCAGGAGAAATAGAATTGGTTTATTCAGTTGTCTTTAATTATCATCTTCTCTCAGGTTGCGAGGGCTCCTTAGTTTAGGAGGGTACACCTATTACGCTTAATGGATAGTCTTATTCCCAACCATAGGCAGGTGCCGAAAGGTAGGGAATGAAGAAAACCAATTATCCTAAGTATGGTGTACAGAAGGTAATAACTAAAGACAAAATAAAGGGATTAGAAAGAGGGCAAAGTAAATTGCGACTGCTATCATTCACGACCAAACCGCGTACTTCATCGCCACTCCTATTTCACTTTTGTTTTTTCCCCAGTTCGGGAGAAATTGAATAAGGTATTATTCAGTTGCATTTAATGATATGATGAATCATATGAATGAGTCACTAAAGCAATTAATGAAAATGCCACCTTAACCCCTCATGTCACATCCTTCTAGAAGCTTCTCGGAAAATTACGAGAACACCCCTCGCATCCGTGAAAACACGGAAAAACTTTAGACTGTATAAATCCAATAACCTGATACAAGAATTTGGCTTAAACCAAAGCCGGCTAGTAAAAACTGTCCGAATGTCGTACGTGCGTTTAAACACGTATGCGTCCGAACCTTTGTCGTAAAACCATACGACCTCTATATATTTTCGCCTGGGTTTAGGAAATCTCTGTGTGGGACTCTAAAGACTCGACTACTACACTGGCAGTGGGTTTAACCACAGACCGCAAGCGGCACTAGCTGTACGTAACGGTCCCCAGGTAGTTGTCGATAAGAAAACCATGAGGTAACCCATCCGAAATCCTACTGAGCCAGTCAGTGACAATATCCGCGCAGTCCAGTCTGTTCGTCTAAGAGTATCGCATGTATGGTCTAGGGAGGTGGTGGACGTCAGACCCCTAATAACCGTACAAGTCGTGTCGGTATGGCTCAAGACCATCCGAGAATCTACTGATCAGTCCATCAGTAATTCTCAATCAGCCCTGGCCAGGGACTTATGGTAATGACCAACCGATCACCGTGCGATATCGACTCCCCATACCGGGAGAGACGAATCCCTAACAGTCACTCACTGCCTCCACGTGGCTCGGCACTGTGCCCAACTGAAACCTGTTTGCACGACTCCTTTGAATCGTGGTAGGGTAATAATCAAAGCACAGTGGGAACTCACACGAGACAAATGATGACCTTAAGTCAACGGACTATCTGCACACATGTCACCTGAGAACTGCTATCTGACGTTAGGTATAATACCACCCAGTCAGTTCTCGGCGAGTCCTGTCCGGTGTACTCACACCCAGTGAGCATCTGTATACAATCTTAGGTGCACTCCACCAATGGCCGCGGGACCAGTCCATCGCTCCTTCTCAGGGTCTAGATATGTATACACTAGTCTACTCTGGAGTATCGATGCCCAATCTCGATACTCCTGCGACCAGGGAGATCTAAGGATGTGCCTATTGACTATCCAGCTCCCACAAGTATGACTGCCATCACAACGCCGGTAGTCAGGCAAATACCCTATGGGCTTTATCAACATATATATATAAATACCAAGTAAAATATATTATACGTTAATACAAAGACAAACCAAATAGCGTACTATCATATCAAGCAAGACTGTCATGTACATACATATCCCTAGCATCCTATACAATGAAGGCCTCTAGGGCATATATATCCAACAATCTCCCACTTGCACTAAGGCCTATAATTGGCGCAATGAGTACCGACTGTCTCTACCAGATCCAGTTGCTGGTGTATCGCATGCCCAACATCTCAAACAGCCTCTCGAACTGGACTTGAGGGATGGCCTTGGTGAATGGATCTGCCATATTGTCTTTTGTGTCCACTCTCCGTATCTCGATCTCCCGACGATCCACGATCTCCCTGATCAGGTGAAACCGCCTTAAGATATGTCTGGATTTTTTATGGGACCTTGGTTCCTTCGCTAAATCTATAGCGCCATTGTTATCACAATACAAAGGTATTGGATTGGCAATGGACGGAACCACCTGAAGTTCAGAAATGAACTTCCTCATCCAGACAGCCTCTTTTGCGGCTTCACTAGCAGCTATATACTCAGCCTCCATAGTTGAGTCTGCGACGGTATCCTGTTTGGAACTCCTCCAACATACCGCCCCTCCATTGAGGGTAAACACAAAACCCGAAATGGATTTAGAATCATCCTTGTCACTTTGGAAGCCGGAGTCGGTAAAAGCCTCTACCTGGAGGTCCTTATTACCGTAAACTAAGAACATCTCCTTAGTCCTTCTCAGGTACTTTAGAATATTCTTCACCGCTATCCAATGTTTCTCACCTGGGTCAGACTAATACCTGCTTACCACAGTAAGTGCGTAAGCTACATCCGGCTTGGTACATAACATCGCATACATTATTGATCCTACCGCCGAAGCGTAGGGTATAATGCCCATGCGAGCCCTCTCTTCATCAGTCTTTGGAGACATCTCTTTGGAGAGGGTGATTCCGTGACAAGCGGGCATATTACCGCGCTTGGAATCTTCCATACTAAATCTCTTTAGTATGGTGTCAATATACCTGGACTGTGAAAGTCCCAACATTCTATTAGATCTATCACGATGGATCTTAATGCCCAGAATGTATGATGCATCTCCCAAGTCTTTCATGGAGAATTTTTGTGACAAGAAGAGCTTTACTGATTGTAGCATAGGGATATCATTCCCTATCAGTAGTATGTCGTCGACGTATAAAACGAGGAAGACTACTGCTCTTTCTACAATCTTCCTATAAATACATGGTTCATCTACATTTTTGATAAAGTCAAATTCCTTGACTGTCTCATCAAAGCAGATGTTCCAACTCCGCGATGCTTGCTTTAATCCATAAATGGATTTAAGAAACTTGCAGACTCTTCCGCTGCTCCCACTGTCTAAGAAACCTTCTGGTTGATCCATGTAAACACTCTCTTCTAAATGTCCATTTAGAAAAGCTGTTTTTACATCCATCTGCCAGATTTCATAGTCATGGAAGGCAGCAATCGCAAGCAGGATCCGAATGGATTTAAGCATAGCTACAGGTGAAAAGGTTTCATCATAGTCCAATCCTGGTCTTTGACGAAAACCTTTTGCAACGAGTCTAGCTTTGTAGGTTTCCACTTGTCCAAATGCACCAATCTTCTTTTTGAAGATCCATTTGCATCCAACTGATTTTACTTCAGGAGGAGCAACTTCTAAAGTCCATACTTTATTGGTGTACATGGATTCCATTTCGGATCTCATAGCATCCAGCCATTTCATCGAGTCACTACTCGTGATAGCCTGCTGAAAACTAGTAGGCTCATTATCATCAATGATGCAATCTCTCGATCCCCATCTAGAAGAAAACCATAGTATCTTTCAGGAGGATGAGAAAGCCTACTAGATCTACGGAGTGGCGTTGGTTCATCATGTTCTATTGAAATCTGAGATTCTACTAAGTCATCGGTAGCAGTTTGAGGTTCTGGAATTTCTTCCAACTCTACCGCGCTCCCACTAATTTCTTTTGCAAGAAATTCTCTTTCTAAGAAGACAATGTGACGAGCGACAAACACCTTTTGTTCTTCAATGTGGTAGACCATGTACCCCCTTGAATGCTTGGGGTATCCTACAAACTTGCATAAAACCGATCGTGCCTCGAGCTTGTCCGGATTATGCTTTTTAACATATGTCGGACACCCCCATATCTTGATATACTTCAGATATGGTCTCTTCCCACTCCACATTTCATATGGAGTGGTAGGTATAGATTTAGTTGGAACTCTATTCAATAGGTATGTGGCTGATTCTAGAGCAAATCCCTAGAAGGAAAGTGGCAACTCAGCACTACTCATCATTGAACGCACCATATCTAATAGCGTGCGATTCCTCCTTTCTAATACACTATTATGCTGAGGTGTATAAGGCGGAGTAAGCTGAGAGAGAATTCCATTCTCTTTTAAGCATTCAAGGAAACTGGTACTTAAGTATTCTCTACCTCGATCAGATCAAAGTGTCTTGATGCTTTTACCAGTTTGTTTCTCTACTTCATTTTTATACTCCTTAAACTTCTCAAAAGCCTCGGATTTATGCTTCATTAAGAACACATGTCCATACCTTGAGAAGTCATCAGCAAAAGTGATGAAGTAGGAGTGACCACTTCGTGCATGCGTAGATATCGGACCACATACATCACTGTGTACTAGTCCCAAGAGTTCAGTGGCTCTTTCTCCGTGTCCGGTGAATGGAGATTTGGTCATTTTTCCTTTGATACATGATTGACAATTTGCATATGATGAATATTCAAACGGATCTAAATATCCATCTTTATGTAACTTAGTCAACCTTGTTTCATTTATATGACTAAGTCTACAATGCCATAGGAAGGCTTGATTTGAATCTGGAGCCTTTCTTTTACGCGTGTTTTGAATATAGAAAATTTGAGGTTGATTAAGTATGTATATGCCGTTTTCTAGTGTGCCAAACCCAATCAGTTCTTGATTTTGGTGAATGTTCATAACATTTCTTTCAAGCGCAAAACTATATCCTTCATTCGATAATAAAGATACTGATATAATATTACACAACATACTGGGAATACAAAAACAGCTGTACAACACCAAAATGTGCCCACTAGTCAACCCTAGGTGATATTCCCCTATTGCAATTGCATCACATGCATTCCATTGCCCATCCGGAGAGTCATATCACCTGTCCCCAGCACTCTACTATTTCTTAGATCCTGCAATGAATTACAGATGTGAGAACCAGAACCGGTATTAAGTACCCATGATGTAGAGTTAACTGAAAGACAATTTTCGATTACAAACACACCTGAAGTTGAAGCAACTACTTGCTTCATGTCCTTGGCTTTGAAGGCCTGACAATCCTTCTTCCAGTGCCCTTGCTTGTGACAATAGAAGCACTCGTTCTTTTCTGTCTTCACCCTTCCTGCCTTGTTCGTTCCCTGCACCTTCTTGACCCCACCTTTCGGTTTGGTGGCTTTCATCTTCTTCTTCCCTTTAGCTTTCGCTTTAGATTTAGAAGAAGATGATTGGCCAACATACAGAACGGGGGTCTTCTCCTTTTTCAAGGAGGTCTTTGCTACCCTCAACATATTGAGGAGCTTTGGAAGATCAGCTTCCAATTCGTGCATGTTGAAGTTTAGCACGAACTGAGAGAAGGTGTGGGGAAGGGACTGCAAAATCAAGTCGATATACAAATCATTCTCTAGCACGCATCCCAGGTTTGCGAGTTCCTCAATGAGGCTGATCATTTTGAGGACGTACTCTCCTAAAGGCGATCCTGGAGCTAACCTCATCTGGAATAGTTTCCTTGAGGACTCGTACCTCGCGATACGGGAGTGCTCTCCATACAAATCCTTGCAATGGAGAAAGATGGATACAATATCCATATTCTCGTGTTGTTTCTGGAGTTCATTGTTCATGGACGCCAGCACGATACACTTAGCCCGCTCACAGTCTAGATCCCAGGTTTTGCGAACTTCCCTGTCCATAACTGAGGTATCTGGTCCTGGGATAAGGGGAGGAACAGCGGTGGTAACATATGCCACTTTGTCATAAGTCAGTGCAATATTGACGTTCCTTAGCCAATCTTTATAGTTCTGCCCGGTCAGTATATTTTTTTCAAGTAATAGTTTTAATCCAGTCATGGTAGCTGCCAGAGAGAGAGAAAAGAAAACACTCAGCATATGCTCTTGCAAGTTTAGATTGGTATATTAATTTATCTAAACAGGATGGCTCCCACTGTTTCCTCAAATCCTTCTTCAAAACCTAAAAGAAGAACTAGTCAGGATTTAATCACACGTCACAATACTTGCTTAACCTTTCAGCCAGGCTGGTGTTGGTACTTCGAGGGAGGTTTTCCAACGCTTTCGCGAAGTTCCTTAATTAAATAACCTCTTTTCCCTGGAGGCGTAGCCCCTCTAACACTTTTCTAGTCACCTACTTGGTTTATAGCATTGATTGTTAAGTGAGAAAAATTCCCGAGAGTAATCCTACTCATCAGTGGGATCGGGATCCAACTATCATTGCATGATGCACTAGATGGAAGCCACTCTAGCCACCACACTCCAGAAGGTATGCTTAATCTGCAAGTTTCCTTTATGTTTGAAACTCCCGATGTGATTTTTATACCCCAAGCTCTTATAGACCTTGACGTAGGCCAACAAGTCATAAGACGCAAGTCAAGTTCTACCCGTCGTTGTCCTGATCAATTTAAGTACATCGTACAAGTCCTTGACGTAGGCCAACAAGGAGTACGTCTGTCTTAAACTAATACATCTATCTATGCAACAAATAGGCACACACACTGCTACCATACACTATGCCTTGACGTAGGCCAACAAGCATAGCATGAATACGATGTGCTGTCTATCTGAAACGACGGAGGGTTACGGCTGGTTTTTTGGCAAAAAACCGTTAACATAATGAACTTGATATGATCGAAGGAACAAAGATAACTTTTATTTAAAAGGAGTGGTTTAAGCTCCGCATTCAAAATTTGCTTTTTCAAGAAAAACCGAGTGGTTTTAGAAATTGTTCCAACGATTCAGTTTAGGTTTTATTTTCTTTGCATTAATAATAATGCGTCCCATCATTAACCTATCATTACAGATAACAACGAAAATACAACGTCCTCTTATGCCATCCGCATTCGCCACGGGGTCCCGTCATCACCCGTTAGGTTACTTAACTAACGACAGAGCGGGGGCTGGGCTAGCGCGGGTGTAAAACATAAGTGACGTCTAAATAGCTATCATATATAGATATTGTACATTCGTCAAACGCAATAATAGGCATTCCAGATCACAGATAAACAATATTGGATTTGCAAGCAATCCGCGTTTCTTTTGAGCCTGTAAGAAAAGACGGATTACACAGTTGTGATTGTTAGTTATATGTATGCCCTAGAGGCCATTACTATACATAGGATGTATATTGTAGTGGATGCTTGGACATATATAGGGATGACTTTCTTGCTCGATATGATAGTATGCTATCTGGTTACTCTTTACCTTAACGTGTACACTGATTGTCTCTCTGTTACATGTTGGTAAAGCCCTTAGGATGTGTACTTGACTACCTGGACTATGATGCGGATCATACTAATGGGGACATGGTAGTCCATAAGTACATCCTTCAAAGTCCCTAGTCGTGGGTGTATCGAGGCGGGGCATCGATATACCAGAGTACACTAGCGTGTAGCTTCTCGACCCATACAGATGGGAGATGGATGATTCCATATCCATTGGTGTTTGACATCAGAGATGATATACGGGTGCTCAGTGGAGACTGGGTACACTGGACGGACTCGCCGAGAACTCCCAGATGGTATTATACCTTACGTCAGATGGCAGTTCTCTGGTGACACTGGTGCAGGTTAGTCTGTAGACCCGAGATCGTCATAGAGTCTTGTGTGATTCCCACTGTGCTTTGATTTCCACCTTACCATGTCCAAGAGGGCGTGCAAAATGGTGGTTTTTGGGTACAGTCCCGAATCACATGGAGGCAATGAGCGATAGGAGGGGTTTCGTCTCTCCCGGTATAGGGAGTTGATGTTGCGCAGTGCTCGATTGTCTATAACAGGAAGTCCTTGGCCAAGGCTGCTTTAGGGATTTACTGGTAAGTGTTACCAGTAGTTTCTCGACCCGTTACGAACCTCATATTGACATGAGTTATCGAGTTATTGGGGTCTGACGTTTACCACCCCTAGGCGAGATATGCGACATATCAGACGAACAAACCGGACTGTACGGTAGTGTTACTCGTTGGATTCACAGGAGTGTGAGTGGGCTTTCTCGTTGATCTTCTGATCGCTCAATACCCGGGTGGCCGTTACGTTTAGCAGACCGCTTGCGGCTTGTGGGTGTTTGATATGATCATCACCTGCTGCCGGCGTATTGACGAGTCTTTAGAGTCCTACACAGGGGTTTCCTGGCTCAAGCGAAACGAAATAGGAGCGCATATGAGATATGTGCGGGACCGAGAATAATACCAGTATGTGGTGCTGTATTCTATTCTCGTGATTTGTATCATCGCTCGGTTATATGTGATATAGCAGGGTTTCCGAATCAAGTGTTGATTCGATACATTGATACACTTGATATTAGTCGGTTATATGCGATATGACCGGATCGTTAAATCAAGTGTTGATTTAAAGATTTAATGTATAATTATATATTTGATATATTACTTTACATTAACTAGTATTGGTTCACTTAAGATTGATTTTCTCACTTGAATGTGCACTTTGTTTATATGTGATATATGCAAGTGTACATGTTTGTATCATGCTTGATGATACAAACAAGTTGTGTGTATGAGACTTAAACCAAATCAAGGTTAGATTAGGGTTTACTATTTTCCTAAACAAATAACAAAAGAGTGTGACTTTGGTCAAAGTTATCAAGCTTCATGAAGCTTGATAAACATTGACAAAATCAACTCTCTTTGTCATTTGTTTAAGATATTAGCTAACCCAACCCTTAACCTTATGCTATGGTTAATTCTCTACATGAGTTAAGCATGAGGGCTTAACTCAACCATGGTGCCTTGATTAAAAGGATAAGTATTCATATTATTCTTTTAATTCATATGATTCTTTCTTCTTCATCTTCATCAAGCTCACAAAAGCTTGAGAGCTCCAATGGTGCCATGAGAAAAAGAGTGAGAAATCCAATTCTAAAGTGAACCCACTTTCTATTTCTTCATCCTCTACCACTTGCCATGTAGAATAGGGTGTTCTCTTCATAAAGTTTTCGACCAAGTGAAGGAATAGCTTGAGTTTGAGTCTCCCCGACGTAGATCATCTTCGGCCTCGAAGTCAATGACCTAGCCCGATCATTTCTCCGACGAAATCATCGCAAGAGTCCGGGATCCGATGATCGCAGCGGAGGGACGTCAACACGGAGATAAAGAAGTGGAGGACCGGATCTACAAAGGTTGTTGTCCCTTTCACTTAGGAGCAAAGTCGTTTGCTTGCATGTTCTTTCGCCTTACCTCTAGTTAACAATCTATTTTAGGGTTTCTCGGCACCGGAAAATTTTAATTTGGCATGGTTGATGCCTTGTGGAACCTCTTGAGTGTGCCTAGTAACCCTACAGTGGTATCAGAGCCTAGCTAGAGTCTTAAGCGATGAGTAGACGATATTAGAAATCCGATCAAGTCACGAAACCCTAACCAAGACCACTCTCTGTACATTTTCTGAAAATATGGATTTTTCCATATTAAAAATTGTCAAAAAATTCAGCAGGGTTTTATATGAGTTACTGTGAAACACGTGATCGTAAATCGACCATAGCGCCGCGGAACCGCGGCCCCACCCTTGCTTAGGCGGCGGTTCCGCGGCCATATTGATGAATATTGACACGTGGTTTGCACCGTAATCTCTATCTATAGTTGTTGTATTTTCTGGGAATTTTTAATCTATACTCAACAATTGAGTTTTCTATGTTGAATTAGGGACTCGGTGTTTCGATCGGAAAGTTTAACTTCGTCTATGTGTTTTTCCGGATAATTTTTGAATATGTTAAAAAGTTCGATCGGATATAAATACCCACTTTTTCCCCTGTCGGGAAATTTCCAAGTGTTGGATTTTTCCGTAGTTTGAGAACGTTCTAAGTAGTGCAAGTAACGCTATGGACCCTCTAGAAGACAACAAACCTTAACCCGATTATGTGACCGTCTTGAACTGCACTTTGAACCTTCGGGTTTGGGGCAGTATGGCGTGCCACATGTGAGGCGTTGGCTTGACCCTTCTACGGCTGGACCGTTGGTACTGTGGCATGAAGTGGATGTTTTTGAACTTATTTCAAGAGTTGAGCTGTTTCAGGAAAACTTGGGTGTTTGATTGTTCGATCGGAAAGTTTAACATTTTCTGTTTATCTGGAATGTGATACAATATTTGGAATCCACAGGTAGTTATGAGATAACTGATTTGAATGTTATAAACATAGCACTTTAGTCTCGATTGATCGGTTGCCACAGAATTTTGATTTGATCAAAAGTACGTCGCAATCACGTAGCGTACGCGGATACTCGCCGGTAAACTTAATAGACAGCTACACCCTATAGCCCCGACCAAGTGACTGTAGGAGAACCCCGTCACCGAAAGCATCCGTTCGAGTGCTCGCGGTAGCGGTGTTCCGCCTTGGTGCACTTCGTCGACGGTATCGGGGGTGCGGCCGTCTACTAAAGTTTGCGACGAGCATTCGATCAAAATGCCGGGAATCTTGTTGAATTGCCCGACTAGATATTGAAAAGAGTTTTCGATATTGAGACTAAAATGCGGGGTTTATAATTGTTAGGCATGCGATGTCTAAGGAATTCATTTGATTAGGCATGCGATGTCTAAAGAGGTTGCGGATTCCAACTGTTGTAGTTTTACACTTTCTTTTCTGCGACCGTAAGTGTAATATGTGATATCGCCGGTTTCGTTGCTATATGTCAACGACAATTGGGATGCGTATATTTACTTACGTTGATGATATGTGATGTTATGTGTTGCTGGATATGTTATATTGGATCGTCACGTTATGAATAGCCGGGGGTTTTTATGTGAGATGAGTGTTTTTCATTTTCATTCATGTAAAAAACTTGTATATAATATTCTTTTATTGGGGCACTTCCAGGTTGCGGAAGATGTCACCATTTGTATATTATTTACTTTTCCGCACTAGGATAGACCCAAGGAGGAGAGCACAAGTAACCGGGTTCTGGAGTCCAGTGGGAGACCAACTCGAGGAGCCAAGTCCGGGTCTCCTAACTCTAGAATTAGTAGGGTTGCTTGTCGCTATCGTAGGGGTCTAGGGGTGTGGGTTTGGCTATTCATCGCGACCGTGGAATCCGTGTTTTATACTGGCTCGTATTGAAAACACGGATGTCCCAGTATATCCAATATTTCATATGATTCTTCTGCTGCGATATCTGTGATGTGATCATTTGATGTTCTGTGATAAATACTGTATATAGTATATATGATATATTCCATAGGCGTTACTTATGTTTTACACCCGTGCTAGCCCTGCCCCGCTCTGCCGTTAGTTACCTAACCTAACGGTGCACGAGGGGACATCGAGGTGAATGCGGATGGCATAAGTGTACGTCGTATTTATCTGTGATGTTTAGATAACTTAAATGATGGGACTTCATTAATATGATTAATGAAAGAAAAAGAAACCTAAAGATGTTGTGGAATCGAATTTTCAAAAACAGGTAGCTACAGTTCTTGCTTTGCATCGCGGTGTTCCTTATAGAACATCCTGCACCTTATTCGATAAGGAAAGGACCGAGATCCCTTCACCGGGAGTGACCCCTTTAGCAATAACTGGCAGATGCTACAACCCTCGGTTTGTCTTTTGATTGCTCCTATAGTTCTTGCTTTGCACAGCGATATATATGATATATCCTGCACCTTATTCGATGAGGAAAGGGCCGACGATCCCTTCACCGGGAGTGGCCCCTTTAGCAAAACTAGAAAAGCCTAAAAAACACTCCATTTTAAAATCATTTGATTCTACAACGATATCAAGTTCATTACGCAATAGGTTTTCAGAAAAACCTGTCGTAGCCCTCCGTCATTTCAGATAAGTTGTATATAGTATTCGTGCTACATTTGTTGGCTTTCGTCAAGGTGTAGTGTGCGGTAGCTATATGCTGCTTATCTGCTGCATACGATGCGATTGGATTAGGGTAGTCGTACGGCTTTGTTGGCTTTCGTCAAGGGTCGTGCGGGTGGGTTTAATTCAATCAGGAAATGATGGGTTGAACTTGACTAGCGGGCTATGGTTTGTTGGCTTTCGTCAAGGTCATAGCACGTTAGGGGCAAAATATTATCGGGAATTTCAAGTGTTGAAATTTGCAATGAGATTGCATACCTTCTATGAGATAGTTGGATCTCGATACCCACTGCGAGTAATTGTTACTCCTGGGAGAGTTTTACACATTACAATTAGCCGATCAAGAAGGTGTCTAGAAAGGTGTCAACGGGGTTACGCCTCTGGGAAAACGAGGTTTACTTTAATTAGGTCCGTGCGAAAGCACGGGGAACCTCCCTCAAAGTACCGACACTGGCCTGGCTGAATGATTGGCGAACTTGTAGCGTGTAATTAATCCCGGCTAGTCTTTCCTTTTAGGGTTTGAAGGAAGATTTGATAAAAACAGTGGGAGCCATCCTGATTAGATAAAATAATAACCAATCTGATCTTGCAAGAGCGCACGCAGAGTGTTTTCTTCTCTCTCTCTCCAGGTAGCGACCATGTCACACCTTAATCAAGATAATAATACGGATGTATTGACCGAACCTGCTTGTTATACTGAGCTGGGGAACGTTGGACCCGCTCCAACTTATAATTGTTATAAGACAGAGCAGGAAATTGGGAAATATCAGATTTCCCGTGCCGCCCAAACGAAGAAAGTGCATGTTGATGCATCATCTTCGGGTGTGTTCGTTACACAGAACTGTTTCTCAGTATCCTCTGCGTCCTGGGTATATGATACCGGATCAGGATCCCACACATGTAATAAATACATAGGGCTACAGAAAGGTAGAGAACTGAGAACGGGTGATAAGTTTCATAAGGCAGAAAACGGGGCAATTGTTGCAGCCAAGTCTGTTGGTCACTGTCACCCTGTATTACCAATACATTGATTCTAAACAAATGCTATTAGATACCGAACCTGATATACAAAATCATATCAATCTCTTTATTTATTAAAGAAGGATACAATTTTGTATTGTTGGATAATGTTTTGAACATTTCCTATATCAATAGTTGATCGGTTCAGGCACGTTATCTAAAAGCATTGACGTTCTAAATCAAACTACAGTTCTTAGTATATAGAACACACACAAGAAGAAGAGTTCAGATATGAACGAATCCTTCTTGAGGTATTGTAGACCAGGTCATGTCAATACGACCCGACTAGCTAAGTTACATTGAGATGCACATTTAAATCTGTTTGAATTTACATCTTGTGAAACTTGCCAGCCATGTCACAAAGATAAGATGACCATAGCTCCGTTTATTGGAAATAGAGAAAGAGTTAGTAAACTCTTGGGATGATACATGTTGATGTATGAAGGTCCCCTGTCTACACATGCCAAGACCGGTTCTTTGTACTTCATTACATTCTCTGATAATCTCTTAAGATTCAGACATATGTTCCTGTTGAAATACAAGTCCGAACCTTTTGAGATATTCATAGAATATAAGTTAGAAGTAGATAACCAAAATACGGGTATAAGTATTATGTCCTTTGACGTGATCAAGGAGGAGAATACTTGAGCACGGAATTCCTGGATTATTCTAAAGGAGAATGAGATTCTCTCTCAGCATTACTCCTCCGTATACACCATAGCACGATGGTATATCGGGGCGGAGCAATAACACCCTATGTGATATGGTGTGCTCTATGATGAGTACTACTGAGTTTCCTATTTCCTTTTAGGGAGTTATGCACTTATGAAGTTGCATACCTATTGAATAGGGTTCCGATCAAATCAGATGCCTAACATTTCATATGAGATATGGAAAGGGAAGAGCCCATCTCTTAAGTCAGTTAAGATTTGGGGTTGTTCGGCCTATGTCTAAAAGCATAATCCGGACAAGCTCGAGGCAAAGTCAATTCTGTGGAAGTTTGTTGGATATCCCAAGCATTCGCAAGGGAATATCTTCTACCTAACCAAGGAACAAAAATGTTTTGTTTCTCAGTATGCCACCTTTGTGAAAGGGAATTTCTTGTGAAGAAATTAGTGGACATGAGGTAGAACTGGAAATAGTTCCAGCTATACAAACTTCAGCTGATGATTTGGTAGAACCAAAGGATTCAATAGCAACCAACGAACCTCGGCCTCTCCGCCGATCTAGTAGGTTTCCTCACCCACCTGAGAGATACTCCGGTTTCTCTATAACAGTGGGAGCGAGGATTGCATCATGGGATGATGACCTAACTAGTTTCGAGCTGGCCATCAGGAGTGGGACTCTGTAAGAATGGCTGGATGCTTATCGATCTGAGATGGAATCCTCATACACCAACAAAGTATGGACTTTGGCTGCTATATCTGAAGGGTTAAATCCCCATCAGGAGCAAGTATATCTTGAGAAGATTACTTGGTGTAGATGGAAAAGTTGAGACTTTCAAAGCTAGACTTATTAAAGGTTTGCATCATTGACTATGTATGGATTATGTTGAAACCTTTTCTAAAAATCTATGCTTAAGTCCATCCGGATCCTACTTGCCATTGCTGCATATCATGACTGCGATATCTGGTGGTTGGGTGTCATGACTGCTTTTCTAAATATTGATTCAGAAGAGAACGTCTATAAGTACTTGACTACCTGGACTATGATGCGGATCATACTAGTGGGGACATGGTAGTCCATAAGTACATCCTTCAAAGTCCCTAGTCGTGGGTGTATCGAGACGGGGCATCGATATACCAGAGTAGACTAGCGTGTAGCTTCTCGACCCATACAGATGGGCGATGGATGATCCCATATCCATTGGTGTTTGACATCAGAGATGATATACGGGTGCTCAGTGGAGACTGGGTACACTGGACGGACTCGCCGAGAACTCCCAGATGGTATTATACCTTACGTCAGATGGCAGTTCTCTAGTGACACTGGTGCAGGTTAGTCTATAGACCCGAGATCGTCATAGAGTCTTGTGTGATTCCCACTGTGCTTTGATTTCCACCTTACCACGTCCAAGAGGGCGTGCAAAACGGTGGTTTTTGGGTACAGTCCCGAATCACATGGAGGCAATGAGCGATAGGAGGGGTTTCGTCTCTCCCGGTATAGGGAGTTGATGTTGCGCAGTGCTCGATTGGCTATAACAGGAAGTCCTTGGCCAAGGCTGCTTTAGGGATTTACCGGTAAGTGTTACCAGTAGTTTCTCGACCCGTTATGAGCCTCATATCGACACGACTTATCGAGTTATTGGGGTCTGATATTTACCACCCCTAGGCGAGATATGCGACATATCAGACGAACAGACCGGACTGTACGGTAGTGTTACTCGTTGGATTCACAGGAGTGTGAGCGGGCTTGCTCGTTGATCTTCTGATCGCTCAATACCCGGGTGGCCGTTACGTTTAGCAAACCGCTTGCGGCTTGTGGGTGTTTGATATGATCATCACCTGCTGCCGGCGAATTGACGAGTCTTTAGAGTCCTACACAGGGGTTTCCTGGCTCAAGCGAAACGAAATAGGAGCGCATATGAGATATGTGCGGGACCGAGAATAATACCAGCATGTGATGCTGTATTCTATTCTCGCGATTTGTATCACCGTTCGGTTATATATGATATAGCAGGGTTACCGAATCAAGTGTTGATTCGATACATTGATACACTTGATATTAGTCGGTTATATGCGATAAGACCGGATCGTTAAATCAAGTGTTGATTTAATGATTTAATGTATAATTATATATTTGATATATTACTTTACATTAACTAGTATTGGTTCACTTAAGATTGATTTTCTCACTTGAATGTGCACTTTGTTTATATGTGATATATGCAAGTGTACATGTTTGTATCATGCTTGATGATACCAACAAATTGTGTGTATGAGACTTGAACCAAATCAAGGTTAGATTAGGGTTTACTATTTTCATAAACAAATAACAAAAGAGTGTGACTTTGTTCAAAGTTATCAAGCTTCATGAAGCTTGATAAACATTGACAAAGTCAACTCTCTTTGTCATTTGTTTAAGATATTAGCTAACCCAACCCTTAACCTTATGCTATGGTTAATTATCTACATGAGTTAAGCATGAGGGCTTAACTCAACCATGGTGCCATGATTAAAAGGATAAGCATTCATATTATTCTTTTAATTCATATTATTCTTTCTTCTTCTTCATCTTCATCAAGCTCACAAAAGCTTGAGAGCTCCAATGGTGCCATGAGAAAAAGAGTGAGAAATCCAATTCTAAAGTGAACCCACTTCCTATTTCTTCATCCTCTACCACTTTCCATGTAGTATAGGGTGTTCTCTTCACAAAGTTTTCGACCAAGTGAAGGAATAGCTTGAGTTTGAGTCTCCCCGACGTAGATCATCTTCGGCCTCGAAGTCAATGACCTAGCCCGATCATTTCTCCGACGAAATCATCGCAAGAGTCCGGGATCCGATGATTGCAGCGGAGGGACGTCAACACGGAGCTAAAGAAGTGGAGGACCGGATCTACAAAGGTTGTAGTCCCTTTCACTTAGGAGCAAAGTCGTTTGCTTGCATGTTCTTTCGCCTTACCTCTAGTTAACGATCTAGTTTAGGGTTTCTCGGCACCGGAAAATTATTAATTTGGCATGGTTGATGCCTTGTGGAACCTCTTGAGTGTGCCTAGTAACCCTACAGTGATGAATAGCCATTACCCCACCCCAGACCCCTACGGGTACGGTAAACTACCCGCCAAGTACCAGAAATGAAGCGGTCTGCCTCAACACTTCAAAATACCCGGTAGTTCGTGCACCCCATCTTGGGTCTATCCTAGGAGCAAAAATAGTAAAAAGAAATAATACAACGGTGGCTACAACCGCAACCTGGATGTGCCCCGCAAAATAATATTACAACTTATTACAATTTTATCGAATGAATTAATACAATAACCCATCACAAAACCCGGCTAATCATCACAACAGTCCAATACAGTTTATATACACAAACAGTTATAAATAACATCACAGATATGTGCAACCCCCTGCCAACCGACATACTAGCAGTTAGGGGAGGTTTACGAACACATAATACATTTCACAGATATAATCAAACAAGCAAACATCGTATAATTTCGATCGATTAAACACGTTAAATTTTGCTCCAATACTTCTCTGCAAATCTGAAACCTGAGCAAAAATTAAATCATACCAGAAAATACAAAATATCAGAAAAGATGCACAGAAGAAAACCGGGCTGAATTGGCCCCAACTCGGCCGCGGATCCGCGGTGGATCGGTGGGATCGGCCGCGGTTCCGCGGCTCTTTGGCCGATTCAGAAGCCCATTTTTCTTGTGTGTTCTTATATTTTATTACTGGTCATTCTGAAGGTCCCTGAAAAATTTTTAGACCTCATTTTAAATTCGACAGAAACTATGCAATATCGATGTATTTTCCGGTTTGTTTCGCGTTCGAAATTCATACGACTTTGCAAATTAGTTAATTATTGTTTAGTGAGGCTCTGATACCACTGTAAGTTGATGTGCAACACCCCACGAGTTGCGGGAAGGCGGAAATTTGAAAAACGATCATGTTTATAAAGCGAACATCAACTAACTGAAGATCGTTTCTAAACAATACTTAAGAATAAGCATAGAGTTCTAAGCTACTATCTAAAGAGATCATACCAAACGATTCTAGTCCTTCGTCTTTACGATCTCTACGGCCTCCTTAGATCTCCATGTCCTCCTCGGCTTCCTTCCGTGATAGACGATCCACCCGAGAACCCTAATCTAAGCTATTACCTCTAAACTTGAGGTTACTTAGTTTCTCTAGTTGCTAATAAAGGAACTAAGATGATGTAGAGATAGGTTATGGAGTGTTTAGTCTTTACTAATCCTTGTACTCAACTCATGAGTGGTAGGATTAGGGTTTGGAGAAGGAGAGAGAGCTTGAGGAGAGAGAAGGTGGAAATGATAATGATATGAGAAAAGCTTCTCACTTGAATATATCAAACATAATGAATTATCAAATAATATCAATTAAATGATTATTCACCATGCTTCATTTATTCAAGAAGAGTGATTCATCATGTGAGTCATTAGATCATTAATGATGCATTAATGATGCATTTAATGATATGATGAATCATATGAATGAGTGACTAAAGCAATTAATGAAAATGCCACCTTAACCCCTCATGTCACATCCTTCTAGAAGCTTCTCGGAAAATTACGAGAACGCCCCTCGCATCCGTGAAAACACGAAAAAACTTTAGACTGTATAAATCCAATAACCTGATACTGGAATCTGGCTTAAACCAAAGCCGGCTAGAAAAAACTGTCCGAATGTCGTACGTGCGTTTAAACACGTATGCGTCCGAACCTTTGTCGTAAAACCATACGACCTCCATATCTTTTCGCCTGGGTTTGGGAAATCTCTGTGTGGGACTCTAAAGACTCGACTACTACGCTGGCAGTGGGTTTAACCACAGACCGCAAGCGGCACTAGCTGTACGTAACGGTCCCCAGGTAGTTGTCGATAAGAAAGCCGATGAGGTAACCCATCCGAAATCCTACTGAGCCAGTCAGTGACAATATCCGCGCAGTCCGGTCTGTTCGTCTAAGAGTATCGCATGTATGGTCTAGGGAGGTGGTGGACGTCCGACCCCTAATAACCGTACAAGTCATGTCGGTATGGCTCAAGACCATCCGAGAATCTACTGATCAGTCCATCAGTAATTCTCAATCAGCCCTGGCCAGGGACTTATGGTAATGACCAACCGATCACCGTGCGATATCAACTCCCCATACCGGGAGAGACGAATCCCTAACAGTCACTCACTGCCTCCACGTGGCTCGGGACTGTGCCCAACTAAAACCTGTTTGCACGACTCCTTTGAATAGTGGTAGGGTAATAATCAAAGCATAGTAGGAACTCACACGAGACAAATGATGACCTTAAGTCAACGGACTATCTGCACACATGTCACCTGAGAACTGCTATCTGACGTTAGGTATAATACCATCCAGTCAGTTCTCGGCGAGTCCTGTCCGGTGTACTCACACCCAGTGAGCATCTGTATACAATCTTAGGTGCACTCCACCAATGGCCGCGGGACCAGTCCATCGTCCCACCTCAAGGTCTAGATATGTATACACTAGTCTACTCCGGAGTATCGATGCCCAATCTCGATACTCCTGCGACCAGGGATATCTAAGGATGTGCCTATTGACTATCCAGCTCCCACAAGTATGACTGCCATCACAACGCCGGTAGTCAGGCAAACACCCTATGAGCTTTATCAACATATATATATATAAATACCAAGTAAAATATATCATACGTTAAGACAAAGACAAACCAAATAGCGTACTATCATATCAAGCAAGACTGTCATGTACATACATATCCCTAGCATCCTATACAATGAAGGCCTCTAGGGCATATATATCCAAAAAATACAAGGTCTAATTTTTTAGAAGTTATAGGTATGAGGATAAAGTACAGAACCAGATGTCAAAAGTATCGGGATTCTTCAAAGAAACCGAAGATGTAGATTCTTGTGATTGGTATTCAATTGATAGTAACGGTTTTGAGAAACTTGTTTCTCTTTCAGGTTACTCATAATTGGATGGATTCCTAAGTTGAGTAATGCTGATTAGCCTCTATCCATTAAGTTGATATGCACTGGAGATAGCTGCATGTTTTTTGAATCTGGTTCCAATTAAATAAGTGCCAAATTTTCTATATTGGATATAGAATGGTTCATATCTTAACAATGTTAAGGTACGGTGAGTTGTCTAGCTTATGCTTAAAACCAGACTCTGGATAACTCAAGGCACGTTTCTGTAATACCAGTTTGTGGGTTGACCCTAGCTTTGACGAGGGTTGACTTTCTACCATATGGAAGATCAATAGTGATATTGTTCTTGACTCGCCACAGTTTTAGTAAAATGGATTTTTTTCAGAAAACAGAAGTGGCAGTATGGTAGAACTGGAAATGATTCCAGAACCGCAAAGGATTACGGAAAATTTAATAGGACCTGTATATTCAATCAGGATTGACATTCCAATAGCCACTCCGCAGATATGGTGGGTAACCTCAGACACCCGAGAGGTACTCCGGTAGCCTCAAGGACGGTGACAGGGAGGTTCTTGTTTACCCAGACTTGACACTACTGTTGTTCCAGGCTATGAGACCCGGCAGGAGATTAAGTATAGCGTCGTTCTAAACTAGCTTTAGAATTGCACGTATATATTATTCTGCCAGAGGGTTTTCGTAGTCAGTGGGAGCAGCGGAAGCATAGTGGGCAAGTAGCTTATGTCTATTTATAGACTTGAGCAGTTATAGCGGAGATAGATCATCTAATTTTGATATGATAGTCATAGGTTTGACTTCATCAGAATAGGAGAAGGATCTGTTAAGAAGGTAATAAGGTGTGATGTCCTGGTATTTGGATGACATACACAAAGTAGGAAGTAAAATTCCTATACTACGATCGGTTATACTGTGGTTGTCACACAGTTATTTCTCCACAAAGGACATGGATATAATATCTGACATTCTGGTTTCTAGATCTATGGTTTTAGATCTAGAATTGGGTAGTTTCCCAATCTAGGTACTTTGACAGTATTCTAATGGTATTTTAGAATAGATGACTTCTGGAATGGTGGTGTACCTACAGGTGATGGAGTCACCCTCTCTAAAGGTGTCTTATAGACTAAAGGGGAGAGAGATGTGCATGATTGGCAGGTCACTTGCTTAGGCAATTAAGTCAATCGTGAGATGTCAAGTACCACACCAGACGTCGTTTTTCACTAGATGCGATAAGTTTATATTAATCCAATCCTGAAGAAATACAAGGAAGCAGTTTTAGAACATAAGTACATGTTCTACGGATTTGATGACGGCTGCCTCCTTCGGGAGACGGTTATCATTCCAGGCTTCAAAGGTGACATAGATAATAGAGTGATTGTCAGAGTTATAGTTTTCCCTCTGATGAGGGACAGTATTATGGAAAGGTGGTCCAAGAGGATACTGTGGGAGACATGGTGCAGGATACTGATTAGGTTCAGTTGACGATACAGTCTAAGAAGTTTGGATTTGGAGTTCACTTATGAACTAGGTCCCATCAGATATCCAGACATATTCTAAGACAGGTATTACTCGATTCGGGAGATGGCTTTCTCCGCTAACTTGAGATTAAGAGAGACATAGAAAGAAACATCAGGGCGGATCCACTCACTGAGGCTATTTCTCGATCACAATAGTTTTACAAACGAGCTTTGTGAAACTGATTAGTAGAGGAGTTGGATGTTCGGTATCACACGAGCTGTGAGTACGCGACATCGCAATAATTAGCCTTAAGTGCAAGTGGGAGATTGTTGGATATAGTGCCCTCAAAGTCAATTATTGGATCGCAGGTACATGATTGTGATGATTGAGGAAGGGCCTATACCGATAAAACAGTCTTACTCGAGATGATAGTATGCTATCTGGTTTGTCTTTATCACTGTTACACTTTGATAGAGCCCTTAGGATCTTGCTTGACTACCAGCAGTATGATGGCGATCATATATGTAGGAGCTGGAGTCTATAAGCACATCCTTAAAGTGTCCCTAGTCATAGGAGTTTCGAGACAGGGCATCGATACTCCAAAGTAGACTAGTGTATACAGTCGAGACCCCGAAGAGGGGCAGTGGCTGGTCTCACAAGCCATTGGTGTTAGTTGGATCACCTAAGATGTATACAGGTGCTCATTGGGTTATGAGTACACCGGACAGGACTCGCCGGGAACATGCTAGTTGGTATTATACATATCGTCGGATAGCAGTTCCCTGGTGACATGTGTATAGGTTAGTCTGTAGACCTGGGATCGTCATTTGTCTCGTGTGAGTTCCCACTGTGCTTTGATTACTACCCTACCACGACTCAAAGGAGTCGTGCAAATAGGTTTTAGTTAGGTACAGTCTCGAGCCACATGGAGGCAGTGAGCGGATCGTCGGGGATTCGTCTCTCCCGGTATTGGGGGTGAGATCGCGCTGTGTTTAGGAGAGCCATTACACGAAATCCCTGGCCAGGGTAATCGAGATTTACTGGAAGGTATTCCAATAGTATCTCAGGGTGTTTTGGGATGCTCTCTGACACGACTTATAAAGCTATTGGGGGTCTGACGTTTACCAGCCCCCTAGGCCCTATATGCGATACTCATAGACGAACGGACCGGACTGTACGGATATTGTCACTGTCAGGCTCAGTACGGTTTCTGGATGAGTTCGCTCGTCAGCTTCCCTTCCGATCAATACATGGGCAACCGTTACGTACAGCTAGTACCTCTTACGTGCTAGTGGTTATACCCAGTACCAGTGTATTGATGAGTCATTAGAGTTCCCCAAAGATAGTTTCCCAAGTTCGGGCGAAACGTTGTAGAGGCCGTATGGTTTTATGGCAGGGTTCAGAAAATGCACGTGCATTTACGCACGTGTCATATTTCGGGCAGATAATACTGGTGGGCTTTGGTTTAAGCCGAATCTGAGTATTATACTGTGTAGATATAATATCTTTGTCTCAGTTACATTTGTATTCGGTCGTAATACAAATGCGGGTATGTTTATACTGTTACGGGGTTATCCTGAAATTCGTTTCAGGATCGCTTTTAGAAGTTGCCAGTTTCCGGTTTTCTATCACCCGTCTTCAACATTCGGTTAAATGCGGATTTATCTTTTCTTGATGAGTGTGGAAGATTCTAGATGGTGACTAGGATGATGAGGTGTTTTGTGACTCATTTGTGCATTGATTATGCATTAATTGATATGATGACTAGGTTAATGAATCACCATTTTGCATTAAATGTATTAAGTGAGTCATTCTTTCATTAAGTGTTGTGATAAGTTTTCATATCTTATGGTCACCATTTTTCCTCCTACACTCACCCCCTCATGATATATTGGCCGGCCATTCATTCTTGGAGGAAGATAGTTTGCTTGAAAAAGATTAAGGTTATGGATTCATGGAAATTAGATAGTTGATTTCTTATTTCATTCTATCCAAAAAGGCAACTTCATTAACCGTTCGTCCATAGCTTTGGACGAAGCGAGACAAATTGTTCTACTCATTCTCTACATCAATCTTGGTCATCTCTTTTAGCAAACTTGATGATCGAGTTGCCTCGGTTCAGAGTCGGGAGCCCGTTTAAAGATCCGTCGACTTGGTGCCACCTGGACGAGAAGACTGGAGATTCAGGAGATCAGAGCAGCCGCAACAAAGCGTGGGATGATGGTTGAAGACCGAAGGACTCGGATCGTTCGGTATAACATTTCTACCCACTTTGTAGTTTGTTTGTTTAGCTTTAATGGCAGATCCGGGTTATAGTATACAATAGCGCCAGTTAAAAAGTTTTTGTTCCGCATTTGGCGTCTGTTAGACGGCCGGGGCGGTACCGTGTGCTTACAATTAAGATATATAGAGATAAATCTAAGAGTATGTTGGGATTTTCCCAATCCAGATACATATAAACCATACGAAAGAGGTTTAGTATGGAAGATTCAAAGAGGAGTAATTTACCCGCTTGTCATGGAATCACCCTTTCCAAAGACGAGTGTCCAAAGTCTGATAAAGAGAGGGCTCGTATGAGTGTTATACCTACGCTTCTGCTATAGGGTCCATCATGTATGCTATGTTATGTGCTCGCACAGATGTAGCTTACACACTAAGTGTAGTAAGTATGTATCAATCCAATCCATAAGAGAAACACTGGACAGTTGTGAAGAACATTCTTAAGTACTTGCGAAGGACTAAAGAAATGTTCTTAGTGTATGGTAATGGCGATCTCCAAATGGAGACCTTTACCGATTCTGGCTTTCAAAGTGGGAAGGATGACAACAAGTCTATCTCGGGCTTTATATTTACCCTCAATGGAGGGGCAGTCTGTTGGAAAAGTTCCAAACATGGCACCGTTGCAAACTCGATGATGGAATATGAGTACATTGCTGCGAAGGAAGCAGTTTGGATGCGGAAGTTCATCTCAGAGCTTAGAGTGGTTCCAACCATTGTTGATCCAATACCCTTGTATTGTGATGACAATAGGGCTATGGCATTAACCAAGGAACCCAGGTCCTATCAATGTTCCAGACACATCCTGAGGCGATATCCCCTGAACCGGGAGATAATTGGTCGCCGCGAGATCGAAGTTCGGAGAGTAGACATGAAGAACAACACTATGGATCCACTCACCAAGGCCCTTCCATAAGCACAATTTAAGCGACTTTTTGAGATGTTGGGTATGAAATACACTAATAATCGGCTTTAGAGCAAGTAGAAGATTGTTGGATATGTATGCCCTAAAGGCAATTGTTCTAATTGTTGGACATATATATGTACATGACAATCTTTCTCGATATGATAGTATGCTATTAGTTTGACTTTATCATTCATGTGTATGGTTCTACTTGTTATTACTGCCGCTAATACATGTTGATAAAGCCCTTAGGATCTTTGCTTGATTACCAGGATTATGATGCAGATCATACTAGTAGGCCCTGGGAAGTCTATAAGTACATCCTTAAATGTTCCTAGTCGAGAAGATATCGAGACAGGGCATCAATGTCCCAAAGTAGACTAGTGTATATGTTTCTTGACTCTTTATGGAGGTGATGGATGATCCTATATCCATTGGTGTTTGACACCAAAAATTGTATACAAGTGCTCATTAGAGAATGGGTACACCGAACGGACTCATCGAGAACTCCTATATGGTATTATGTCTACCGTCAGATAGCAATTCTCTGATGACATGAGTACAGGGTAGTCTGTAGACTTAAGATCGTTATAGTGTCTTGTGTGTTTCCCATTGTGCTTTGATTGTTACCCAACCACGGCTTTAAAGAGTTGTGAAAATAGATTTTAGCTGGGTACAGTCCCGAAACACATAAAGGCAATTAGCGATCGGAAGGGTTTCATCTCTCCTAAGGAGTAGATATTGTGATGTGCCTAATCGACTGTAACCATAAGTTCCTAGCCAGGTCGGATGAGATAAACTGATAAGTGTTAACAGTTGTATCTATTGTGGTTACAGGTTACTGATTGGCACGACTCATCGGTTAATGGTAGGGTGACGGATACCAACCTCCAGACATGATATGCAACACTCTCAAACGAAGAGACGGGACTGTATAGAGACTGCCATTTTTAGGCTCTGTTAGATTTCGGACAAGCCAGCTGTAGGGATAGCTTAGCACCTTAGCAAGGTTTTGGCAAGCATCAATCATGCTACTTTAAAATTTTGGGGCGCTAAACAAACCCTAACCAAGATCTTAACCAGAGAATTAGTGATAAACATTAAATGTAAACTCTTTACATCTAAGTGAATAAGGAATACAACCTTTGTAGACCGGTCCTTCACTTCAATAGCTCCGTGTAGTAGTCCCTTCGCTGCGATCATGAACTTCTGGACTCTAGAGAGGCTCCCATGAAGAAACGAACATGCTTGCTTCGAAGTCTTCGAGGCCGAAGATGATCTACGTCGAGGAGACACTAGCTCATGCTATCTCTTCACTAATTGTGTAGATTAGTGAAGTAAACACCCTAAACTAAATGGCTAATAATAGAGAATGATGAAATAGGAATTTAACTCACTTTAGTATTTAATTTCACTATATTTCTTCTTGATCTCAAAATCAAGAGAGCAAAAATGAGATGAGGAAGAAGAAGAAGGAAAATATTTCAAGTGATGAAAAATATCTCTCATGGTTCAAATGCAACCCTTGGGTGAGTATATCATCCATACACTAACCCATGTAGAGAATTAACCATGGTAAAGGTTAATGGTTAGGTCACAAAATATCTTAAGTAGAAACAAAAAAGTGGACTAAGTCAAACCTTATCTACAAGCTTCTACAAGATTCTAGCTTTGATTAAATCCACTAATTTGTAATTACTTAATGATAAATGAAACCCTAACATAAACCCTAGCATGGTATGAGTCTCATACATACATGTTGCATGTGTAACCTAGCATGTCACAATATTATATATCACATATATAATATTCATGTAACAAAAGAAAACAATACAATAAACATATATCATATATATGTTAAATGCATCATAAGTGAGAATAATAAATATTTTAGTGAGTATATAATATATATATATATATATATATATATATATTATTTCATCGAATCAATACTTGATCCGATAACCGGCTATATCACATATAACCGGCCGATATCACATATCGCGAGAATAGAATACGGTATCACATACTCGTATTAATCTCGGTCCCGCACATATCATATATGTGCTCCTACTCCATTTTGCATGAACCAGGGAACCTCTGTGTAGGACTCTAAAGGCTCGTCAATACGCCGGCAGTAGGTGATGATCATATCAAACACCCACAAGCCGCAAGCGGTCTGCTAAACGTAATGGCCACCCGGGTATTGAGAGATCAGAAGATCAATAAGCAAGTCTGCTCATTCTCCTGCGAATCCAATCAGTAACACTACCGTACAGTCCGGTCTCTTCATCTGATATGTCACATATCTAGTCTAGGGGTGGTAAACGTCAGACCCCAGTAACCGATAAGTAGTGCCGATGTGAGGTCCATAACGTTTCGAGAAACTACTGATAACACTTACCAGTGAATCTCAGCAACCCTGGCCAGGGATTTCCTGTTATGGCCAATCGAGCACAACGCAACATCAACCCCCAATACGGGAGAGACGAAATCCCTCCTATCGCTCATTGCCTCCATGTGATTCGGGACTGTACCCAAAAGCCACTATTTTGCACGATCTCTTGACCGTGGTATGGTAGAAATCAAAGCACGGTAGGAATCACACAAGACTCAATGATGATCTCGGGTCTACAGACTAACATGTACCAGTGTCACCAGAGAACTGCTATCCGACGATAGGTATAATACCATCTAGGAGTTCTCGGCAAGTCCGTCCAGTGTACCCAGTCTCCACTGAGCACCCGTATACCTTCTCTGATGTCAAACACCAATGGATATGGGATCATCCATCGCCCATCATATGGGTCAAAAAGCGCATACGCTAGTCTACTCTGGAGTATCGATGCCCTGTCTCGATACTCCCACGACTAGGAATATTTGAAGGATGTACTTATCGACTACCATGTCCCTACTAGTATGATCTACATCATAATCCTGGTACTCAAGTAATCATCCTAAGGTCTTTATCAACATGTGATCACAAAACAGTATTTGTTAACATGTTAAGATAAAGTGTAACCAGATAGTATACTATCATTTCGAGCAAGAAAGACCTCCCTATATATGTCCAAGCATCCACTACAATATACATCGCATGTACAGTAATGGCTTTTAGGGCATACATATAACTAACAATCTCCCACTTGCACTAAGGTCATCTGTTGTAGTATCCAATACCCAACAATATAGCAGTGGTTGTAGTATCACATACTCAACCATTGTAGAGAAGTCTCTCTAGGGGTAAGGCCTTTGTGAGTGGATCCGTCGTGTTATCCTTCAGGTCTACTCTCCTTACCTCGATCCCTTGGAGATCAATCATCTCCCTGATCAGGTGATACTAGCCTCTGAATTTGTCTGGAACGCTGATGGGACGGGTGTTCCTAAGCCAAAGAAACAATACCATGTTGTCATAATAACAGTTATTGGACGCTCAATGGTAGGAACCTTGTTCATCTTATGAACAAGACATGTCCAGACAACCATTTTGGTAGTATCATTGGTAGCAATGTATTCAGCCTTTATCGTCTAGTATGTCTCGGTATATAACTTGGAATCCTTCCAACATACCGTCCCTGCACTGAGGGTAAAGACAATGCATGTGACTGACTCCCAGTCGACCTTATCACTTTGGAAGCTCGAACCAAGAACTTTCTTTTAGTGCTTCTCAAGTATTTAAGAATGTTCTCCACGGCTTTCTAGTGATTCTCCTAAGATCCGATTGATTCCTGATCACTACTCCTAGTGAGTCATCTACATCTGGTCTGGTACATAACATCGCACACTCTGATGGAGCCTACTGCCGAAGTATAGGGTATCCCTAACATGCGAGCTCTCTTCAAATCAGTCTCAGGAGACATCTCTTTGGAGAGAGTGATCCATGAGTATGTGGGCGATCCACCACACTTAGAATCTTCCATACTAAACCCCTTTAGTATGGTGTTTATGTACTTGGATTTGGGACACTCCCAACATCCACTTAGATCTATCATCATAGATCATAATCCACAAGATGTAGCAGGTATCATCCAGATCTTCAATTTAGAATCCTCGTGATAAGAGGAGATTGACCAAGTGTAGCATAGGAAACCATTTCCTATCAAGAGTATGTCATCTACGTACAATACGTGGAAGACAATCTTACTCTCTCTAACCTTCTTGTATATACAAGGTTCATCTAGCATTTTGATGAAGTCAAACTCGTTGACTATCACATCAAAACAGATGTTCCAACTCCGCGATACTTGCATTGATCCTGATGGACTTAAGCATAGCTTTGAAAGTCTCAACTTTTCATTTACACCAAGAATCTTCTCAAGATCCATTTTCTCCCAATGGGTTTTACCCCTTCAGGTGCAACATGCAAAGTCATACTTTGTTGGTGTACATGGACTCCATCTTTGATCGTATAGCATCCAGCCTTTTCACAGAGTCGCCACTCGTAATGGCCTGCCTGAACCTAGTTGGACCATCATCTACCATGATGCAATCCTCGCTCCCACTGTCACCGAGAATACCGTAGTATCTCTCAAGTGGATGAGGAACCCTACCAGATTCGCGGACAGGCTGAGGTTCGTCGGAGACTATTGAATCTTTTGATTTCACCAAATCATCAGCTGTTAGTTTGTCTAGCTGAAACTCCTTCCAGCACTACCTCATGACCATTAATTTCTTCACAAGAAATTCCTTTTCTCAAAAGGTGGCATGCTGAGAAACAAAACACCTTTTGCTCCTCAGAATGGTAGAAGATATTCCCTCACAAATGTTTGGGATATCGTTACAAACTTATACAGAACTGACCTTGACTCGAGCTTATCCGGATTTTGTTTTTTAACATAGGTCAGACAACCCATATCTTAACTCGTTTAAGACATGTCCTTTTCCCATTCCATATCTCATATATAGTGGTAGGCCCTGATTTGGATGGAACCCCATTCAATAGGTATGCAGCTTCTCAAGTGCATAACCCCAAAAAGGAAACAGGTAACTCATCAGTACTTATCATAGAGCGCACCATATCTCATAGGGTGCGATACCTCCACCCCGATACACTGTTGTGCTGTGGTGTATGCGAAGGAGTAAGCTGAGAGAATCACATTCTCCTTTTAGAAACTTCAGGAACTCCATGCGCAAGTATTCTCCTCCTCGATCACATCGAAGGACTTAATACTTCTACCAGTCCGGTTCTTTAACTTCAAGCTTATATTCCTTGAATTTCTCAAAAGTTTTAGACTTGTGTTTCAATAGAAACATATGTCTGAATCCTGAGAGAAGATCAGTGAATATAAATAATGAAGTATGAAGAACCAAACTTGGCATCTGTAGACATAGGACCATATACACCATCATGTATCTGTCCCAAGAGTTTAGTAACTCTTTCTTTGTTTTCAGTAAACGGAGTATTAGTCATTTTACCTTTGAGACAAGACTAGCAAGTATCATAAGATGAAAATTCGAACGGATTCAAATATTCATCCTTATGTAACTTAGCCGGTCGTGTTGCATAGATATGACCTAGTCTACAATGCCACAAAAAGGATTCATTCATTTCTGAACTAGTCCTCTTGTGTGTGTTCTACATACTCTGAACTGTTGTTTGATTTAGAATGTATATTCTATTATATAACGTGCCTGATTGAATCAACTCTTGATTCAGAAAAATGTTCACAACATTATCCTCGAATACAGAATTATATCCTTCTTTAACTCAGTAAAGAACATGATGTAATGTTGTATATCAGGTTCGGTATGTAATAACATTTGTTTAGAATCAATGTATCTAATACAAGGTGATATCTGCCAACAAACTTGGCTACAACAATTGCACCATTCTCTAACACTTAGAGATATATCACTTATTCTCAGTTCTCTACCTGTCTGTAGCCCATGTAACATATTACATATGCGGGATCCTGATTTGGTATCGCATATCCAGGACGTAGAGGATACTGAGAAACAGTTCTCGGTAATGAACGCACCAGAAGAATATGCATCAATATGCTTATTCCTCTATTGGGTCGCGTGGAAATCCGGATATTCCCCTATTTCATGTTCAGTCTTATAACAATTATAAGAAAGAACGGAACCAGCGTTCCTCTGCTAAGTATAATAAGTAGATTCGATCAATGCATCCATATTATTATCTTGATTAAGGCGTGACTTGGTCGCTATCAGGAGAGAGAGAGAGAAGAAAACACTCTGTGTGCGCTCTTGCAAGATTAGATTGGTTATTAGTTTATCTAATCATGATGGATCCCACTGTTTTAGTCAAATCTACCTTCAAACCCTAAAAGGTAAGACTAGCCGGGATTAATTACACCCTACAAGTTCGCCAATCTTTCAGGCAGGACAGTGTCGGTACTTTGAGGGAGGTTTCTCGTGCTTTCGCACAGACCTAATTAAAATAAACCTCATTTTCCCAGGGCATAACCCCGTTAATACTATTCTAGACACCTACTTGATCGACTAATTGTGATGTGTAAAACTCTCCCAGGAGTAACTCTTACTCGCAGTGGGTATCGGGATCCAACTATTTCATAAAAGGTATGCAGTCTCATTGCAAATTTCAACACTTGAAATTCCCGATAATATTCTGCCCCAAGCGATCTATGACCTTGACAAGGTCAACAAACCATAGACCGCAAGTCAAGTTCAACCTGTCATTTCCCGATTGAATTAAACCCACCCGCACGACCCTTGACAAGGTCAACAAGGTTGCACGACTATCCTAATCCAATCGCATCATATGCTAGCAGATAACCACTAATCAGCTACCGCACACTACGCCTTGACAAGGTCAACAAACGTAGCACGAATACTAAGTAGTGCTTATCAGAAATGATGGAGGGTTACGACAGGTTTTTAAGAAAACCCTTTGCGTAATGAACTTGATCTTGTTGTAGAATCGAGTAATTTTGAAAAGGGAGTGTTTTTTAGGCTTTTACTAGTTTTGCTAAAGAGGTCACTCCCGGTAAAGGGATCTGGGCTCTTTCCTTATCGAATAAGGTACAGGATATTTCACAAATACCACTATGCAAAGCAAAAACTATATAAGCAATCAAAAGACAAACTGAGTAGGTTGTAGCATCTGTTAGTTTCGCTAAAAAGGTCACTCCCGGTGAAGGGATCTCGGCTCTTTCTTTATCGAATAAGGTGCTGGATATTCTGCAAGGAATAACGCTATGCAAAGCAAAAACTATAGCTACCAGTTTTTAAACAAGTTTCTACATCTTTAGGTTTCTTTTTATTTCATTAATCTCATTAATGAAGTCCCATTATTTATTATGCTTCCCAAGTATCACATAGGAAACGAAAGCAGCAATATTTATTATATCTCATATATATAATATATAGGCATTCGTCTCAGAATATATCAAATGATCACATCAAAGAATATCAGCAGCAGAAGAACATATATGAAATATTGGATATACTAGGAATCCGTGTTTTATTTAAGCCAGTAAAAACGTGGATTCCACGGTCGTGATGAATAGCCAAACCCACATCCCTAGACTCCTACGAGAGCGGCAAGTAACCCTGACAATTCTAGAGTTAGGAGACCCGGTCTCGACTCTTCGAGATGGTCTCCCACTGGACCCTAGAACCCGGTTACTTATGCTCCCCGCCTTGGGTCTATCCTAATGCGGAAAAGTAAATAATATACAATGGTAACATCATCCTCAACCCGGAAGTGCCCCAATAAAAGAATATTACATACAATGAATTTTACATGAATGAAAATAAAAAACTCTCATCTCACATAAAAAGCCCCGGCTATTCAAAACACGATGATCCAATATAAGATATCACAGTAACACATAACATCACATGTCATCAACGTAAGTAAATATGTGTATCCCAATTGTCGTTGATATATAGCTCCGAAACCAGCGATACACCATATATTACACTTACGGTCACAGAAAAGAAAGTGAAAAACTACAACAGTTGGAATCCGTAACCTCCTTAGACATCATGAACCCAACGTATCACATACTTTGGATTTCATGTCCAACCAAATGAATTCCTTAGACATCGCATGCCTAACAATTATAAACCCCGCATTTTAGTCTCGATATTGAAAACACTTTCCAATAACCTTTCGGGTAATTCAACAAGATTCCCGATAACCTGATCGAATGCTCGTCGGAAACTTTAGTAGACGGTCGCACCCCCAGATGCCATCGACGAAGTGCACTAAGGCGAAACACCGCGACCACGAGCACCTTAACAGATGCTTTTGGCGACGGGGTTCTCCTACAGTTACTTGGTCGGGACTATGGGGCATGGCTATCTAGTAAGGTTACCCGGCGAGTATCCGCGTACACTACGTGATTGCGACGGACTTTTGATCAACATCAAAATCCCGTGGCAACCGGTCAAATGAGACTAAACTGCTAGATTTATAAAATTCAAACTAGTTATCTCATAACTATTTGTGGATTCCAAATATTGTATCACAATCACAGATAGCTAGACGAAGTTAAATAATTCGATCGAATCAATGAATTCTCAAAAATCCCAGAGAGCTCAACACTTAAGCAAAATTAAAAGTTCCCAGAAGCATGCCCCAGTACCTACGAACCAACAGCTGAAGGGCCCGACCCAAGCCTCTCAAGTGGCGTCGCGGATCCGCCGCCAAAACCATGTTTTGGCCTCGGATCCACGGTCACTTGGACAAGTTAGGGTTTTGTTCTTCAGGTGTGTCCATAGAATTCCCTGCATGATTTTCTGAGTATTTTTAACATTGAAAAATCCAACTTTTGGAAAAATTTCCAGAAAGGGGTCGTTTCGGGATTTCGGAGTTCGATCGGACTTTAAACTTTGCCTACGCAAAGCCTAATGCTCTAACCTTGCTCTAATATCACTGTTGGGTTAGCTTAGCACCTTAGCAAGGTTTTGGCAAGCATCAATCGTGCTACTTTAAATTTTTTGGGTGCTAAACAAACCCTAACCAAGATCTTAACTAGAGAATTAGGGTTAAACATTGAATGTAAACTCTTTACATCTAAATGAATAAGGAATACAACCTTTGTAGACCGGTCCTTTACTTCAATAGCTCCATGTAGAAGTCCCTTCACTGCGATCACGAACTTCCGGACTCTAGAGCGGCTCCCATGAAGAAACAAACATGCTTGCTTCGAAGTCTTCGAGGCCGAAGATGATCTACGTCGAGGAGACACTAGCTCATGCTATCTTTTCACTAATTGTGTAGATTAGTGAAGCAAACACTCTAAACTAAATAGCTAATAGTAGAGGATGATGAAGTAGGAATTTAGCTCACTTTAGTATTTAATTTCTCACTATATTTCTTCTTGATATCAAAATCAAGAGAGCAAAAATGAGATGAGGAAGAAGAAGAAGAAGGAAAATATCTCAAGTGATGAAAAATATCTCTCATGGTTCAAATGCAACCCTTAGGTGAGTATATCATCCATACACTAACCCATGTAGAGAATTATCCATGGTAAGAGTTAATGGTTAGGTCACAAAATATCTTAAGTAGAAACAAAAGAGTGGACTAAGTCAAATCTTATCTATAAGCTTCTAGCTTTGATTAAATCCACTAATTTGTAATTACTTAATGATAAATGAACCCTACCATAAACCCTAGTATGGTATGAGTCTCATACATACATGTTGCATGTGTAACCTAGCATGTCACAATATTATATATCATATATATGATATTCATGTAACAAAAGAAAACAATACAATAAACATATATCGCATATATGTTAAATGCATCATAAGTGAGAATAATAAATATTTAATTGAGCATATAATATACATATACATACATATATATATATATATATATATATATATTCATTGAATCAATACTTGATCCGATAACCCGGCTATATCACATATAACCGGCCGATATCACATATCGTGATAATAGAATACAGTATCACATACTCGTATTAATCTTGGTCCCGCACAGATCATATATGTGCTCTTACTCCGTTTCGCATGAACCAGGAAACCTCTGTGTAGGACTCTAAAGACTCGTCAATACGCCGGCAGTAGGTGATGATCATATCAAACACCCACAAGCGGTCTGCTAAACGTAACGGCCACCCGGGTATTAAGAAATGAGAAGATCAACAAGCAAGCCTGCTCATTCTCCTGCAAATCCAATCAGTAGCACTACCGTACAGTCCGGTCTCTTCGTCTGATATGTCACATATCTAGTCAAGGGGTGGTAAACGTCAGACCCCAGTAACCGATAAGTCGTGCCGATGTGAGGTTCATAATGTTTCGAGAAACTACTGATAACACTTACCAGTAAATCTCAGCAACCCTGGCCAGGGATTTCCTGTTATGGCCAATCGAGCACAGCGCAACATCAACCCCCAATACCGGGAGAGACGAAACTCCTCCTATCGCTCATTGCCTCTATGTGATTAGGGACTGTACCCAAAAGCCACCGTTTTGCACGATCTCTTGACCGTGGTATGGTGGAAATCAAAGCACAGTGAGAATCACACAAGGCTCTATGACGATCTCGGGTCTACAGACTAACCTGTACCAGTGTCACCAGAGAACTGCTATCCGACGATAGGTATAATACCAACTAGGAGTTCTCGGCGAGTCCGTCCAGTGTACCCAGTCTCCACTGAGCACCCGTATAACTTCTCTAATGTCAAACACTAATGGATATGGGATCATCCATCGCCCATCATATAGGTCAAGAAGCGCAAGCGCTAGTCTACTCTGGAATATCGATGCCCTGTCTCGATACTCCCACGACTAGGAACATTTAAAGGATGTACTTATCGATTACCCTGTCCCAACTAGTATGATCTACATCATAATCCTGGTAGTCAAGTAATCATCCTAAGGGCTTTATCAACATGTGATCACAAAACAGTATTTGTTAACTTGTTAAGATAAAGTGCAACTAGATAGCATACTATAATGTCGAGCAAGAAAGTCCTCCCTATATATGTCCAAGAATCCACTACAATATACATCACATTTACAGTAATGGCCTCTAGGGCATACATATAACTAACACTGGCTTGTTGATCTTCTTATTCATTCTATATCTGGGTAGCCGTTACGTGCAGCTAGTACTACTGACGTGCTTGTAGGTGTTTGATATGATCATTATCTACTGCCAGCATATTGACAAGTCTTTAGAGTCCCATGAAGAGGTTTCCTAGTACAAGCGAAACGAAATAGAGCATATATAGGATATGTGCGGGAGCTCGATTAAATACGGGTATATGATATCGTATTTAAATCTACCGTTATTTAATATTTTTCGGATTATATATGATATAACCGGATTATTAAATCAAGTGTTGATTTAATATATATATATATATATAAACTAATATTATGCTCACTTTATTTTTCCGTCTCTTTGTATATTATTTATATATAATATAAATAATATATATCATTTGTCATGATTGTATATACACATTAGATGTGTGTATAAGAATCACATAGTATTCAAAGACAATGATTAATCATATTTGCTTATTTAAATAAATAAAATAATGAGTCATTTATTAGAATTATGTAGAAAATAGATGACTCATTTTGATTTATTATTTTTAATAAGCTATGATATATTTGTTCTTATCTTTAGAATCCTTATCCATTCTCGTCTTCATCTTCTCTCTCTTGATTTCATTTTCGTGCACGAGTGAAGAAAAAGAAAAGAAAAATTACTGAGCAAAATCCTATTTCATCAATCTAAACTAAATTAGCAAATTAGTTTAGATTGTTTTCTTCACTATAAGATTGTTTAGTGAATTGAGAGCGCTTGTGTTAGAGTTATATTAAGGTGGATCATCATGGAACCTAGGAGGTCAATTTCAAGCGTGTTCTCTCTCTCTTTAAGAACTCAAGGAGTCAAGAAAAACCACTTCTACCTAGTATTTGAGGATGTAAGGAAACCATAATCTTGAATGAAACTCATCTTTCTTCCTTCGTTGTAGTTTCAAGTTTAATATTTTAGTTAAGATTCTAATTTGAAGTTATTAGCTCTCTAGTTTTTTAAAACTCTATATTTGCATGCTTGCTAATTGTTGTAGAGAGGCTAATCACTTCTAACACATCCGAAATGTGGTTCATTTTGATGGTCAAGACCATTTCATTAACTACACAGATTCCACTTGAGATTGTAAGTTTGGGAAGGGAACTTGTCGTCATCCAAAGCGGAACCAATCTCAGTAAGAACACATATAATTAATAAAACAATCAAAGATTGTTTATCATGTAATTTTTGAATATCAACAAGGACCTTTTAGGTATTTCGCCGCTGAAAAGTATTTCGGTACTTTTTCTGTAAGAGGGCATTTTGACAATTTGGCCACTGGAGGACGTTATGGTCATAGTGTGCCATAGGGGGCATCTGCCATGGATTTGATTGAGGGCGGCACCCTATGGAGGTGCCGACATGAATTTTGATTTAGTGGCAGGAACCCTGGAGAGGTGCCTGGCATGGATTTGATTGAGTGTCACCCTGAGAGGTCCCCGACATAGGGAGAGTGGGCACCTTAGAGAGGTCCCCGACATGAGTTGATAGAGAGTGTAGGCACCCTAGAGAGTTACCCAACGTGGGTTTAATCAATTTTGGGAACCTTTTTGGCCATCATAAACTCAAAATTAGGTAATCTCATCATATGAAATTTTTAGATCTCAAAGAGATCTTTCTATACAGTCCAAGAATATCGAAATCGGATCATCGAACGGAGAGTTATGGCTGTTTGACTGCGAACTGGTTTGTTTAATCAGTTCAGGATTCCAACTGCGAATCTCAATTTCAGAGACCTTTTTAATGGTCATAAATCCAATATTGGGAAATATGGTCAATATGAAAGTATTAGATCTTGAATATATCTCTCTATAGAGTCCAAGAACATTGAAATCGGATCATCGGACAAAGACTTATGGTTGTTTTACTATGAACTACTTTGTTTAATCAGTTCTGGATTCGGTTGAGATTACCAACGTCGGGGACTTTTGCAGCAATAATAAACTCAATACTAGAAAATATGGTCAACATGAAAGTTTTATATCTTTAATATATATTTATATAAAACCCAAGAATATCAAAATCGGATCATCGGACAGAAAGTTTTGGTTGTTTTACCGTGAACTGATTTATGTAATCAGTTCATGATTTTATTACGAATCTCAACGTCGAGGACCTTTTCGGCGGTCACAAACCTAATATTGGAAAATATGATAACCATAAAAGTTTTAGATTTATAAAATATCTTTCTATAGAGTCTAATAACATTGAAATCGGATCATCGGACAGAGAGTTATGGTCATTTTACTGCAAACTAGTTTGAGGGCCCCTTTTGGATGGCTGGGACCCTGATGTCAGCAACCTCTTTTGAATGGCGGGGACTCTGATGTCGGGGACCCCTTTTGTGATGGTGGGGACCCTCATAGCGGGGAGCCCCTTTGGATGGCTGGAACTCTGATGTTAGGGACACTTTTCGGATGGCGGGCACCCTGATGTCGGGGACCCACTTTCTGTTACTAATCTCAACTTCAATGATATTTTTGGCCGTCATAAACCCAATATAGCAAAATATGGTCGACATGAAACTATTAGATCTTTAGGATATCTTTTTATATAGTTCAAGAACATCAAAATCGGATCATCGGACAGAAAGTTATGGTTGTTTTTCTGCGAACTGATTTGTTTAATCAGTTCTGGATTTCAACTGCAAATCTCAATTTCGGGGACCATTTTGACCATCATAAAATAAAAATGTGGAAATATCATTAAAATGAAAGTTTTATATCTCGAAGGTATCTTTCCATAGAGTCTAAGAACATTGAAATCGGATCACTGGACAGAAAGTTATGGTTGTTTTACTGCAAACTGGTTTGTTTAACCGATTCAGGATTCCAACTGCGAATCTCAATTTTGAGGACCTTTTTGGCCATCATAAACTCAAAATATGGAGATATCAGCAACATGAAAGTTTTAGATCTGGAAAAGATCTTTCCATAAAGTCTAAGAATATCAAAATCGGATCACCGGACAAAAAGTTGGTTGTTTAACTGCGAACTGATTTTCTTCTATGTATGTATGTACATCGTTCATTTTTAACCCATGTATATCCCCGTAAAGTCCACTATGGGGACAATCTCATGGTGGATAACTTAAATGAGATTCCATATAAATGGGAATAACTCCGAAGAGCATCCGAAAGAAGATAATTTTTGCAAGCATCCTATAATTTTAATTTTGCAGTTAGCATATTTAACGAGAACACTATAGGGTCTTTATTTTTCGGAGTGTCACGCCCCGCTTCCCGGTGTATAGGGAGGGGACGCGGCGAGGTCCGCTACGCATTTACTCCGAAATAAACACGCTAAGCGTATCTAATCAATATAAAGTAAAATGTACACAAGAGACATGAATGTAATGAACAACAACTTTATTTATTAAACATTCTTTTACAGGTACAACTAGAAATGTAAATACATGGATGGAAAACAATGCCTAAACAATGGTATAACTGAAATAAAAATATGTACAAGTAAAGTTAAAGCTCAGGATTTTCTGTGAACTACTCCCAGTGCTCCTGGATGGTCTTGAGCTCTTCAGAGTCGGGTCCTCTTGAAAACATTCCAAAGAAAGAAGAAAAGGAATGTCGTCAGCGAACAATCGCTCGGTAAGTCCCAAAGATGAGTAGAGATAGAATAGACAGAAAGAGAATATAACTAATAATATTTGATTATAATGTTAATGCAGTTGTTTGTAGTTTGGTACAGAATATGTCAGTGTATACGAGAAGAGTCCAACTTACACTGTGGACTTTGGTAACCCGTAGTACAAGGCTCCGTCGAAAATACCACGGAACAACGGTATGGTTGTAATTACGTCTTTAGTGACCACCTCATGCCACCTTTAACATGTTCCGTACCAATCTACCCCTTTATAAACCCCGTAATATTTATTGTATTGATTGTACCGATGGTATTGTATTGTCTTGTAATAAATGGAAGACTTGCCGAAACCATGATATCAGTAAATGAAATTGATGTTAATGGATAGTCATGTAATCAGGGTATATCCATGATTCAGTTTGGTCATGTTCATATTGTTATACATTGTATTCTGATATAGACAGATTCATGTTGTAAATGGAGTTATACTTGAATCATATTCAAGTCAGATTGATTGTATATTTGCCCATGACTCGAACTAAATCAAACTTTTAAACAGAATTGAAGTCCTGATTGTTTTGGAGTTATCGGTAACTGCTACATATGGACTGCAGGATTTGTGTCTTTTTTCAAGACAATTACCGTGTTGATAACACCCTTATTAGATTGTCTACCTTAGATAGGCAAGCACCCACTTTCTCCGGCTCCCCGAGGCTCAAGAGAATTGGTCCCGCTTAAACCTATTTTTACTAGGGTGCTTATTGTAAATTGATATAACTTGAGTGGGTTTTATGTAAAAATAGTTTGATATACTTTCAAAACACACCTCAAGTATTTAATTATCGTCTTTAGGGTTTTATCGATGTATATTTTATAAAAGTGAAATTTTCTAGTGAGTAGAACCCAGTTTTCATTGTATATGGTATTTTAATGAAATATCGGAATTTGTATTGAATTTGGATGGTAGTTTCATGTAATGGTGATTCCTTTGATTAAGAAAACATGGAATATTTGTATAATATATTTAAAATAGATCTTTTGATAATATTCATATATATATCTATATATTTAATAAAAATAAATTTTATTTATTTTATAGAAATCTCATTTTCTTAAAAATAGCATTAAAAATTCCATCGAGATCGAATACTCCTTGCGGAGGTCTGCATCTCGCTTTACCAGTCCCGAGAACATGTGATAATTCGCACCATCCTGATCGAACTTCCCTAAAATGGGTTATAGAGGCACAATTACAAGGAATTAATGATCACTCTTTTTAAGGAAAACGGTTTTGTAATAATTTAGGGTATTTTATTGTAACTCGTAATGTTCCCACAAATATTGTCCAAAAGTAAATCTTGATGTATCCAATATGTGTGTTGTGATGAGGTAGGTCCTTACCTCGTGAGTTTTCTAAAGGTAATACGGTAAAAAGTGGATAACAATATTGTTTGTAAACATGGTGGTATTTTACTGTAAAAATAAAATAAAGATTTCAACATGATTTATTTTGAGATGAAACTTGTTCTAATGTATTTATTTATATTTGTTAAACATTATATAAGAGTATGGTATTTTATGGTTTAAGAAAAATGGAATTTTTAAGGAAAAACGAATCGGAAGTCAGATTAACTCCGCTTCCGACGATTTTTGAAAAATGAAAGTTTTAGAGTAGTAGAAGAGGAGGGGAGAGGGGACTTACAAGCTAGAGAACAAGAGAAGAGAGATGGGAAGCTATTGGAACCGTCGGTACATCATTTCATCACCGGAATTTCCTCGAAACATCGTCGAATCTTCGCCCTTTTCTAACTCCACTGTAACATTTCAGAAATATAAAATATTATTTTTGGAAATTTAATATTAAAATAATATATTTCGCGAAAACTATTCGATTTGAGAATAGGGATTTTTCGTAAATTGGTATAAGTATATACCAATATTTGGAAATTAATCGGAGATTAAAATGATTTATTTATTTTAATGATATTTATCGGATTTTGGTAAAATCCGAGTTTTTACATTTTTCCGTGACTTGTGCACTATATCATGTGCATGTTGTGCATGTGTTTGTGTTTGTATTTGTGAAGTGTGAGAAAGAGAATGAGAAAGGAAAAGAAAAGCAAAAGAATAAAGGGTTTGAGTGTGAAAGAAATATAAGAAAAAAAACAAAAGAGAATGAGTGAAATAGATATTTTGTTAGGAGAGTGAGAATAGGGAAAGATATTTGTGAAAGAGAGTGGGGGAGTGAGCCTAAGGATTAAACTTGGCCGCCCCTTTCCTTCCTCTTCTATTGTTTCCTTAACTAAATTGCTTAATAACTCTCATCTCACTACCCCCTTGCATCATCTTCATTTCACTACCAAAACCCTATGCAACCTTCATTAAAAAACATGCACAACATCATTCTAAACCCTTTGAACCATCCAAGTTTGGATTTTGAAGACTTTGGGCAACTCAAGAAGTTTCTTTAGTTGCTTATGAGGTAATCTATACACTTTAGTTTAGTATTTGCGTTAAATATTGTATTTTAGTTGGAAATTGATAGGAAATTTGATCTTGGAAAATTATAAGTTGCTATTTAGTGGCCAATTGAGATGTAGTGAGTGTTTATAAGACCTTAGAGATTGATTTAGAGGCCTGGAAATAAGTTTAGAACCCGATACACGAAGTTAGAATTGTTCCGTGTCGGTTTTTGTGAAACCTTATAGCCTACAGGGTATCTGGAGCTATCTGGGATTTTTATAAGAAAATCAAACAAGTTCACTAATCTAGATAGACCACCAGAAGACCACCACCAAAATACGAACACATTCCACCATACTCCGGCCGGCGAGACCGGATTTCATGTCATTGTCGCCGGACCCCCTATGTCCAATGGTGATGTGGTTTTGCTTGTTGCTCCCTAACACTATAACCTATCCCCTGTACTTGCTTGTTTAGTCCCCTTTTACCTGAACCAAAATCTGGGAGTTGTTTGCGAGTGTTTAGGCTAATGTTTCCGATATGTGAATTCTTGGTTTTTAGATTTGGAATGCGTATTTGGATATAATTCTGTCGTTGGACGTTTGTACGTCAACGGACGAGGATTGTTTGGTTGTTTTTTCATGCGTAAGCTATAGGTTCTAACCTATAAGCAATTCGTGTGCCGTATCGGTTTTCGGATATTGATTGAGTTTTCAATGCGATTGTATTGATTGTAGGTACTTCGCGTGGACTTCCGAGACGACAAATCACATTGAATTCGGCTAAAAGAGGAGTTTAAAGGTGAGTAGATTATATCTACGGGGGGAAGTCGGGTGGATGGCGTATAGCACCCCCCGCAACCATTAATATAGAAGATTGTGATATAAATTCTAATATGATTAAGAATATGCTACGAGCTAAGATAACCTTATTATAGGATTTAGTAAGATATGATATGATTAAAGTTGACACTAATAATTATATATTGGCTTGAGAATATCAAATGAGAAGTGAATCATGATAGGTACGAATTGAAAGATAACAAGTATGGGTTGATAATGATAGGATATGAGTTCAAGATCGATAAACACGACACGAGATTGAGATAGAGGTGTTGTGGATTTGATAAGATATGACGTTTATACAAATGTGAATTGAGATATATGTATTGATGAACCCGTACAATAGATTACCGTACGTGATGAGATGTGCCGGATGATTGATCCGCGCTAGTGATTTGAGGATGATGATTGAGAATTATTGTCATATCGGATGTTATGAGGCGGGATCGCCGATATAAAGATTTCCACCTGAACCATACCTATTTTCAAAACGACAATGTGTACCGTTTAAAAAGTGACCGTATGATTCTTGTGTAGATAGATACACCCAATTATTGTTCATGTTGTGTAAGATATTACCCTCGTGATGTACATACCACGTGTCGGTATTTAATGCTATATGATATCATTTTCTAGTACACCTGCACAATTACCGTTGATGCGCATGTTACACATACACAGATTTGCCGGCCCACACACATTCTTCATCGGTAATTGCCATGTCACTTATACAGTAGAATTGCCATGTCACTTATACAGTAGAATTGTCGTGTCATTTATACTGGAGAACTGTCCTATCATGATATTAATCTTAAAAGTAAAAGTACATTCATTGTTCAGTACTATCACTTGACATGCTTACATGATATACCCGATATTCTCATATAACTACTCTATGTTGCATACATCGTACCTTATGGTTATATGCTTACATGATATACCTGATATGCTCATATTACTACTCTATGTTGCATACATCGTACCTTATGGTTATATGCTTACATGATATACCTGATATGCTCATATCACTACTCTATGTTGCATACATTGTATCTTATAGTTGTATGCTTACCTGATATACCCGATATGCTCATATTACTACTCTATGTTGCATATATTGTACTTTATGGTTATATGCATTGAGATGTTGTTTTTATGAGATCTCTGGATTTGAGAACCGCAGTTTAATTTCAAAAGAAATTGTGTATTGTTTTAAAAATGTGGTTTCTCTTGATATGATATTTCGAGGTGTCCACCATGAGTTTTCTCGGTTCTGAGTAGTGAGTATACCCAATTCGATGAACGGTAGGCACCGTCTGCAGGTACATGGTGGACCCGGTATAGTACCCCGAGGCAAGAAATGATTTTTTTGTGGTGTAGACGATGAGCCTGGCAGAGGGAACACTACCTACCGGTGATTGTATAAAGCTCGGCGGATATCCAGAGGATACCGTTATGGAGTTATGATATGAGATGGATATGAGGGTCGATCTGAAGATGCGACACCTGAGATGAGATTGATATGAGGGCCGATTTGAGTATGTGGCGCCTGAGATATGAGGATTTACGTGTCGATGCTGGACATGGGTTTTCATGATGTTTCGAGAGTCGGTGTTAGACACTCAGGTTCCATGATTTTGATGTGTCGTTGATAGATACACGTGGTTGATATCCTCATATATATATACAAGCATATGTTTTCAAGATGTTCGAGTGTCGGTGTGGGACACTCAGGTTCCATGATATTGTTTTGTGTCGTTGACGGACACGTGGATGATATCCATATGCATACAGGCATATGATGCCGGATATTTATTTATATATGTCATTACATTGATCAATTGTTGACATATAGGCATATGTAGTTGTTGGGGTCGAAATTTACACCCCGGTTGACCAAGTCAAAATCAAAGTCAACCCTAAGCCAAGTGGGCCCAAGCCCAGGTCAAGTAGGCTAATGCCCAGGTCGAGCCCGAACACGAAGCATCCGGCCTTCCGCTATGCCAAAATAAAAATTTTGTAATAAATAATTTTGGTGTATTTCCTTTTTTTTATTTTTTGAATAAATATAAGAAAAATGGGCATAAAACCAAATTTTTGTAAAGCCCATGGCTTATGTGCAAAAAGAAATAGCACATGAGGCATGGGATGGGCAAAATGCCATTTTTGTAAAGCCCAAGGGGCTATATGTAAAGTGTATAGCCTATATAAGAAAAGATAATGAAAATATCTCAGGAACCTTTTTCTCTCTCCCAAAAAAAATCAAGATCTATGATCTTCTCCTTCCTCAAGGTTCTAAAACCTTTTTCTTTCTTTTGAATTAAATCAAGAGTTTTACTCTTTCTTTTCCAAAACTAAATAGTTTTTCACTACAAAACCCATAAAGGGGAGCTTGGATCTCCCATCCGATCTTAAAAAGGAGAGATTTTTAAAATCCCACCCCTCTTGTTATCTAAGAGCCGGCCAACAAAAGAGGAAGAAGGATACCCATCTCTAAAGACCCCACTTTAGGGAAGATCCAGGGCTCAAGGGGAAAAGCCCCTTCATCAGCTTCAAAATATCCTAGAAGTTTAACTCCTCATACACACACGCACACAAAAAAAAAAATAAGTGTTTCTTTCTGGGAGTACAACTCCCATTGTAGGGACCAAGTCCCTTTTGCCGCCCAAGCGCCCAAAGCGAGAACGTCGTAGCGCCAACGTGCCTGGCACGTGAGGCGCTAGCTCCCAAGGCGCTAGCGCCCGAGCATCCACTTTCCTGGCACGTGTGGCGCTAGCGCCCCAAGCGCGAGAGCCTGAGGCGCTAGCGCCCAAAGCGTGAGCGCCCAAAGTGCTGGCGCCCAAGCACCCGCGTTCCTGGCACGTGAGGCGATAGCGCCCAAAACGTTAGTGGCCTGGCGCCCGATCGCCCACGTGCCTGGCACCTGAGGCGCTAGCACCCAAAGCGCTAGCGCCGACGCGCTTGAGCGTCCATGTGCCTGGCACGTGAGGCGATAGTGTCGTGGCGTCCAAAGCGCTAGAGCTAGCGCCAGCGTCCAAGCGCCCACGTGCCGCGCACGTGAGTCGCTGGCCCTTTTTCCCATGCATCCTTTAGATGCCTTTTCCCTTATATACACACACACACACATACACACACACATACTCTACAACACTATTCCCGTTAGAAAAAAATTCTAACGGGGCACTGCCCCGCACCCCGCAAGGGGGCTGCTAGCCCCCTTGACCCCCAGCCAGCTATCCGGGTACTGGGACCCCCGTAAAAACTCTGCGGGGCCCCGATATATCCAAAACCCCTCCAAAACACAACACTGCACATTGAGTTCGCATGACCAGTTTGACCCGTCAATCGAAGGTTCTCTCACTCCAAAGGCGAGGGGCAATTAACGGAAGATTAGTCCGCGGCTGCTGGAGATTCGGATCCCCACAATCAATAAACCCCAGCCTACCCTAAGCAGGTGGAATTTGTAATGCGCCTGACAAGCGCGTGCGCATTCCCATCTCAATGGGGTGACAAAAAACACCTTACAGATTCTGGCACGCCCGGTGGGACCTTTCTCTCCTCCCATATCTCGGGTCAATCGTTCATGCGAACTCATTTAACATATATGCCGATGTTTGTACTGAAATAATGTTTTTTCCGTGCAGCAATCAACTTTCAATGACAATGTCTCCTAAGATGGTTCCAGCTTCTGATGCGACCTCGATTCCGTACGTGGTCAAGATCAATACTCGTATGGTTCTACCTGCAAGCCTCAGTTGACAGTAGGAGGAACTGCCCCGTCAGTTTGGTTCCGTCATCATCTACCCTGTCGGAAGCGCTCATTTGGCAGAAATCCCGGCAAAACGGGTGGCCAAGTCGGTCTCAAGAGGCAAGAGGCCGAATGTTGTGATCGCTAAGGTACCAAAACCGAAACTTAAGACGTTGTCTAAATGACTCTCTGGCACTCTAGCTCGGGGCAAGACTTCCGGTACAAAGGGCAACATCAAACGTTGCGGACGAGCTCAGGCGATAACTCCAACAAATGCACGATCGGGCGTCTTCTCTGGCCTCTCTATCACTCCGTCTACGGCGTCTTCTCGAAGAGCCGAAGTTTGCTAAGTGCTTAAAACAGAAAAGTTAAGGCAGAAGCGGCTCAGGTATCGAGCCAACAAGAGGGCCAGGACTTCGGCCATATGGAATCTTGTAAGGTTCTAAGAGCAGGGTAACTCCGCGACGAAGGCTAAGTCGGCCGTAAAAATCAGCAATTCCTTCGAACCTCTGAAGTGGGTTCAGAAAAATGCTATGACCGCCAGAATCAAGAAGACAGCGGTCCGAACGTTACTACGAAGAGACATGTCCCGGCCCCAACAGAAAAGGTATGACACTGTCTCTTCTGGAGTCTATCAGGTGCACTGTGCCGCATGAAGACAGTGGCGTAAAACCAAAAAGGAAGCATTAGCACCATTCAAGAATCCGGCCAGGCCAGCCGTCTTCAATCGACTGCTAGTTACCGAAACAAGGGGTTCAAGACAGCGATCCGTGAAATTAGCTGCCGATAATAAAAAGACGGCTGGATATATTATCCATACGGACTATATGGCGGGCGGGCGCCCCAGCGCCAACCTTCACAGCAAAAGCAAGGATGGGGCCACCACATCCCAAGCCCAATCTGGCTTGAATGGGTGGTCGCTTCCTAAGAACAGCCGCCTCCGCTGGATGATGAAAACCCTCTCGATGAGGATGATTGGCAGAAAGACCCCTCAGTCCATGTAGAGTCAAGCTCGGACAGCGAGGAAGAGCCGACTTTCCGCCCCAGGACCGCGGAGCAAGAGCTGCTCCAAGAGCTTCGAAAACAGCTCAGGAGCAAAGATAAAGAGATGGCCAAGCTCTATTCAAAAATTGATGACCTAACGAACGTTGTGATGCAGCTTACGGCTCAAATTGCTCGAGTGCCTCCCAATCAAGCACAAGTTTCTACACATGGGTCGAATGATGACAATCCAAAGCGGCCGATGCCTGTCCCTTTGGGTCCAAGATTGGTCGAGCTGCACGATAGCCGTCCACATTCCGCTTCTGGGGACGCCTTGACCCCGGATAGCACTATCCCGCTAACACAAGATCGGATAATGGATTTGGTCACCAGCAAGGTTAAAACATTGGTGACCAAAGCTGAAGCTCGGAAAGAAATTGGCAGTAGTGGGCGGCCATATCCCGCACAGTACGATCTGATCGAGTTCCCAAGCGGCTACGTCATTCCTAAGTTTGGAAGATTTGACGGGACGGGAAATGCAAATCAGCACGTCGCCCACTTTAAAACATCGTGCGGAAATACATGGGGCAATGATGCGTTCCTTCTTCGTCAGTTTGTCAACAGCCTGATCGGTGTCGCTTTCGACTGGTACGCGAGTATACCAGACGGGTCCGTTATTACCTTTTCCTATGTGGAGTCTCTGTTCCAGAAAAGGTTCATGAGTGTCAGTGATAAAATCTCCATTGTTGACCTTGTGGGGACTAAGCCGGGGAAGAATGAAAGCAACACCGACTTTATCGCCCGATGGCATAATCTCACAGTCAAGTGCGAACCGCCGCTGGAGCAGGACCAGTCCGTCAGCCTTCTCATTGGGAACCTCAGCAATTGGATGGTCCCATTCTTGTGTACAGCAGGCCTCAAGACGTTTCAAGAGCTAACCAAGAAAGTCCAAATGCTGGAACGCTCGAAGCAAGAGTCTATCCCGGACTCTTAGAGAGACAAGGCTTGGAAAAGCAAGCGGGATGACAACCGTAGAAGCGGGAGTTCCAGCAGTACCAATGTCTTCAATGCGTCCGACAATGAAGAAAAGCGAAGGGCAGGCGATTCCAAAACCAACCGGTCTCGAAAGCCATTGTTGGGAGGAGATGGGCCTTCCCTAGAGGAGAAAAAGAACAAAATTTACTCTTTCAGAAGGGACAAGGTCCGCAAGATATTTAAAGATGCCTTGAACAACGGTCTACAATTGCCGGAGTCGAAAAGACCTCAAGAAGCAAAAATGATCGACAATCCCTTATATTGCCCGTACCACCGAGTAGTGAGCCATGCGATCGAGGATTGCTATATTTTCAAGGACTGGGTCGAGAAGCAGTACAAGGCTGGAGAGATCGAGCTGTCCAAAAGTCTGTTGGTGAAAAATCAAGTTGCAACCACCAACTTTATACAGACAGAAGCTGAAGCCTTCTGGGAGCAGACAGCCGAACCCGCTGCCCTGAGAAATGAAACCGACTCACTGCATCCTCCTTGGAGTAAGCACATATCTAATAAGACGAAGAAGATACTAAAGCTACTTCAGAAAGAGCCCAGGACGGAATGGGAAGGTCAGAAAAGCCCACTATTCCAGCTGCCAATTCGGCCCAATCAGGCTCAAAATCCAAAAAGCTCAAGAAGAAGAAAAGTGCGGCTCGACGCGAAAAGGAGTCTGTAGGGAGATCGACCATTCAAAAATATATCGATTCTCTCGAAGACTATGAACAGCAGGAAAGAACTCTGATTCAATTGAAGGAGTCCCTCCCTATAGAAGTGGCTGAAATTCTGGAGGAGTTAGAAGAAGAATCCAATGAAGAGATCCCTATAGTGACCTGCTACGCCATCCATCTTGGCAGCGACTCTGAGGAGGAGCACTGTTTCCCCGAAGAGGACGAAGAGCTCGCCATAAAGGCTAACCAAATCCAGCTTAGAAGCGGCAGGGCTCTACCGCCAAATTAGGGAAACGCCCCAAAAGGAAAGGAAAAACAGGTGGCTAATGAGGAAGATGGCAGAGAGCCGGCTAATGAAAACTCAAGTCCTTCCTCAGTGGACTACAATGTCTTGGCTCATCTCCGAAAGCTCCCGTCTCTCCTGAGCATCTACGATGCCTTGGTCCTATCTAAAGAGCTTAGAGATGTTCTTATTCACGCTCTACAAAACCCCGAGTGGTATCAGGCTCGCTTTGCAGAAATTAATATGAAAGAAGCCCAGTATGCTCTACATGCCGCCGTAATCACGTTTAAGGATGAAGACTTACTACTGCGAATGGCTGAGCATAATCGGTCGCTTTATGTGACCAGGTACAGCGATGGAGATCGGATTAATCGCATATTGATTGATCCGGGATCCTCAGTGAACATCATGAACTTAGGGACTCTGAAGAGTTTGTCAATGGACGTCCGACACCTGTCAAGGGAAACGATTGTCATTCAAGGCTTCAATCAAAACTGTCAGCAAGTTCTGGGGTCTATAGCTTTGCCAATCAAATTTGGGGATCTGCAAACTGAAGCTAAGATATACATGATCGACGCTGACACGTCTTATAAAATTCTCTTGGGACGGCCGTGGCTCCACGATTACGGAATCATTCGTCAACTCTCTATTAATGCATGAAGTATACTAAAAATGGCGAAGAAAGACGCATTGACGGAGACATACAGTCGTTCGGTGTGCATGAAGTCCGATATGAAGATTCTCGGTACTCCATGAACCACCAAAATGCTAAGCCACAACTGACTAAGGATAGAGCGGCCCCAAGACTCAAAAGCAAATCTGAGCCGGCTGTCACTTTCAAAAGAAAAAACGCCCAAGTACGCCTGCGTTTCGGTAGCGATACTGATGAGTCCGACCCTGGAAGTTCGTCCTTCCGTAAAACTCGCCCCCATTTCGGTAGCGATACGGACGAATCCGATACTGAAAGCCCATCTAGCAGCAAAGTCCGCCCTCATCTTGGCAGCGACACTGAAGAATCGAAGGAAGAGGACCTGCCGTGCAACAGCTGTGCAGATTGGACCCCCATGCAACAAGCAAAACTAAGAGAGACCTTCAAAATTGCAGAAGGGTCCCTGGCCATCACAAGGGTGCCGGAACAGATTTACAAAGAGCTCGATGCATTGTCAGTCTCTACCGTGGACCAGCTGAAAACTTTCAACGTTCCCGGGAGGAAAAGTGGACAGAAGGGCATCCTGTTTTATGGGTCAAACCCCGTTGTGCACCCGGACGATTTGTCTGTCACGTGCCTTCCCTATTAGAAAGGCATAAGAGCCTTCCTCAATCCCAGATACTATGCACCCGAGATGTGGGAATATTTCAAAAGGTGCGGATGTCGGTTATATCAAACGGAGTCCGAAGCAAAGTTTTATGAAGGGCTATGGCATCCGCCCTAGGTCCGAGCACTCATCGATGGACGAATTCCAGATCGACGGGGCATAGGCTTCATTCAACCTGATTCCAAAGCATGCTACATGATCCATGTTGGTGAAGCCAGCGAAAGATCAAATGATGATGACGAGATAGTCGAGCCAGAAGAAGCTGCTCAAGAGCTCAAAGATGGCGGACAAGCAACCTTTGACGAGCTAACTGAGATTGACATAGGAACGCCCGATAATCCAAGGCCGGCCTACATCAGCTCACTCTTGTCAGAGGAAATGAAAGAGCATATAATTGCCCTGCTGCATGAGTTCGTCGACTGCTTCGCGTGGACATACAAAGAAATGCCTGGCCTTTCCCCTGAAGTGGTCGTGCATAAACTGGCTATATCTCCTGATGCTAAGCCAGTCAAACAAGCTCCTCGAAGAATGAGAAGAGGACTAGAAGAAAAGGTCATCGAGGAAACCAAGAAGCTCATCGATACCGGCTTCATCAGGGAAGAGAAATATGCGGACTGGATCGCATGCATAGTCTCAGTGAAGAAGAAGAATGGGCAGATCCGAGTTTGTGTCGATTTCAGGGACCTCAACAAGGCATGTCCTAAAGAAGACTTCCCGCTACCGGTCATGGAAATGATGGTCGATGACACCTCAAATTATGAGCTGTTCACCTTTATGGATGGCTCGTCTGGGTATAATCAGATCAAGATGTCTCTTGAGGATGAGAAGCACACAGCATTTCGAACCCAGATCGGAATATACTGCTACAAAGTGATGCCGTTCGGACTGAAGAACGCAGGTGCTACATATCAAAGGGCAATGACCAATATCTTTGATGACCTAATTCATAAGGTCGTCGAATGTTATATTGATGATCTGGTCGTCAAGATTAAAGCCAAGGCCGATCACATCCAAGATCTTAGGACCGTTCTCACCAAACTGAGGGAGTACAATCTGAAAATGAATCCTCTGAAGTGCGCTTTTGGCGTGTCATCGGGAAAATTCCTGAGCTTCATAATCCGAAATCGAGGGATTGAAGTTGACCCATCCAAGATAAAGGCCATCATGGAGATGCCCCCTCCGAAGAATCTGACGCAGCTAAGATCTTTTCAAGGCAAGATTGCTTATATAAGAAGGTTTATCTCAAATTTATCGGGGAGATGTAGGCCCGTATTAAAGCTCATGAGGAAAGGAGCACCTTTTCTCTGGGATGCTGAATGTCAAGAAGCGTTCGAAAGCATCAAACAGTACTTGTTGCACCCTCCAGTGCCGGCCGCTCCCATTCCAAATAAACCACTGATTCTCTACACTGTCGCGCTAGATGAGTCACTCGGTGTGCTCCTTTCCCAGAACAACGAGGAGGGAAAAGAGAATGCCCTCTACTACCTCAGTCGAACTTTAGTCGGGCGGAACACAACTATTCCCCGATCGAAAAGCAATTCCTGGCTCTGATGTTCGCTGTGAAGAAGCTGAGGCACTATCTACTCGGTCATCTGGTTATGCTGATCTCTAGGATCGACCCGCTCAAACACTTAATGACCAAAGCCAGCCTAGCCGGCAGAATGGCAAGATGGGCTGTCATGCTACTTGAGTTTGATATAGTTTATACTCCTCAGAAAGCAGTAAAAGGTCAAGCTCTTGCAGATTTCCTTGCTGCTCATCCCATTCCAGAAGGGTCACCACTCAATTGCGAGTTACCCGACGAACAAGTGCTGCACCTCGAGAAAGGCAAGCCATGTTGGGAGTTCTACTTCGACGGAGCCTCATCAATAAGGAGCTCCGGCAAATCTAGCGTCCCGGAAATAAAAGCAGGGATAGGATTGGTGTTCATTACGCCATCGATGGAAACCCTACGGCGTTCTTTTGCTCTCACCGAGCCTCACACAAATAACGAAGCTGAGTATGAAGCTCTGATAGCTGGTCTAGACTCACCATAGAAATGGAAATTCTTCAGCTATGGGTTTACGGTGACTCTCAGCTTGTCGTCAACCAAGTAAGCGGTGACTATAAGATATACAAACCCGGGTTAGCTCGGTACAGAAGCCGAGTGGTGGAACTCATGAAACGGTTCACTCACATTGAACTAATGAGAGTCCCTAGAGCGTTGAATGGAAAAACCGACATACCCGCTCGCCTAGCTAAAGAGCTAGCTGATCCTGAAATAGACGAAATTCTAATCGCAGTCAGAAGCCGGCAAATTCTTCCTCCAGCCTCTTTGCGTGTAGAAGAAGGCATAGAACAAGAGAAAAATCCCGCCGAAGAAGCTTCGATCGTCCAAGACGAGCCCGATTGGAGAGAACCCTTCATAGAGTACTTCCGATACGACAAGCTGCCCGAAAGAAAATCTGCGAGGATTCAGCTGAAGAAGAGAGCTCTCCGATAAGTATTTGTAAATGACACGCTATACCGCAAGTCATACGACCAACTCTGGCTCAGGTGTCTGTCGTTGGCCGAAGCCCAAAAGGTCATGAAAGAAGTTCACTCAGGCGTTTCCGGTGCTTACCAATCTGGCCCCAAGATGCGACTTCAAATTAAACGGCTTGGGTATTACTGGTCCACCATGATACGGGATTGCAAAGAGCATGCAAAGAAATGTCATATCTGCCAAATTCATGGTGATTTCATTCATAAGCATCCCGATCCGTTGCATCCTATGGTAGCGTCGTGGCCCTTCGAAGTTTGGGGCGCCGACATAGTTGGTCCAATTGATCCTACGTCATCCAAAGGCCACCGGTTCATACTGGCTGTAATAGAATACTTCTCCAGATGGGCTGAAGCTATCCCGCTAAAAGAAGTCAAGATAGAAGATATTCTGATATTCTTCCAGCATAATATTCTATACCGCTTCGGTACGCCAAGAAGAATCATTTCTGACAACAGGCCTTCTTTCAAGAGCTTCAAAGTCTCAAGGTTCGCTACTTAGCACAAGATAGACTGGAGATATTCCTCCATCTATAATCCAAGAGCCAATGGACTAGCCGAAGCCTTCAATAAGACACTATGCAAGCTCCTGAGGAAAAATACTTCAGCCAACAAGAGAGACTAGAATCCCAAAATTCACGAGGCGTTGTGGGCATATCGTACCACGCACCGTACTCCAATTCAGTCCACTCCATACTCATTGCTCTTCGAGTGGAGGCGGTCCTCCCCCTCGAAGTCGAAGTTCCAAGCTTAAGAATGGCCGTTCAGCACAAGTTGACGGAGGAGGTCTCCTTCGGCTTGAAGAGCTCGACGCTCTCGAAGAAAAGAGACTCGCAGTGCAGCAAAATCTGGAGCAATACCTAGCCTAAATGTCATGGGCCTATAACAAGATAACCCGTCTCCGCTCTTTCAAGAAAGGTGAATTAGTGTTGGTCCTCAAAAGACCGATCATCCCCAATCGACATGCCAAGAGAAAATTCGAGCCAAACTGGGAAGGACCATACGTCATCGAGAAAGTGTTTGACGGAGGATCTTACCAACTGATAAATGCCGAGTGAGAAAGGCCCATGCCACCCATCAATGGCCGATATCTCAAGAAATACTACGCGTGAATGCTCCAAGTCGCAGGCGAATTGAGCACACCAGCCCTACGGTCTGGATCATACATCCTGCAAAACCGTATACAATCCACAGGCGTAAACGACCCCTATCTCTTCCAAGTCCTGCCGGTGAGACTACTTTTAAAGTCCCACCAGCGGCAAAAAAGAACGGTATGTCCACAAGCAAAACGGGAACGAATGAAAACTCGAAAGGGCTCCGTGAGTAAAAATCGCAGGACTGCCGGCGAGTTTGTGAAAACCCGAAAGAGCGCAAACTCGTGAAAAGAGATAAAATACACTCGCAAAATCCTCTCGACCTTGTGAGGAGAAAACCCCTGCGTGAGATCCTTACGACTCACAAAGGAGCAACACACTTAGGAATCCCAACGATTCCTAAGGAGAATATACACCTGCGAGATCCTCTCGACTCGTAGGGAGAAAATGCTTTTATGAGACCCTTACGGCTCATAAAATTGAAAATCCTCAGGTGATATGGATCTAAACCTTTCTCCTGAGCCATCGCTCCCCAACGGGCAATGGTAAATGATGAGTAGCTCCTGGCATTCCGCTTCAGTGTTAGCGGTGCTGATGCCGAACAAAAACCCAAATCCCAAGTTTTCCCAAAGGCAAATGATGAGTCGCTCCTGGCATTGCTTCGGTGTTAGCGGTGCTGATGCCGACCCGAAAACCAAATCCCAAGTCCTCCCGGGGCAAATGAGTTGCTCCTGGCATTATTCCAGTGCAGCAATACTGATGCCAAACAAAATCCAAATTCCAAGTCCCCAAACGGCGAATAATGAGTCGCTCCTCGTACTATATTCCAGTGCAGCGATGCAGACGCCAACCAAAATCCAATTTCTAAAAATTATCCCCACCCTACGGTTAGTCCCCAAATTGACTACCGTACCACAGGCTCAAATAACTCTCATCATACCCATACCCCACCGCAATCACCAGTCCAGCGGCCGGTCTCCACCCTTGGACTTATGCTCTGTTTGGGAAGACCCACTCATGTGTCCTCACGATACATAAGGAGAACAAACTTACGAGATCCTCACGACTCGTAAGAAAACATCTTCGTAGGATCCTTACGACTCACAAAGAAAAAAAAACACACTTAGGAGTCCTCACGACTCCTAAAGAGAAAGTACATCTACGAGATCCTTTCGACTCGTAGGGAGAAAATGCTTTTATTGGACCCTTACGGCTCATAAAATTGAAAAGTCTTAGGTGATAGGGAGCTAAACCTGTCTCTTAAGCCATCGCTCCCCAACAGGAAAAGGCAAATGATGAATTGCTCCGGGCACATGTGCTTCAGTGTTAGCAACGCTGATGCCTAAGAGCAAAATTCCAAACTCCAATCCAATAGACCGGTTCAGTTGATAAAACTGCACTTTTAATATGACATTTTTCCAACTATTTCTATATAAAAAAAGGTGTTTATTATAATATATGACACATATGAGGGTTTATCTGTAAAAATACTATTTTCATATGTTTATATATTATAATTAACATTTGGTAGGAAAAAGTAAGCATATAATATCCATATAACATTTGGCCCATTTAATATGCTTACCTTATTAAATACCTTTTACCAATTCTTAATGGTTAAGTTAATATCTCAATAAAACAAACTCTACTAATATTATTTGTTGAGTTATTGTGCAGAAATTTCAGGGCCGAAATCAAGGAAATCAAAGTTGGCAAAACAAACCTACCTAATTAAGAAAGTAAACTAAAGAAATCAATTCTGGCAGTGACGTAGAAAAGATTTTTAGTTTCCAGAGATTCAAAAGATCACTACATGTCATCAAGATAAAGCTCCAGAAAAACAAATCAAGTGATCTCCCTATAAGGCTGCGGAACCGCGGCCAAACCAACCTATTGGTCGCGGTTCCGCCGCCTATTGGACGAGTTGGGAGTTAGGATTTTGCTGTTGGGATCTTAACCACTGGTTTCCAAATTAGGAAACTAGGGTTCTGGCTTTGGGAATATAAATAAGGACCGAGAGCCTCTTGGAAAAACCATCAAGCTGAAGAGATCACGAAGTCCACGACAGGCTCATGCATCCAGGCTGATCATCAACTATTCGTCTAGCCCCATAGAAGAGATCGAGAAGCAAACTAGCATTTTTGTAATCATTTTCTAAGGAAACAAAATGTAAATGAATTTTGTTGATTAATAAAGATAGTAGTTTTCTTATTCTATCTCTTTGTAGTTTTAATATGATTTCTCTCTCCATCTCTTCTTCTCCCAACATGCGCGAGTAATTCTTCGTTTGATAGGGTTCATGGGATTAGGGTAGGTTAATGGATGATGAAGATCCTTAAACTCTTTTTAAGTCCTATAAAGTTTATAAACTCTATCAAAAGAATAGTTAACATCCTAATTGAGCGTGCTATCAATTCATTGATAATCGCGACCACGATTAGAGATTAGATTAACAATTGTTTTGGTAAAGACTAGATATGAACGGAGTTCCATGTCGAGATAGGGGTTAAGAGTGGGAACCCTTTTTCCTCCAGAAACCCTAATCTACATGCATCACTGTCGTTCTAGTTTTAAATCTATTAAAGGATAAAAAGAGTAATCTTTCATTAATCATCTATAACTACTAAATCCTAATGAACCCTACAAGCCCCCTTTTAATATTAAACTTACCTCCGTAGTTAATCTAGATCTATATTTTGCATCCTTGTTTAACGTAGATCTAGAAACTATTTCCACCATTCTTTATTCTTCCCCTTTCTCAACACGCCTAAAGTAAGAATAAAAGGTTCCACGTTTCCCTGAGGACGACCCGTACTCATCTCGGTCTAGCTACGCGCGACACCGTTCTGATTGCGGTTACTACATACTACTACATAAATCTAGATCAATCAAATGACGCCGTTGCCGGGGATACGTGCGTAATTTTTTTTATTCTTACTATTTGTGTTGAATTCTTATTCGATCTATATCATAATTAAAACAACATTGTAAATTGTATATTTAACGAATTGTGTATGAATTTTGCAAGGAGATCTGGAGTCACAGACTTGAGGAAACAGAAAGACAGAGACATTCATCGAGATCCAGAGGAGTATAGGAGGCCACGTAGCAAACTTCATCAACTGATCCTTCTTTCTTGCGGCTGAACTGCAGCACAAGAGCCATATACGCAGCGGAAGCGCGGCGAGATTGAGGAGTTAGGAGTCGTAACTTCTCTGGTAAGTTTCTCAGCTCTTTCTCTCTCCTCTGAAATCCAATAAAATATCTGTTCTGCAGGATTCTTTGCAAAATTTTTCCGCTCAAAAATCTTTTTGCAAAGTTTTGTAATTGGTTTGTTAATTCATATTTTAATACGGATTTTTAAGGGGCAAGACCAAAATTCAGATTAGGTAGGGATTTTATCACCCTTCCTAAGCCCCACAAATCATAAACCGAGCATCTGCATCAACCCTACATTAATTTAAAAAATATCTAGACAAGACTCTAAGGATTTTCGCGCTCATTAAGGACAAAGGATGGTCGTGGGTAATTTATCGCTTATCCGCATTACTTTTGTGGTGCCTAGGCAAGTGTGTCGAAGGCAAGTGGTTATTTAATTAAGGCCCGCTACTTTCGGTGATTCGGATAGCGGATACCTCCCGCTTACCTGGTACTTACCTGGCCACAAGAGTAGTAAAGAGGTGGTAAAGGATTGATCCTACGGCTTGTCCTTTGGAAGTCTATGAGCGGTCCAGAGACTTGACCTAGGTAACCTTAGTTCTAGGGTTGTTTGTGCATTTTTGTGTGATTTGTTTAAGTCCGAAACACTTTTCAAAACAGACCATTTTTAAAAGTACACACGCTGCCACTTGCGCTAAACCCGCTTAGTGCATACTTGGCTGGACACGGGATTCTAGTGCCCGTCTTGTCCGCGTTCCTGCTATCAACTCCGAAGTCGGTGGTTCTTTATCTTCTTTTCCCCCACCACCCACCACATCGACCGAGATGGAAAGTACTCCATCAAATTATAACACCACGCTGCCACCGCCCGTAGGTGAGCAGAATCCACCGCGCATCTCTTTCCAAGAGAGATACTATCCTATCCGTGGTCCACTTCCCACTTGCTTATCTATTCCACTAGCCAAAGAGGATAATTTTGAAATTAAACCCTACTACATCAATCTGTTGCCCAAATTTCACGGGCTTGAATATGAAGACGAGTACGTTTTCATCACTAAATTCGAAAACGTATGCGCAATGATGGGTACTTCACAACTGACTGTGGATGCTATGCGCGTGCGTCTTCTCCCATTCACTCTGTGCGACTTGGCAGAAAAGTGGATTTATAATACTGCCGCACACTCTATCACTAATTGGGATGAATTCGTAATAGCATTTCTTAAGAAGTTTTACCCAAACCATAAGACCGCCCGTGTTAGGAGCGAGATCAACCAGTTTACCCAGCTTCCTAATGAACCATTTTGGAAGTGCTTTGGACGTTTCAAGGATCTGCTTGTCCAATGTCCTCATCATGTAATAAATAGATGGGATTTGTGCCGAATTATATATGAGGGCATTAATCCAGCGACAAAGTAGATGCTTGAAACAAATTGTCAATGCAATTTCATGTCTAAAGATGATGGTGAAGCTTGGAAATATCTGGAAGACCTCGCTGAAAACACTTTGCAGTGGGAAAGTGTAAGACCACCTTCATTTAGGGGAGGTATTCATTAGCTTGATGTTTCCATCACAGTAAAAGCCGAAATGGCAGCGATGCAAAAGAAACTCGATGCTATTGAGAACAAATTCTCATCAGTCTCCCTAAATCAGGTAACACTTCCCAAGACCGTGTGTGGTTGCTGTTCAGATCCTTCACACTTGACGGAAGAATGTCCTATGAATGCACCGTTTCAAGGTCACGAGCAAACTAATGCTACTTTTCAGCAGCGACCTAGAAACGATCCTTATTCTTCCACGTACAATCAAGGATGGAGGAATCATCCTAACTTTGCTTGGAACCAAAACCAACCCCAAAATCAAAACCAGTTCCAAAGCAATTATCAAAGACCTCCTCCACGGCAACAGCAACCACAACCAAAAAGTCAGCACCCCTTTCAGTCGCAAAATTTTCAAAATTGGCCAGTACTGATAACTCTTCACTCGCACAAACTTTGGATTTGTTTATGAAACATACCATTCAAATGTCGGCTGATATGAAGTCTTCTATTGATACCATAAAGAAAGACTCCGCCTCACACTGTGAGAGTATTAAATCAATAGAAAACCAAATTGCACGGTTGAACGCCGCAATGAGTGCGAGAGAGAAAGGGAAACTCCCATCTCAACCCCTACCGAATCCTGGCCACTCACAAAATCATAACGTGAGTGTCATGATTACGTTGAGATTGGGAAAAGTGCTGAATAACCGAGTGGGTGAGCAATTTGATGATGTTAGTGATACCAATGATACCCCGGCTTCTACTTCTTCCCCTAATTCGTCTAGTCTCCCACCTTCATCCGGGCCTATTCTCCGTTTTCCCCAAGGCTCGAACACTTCGTCCAATCTATCTAAGACGATTCCCGCTCCAATTTTTGGATCGAATCCGTCCCCACAATCTTCTCCACAAATGTTGGACCCAAAATTTATTAATCAAGCTCCATTTCCAAACAGATTAAGGGCCAACAGACCTAACCCACAAATGGAGAAGATTGTGGAAATGTTTAAGCAAGTTAACATAAATATTCCTCTCCTAGATGCTATTTAACAAGTCTCATCTTATGCAAGAATCCTTAAAGACTTTTGCACTAGGAAGAGAAAAACTCAAGTGCCTAAAAAAGTTTTCATGACGAGTAATGTTAGCACAGCTTTTACCCAGCAAATACCAAAGAAACGTAAGGACCCTAGCTGTCCTACCATCTCTATTTCTATTGGGGGTAAAAATATTAATCGTGCTTTACTCGACCTTGGTGCTAGCGTTAACTTGCTTTCTCATTCAGTATACGAGCAGTTAGGGATTGGAGAGTTGAAACCCGCCTATTGTACTCTCCAGATGGCAGACCGATCAATCACCAAATCTCGGGGTGAACTAGAGGATGTGTTAATTAAATTCGGGGAATTCAAATTCCCTGTGGACTTTATTGTTTTAGATACACAGCCTGTGGCAAACCCATGCAATCAAATCCCGGTGATACTCGGTCGACCCTTCCTAGCAACTTCTAACATTGTAATTAATTGTCGTAACGGTTCTATGAACTTATCCTTCGGGAAGATGACAATTGAGCTTAATATTTACAAGCTAGGAAGTCAACCATCTAAACCTTCTGCTCATTTGCTTGATATTTGTTCCATCCACAAAATAGCTCCCGAAAGCTGCATGGATGAGGAACTTTGCTTTGATGATCTCGACAACACTAGTGAGACATCGTTTGATCCTGCACAACTTCATAGTGAAGATATGTTCAATGAGTCCGTCCCAGAGTTTGAATCCGTTGACTCGTTGCGAAAGTCAGTAGCACTTTCCGAGTCAATATCCTATGCAAGTTTTGAACCTCTTAGGGAGTTCGAATATCATTCCCTTACCCCACCTTCTATTGTCTCTCCGCCAATACTTGATCTCAAACCGCTACCTTCTCATCTTAAATATGCATATTTAGGTGAGAATGAGACTTTGCCAGTGATTATATCCGCTTCTCTAGCCTTAGAGCAAGAGAACGCACTTTTGGCAGTATTGAAATCAAATCGGCAAGCATTTGGTTGGACAATGGCTGACATCAAAGGGATTAGTCCCTTAATTGTTGAACATTATATACATCTGATGGATGAAGCCAAACCAACCCGAGACCCACAAAGATGGTTAAATCCCTTTATGAAGGAGGCGGTAAAGAAAGAAATCGTCAAGTGCCTTGATAGTGGTATAATTTATCCTATATCTGATAGCCAATGGGTAAGTCCAATTCACATAGTCCCTAAAAATTCTGGCATCACGGTCATAACTAATGAGGCTAATGAGTTAATCCAAACACGCACCCAAACTGGGTGGCGTGTATGTATTGATTACAGAAAACTCAATGCCGCGACGAGGAAAGATCACTTCCCTCTACCTTTCATTGACCAGATGTTAGAACGATTAGCTGGACACGAATACTATTGTTTCTTGGACGGATACTCTGGCTATAACCAGGTCCCCATTGCCAAAAAGGATCAAGATAAAACCACATTTATTTGTCCTTTCGGTACTTTTGCTTATAGACGCATGCCCTTTGGGTTATGCAACGCTCCCGCTACATTTCAGCGGTGTATGATGGGGATATTCTCAGACATGGTTGAGAATTTTCTGGAAATTTTTATGAATGATTTCTCCATTTTTGGGGACTCCTTTGAGGACTGCCTTCGTAATCTTGACGTGGTTCTTACCCGCTGTAAGTATAAGAACTTAACTTTGAATTGGGAAAAATGTCATTTTATGGTCCAAGAAGGTATTGTCCTTGGACATATAATTTCACGAAAAGGCATTGAGGTTGACAGAGATAAAATTGATGTCATCCATAACCTCCATCGTCCCAAATGCGTCAAAGATATACGATCCTTCCTTGGTCATGCAGGATTTTATAGGAGATTTATTAAGGACTTTAGCAAAATTGCTAGAACCCTTAACTCTTCTGTTAGCCAAGGATACTACATTTCACTTCGATTCGGATTGTGAGGCTGCTTTTGAATCGCTTAAAGGATCGCTCACTACAGCCCCCATTCTATCATCTCCGGATTGGAACCACCCGTTCGAGCTTATGTGTGATGCATCAGATTTTGCTATTGGTGCGGTCTTAGGACAGCACATTGATAATATGCCACGTGTAATTTACTATGTAAGTAGGACCTTGAATGATGCACAAATAAATTACAAAACTACCGAGAAAGAACTCTTGGCAGTTGTATTTGCATTAGAAAAATTCAGGCCCTACTTGATTGGCTCGCCAATAGTGGTTTACACTGATCACTCCGCCCTACGACACCTTTTATCGAAGAAGGATGCTAAGGCCAGGCTAATACGTTGGATCCTATTGTTACAAGAATTTGATCTTGTCATCCGAGACAAGAGTGGATGTGAAAACGTTGTAGCCGACCATATTTCACGCATCACTTCTTCACCAACTTTGATTGTGCCGATAAATGACTCATTTCCTGACGAATAGCTCTTGAATGTATCCTACGAACCTTGGTTCGTGGATATTGTGAATTATCTAGCGACGGGACTTATTCCTAGCGATTGGTCGAAACAAGACAAACTTCGATTTCTATCCCAAGTAAAATACTTTTACTGGGATGAACCTTATTTGTTTAAGTATTGTTCTGATCAAATCATTAGCAGGTACGTCCCTAACGATGAATTCAAGAGTATGTTATCATTTTGTCATGATCAGGCATGCGGCGGTCATTTTGGTCCTCGAAAAACGGCGGAGAAAGTTTTGCAATGTGGCTTTTATTGGCCAACATTATTTAAAGATGCATATGAACATTGCAAAACTTGTCCGCGATGTCAGCACTTAGCTCGGATTTCACGAAGAAACGAGATGCCGCTCCAACCTATATTGGTTGTGGAAATATTCGATATTTGGCGTATTGATTTTATGGGCCCTTTTCCCAACTCTTTTGGGAATTTATATATCTTGTTAGTGGTTGATTATGTCTCGAAATGGGTGGAAGCAATACCGTGTCGCACTAATGACAACAAAGTTGTCATTAAGTTCCTTAAAGAAAATATCTTTTCGCGATTCGGACACCCTCGCGCTATAATTAGCGACAACGGGACACATTTCTGTAATCGGTCTTTCGAGGCCTTGATGCGGAAATATTCAATCACTCACAAACTTTCTACGCCCTATCATCCCCAAACAAGAGGGCAAGCTGAGATCTCAAATAAGCAGATCAAAAAATTTTGGAGAAGACGGTTTCTAAAAACCGTAAAGATTGATCAACCAAATTGATGAATGTTCTTTGGGCATTTCGCACCGCTTATAAGACGATCTTGGTATGTCTCTATACCGCCTTGTGTTTGGGAAGGCATGACAACTTCCTATCGAGATCGAACATAAAGCAATGTGGGCTATTAAAGAGCTTAACTTCGATTTTGATCAAGCGAGCAGCTATCGGAAGCTGCAATTGAATGAGCTAAGCGAACTCCGCGATGAAGCTTACGATAATGCGGTGATAGTAAAGAACCGGACTAAAGTGTTCCACGATAAAAACTTTTTTAGAAAAACTTTCACATCGGGGCACCAAGTCCTTCTTTACGATTCCCGTCTCCATCTTCATCCGGGTAAGCTTAAATCTCTTTGGAAAGGACCTTTTGTGGTGCGGTATGTACACCCGCACGGGGCAGTAGAAGTTGAAAATTTGAAAAACGGTTCAATTTTTAAAGTAAATGGGCATAGATTAAAACCGTATTTCTCTGCTGACCCAGCGGAGGAGCTCCTGTTTTTACAGGAGCCGATTTATCATAACTAAATTTCCTCCGCCTCACCTCCATATTTCGGCAACATTTTCTTGTTTTAAGAATGGAGGTGAGTGAAAATAGACTTAACTGAATATCTGTGTGTGCCAAAGAACAAGTTTGGGGGTAGTTTTCATTTAACTATTATTTTACCCCTTTTGTCTCTCCCCAAGTATACATGTCCATGGTCTCAAAAGACAACATCAGTGAGGACACTGCTGAAAACAGGTTTGGGGGGAGGTTTGTATTCACTGAATTATCTTTGACACTGGGCATTCAAAAAATTTTGTTTTTTATATAACAAAAGAGTAGAAAGTGAAAAATTATATTTAAAAGATAGGAATAGCTTAAGAAAAACAAGAAAGTTAGATGTTTTCTTAAATGAAACTAGTAATAAGTAATTATGAGCTGTTGTCCCAAGGATTAGTAAGATGAAGGAAATTACTAATCTGAGGATAAAAATAAGCCTGAAAAATAGTTTGTATTCTGGAAGCCAAATATTTGAACGTTGATACCCTACTATACGCACTTACACACATCTTGCAACTCGGGATAGTAGAGGATACCTTGAAATGCACTTGTCTAAAAACCAAAGTATGAAGAAAATAAAAGTGCAGAATAAAAGATAAAATGGTGAAAAGAAAAATGAACACTAGTTTTGTTATCACCGAGGCAGCAATAAAAAAATATAGCGAGGGTGCTTTATCACCTAGTGCCATAGACCAACTGGTTTGGGAGCCACTGCGAAGCCTTAGGTATTGCAAGACGAAGAAAAGCACCTAATTAGCAAGCACGTGAGTAATCGGTCGGTTAGTACCTCAAGAAGTATTAACGGTCGCATGAAAAATGTGTGAGCATATTCCATATAAATATACACCAACTATAAAGTACTTTGGAAGATGGACAAGAGTATGATAGCTTGAATTGAATTCTCTAAGTGTAAGGATTTCTTTTACACACACGTAGGGGTATATGATCAATATTTGGATGAAAGATAGGGGGAGGACTAAAGGCTATGTTTTATTGAGGGGTGATATGATTTCTAACATTTTTTCATGACCATTAAGATAGGGCTCATACCAACTGAAAAGCTGGTATAGTTGGAAACTCTTGTTTTCAAGTTCTTTCTTTTATAGTTCTTATTTTTATATGTAACTTTCACCATCTTTCTTTTATTAGAGGATTTTGTGGGTGTAATCCGCTGAAAACCCTCAGGAGACAACACTCCTCCTACTAGGGACACCTAGAGGTTTAACGGCTTGTTGCACGTGCTCAGTGCAATCGTGTTGCCTACGAAAGTGTGCTACTTAGTTCTTCTTCTTTTTCTCCTTCTCTTGAATAACTAGTTAGCTCAGGACGATCAAAATTAAGTTTGGGGGTATTTGTTTAGTTGATAAAACTGCACTTTTAATATGACATTTTTCCCACTATTTCTATATAAAAAAGTGTTTATTATAATATATGACACATATGAGGGTTTATCTGTAAAATTACTATTTTCATGTGTTTATATATTATAATTAACATTTGGTAGGAAAAAGTAAGCATATAATATCCATATAACATTTGGCCCATTTAATATGCTTACCTTATTAAATACCTTTGACCGATTCTTAATAGTTAAGTTAATATCTCAATAAAACAAACTCTACTAATATTATTTGTTGAGTTATTGTGCAGAATTTTCAGGGCTGAAATCAAGGAAATCAAAGTTGGCAAAACAAACCTGCCTAATTAAGAAAGTAAACTAAAAAATCAATTCTGGCAGTGACGTAGAAAAGATTTTCAGTTTCTAGAGATTCAAAAGATCACCACATGTCATCAAGATAAAGCTCCAGAAAAACAAATCAAGTGATCTCCCTATAAGAACGCGGAAACGCGGCTAAACCCACCTATTGGCTTCGGTTCCACTGCATATTGGACGAGTTGGAAGTTGGGATTTTGCTGTTGGGATCTTAACCACTGGTTTCCAAATTAGGAAACTAGGGTTCTGGCTCTGGGACTATAAATAAGGACCGAGAGCCTCTTGGAAAAACCATCAAGCTGAAGAGATCACGAAGTCCACGACAGGCTCACGCATCCAGGCTGATCATCAATTGTTCGTCTACCTCCTTAGAAGAGATCGAGAAGCAAACTAGCATTTTTGTAATCATTTTCTAAGGAAACAAAGTGTAAATGAATTTTGTTGATTAATAAAGGTAATAGTTTTCTTATTCTATCTCTTTGTTGTTTTAATATGATTTCTCTCTCCATCTTTTCTTCTCCCAACATGCGCGAGTAATTCTTCGCTTGATAGGGTTCATGGGATTAGGATAGGTTAATGGATGATTAAGATCCTTAAACTCTTTTTAAGTCCTATAATGTTTATAAACTCTATCAAAAGAATAGTTAACATCCTAATTGGGCGCGCTATCAATTCATTGATAATCGTGACCACGATTAGAGATTAGATTAACAATTGTTTTGGTAAAGGCTAGATATGAACGGAGTTCCATGTCGAGATAGGGGTTAAGAGTGGGAACTATTTTCCCTCCAGAAACCCTAATCTACATGCATCACTGTCGTTCTAGTTTTAAATCTATTAAAGGATAAAAAGAGTAATCTTTCATTAATCATCCATAACTACTAAATCCTAATGAACCCTACAAGCCCCCTTTTAATATTAAACTTACCTCCATAGTTAATCTAGATCTATATTTTGCATCCTTGTTTAACGTAGATCTAGAAACTATTTCCACCATTCTTTATTCTTCCCCTTTCTCAACACGCCTAAAGTAAGAATAAAAGGTTCCACGTTTCCCTGAGGACGACCCGTATTCACCTCGATCTAGCTACGCGCAACACCGTTCTGATTGCGGTTACTACATACTACTACATAAATCTAGATCAATCAAGACCCCTAAATCTTTAAACTGGGAATAGATGAACTCTAAGTCGTTAAACTGGGAACAGATGACCCCTAAAGTCATTAAACTGGGAACGAGGGAAATCTCCTCATGGGAAATGATGATTCGCTCCTGGTACCATATTCCAGTGAAACGATGCTGATGCTAAACCAAAACCAAAATCCCTAAATCCTGTCATGACAGATGATGATTCGCTCTTTGTACCATATTCCAGTATAGCGATGCTGATGTCAACCCAAACTATATCAAGTCAGCAAGCCAACCAACAACCTCCCTGGCGGAATCATGCTCCACCTTGGAAACAAGTCAAATCCCGACACCGCAGAAAGCAGAGCAAGTCAAATCAGAACATTCGACCGTCCAAGTCGCTAAAAGGGCAGCATCGACCGTCCACGTCGCTAAAATGGCAGCACCGACCGTCCACGTCGCAAAAAGAGCAGCATTGACCGTCCAAGTCTCTAAAAGGGCAGCATCGACCGTCCACATCGCTAAAAGGGCAGCTTCGACCGTCCAAGTCGCAAAAAGAGCAGAACCGACCGTCCAAGTCACTAAAATGGCAGCACCGACCATCCACGTCACAAAAAGGGCAGCATCGACCGTCCAAGTCGCTAAAAGGGCAGCATCGACCGTCCACGTCGCTAAAATGGCAGCACCGACCGTCCACGTCGTAAAAAGAGCAGCATTGACCGTCCAAGTCTCTAAAAGGGCAGCATCGACCGTCCACGTCGCTAAAAGGGCAGCTTCGACCGTCCAAGTCGCAAAAAGAGCAGAACCAACCGTCCAAGTCGCTAAAATGGCAGCACCGACCGTCCACGTCGCAAAAATGGCAGCATCGACCGTCCAAGTCGCTAAAAGGGCAGCATCGACCGTCCAAGTCGCTAAAAGGGCAGCATCGACCGTCCACGTAGCTAAAATGGCACCACCGACCTTCCACGTCGCAAAAAGGGCAGCATCAACCCTCCAAGTCGCTAAAAGGGCAGCATCGACCGTCCACGTCGCTAAAATGGCAGCACCGACCGTCCACATCGCAAAAATAGCAGCATCGACCGTCCAAGTCGCTAAAAGAGTAGCATCGACCGTCCACGTCGCAAAAAGGGTAGCATCGACCGTCCACGTCGCAAAAAAGCAGCACTGACCGTCCACGTCGATAAAATGGCAGCAACGACATCCTCGTCGGAATTAGGTTCTGCCCTGGGAATCAAGTCAACCAGACACTCCATCTCGGAGATACGTCAAGCATCGACCGTCCATATCGTAAAAAGGGCAGTGCCAGCTTTCCAAAAAGCAGGAACCAAATCAAGTCGCCTCCACATGAAAGAAGATCCATTAATTTCATGCACACGACCCACATATGTTGTGTGCATTTATTGATGGGGGGCACTTTGTTGGGGTCGAAATTTACACCCCGGTTGACCAAGTCAAAATCAAATTCAACCCCAAGCCAAGTGGGCCCAAGCCCAGGTCAAGTGGGCCAATGTCCGGGTCGAGCCCGAACACAAAGCGTTCGACCTTCTGCCATGCCAAAATAAAAATTTTGTAATAAATAATTTTGGTGTATTTTCTTTTTTTATTTTTTGAATAAATGTAAGAAAAATGAGCATAAAGCCAAATTTTTGTAAAGCCTATGGCTTATGTGCCAAAAGAAATAGCACATGAGGCATGGGATGGCAAAATGTCATTTTTGTAAAGCCCAAGGGGTTATATGTAAATTGTATAGCCTATATAGGCAAAGATAATAAAAATATCTCAGGAACCTTTTTCTCTCTCCCAAAATGAATCAAGATCTGTGATCTTCTCCTTCCTCAAGGTTCTAAAACCTTCTTCTTTCTTTTGAATTAAATCAAGGGTTTTACTCTTGCTTTTCCAAAACTAAATAGTTTTTCACCACAAAACCCACAAATGGGAGCTTGGATCTTCCATCAGATCTTAAAAAGGAGAAATTTTTAAAATCTCACCCCTCTTATTATCCAAGAGCCGGCCAACAAAGGAGGAAGAAGGAGACCTATCTCCAAAGTCCCCACTTTAGGAAAGATCCAGGGCTCAAGGGGAAAAGCCCCTTCATCAGCTTCAAAATATCCTAGGAGTTTAATATATATATATATATATATATATTGTCACGACCCGAAGGTACGGAACGTGACCGGCACTTAAATTACGAGGCGTCTAGAGGCGCAACGTAATCTAAGTAAGCCGAAGCCCAGAAATCTAAACCTTTTAAAAGAAGTGAAGAAATACATGTTTTAAAAAAACAACATCAAATTTCTCAAAAATTTCGGCAGAGTCTCCTTTGTAAAAACTGGCCCCAAATGAGTACAAATAAGAATATATACATAAGAAACAATAAAAAGGCATCCCCAAGCGGGAGCTATCTCTTCGCCAATTGGCGGTCACAACCACGCAAGCAATATAATATACAACGCCAAAGGAAGAGAAACAAAAATCAAAGAAAACCATAATAGTACAAGCGCGACTCTAACGTCGAAAGAATAAACAATTGGTCTTCTAAATCTATCAAGTAATACAAGTCTGGTTGATGGAGCTTACTAGATACAATTGAAACAATAAAAGTACAACGGCGGTCCTGATACAAGTGAACCAACCTACCAAGAAAATCACCTTGAATGAAATGATGTGCCAGCAAGCTGCCAAGAAAACCTGTACATCGAAACCTGTAAGAAAATTTAGCACAACGGGGGTGAGTTGCCAACTCGTGAGTAGAAGACATCTGCGAGTAGAAATCGCATGCACGACGATCTCCTAGGTCATAATAATAATATACTTAACATGACGCTAGTCATCTAGTAGTGGCAGGGTAATAAGCTATGCGTAAGTGCAATACTTAGAGCTCGTGTCAGTGCCTCAAGTAATAACATGTCATGTGTATGAGTATGCATGCATCATGAATGTAAAATAATCAATCATGAAATCTGGACATATCTGTATAAGAAAATCTTTACTTTTATCATAGTAAAATTGTATGATAATCTGAACATCATCAATGAAATCCATGGAAATCCGTGTCAAGTATCGACACAAAACATATATATCTCAATGTCTCAATATCTCAAAGTCTCAATATCTCGAAGTCTCAATATTTCGGGCTCCGTCAGTCCGGATCGGCCCATATCATCAAATCTCACGACAACGGTCGGAATCCTCCGGATATCCGCCGCGCCAGACAACACCGGTAGGTATTCTTCCGCAGCCAGGCTCATCGTCATCCCCACAAAAACACTCTTGCCCCGGGGCACCGTACCGGGCCCACCATGTACCCGAGACGGTTCCTCCACTCCTCGAATCGGGTCTCGAAATCCAACAGAAAGCATGAAAACTCATGGTGGACGACCCATACATCACGAGAAAACCGCAACTTACATTTTAAAAATGATAATAATAAACTTTTATTAAATTCTTGCGGTTTTCCCCCAAAATCTAGAAATCTCATAGAAATCCAAAATCCCAAAATCATGAGTAAGTAAATAATGAGTTTTGGCATAAGCCCCCACAATACTGCATGATAATATGAATATGTGAATGCATGAAGTGTCTAAGTAATAAATGCAATGTCTAAACTAGCATATGAGAGTAATCACACAATATTATATTGGACTAGCATTTAGCTGATTATATCAATAAAAGATAATATGTTCTAAAGTGTACGTGACATGGCAATTACCGATGATGGTGTGTGTGAGCCGGCAAATAAGTGTATGTGGAACATGCGCATCATCGGTAATGGTGCTGGTGTCCTAACAGGCAGAGTATCATATTAGCTAAAGAAACATATGTGTGAACATGCAATGTGATAAATACAACATGAATATAACAGTGAATGTGTAGTAAACGCACAACTAGAGAATACATACTAATTACGAGTCATACAGTTTGTTATTTGAAAAAGAACGAATCGTGGTTTTTAGAAAATTAGGGGCTACGGGGTTTTTAAGAAAAGATATGTCTTTTGAAAAATCCGTAGTATCCCTCAGGCTGTCTTTAGAAATGCGCACGATTCGTTAGTTTGAAAATAAGTATGACTCGAGCCTAAAATAAGATCTACCTAACCAACTAAGGAACTAACTAAAGACACCAGTCGAAAGGTAAGAAGAATACTCCTAAAATCTGAGTCGATATCTCCAGTAGTCGACGATCCAGCCTCAATAGCATCACGTACGTAGTACGACTTCCTCGAGTCAAGAGTGCGGATCAATCATCACATCTATACCTCGTACGGTAAAATCCATCGTACAGCATCCCAAAATCGGGGTACAGGTCAACTATCACATATATACATCATCGTTCGTCATCATCAAACAATATCATGATCAAGGGTACTGTACTATAATCGCATACATCCCAATATCATCAAACATATATCATCGTCTGTGTAAATATCCATCGTCAAATGATCCACTAAAATATCATGTCATATATCATATCGTGATTAAGTCACATATTACAATCCGGGTTCTATTCTAGAGTCTCGTAAATTTCAATGTCATCATCACCTATTATCGTTTATGTAAAATATACATTTTCTCATTTCCTAATGATCCGCTAATATCATAATACATCTCATATCATAACTCGATCGTATATCCAATATCTCACGGTATCATGCCTAGTCATACCGACTCATCCCCAGATATCATATAATATCCTCATATCACGTGTATATGTTACACACACACACATACACACACACACACACACACATATCGAAACCTACACACATTCATACACACACACATATACACCAAGTCAAGTGTATGTGTGTGTGCGTGTGTGTCTATATGAAACCTACGAATTCCCTCCAAGGCAATCATCCTCTGCTTAAGTCTTTCTAAATCAGTCTAATCCAACTTAAAGTCTTCAATAGTACCCTACTCGCCAAGAATCTAAGGTCACGTCCGACTTTCTAATAATAATACGTAATATCCTTATTCTACGTTTGCGGGGGTGCTATACGTCATCCATCCGATTCCCCCGTAGATATACATCTACTCACCTGGTCCTTGTCTGCCGAAGTCGATGCCGACATCCTCTTCTTCATTGTCCGAAGTCCACGTAAGAGGTACCTATATGCAAACATATATATATATCGTAAACCGAATCACGGATAAAACCAAAACGGCGCACGAAACGCGCATAGGTTAAAACCTATGACCCGCTCATGAAAAGGAACCCAGTGACCCTCGACATCGGCGTACAAACGCCGATTGATCGAGAAAAACCCAAACACACCAATCATGGTTTCATGAATTACTAATTATAATATGAAATAGATTGCAACTCATCAAAACCTCAAAATAAATAAAATCGATTTATTTCCGAAAACCTAGAAGGCACTAAATTTTCGTTTTAATTCGAAACTTGATGTTTTAACAAAACTAATGGCCATACTATTCATTAAATATCATAACTAAGTCATACAAACCATCATCATAATTTAATCTCATCAATTTGCATTAAATCCAAAATTCTAGTTTGCAAAAATATCAAATTTTAACACTTTTTAAAGCAAAATTCACAATTCAACAGCTAAGCTTGGTTTTGCATGAACTAAAGTATTAAACTATAATTTGAAATGTTAATAATGTCATGAAACCCTAATTATATTTTAATCCCAATTATTTAATCAATTTTTAAAAACCTAGTTAGCAAAATTAGCATAATTAGCCTAATTTTAAACTGACAATTAGCAACTAGTAACTAGATTAGGTTTTGCATTCAATCAACATGTTAATCTACCCATTAAAACCATAATCTAATGATAAAAACGCTCACTTAAATTTATCTCACCTACTTATATGATTTATAAAAATCTAGTTTGTATAAATACATGATTTAGATAATTTAAAAGTATCAATTTGCAAGCTAGCAACTAGTTTAGATTTTTCATTTCCTTAAGATGATAATCTACACCTTGTAACCATGATTACATAATAAGAACCCTAATTTGCATTTAAAACCCTTTCTTGAAATTTTAATTCTTGAAATTAAAATCTTAATTAATTTTCCAATTAAGCTAGATCAAAGAAACGATCAACAATTTAACTATGGGTTAGGGTTTTATACCTCAAGGGTTGTGGATCAACATAAGAACTTAGCCTCCCAAAATGCTAACTTTGCTCCAAGATCCATGCTAGATAGGCCAAAGAATAATGGGTAGAGATTGGATTTGGAATTTGAGGTTTTATTTTGGATTTTTGATAGATTTTTGGAGATTTTTGTGATGAAAATGGGGTGGGAAAAATTTTGGGCAGCATGAGGGAGGGTTCGGCCAAGGGAAGGTGAGGAAAAAGAGTGAAGTGAGAGTGTGTAGAAATGTGTAGAAGAATTCTCCAATTAATGGCTCTTTTAAGTCTTTTCTTTAATTATTTTTGTTTTATTTATTTTCCAACCTAGAAAACTCTAGAATTTTGGAAACAAATTAAGAAGAGAGAAGCATGCTACACACTAAATTCTAAGATGTCATGGTTCACTTTTGTAAAATTAACCCACTCCAATTTGTAATTTACACTAATTAAATGTAAAATTAAAAGCTTATGTAAATATTGAAAATTAATTAATTAAGGAAAATATTTTAGTAAACTAATAATTTATAAGTGACTAAATAAATACCAAATACTAGTAATTACATAATTAAAATAGGCATATTTAAATCAATATTGAAAAATAATTGTAGTTGAGTTTTACGGAAAATACGGTTTATTTTACCGATTATCAGAAAATTCACCTAAAGAATTTTTATTTATTTAGTTATTTATTTTTAAAACGTTACAATAATCCTCCCTTAAAAAAATTCGGTCTCCGAATTTAAATTAAAACTTTCCCCAAATACTAAAACATTTAGCAAAACACTCAAATCGTCGGGCCTCCGAAATCATCAATACATAAGACACATCTTAGCACAATGCATGCGCATGAAATACAAATACATAACCAAAAATCAAACTCCGTCAAGCATAACGCAATCATCGGAGGGTGATAATACAATGTCAAAGTCCAATACAAAAACCAACATGATATACATCAAAACTATAACTTGTATATGGTGCGCATCGTAGTAAAATCGTCCAAACATCTGAAAAGAAATACATGCAAAACCTTTTCCCAAGTCACCGTGCGATGCGAGAAACACGGCACAAATAGCGGACGTTCAGTTTTAAAAAAATAGCTATACATATATATCTTTTATTTAACATACACGTCCCGCCTGGTTACTAAACCAAATAGTAATTATTATAAAAACATACTGCTCAAAATGAAACCAATCATAATCTTAGCATAAAAAATATCATGTGCGTCCGGTGCACACTGAAATCGAAACCAAATACAGAAGCCACGAATATGCACAGAAACAAAACTGAGTGTAACGGGTGTGCACCAAAAACATCTGTCAAGTGCAACGGGCGTGCACGACAACAATATCAGGTGCATCTAATCTGCATAAATCCCGATTTAGTGCATCGGGTGTGCACAAAATCGCATCAAGTGCGCCAAGTGTGCGCAAGAATCTCAATCAAGTGCACATGGTGCATGAAAACATATACCGAATATCAAAATCGAAATCACAGTACGAAAAGTGCATGAAAACTATGCCGAAGCATACGTCAAAATCATATGCAACCCATATGTACGAAATCAAATCAATATCTCAAAATGTATAAAACCAAATTGAGTGCACTGGATATACACAAAACAACATCAATACAACTGATATATGGAATACGAATAGAGTGTAATGAATGTACACATAGGAAATACCAATCATAAAACGAAATCATCAAAATACCAGAATCCAAACAACGGAAATGTGATATTCGAATTACCAATTGTAAATCGTAACACCGACGTCAATGTGCTCCTCTTTCCTCTGGTGTCGACTGATTCGAACTCGTCTCTTCATAGCTATATGGACGGCACTACAAACTGCTATACTCATATCTAGAGTCTCCCACGTAATCTATCCCTTCACTTGATATCCGAACTACGTTAAACTTTTCGATCGATTTATCAAAGTCCCAAAATCCCCCGAGAGCTCAACACTCGAGTATAGTTTAAAAATATCCAGTACATGCCACAGCACCTGCGGACCAGCCGTAGAAGGGCAAACCTAAGCCTCACTAATGGCACAGCGGAACTGCCGCAAACCATAAGGTTCACCAGCATTCTCATGGTCATTATGTCGAGTTAGGGTTTCATTCTTCTAGAGGGTCCATAGAAATACCTGCATGTTCTTCCGAATACCTTAAACTTGGGGAAATGGGTTTCTGACATTCGTTCGAACCTTTTAACTTCGTCTGGACGACATGTGAATATCTTTCGTCCGCACGCTTAACAATGCTTCAATCCTCAAGAATAGACGATACCCTAACGGTCATCGCATTCGAGCCACATCTCCCTCTGCCTGTGCGACCGCGGTAACAGAAACCACCATCCGACATCGACGAAGATAGATCAAAGGAACGAATAGAATACGATGCAAAGAAATGTACATCCAAAGGCTTCTTAAGCAAAGTAGCGTATCATAAGTATGCCGCGGATCATATCCACGGTACGCCACTCAACCTAAGTCACCTACTCCATCAACCAAGTTCAACCTAGACTTAGACAAAGGTTAAATGTAGCGCTCTGATACCAACTTTGTCACGACCCGAAGGTACGGAACGTGACCGGCACTTAAATTACGAGGCGTCTAGAGGCGCAACGTAATCTAAGTAAGCCGAAGCCCAGAAATCTAAACCTTTTAAAAGAAGAAGTGAAGAAATACATGTTTTAAAAAATCAACATCAAATTTCTCAAAAATTTCGGCAGAGTCTCCTTTGTAAAAACTGGCCCCAAACGGGTACAAATAAGAATATATACATAAGCAACAATAAAAAGGCATCCCCAAACGGGAGCTAGCTCTTCGCCAATTGACGGTCACAACCACGCAAGCAATATATTATACAACGCCAAAGGGCGAGGAACAAAACTCAAAGAAAACCATCAAAACCACCAGAAAACCATAATAGTACAAGCGCGACTCTAAGATCGAAAGAATAAACAACTGGTCTTCTAAATCTATCAAGTAATACAAGTCTGGTTGATGGAGCTTACTAGATACAATTGAAATAATAAAAGTACAACGGCGGTCCTGATACAAGTGAACCAACCTACCAAGCAAATCACCTTGAATGAAATGATGTGCCAGCAAGCTGCCAAGAAAACCTGTACATCGAACCTGTAAGAAAATTTTGCACAACGGGGGTGAGTTGCCAACTCGTGAGTAGAAGACATCTGCGAGTAGAAATTGCATGCACGACGATCTCCTAGGTCATAATAATAATATACTTAACATGAAGCTAGTCATCTAGTAGTGGCAGGGTAATAATCTATTCGTAAGTGCAATACTCAGTGCTCGAGTCAGTGCCTCAAGTAATAACATGTCATGTGTATGAGTATGCATGCATCATGATTGTAAAACAATCAATCATGAAATCTGGACATATCTGTATAAGAAAATCTTTACTTTTATCATAGTAAAATTGCATGATAATCTGAACATCATCAATGAAATCCATGGAAATCCGTGTCAAGTATCGACACAAAACATATACATCTCAATGTCTCAATATCTCAAAGTCTCAATATCTCGAAGTCTCGATATCTCGGGCTCCGTCAGTTCGGATCGGTCCATATCATCAAATTTCACGACAACGGTCGGTATCCTCCGGATATCCGCTACGCCAGATATCACCGGTAGGTAGTTTTCCTCAGCCAGGCTCATCGTCATCCCCACAAAAACACTCTTGCCCCGGGGTACCGTACCGGGCCCACCATGTACCCGAGACGGTTCCTCCACTCCTCGAATCGGGTCTCGAAATCCAATAGAAAATATGAAAACTCATGGTGGACGACCCATACATCACGAGAAAACCGCAACTTACATTTTAAAAATGATAATAATAAGCTTTTATTAAATTCTTACGGTTTTCCCCCAAAATCCAGAAATCTCATAGAAATCCAAAATCCCAAAATCAGGAGTAAGTAAATAATGAGTATTGGCATAAGCCCCACAATACAGCATGATAATATGAATATATGAATGCATGAAGTGTCTAAGTAATAAATACAATGTCTAAACTAGCACATGAGAGTAATCACACAATATTATATTAGACTAGCATTTAGCTGATTATATCAATAAAAGATAATATGTTCTAAAGTGTACGTGACATGGCAATTACCGATGATGATATGTGTGAGCCGGCAAATAAGTGTACGTGGAACATGCGCATCATCGGTAAGGGTGTTGGAGTCCTAACATGCAGAGTTTCATATTAGCTAAAGAAACATATGTGTGAACATGTAATGCGATAAATACAACATGAATATAACAGTGAATGTGTAGTAAATGTACAACTAGAGAATACATAATAATTACGAGTCATACAGTTTGTAGTTTGAAAAAGCACGAATCGTGGTTTTTAGAAAATTAGGGGCTACGGGGTTTTTAAGAAAAGATATGTCCTTTGAAAAATCCGTAGTATTTCTCAGGCTGTCTTTAGAAATGCGCACGATTCGTTAGTTTGAAAATAAGTATGATTCGAGTCTAAACTAAGATCTACCTAACCAACTAAGGAACTAACTAAAGACACTAGTCGAAAGGTAAGAAGAATCATCCTAAAGTCTGAGTCGATATCTCTAGTAGTCGGCGATCCAGCCTCAATAGCTTCACGTATGTAGTACGACTTTCTCGAGTCAAGAATGCGGATTAATCATCACATCTATGCCTCGTACGGTAAAATCCATCGTACGGCATCCCAAAATCGGGGTATGGGTCAACTATCACATATATACATCATCGTTCGTATATTATCATCATCAAAAAATATCATGATCAAGGGTACTGTACTATAATCGCATACATCCCAATATCATCAAACATATATCATCGTCTGTGTAAATATCCATCGTCAAATGATCCACCAAAATATCATGTCATATATCATATCGTGATTAAGTCACATATTACAATCCGGGTTCTATTCTAGAGTCTCGTAAATTTCAATATCATCATCACCTATTATCGTTTATGTAAAATATACATTTTCTCATTTCCCAACGATCCGCTAATATCATAATACATCTCATATCATAACTCGATCGTATATCCAATATCTCACAGCATCATGCCCAGTCATACCGACTCATCCCCAGATATCATATAACATCCTCATATCACGTGTATATGTTATATACACACACACACACACATATCGAAACCTACACACATTCATATACACACACACACCAAGTCAAGTGTATGTGTGTGTGCGTGTGTGTGTCTACATGATACCTACGAATTCCCTCCAAGGCAATCATCCTCTGATTAAGTCTTTCTAAATTAATCTAATCCAACTTAAAGTCTTCAATAGTACCCTACTCGCCAAGAATCTAAGGTCACGTCCGACTTCCTAATAATAATACGTAATATCCTTATTCTACGTTTGCGGGGGTGCTATATGCCATCCATCCGATTTCCCTCGTAGATATACATCTACTCACGTAGTCCTTGTCTGCCGAAGTCGATACCTCCATCCTCTTCTTCATTGTCCGAAGTCCACGTAAGAGGTACCTATATGCAAACATATATATATATATATATATATATATATATATATATATATACATATATCGTAAACCGAATCGCGGATAAAACCAAAACGGCGCACAAAACGCGCATAGGTTAAAACCTATAACCCGCTCATGCAAAGGAACCCAGTGACCCTCAACATCGGCGTACAAACGCCGATTGATCGAGAAAAATCCAAACACACCAATCATGGTTTCATGAATTACTAATTATAATATGAAATAGATTGCAACTCATCAAAACCTCAAAATAAATCAAATCGATTTATTTCCGAAAACCTAGAAAGCACTAAATTTTCGTTTTAATTTGAAACTTGATGTTTTAACAAAACTAATGCCCATACTATTCTGTAAATATCATAACTAAGTCATACAAACCATCATCATAATTTAATCTCATCAATTTGTATTAAATCCAAAATTCTAGTTTACAAAAATATCAAATTTTAACACTTTTTAAAGAAAAATTCACAATTGAACAACTAAGCTTGGTTTTGCATGAACTAAAGTATTAAACTACAATTTAAAATGTTAATAATTTCATGAAACCCTAATTAGATTTTAATCCCAATTATTTAATCAATTTCTAAAAACCTAGTTAGCAAAATTAGCCTAATTTTAAACTGACAATTAGCAACTAGTAACTAGATTAGGTTTTGCATTCAATCAACATGTTAATCTACCCATTAAAACCATAATCTAATGATAAAAACCCTCACTTGAATTTTATCTCACCTACATATATGATTTATAAAAATCTAGTTTGTATAAATATATGATTTAGATAATTTAAAAGTATCAATTTGCAAGCTAGCAACTAGTTTAGATTTTTAATTTCCTTAAGATGATAATCTACACCTTGTAACCATGATTACATGATAAGAACCCTAATTTGCATTTAAAACCCTTTCTTGAAATTTTAATTCTTGAAATTAAAACCACAATTAATTTTCCAATTAAGCTAGATTAAAGAAACAATCAACAATTTAACTATGGGTTAGGGTTTTATACCTCAAGGGTTGTGGATCAACATGAGAACTTAGCCTCCCAAAATGCTAACTTTGCTCCAAGATCTATGCTAGATAGAACATGAGAACTTAGCCTCCCAAAATGCTAACTTTGCTCCAAGATCTATGCTAGATAGGCCAAAGAATAATGGGTAGAGATTGGATTTAGAATTTGAGATTTTATTTTGGATTTTTGATGGATTTTTGGAGATTTTTGTGATGGAAATGGGGTGGGAAAAATTTGGGGCAGCATGAGGGAGGGCTCGGCCAAGGGAAGGTGAGGAAAAAGTGTGAAGTGAGAGTGTGTAGAAATGTGTAGATGACTTCTCCAATTAATGGCTCTTTAATTATTTTTGTTTTATTTATTTTCCAACCTAGAAAACTCTAGAATTTTGGAAACAAATTAAGAAGAGAGAAGCATGCTACACACTAAATTCTAAGATGTCATGGTTTACTTTTGTAAAATTAACCCACTCCAATTTGTAATTTACACTAATTAAATGTAAAATTAAAAGCTTATGTAAATATTGAAAATTAATTAATTAAGGAAAATATTTTAGTAAACTAATAATTTATAAGTGACTAAATAAATACCAAATACTAGTAATTACATAATTAAAATAGACGTATTTAAATCAATATTAAAAAATAATTGTAATTGAGTTTTACGGAAAATACAGTTTGTTTTACCGATTATCAGAAAATTCACCTAAACGATTTTTTATTTATTTATTTATTTATTTTTAAAACGTTACATATAACACACACAAAATAATAAGTGTTTCTTTCTGGGAGTACAACTCCCACTGCAGAGACCAAGTCCTTTTTGCCGACCAAGCACCCAAAGTGCGAACGTCCGGACGCCCACGTGCCTGGCACGTGAGGCGCTAGCGCCCAAAGCGCTAGCACCCGCATGCCTGGCATGTGTGGTGCTAGATCCTAAAGCGCTAGCGCCCGAGCACCCAAAGTGCGAGCGCCCATGTGTTTGGCACGTGAGGCGCTAGCACCCAAAACGCTGGCGCCCGAGCGCCCAAAGCGCTGGCACGTAAGGCGCTTGCGCCCAAAGCGCTCGCGCTGGCGCCCGAGCGCCCACGTGCCTGGCACGTGAGGCACTAGCGCCCTGGCGCCCGAGCGCCCACTTTCCTGGCATGTGAGGCGCTAGAGCCTTGACGCCCAAAGCGCCTGCGCTCAAAGCGATAGCGCCAGCACCCGTGTGCCGCGCACGTGAGGCGCTCAAGCTTTTTCCCATACATTCTTTGGATGCTCTTTCCCTTTATATATATACATACACACACATACTCTACAACACTGTTCCCGTCAGAAAAAAATTTCTAACGGGGCGCTACCCCGCATCCCGTAAGGGGGCTGCTAGCCTCCTTGACTCCCATCCCGCTATCCAGGTAGCAGGACCTCCGTAAAATCTCTGCGGGGCCCCCGATATATCCTAAACCCCTCCAAAACACAATACTGCACATTGAGTTCACATGACCAGTTTGACCCGTCAATCGGAGGTTCTCTCACTCCAAAGGCGAGGGGTAATTAACGGCAGCTTAGTCCGCGGCTGCCGGAGATTCAGATCCCCACAATCAATAAACCCCAGCCTACCCTAGGCAGGAGAAATCTGTAATTCGCCTGACAAGCGCGCGCGCATTCCCAACTCAATGGAGGTGATGAAAAACACCCTACAGTAGTCACCCTAGATATCATAGTATTACCTTCAGGATATAGTGACCTGGGAAATCGTTGTTTTATTCGATTTCTACTTGATGATGTTTTCTACTCATGAGTGGGCAACTTACCCCCGTTGTGCCACAGTTCTTGCAGGTTTGACCTCTTGGGATCAGTTGCGGTATTGCTGACACACAGCTTCTTCCAAGGTGCTTTGCTTTGGTAGGTAGGACACATGTTGGATCGTTCCCACTCTCGTACTGTTATATTCTATTGTATCTAGATAAACTCCATCAGATCAAATCAAATCAGAACTAGACACTGTATATTGGTAGACCTAGTCAGACTTGGGTATTGTGCGAGACTTAGAGCGATGAGTTTATGTTCGCTTTCTTGATTTTGATGTCTTGCTTCTTTATTATTCTTCTAGGTTGATCTTCGCCATTGGGCGTCGTATATAAATTATTGCGTGGTTGTGATTCCGTCAGTTGGCGAAGAGCTGGCTCCCACTTGGGGATGCCTATATATTGTTGTGTATATATTTTTGGATCAAAAAATAGAAGGGAGGTGCTGCCCAAATTTTTAAAGACGGAACATGTTTCCAACTTTAGTATAATCCACTTATATTTTTATGTTTCATTCACTATTTTCCGCAAAACAGTTTAGATTTTCTGGGCTTCGGCTTACTTGATTTATGTCACGCTTTTAGACGTTGCGTAATTTAAGTGCCGGTCATGTGCTAAATTTTGGGTCGTAACATCCACTTGCACAACTTGGGATTTGGAAATTTTATAGAGTTTTTGTGAGGAAATTCTGAATGAGAAGGGATGAAATGTGGTGTGGTATTTATAGGGAAAATTAGGATTTAGGGTAATGAAGAATATAATTAAAATGTGCATTAAAATGGATTAAAGAGGGGATTTATCATTCTCTGGATAAATGCAGAGAAATCAAACAATATAGGGGTAGTGGGCTAGGCCAAGGGGTACTAGGGTTAAATTTTGGGAGCATTTGGTACGGTTTGGACCGATGGTGCCGGCCCAAATTACGATCTCACCGGTTATCTTGGAGGGGATGGGGGCTTGGATTGGGGCCACGTGTCTTAGACTGTATAAATAGCATTTTTCACATGTTTGTTTTTATTGTGACTTTTCATTCTACGTGCGGTGCACATGCAAACTTTTGAGCTTCTAAAAATTTAAAAGAAAAATCAATAAAAATAATATGTGGCTGATGGGATTTGAACTCAGGTGGTATGTCTCAGCAGTGCAAGGTTTTTACCCGGGAGCTACAAGATCTTTTTTGCTGTTCAATAACAAATTTAATTTATAACTTGTGCTCAGGTTTAGATATTTCTTTCTGTATTTTGAAAAAATTCGTAAAGAAAGTTTAGGTTTGTTACACGGAGAGAACCCCGTAGAGTCTCTATTGATTGAAATCGATGGCGGCAATATTATAGAGGAGTTTTCGTCGTCAATGGAGGAGTCGCCTTCCTCTTCTTCTTTGCTTTTTGCATTGTCTTGGTTCTGTCATGTTCTCTCTTTTCATGGTCTTCATCGCATGAAGTAGACTGGGGGCAAAGCGCTTGTTTGGGTTTTTAAAGAGGGGAAGTAATGGAGTTTGTTATGACGATAATGGGAGTATAGTTAGTTGAGGAGAATGAGTGGGGTTTATTTATTTATTTATTTTTCTTTTGTTGTGGTATTGGAGATGTCGGGATCCCCTTTTGGCATGGCAGGGTTAAACTCTTTTGGGATGGCGGGAGCCTCTTTTGGGATGGTGGGGACCTTCTATTTGCATGGCAGGGGCCTTCTTTGGATGACGGGGACCTTCCATTTGCTTGGCGGAGACCTCATGTCGGGGACCCTATTTAGGTATCTTTTTGGGCTTTTGAACCATGTTTGATGGCTCAATGTTAGTGCTTATGCCCTAGAAGGCCATTACCGTATCATACTAGCTTGTATATTACTTAATGGAAGCTTGGGATATTCACATGTATATAACAGTCTTGCTAAACATGGTAGTATGCTACTTGGTTTTTCTATCTTAATATGTGAGTGTACGTATTGATAGAGCTCTTAGGATCTTGCTTGTCTACCAGCGTTGTGATGGCAGTCACACTAGTGGGGGCTGGGTAGTCTACAAGCACATCCTTATTCAGGTCCCTGGTCGTTGGATTATCGAGACAGAGCATCGATACTCCGGAGTAGACTGGTGTGTACGCTTCTCATCCCAGTTGGGGAGATGGTCTGTCCCACAGCCGTCAGTACGTCGTACTGGAGATAGTATACAGGTGCTCGTTAGGTTACGGGTACACCGGACAGGACTCACAGGGAACTGTTGGTTGGTTTGATACCAGTCGTCAGTGAACAGTTCCCAGGTGACATGAGTACAGCGTAGTCCGCAGACTTGACACTGCTACTTCGTCTCGAGTGTGTCCCACTGTTCTTAGATTGCTACCCTACCACGGCTCAAAGGAGTCGTGCAAACAGGTAGCAGTTGGGTGCAGTCCCGAGCACTTGGAGGCAGTGGCGGTTAGACAGGATTCGTCCCTCCCGGTATTGGGAGTAGATATCGTGCTGTGTCAGAGAGCCATTACGCAAAGTCCCTGGCCAGGGCAAGCGAGATTTGCTGGTAGGTTCCAGTAGTTTCTCAGGGTGTAATGGGCTTCCCTCCGACACGACCTATACCGCTATTAGGGGACTGACGCTTGCCGCCTCCCTAGGCCCGATATGCGATAGTCTTGGACGAACGGACCGGACTGTATGGAGATTGTCACATCAGACTCAGTAGGAGTTCGGATGGGTTTTCTCATCGGCCTTCTTATCGACAACTACCTGGGGACCGTTACGTACAGCTAGTGCCGCTTGCGGTCTGTGGTTAAACCCACTGCCAGCGTAGTAGTCGAGTCTCTAGAGTCCCACACAGAGAGTTTCCTACTCCAGGCGAAACGATATAGAGGTTGCATGGTTTTGCGACAAAGGGTTCGGACGCATACGTGCGTTTACGCGCGTACGACTTTCGGACAGTTTTTACCAGTCGGCTTTGGTTTAAGCCAGTTACTGGTATCCGGTTATTGGATTTTTACAGTCTAAAGTTTTTCCGTATTTTTTACGGATCGGAGGGCGTTCTCGTAATTGTTCGAGAAGCTTCTAGAAGATGGTGACTAAGGAGGGTTATGTGTCATATTCATTAAATGAGGTTATGAGTCATGGTGGTGATTCATTCATTTCATTAATGCACATTTATTGCTTAATGACTCATGCTAATGAATCACCACTAGATATTTTATGAAGCATGATTTATCATCACTCTTTATTCTTTTCTCATTATTAGAAAATGCTTCATAATATATTATGATACACTCTCTCTCATCTCATTATCTTATCTCACATTCTCTCTCCTCAAGCTCTCATCTTCAAATCCTAATCCTTACACCTCATGAGTTGAGATCAAAGGATTAGTTAGACTAAACAATCCATAACCATCACTCTATCTCATCCTAACTTCTTTGATTAGCAATCCAAGAAGGTTAGTTGCCTCAAGTTTAGAGGTTTAGCTTGGAGTTTCGCTCTCGGGTGGATCGTCTACTACCTAGAGAAGGCCGAGGAGAACAAGGAGATCGTAAAGACGAAGGACCGGTTTCATTAGGTATAATCCCTTAACACTATAGTTTAGTATAGCTATGTGTTCGGTTATTATTTGTTTAGCTTCGATTCAAGCGGTTAGTCGATATTTGTTCTTTAAACTTGATCGTTTTTGAAAATTCCGCCTCCCCATAAGTACTGGGGTGTACTACATCGACTTACAGTGGTATCAGAGCCTCGCTAAACAATAAATAACTTAATTGCAAATTTGTACGAATTTCGAACGGAAAAACGAAGCCGTAAAACCCTAATTCTGTCAAGTTTCTGTCGAAGTTAAAATGATGTCCAAAAATTTTTCTGGTGAGTTCAGAGAGCTTGACATGACACTAGTAGAACACCCAAGAAAAACAGTCAACTGAATCGTCGAACTCGCCGCGGAAGCGTGGCCTCAGCCTACTGAGTCGCCGCGCTTCCGCCGCCGAGTTGGCGAGTCAGGAACTGAGTTTTCTTCTGTTGCTTCTCTGTATAATTTGGGGTTTTCTGGAATATTTAATATTTGCTCAGGTTACTGTTTAACAGAGCAGATTTTGGAGCAATATTGATGTTGTTTAATCGATCGAAATTGTACAGTATTTGCATATTGGATTATATCTGTGATTGTTTTATGTGTTCGTAAACCTCCCCCAACTGCTAGTATGTCGGTTGGCAGGGGGTTGCACATTTCTGAAATGGTTATATCTGTTTGTGCATATAAACTGTATTGGACTGTTGTGGTGTATAGCCGGAGTTTGCAATGGGTTATTGTTTAATTCATTTGTTGTAAATGTAATTTGTTGTAATATTATTTTTGCGGGGCACTTCCAGGTTGCGGTCGTAGCCACCGTTGTATTATTTCATTTTACTGTTTTTGCTCCTAGGACTGACCCAAGGTGGGGTACACAGACTGCCGGGTGGGTAGTTTGCCGTACCCGTAGGGGTCGAGGGTGGGGTAACGGCTATTCATCACAACTGTGTAATCTGTCTTTTCTTGCAGGCTCAAAAGAAATACAGATTGCTTGCAAATCCAATATTGTTTATCTGTGTTCTGGAATGTATATCATTGCGTCAGACGAATGTAAAATATCTATATTTATGATAGCTATTTAGACGTCACTTATGTTTTACACCCGCGCTAGCCCAGCCCCCGCTCTGTCGTTAGTTAAGTAACCTAACGGGTGATGACGGGACCCCGTGGCCAATGCGGATGGCATAAGAGGACGTTGTATTTTCGTTGTTTTCTGCAATGATAGGTTAATGATGGGACGCATTATCTATAATGCAAAGTAAAACAAACCAAAGTTTAAATCGTTGGAACAATTTAAAAGAAACCACTCGGTTATTTTTAAAACAGATATTTTTAAACGCGGAGCTTTAACCACTCCTTTTAAAAGCTATCAGGTTCCTTCGGTTATATCAAGTTCACTATGTTCACGGTTTCGCCAAAACCAGTCGTAGCCCTCCGTCATTTCATTTGGGTATTCAGTAGTATTCAAGCTATGCATTTTGGCCAAAGTCAAGGCATAGTGTTTGGTAGCTGCTGGGTTTTCATTTGTTGCATAAGATAGATGAGTTGGTTTGGGACAGTCGTATTACCATTTGACCAAAGTCAGGGGTATATACGGGTGGGTTCAAATTGACAAGATAATGACGGGTAGAACTTGACATGTGACTTATGACACTTTGACCAAAGCCAAGGTTATAAGAGCATGGGGCAAAAACTTATATCGGGAATTTCTAAAGAAACTGAAATTTGCAAAGAGATGCATACCATTTTGAGTTTGATGAATGTTGGTAGCATTCCTACAACATTATCAGACGATGATATTTGGATCCCTATCCTACTGTGAGTATATGATACTTATCAGGATATTCGTCACTTAACGATCAATGCTATAAACCTAGTAGGTGTCCAGAAAAGTGTCAGCGGGGTTACGCCCCCAGAGAAAAGAGGTTATTTAATTAAGGAACTTCGCGAAAGCGTTGGAAAACCTCCCTCGAAGTATCGACACCGGCCTGGCTGAACGGTTAAGCAAGTATTGTACGGTGAGAATAGTCTTGGCTAATTCTTCTTTTATGGTTTGAGGAAGGATTCGAAAAACAGTGGGAGCCATCCAGTTTAGATAAACTAAAAACCACTCTAAACTTGCAAGAGCATCATGCTAAAGAGTTTTCTTCTCTCTCTCCTAATTGCAGCGACCCTGAAAATGACTGGACTTAAGTTACTTTTAGAGAAAAATATACTGACAGGGCCAAACTATAAAGATTGGCTGCGGAATGTCAAAATGGCTTTGACCTATGACAAACTGGGGTACGTCCTCACCGCTACGGCACCTGCTGTCCCTGGTCCCAAATCCAGCAATGCGGATAAGGAAATCCGCAAAACCTGGGATTTAGATTGCGCGAGAGCCAAGTGCATCGTGCTTGCCTCGATGAACAATGAACATCAGAGGAGGCACGAGGATATGGACCTTGATGGCATATTTCTCCATACAAAGGAACTTTATGGAGAGCAATCTCGTATAGCAAGATACGAGACCTCAAAGAACTTGTTTCGAGCGAGGTTGGCTGCCGGGTCATCGGTAGGTGAACATGTCCTACAGATGATCAGCTATATTGAAGAGCTCGCAGACCTTGGGACGACTTTGGATAATGAGCTCTATACAGACCTTATTCTCCAGTCCCTTCCTCACACCTACGCCCAGTTTATCCTGAACTTCAACCTTCAAAGAAAAGAAGTTGAACTTCCGGAACTCCTGAACATGTTAAGGAGTGCAGAGGGCACCTTGAAGACATCAAGGGAAACACCCGCTATGTTTGTTGGCGGTGCATCTTCTTCCGGGTCCAAGGCTAGGGCCAAAGGAAGGAAGAAGAAGGCCGCACCCAGACCTAGAGGAGGTGTTAGTAAGGTGGGAGGGAAGGGAAAGAAAAAGAAAGCAGTACCGATAGTTGGTCAGGATGAGTGCTTCCATTGTCACAGGAAAGGGCACTGGAAGAAGGATTGCAAGGCGTGGAACGCCAAGAACCAGGAACTGAAGCAAGCTGTGGCTTCGACTTCAGGTGTGTTTGTAATTGAGAATTGTCTGTCGATCAACTCTACTTCCTGGGTATTGGATACCGGATCAGGATCTCATATTTGCAATTCATTGCAGGCACTGAGAAACCGTAGAGTGCTGAAGGAAGGTGATATGATCCTCAGGGTTGCTAACGGAGCTAGCGTGGGAGCTGCGTCCGTCGGGGATTATCACCTAGGATTGACGAGTGGACACATTTTGGTTTTACATAACTGTTATTTTGTACCCAGCTTAACGTGTAATATCATATCAGTTTCCTTGTTATCAAATAAAGGTTATGATTTCACGTTTGTAAGAGATGTTGTCAACATCCACCTTAATCATGGTTTGATTGGGTCCGGTACATTAAATAACGGCATATATGTTTTAAACCAACTCCAAATTTTCAATGTCCAGAACACACAAAAAAGAAAGTCTCCAGATTTGAATAAAGCTTTCTTATGGCATTGTAGACTGGGTCACATCAATGAGAGAAGGTTGACTAAGTTGCATAGAGAAGGATATTTGGACACGTTCGAATATCAAACTTATGACACTTGTCAATCTTGTCTCAAAGAAAAGATGACAAAGACTCCATTTACTGGACAAGGAGTAAGAGCGAGCGAGCTCTTAGGACTCATACACAGCGATGTATGTGGTCCAATATCTACACATGCACGAGGTGGTTATTCCTACTTCATTACTTTCACGGATGATTACTCAAGATACGGATTCATTTATCTGATGAAACATAAATCCGAGGCTTTTGAGAAATTCCAAGAGTATAAGAATGAAGTAGAAAACCAAACCGGCAAAAGTATAAAGACACTGAGATCTGATCGAGGTGGAGAATACTTAAGTGCCGAGTTCCTAGGTTACCTAAAAGAGAAAGGAATTCTCTCTCAGCTTACTCCTCCATACACTCCACAGCATAACGGTGTATCGGAGAGACGGAATCGAACCCTATTGGATATGGTACGATCCATGATGAGTAATGCTGAGTTACCGCGATCTTTCTGGGGTTATGCGCTAGAATCAGCGGCATATCTTCTGAATAGGGCTCCAACCAAGACTGTGCCTACTACTCCATATCAAATGTGGACTGGGAAGAAACCCCATCTTCAGCATATGAAGATTTGGGGATGTCCAGCTTTTGTTAAAAAGCAGCATGTGGACAAGCTCGAGGCACGATCAGTAAAATGTTTGTTTGTGGGATATCCAAAGAACTCCAATGGATATTATTTCTATTACGCAGAGGAACAAAAGGTCTTTGTTTCTCGTAATGCCCATTTTCTGGAACATCTGTTTTTAGAAAAGGAATCAAGTGGGAGCGAAATAGAACTGGAAGAAATTCCAGAACCACAAGCTGCTACTGAAAGTTTGGTAGAACCAGAGGTTCAAGAAGAACAGAACATTCCCGCACCCCTCCGCAGGAGTAGTAGGCCGTCTCATCCGCCTGAGAGATACTACGGTTTTCTCATAGACGGGGATAGAGAGGATTGCATCATAGATGATGATGAACCTACTGACTTCCAGCAGGCCATCCAGAGCGGCGACTCGGTACGATGGCTAGATGCAATGCGGACCGAGATGGAGTCCATGTACACCAACAAAGTATGGACTTTGGACTTTGCTCCAGATGGGGTAAAACCCATAGGATGCAAATGGATCTTCAAGAAAAAGATTGGTGTAGATGGACAGGTGGAAACCTATAAGGCTAGACTTGTTGCAAAGGGTTTTCGTCAAAGACCTGGTTTGGACTATGACGAAACCTTTTCTCCAGTGGCTATGCTCAAATCCATTCGGGTCCTTCTTGCTATTGCTGCCTTCCATGATTATGAAATCTGGCAGATGGACGTAAAGACGGCTTTTTTGAATGGAAATTTAGAAGAGAGCGTCTATATGGATCAGCCAGAGGGTTTCAATCAGAGTGGGAGCAGCGGGAAAGTATGCAAGCTGCTTAAGTCCATTTACGGACTAAAGCAGGCATCGCGGAGTTGGAACATCTGTTTTGATGAGACAGTCAAAGAATATGACTTTATCAAAAATCCAGATGAACCGTGCATATATAGTAAAGTTGTGGCCAGAAGTGTCGTATTCCTCGTCTTGTACGTGGATGACATTCTATTGATAGGAAATGACATTCCTATGCTACAATCTGTCAAAGGATTCTTGTCACACAGGTTCTCCATGAAAGACCTGGGTGATGCCTCTTACATTCTGGGGATCCGGATCTATCGTGATAGATCCAAGAGGATGTTGGGACTTTCGCAGTCCAGGTATATCGACACTGTACTGAAAAGATTCAGTATGGAAGATTCTAAACGCGGTAATCTACCGGCTTGTCACGGAATCACCCTCTCCAAAGAGATGTCTCCCAAGACTGATTTGGAAGGGAACGCATGTCTATTATACCCTACGCTTCTGCGGTAGGCTCTATAATGTATGCGATGTTGTGTACCAGACCAGATGTAGCTTACGCACTGAGCGTGGTAAGCCGGTATCAGTCAGACCCAGGGGAGAACCACTGGAGAGCAGTAAAGAACATTCTCAAGTACCTGAGGAGGACTAAGGAGATGTTCCTGGTTTACGGCGGAAAAGACCTCAGGTTGGAGGCCTTTGCTGATTCCGGCTTCCAGAGTGATAAGGACGATTCCAAGTCCATGTCGGGTTATGTCTTTACCCTCAATGGAGGGGCGGTGTGCTGGAAGAGCTCCAAGCAGGACACCGTTGCTGACTCGATAATGGAAGCGGAGTATATAGCTGCTTGCGATGCCGCAAAAGAAGCAGTTTGGATGAAGAAGTTCCTAACAGAACTTCAGGTGGTTCCTACCATAGTTGATCCAATACCTCTGTATTGCGATAACAACGGAGCTATAGCTTTAGCGAAGGAACCAAGGTCCCATCAGAAGTCCAGACACATCTTGAGGCGGTATCACCTGATCAGGGAGATCATTGATCGTCAGGAGATCGAGGTTCGGAGAGTTGCTTCAGAAGAGAACATTGCTGATCCATTCACGAAGGCCCTTCCTCAGATTCAGTTCGAGCGGCTACTCGAGATCATCGGTCTTCGATACGCCAGTACATGGCCCTAGTGCAAGTGGGAGATTGTTAGTGCATATGCCCTAGAAGGCCATTACTGTATCATACTAGCTTGTATATTACTTAATGGAAGCTTGGGATATTCACATGTATATAACAGTCTTGCTAAACATGGTAGTATGCTACTTGGTTTTTCTATCTTAATATGTGAGTGTACGTATTGATAGAGCTCTTAGGATCTTGCTTGTCTACCAGCGTTGTGATGGCAGTCACACTAGTGGGGGCTGGGTAGTCTACAAGCACATCCTTATTCAGGTCCCTGGTCGTTGGATTATCGAGACAGAGCATCGATACTCCGGAGTAGACTGGTGTGTACGCTTCTCATCCCAGTTGGGGAGATGGTCTGTCCCACAGCCGTCAGTACGTCGTACTGGAGATAGTATACAGGTGCTCGTTAGGTTACGGGTACACCGGACAGGACTCACAGGGAACTGTTGGTTGGTTTGATACCAGTCGTCAGTGAACAGTTCCCAGGTGACATGAGTACAGCGTAGTCCGCAGACTTGACACTGCTACTTCGTCTCGAGTGTGTCCCACTGTTCTTAGATTGCTACCCTACCACGGCTCAAAGGAGTCGTGCAAACAGGTAGCAGTTGGGTGCAGTCCCGAGCACTTGGAGGCAGTGGCGGTTAGACAGGATTCGTCCCTCCCGGTATTGGGAGTAGATATCGTGCTGTGTCAGAGAGCCATTACGCAAAGTCCCTGGCCAGGGCAAGCGAGATTTGCTGGTAGGTTCCAGTAGTTTCTCAGGGTGTAATGGGCTTCCCTCCGACACGACCTATACCGCTATTAGGGGACTGACGCTTGCCGCCCCCCTAGGCCCGATATGCGATAGTCTTGGACGAACGGACCAGACTGTATGGAGATTGTCACATCAGACTCAGTAGGAGTTCGGATGGGTTTTCTCATCGGCCTTCTTATCGACAACTACCTGGGGACCGTTACGTACAGCTAGTGCCGCTTGCGGTCTGTGGTTAAACCCACTGCCAGCGTAGTAGTCGAGTCTCTAGAGTCCCACACAGAGAGTTTCCTACTCCAGGCGAAACGATATAGAGGTTGCATGGTTTTGCGACAAAGGGTTCGGACGCATACGTGCGTTTACGCGCGTACGACTTTCGGACAGTTTTTACCAGTCGGCTTTGGTTTAAGCCAGTTACTGGTATCCGGTTATTGGATTTTTACAGTCTAAAGTTTTTCCGTATTTTTTACGGATCGGAGGACGTTCTCGTAATTGTTCGAGAAGCTTCTAGAAGATGGTGACTAAGGAGGGTTATGTGTCATATTCATTAAATGAGGTTATGAGTCATGGTGGTGATTCATTCGTTTCATTAATGCACATTTATTGCTTAATGACTCATGCTAATGAATCACCACTAGATATTTTATGAAGCATGATTTATCATCACTCTTTATTCTTTTCTCATTATTAGAAAATGCTTCATAATATATTATGATACACTCTCTCTCATCTCATTATCTTATCTCACATTCTCTCTCCTCAAGCTCTCATCTTCAAACCCTAATCCTTACACCTCATGAGTTGAGATCAAAGGATTAGTTAGACTAAACAATCCATAACCATCACTCTATCTCATCCTAACTTCTTTGATTAGCAATCCAAGAAGGTTAGTTGCCTCAAGTTTAGAGATTTAGCTTGGAGTTTCGCTCTCGGGTGGATCGTCTACTACCTAGAGAAGGCCGAGGAGAACAAGGAGATCGTAAAGACGAAGGACCGGTTTTATTAGGTATAATCCCTTAACACTATAGTTTAGTATAGCTATGTGTTCGGTTATTATTTGTTTAGCTTCGATTCAAGCGGTTAGTCGATGTTTGTTCTTTAAACTTGATCGTTTTTGAAAATTCCGCCTCCCCATAAGTACTGGGGTGTACTACATCGACTTACACTCAAGTATCTTCACCAAGTGGGTGTGTGCTCCTTCTGAAACTGCCAGTTTTGGGAGTGGACACAAGCGTCGTCATCCAAACCGAAATCGGTCTCATCGAAAGTGGGCTCACTCAATAAGATAGTTAGAGTAGATCTGCCGGGTATTTTATAGAAGTCAACAACGACGTTATACTAGTTTTGTGATACTCTGAAAGGTTATGGTGGCAATCCATTATTTTAAAAGCTCACGGTACAAAAAGTGAAAAATGCCTACAGTGTTGAAATTGTTTGCAAATTCGGAGTACGAGATCAATAGCCCAAAAACCCAAGACTAAGAGGCACGTCCATAGTGCGTATAAGTGCAGCACGGACGAAACGTGATACGTGCGGTTAATCGTGCGCAAGAGACAGCTATGAGGTTTTGAGTAGAAATATATTTGGAGAAGATTTAATCAATGTAATTAATTAAATTCTCAAATTTATCTTTATTTTCAAACTAATCTCTATTTAAAATACATGCTTATCTCTAACTAAAACCCCCAGTCTATATATATGTGTGAGAGAGAAAGAGAGAATAACGGAGGAAAGAGGCCCTAAGAGGCTTTTTTCGTTATATGACGTCGAAATTTACGTCCTCCACCATTTTATTCGACGATCGACACAATCCACCGTGATCTTTATCGTCTAAGATGTCGATGGACCAAATTTCATGTAGTTTTAATACCTTTTATATAATGAACATGGTATCAAATGATTTAACTTGGTCCAAAAGGATGTCAAGGTTGGGGGTTTGATAATTCGGAGTGCGAATTTGTCCAATAGCGGCCATTCGTGTGAGTGTGTTGTCATTTCTTCCATCATTTTCTTCTAGAAGAATTAGGCAAAGCCCTCTCACCAACTCAACACCCACTGTGGCCCGATTGCACTTGGTCAACCCAAACTCTGTCATCTTTTTAAATTTTGTCTTCTTCCTTTTTGCAAATTGGTGGCTGAAAATAAAAGAGCCTAGGAGATCTGCATTTATGTCCATGTCATGTGTATCTGTGAGGATTGTTCAAGAAGAATGTTCTTTGTTTCGATTTGTCTCTTCATTAAACAAAAGGTAAATACGCCGTTCCATTAGTTAAAAGATAATTTAACAAAAGTACAGAAGGCAAGAAAACAAAATGAAGCAGCAAAATTCTAAAATTAAATAGTCCACGTATGCCAGAGAAGAAGCCCGTATATAAAACATCGGCAACTTGGAATGCCCCAGAACACTAATACAAAACCATGCTTAAAAAGGAACATGTATTACTGGCAACCCGTAGCCTCCTCCTGTAGCATTTTAATCCTCTCCAATCCAATGGTCGTGTGCCTCTACACCCGTTATCTTTCAAAAAATTAATATGCCGACCATATCCAATGGTGACGGTCGCACCAGCTTAAAAAATGCTCCTAATTAACCTTCTTAATCCCTCTAACAATAACAAGCGCTCAAAAGTTAACAATAATTATTTACAAATGCCAGTAGATGTGTGTACAATAACAAGCACTCAAAAGTCTCTACTACGTTTAATTTTATAATTTTAAATATCATTTTGCTGTCATGAACACTACTATAAATAAGGGTTGTCTCTACGGATTTATCGGTAGGGGCAACACCCTGCCCCTATGGAGATGTACGGAGGGACGAAAAAAGACCACGTAGTTGCAAAGGCCGCATGTGCAAGTTGAAGCCCTGAACTTGCCCCTACGGGCAAAATCTTGCCCCTACGGAGTTATGTGTAGGTCCTGTTTCACCTACGGAGTAGGCCATAGGGTAAAAAAAGTTATACTATTTACGGTTTTTTTAAATATATTAACTGTACCTACGGAGATAGCCGTAGGGCCACGTACTATCCCCTACGGATACCTACGTAGGTACTTATCCGTAGGGGCAAAATATCAGAAATCCTAATATTGTGCCCCTACGGATAACTCCGTAGGGACGTTTGTGTGCCCCTACGGATATATCCGTAGGGGCAATCCCAACCCCCTAATACTGAGCCGAGGACGGAAATATCAGTTAATGCTGATATTTTGCCCCTACGGTTTAAGCCGTAGGGGCAACATGTGTACTTATGGATTAATCCGTAGGTACATATTATCTTTTTATTTAAAAGGGCCGCCTGATTTTTTCTCGCCCTGTGCACAATAATATATATCAATCAAATATAAAATTAATCATCACGCAACATAGATCGCAGTATTCATAATCACATCTCACGCATATAATATACAAAAGAAACCCAAAAACTGAATATGATATAAATATAAACCAATATCAATATCAACATCGTTTCAAAATGTAGTACAATATGTATCATATAAATAAATATATGTTTCAAAAAATAAGAATCAAAAAGCTACCCTAGCTCGGTCCACCTCCACCTCTGATAAACGATAGAATCTGGCGCGCCTGCTCCTCGGTCAATAAACCATGCAATTCGGCGCGTGCGGGAGTCTGAGCGGCCTGTGGAGCTGGCGATGTGGTCTGCGCAGCAGCCGTCGAGGTAGTAACTTGCGGAGCCACGGCTGCGGGAGTCTGAGCAGGCGGTGGAGCTATAGGAGCTGCCTGCGAAACCGCAGCCGATGTAGTGGCTTGCGGAGCCGCAGCCGAAGGAGATGCCTCAGCCGATGTATCCTGTCGCGTCTGGACCTAACGTGTGGAGACGCTGCTATTCTTTATGGAGCCGCTGCTATTTATGAATCCAGCTGGAAGCCTCTGCATGAGTTAGTAGTCATGAAGATTGATTATAAAAGAAATAAAGAAGAAAATAGAAATTGTAGATAGTAAAATAGCACACTCATTTAAAAAATTGCACTTTGATCTTTATGTCTACCTTTTTTTTTAATTACCAATGTATCTCGATTTTATTCACAAAATATCCTTTTCTGTACGGCGGCTGGCTGGCTCAATTTCATACAACATAATAACTGCGCCGGGCTTGAAGTTGCACATTGCCCTCAACTTTAATCGCCACTAATTTATGGTTTCGCAACTTTGTAGTAATCCCGAAACATGATTTATTTTCTGTAAATGCTAGAAAATTTCACTCCTCAAATTTTGCATCTTTACTCTATTTTTCACAACGGTTAATTTGTTATGTTTCACCACTTGGGTATTTGAGAAAACATCTTCTATTTTCTACCATTTTACTGAAATTGCATGTTTTATTGAAAATAATACAATTGCATAACATTAAGAAAAACAACCACCCTTTTTTTTAATGAATTTGGATGGGTAATTATCCCAAATTTTTTTAAAACAAAAGAAAAAACAGTGACCTATATATAAAATGGGTAAATATCGTGATCAATAAATTACTCACCATTTGCTGAGACATGTATTTTTGCAGCATCCATACATCCTTTTCCTCTTCTTCGATGTCGTATTCTCATTATCTTCGTCTAATTCATCAGAATCTGCAATTAAATTTAATTAAACCAAATAAAATCAAAAATTAAAATCAAACAGCAACAACAAAATCAATGAAATTTATAGCCTACCAGAGTCTTCAAGAATCTCCACATATGAATTCTGGGCCTTCTTCTTTTTCTTCAAAGATGTTTTAGAAGCAGAGAATTTTGATTTTTAGCAAGTGCTTTGAAGCTAAACACCATATTGCCTTTGTATTTGAAAACCAAAAAATGCCCAGTTTGCAGATTATTGGTTACTGCAAATTCATGCCACCCATCTCCACTCATGGAAGCAACTTTGTTCTCGATGTGGAGATCAACATGCCATATTTTGCCATTGTGGCTCACTAGGTTAGCATTTTCTCTTCTCTTGACCATCTTAGTAATCTGCTTGGTAAATTTATTCAGAACCGGCTGCGAATCATTAAAAGACATGCATAAGAAAGGAAGCTAAAATACAGATATATAGCATACCGATACATCGAAACTTCAAAGTTGCGATGACAATCCAGAGATATTTATTTCTACACTCGTAGTGCACATGCGAATACGTCAGGCAAAATAGACAAATATTTGAGAACATGGAAAGTATTATTAGTATAAAGTAATTAAAGTTTTTAAACACCTTGGGTAGATATTTTCTTAGTTGATGCAATCATATCATGAGGACTAAATTTAATCTATTATATATATGCATATGTATTTTTCCAATCTAATATATTACACACACGTGCGTTCAACCCATTTATATAATAATTCTCACTGCTTGTAGTATTTATTCTCCCCTTTTGATAATATTTCTTTAAAGGGATCATGGATGATGATGATGAGCAATGCTATGGACTCCATTTCTTCAGGGTCCTGCTACCTAATTTCTCTACCAAATTGGTGTTCTCTCTGTGTGTGTGTGTGTGTGTGTGTGTGTAATATATTAGATTAGAAAAATACATATGTATATGTATAATAGCTTAAATTTAGTCATCATGATATGATTGCATCAACTAAGAAAATATCTACCCAAGGTGTTTAAAAGTTTTAATTACTTTATACTAATAATACTTTCCATGTTCTCAAATATTTGTCCATGATGCCTGACGCATTCGCACGTGCACCACGTGTGTAGAAATAAATATCTCTGGATTATCATCGCAACTTTGAAGTTTCGATGTATCGGTATGCTATATATCTGTATTTTAGCTTTCTTTCTTGTGCATGTCATTTAATGATTCGCAGCCGGTTCCGAATAAATTTACCAAGCAGATTAGCAAGATTGTTAAGAGAAGAGAAAAGGCTAACCTAGTGAGCCACAATGGCAAAATATGGCATGTTGATCTTCACATCGAGAACAAAGTTGCTTCCATGAGTGGAGATGGGTGGCATGAATTTTAAGTAGCCAATAATCTGCAAACTGGGCATTTTTTGGTTTTCAAATACAAAGGCAATATGGTGTTTTGTTTCAAAGCTTTTGATCAAAGCACTTGCCAGAAAACAAAATTCTCTGCTTCTAAAAGATCTTTGAAGAAAAAGAAAAAGGCCCAGAATTCATATGTGGAGATTATTGAAGACTCTGGTAGGCTATAAATTTTATTGATTTTGTTGTTACTGTTTGATTTTATTTGGTTTAATTAAATTTAATTGCAGTTTCAGATGGATTAGACGAAGATAATGAGAATACGGCATCGAAGAAGAGGAAAAGGATGTATGGATGCTGCAAAAATACATGTCTCGGCAAATGGTAAGTAATTTATTGATCACGACATTTACCCATTTTGTATATAAGTCGTCGTTTTTCTTTTGTTTTAAAAAAAATTGGGATAATTACCCGTCCAAATTCATTAAAAAAGGGGTGGTTGTTTTTCTTAAGGTTATGCAATTGTATTATTTTCAATAAAAACATGCAATTTCAGTCAAATGGTAGAAAATAGAAGATGTTTCCTCAAATACCCAAGTGGTGAGACATAACAAATTAACCGTTGTGAAAAATAGAGTAAAGATGCAAAATTTGAGTGAAATTTCCTAGCATTTCCAGATTTCGGGATTACTACAAAGTTGCGAAACCATAAATTAGTGGTGATTAAAGTTGAGGGCAATGTGCAACTTCAAGCCTGGCGCAGTTATTATGTTATATGAAATTTAGCCAGCCAGCCGCCGGACAGAAAATGATATTTTGCGAATAAAATCGAGACACATTGGTAATTAAAAAAAAAGTTGACATAAAGATCAAAGTGCAATTTTTGAAATGAGTGTGCTATTCTACTATCTACAATTTCTATTTTCTTCTCTCTATTTTTTTTATAATCAATCTCCATGACTACTAACTCATGCAGAGGCTTCCAGCTGGATTCATAAATTCCAGCGGCTCCATAAAAACAAGGCCACTGTCAATAAATATAGACAAATACGTCATAAAAACAGTAACCAATTAACAAGTTGATTAGCATTTGGATCAAGAAAATGATAGGAAAAACAATTGACTATGATCTATAATGACAAGTCTATTACCATGACTCTCGACTAACAAAGGTGGCTTTTCGTCCTCGGTAGCTTGATAATTGATGGAGGATATAAACTTTTGACGACACCTAACGAAAAGTGGACCCTCTTTTCTTCATTAATTCACTCCCTGTGTGTGTGTTTGTTTTTTTTTGAATTAAAGGTCATTGATTTTAGAAAGACCTGATGATATATATGTTGAATATATGTAGGGTGATATGCATGATCACAAGAGCTTGGTGGAGGCAATAAAAAAAGTTGATGTGGTGATCTCTATGCTGGGCTACAAATATCATGAGCAATTGATTGATCATAAGTGCATGCTGCGTGAATAAATATTGTGTTAATTCCAAACTAAATACAAATATAACAAACTTATCAATTATATAGTATTCAATTTGATTTCAAACAAATACCAAATAAGAATTTATTGTACATGTCCACGACTTACAATCATTCCCGCATGTGAGCACATATAAAAATCATAGTTTCTAGGATGACAAATTTTATTGTCAACTACTGTCACCACCTACAACTAGACAATAATAAAAATTACTATCTAAGTAAGAGCAAAAGGAATGTGTGTATATTTATGATATAGCATTCTAAATCAATATACATGCACTATATGATATATAAACATACCTGGAGGAGCGGGAGTGGCCTCTGTCCCTGATATGGACGCATCACCAACAACTAGATAATTAAATATTGACAATATAAGTAATTTTGACATAAACAGGCATGAATATCAATAATATTACATTCAAAATGGATATTAGAGAGCGCACCTGCAGTGAGAAGTGGTAAAAGTATCATCCAACTAGGGTGTAATTTACAGAATCAGTTGAAACTCTTGAAAGTCATAGAAGAACCTGACCTGCACAAATCTGATGTATACTTTCCATTGGACACTAAGAAGTCTCTAAAAGGAAAAGCCAATGTGAAAACCATCATTAGTTCATATCAGAAGATTGATGCTGAAACAGAGAACAAGGAATGTCATTTTTTTTCTTCTTCTGCCACATTACTGTCTTCTCCTTTTTCTTCTGCCACATTACTGTCTTCTCCTTCTTATTATGCGCGCGTGCAAATTCAATGAAAGCAGAAACTCCAGTGACAAACTTAGGTTGCATACGTTGTTGCCAATTCACATACATCCAGTCCTTAACCCTGACGTACTCATGGGCCATGTTAGACTGTATCATATAAATTGTAGGTTATGATAACTATATTGAGAAATCTAAGAACGGGATGGTTATTGACAAAGGAGAAAATCCGTGTATATGCTTTGTGTGTGCGTTTGTCGTTGAAAAGAATAAATTATCGATAATTAAAGTTAGATTTGAGGATACCCATGTATGAGTTGTATTCTATATATGTGTGTTTCAATTTATGATTTCTCTTAAGTGTAGGGTTGTTTTTACTTAAATGCATACATACGCATATATCACATAAACACATGCATACATATCACATGTCACATATGTTCTCCGCCGGAAGACACGACCGGGACGTTAGGACGTCCGAGCCTGAACTTCGGGGCAAATACTATTTGGTTCTATCCGTCCACCTCTCCGAAGATGCCAAGTTGATTTATGGCACCGTATATCGAAAGTTTAAACGGATCTTCCCTGCAGGTGCAAGCCCCTGCAGTTAATTACGCTACCGCATAGCGGTAACAACTTTCTCCTCTCCATATGGTCTCTTCGTGTCGTGGGTGTTTGTTTTGTTTTTGGTTTCCCGTGGATTGTATACGGAGACTAATTTATGTTGTCGCCCGTATGGCGTGGCTTAGTCCAAATCCGTATTATCTTAGATTTGGGTTTGGGTTGGGTTTAAGGATCGTTAATCTCATTTGAGACTAAGATCAACTTAAACATTTGTTAAGGATACGTTAGTCTAATTTTAGACTAAGATCAACTTTGTATAGTTCTATGTCACGACGAACATCGAACGTATGTTAACCGATAGAAATTAACTGTTGTCGTGTGACACTTATGCTATTTTCAGGTACCGGGTAAGTGGACTGCCTGAAGAAATTATATATATGGGGATTGTGATGGCTGCTGGCAAGGGATCAAAGAAGGGGTTCATTTAAAAGATGACCCGCAGCTAATGGCGCGATTCTTCTAGCTTTACCTTCTCTATCTTTTGGTTTCTTTTGTTGTTTTTCTTCGTTTTCCTTTTTGGTTATTTATGCACTTAAGTATAGATCCTTCTTCCTCTCTATCTTATTTCATTTAAATATTTTAATGAACCATTTAAAGGAAGCCCATTTTGAGAATAAATTATGGTTGAGAGAGGTAAACCACTGGTTTTAAAAATTTCGGAAAGTTTTGTTATTGGAGCAAAAAAAAATTCCTTTTATATTTTGTATTTTTTTTTTGAAATAGAGAAAGAGGACATCTCATACCTATGAGTTCTAATAACATGTACATTAACTCTTCCTTTTGTACATGTCCAAAGTTCGAGTGAAGATGTAGCTCTAACATGAAACCATTTGATTCGTGTCTCGATAATTATGTCCTCCACAATCTTTGGTATGGTCGGCTTCCAAGTTAATGCGACAAGCACTTAAAGAAGTATCACCATCTACTATAAATCAAAAAATGTAGCAAACTAGGACTAGAACTCATTTAACATTATCAACTAGTGAGATTTCAATATCGAAAACTTCCTAAAGAGGAAAATTACTAAAAGGAAAAGACTTTTTGAACAAAACGCATCCACTAGCAATAAAAGAGATTGTATCATGCTTTAGTACCAACACACAAGCACCTACATCTTGCTATGATCATAACAACATTATGATGATTTGTTAATTGCCTTGCTCATATTATGAAATTATAAACACCAAAACTCTAATCAAATCTCCATTTCAATAATTAAGCCGACAAAGGGAAAAATAATAACCAAAAAGATGAGAGAGTCTTAATTTGCATGCCTAAAGTTTCATGATAGACAGAGACCAGGAGAAAAGGAGAGAGAGGAGAGAAAATATCACAAGCAATGAAAAAGTTGGGAAGGTGTTGAACATCATCTTTGTAACTTGTAATATGTGGCCATTTGTCATCGATATCTAAGCTTTTCTTTATCAATGTAGAATCATTGAGTTTAGAAGAAGATTCAAAATTAATATACTTTAAGAACTTTTACCACCGGCTATTCGTCTAACGTCCAGTCTTTGGTGTCACACCAAATTCTTGAATCAATATGATCCTGAGACTCGATCAAGATTCTCTGGACTAAAAAATTCCAAGGAATTGCTATTTGAATTACGTTAATTTGGAACACGTTTGTATGATTGAAGCTAAGAAACAAATATATTTCCATATTATATCATGCATTGTTTCATCAAAAATAATTTTATTACATACCTAGCTATGTGCTGAAGTAGGCTATATATCTCTACAGAGAGAGAAATTTATAACCAACATGCCACGAATATTGAGATTGTAAATATATATATATATATATATATATATATATATATATATAAGTAGACATTTGAATCTAGACAAATAGAAAACAAAACTTTATTGCTCCCTTGTCTCTTATCAGAAATGTTCATTTTTAGGGGGCTCAAAATTTCCTTCACAAGCTTCAAAAGAATCCTAGAAAAATTCTCACCCCCTGCCGCAACCCCCTACCCCTACCCCAACCCTAACCCTAACCCTAACCCCAACCCCAACCACAACCCCCTGCCGAACCCCAACCCCAACCGCAACCTCAGCCCCAACCGCAACGCTAACCCCAACGAATGCCTCATCGGTACCCAAACCATGAACTCTAGCCCTAAAATAATCAAAAATTTGTTTAATTTAAGATTTCCTAACCTGTGCAGTGGAGGCGCTGACGATCGATCGGAGGCGACGACGAAAGGAGGCGACGACGAAATCGAAGATGAGGAAGAACCAGACGGTGGCAACGACGAATCGGCCTGTGCTGGCGACGACAAGAACGGCGACGAAACACAGGCGATCGGCGGGAACGAGGGTTTGGGGATTTTGGGTTCGCGGGCGATGGAAAAATAATTTTTAGGTAATGAGCATAGGGATCGATCCGTGCCTTTTTAATTAAATCTCTATTTAGATGCCCCTACGGATAAGTCCGTAGGTACTTGGTTTGCGGCTCCGTAGGGGCAAACAACAATTTACGATTTAATATTTTTTAAATTAATATGTAAGGACCGTAGAGGCAACCTTTTAGCCCTACGGACTAATCCGTAGGGCCAAACTAAATCTACCCCTATGGATTTCGTTATCCGTAGGGGCAACCCCCTATTTTAGTAGTGGAAGAAGTTTTAGCGAAACAAGAAAAAGCTAAAGGCTCCATATATGGTAAAGGGGAAAAACAATTGCCATAGGTTTGCATTCGTCACGTGCATAACGCGTTTCGGCCATCGACCTAGTCCACAGGGCAATCATCCCACTCAGGGTTTCATTATAATAAGATAATGATATACAAGAGGTTACAAGCTCTTATAACACTCTAATCACTTATCTTCCTCTCTTGTTATTTCCACACAAAAGAGGAAGACGCGCACAAACCCAAAGAGACTACATTTTGGCATTCCTCACCAACTCCTCTCAATAGGAGTATATATAGTGTTAACAACATAACACCAACCATCATCTATTGGTAGCCCATGCCAATGGATGGCCCAGTCCATAAGGCCCGAGTCCACGTTGGACTCCCTCTAGGTGTGCAAAAGAATAAGAGACGCATCCCGATAATCTCCATCTTGGCTCGAATCCATAAGCCGAAACTCGGAGACACAACAACGTCCTCATAATCTCTCCTCAGACATACACATGCACATGCACGTGCTCCACCTGCCGGGAACAGCTCATACTGTCATTACTGCCTCAAATATGGGCATAATAACTGCTCCGCCTCGGTCTAATTGCCAGGATCGCAACCTGAGACAAAACTTGATGATGTATCCACCATGTGACACACATTGCCTGCAAATTATCATGCATCTAGGAACCATAAGGCATCTACCTCATCAAGCACCACCATATATAGTGCCTCAATGTGGCTGAATAATCTGGATCGACTAAGAAGAGGATACATCAACGCATCTCATCAAATATCATCGATGCAGCAAAACCATCAATGAGCAATAACTACTCGCAATAAAAAAATCTGGCACAAACTGAATCCACCACGAACCGCTCAGAAGGATGCACGACACAATCCGATCAAATCTTCATCATAGCTCATCTCCAAGCCCAAAACCGAGATATAAAGAAACCATGCCTTTAATCGAAACTTGATGAAGATGCCGTGTAACCAAAGATTCTACGATGGACAAATCACATAAAGATGTGAAAAACCAAATCGCAACAGATTTGACAAACCAAGTCTCTAAGCAAAATGAACAAAACTTTGACAACGAACAAGTCACGCTCAAATGCGACAAACAAAGTCATACCAAACGCGATGCGATGCAATCCACATAGGAAAAAAGTCGTGAAGCAAGTAAACAAAGGATCCTAATATATGCAATTTCAAACAATTAGCAATGAACTGAGTGGAATTTTCTTCGAAGCACCAAACTGAATTGAATAGAATTATCCTCAAACCATTGAATTCGTAATTAACAAAAGGATGATAGATAGGAACAACGACTCTCCACGTTGGCTCACATCATATGGAGACCAAGTTCAATACTGAAAGGAGATATTGCCTCAACAAACTTCGAAGACAAAACTTGTCACATGATCAATGTCTCAATCCAAAATCGCCAATACGATAACACATACGACTTCGAAAAAGAGTGAATAACGCCACCTTCAACTCGATACAAACGTCTGGAAGAAATAATAAACATCCATAAAAAAAATTAAAAAAACCGATTCGAACTATACATGTCAAAGTGGGGATATCTACAAATGAAAATAAGATTTAGCCATTCCAACTGCTCCGATTCATCTAAAATGTCCGGAAACATAAGGATCAATACTTGGATCGCCAAAATCCGACTCCGAATGTTCAATCCACAACCAAATCAACTTGAGCCATTGATTCCAAACAAACCCCATCAAAATTTGTGGAGCAACAATTTTTTCTTTTCCACATGCAAGACACATGCCAAATATCCAAATCCAGCAAGATCCAACCACGACCAGCCATCGAACACTAGATCCGGCAATAACCCTTACTCATATATATGATGGTGACCACGAGTGTCCACACGCCTTAGATTTAGATTAGTGTTAGTTTAGACGGTAGTGCGGGTTTTTGGTAAAAAAATTACCAATTTGGGTTCCTCGCATTTTATAACATTTAATTAATAATTTTTTTATTTGTTATGGCATGCACACACATGTGCATGTTTATGTGAGGGTGTGTTTGTGTAATCTAGTTTTAGTGACCATGACAACTTAACCCTAATCCTAATCCTTTGCTTTAATCTAATCCTTAATCTTAACCTTATTCTCTTGATATTTGTTGAGAGAGAAGATATTTTCTTTGCCTTGTTTTGGATTTGGGAGGAGGTGGCATTGGTGACTCACTTGAGAGCATGTCTTGCTTTAATGGTGAGTTATTGCATGGTGCACTCACCTTAACCTCACCCTTCTCTCTCTTTTCTTCACACCTCACTCATTTCTCTCTCACTTTATCCCTTGTCATTTTCTGCACCTCTCTCTCATCTCAACTGAACACTTATCATCCCTTCACTAAACCTAGACTAATCTTCACAAAATCTCACAAAAATCACATCTTTTGACTTGTTTTGCCTCTTGGATGCATTGGAGCTTGGAAAGCTAGGATTTTTGAGCTTGTGAGAGTAGGTAATGATCTCTATCTGTTCTTTATGATATTATAGTGTTGTGTAGTCTTGTAGTTTTAGTTTAGAACTCTTAAAGTATCGCTTTGTGCAAATAACGTATTTTTTAGTGTCATTTGTAATATCTGTGTTCTGCTGTGACCCCGTGAGTATACTAGAAAATCTAATAGAGTAGTTTTGTTGTACCTGAGACCATAGGACTTCACCTGAAGCATGAGACCTCCTTGCTCGGATTTGGCCGACGACCTTCCTTGAAAATCCGGCGACCCCGGATTTCTGAAGGAGTTTGGGTGTGGGTTTTGTGGGTAGGTGTCTGCAGTGGTTTAAGTGTGTTTGGTCCTGTTTGATTTTTGGGTTTTCTCTATATACAAAATCTGCGATCACATAGCTAGTTTCTTATGTTACGATTGCGTGTGTTACGTTATACGACACGGTTCGTGTACTTTGTGTAGTTTTGCTCTTGGGTTGGTTTCGTAGTGCCACTACGCACGTTAGCCACAATACGAACACTTGAGAGTATGTTTTGAGTTGGTGCGTCGATCAAACGTAGTTTGTACGTGTTTTGGGTATATTGCTAATATATACTTGTTATATTGTTTTATGTTTTAGGTTCGCAGGCGGGGACTTCGGACGCTGTGAAGAAGGGGAAACATGTGATTGGCTTTACTTAGCCAGGAGCGTTGGTGAATAGATTTAACATCTATAGGGGAATCACCCGCATGGAGTTATGCGTCTGGGCTAGAGATGATATGATATTAGTCGCATATTCTATTGCATATATAGAGTTTGCGCATACACCTCATTGCATATTATTACTTGTTGTGCTTGGACTTGTACCCTTTGGACACTGCACTATTATTGACGGCTCATGTTGCACAAACATTGATTGTATACCACACACACCGTCAATAATTGCCATGACACGCACAACACACATACATATATGATATAGTTTGGTTAGGGACATTGAGACATTGATTCATATTCCTTTATGCATATGACATATAGCATACCTGTATACCTACATGCTTATACATATGCCTTGACATGCTTACATGCTAGTTACCCATATGCCTATATGGTATTGTACCATTAGTGATAGGTATATACACATATGAGACATAGCTACATGTATATCTTGCATACATACTGTAAGTCCACGTTGCTCACCCCGGTTCTTACGGGGAGGCGGAAACGGCGAAAAACGATTTTTTGGCGCAAGGCAACATGGACTAAAAGCCGGATCTTTGCTAAACTAGAAACTAGCAAACAACTAGAGGCTTTAACTACTATGCCGTAGAAAATATACCTCACGAAACCGGTCATTCGGCTGTTCTCTCCGCTGTCCGGCTCATCCATCCACGCTCCGAGGGTCGATCCGGATCTTGGTCACCTCCGCGGCCTCCTTGAGTCGAAGACGATCCACCCGAGAGTTGTACACCGAGCTCCACCTCGAGCCGAGGCAATTAGGGCGACAAGATCGCTAGTCTTGTTATCCTAGGTTGTGTAAAAGTAGTAGAGGGATGGTTTTGTCAAGTGGGATCCTTTATCTCTCAACATATGAGATCAATGGATGATTTCAAAGGAGGAAGATGAAGGAGAGTTTTTCACAACGATGGAGCTCTTTCTCATTTTCTTTTCAAAGAGAGAGAATGGGCATGAGAAAATGAATATCATCACAAAAGAAAAAAGGCACCATGGTTGCAATAATAGTAAAACAACATCATTACAAATCTTTTCATGATAAAGTTGATGCTACATTGAATTGACCATTTTCATAATCAAAAAGAAAAAGAAAATCCAAAGAAGAGTGTAGACCTCTCATGAAGGTCAATGGTCAACTTCGGTCAATGGGTCAACAAAGTCAAGAGAGGTCATGGTGGTCATCTTGCAAAAAGGATTAGTAAAATAATGTCTCCGGCTCATAATGGTTTTGACCGAACGAATTGTCAAAACCCTAATGAGCCTGCCACATAACGGTTTTGGCCGAACCAACTGCCAAAACCCTAATGGGGCACCTCCTCCTTTATCGCTCCTAAAAACTGTGCATACACACCTGCATCCACATTCCATAGAATGCGAATGCACAGAAGACAAAACAAATCCATCTGTGTAATACTAGGATCCGGCTTAAACCAAAGCCCACTAGTATTGCCTGCCCGAATAGCATACGCACACAAGTGCACGTAAGTGATCGCAGCCCTGCCGTAAAACCATACAGCCTCTACACGTTTCGCTCAGTGCAGGGAAACTCTCTGTATGGGACTCTAAAGACTCGACACTACGCTGGCAGTGGGTTTAACCACAGACCGCAAGCGGCACTAGCTGTACGTAATGGTCCCTAGGTAGATGTCGATAAGAAGGCCGATGAGGTAAACCCATCCGAACTCCTACTGAGCCTATATGTGACAATCTCCGTACAGTCCGGTCTGTTCGTATGATACATCGCATGGCGGGCCTAGAGGGTGGTGAACGTCAGTCCCCCAATAGCTGTACAAGTCGTGTCGGAGTGAAGCCCAGAACAACCTGAGATAACACTGGAAACCTACCAGTATATCTCGCTTTCCCTGGCCAGGGACTACTCGTGTAATGGCTCTCCTAGACACAGCGCGATGTCAACCCCCAATACCGGGAGAGATGAATCCTGTCTAACCATCACTGCCTCCAAGTGCTTCGGGACTGCACCCAACTGCTACCTGTTTGCACGACTCCTTTAAGCCGTGGTAGGATAGTAATCTAAGTACAGTGGGAACACACTCGAGGCGAAGTGACAGTGTCAAGTCAGCGGACTAAGCTGTACTCATGTCACCTGGGAACCGATAACTGACGATAGGTATAATACCATCCAACAGTTCCCGACGAGTCCTGTCCAGTGTACTCGTAACCTAACGAGCACCCGCATACTATCTCCAGTACGACGTACTGATGGCTGTGGGACAGACCACCTCCCAAGCTGGGATGAGAAGCGTATACGCTAGTCTACTCCGGAGTATCGATGCCCCGTCTCGATAGTCCTATGACTAGGGACCTGTATAAGGACGTGCTTGTAGATTACCCAGCTCCCACTAGTGTGACTGCCATCACAACGCTGGTAATCAAGCAAAGATCCTAAGGGCTCTACTAATATGTATAAGCGATATGCTAAAAGAAACACATGCACATATTGAAGTAGAAACAAACCAAGTAGCATACTACTATTTTGAGCAAGATTGTCTATACAACTGTGAATATCCCAAGCTTCCATTAAGTAATATACAAGCTAGTATGATACAGTAATGGCCTCTAGGGCATATATACTAACACATATTTACATTTATACCTGGAGGGTATTGCATCATTGCTGATAGGAAGATACATATACCTTGCTATACCTACATGTTTACACATATATCTGGCTATAGCTATATGTTCACCTTTATTTGATATTATATGGACTTAGAGAAATTAGGAACCACATGATATATATATTAACTTGTTGCAGTTAAATAGCGGCTTTTCCTTTATATGCTTTCATTACAGTTTTATGTTGCATATATTATATTCATGGATTTTCGCATTGAGATATGGATTTTTCATGATATTTTCTGGATTTGAGGACCGTGGTAGTTTCATGAAATTATGCATTATTTGAAAAACCCGGTTTCTCTTGATATGATATTTCAACAGCCACCATGAGATTTGTCGGTTCTGATATATATACCCTATGCGAGGAGGCGTCGTGAGCCGTGTGCGAGTACATGGTGGGGCCTGGCGATACCCCGGGGCAAGAAAGTTATTTCTATTGACCACGCCGATGAGCCTGACAGGCGAACCATACCTACCGGTGACAGTACCTATGACTCGGCGGTTATCGTGTGGATACCGACCGGAGTCATGTACGTATGGATACGTCGAATTGCGAGGGTCGAAGCTGGGCAATCGGGTTTTCGAGATAGCGTATGATACGTACCTATCAGGGCTAGTCGTGGTGACAGCACCTGATAGATCAGTATTTATGTGTCGATACTAGACACATGTTTTCATGATATTTTTACTCCTAAGTATATATAACAGTGGAATGGGACGCTGTTATATATATATATATATATATATATATATATATATATTAATAGAATGGGACGCTAATATATATGTATACATATCTAATTTATATACATCATCATAATGATTCATGCAAATATACTTATTCATTTCATGAAACTTGCTCGATATTGGATACAGGATATATGGGATTTACTTGATATTGGATACATGATATATGAGATTTACTTGATATTGGATACAAGATATATGAGATTTATTTGATATTGGACACACAGGATATATGAGACTTACAGGATATGAGAGCCAATTTGAGAGCTGATTTGTGGAAATTTGGGATTTAGATTGTCTTGATGGACTTTGGTCCAACCACGAGGTCAGGATTCCGTGAGGATGACATGTTTTATCCCATACTCCGCATTTATAGTATATGCATTGCTTCATGTATTAGTAGTACCTGATAGAGTACCTTTCATGACTGTTGCATATACATATTGCCATTTATTGCTTCATGTATTAGTAGTACCTAATAGAGTGCCTTTCAAGACTGTTGCATACATATTACCATTTATTGCTATTAGCTTGCATATTTAGATTCGCATTGTACATGAATACTTGCGATTACCTGCATATGTTATTTACTATTCATGAGTTGGCAACTCACCCCCGTTGTGCTACAGTGTTTTGCAGGTTGTTCCTCAGAGTAGTCGAGATAGGGTTTTCATCTATCCTATCATCTTTTGCTGCGGATATCGCTACGGCTGACTGTGTATAGTTTTGTTATAGGTAGGTTTTGTGGCTATCCGATATTGCTCTTTGTATATTCGTTGTACCATGTACTCTCCATCTACCACTTTCATGTATGACTTAGAGACTTGATATGAGGACGATATTGTATATTATTTTGTGACTTGGAGGTCTTTTATGCAGTTTCTTTATATCGTCTTTTATTTCTTCGCTACAGCGTCGTATATCTGTTGTGGTGGTTGTTTTCCGCCTTTGGGCATGTATTTGCTCCCGTTTGGGGATGCTTTACTTATAGTTATGTTGTACCCATTTTTGGGGTTAGTTTTTACAAAGGAGGTGCTGCCAAAATTTTAAAGGAAATAAAGTTGGATTTTAAAGAATTTGGGTTGAGATTTCAAAAGTTTTAAAATTGTTATTATCACTTACTACTTTTGATGGTTTAGATTGCTGGGTTTTCGACTTACTTAAATTGCGTTACGCCTGCAGACGTTGCGTAGTTTAAGGGCCGTCACGTGCCAATTTCGGGTCGTGACAAAGTTGGTATCAGAGTACTAGGTTTTACCTTTCGGAGTATAGGATAATCTTGGTATGATGGAGTAGGTAGCTGAAGCAGAGTAACGTAGTGTGTGTATGTCCGCGGCATACTTATGACACGGTACTCCGCCTAAAGTGACCTAAGTACCTTGATGATACATATCCTTGTGATTTGATTTCCGTGTTCTTATCGAATCCTTTCTCCATTTATAGCCTTTGCCGCCGATGACTATGAGGACTCAGAAAGGTGCGGCGAGGGCCGAGGTCAGAGTTGACTCATTTAGGACGATGATTGACCAGGATGGTGCGCTCGCTGTACAGGAGCAGATGGATCTTCCTTCGATAGATCGTATCGCTAGGCTTGAGGCAGAGATGCAGGACTTACGCCAGACGATGAGATCGTTGGTTGACGCCAGTCGAGCGCAGCGACAGGAGTTTGTCACTCCTGTTACCTGGTTATTCCTTATGATCAGCACACAACATAGTGTTGCGTATACAGCACCAGTGGACGCAGCCCTATTCGATGAGGAGCGTCTTTCCGAGACTTTGGGAGTCCGAGGACCGAGGAGGGCTCGTGCAGGTGTAGCAACCCAAGGACAGAAGTTCAGTCGCCATGATAGGTTTCGTGCACGTCGCGAGAGTAGCAAAGGCTTGGGACGAGGACAGTCGCTCAGCTCTCATCTCCAGAAGGGTCAGCAGCCATCGTATGGATATTTTCGATGCGGGAGCCTTCAACACTTCGTCAGACATTGTTCCTTGGCACCGCGTCAGAATTATGTGCAGAGAGGTCGTAGTCACGGAGGATTCGTTCTAAGTGTGCCGGATGGCAGAAGAGAAGTTCAGCCAGTTGCGGGTAGGGGGCAGACACGATAGTTTGCTTCTACTCATCGGGACGCGTGGGCGTCCAATGCAGAGTTTTCAGGTATTCTTAATTCGTATGTTCTTTTGATGCACTTGTTTGTTTTACACACTTTGTGTCGTGGTTGGGCCGAGAGTCGTGTTAGCTAGATCAGTCGTTTGTTGTGTTTACTTCTGTCAGCAATTCTTTTGTTGCGCGACACGTATTTCGGTCGTGTGCCAATCGGATAGGAGATAGAGATTCGTCCGTTGTTTTGATCCTTCTAGAGATGTTGGATTTGACGTTTTCCTGGGCATGGACTGGTTAGCTACGTGCTATGCGTCTGTGGACTGCCGCGAGAAAACAGTCAGGTTTTGTTTTCCCGGCGAGTTAGTTCTTGTTGTGCAGGGGGATAGTGGTGTCGCCTCTCACAGCTTGAATTCAGCCTTTTTCGCTAGTCGGCTTTTGAGGAGAGGATGTCGAGAATTCTTGGCTTTCATTCGTGATACCGGAGCCACAGTGGGATCGTTGGATCGGGTTCCTATCGTGCGAGAGTTTTTCGATGTTGTTCCAGATGAGCCGGCAGAGCTTAGGGAGCTTAAGGATCAGCTGCAGAGTTTCTTGTAGGGGGCTTATGCCTCTGAGTGTTTCTCTTTAGGGAGCTCCTATTCTGTTCATCAGGAGAAAGACGGCAGTTGAGGTTGTGTATTGATTGATCGTCAATTGAACCAGATTATGGTGCGGATAGCTATTTTTTACCTCGCATTGACGATTTCTTCGATCAGCTCCAGTGTGCGAGACATTTTCTAAGTTTGTTTGGGATCGGGTCATCATTGGTTGCGGGTTCAGAGTGATGACAATCCGAATACTGCTTTTGTGCGTGCTACGGGCTTTATGAGTGTTGGTGGTGTCGTTGGACTCACCGATGCCCTAGCAGCATTCATGGATATGATGAACCGGATTTCTTCAGGCCGTTCCTCGACCAGTTTATAGTTGTGTCATTAATGACATTCTGGTATATTCTAAGAGTCGTGAGGAATATGAGCAGCACTTGAGGATTTGTTTTGCAGACATTGGGAGAGCACCAGCTATTTGCTAAATTCTCTGAGTGTTCCTTCAGGCTTGATTATGTTGACTCTTAGGTCTTGTAGTTACGGGAGAGGGTTTTCGTATGGACTCGAGGAAGATCGAGGCCGTACGGCATTGGCCCAGACTTGTGTACGAGACGGAGGTCCGCAGATTTTTGGGCTTAGCAGGATTTTACCGCCGTTTCGTGCAGGATTGCTAGTGTATCGCTGCACCATTGACTGAACTGACAGGAAAGGAGGTTCCTTTTTTTGGACTGAGGCATGCGTGCGGAGTTTTCAGTAGTTGAAGACTCGGTTGACAACTGCACCAGTTCTTTCTTTGCTTTTGGATCGAGCGACTTTGTTGTTTACTGTGATGTTTCGCGAGTGGGGCTCGATTGTGTACTGATGTGACACTATAGAGTTATCGCTTTTGCTTCCCGACAGTTGGGGGAGTACGGGAAGGATATCCCACTCATGATCCGGAGATGACCGCGGTGGTTGTGCGTTGAAGATTTGGAGACACTACTTGTGTAGAGAGTCATGTCAGATTTTCACGGACCACCGGAGCTTAATGTATATCTTCTTGCAGCGGGTTTTGATTGTTGAGACAACGTCGTTGGATGGAGATTGTGAAAGATTGTGTTTGTAAGATCCTCGTTACCCATGGCAAGGCGATTGTGGTAGCCGATGCTGGAGTCGTAGGCCCGGGGTTAGCTTATTCCAGTTGTGCGCAGTTCTGAGACTGTCTTCTGCAGATTTACAGTTCTTGTGCGATCGTTGAGTACAGCTTAAGTTCGCCTTTACTGAGGGGACAGCTTGCTCATGTCCGCACCCGTCCATTTTTCCTTAATCGTTTTCACGAGGCACCGCCCGCCGATGCTCGTTTGTCTAAGATTCTTGAGCATGTTCGGCCGGGTAAAGATTCGAAGTCCTTGATTTGTGACCAGGGTGTGCTACGTTGAGGGACGCGTTTGTGTGTACCTGATACTGTTGGGTAGAAACGCGAAATCTTAGAGCAGGCACATCAGTCAGCTTTCTGTGTTCATTCAAGTTCCACCAATTTGTAGCGTGACTTGTGAGATAGTTACGGGTGGACAGTGATGAAGAGTGAAGTTTCGGATTTCGTTTCGAGGTGCCTGTCTTGTTGTGAGCTAGGGTTGAGCATTTGAGACCGGCTGGAGAGTTGCAACCTTTTTACCGTTCCGGAGTAGGAATGGGAGCAGATCTCTATGAATTTCGTTATGGTGTCTACCCAGTTCTAGACAGGGTGTAACTCCATTTAGGTGTTTGTTGTCCGGTTATGCTCAGTTGCTCAGTTATTCTTCGTTAAGTTTGTGCGTTTGCATGGAGTTCCTTCATGTGTTGTATCCAATGGAGGCACCCTGTTCGCTTGCCGTTCTTGGCAGAAGCTTCAGGAAGACTTGGGTACTAATTGAGCTTTAACTCCGCTTTCCATCCGTTGGCCGATGGTTAGACAGAGCGGACTATACAGACTCTGGAGGATATGTTTGTGCATATGTACTAAGCGGTTGTTGGCAGTTGGGATCGTCACTTGCCATTGTTATGGTTCTCTTTCGATAGCTGTTATCAGGAGACATTCCAATTGGCAACCTTTAGGCTTTGTTTGGTAAGTGGTGTCGATCGCCTTTCTGTCTTTCTAACTCCGCGAGAGTAGAATTTTTGGACCCCAGCTTGTCGAGAGGCTTCGGAGATGATCCAGTTGATTTAGGTCAGGATGAGAGCAGCCTAGTGCAGACAGAGGTCTTATGCCGACCATGGTGGTCACAGACTTGAGTTCGCAGTGGGAGATCATGTATTCCTACGGATTTCCGATGAATGACGTATGGAGTTTTGGGAAGCTTATCCCAGGATTGTAAGTCCTTTTGATATCCTCAAGCGAGTTAGTTCCGTTGCCTATAATTTGGCACTTCCGCACAGATTATTGAGTATTCACCCCGTATTCCTTGTGTCGATACTTTGCAAATACCTTCATGACCTTTCTCACATGATTCAGCACCAGACCATATATCTTGGGCGCGATCTTTTCGTTCACCGGCAGCCGATAGTGTTAGTGGATCGGCAGGTGGAGAAACTTTGGTCAAGGGTCTTGCCATCTGTGGAGGTTTCTTGGGCGTAGCCATATAGTGAGGAGATCACTTGGAAGGGTGCGAGCGAGATTTGGGAGTTTTGCACCCATCTCTTTGAAGGTATGCATAGTGAGAATTTTAAATTCGGGGACGAATTTTATTTAAGGGGGAGATTGTAATGCCTTAGATTTATATTGGTGTTAGTTTAGACGCTAGTGCGGGTTTTTGGTAAAATTTTTACCAATTTGGGTTCCTCACATTTTATAATATTTAATTAATAATTTATTTTTATTTGTTATGGCACGCACACACATGTGCGTGTTTATGTGAGGGTGTGTTTGTGTAATCTAGTTTTAGTGACCATGAAAACTTAATCCTAATCCTAATCCTTCGCTTGACCTAATCCTTAACCTTAACCTTATTCTCTTGATATTTGTCGAGAGACGCGATATTTTCTTTGCCTTGTTTTGGATTTGGGAGGAGGTGGCATTGGTGACTCACTTGAGAGCATGGCTTGCTTTAATGGTGAGTTATTGTATGGTGTACTCACCTTAACCTCACATCTCTCTCTCTCTTTTCTTCACACCTCACTCATTTCTCTCTCACTTTATCCCTTATCATTTTCTTCACCTCTCTCTCATCTCAACTGAACACTTATCATCCCTTCACTAAACCTACACTAATCTTCACAAAATCTCACAAAAATCACATCTTTGGATTTGTTTTGCCTCTTGGATGCCTTGGAGCTTGGAAAGCTAGGATCTTTGAGCTTGTGAGAGTATGTAACGATCTCTATATGTTCTTTATGATGTTATAGTATTGTGTAGTCTTGTAGTTTTAGTTTAGAACTCTTAAAGTATCGTTTTGTGCAAATATCGTATTTTTTAGTGTCATTTGTGATATTTGTATTCTGCTGTGACCCCATGAGTATACTAGAAAATCTAACAAAGTAGTTGTGTTGTACCTGAGACCATAGGACTTCACCTGAAGCACGAGACCCCCTTGCTCGGATATGGCCGGCGACCTTCCTTGAAAATCCGGCGACCTCGGATTTCTAAAGGAGTTTGGGTGTGGGTGTTTATGGGTAGGTGTCTGTAGTGATTTAAGTGTGTTTGGTCCTGTTTGATTTTTGGGTTTTTTCTGTATACAAAATATGGGATCACATAGCTAGTTGCTTGTGTTACGATTGCGTGTGTTACGTTATACGACACGGTTCGTGTACTTTGTATGGTTTTGCTCTTGGGTTGGTTTCGTAGTGTCGCTATGCATGTTAGCCATAATACGAACACTTGAGAGTATGTTTTGATTTGGTGCGTCGGTCAAACGTAGTTTGTACGTATTTTGGGTCTATTGCTAATATATACTTGTTATATTGTTTTATGTTTTAGGTTCGCAGGCGGGGTCTTCAGACACTGCGAAGAAGGGGCAACAGGTGGTTGGCTTTACTTAGCTAGGAGCGTTGGTGAGTAGATTTAACATCTACATTGGAATCACCCGCATGGCGTTATGCATCTGGGCTAGAGATGATATGATATTAGTCGCATATTCTATTGTATATATAGAGTTTGCGCATACACCTCATTGCATATTATTACTTGTTGTGCTTGGACTTGTACCCTTTGGACACTGCACTATTATTGACGGCTCATGTTGCACGAGAACTGATTGTATGCCACACACACCGTCAATAATTGCCATGACACACACAACACACATACATATATGATATTGTTTGGTTAGAGATATTGAGACATTGATTCATATTCCTTTATGCATATGACATATAGCATACCTGTATACCCATATGCTTACACATATGCCTTGACATGCTTACATGCTAGTTACCCATATGCCTATATGGTATTGTACCATTAGTGATAGGTATATACACATATGAGACATAGCTACATGTACATCTTGCATACATACTTACATTTATACCTGGAGGGTATTGCATCATTACTGATAGGTAGATACATATACCTTGCTATACCTACATGTTTACACATATATCTGGCTATAGCTATATGTTCACCTTTATTTGATATTATATGGACTTGGAGAAATTAGGAACCGCATGATATATATATTAACTTGTTGCAGTGAAATAGCGGCTTTTTCTTTATATGCTCACATTACAGTTTTATGTTGCATATATCATATTCATGGATTTTCGTATTGAGATATGGATTTTTCATGATGTTTTCTGGATTTGAGGACCATGGTAGTTTCATGAAATTATGCATTATTTGAAAAACCCGATTTCTCTTGATATGATATTTCAGCAGCCACAATAAGATTTATCGGTTCCGATATATATACCCCATGCGAGGAGGCATCATAGACCGTGTGCGGGTACATGGTGGGGCCCGGAGGTACCCAGGGGCAAGAAAGGTATTTCGAAGGGCCACGCCGATGAGCCTGACAGGCGAACCATACCTACCGGTGACAGTACCTATGACTCGGCGGTTATCGTGTGGATACCGACTGGAGTCATGTACGTATGGATACGTCGAATTGCGAGGGTCGAAGCTGGGCACTCGGGTTTTCGAGATAGCGTATGATACGTACCTATCAGGGCTAGTCGTGGTGACAGCACCTGATAGATCAGTATTTATGTGTCAATACTAGACACGTGTTTTCATGATATTTTTACTCCTAAGTATATATAACAGTGGAATGGGACGCTGTTATCTATATATATATATATATATATATATATTAGTAGAATGGGACGTTAATATATATGTATACATATCTAATTTATATACATCATCATAATGATTCATGCAAATATACTTATTTATTTCATGAGACTTGCTCGATATTGGATACATGATATATGAGATTTACTTGATATTGGATACAGGATATATGAGATTTACTTGATATTGGACACTCAGGATATATGAGACTTACAGGATATGAGAGCCAATTTAATGGCTGATTTGTGGAAATTTGAGATTTAGATTATCTTGATGGACTTTGGTCCGCATTTATTGTATATGCATTGCTTCATGTATTAGTAGTACCCGATAGAGTACCTTTCATGACTATTGCATATACATATTGTCATTTATTGCTTCATGTATTAGTAGTACCTGATAGAGTACCTTTCATGATTGTTGCATACATATTTCCATTTATTGCTATCAGCTTGCATATTTAGATTCGCGTTGTACGTGAATACTTGCGATTACCTGCATATGTTATTAACTATTCACGAGTTGGCAACTCACCCCTATTGTGCCATAGTGTTTTGCAGGTTGTTCCTCAGAGTAGCCGAGGCAGGGTTTTCATCTATCCTATCATCTTTTGCTGCGGATACCGCTACGGCTGACTGTGTACAGTTTTGCTATAGGTGGGTTTTGCGGTTATCCGATATTGCTCTTTGTATATTCGTTATACCATGTAATCTCCATCTACCACTTTCATGTATGACTTAAGACTTGATGTGAGGACGATATTGTATATTATTTTGTGAATTGGAGGTCTTTTATGAAGTTTCTTTATATCGTCTTTTATTTCTTTGCTACAGTGTCGTATATCTGTTGTGGTAGTTGTTTTCCGCCTTTGGGCGTGTATTTGGTCACGTTTGGGGATGCTTTACTTATATTTATGTTATACCCATTTTTGGGGTTAGTTTTTACAAAGGATGTGCTGCCAAAATTTTAAAGAAAATAAAGTTGGACTTTCAAGAATTTGGGTTGAGATTTTAAAAGTTTTAAAATTGTTATTATCACTTACTAGTTTTGATGGTTTATATTGCTGGGTTTTCGGCTTACTTAAATTGCGTTACGCCTGTAGACGTTGCGTAGTTTAAGTGCCGTCACGTGCCAATTTCAGATCGTGACATCCACCTTGACCAATCAATTCCGAATAACGGTAAAACATATCGGATCTAGCTCTTCATCATCAAACACGGCTAACTTGTGAGCTCGGAATCCAAACGGATCACTCAAATGCAACAAAGGAGACCAAATGCTCTTTGAAACAATTCCACAAACACCCTGTGGACAATGTAGAACAAAAGAGATCAAAGGCTCTTTGAAGCAATTCCACAAACACCTTATGGACAACGTACCTCTGATACTGCTTGTTGGGCAAAACGATCCCCCAAATCATCGAGAACATAAGATGGCAAACACAAATAATACGAAGAACAAATAGCACACCGGATATAACGTGGTTCGACCATATCGATCTAGTCCATAAGGCAATCATCTCACTCGGGGTTTCATTATAATTAGATAATAACATACAAGAGATTACAAGGTCGCATAACACTCTAATAACTCATCTCCTTCTTTTGTTCTCTCCACACAAGAGAGAGCGGCACATATAAATCCAAAGAGACTACATTTTCACACTCATTACCAAATTCTCTCAACAGGAGTACATATAGTGTTAACTATCTAACACTGACCATCATCCATTGATTGCTCACACCAATGGATGGGCCGACCCATAAGGTTCGTGTCCAAACCAGACTCACTCTAGGTGTGCAAACGGATACAAGACACATCTAAACACATAATGCTATGCATTATCTGCATTTCCTCATCCCCTTTTGCTCCTTCGGACTTGCAATGAGTCGGGCGTTCAAATAACACAAACTAATTTTGTAAGTTATATAGTTGTTTACATGTACAACCTATTTATCTGTTATGAATCGACAATAATCTCTATTTGCGGTATCCAAATTCACTTCAGCTCTAAAGATGATACCAGTTTTATTATGAACCGCTTGCTCTACATATAGGAGTCCGTCGGTTTTGATTACAACTCTTTAGAATCGGAGAATGTCCCAATGAGCTTAATAGAGATGCAATATCCCACAACTCCATTAGTTAGGGCCCATAGTATGATATGAATATGGTGGGGGGGAGGTTGAGAAATCATCTGCTGAGTCGGGTGTAATACACCGAGCAGAGAGGGAGAATTTTGGGAATGTTTCGGGCAGGTTGGTCGGTCCATGTTCTTATTTCTTTCACTCTCATGACCAAAACCATATATGATTGGCACAACATAGAATTTTAATTTTTTTGAGGGTGGTGATTTAAGTTGTGGTGGGTCCCACCCTTATAAGGGCTGGGGTCACACGAACCCTACCACAGAGCCGCGCTCCAACCCCAACCTCATTTTTCGCTATCCAAATTATCTTTTTTCTTTCTTTCTTTCTTTTTCTAACAAACAAAATTACCATTTGTTTGCAAACTATGAACTCCAAACCAAAGTTTACACGCCATCGATCCCTAACAATGTTAAGTTGATCATGCCAATGATGATCCAATAATTATTGTGTGTGGGCTCACCTAAGACAAGAGAGAGAGAGAGAGAGAAAGAGATTATGTACAACATTGTTTCCATTTTCTCTAAATCTTCATTGTATCGGCCCTGTCATAACAACAAAATGCTTGTTTCAAATCTCATATAATTAAAATTTTAGGCATGCATCGACCGACCTGCATATCTAGATTTCTACTTCTTATCGGTGTTTTGTTTTCTTAAGCAATGCATGATTCTCTTAATCTTATATGCTTTTGAAAAAGGGTTTGTTGTGTTAGTGTATATGCCCTAGGGGCCATTATTGTATCATACTAGCTTGTATATTACTTAATGGAAGCTTGGGATATTCACAGTTATATAACAGTCTTGCTAAAAATGGTAGAATGCTACTTGGTTTATGTCTACTTTAATAAGTGCATATGTTTCTTGTAACGTATCACTTATACATATTAGTAGAGCTCTTAGGATCTTTGCTTGATTACCAGCGTTGTGATGGCAGTCACACTAGTGGGGGCTGGGTAGTCAATAAGCAACATCCTATACATGTCCCTAGTCGTAGGATTATCGAGACAGGGCATCGATACTCCGGAGTAGACTAGTGTATACGCTTCTCATCCCAGCTGGGGAGATGGTCTGTCCCACAGCCATCAGTACGTCGTACTGGAGATAGTATACAGGTGCTCATTGGGTTACGGGTACACCGGACAGGACTCGCCGAGAACTGACTGGATGGTATTATACCTAACGTCAGATAGCAGTTCTCAGGTGACATGTGTGCAGATAGTCTGTTGACTTAAGGTTGTCATTTGTCTCGTGTGAGTTCCTACTGTGCTTTGATTACTACCCTACCACGGCTCAAAGGAGTCGTGCAAACAGGTTTTAGTTGGGTACAGTCCCGAGCCACATGGAGGCAGTGATCGACTGTTAGGGATTCGTCTCTCCCGGTATAGGGAGTTGATATTGTACTGTGATCGGTTGGTCATTACCATAAGTCCCTGGCCATGGCTGATTGAGAATTACTGGTGGACTGATCAATAGATTCTCGGATGGTCTTGAGCCATACCGGCACGACTTGTACGGTTATTAGGGTTCTGACGTTCACCACCTCCCTAGACCATACATATGATACTCTTAGACGAACAGACCGAACTGCGCGGATATTGTCACGGACAGGCTCAGTAGGAGTTCGGATGAGTTTCCTCATCGGCCTTCTTATCGACATCTACCTGGGGACCGTTACGTACAGCTAGTGCCGCTTGCGGTCTGTGGTTAAACCCACTGCCAACGTATTGTCGAGTCTTTAGAGTCCCATACAGAGGGTTTCCCTGCTCTAGGCGAAACGATAGAGAGGCCGTATGGTTTTACGACAAGGGTTCAGATGCATACGTGTTTAAACGCACGTACGACATTTGGACAGATTTTACTAGCCGGCTTTAGTTTAAGCCAGATTCTAGTATCGGGTTATTGGTTTTATACAGTCTAAAGTTTTTCCGTGTTTTCACGGATTGGAGGGGCGTTCTCGTAATTTGGAGAGAAGATTCTAGAAGGGTGATGACTTGAGGGTTTAGGTGGCAAAGAATTTAATGATCTAATGACTCATTTGTGTGATTCATTCATATCATTTAATGTTGCATTAATTGGTTAATGACTCATGTAATGAATCATACAATGAATAAATGAAGCATGATGATTAATCATTTAATTGATTTATTTGATAACTGATTATGCTTCATATATTCAAGAAGGATTCATTATTTCAAGATGATTATAATCCTCACCTTCTCTCTCCTCAAGCTCTCTCACTCTTCAAACCCTAATCCTCCCCTCTCATGTATTGAGATCAAGGATTAGATCACTCTATATCATCTAGGTGACTTTGATTAGCAACTAAAGAAACCTAGTTATCTCAAGTTAGAGATCAAGCTTGGAGTGGGAGCTCTCGGGTGGATCGTCTTTGACTCGAGGAGGCCGTTGAGGTGCCGACATTTCAAAGATCCTACGAGGAGTGGAGGACAGCGATGAAGACCCGAAGGAAAAGTAACGTGAGGTATAACTTCGAATCCGAGTAGTTAAACCTCTCGTAGTATGCTAGTAATGGTTTAGATACGATCCGTGTGCTCAAGTCCGTGTTACGAAGCTTTGATAATCGTTTTTCATATATTCCGCCTCCCCGCAAGCTTGTGGGGTGCGTGACATGGACTTACAGTGGTATCAGGGCCGACTAAACCTTTACTAGCTTGTTAGCAACTAATTAGAACTTCGATCGTCAGAAAAAAACGCGAAAAATTAACCCGGACCCCTATCAGTTTCTGTTAATTTTAAATGTGTCGAAAAAATATTTGATATACCTTAAAATTCACAACAGGGGAATATAAGAATACTGGGAAAATATGGTGCAGTAACTCGGTAAGATGGCCGCGGATCCGCAGCCGATTAGTGCTTTTGGCCGCGGATCCGCCGCCGAGTCAACTCCGAGTTGACTCGGATTTTCACAGAAATTCATATTTTAAAGTGTTTTGTTTTCCAGTATATTATGTTTCTGCCCAGGTTACTTCTGTGCTGGTTTTCTTTTGGGGTAGACACGGAATAAGGTTGTCGATCGATGTTCTAAGTTATTTGCTAATCGGGTTTTTATCTGTAATGTTTAATGTGTTCGTAAACCTCCCCTAACTGCTAGTATGTCGGTTGGCAGGGGGTTGCACATTTCTGTAATGTTTACTGTTTGTGTATATGAACTTGATTGGATCGTTGTGATGATTAGCCGGGGTTTGAGATGGGTTATTATATTCATTCATTCGATATAATTGTAATATGTTGTAATATTATTTTGCGGGGCACATCCAGGTTGCGGTTATAGCCACCGTTGTATTATCTCATTTTACTGTTTTTGCTCCTAGGATAGACCCAAGGTGGGGTGCACAAACTACCGGGTACTTTGAAGTGTTTAGTGGCCCACTCACGTTGTTGAGGGAGACCGCTTCACTTCGGGTACTTGACGGGTAGTTTGCCGTACCCGTAGGGGTCTAGGGTGGGGTAATGGCTATCCATCACAACTGTGTAATCCATCTTTTGTTGCAGGCTCAAAGCAAACAAGGATTTCTAGTATATTTAATAAAGTTCATCAGTGATCTAGAATGCCTATTATTGCGTCTGACGAATGTACAATATCTATATATGATAGCTATTAGACGCCACATATGTTTTACACCCGCGCTAGCCCAGCCCCCGCTCTGTTGTTAGTTAAGTAACCTAACGGGTGATGACGGGACCCCGTGGCGAATGCGGATGGCATAAGAGGACGTGGTATTTTCGTTGTTTTCTGCAATGATAGGATAAATGATGGGACGCATTATTATAATGCAAAGAAAATAAACCAAAGTTGAGTCGTTGGAACAAATTTAAAAAGAAACCACTCGGTTATTTTAAAAGATCAGAATTTTTAATTGCGGAGCTTTAACCACTCCTTTTAAAAAAAGTATCAGGTTCCTTCGATTATATCAAGTTCACTACGTTCACGGTTTTGCCAAAACCAGTCGTAGCCCTTCGTCATTTCTTATGGATAGTCAATAGTATTCAAGCTGTGTTTGTTGGCCAAAGTCAAGGCACAGTGTTTGGTAGCTATTGGATATTCATATGTAGCACAGATAGATGCGTTGGTTTGGGACAGTCGTACTGCCTTGTTGGCCAAAGTCAAGGGTATGTACGGGTGGGTTCAAATTAACCTGGAGAATGACGGGTAGAACTTGACATGTGACTTATGATTTGTTGGCCAAAGTCAAGGGCATAAGTGCATGGGGCAAAAATCCACATCGGGAGTTTCCAAAGAAACTGAAACTTGCTAGTGTTGCATACCATTTGGAGTTTGATGAATGTTGGTAGGATTCCTTTAACATTATCATACAATGATATTTGGATCCCGATCTTACTGTGAGTACATGCTACTTATCAGGAGATTCGTCACTTAACGATCAATGCTATAAACTAAGTAGGTGCCTAGAAAGGTGTCAGCGGGGCAACGCCCCCAGAGAAAAGAGGTTCTTTAATTAAGGAACTTCGCGAAAGCATTGGAAAACCTCCCTCGAAGTATCGACATTGGCCTGGCTGAACGGTTAAGCAAGTATTGTAGGGTGAGAATAGTCTTGACTAATTCTTCTTTTATGGTTTGAGGAAGGATTCGAGAAACAGTGGGAGCCATCCATTTTAGATAAACTAAAAACCAATCAAAACTTGCAAGAGGATCATGCTAAAGTGTTTTCTTCTCCCTCTCTAATTACAGCGACCATGTGACCATGACTAGGTTACATCTAGATAACAATTTGACTGAAACTGACTTATATGACTGGCAAAGGTCTGTCCAGATGTCCATTGACTATGACAAGCTGGACCACCCTATTACTACTCAAGATCCAACCCCTGCCGTCTCAGGACCAGTTTCCCCTGTCACGGATATTGATATCCGTAAGACATCGGAAAAAGACTGTGCAAAAGCCAAGTGCCTTGTGTTAGCCTCAGATGATGGTGTATACCAGAGGCAGCACGAGAAGATGGACTTAGTCTCTATCTTCCTCAATAACAAAGAATTATATGGAGAGCAATCTCGTATCGCAAGATATGAGATCTCGAACGAATTGCTTCCTGCGAGGTTGGATATCGGGTCATCTGTAGGGGGCAACGTCCTTACAGAGACCGACTATTTTGAGCTCACGGGCCTGCAGACCATATTGAAGAACGGGTCAGATACTGACTTGATTCTACAGTCTCTGCCTTCTACCCTGAAGGAAACCCGGGAAGTAGAAGGAAAGGGAAGGGCAAAAGTTTCGGGACTGGATGTAGTAAAAGAAGGACGATCCTATTGTTACGGGAATGAACATTGGCAGAAGGATTGCAGGGCTAGTAAATCCAGTAGCCAGGATTCGAAGAATGTTGTGGCTTCGGCTTCAGGTGTGTTTGTAATAGAGAACTGTATGTCAGTTAACCCTACTTCCTGGGTATTGGATACCGGATCAGGATCTCACATCTGTAATTCATTACAGGCTCTGAGAAACCGTAGGGCTATCAGGATAGGTGATATGACTCTCATGGTTGCTAACGGAATGAGCATGAACGCTAAATCCGTAGGGGAATATCATCTTGGACTGACAACTGGGCAGATATTGATTCCGCGTAACTGTTTTTATGTACCAGGTACGACTTGTAATATCATATCTGTATCGTTACTTTCTAAGGAAGGATATGATTTTACTTTTGTAAGCAATGTGGTCCACATCCACCTAAATCAAGTTCTGATTGGGTCAGGTACATTAAAAAATGGGATATACGTATTGAATCAAGCTCAGATTTTCAGTGTCCAGAACACACTTAAAAGAAAGTCTCCAGAATTAAATCAGGCTTTCTAATGGCATTGTAGAATGGGTCACATCAATGAGAGAAGGTTGACTAAGTTACATAAAGAAGGATATTTGAATCTGTTCGAATATCAATCTTATGCTACTTGTGAATCTTGTCTCATAGGAAAGATGACAAAGACTCCGTTTACTGGACACGGAGTAAGAGCGAGCGAGCTCTTGGGGCTCGTACACAGTGATGTGTGCGGTCCAATGTCTACACATGCGCGAAGCGGTTATTCATACTTCATTACTTTTACGGATGACTTTTCAAGGTATGGATATGTCTTTTTAATGAAACATAAATCTGAAGCCTTTGAAAAATTCCAGGAATATAAGAATGAAGTAGATAAAAAAACAGGCAAAAGTATCAAGACACTGAGATCGGATCGAGGTGGTGAATACTTGAGTGCCGGGTTCCTGGATTACCTAAAAGAGAATGGAATTTTCTCTCAGCTTACTCCTCCATACACTCCACAACATAACGGTGTATCGGAGAGACGGAACCGAACCCTATTGGATATGGTACGTTCCATGATGAGTAACGCTGAATTGCCGCGATCATTCTGGGGATATGCACCAGAATCAGCTGCATACCTTTTGAACCGAATTCCAACTAAGACTGTGCCTACCTCACCATACCATATGTGGTGTGGGAAGAAACACTATCTTAAGCACATTAAGACATGGGGATGTCCAGCTTTTGTAAAGAAGCAGCATGCGGACAAACTCGAGGCACGCTCAGTACAGTGTAAGTTTGTGGGATATCCAAAGAACTCTATGGGGTATCTTTTCTATTACGCAGAGGAGCAAAAGGCCTTTGTTTCTCGTCATGCCCGCTTCTTGGAAACCGAGTTTTTAGAAAATCGGATAAGTGGGAGCGCAATAGAACTGGAAGAAATTCCAGAACCACAAGCTATTACTGAAACATTGGTAGAACAAGAAGGTTCAGGAGAACCGGACATCCCAGCGCCTATCCACAGAAGTAGTAGGCAGTCTCATCCGTCCGAGAGATACTACGGTTTTCTCATAGACGGGGATCGAGAAGATTGCATCATTGATGATGATGACCCTACTAGCTTCCAGTAAGCCATTCAAGGTGGCGACTCGGTAAAATGGATGGATGTAATGCGGACCGAAATGGAGTCCATGTACACTAACAAAGTATGGACTTTGGACATTGCTCCAGATGGGGTAAAACCCGTAGGATGCAAATGGATCTTCAGAAAGAAGATTGGTATAGATGGACAGGTTGAAACCTATAAGGCTAGACTTGTTGCAAAGGGTTTCCGTCAAAGACCTGGCATGGACTATGACGAAACCTTTTCTCCAGTGGCTATGCTCAAATCCATTCGGGTCCTTCTTGCTATTGCTGCCTTCCACGATTATGAGATCTGGCAGATGGACGTAAAGACGGCCTTTCTAACTGGAAATTTAGAAGAGTGCGTCTATATGGATCAGCCAGAGGGATTCATTCTGAGTGGGAGCAGCGGTAAAGTATGCAAGTTGCTTGAGTCCATTTATGGACTAAAACAGGCATCGCGGAGTTGGAACATCTGTTTTGATGATGCTGTCAAAGAATTCGACTTTATCAAAAATCCAGATGAACCATGCATATACAGTAAGATTGTAGGGAGAGCTCTAGTATTCTTCGTCTTGTACGTGGATGACATTCTCCTAATAGAAAATGATATTCCTATGTTACATTCAGTCAAAAGATTCTTGTCACGGAAATTCTCCATGAAGGACCTGGGTGAAGCCACCTACATTCTGGGGATCCAGATATATCGTGATAGATCAAAGAGGATGTTGGGACTTTCGCAGTCCAGGTACATAGACACCATATTGAAAAGATTCAGTATGGAAGATTCTAAGCGCGGTAACATACCGGCTTGTCACGGAATCACCCTCTCCAAAGAGATGTCTCCCAAGACTGATTTGGAAAGGGATCGCATGTCGATTATACCCTACGCTTCTGCAGTAGGCGCTATAATGTATGCGATGTTATGTACCAGACCAGATGTAGCATACGCATTGAGCGTTGTAAGCCGGTATCAGGCAAACCCAGGGGAGAAGCACTGGATAGCAGTAAAGAACATTCTCAAGTACCTGAGAAGGACTAAGGAGATGTTCTTGGTGTATGGCGGAAAAGACCTCCAGATCGAGGCCTTTGCCGACTCCAGCTTCCAGAGTGACAAGGATGACTCCAAATCCATGTAGGGTTATGTCTTTACCCTCAATGGAGGGACGGTCTGTTGGAAGAGTTCCAAGCAGGAAACCGTTGCTGACTCAACGATGGAAGCAGAGTACATAACTGCTTGCGATGCCGCAAAAGAAGCTGTCTGGATGAAGAACTTCAGGTGGTTCCTGTTCCCCTCCGAAAGACGGCGCAGACGACGTAGAGACGTCTTTCCTGAGATTCGGGGCAGATGCTATTTGGTTTTATCCGTCCACCTCTCCGAAGATGCCAAGTTGATTTATGGCACCATGTATCGGAGGTTTAGACGGATGCGGCCGATGTAGCAGACTTTGTCAGATCCCCCCTCGCTTGAAGGGTTTTTGATTGTGGGGACGCTCTTCCCTGCAGGCGCAAGCCCCTACAGTTAATTACGCTACCGCTTCGCGGTAACAACTTTCTCTTTCTCCAGAATTTCACTTCGTGTCGTGTGTGTTTGTTTTGTTTGTGGTTGCCCGTGGATTGTATACGGAGACTAATTTATGTCATCGCCCGTAGGACGTGGATTAGTCCAAATCCGTACTTACTTAGATTTGGGTTTGGTGTTTTAGTTTAAGGATGCGTTAGCCATATTAAGGCTAAGATCAACTTAAACGTTCGTTAAGGATACGTTAGTCTGATTTGAGACTAAGATCAACTTAACTGAAAGAGCATTTAGGGGCTCTATTGTTCCAGTTTAGGGACGCAGTGGTCCATTGCATTTATGGCAGTCGGGACCCGTCACCTCTCTGACGACGTTGAAGTATTACAACGACAGGTGTCAGAGGAGTTCGGAGATGTACCCTTGAACCAAAGTTAATTGGGGGTCTTATAGTCCAATTTGGGACTAAAGTCTGTTTGAATGTTTAAGGATACGTTAGCCAGATTTGAGGCTAAGATCAACTTAAACGGGATCGTTTAGATCCGGCAAAAGAGCATTTGGGGACTCTATTGTTCTAGATTTGGGACGTAGTGGTCCATGTTCCAGTTTAGGGACGTGGTGGTCCATTTTATTTATGGCCGTCGGGACCCGTCACCTCTCTGATGTCGTTGAAGGATTACAACGATAGGTGTCAGAGGAGTTCGGAGATGTACCCTTGAACCGGATGTAAATTGATTTAAAAGAGCAGCCGTGCTCAGTCAGTTTAATCTGAGAACTTACGGCCATGATTGGGCTAAGTCCAGTTGAAGATGTTCAACGTTTTTTATCCGTGGCCTATTAGGCAAGTGCTAGGGCTTTGGCCCTATTTAATAATGCACTGCATTTTATTTTGGCCTGCTAGGCTTTTCTAATTTGGGCTCTGTCCCTTTATTTATGATGCAGAGCATCTGTTTGGGCTCTGCCCTTTTTAAAAATAATGCATAGCATTTAATTTGGCCTGTTAGGCCTTTCTTAATTGGGCTTGGCCCTTCTGCAGTGCATTAATCAAACTGACAATGGCCATGTGGCCTGTCAGGCGCTTTGCGCCAATTATTGAGCGCAAGCGCATGTGAAGGTGACATGTGCCACGCTAGCGCAGTGCGATGTGCCAGTGCGCTGCGCTGTGACACGTGGCGCGCTCTGGTGAGTTGCGCCAACTTCAGAGAGCAAAGCTCTATCTTAAAAGCGCATGGCGCAAGTTGTTATGGTGCTGACACGTGGCGCTCTCTGGTGGCTTGTGCCAACCCAGGAGAGCAACAGTGCAGTTTTTGCCAGTGCAAGGCACTGTTTCAATAACTTGATCCAATTTTGGATTCAAGAAAAGAATTTTTTTAAAATTCCAGAACCAATGGTTCATAAAAAGTGCAAGGCACTGTTATTATATTTTTTTCTTTATTGAAGATCATTGATCTTGTTTTTTAGATCAATGATCTATTCAGAAGAAATTCTTCTTTTATAAAGGTTTTTTACCTTTTCTTTTCTTTTTCTTGAGTTCTTCTCAAAGTTCTTCAGAGCTCTCTCTGTTTTGTTGTTTTTGAAGTTCTTGATGATGTTCTCAATGTTCATGTCTTTTGAATTGGGGTCTAGGGGCCTTTATATAGTGCCCATAAATTTCTTAAATTTGTTAAAGAGATCATTCTCTAAGTGATTTGGGGAATTTTCTCCACTGTTGGATCTTTGATCCAAGGGCTTCTGTTTTACAGAAGGCAATCTTCTTGTTTTTAACAAGATTGAGAAAGATCTTTCCAGAATTTTTCTATTTTGATGTTGGCATTGGCGCAAATGCATCTGCGCTTGACACGTGTCGCGCAGCGCAACTGTGCTGCCACGTGTCGCGCGGCGCAGAGCGCAGGTCAGCTGAAGCGTTGCTTCCTTTATTAAAGTTTGAATTTTAAACAAAGCTTTGCTCTGATTGGGGGAAACAGAAGCGTTGCTTCATTTCCCGCCTTGGGATTTGAACAGAGCTTTGCTCTGAAAGTGAGATTTTCTCCTTTATTATTATTATTTATTTATTTATTTATTTATTTTCTTTTTATTGTTATTATTTTATAAAGAGCGGGTTTTGAGCCAAAATTTTGGCGGGAACAGTTCCTACCAGTGTTGGTGCAATACCTCTGTATTGCGACAACGGCGCTATAGTTTTAGCGAAGGAACCCAGGTCCCATCAGAAATCCAGACACATCTTAAGGCGGTATCACCTGATCAGGGAGATCGTATATCGCCGGGAGATCGAGGTGAAGAGAGTAGAGACGGAGAATAACATTGCTGATCCATTCACAAAAGTCATTCATCAGACACAGTTCGAGAGGCTATTCGAGATGATAAGTCTGCCATATGCCAGCTCATGGCCCTAGTGCAAGTGGAAGATTGTTAGTGTATATGCCCTAGGGGCCATTACTGTATCATACTAACTTGTATATTACTTAATGGAAACTTGGGATATTCACAGTTATATAACAGTCTTGCTAAAAATGGTAGTTTGCTACTTGGTTTATGTATACTTTAATATGTGCATATGTTTCTTGTAATGTATCGCTTATACATATTAGTAGAGCCCTTAGGATCTTTGCTTGATTACCAGTGTTGTGATGGCAGTCACACTAGTGGGAGCTGTGTAGTCAATAAGCAACATCCTATACATGTCCCTAGTCATAGGATTATCGAGACAGGGCATCGATACTCCGGAGTAGACTAGTGTATACACTTCTCATCCCAGCTGGGAAGATGGTCTGTCCCATAGCCATCAGTACGTCGTATTGGAGATAGTATACAGGTGCTCGTTGGGTTACGGGTACACCGGACAGGACTCGCCGAGAACTGACTGGATGGTATTATACCTAACGTCAGATAGCAGTTCTCAGGTGACATATATGCAGATAGTCTGTTGACTTAAGATCGTCATTTGTCTCGTGTGAGTTCCCACTGTTCTTTGATTACTACCCTACCATAGCTCAAAAGAGTCGTGCAAACAGGTTTTAGTTGGGTACAGTCCCGAGCCACATGGAGGCAGTGAGCGACTGTTAGGGATTCGTCACTCCCGGTATAGGGAGTTGATATCCTGCTGTGATCGGTTGGTCATTACCATAAGTCCCTGGCCAGGGCTGATTAAGAATTACTGGTGGACTGATCAGTAGATTCTCGGATGGTCTTGAGCCATACCGGCACGACTTGTACGGTTATTAGGGGTCTGACGTTCACCACCTCCCTAGACCATACATACGATAATCTTAGATGAACAGACCGAACTGCGCGGATATTGTCACGGACAGGCTCAGTAGGAGTTCGGATGACTTTCCTCATCGTCCTTCTTATCGACATCTACCTAGGGACAGTTACGTACAGCTAGTGCCTCTTGCGGTCTGTGGTTAAATCCACTGCCAGCGTAGTGCCGAGTCTTTAGAGTCCCACACAGAGGGTTTCCCTGCTCCAGGAGAAACGATATAGAGGTCGTATGGTTTTACGACAAAGGTTCGGACGCATACGTGTTTAAACGGACGTACGACGTTCGGAAAGTTTTTACTAGCCGGCTTTGGTTTAAGCCAGATTCTAGTATCGGGTTATTGGATTTATATAGTCTAAAGTTTTTCCGTGTTTTCACGGATTGGAGGGGCGTTCTCGTAATTTGGCGGGAAGCTTCTAAAAGGGTGATGACTTGAGGGTTTAGGTGGCATAAGCATTTAATGATCTAATGACTCATTTGTGTGATTCATTCATATCATTTAATGTTGCATTAATTGGTTAATGACTCATGTAATGAATCACACAATGAATAAATGAAGCATGATGATTAATCATTTAATTGATTTTTTTGATAAACGATTATGCTTCATATATTAAAGAAGGATTCATTATTTCAAGATGATTATAATCCTCACCTTCTCTCTCCTCAAGCTCTCTCACTCTTCAAACCCTAATCCTCCCCTCTCATGTGTTGAGATCAAGAATTAGATAGACTAATTAATCAATAACCTCACTCTATATCACCTAGGTGACTTTGATTAGCAACTAAAGAAACCTAGTTATCTCAAATTAGAGATCAAGCTTGGAGTGGGAGCTCTCGGGTGGATTGTTTTTGACTCGAGGAGGCCGTTGAGGTGCCGACGTTCCAAAGATCCTACGAGGAGTGGAGGACAGCGATGAAGACCCGAAGGACAAGTAACGTGAGGTATAACTTCGAATCCGAGTAGTTAAACCTCTCGTAGTATGCTAGTAATGGTTTAGATACGATCCGTGTGCTCAAGTCCGTGTTACGAAGCTTTGATAATCGTTTTTCATATATTCCGCCTCCCCGCAAGCTCGTGGGGTGCGTGACATGGACTTACATGCTGTGACCATGGTCGGCTACAGTAAATTCGCTGCATACACCGAATTAGGGAAAACTGGAGTGATGATTTGTTTTTGGATTCAAGTTGTGATGAGACTCCTAGGAGCTAAGTCTTCCGATTAGAGAAGCGATAGAGCCAGAAATTTATGATAGTATGGACGAAATATAACATATCAAATTCATAATTTAGAAATATAAATTCCTACGAAAACGAAAGGTCAAAAGAAATATTATCGGAAAAAACTAAAATATTGTAAAATATGAATGAAGAGATCTAATATTATTTATTAATTGTTTTGTATGATTTATTTAAATAACTAAATATGTATGATTTATTTAAATAACTAAATATAGAAGAAAATGCACTGAGAATAATTTTATGTGATTAATTTTTAACACATAATATGGTTAGTAATATAGCCAAATAGTATACAGAATAGTTCCTAAATAATTTTTTCCCTTTAGCATTCAAATTGTTTTAAATCCTAGTAGGTATAAGATTTGAAACTAAATTAAATGATATAATGAAAAATAAATTATTTAGATACAATCAAATATTTTATTAGTTTATTATAAATGTATTTAGATATATATTTAAGATATTAGTCCCTGTTAGTTATTTTGTCAAGTAAACAAATTTATATTTAACTATATTGAGAATTTTTACGAGCAAAACAATTAAAATGCCAGATGTTATTAGATTTTAAAAAATAATAGTTAATTGTTAAAATATCTTTGCATCAAAGTAGGAGAAACTTTAGGAGACTTTTTTTAACGAAGTTTTTATAAGAGTTATTTATTGCATGGCAGTTTTTTTTAGGGGATTTCTTTTTTCGGAATGAGTATGTATGTATATATCGCAAGGTTTTTGCGGTAGTCAAGTGTGGGCAAATTGCCTATACATGCCCACACTTCACTCCACCCTGGATTAAAGCCCCATTTTTGTCTTTATAAAATACGTATCTATGACATTATCGGTCCTGATGGAGGTCCTTTTCGGGTCTCCGTCAGATGTTGTCTTCTGTCGATCTCCCGGTGGATTTTGGAGGTGAACTCCTGTTGCGTGTGGGTCTCAATGGGTTTTGAGGAGGTTGGTGGTTTGAGGAGTTTAGCATCGAGTACCTGCAAGGAAGTCCCGGGGTGGTTTGGTACCACCGAGGACCCTCCAACGATCAAGTTAGCATGAGATCCGAGCAGAGTAATGGCTAAGTGGGGGTGAAAAAGCTTACTTGACCCCTCTGTGATGGGGGTTTATATGGTGGCGGCAGCACGCAGCAGCAGGCGCGAGAATCTCGCCGGCGGTTACGCTCCCGACGTCACGCCCGCGTAATGAGCGGATCGCCCGTTAATGGGGATCGTGATGGCGTGGAACGTGGGATGTTGCTGGCGGAGAATCTGTGCATGGCGAGATTTTCGGAGCTCGGTTACACTTGTGGGTGGTGGAGTTGATCGGTCGGAGGGACCGAGGAAGATGGCCTCAGCAGGTGAGCTCGGGAACGAGCGGGAAGGCCGAGGAGTCTTGGTCCGGTGGTAGCTCGAGGCGAGCTGAGAGGCCGAGGAGGCCAATTTGCAGGGGGTCCTAAGGAGAGTCGGCTTGTGCTTGCAGTTCAGGTACAAGGGTGGCCTGGTCGGCCCCTGTGGGCCCTTTCTTCTGAGTTTTGGGACACGTCATATGCCACGTGTCCCGATCTGGGAGATCGACAATATAGAGCATCATCATTAGCCTCCCACTCTTGTCCCGACCAGCTAGCGAGTCGGGTCAGGAGTGGACTGCCGGGCCGCCCGGGGTGAGCTCCCCCCTAAGGTTTCATCGGGACACGTCCCCGGGCTGTCAGCTGTCTTTTCTGCCAGCGAATCAGGGCGAGATATCTATATTTAAGGAAGGTACGCCAGTTCGTGCATCTTGTCACTGAAGCGACGGTCCACGTGTCAAGCGTCGGTTGGCCGACGCGACGCGACGTGTGCAGACCTACGGCGTCTGATGGGGTGCGGTCCAGTGTGGGAACGACAAGTGGAGCACTCGGAGCCGTTGGACGCGAGGAGGCGCTTTGGCGGGAGATGAAGGGCGCCCTCGGATGAGGGCGATTGCAGTGACAAATAGGGGTGGGGCCCACTCCAGGGTCCCTACTCCTTCATATTTCCTCGCTATAAGCCCTGATTGCTCGGCGAACGTCTTCTTTCTTCTGCTTTCGTTTCCCGAGGATCCCTTTTCTCCAGGTTAGATGTCTTCTTTCATGGAATCTGTAGAGGTCGTAGGAGTAAGTTCTAGGGACCTATTAGTTGAGCCTGAGTCTTCTCGGGGAGTATGGATCGGACCCTCTTCTCGGGATCGTGCGGCGAGGGCAGCCTCCAGGGAGGAGGCGGTAGATGCTGCCCTGGCTCCTCGTGTTGGGTGAGGCATGAGGAAGAGCTTGGCAATGCTCGGGCTCGCTTCCATATCCCCCCACTTTATACTCTTCGTCTGGCCAAGGAGGGAGAGAGGGCGGACCAAGTACGGGGTAGGGAGATCACCCTGTACTTGGAAGCTTTTTGGGGTGGAATGCGCCTTCCCTTCGCTCCTGAGGTCGTCGAAGCGCTGAACTTCTTCGGGCTAGCCCCTGGCCAGTTACTACCGAACTCAAGGAGGATTCTCCTCGGGTTCCTGATCCTCCTGAAGTTACAGGCGGTCCCCTTCAGTCTCTCCATCCTTGATTCTTCCCTCGTTTTCAAAAATCATCCTGGGGGTCGAGCGGGCGACCCGAGGTGGGTCTAACTCTCTTTTAGAAAGAGACAGGGGGGCGCCGTCGGGACAGGGTTTGTAGCCCTGCCTTCTTCCATTCACGATTGGAAGAAGAAGTTTTTCTTCGTCATGCCGCCCGAGGGAGAGCACTGGCCCGTGCCCACCAGGTGGTCGAGGGAAAAATGCTTGCCGGGGAACCAGTCCAATGACCCCGCCGCGGTGAGAGTGGTGTCGTAGGATCCCATCCCCCGATTATACATGCTGCTGACTGAGAGGTCCTGAGTTGGGACGGGCTCAGCCCCGTTGAGTTCGTCGGTAGGTTAGGCATGCTTTTTGGCTTGCATATTGCTTGTGTCGCTGATTTCTTTGCATTTGGTTTTGTGCAGGACCCATGGATATGGACGAGCTCCGAGCCTCCATGTGCCAGCCGAGGAAGGTTACGAAGGCTGGGGGTGCCAGCTCTTCTCATTCGAAGCCTGCCCCGGCTCCCTCTCCTCCGGTGGCTGTGTCCCGTAAGTGTTCGGGGGAGAATCCCTCCCCGGGGCCTAGCAGAGCTCCAGGCCGGAAGCGGGCTCGAATTCTAGAAGACCCGGTCTCGGAGGAGGAGATCGGCTCCCCATATGAGCCGCTTAAGAGGGGTTCCCGGAGGTCTTCCCGGGGCCTGCCCTCGCCGATCATAGTGGAGGAGGGGGGCCTCCATTTTGCGGTGCCCTCGGGGATATCCGTCGCGGATAGCCTGCTGCACAAAATAGAGACATCGGCAGGGGGTAGGGTCCCCGGGGGGACCTTCAGGGCCCAGATGGCGTCCATCGCCCAGGACCGTGCAGGTAAGTGCTCGACTGTTTGAGAGATTTTGGTGCTTCCTTCGTCTCCCTGACCTCTTCCTTATTTTTTTTCAGGTCCTCCAGCACGTTGCCCTTGCCTTACGCATGGAGGCCGAGGTGATAGCCTCGGCGATGAAGGCCACCCCGCTTGCCTCGCTAGAAGAGAGCTCCAAGCGGGAGCTGGAGGCTGCGATGGCGAGGATTTCCGCCCTGGAGGGCGAGGTGGAGGCTGGGAAATATGAGGCTTCCCGGCACTGCGAAGCCACCATGGCTGTCGAGGTCAAGCTTGAGGACGCTCAGGCGCTCGCTGGCAACCTGAAGAAGACGGGGAGGACCGTCCGGAAGGAGCTGGGGGCGGCGGTCAAGGCGGCGGAGCAGGCCGAGCTCTCGGCGGTGGATGGCTACAAGAAGTTGAAGGACTTCTACAACGACCTAGCCATGGCCACCACCCGCATCTAGCACGAGGCTCTCGACGCCGTCAAGGCTCGGATGCTGGAGTTCGACGACGAAGAGCTCTGGGCCGAATACCCCCTCGCGGACGCCGATGAGAAGAGGGAAGAGATTCCTGACGAGGAGGTGGCTGAGGACCCTGCTCGTCTCGTGGTAGATGTTGAGGATCCCGAGGTTGTGCCTGGCCCCGAGGCCTAAAGCCCCCATCTTCTTTCTCTTTTTATTTTGCCGCTCCTGGAATTTTTGTAAGCCTCCGGGCAGTCTGTAAGGATGGGAAGCCCAAAATACCCTTTGTAAAGACTTCGCTTTTGGTAGTAAAATTTTTTGTCTCATCAGTTTGCACTTTATCTTTTGTTTGTGAAGAATGCTCGTAAGATATCTTTGCTTGCACTATTGGGCTTCCATGTCAGGTCGGCTATCTGTCTAGCGATCGTTCTTCGAGTTGATCGATCATTTGCCAAGTGTGCCAAGTGCTGCTGAGAAGGAGGCATCTCCATGGCCCTGAAGTCGAGGGGGGATCTCTCAGACTTGGATAGACCTGATGTCCCTTGTTGGGGCCTCGGATCCTCTGCATGTGATGGGCAGAGAGATGTCCGCCGTGTTTGTGCCGAGCAAAAGGACCCTGCTGGGTATGACCGAACTGGGAAGCTGCTCGGTTTCCCCTTGGAGAGGGAATTTGATTTTTGGCGTTGCGAGAAGGCGACCACCAGCTGGGGATTGCCGAGCAAGGGTTGGGCTCGACTGTCTCTGGGAGGACTTTTGATCCTTAGCGTTGGAGGGGTCATAGTAGGCCTGCTAAGGATAACCGGGCAGTGAAGCTGCGTAGTTATCTCTTGGTGATGGCTTTGATCCGTGGCGTTGCGAGTAGGGAAGCTACCGGCCAGGGATAGCCAGGCAGGGAAGCCGCTCGGCTGCCTCTAAGGAGGACTTTGATCCTTAGCGTTGGAGGGGCTGTAAGAAGCCTATTAAGGATAACCGGGCAGTGAAGCTGCGCGGTTACCTCTTGGCGAGGGCTTTGAAATTTGGCGTCGTGGGTAGGAAACTACCAGGATGGGATGACCGAGCGGGGTAGCCATTCGGATGCCTCTTGCGAGGGCTTCGATCCCTGGCGTCATGGGTAAGGAGATACCGGCCGGAGATGACAGAGCAGGGTAGCCGCTTGGTTGCCTCTTGCGAGGGTTTTGATCCTTCAGGACGGGGACCGAGCAGGGTTACTGCCCAGTGCCTCTTGGCGAGGACTTTGATCCCTGTCGGTTGTGGTGGGAAGCTACCAGCCGGGGATAGCCGAGCAAGGGTCGGGCTCGACTGCCTCTGGGAGGACTTTGGTCCTTAGCGCGGGAGGGGCTGTAAGAAGCCTACCAAGGACCCTTGGCCGGGCAGGGTTACTGCCCGGTGCCTCTTGGAGAGGGCTTTTATCCTGAAGGATAGCCGAGCGAGGGTCGGGCTCGACTTCCTGTGGGAGGGCTTTTGATCCATGTTGGTTTTGGTAGGAAGCTACTAGCCGGGGATAGCCGAGCAGGGCAGCTGCTGGGTTGCCTCTAAAGAGGACTTTGATCCTTAGTGTTGGAGGGGCCGTAGGAGGTCTGCTAAGGATAACCGGACAGTGAAGCTATGCGGTAGCCTCTTGGCGAGGGCTTTGATCCCTGGCGTTGCGAGTAGGGAAGCTACCGACCAGGGATAGCCGAGCAGGATAGCTGCTCGGCCGCTTCTGTGGAGGAATTTGATCCTTAGCATTGGAGGGACCGTAGGAGGCCTGCTAAGGATAACCGGGCAGTGAATCTGTGCGGTTGCCTCTTGGCTAGGGCTTTGATCCCTGGCGTTCCGAGTAGGGAAGCTATTGGCCAGGGATAGCCGAGCATGGTAGATGCTTGGCCACCTCTGTGGAGGACTTTGATCCTTAGCGTTGGAAGGGCCGTAGGATGCCTGCTAAGGATAACCGGGCAGTGAAGCTGCGTGGTCGCCTCTTGGTGAGAGCTTTGATCCCTGGTGTTATGAGTAGGGAAGCCACCGGCCAGGGATAGCCGAGCATGGTAGATGCTTGGCCGATTCATCATGAGGTTTCTCCTGAACATCCCGTGGTAGGTATGGGGAACAGGGACGGTCGCAGCGAACGTACGCGTAGCTTGCGCATTGAGTGTGCGGGGAGACGAAGCGCCAGAGTCGCGTCGTTTCGATCCTGCCAGAGAAAGCTCAATGATCGCCGCGTGGTAGCGACTTTGTGGGCGAAAACAAGCGACTGTTGGGTTCCGTTGGGGCGCAGTGGGCTATATAAGGCTGAAGGAGCAGGGGGCCTTTCTTTCTTCGTAAACAGATCGTTGAGAATTGAAGACTTCCCCTTTACCTTCCCCGATATCATCCACTTCGAAGACGTATACCTCTATGACCAGAACTGCACCGAGGACACGGGTCATCGTCCGATGAAAGGCGCAGTAAGGCACCCCGGGTTCGCTTCGAGGCCTGACGCGGGATTGGAGGGAACTTGAAGAACCCCTCGCCCTGGGTCTCCTCTAGTAACACTGCGAGGGAGACGTTGAGCAGGGTGTACTCCTGTAACTTCGGGTGATAGGGCCGCTGACGCTACGGCCTCTCTTCCCTAGCCTTCTTCTTCTGGTCAGATCGGCCTGCTCAAGAGAGGTTCGCGTTCACCTCGGACTCCAGCTAAATCTCGCACTCGATGTTAGTTATATGTATGCCCTGGAGGCCATTACTGTAGATGCGATGTATATTGTAGTGGATGCTTGGACATATATAGGAAGGACTTTCTTGCTCGACATGATAGTATGCTATCTGGTTGCACTTTATCTTAACATGTAAACAAATACTATTTTGTGATCGCATGTTGATAAAGCCCTTAGGATGATTAGTTGACTACCAGGATTATGATGCAGATCATACTAGTGGGGACAGGGTAGTCGATAAGTACACCCTTCAAATGTTCCTAGTCGTGGGAGTATCGAGACAGGGCATCGGTACTCCAGGGTAGACTAGCGTATGCGCTTCTTGACCCATATGATGGACGATGGATGATCCTATATCCATTGGTGTTTGACATCAGAGAAGGCATACGGATGCTCAGTAGAGACTGGGTACACTGGACGGACTCGCCGAGAACTCCTAGATGGTATTATACCTATCGTCGGATAGCAGTTCTCTGGTGACACTGGTACAGGTTAGTCTGTAGACCCGAGATCGTCATAGAGTCTTGTGTGATTACCACTGTGCTTTGATTTCCACCATACCATGGTCAAGAGATCGTGCAAAACGGTGGCTTTTGGGTACAGTCCCGAATCACATGGAGGCAATGAGCGATAGGAGGGGTTTCGTCTCTCCCGGTATTGGGGGTTGATGTTGCGCTGTGCTCGATTGGCCATAACAGGAAATCTCTGGCCAGGGTTGCTGATTTAGTGGTAAGTGTTACCAGTAGTTTCATGAACCGTTATGGCCCTTGCATCGGCATGACTTATCGCGCTATTGGGGTCTGACGTTAAACCACCCCCTAGGCTATGATATGCGACATATCAGACGAAGAGACCGGACTGTACGGTAGTGTTACTGATTGGATTCGTAGGAGTTATAGCAGGCTTGCTTGTTGATCTTTTGATCGCTCAATACCCGGGTGGCCGTTACGTTTAGAAGACCGCTTGCGGCTTGTGGGTGTTTGATATGATCATCACCTACTGCCGGCGTATTAACAAGTCTTAAAAGTCCTACATAGAGGTTTCTTGGTTCATGCGAAATAGAGTAGGAGCACATATGTGATATGTGCGGGACCGAGATTAATACGAATATGTGATACCGTATTCTATTCTCGCGATATGTGATATCGGCCGGTTACATGTGATATAGCCGGGTTATCGGAACAAGTGTTGATTTGATGAAATAATATATATATATATATATTATATGCTCACTTAAATATTTATTATTTTCACTTGTAATACATTTAACATATTTATGATATATGTTTATTGTATTGTTTTTCTTTTGTTGCATAAATATTATATATGTGATATATAATATTGTGACATGCTAGGTTATACATGCAATATGGATGTATGAGAATTATACCATGCTATATATTATGTTTGAGTTTAAATTCTTAAGTAATTCAAAAAGGAAGAAATGAGTCATTGTGAAGCTTCATGATAAACTTTGACAAAGTCTTCTCTTTTTGTTTTGCTTAAAATATTTCTAAACTCAACAATGACACATAGCCATGGTTAACTCTCTACAAGAGTTAGTGGATGACATACACTAACCAAGGGTTGCATTTCTAACCTTATCTCTTTCATTATTCATCTTCTTCCTCATTTTGATTTTTGCTCTCTAGCTTTTGAGAAAAGAGAAGAAAATAGTAAGAAAATAAACAATAAAGTGAGCAAAATTCCTACTTCATCATCCTATACTATTAGCCATTTAGTTTAGGGTGTTTGCTTCACTAATCTACACAATTAGTGAAAAGATGGCATGAGCTAGTGTCTCCTCGACGTAGATCATCTTCGGCCTCGAAGACTTCGAAGAAAGCTTGTTCGTTTCTTCATGAGAGCCTCTCTAGAGTCCGGACGATCATGATCGCAGCGAAGGGACTTCTACATGGAGCTATTGAAGTGAAGGACCGGTCTACAAAGGTTGTATTCCTTGTTCACTTAGATGTAAAGTGTTTGCATACCTTGTTTAACCCTAAGTCTCTAGTTAAGATCTTGGTTAGGGTTTGTTTAGCACCCCAAAAATTTCAAAGTAGCATGATTGATGCTTGCCAAAACCATCACAAGGTGCTAAGCTAACCTTACACTCGGTCCACGACTTGACCTCGGCCATGGTCTTAGGCTGTGCCAATGCAAAGGAGCGCAACCACTCCTTGTGCCTAAGACCAGATCTGAGCACCGTGATGACGGTCTCGTACCGGTGCTCGGGGACCTCGAGGAGGGCGTTGTAGAAGCGGGTGATGTAAGCTTTGAACGTCTCCTTGTCCCCACTCTTAATTGTGAAGAGATAGTCGACCGTGCGCTTCTGTCAACGGTTCCCGACGAAGTGGCCGAGGAACTGAGTAGCCAGCTCGTCAAAGGTCGAGATTAAGCGAGGCTCGAGTCCTCAGAACTAGTCCCGACCAGAGCGGATGAGGGTGGCTGGGAAGGCCCTGCACTGGGCGGCGTCGGAATGGTCCTGGAAGCTCATCCCCGTGGTGAAAGCATCCAAATGGTATTTCGGGTCGGTTTTCCCGTCGAACAGAGAGACCTTCGGGGGATTGTTGCGCAAGGAGACGTGGACAGCAAGCAGTCCCTTGGTAAACAGCTTGGTGAGCGAGTCAGCGGCGTACTTAGCCCCGTCGCCCGGGAGGTGACCTTCCCGGCGCATGCCCTCGATCTTCTTTCGAGGGCGTCGAGTCGGCCGTGGTACCCCGAGGATTCAGCGCCTTGTGATTCCTGGCCTCTGCTGTGGGAGATCCGTGTCTGGGCGTGGCCCTGGTTCCTCTCGATGAGGTTACTCAGATCCCTGGGTGAGGTGGCCCTCGAGCCGTCGTGGCGAGCCCTTTCTGTGCGACCCCGTCGAGGGAGGGGGTATCAATCATGCCTGGGGACAGGCGAGATGACCGACATCTCTTCAGGGGGGTAAGGGTCACGGGGAGGCTCAAGGCGAGGCGCTCTGGCGGTGGATCTTGGTGTGGAGCTGCGGGGCGCCCAGCGGGCCTTGGGGAGTATCGGCCCGTGAGATCTGTGGCCAAGGGTCGTAGACTGCCGGTGGTCAGCCGTGTCGGTGAGGGAAGAGCCTTCTGGAGGCGGAGGAGCGGTGATCTGGGCCCCTGGCCTGGCCGTTTGGACGTGGACGAGTGCCTCCATGAGGGACTGTAGCCGATCTATTCGGCTGGCGAAGGCGTTGATGACGGTCTCCAGAGGAGGTTCATCCGTGCTTCCGGTGAGGGGGAGGCGGTGGCTGGCACCTAGATCTTCAGGGTGATCGCTTGCCATGCTGATGGAGATCGAAAGGACAACTTTGTTTTTTTGTGGAGTTTAGGTTCCCACAGATGGCGCCAACTGATGGAGGTCCTTTCGGGTCTCCGTCAGATGTTGTCTTCCGTAGATCTCCCGGTGGATTTTGGAGGTGATCTCCTGTTGTGTGTAGGTATCAATGGGTTTTGAGGAGGTTGGTAGTTTGAGGAGTTTAGCGCCGAGTACCTGCAAGGAAGTCTCGGGGTGGTTTGGTACTACCGAGGACCCTCCAACGATCAAGTTAGCACGAGATCCGAGCAGAGTAACGGTTAAGTAGGGTGAAAAAAGCTTACTTGACCCCTCTGTGATGGGGGTTTATATAGTGGCGGCAGCACGCAGTAGCAGGCGCGAGAATCTCGCCGGCAGTTACGCTCCCGACGCCACGCCTGCGTAATGAGCGGATCGCCCGTTAATGGGTATCGTGATGGCGTCGAACGTGGGATGTTGCTGGAGGAGAATCTGCGCATGGCGAGATTTGCGGAGCGTCGGTTACGCTTGTGAGTGGTGGAGTTGGTCGATCGGAGGGACCGAAGAAGATGGCCTCGGTAGGTGAGCTCGGGAACAAGCGGGAGGGCCGAGGAGTCTTGGTCTGGTAGTAGCTCGGGCCGAGCTGTGAGGCCGAGGAGGCCAATTTGCAGGGGGTCCTGAGGAGAGCCAGCTTGTGCTTGCAGTTCGGGTACAGGGATGGCCTGGTCGGCCCCTGTGGGCCCTTTCTTCTGAGTTCTGGGACACGTCATCTGCCACGTGTCCCAATCTGAGAGATCGCCAATATAGAGCATCATCAGGTCCCGATTGTAAGAGAGAAGCGACAAATTTATTTTTCGAGGGTAGAATTTATATTCATGTAAATAAATTTCTTGTATCTTAAGGGGAAAAAAATCAAAATAATAATGTATACAGATAGAAAGTTCTTAATCTTTTTGAGACTCCATGACGCTGCTAAACCCCTTAGCTGTGCCTCTGCCTCTAGTGTTTAACAAGTAACGATTCGGCTTGAAATGTTTGAGAAGGTTACTATTATGCTTTTTTTTTGTTTTTTTTCCCTTACTTGTTATTATTCGACTTCAAATGTGAAAAATGTGTCAAATTGTGAATGATCATATTATTACTCCACAAACATACGATCTCCTTAAAATTGGATCATGGGGAAGAGAAGAACAGTCTTCCCTAAAAAAAGCTGTATGGGTTAAAATTTACATCCCACAGACCAAAAGTCAAAATCAAATTCAAACCACGGACAAATAGGTCCAAACCAAAGAAAACGGATCTTACTGTCGAATCCAAGCAAGGCCTACGTCTGAACTCATACCGGGCCCACGCCTGAACTCAAGTCCAAGCATGTAGGCCCAAGCTCAGATCAGCCCCATACTAAGAAAGTACAACAAATGAAAGTAATATTTAAACAAATTGGGAAAAAACCAAATTTTTGTAAAACTCATGGCTCATGCGCAAAAGAAAATAAGCACATGAGATATGGGATGGGAAAAATACCATTTTGTAAAGCCCAAAGTGCTATGTGTAAACTTGTAAATTTATATAAGGCAGCATTATGATTAAATGAAAGAATAATTCATTCCCCTCAAAAGTTTCTAGGCTTTGTGCCTCCATCTCCTCCTTCTCAAGTCATCTTCCTCATCATTTCCAATTAAATCAAGAGTTTTGCTCTCTTTTTCTCAAAACTAAATATAGTTTCACTATAAACCCGTTGAAGAAAAGTTCAACTCTCATACCGAATTTAAAAAGGGAAGATTTTTGATATTTTCTTCTTCCTCCTCAAGATCCAATTTGAGAGAGAGAAAAGAAGGGAAAACCACTTCCCAAGGCTCCATCAATAGAAGAAAAGGAATCTTTTTTCATCACCAAAGATCCAAATTTTGAGGATTCAAGAGAACGCATTTGGGTTTCTTCTCAAAAGAGAAAGGAGAAAATCTTTTGCAGTTTAAATTCATAATAAAAATTCTTTTCGTAGTTTAACTGCATAATAAAAATTCTTTTGGTAGTTTAACTCCATTTAAAAAAATTGGGGACTTTAACTCCATTTAAAGTTCTTCGGGAGTTTAACCCCATTAAAAAAACCGTTTGAGGGGTTCAACTCCAAATCAGGTCCACACGGCCCCAGGGCCGCGGCCGTGTCCCCGCGTGCGTGCACGCCTGCCCATGCACGTGGCATGCGCATGACGCGTATGTGCGCTCCTGTGCGTGCCGTGTGCATGCGCGCCTGCAGCGTGCGGCGCACGTGCACTGCGCGCTTGCGCTTCGCATCCACACATGTTCACAAAAAAATTCAAAAAAAATGTGTTTCTGTGAAATAAAAAAAATGTTTTGTCATAAATAAAATAAAAAAATAAATGAACACGCCCTTCTGCATTACCTTCAAACACCGACGGCCCATATTGAGTTCGCATGACCAGTTTAACCTGTCAATCAGAGGTTTTTTCGCTCCAAAAGCAAGGGCTAATTAACGGCAACTTAGTCCGCGGCTGCCAGAGATTTGGATCCACACAATCAATAAACCATTACCTACCCCAGACACTAGGAATTTGTACATGCTTGACAAGAGCGCACATTCTCATTTCAATAGGCTGACGAAAAACACTCTACAGATTCTGGCATGCTCGGTGGGACCATTTCTCTCCTCGCATATTTCAGGTTAAACGTTCATGCAAACTCAATTAATATATATATCGATATTTATACTAAAATAATACTCTTTCCTGCAGACTTTCAAGCAATCGATTCTCAACAATATCTCTAAAGATGAATTTAGCTCTTAAAGCAACTCCTGTCTCCTACACAATGAAGACGGACGTTCGAACTATTCTCCCGGCAAGTCTCGGACGGCAGTGGGATATGTTTATACTAAAATAATACTCTTTCATGCAGACATTCAAGCAATCAATTCTCAACAATATATCAAAAAATGAACTTAGCTCTTAAGGCAAGTCCCGTCTCCTACACGATGAAGACAGAAGCTCAAACGATTCTCCCGGCAAGTCTCGGACGGCAGTGGGAGGAACCGCTGCTACAATTTGGATTTATTTTATTTGTCTCGGCCAACATCATTCCTGCTTCTCAAGCTCCGGTGACGGATAAACCGGCCTTAAAAGGCAAAAGTTCAAATGTCATGGTCGCGAAGATACCTCAGCCCAAGCACAAATCTATTTCCGAACGACTCTCCGTTGCTCCAGCTAGGGGCAAGGCCATCAATACCAACAAAGCAATAAGACGTCTCGGACAAGATCCAACGGTGCCCTTGACAACTGCTCAATCGGGTATCTTCTCTAAGCTCCCCATCAATCGACTCACAATGGCTTTCCATAAAACGGATGCCCGCCAACAAAAGGGTTAGGGCTCCTACTGGGCTGAACTTCATGAGATTCCAAGAATAGGATTACCCCGCAACAACAGCTAAATTGGTTGTAAAGCTCGCTTACTCCTTTGAACCGCTAAAATTGATTCAGGAAAATGGCATGACCGCAAAAGTCAAGAAAACTGCGATTCGGACCGTGCCACCCAAGGACCTAGCCAGGCCAACCATCTTCAGTCGCCTATCCTTTCCCGAAAAGGAAAGGCCACGATGATTGTCCAAAAGATCAACCACCAAAAATAAAAAGATGGATGGATATGTGGTCCACACTATCTATATGGCGGGAACACACAGCAAGAGCAAGGATGGGGCCACCACATCTCAAATCCAATCTGGTTTGAATGTGGCCGTCACTTTCCAAGACCAGCCTCCTCTGGAAGATAATGAAAACCCTTCCAATGAGGCTGATAAGCAGAGAGATCTCTTGGTTCTTGAGGAGTCAGGCTCGGAAAGCGATGAGGAGCCAATCTTTCGTCCCAAGACCGCATAGCAGCAATTTCTCCAAGAGCTCCAGAAGCACCTCAGAAACAAAGACAAGGAGATGGCCAAGCTCTACTCAAATATTGACGACTTAACAAATGTCGTATTATAGCTCACGGCCCAAGTTGCCTCTCAGCCCTCCAATCATGCGCAGGGCTCTACTCATGAACCGGGAAACGATGTCTCGAACTAGCCGATGCATATTCCCTCAAATCCAAAGGTGGTCGAACCGCATGAAAGTCGACCACATTCTGCCTCAAGAAATGTCTTGACTACCGATGACAGCCGCCCGCCAACGCAGGATCGGATCATGGATTTGATCACTAACAAAGTCAAAGCATTAGTTTCCGAGGCCGTGACACAGAAAGAGGTCGGCAACAATGGGAGACTGTACCGTGCACAATACGATCTTGTGAAGTTTCCTAGTGGCTATATCGTCCCCAAATTCAAAAGGTTCGATGGGACAGGAAATGCGAATCGGCATATTGCCCAATTTAAAGTATCATGCGCGAATACTGGGGGCAATGATGCGCTCTTTCTCTGTCAGTTTGTCAATAGCTTGGCCGATATTTCTTTCGATTGGTATGCAAGCATACCGGATGACTTGATTACAACGTTCGCTCAAATAGAATGCATGTTCGAGCAAAGTGCGACATTTTGAAAATTATAAATATTATTTTATAATTTAAATATGGATATTAAGAGTACGAAAATAATATCATATATGGATTTTTGGTTTTCGGATCGGTATCCGTAAAAATATTATTATTTTGAGAAAAATGAAAAATATGAAATATTTTAAAGATGGCGGGTACTTTGTTTTGAGAAAAAATACGTGATTTAAGTGATTTGTGTAGGTTTTATTGGTTCTGTGAGAGAGGGGATATTTTAGCTTATATTATACCCCATGCACACCACAACCCTTAACACAATATCCTAATATAATATCCTACATGTCACACTCTCTCTCCTCTCATTATTTTCTATCTCTCGTATATCACTAACACTTTCAACTCTCATCCAAACCCTAGCCTTCCTTCAACAAATCACCATTGATTTTGATGGTTCCTTCACACAAATTGTTACGCCCCACTTCCCAAAATGCGGAATACGAGGGATGACAAGACCAGCCATGCTCTTGCGGTCAAGGAAATGTCATGTCGTAATCACACTTTGGCTTCTAGCATTACGTGGTAATCAGTAATCATAGCACAAGCAATGAGAAATACAGTCACTAATTCTATCAAAACAGATATAAACTCACCAGATAGAGTCAAAGGAAGAGATAGCGCTGGCTTCGCTGATCTAGATGTCCGTACTATCCTCGTGGTAAGGCAGGTCCTGATCCGAGCTAAATCCACTCCTCACTCTGAGCATGCATACACAGGTCGTCAGAGCGACACAATAGCAATATATATGAATATGTAATATGTGCAATGATGAAAAACATGAAGCGATAATATAGAGTAATAACGCGAGCATGAAATAACTGGTACATGTAACAATAAAGAAAATGTATCAGATCAGTAATCTATGCGGTGTCCATGTCACTAAAGCTAGCAGTCTCTAAGTCTTAATGTCCAGGTCACTAAACTTATCGCCAGTCCAAATGTGAGCGTTAACCACCGCAGAAGTATCCCCAACCCAAGGGTAGGTCTCAAGGGCAAGGGAACACGGGCCCGAATCACACTCGCTAATAATCAGAAACACCATCCATACGACTCCCGAAATCACTACATATGCCGGCAGTGAGACTCCTGAGATTACGTTGATCAAACTCACACTCAAACTATCCCACACCCTGCGGTCTACATCAAACGCCGACCATGAATCTAAATACTAGTCGCTCCATGACAAGTCTATGCGAGAACTGGAGACAGGGTCTCCATCAAGCATGTCCCGACCGGTATCCAAAATAAATGGACCGTGCTCGATATCTTACCTATGACACTAATATAAGTGCTTCCATAACCGTCCCATACCAGTTATATTTACACTTATATATGTCCCATAGGTGTCGACAATGCAATAACTAATTGGTTCCGCTGATTGTGTACAAGTGCATGTCACTTCACTTATTCAATCACTCTTTTACACTATCGTACTTGCCATAATATAATCACTAATATTTATCACTTGGTAATGTAACACGGCCACTAGGTTATTGATGCAAATGAAAACTATTTACAAGGGTATGACAGTCATGCAACATGATGGGGATATAGTAAATGCACTATTGAATACTTATGAGCAACCGATATCAGTTGGATTAGAAAAAATCACATAAAATCACACGTACATAATTAAGCAAAACAATATAAAAGGATTAGGTAGTATATTTAATTATTTGTACAGAAAAATTGGTTTCGTGTCAATCGGGTTTCAGGTTTGTTAGTTATGATCATTCCATTTTAAGTGTTTACTGCTGGAAATCCAATTTCTGAACTGAAAGTCCGTTTCATAACACGTTTTACTCCCTGTTGGGAGCATAATTAGGCGACTATACTGTTAGGTAATATTTATATTTATCTGCTATGTTTCCAACGCATCATACGTATTAACAATAGTCATCTTGGTTTAGGAGTTATGATCAGATTATTGATGAAGGGTGCAAGCTGAAATGACAGAAATCTGCCGTATATGTCATCCGTTTAAAATATGAGTTAAATACCAAATGATACTGGAATTTAGTAAAACCGGTACCATTGGCAAGCTAAAACAATTTTATACGGAGCGGTAATTGGCTCCGTATACTATCACAATTAAACATTACGGTTTCAGGCGTATAAATGCATGTCAAGGGTAAATTCGTGCTCTGGACTGCAGTCCAAGGTCAGGTAAGTTCTTTGTTTTCGATATTCAGAGGATATATCTAACAGTAAAGCTACACATCATGTTAAATATTATGCGGTACCCTTCGCAACGAACCCAGACACATTGCGATTGGATTTTCTAGAATTAATTATGAATTTAACGGTGTCAAGTAATCGGTAAAACGCAAGTTTCGGTATAGACATTAGGGGCGTCACTTTAGGTGTGTAATTGCGTTCTTTGCTATGAAACTTTTAATGTGTCACTATCTATCATTAAACAAACATAAGTATCAGTGGTACCACCATCAAGAAGTAAAGACGATGATTGGCCTAAAGAGAGCCGCATTAGTCTGTTTTGATACTCGACTTGGGGTATCGAATCCATGGTCAAACACTATCCGATTGGTGCCAATTTTCAATATGTTGTTCATAATCATGTATAAAATTCATTGGTTACATGTTCCGCAAACATTCATGGGTGATTTATACTAGAGTTTCAATTTTGGTTCAGTTAATATTAAAAGCATTGTATTTATACACAAAACGTCCTAACTATAGCATGAAAACAAGTGAATGGGTTCACTTGCCTTTTTGACGATATCATGGAGATGATGTATCAATCGGACGCTGCAATGCACGTCACGGATGCGAAAATGGTCGTTGCAACAAAACCAGAGTTCGCAAGCCTTGGAATCATAGGGGTGTGACCTCGAATCCTTGCTTTTGATTGGCTACAGATTGCACAGATCGACATTGGTGGTGGTACTTCAAGGCTCCGAGTTCGAAGAGATGAGGTCGTCGATGGTGGAGTGGTCGTCGCGCAGTGCAGGATCGTGGCCGGAGCAGGTGGAGGGAGCAAGGGAGCTCAGCTTGGGGCTCGACTTGGAGCGAAGGGGCTGGGCTCGGAGTGTGGAGGCAAGGTTGAGGCGGCCGGAGGTGGAGCAGATGCTGGTGGTGGTGCTGATATAGTCGGGGAGGCAGGGACAAAGGGGTCGTCAGTGGTTGGGGACTCCGGTAAGGAGGTGATCTCGTGAGGTCGGGGAGCTCGGTGAAAGAGGAGAAGTCGCTAGAGAGGGCTCGGCGATGAGGTCGGTGCAGTGGAGGAGGTAGTAGTTTAGTGATGATAGTGAAGACGAGGAGTTTGGTGAGGTCATCGGCGGTTGGGTCGGTGCAAGGGCATGGCAAAGGGGAAAGTGGAGGTGATGAGAATAAAAGAGAGGGTGATGGAGATGAGGAGTTGGGGAGGTGAAGATGGTGGCAAGGAGGCTCGGGCTCGGAGATGGAAGGGGCAGCAGTGTTCGTGAGGTGGTCGTTGGTACTCGTAGAGGCGGCCGGCGGTGGTTGCAGACGGCGGCAATAGTGGAGTTGTTGGGTTCAGGAGGAAGGAGGAGATGGGGGTTGGCTCAGGGTCTTCGAGAGTGAGGAGTTAGAGAGCTAGAGAAGCACGTCGGTGTTAAGGTGATGGTGGTGAGCATTGCTCATGGAGGAGAGTTGCAGTGAGGGGGAAATAAGATAGATGAGGGAAGGTTGCCGAGAGAGTGGCCGCCGTATATGGGGAGAGGCACGGATCTCGTGCGGGTAGCCGTTGGAGGGGCTCGGTCATGGCGTGAGCGTGGGTCTCAAGGGAAAGTGGGTACGAGGAAGAGGTCGCGGGGAGGAGCGGGTCATGGGGCTCAGTGCGAAGAAGGCGAGAAAGAGAAGGAGAGGGAGAAGTAGAAGAAGGGGAGTGGGGGTGTCGGGTCAGGTCGGGTTAGATCGGGTCGGGTCAGGTTTGGGTGAAGGGTGAGGGAAAGGGTTCGTGGGATGGGCTTGTGTTGGAATTGGGATTTAGATTATAGGTTTTTAAATTTGAAGTAGGATATAGTTTTAGGTAGTTTAGAAATTTAGGTTTTAGGAAAAAATATAGAGACTTATGTAGGAAAATTTTGGGGAAAATTTTGGGGAAAATTTTGGGAAATTATTTATTAAAAATACGGATACGGTATAAACTGAACCGGGTATTACACAAATTGATCAAGATATCAAGCTAGGCCTATAACTTTTCAGTGATCTTCACCAAGCTACCTCAAGAATTGAATCCCTTTCTTTAATCACCTAGGAAGGTAAAGCTTCCCACTTTGATATGTCTTTATAACTCTTTCCTTATTTACTAAGTGTTTCTAGAATAAAGTCTGGGTATTGTTGATTTAAAGCTCTCAAGTTTAAGTTTGAATGCGTTTTAAGATTTAAAACTATGTTTTCATGAAGTTTTTGATGTTAGATTTGGATCTGGAACTAGTAGGGTTGTCTATAAGATAAACTAACAGTACAGTGAGATGATGAGACTAGTAGAATACTGCCCTAGAAGCCCGTGCCCCTATCTCCTCTCTTTTACCGCCATTTTTTTTCCAAAACCCCGCTACTAGCGGTTTTCCTGTAGAGTTAGGTGGTGATTTTTGTTCTGTAGCTTCATTTGGTGGTAATTAGGGTACTGTATTGTTTGTTGTCCCAGATTACTTGTAGAGAAATCTGAGAGTATTTTAGTTTGGTTTTTCCAATGTTTTCGATATTTAAAACTTGGTTTTTTGTATTTATATACCTCGACTTGATCGTTCGACATTTGTACCTCGACATCGAGGGTATTTTGCTGTATTTAGCGTAAGTGAGCCATAAGTTCTAAGCTATGTGCGATGCGCTCGTTGTATCGTGTTTTATTTGGATATTTATGTCGTTGTGTCATGATTTCGATTGTAAGTGCTACGTGGGGATTTCCAAGAAGGCGATCGTGGGTTTTGACTAGCTCGAGACGTCGGTGAGTAGATTTATATCTATGGGGAAAGTCGGGTGGATGGCGTATAGCACCCCCGCAACCAATTAATTAGGATATATATTCTATATCTGTTGGTTATAGTGCCCTCAAGACAATTATTGTAATTTCAAGTGGGCGATTATGATAATTGAGGAAAGATCGATACATGTATAACAATCTTACTCAAGATGATAATATGCTATCTGGTTTGTCTTCATCATTGATGAAGTCCGTAGGATTGTTGCTTGACAACCAGCATTATGATGGCGATCATATATGTGGGAGATGGGTTGTCCATAAGAACATCCTTAAATGTCCCTAGTCGTGGGAGTATCGAGACCGGACATCGATATTCCGGAGTAGACTGGTGTATATGCTTCTAGACCCCAAAGGGGTGCGGTGGCCGGTCTCACAAGCCATTGGTGTTGTGTCACCTAAGATAGTATACAGGTGCTCACTGGAGGTGAGTACACCGGACGGACTCGCCGAGAACTTCTATATGGTATTAAATATATCGTTAGATGGAAGTTCTCAGGTGGCAAGATCACAAGTTAGTCATTTGACCTGAAATTGTCATTTCTCTCGTGTGAGTTCCCACTGTACTTTGATTACTACCCTACCACGGCTCAAAGGAGTCGTGCAATCAGGTTTTAGTTGGGTACAGTCCCGATCCACATGGAGGCAGTAGTCGATTGTCAGAGATTTTTCTCTTATGGTATTAGGAGTCAATATCGCGCTGTGCTCAGTTGGCTATCACCAGAAATCCATGGCCACGGTGGATGAGATTTACTGATAGTTGATCAGTAGTATCTCTATTGGTGATGAGCTTGACTCAGACACGACTTATCGAGTTAGTAGGGATCTGACGTTATCCACCCCTAGACCCGATATGCGATACTCTTTGACGAAGAGACCGGACTGTACAGAGATTGTCACATTTAGGCTCAATAAGGTAATAACGTACTTGATTTTCAACCCCCCTTTCGGCAAGTACCTGAGTAGCTGTTACGTACAGCTAGTGCCGCTGACGTGCTTGTGGTTAAATCCACTGCCAGCATATTATTGAGTTTTTAGAGTCCCACACAGAGGGTTTTCCTGGTCCACACGATAAATGTAGGAACCGTACGTTAGTACGTGCAGGGGTCAGATTAAATACGTGTACAGGATACACAGACTTTAATCGGACTGTTGATAATACAAACAGGCTTAGGATTAAGCCGGATTATTAAATCAGGTTTTGATCTAATAATTTATGTATACATTTTGATACATATATTTTAGTATTATTGTTCACTATTTATTTTCTCTCTTTGGCGCTATCCGTATTTTTATACGGATACGCATGTATGTAGCGATACGTACACCAGATGAGGTATTCCGTTTTTATACGGGAATGCTTCTAGAAGAAGAACGCCTCATATTTGATTTTCTTTTTAGAAAATTAAATGTAAATCAGGTGGAAAGGAGGTGGCATGAAGCATGGTGTTAAACATGTAGAGAGGTATGGCTTTTCTTTTAAAAATAATAAAATCATTTGTGTGCATTAATGATGCATAGTTGTTAAAAAGCAAAGACATTCATTTCATTACACTTGATGCTTCATTACATTTTGCTTCTTGAGTTGCTTCATGCTTCATGGTTGCAAGTGTTAGCAGCCATCCTCCTCACCTCCTTCTCCTTGTTCTTTCTCTTGCTCACTTGAGCTTAAGAAAAAGAGAGAGAAAATTTAGTGAAATAGTCCTACATCATCGACCATCCACACCTAGCAAGTTTGGATCATCGGTTAGAGGTTCTTCCGGTTTTCCTCGAGTGGATCTTCTTCGGTGAGGGTGGTCGATTTTCATGCTCGTTTCCGACATCTACGAGCTTGGAAGGGTCTTCCACAATTGGGTGGACACGCAACAAAGGTTGTAGTTTCTCAACCCTTGTATTTTTAGTTAGCTAGTTTAGGTTTTTAGATCGTATCCTGGGTTTTACGGGTGTTTGGTGCTCGTGTAAATTTTTGTTTTCTCTTCCGCCTCGGCCGCGGTCTCCGCGGCGCGGGCACCGAACCCCAACATGGTGAGCCACTCCATAAACCTTAACTAGCTAGTTTTCACTAGTTTAGAGTTTCGATCGACGGAATTTTCCGATTCGCATTTCCATTTCATTTCTTGATGTTCGAATTTTAAAGTTGTTCAAAAAATTGTTTAGATTATATTAAAATTATGTGCAGGCAAAACTAGAGGCTAGAAAGATATTTGGGCTCATGAGCCTAAAATTTGGCTGTGAAACTGCTGCTGAACATGCCATTTGGCCACGGTTCTGCGGTCAAATTTTGGCCGTTGTGCTCTAAATTTTTTCTGGTGCTCTAGGTTATGAAATTGTGGTTTTTGGAATATTTGGTTTTGGCCCAGATTTGTTTGAGTACTGGTTTGTACTTGGGGCTAATGCAAAAAGTTTTAATCGATCGAAATTTTGAATTTGTGGTTTTTTGTGGATTTGTTAGTTTTCGCGACTGTGAATATCATAGTACAGTATAATCCGACTGGTTACTATATGTATAATCAGACGGGTTTACGAACATGATATTCATGTTGATGTTCTGTATTGCACTGATGTTATGGATGGATTGTCGTGATGGATAGCCTTGTATGCAATGTTAGATGTATAGTTCAGATTCATTTGTATATTCATTATTGCGGGGCGAGCGTCCAACATATGGACTGTCGTTTCTGCCAGCTTGTATATTCTTTTATTGGGGCACGACCGGGTTGAGTTCAATGTCACCGTTGTATATATATTTTCTTTTCTGTACTAGGATTACCCCGCGGAGGAGTGCTCGAATAGCCAGGTTCTATAGGGCAACGAGCCGCATCTCATAGCGTTGAGATTGGGGGGCCTTACTCTAGAATTGGCAGGCTATTCGCCGCACTCGTAGGGGTTATAGGTTGACCCAAGAGGGGTGCTCAAGTTACCGGATTCCGTGAAGTGCTGGGTGGCCCATTCGCTTTGTTGATTGGGGTTGCCTCACTTCGGGGATTAGCGGGTAACTTGCCGCACTCATAGGGGTCTAGGTTCTTCATTGCACTGGCTATCCACACGACCGGGGAACATCGCGTCTTATTTATAGCTCAAATGAAACACGGGGCTCCTAGATTTTCTGCTATTCCATATTGGTGTTCGCATGCTTATGATGATTTTTATCTGCCTGTGATGACTATTATCTGCCTGCGATGTAGATAGATATATATTATATATATTTAGTAGATACTTCTATATGTTTTGCATCCACCCTAGTCCTGCCCTCGTTCTTCCGTTAGTTAAGTAACCTAACGTTGCATGATGGGGACCCGTGGCGAATGCGGATGGCATATAAATAGCATGTTATTTTAGTTGTTTCTTTTGTGTCTTAGAAACTTAAAATGATAGGGAACGCGTTATCTGAATAATACAAGGAAAATAAACCTAAATGATGTTGTCGGAACCAATTTTAAAACTACTCAGTTTTCTTCAAAATTCATAGTCATATTCTTTTACTTTTCATAGAGGTATTCGGTTAGGAATATTCTGCACCTCATTCTATGAGAGAAGAGCCTTGATCCCTTCATTGGGAGTTTGCTCTTAAGCAAAGGTTTATGTTACTAGTTTTAAAAAGTGAAGCTTAAGCCACTCCATTTCAAAGCCACTCGAGTTCCTTCAACTATATCAAGTTTATTACGTTAAAGGTTTTTCACCAAAAACCAGTCGCAGCCCTCCGTCATTTCAGATTAATATTGCATAGTATGCGTGCTACGTTTGTCGACCTTTGCCGAAGCGTAGTGTGCAGTAGCTCTTTAATACTTTTCTGTTCCATGGATATGCGATTATCTAGGACAGCCGCATAGTCACAGGTGGGTCGAGATCAATCTTGGATAATGACGGGTTGAACTTGACTAGCGACTTATGGTACGTTGGTCTCCATCAAGGCTATGAAGTCGTTAGAGGCAAAATCCATATCGGGAGTTTCAAACATACGGGAAACTTGCCAGGCTTGCACATGCCTTCTGAAATGTGGTAACTTGAGTGGATTCCGTTAGGTTATTACTTGATAATAGTTGGGTCCCGATTCTCACTGATGAGTATGTATTACTCATCGGGTGATTTTTCACTTCATAATTAGCTAAGCTATTAGGTGTCTAGAAAGTGTTAACGAGATTATGCCACTGCGGAAACGGGGTTATTAATTAGGTCCATGCAAAAGCACGGGGGACCTCCCTCAGAGTACCAACACTGGCCTGGTTGAACGGTTAGTGAACTTGTAAAGTGTAAATGATCCCGACTAGTTCTCCTTTTAGGGTTTGAAGGGGGATTCGAGGATACAGTGGGAGCCATCCTGATTAGATAAACTAATAACCAATCTAATCTTGATAGAGTGCACGCTGAGTGTTTCTTTTCTCTTTCTCTCTGGTACAGCGGCCCATGACTTACCTGAAAAACTCATGAACCAAGTTAACCAAACCTTTTTACACCCTTTGGCTTTGGCTTGTCTTGATTCGCGATAAAGTCGTATATATCCCTGTCACTCCTACTTTACCCTTTGCATTTCTTCAGAACACTTCGTATCACAACGATGATCCATATAGCTTGGAACGGCCATCGTATAGTTATATACGAACTCGAAGAAGTTATTTCAGTCAAGGATAGCCACAAGTTCTGAAGAAATTGAATATGATTATTCGGTTGTATCTTCTCTTTACCTTCTTTCAGGTTGCAAGAGCTCCTTGTATTGGGAGAATACACCTATTACGCTTATTGGATAGTCTTCTTCCAAACCTTAGACTGGTGCCGATAGGTAGAGAAGGAAGAAAATCAATTATCCTAAATGCGATGTACAGAAGGTAAGATGTAAAGACATATAAATGGATTGAAGTGAGGGAAAAGAAAATTGTGACTACTATCATGAATCTGGATAATGGAAAAGGCATTACTAGGAATACCTGACCACCCCCTATGAAACATTTTCATGTTTCAGTATTTCTGTGTACTTGTAAAAGAAAACGGTTTTCCCAATCAATTCTGACTCCAGGGTATGTATTTACGAGATTTGGATCTCACATCTCTATGTTGTTACAAATGATGAGCAGGAGTTGTATATTGGGAAATGGGCGATTTGATCCTCAGTATCGGAATTCGTTGCAATTGGTGATATTGGATTAAATCGCCTTGTTTTGCCTAACGGTAAATTTTTGGTCTCGAATAACCGTTGTTATGCACCAAATTTTAAAATAAAATATATGTACTTTTATTTATAAAGTGTGAGATACATTTTGAAAATTTTTGTTATAAACATTTACCTTTATCAGTTGGGGATAAGGTAAGGTGCTTTGAATAACGGTGTAAGACATTCTCGACCAAAATACAGTTTTCAATTTACAAAACATAGAATATGAGTTGGTATACTCTTGGGACTTATACATGAAAATGTATGTTGTCCATTGTCTTCCAGGAAAAGGGGTTGGTACTCTTGCTTCATTCAGGTTTACCTATGAGTTCTCTGGTTTTAGACACGCATTCGTTGTAATGCAAGGTCAAAGATTTGAAGAAGTTTATAGGTATAAGCATAAAGTAGAGAACCATACGTTGGAAGTATCAGGATTCTTCGAGGTGATCAAAGATATAGATACTTATACTAGGTGTTCCATCATAATATTGAAAACTTGATTCTCTCACAGGTTACTCATCCGTGTATGTGCTCCTTGATGAGTGATGTTGTATTGCCCTTTTTCCATCAGGTGATATGCACTGAAAACAGCTGCATAATTTTTGAATCTGGTTTCCATCTAAATTAGTGCATTGATTCTATATGGATATAGAATGGTTACATATTTTAAGGTTGTTAAGATATTGAGTTATCTAGTTTCTGTTTAAAAGCAGAATCCGGACAAATTCAAGACACGCTTCAGTAATGGCGGTTTGTGGGTTATCCTAAGCATTCGTTAGGATTTTGCTTTTACCATTTTCAAGATCAATAGTTACATTGTTCTTGACTCGCCGCCTTTTCATAAAAGGAATTTTTTTGCAAAAGAAATTAGTGGAAGTATAGTAGAATTGGAAGTGATTCCAGAACCACAAACGGTTACCGAAAATTTAGTAGAACCTAAGGATTAATTGGACTTGACAAACTATTAGCCACTCCACAGATTTTAGTAGGTGGCCTCGGACACCCGAGGGATACTTCGGTTTTCTCGTAGATGGTGACAAAGAGGTCAGCATCATGGTGATGATAGCCCTACTAGTTATCAGTAAGTCATAGGAAGTGGTATCTTCCAAGTGATCAGATACTTCATATCCAAGATAGACTCCACGCACTTCAGCAAATCATGGATTTTAGACTCTGCTGGGTGCTCCTGAAAGGTTAAAACCCATGAGGTGTAAGTAGATCTTTCGAGATCTGTGCAGATAGAAAGGTACCAACCTAATAAGGCTAAACATGTTGTAAAGAGTTTTCATAAAATATCCGTTGTGGATTGTGATGAGACTTTTACTTCAGTGTCTATGCTGAAGTCCATACGGATATGACTTGGCACTGCTGTTCTCCCTACTTATTATCAGCAGGTCATAGGAAGTGGTAACTTCCAGGTGACCAGATACTTCATATCTAAGATGGACTCCATCCACTTCAGCAAATTATAGATTTTAGACTTTGCTGGGTGTTCCTGAAGGGGTGAAGCCCATTAGGAGCAAGTAAATCATCCGGGATCTGTGCAGGTGGAAAGATACTAACCTAATAAGACTAGACTTATTGTAAAGAGTTTTCATCAAATACCCGTTGTGGATTGTGATGTGACTTTTACTTCAGTATCTATGTTGAAGTCCATATGGATATGATTTGGCGCTGATGCAGTTCATGGCTATAATATCTGGCAGGTGGATGACTATAACGTCTTTCCAATTAGGAATTTGGAAGTGCATGTATATATGACTCTGCTAGAGGGTTATTGTAATCAGTAAGAGAAGCGGAAGCTGTGCAAGTTGCTTATGTCTATTAATAGACTAAAGCATGGACAGCGAAGACGGATCATTTGTTTTGATGTGACAGTCAAGGTGATTGATTTCATCAAAACAATAGATGAACCTAGTAAGAAGGGTGTAGAGATACCTGTCCAGGGATTTGGATGATATACTCCAGATAGGAAGTGGTGTTTCTATATTACAATCGGTTAAATTTTGGTTGTCACATAGTGTTTTCTCCACGTTGGATATGGATAGTATATCACGAATTCTGGTGACTAGATCTAGATTTGGGAAGTTTCCCAAATCGGGTACTTAGAAAACATTCTAAAAGTATTTTAGAATGGACGACTCCTAGCGTGGTAGTGTACCCGCAGTTGATGGAGTCAATCTCTCTAAAGAGATGTCTAGACTGATGAAGAGAGGGACTTGCATGAATGATATATCATTTGCTTAGGCAATTGAGTCAAGCATGCAATGTCTTGTACAAAACCAGATAGATAATATATCAGGGATTCTGGTTTTAGATCTAGATTTGGGAAGTTCCCGAATCAAGTACTTAGACAACATTCTAAAAGTATTTTTTAGAATGGATGACTCCTGGCGTGGTGGTGTACCCGTAGATGATGGAGTCACCCTCTCTAAAAGGGATGTCTTGTAAATGACATATCACTTGCTTAGGCAATAGATTCAATCATGCAAAGTCTTAGCAACACCAGATATTGCTTTTGCACTAATTGCAACAAGCATATATTAATCCAATTCTCAAGAAATAAAGGGAAGCAGTAAAGAAGATAAGTGGATGTTCTTGATATAAGATAACGGCAGCCTCCTTTGGAAGGCGGTTATCGGTTCAAGCTTCTATGGTGACCTGGATGACAGAGATGCAGTCAGAGTTTTATGTTTAGCCTCTTCTGAGGACCAGTGTATTGGATAGTGTTCCAATAGGGATACTGAATTAATCATGGTGCAGGATACTGGTTATAACTCAACAGAGGATACAGCCCAAGAAGTTTGTTGGATAGAGTTGTTCATTTATAAAATTGGTCCTATCAAGTATCCAAACAACTTCTTAAGGCGGAGTATCGCTCATTTTAGGAGATTGTTGATCTTCGCAAAGTTGAGATATAGGGAGATGAAGTTGGAACATTGTAGCGGATCCACCCACTGAGACTATTTCTCGTACAAATTAAGTTTAACAAATATGGTTTGTGAAACAGATAAGTAGAAAAGTTGTGTATTCGGTAGCACACGAGTTATGGGTATGCGATACCGTAATAATTGGCCTTAAGTGCAAGTGGGAGATTATTGGATATAGTGCCCTCAAGGCAATTATTGTAATTGCAAGTAAGCGATTATGATAATTGAGGGAGGACATATACAGTTATAACAGTCTTACTCGAGATGATAGTATGCTATCTGGTTTGTCTTCATCATTGATGAAGCTCATAGAATTGTTTCTTGAGAACCAGCATTATGATAGCGGTCATATATATGGGAGCTGGGTTGTCTATAAGCACATCCTTAAATGTCCCAAGTCATGGGAGATCGAGACTAGGCATCGCTATTCTGGAGTAAACTAGTGTATACGCTTCTAGACCCCGACAAGAGGCGGTGGCTGGTCTCACAAACCATTGGTGTTGTGTCACCTAAGATAGTAAACAGGTGCTCACTGGAGGTAAGTACACCGGACGGACTCACCGAGAACTTCGAGATGGTATTATATCTATCGTCGGAAGGAAATTCTCAGGTAGCATGAGTACAGGTGTAACAACCCTAATTTTCCTATAGAAAATTTTTCAAATATTTTTTCCAAAATCCATAAAAGGGTATTTTAGCCTGAGCACAAGATATAAGTAATTATTTTTCTTTTTAATTACAAGTTAAAAGAATGTAACAACTCCATTTGTAGTGTATAAAAATTTGCTTGAAAATTAATGTATACTTAGGGTATTTACATTTTCTGTAACTACTTTAAGTAATTAAATAACTCCATAATTACAAGAAGGAGCTTGTAGCTCATTGGTAATATTTATTTTTAATATTACCAAGCCACCAGAGTTCAAATCCCATGCCCCACATTATTTTTAATATTTATTTTGTTTTAAATTTTATAGAAGCCAACAGTCAACACGTGATAACTCCAGAATTTTTCACTACACATGAACAACTAAATATACCAGAGGCTACACCAGACGACCCCCACCTCCCTTACCTCCGACTCGGACGGCGGACCGGCCGACTCGTGCCGGCGCCGCCGGCCGGATGTCCGAGTCCCCAACATCAAAGTTGGGGGGCTCTTCATCTTCTAAACTCCCCTGTACACTTCATTTTCCTAGATCGGTTCCAGAAAGGTCATAAAGCAATATTTACTCTATTTTATTATAATTTATCACATTATTTTTACATTTTTTCAATTTAACTCTTCATCTACCCTAACCCTAGCCTAACCCTATAAATACCACCCCTACCCTCTACCCTCTCACCTCTAACTCTGAGCCAACTCTCAAAATTTCTCAAGAAATCTTGTGTACTTTGAAATCGAGCACGAAGCGAAGCTACGGCGAATTTTCCGGCGAACTTCCGACGATCATTTTAGGAGCTCCCGGTGACGAAGCGACGCACCGGCGACTCCTCCCGTTCTATCTCTTTCTCCTAGTTGTCGAAAACCCATAAGTTCCCATTTTCTATCTCTCTTTTCTATTCAAAAAATACGGATTTACAAAACCCGACGGAATCGGAACAAATCCGATTTCCGATTCGGTTTCTTCATAAAACTTCACTTCTCGTTAATACAATTATGCTTAAACTCCCACATGTTGACTATTAAACACTAATTAACCAAATTGATCAAGTTTCATTTCATAAAATGAAGACTATTTCAATTTATCGTATTTTTCACTTAAATACCACATTGTTTCAATTCTACATTTATCTCCATTAAACTTGCTATACCTTTAAGTAGACCACGAGGTAACGACCTACCTCCTCACACACTCATATGCATCATAACACGATACCCTCGAGAACTTAGAATACGGGAAAACAAACATTTTCATTTAAATACCCTTTACTTAATAAAGTCATTTCTAAAAGATTTAGTATTGATACATCTTTATAAATAAATACCACTTATTATGAAAATAAGATAAGGTTGTGGGCATCAGTCGTTTATCTAAACCTGACTTTATGATGTCTAGGCTAAGCAAGTGAGAAAGGTAACATTAAAAGGCCCGTCTCACGGTGATTCGTGAGCGGATCCCTCCTTTCTTCACTTGTACTTACCTGACCACAATTGGCGGTGAAGAGGCGATTTAAGGTATCTCACAACTTGTCGTTTTGGACCAGTTAGGAGCAGTCTAGTTGACTTAGGAGACCCTGGAACATAGAATACGGAAAACGACACTTTTTCATTTAAATACCATAATTGATAAAACCGTTTTCCTTAATGATTTAGTATTTATACAAATCTTTATAAAGCGTCGCTACAACCCATTTTGGGGAACCCGTTCAGGATGGTGCAGATTATCGCACATCCTCGGGCTTAGTAGTGCAAGATTCAGACCTCCGCAAGGAGCATTCGGTCTCGATAGATTTAAATATGACATCTTAAGAAAAACGAGATTTCTAGAATATTATATATATACTAAAATTTATTTTCATATAAATATATGTATATGTAATTCAAAAATATCTAATTTGAATTATTATAAATATTCTATCTTTTTCTAAAAATGTCACAAGAATTAGTTTATACTAAAATACCATGAATTCCATATAATCAATATTACAAATAAATACCATTTAATATGGAATTAGGATATTTTCACTAGAAATATCACAATATAAAATCTACATTCATTACAACTCTAAAGACGATTAATAAATACTTGGGGTGTATTTTGAAAACTATATAAAACTATTTTTACATAAAAACCCCTCAAGTCTATAAATTATCCTAAGGACCCTAGTAAACATAGGTTTAAGCAGGACCAATCTCTTGAGCCTCAGGGAGCCGGAGAAGTGGGTGCTTGCCTAACTAAGGTAGACAACTTAACAACGGTGTTATCAATATGGTAATCGTCTTTGAAAAAGACATGAAAAGTTACCGATAACATCAAAACAATCAGGACTTCAATTTGCTTTGCTGATTGTCTGACTCAGTTTGAGTCACAGTATAATCTGACTTGAATATGATTCAAGTACAATTTACAATCTACAATCTACAATTTACAATATTACAATTCAACATGAATCCATGAATCCATTATTCAATCTATCAACTTGACTGAACCGAACCATGGATATAAATTCCATTTACATGATTATACAGTTACATCCATGATTCTACAGTTACATACATGATTCTCCAGTTACATCCGTTTACTGATATCATGGTTTCGGTCGGTCAATCAATTATACAATCTATACAGTTTACAATACAATACAACAATACAATCAAGATATCGTGGGGTTTAAGGGGTAGACTGGTACAGAATATGTTAAAGGTGGCACGAGGTGGTCACTTAAGACGTAATTACATCCATGTCGTTGTTCCGTGGTATTATCGACGGAGCCTTGTACTACGGGTTACCAAAGTCCCCGGTGTAAGTGGGACTCCTCTCGTATACACTGGCATCTTCTGTACCAAGCTGCAAACCACAGCGTTAACACAATATTACAATAATATAATACAACTTTAAAAGATACTTTCTTATTCTGTCTATCTACTTTCCTCTTCTCTTTGGGACTTACCGAGCGATCTGTTCGCTGACGACATTCTCCTTCTTTCTTCTTTGAATGTTGTTAGGTGATCTGGACACGTCAGAGATCGAGCCTACTGCTGAAGGCTTGAATCAGTTTGCTGAAGACCCAGAGCTTTAGTTTTATTGTACACATTTCCTTTCAGTACTTTACATTCATGTTATGCCATTGTTTAGGCATCGTTTTTATTTCAGTTGTATTTATTTTTCATGCATTGTACAAAAGAATGTTAATAAATAAAGTTGTTGTTCAGTTTATATCTCTTGTCTCTTGTGCTTACTTTTATATTGCTTAGATACATTTAGCGTATTTACTTCACAGTAAATACGTAGCGGACCAGTCGTGTCCCCTTCGCCGTACACCGGGAAGCGGGGCGTGACAACAGGTTAGTCCTTTGACCTGAAATCGTCATTTTTCTCGTTTGAGTTCCCACTATACTTTGATTACTACCCTACCACGGCTCAAAAATGTCATCCAAACAGGTTTTAGTTGGGTACAGTCCCGAGCCACATGGAGGAAGTGGTCGATTGTCAGGGATTCGTTTCTCCTGGTATTAGGAGTCGATGTTGTGTTGTTCAGTTGGCTATCACCAGAAATCCATGGCCACGGTGGATGAGATTTACTGATAGTTGATCAGTAGTATCTCTATTGGTGATGAGCTTGACTCAGACGTGACTTATCGGGTTAGTAGGGGTCTGACGTTATCCACCCCCTAGACCCGATATGCAATACTCTTTGACGAAGAGACCGGACTGTACGGAGATTGTCACATTCAGGCTATGTTGGGTAAGGACGTACTTGATTATCGACCCCCTTTTCGGCAAGTACATGGGTAGCCGTTACGTATAGCTAGTCTCGCTGACGTGCTTGTAGTTAAACACGCTGCCAGTGTATTGTCGAGTCTTTAGAGTTATACACAGAGGGTTTTTCCGGTTCAGGTGATAAATGTAGGAACCATATATTGGTACGTGTAGGGGTCCGATTAAATACGTATACAGGATACACGGACTTTAATCGGACAGTTGATAATACTAGCCGGCTTAGGATTAAGCCGGATTATTAAATCAGGTTTTGATTTAATAATTTATGTATGTGTTTTGATACATATATTCTAGTATTTGTTGGATATAGTGCCCTCAAGGCAATTATTATAATTGCAAGTAGGCGATTTTGATAATTGAAGAAGGACTTATACAAGTATAACAGTCTTACTCGAGATGATAGTATGCTATCTGGTTTGTCTTCATCATTGATGAAGCCCATAGGATTGTTGCTTGACAACCAGCATTGTGATGGCGATCATATATGTGGGTGCTGGGTTATCCATAAGCACATCCTTAAATGTCACTAGTCGTAAGTGTATCGAGACTGGGCATCGATATTCCTGAGTAGACTAGTGTATACGTTTCTAGACCACGACAAGGGGCGGTGGCCGGTCTCACAAGCCATTGGTGTTGTGCCACCTAAGATGGTATACAGGTGCTCATTGGAGGTGAGTACACCGGACAGACTCGTCAAGAACTTCTAGATGTTATTATATCTATTGTCAGATGGAAGTTCTCAGGCGGCATGAGTACATGTTAGTCCTTTGACCTTAAATTGCCATTTGTCTCGTGTGAGTTCCCACTGTACTTTGATTACTACCTAACCACAGCTCAAAGGAGACGTGCAAACAGATTTTAGTTGGGTACAGTCCCGAGCCACATGGATGTAGTGGTCGATTGTCAGGAATTCGTCTCCTAGTATTAGGAGTCAATGTCGCGATGTGTTTAGTTGGGTATCACCAGACATCTGTAGCCACGGTGGATGAGATTTACTAATAGTTGATCAGTAGTATCTCTGTTGGTGATGGGCTTGACTCAGACACGACTTATCGGGTTAGTTGGGGTCTGACGTTATCTACCCCCTAGACCCGATATGCGATACTCTTTGATGAAGAGACCAGACTGTATGGAGATTGTCACATTCAGGCTCAGTAGGGTAAGAACATATTTGATTGTAGACCCCCTTTCGGCAAGTTCCTGGGTAGCCTTTACGTACAGCTAGTGCCGCTGGCGTGCTTGTGGTTAAACCCGCTGCCCGCGTATTGTCGAGTCTTTAGAGTCCCATACAGAGGGTTTTCTCGGTTCAGGATAGGAGTTGCACGTTGGTACGTGCAAGGGTCCGATTAAATGCATGTATGAGATACACGGATTTTAATCGGACTGTTGATGTTATTAGCCGGCTTAGGGTTAAACCGGATTATTAAATCATGTTTTGATTTAATAATTTATATATATATATATATATATATATATGTATGTATGTATTTTGGTATTATTGTTCACTATTCATTTTCTCTCTTTGGTGCTATCCGTATTTTTATACGGATACACGTATATGTTGCGATACATATACTGGGTGAAGTATTCCGTATTTATACGGGAATACTTCTAGAAGATGGATACCTCATATTTGTTTTTCTATTTAGGAAATCAAATGGAAAATGAGGTGGAGGTGAGGTGACATGAAGCATGTGTGAACATGTAGAGAGGTATGACTATGGTTTTAATGTTGATCATTTATTGATGTGCATTTATTGAACCATGGTTAATGATGGTATCCATCTTTTCTACACTTGCTTTTGGATCATGATTCCACAATTCTTGAGTTGATGCTTCATGGCTCAAGACTTAGCCATTTTCCTCACCTCTCTTCGCCGTCTTCACCTTGCTCTTTCTTGAGCATGGTTATGAGAGAAAAGTTTAGTGAAAAAATTCCTACATCACCCACCATCCATCCTTAGCAAGTTTGGATCGTCGGTCGGAGCATCTTCCGGTTTCCCTCGGGTGGATCTTCTTCGGCGAGGGTGGTCAAATTTTAAGCGCGATCCCGGTGGCTACGAGCTTGGAGAGGTCTTCCACGATTGGGTGGACACGTGTCGAAGGTTGTAATTTCTGCACCCTTGCATTTCTAGTTTGCTGGTTTAAGGTTTTGGATCGATTTCTTGGGTTACGGATGTTTGACGCTCGTGTAAATATTTTGTTTTCGCTTCCGCCTCGACCACGCCTCCGCGGCACGGGCACCAAACCCCAACGGTATTATTGTTCACTATTTATTTTCTCTCTTTGGTGCTTTCCGTATTTTTATACGCATACGCGTATATGTAGTGATACGTATACCGGGTGAGGTATTCCGTATTTATACGGGAATGCTTCTAGAAGAAGGACATCTCATATTTGATTTTCTTTTTAGAAAATTAAATGGAAATCAGGTGGAAAGGAGGTGGCATGAAGCATGGTGTTAAACATGTAGAAGGGTATGGCTTTGCTTTTAAAAATAATAAAATCACTCGTGTGCACTATTGATGTATGGTTGTTAAAAAGCAAAACCATTCATTTCTTTACACTTGATACTTCATTACATTTTCTTCTTGAGTTGTTTCATGGTTGCTAGTGTTAGCAACCATCCTCCTCATCTCCTTCTCATTCTTCTTCTTCTTGCTCACTTGAGCTTGAGTATAAGAGAGAAAAGGTTTAGTGAAATATTCCTACATCACCGACCATCCACACCTAGCAAGTTTGGACATCGGTTAGAACTTCTTCCGGTTTCCTTCGGGTGGATCGTCTTTAGTGAGGGTGGTCGATTTTCAAGTCTGTTCCCGACGTCTACGAGCTTGGAGGAGTCTTCCACAATTGGGTGGACAGGCGACAAAAGTTGTATTTTCTCAACCCTTGTATTTCTAGTTAGCTAGTTTAGGTTTTTGGATCGTATCCTGGGTTTTACGGGTGTTTGGTGCTTGTGTAAATTTTTTTTCGCTTCTGCCTCGGCCGCGGTCTCCGCGGCACGGGCACCGAACCCTAACAATATTTAGGATAGTGTTATGTTAGATAACTTAGTTTATAACTTAGTATATAGTCTGTATCTAGTAGAATATATGTATATGTGGATATATAGTTATGTGATTATTGTGATATGCGTACACGACTATAGATCCATACAATATCGTTTGGGATATTTTTACGATGAGGATAGATTGCCGGATACTGCGGATATATATTGACTTGCAGAGTCTTGCTATACGATACGTTTCCTACCTTTAAATGGCAATATTAAAGATGTACTACAAATTTCAAATGAATATCTATTTCAAAAATATCGTAGCCTCCTTATTTATAAAACAACATTTCGTTCTATTTTAAACTATAACGGTATAGCTCATGAAAGTTAGCTACGTTTAACGATTAATCAACGTTACGATTAGGATAACCTTTTTATACGCTTGTGTTTCGATTCCTATTATATATACTAGTTGCGGAATTATTCTTATACGAACACACTGATAGAATACTGCACAACTACCAATGATTGCTATGTTGCACAAATCACAGACGCGTATGTTACACTACACCTCATTGGTACTGCCATAACACCGTAGGATTTCCACGCTTATTATCGTTAATGTTATTATATGAATGCAATGATTGACATATTCATGTGATAGTGATGTTCGAACACCTTTAATAGAACACTTGCACAAATACTAATGATTGCCATGTGACACAAGCACAGACACATATGCTACACTACACATCATTAGTATTGCCATCACACAGTAGAACTCCCATGTTTACTCATGTTCTAGATATCCATGATTGATGTGATGATACATATAATGATTTTGTTATACGAATACCATCGTTATGGATATTCGTATATGATTGTTGCCAATGTGGCAAAGATTATATACGCGTTACGTTTTTATGAACTCGAGACAGATTATATATGTGTTCTTCGGAACTTGTTGTTTTCCATAGATTTGAGAAGCCGCGGTGAGATTTATAAAACTTGTGAATATTTTTAAATGCGGTTTTTTCGTGATATGATAATTTAGCGTCCACCATGAGTTTTTGTTTTTATGATGAGATATTCGAATCAAGAGAGGGGTTAACCGATTACGGGTACTTGGTGTACCCGATACGACACCGAGAGGAAGGAAGATCGTAGGGAGGTACAATGAGCCTAGCGAAGTGGATCAATACTAGAGTGAGTATTAGAGCACGACGGATATCTGGGAGATACCAACCGTGGCTGTTGATATCAGGAGAGGACCAGTCTGACGAGATGGTACCTATGATATCTGGATTTACATGTCGGTGATAGACACGAGATTTATGAGATTTTGAATGTCGATGCTGGACACTCATTGTAGGGTTTCTAGGCACGCGCACAAGGGTCTACGAGGCATCAACCATGCCCGATTTAAATTTTAGCCGAGCCGAACAACCCGTAACAAGATCTTTAAACTAGGGTTTAGGCGAAAACATGCATGTTAAACTCTTTAACACTAAGTGAGAGGGATTACAACCTTTGTAGATCCGGTCCTTCACTTCTTAAGCTCCGTGTTGAGTTCCCTTCGCTGCGATCATCGTGTTCTGGACTCTCGAGAGGCTTCACGAAGAGAATGAAGCAACCTTGCTTCCGATCTTCGATAACATAGATGATCTACCTTGAAGTTTCGTTAACACAAGCTATCACTCATGAAATGATGTGAACACCCTCATCTAAATGGCAAGGATAGATGAGGATGATAAAGTAGGATTTTTGCTCTCATTTATAATCTTTTTCTCACTCACTTTCATCACAAAAGAAAGCTTTTTCAAGAAGGAACTCAAGGAAGAAGAAGATGAATGAAGATGATAACTTAATCCTTTTGTGATGAACAATGAATTATTGTAGTGGTTACAAATCTAACCAAGGGTTAAGCATGAAAGAGTTAACCCTTGTAGAGAGTTAACTAGAGTTAATGGTTTGGATTGGGTTAACATAATATCTCAAAAAAATATCAAACAACCACAAAGTCAAAGCTTCATGAATCTTCATGGAAGCTTCATGCAAAAGCTAACCCTAATCCAAACCCTAACTAAGTTTAAACCCAAATCGATTGTTAAATTTGTAACCCTAACATGTTACAATATTATATATCACATATACAATATATTTTGTAACAATAGAAAATAATACAATTAACATATATCGCATATATATCAATGTATTATCCCGTGAGAAAATGAATCATTTAGTGGGCTAATATTAGTTAATGTAATTTAATATATCATATATATTATTATACATTAAATTATCGAATCAACACTTGATCCGACAATCCGGCTATATCGCATATAACAGTTGGTTGGTTTGATACCAGTCGTCAGTGAACAGTTCCCAGGTGACATGAGTACAGCGTAGTCCGCAGACTTGACACTGCTACTTCACCTCGAGTGTGTCCCACTGTTCTTAGATTGCTACCCTACCACGGCTCAAAGGAGTCGTGCAAACAGGTAGCAGTTGGGTGCAGTCCCGAGCACTTGGAGGCAGTGGCGGTTAGACAGGATTCGTCCCTCCCGGTATTGGGAGTAGATATCGTGCTGTGTCAGAGAGCCATTACGCAAAGTCCCTGGCCAGGGCAAGCGAGATTTGCTGGTAGGTTCCAGTAGTTTCTCAGGGTGTAATGGGCTCCCTCCGACACGACTTATACCGCTATTAGGGGACTGACGCTTGCCGCCCCCTAGGCCCGATATGCGATAGTCTTGGACGAACGGACCGGACTGTATGGAGATTGTCACATCAGACTCAGTAGGAGTTCGGATGGGTTTCCTCATCGGCCTTCTTATCGACAACTACCTGGGGACCGTTACGTACAGCTAGTGCCGCTTGCTGTCTGTGGTTAAACCCACTGCCAGCGTAGTAGTCGAGTCTCTAGAGTCCCACACAGAGAGTTTCCTACTCCAGGCGAAACGATATAGAGGTCGTATGGTTTTACGACAAGGGTTCGGACACATACGTGCGTTTACGCGCGTACGACTTTCGGACAGTTTTTACCAGTCGGCTTTGGTTTAAGCCAGTTACTGGTATCCGGTTATTGGATTTTTACAGTCTAAAGTTTTTCCGTATTTTTGCGGATTGGAGGGGCGTTCTCGTAATTGTACGAGAAGCTTCTAGAAGATGGTGACTAAGGAGGGTTATGTGTCATTTGCATTAAATGAGTTTAGTGAGTCATGAGGGTGATTCATGCATATCATTAATGCATGATAAATGCTTAATGAGTCATGCTAATGAATCACCATTAGATATTTGTGAAGCATGCTTATTCATCACTTATTTTCTTTTGTTGATAAAAGAGAATGCTTCATTTATATTATGATAACTTACTATTCTCATTTCATAATAATTATCATCTTCTCTCTCCTCAAGCTCTCATCTCCAAACCCTAATCCTTACACCTCATGAGTTGAGATCAAAGGATTAGAAAGACTAATCAATCCATAACCATCACTCTATCTCAATCTATCTTCTTTGATTAGCAATCCAAGAAGGTTAGTTGCCTCAAGTTTAGAGGCTAAGCTTGGAGTTTTGCTCTCGGGTGGATCGTCTACTACTTCGAGAAGGCCGAGGAGAACAAGGAGTTCATAAAGACGAAGGAGTTGGTTCATTAGGTATAATCCCTAAACACAGTAGTTTAGAAACACTTTGTGTTTGGTTGTTTATAGTTTAGCTTCGATTCAAGCGGTTAGTCGATGTTCGTTCACTAAACAAGTTCGTTTTTGAAAATTCCGCCTCCCCACAAGTACTGGGGTGTACTACATCGACTTACAACTCCCGTACAGTCCGGTCTCGTCGTCTGATATGTCACATATCTCGCCTAGGGGTGGTAAACGTCAGACCCCAGTAGCTCAATAAGTCGTGTCGATTTGAGGTCTATAACAGTTTGAGAAATTACTGATAACACTTACCAGTAAATCTCAGCAACCATGGCCAGGGATTTCTGGTTATAGCCAATCAAACACAGCGCAACATCAACTCCTTATACCGGGAGAGACGAATCCCCTCCTATCGCTCATTGCCTCTATGTGATACGGGACTGTACCCAAAATCCACTTTTTTGCATGCCCTCTTGGACGTGGTATGATGGAAATCAAAGCACAGTGTGAATCATACAAGACTCTATGACGATCTCGGGTCAACAGACTACTCTGTACCGGTGTCACCGGAGAACTGCCATCTGACGTAAGGTATAATACCATCTGGGAGTTCTCGGCGAGTCCGTCCAGTGTACCCAGTCTCAATGAGCACCCGTACACCATCCTTGATGTCAAACACCAATGGATATGGGATCATCCATCGCCCATCATATGGGTCAAGATGCGTATACGCTAGTCTACTCTGGTGCATCGATACCCTGTCTCGATACACCCTCGACTAGGAACAGTTATAGGATGTACTCGTCGACTACCGTGGCCCCACTAGTATGATCTCATCATAGTCCCAGTAGTCGAGTACATATCCTAAGGGCTTTATCAACATGTAACATAGAGACAATCAGAGTACATGTTAAGATAAAGTACAACCAGATAGCATACTATCATGTCGAGCAAGAAAGTCCTCCCTATATATGTCCAAGCATCCATTACAATATACATCGTATGTACAGTAATGGCCTCTAGGGCATACATATAACTAACAATCTCCCACTTGCACTAGGGCCATCTGTTGTGGTATCACATACCCAACAATTAGCTGTGGTCGAAGTATCTCATACTCAACCATCCCATAAAAGTCTCTACTGGGAAAAAGGCCTTTGTGGGTGGATCCGCGTTGTTGTCCTCTGTGTCTACTCTCCTAACCTCGATCTTCCTGGAGATCAACCATCTCCATGATCAGGTGATACTGCCTAAGAATTATATCTGGATTTCTGATGGGACGGTAGTTCCTTGGCTAAAGCGCCAACTCCATTGTCGCACAATGGTAGAAACGAAGTTCATCTCATGAACTTATATATATCCAGACTGCCTCTTTGGTAGTATCCTTAGTAACGATGTATCTTGCCTTTAATCGTCTAGTAAGTCACGGTATCTAGCTTGGAACTCTTCCAACATACCGTCCCTCCACTGAGGGTAAAGACAATGCCTGCGATTGACATTCAGTCGTCCTTATCACCCTTGAACCTTTCCAGTGATTCTCCCCGGGATCGACTGATACCATCTCACTATAATTAGTGAGTATCCTAACATCCAATTAGATCTATCTCATAGATCCAAAATCCAGGATTCAGGAGGTATCACTATGATCCTATATAGAGAATCCTTATGATAAGCGGAGATTGACCGAGCGTAGCATAGGAAACTCCTTCCCTATCAAGAGTATGCCATCCACGTACTCTACGAGGATCACCACCATACTCCCTACTACCTTTTTGTATATACAAGGTTCATCTACCATTTTGATGAAGTCAAACTCTTTGACTACCACATCAAAACAGATGTTCCAACTCCGCGATGCCTGTTTTATCACATAAAACATCTTGCACACGTTTCCGCTGCTCCCACTGTCTACGAAGCCCTCTGGCTGTGTACTTATAGACGCTCTCTTCAAAATCATCATTTTAGAAAAGTAGTCATGACACTCAACCACCAGATATCGTAGTCAGGTATGTAGCTGTGGCAAGTAAGATCTGGATGGACTTAAGCATAGCTTTGAAAGTCTCAACTTTTCCATGTATACCAAGTAATCTTCTCAAGATATACTTGCTCCTGATAGGGATTTAACCCTTCAGATAAAGCAACCAAAGTCCATACTTTGTTTGTGTATAAGGATTCCATCTCAGATCGATAAGCATCCAGCCATTCTTACAGAGTCCCACTCCTGATAGCCTGCTCGAAACTAGTTGGGTCATCATCTCATGATGCAATCCTCGCTCCCACTGTCATAGAGAAACCGAAGTATCTCTCAGGTGGGTGAGTAACCCTACTAGATCGGCGGAGAGGCTGAGGTTCGTTGGAAACTATTGAATCCTTTGGTTCTACCAAATCAGCTGCAGTTTGTATAGCCGGAACCTTTCCAGTTCTACATAACAGACCTTGCCTTGAACTTTTCCGGATTTTGATTTTAGACATAGGCCGGACAACTCCAAATCTTAACAAACTTAAGATATGGGCTCTTTTCATATCACATATGAAGTGGTAGGCAACTAATTTGATTTGAACCCTATTCAATAGGTATGCAGCTTCTCAAGTGCATAACTCCCAAAAGGAAATAGGAAACTCAGTAGTACTCATCATAGAGCACACCATATCACATAGGGTGCTATTGCTCCGCCCCGATACACCGACGTGCTGTGGTGTATGCGGAGGAGTAATGCTGAGAGAGAATCTCATTCTCCTTTAGAATAATCCAGGAATTCCGTGCTCAAGTATTCCTCCTTGATCTCATCAAATGACATAATACTTATACCCGTTTTTGGTTCTCTACTTCTAACTTATATTCCGTGAATATCTCAAAAGTTTCGGACTTGTGTTTCAACAGGAACATATGTCTGAATCTTGAGAGATCATCAGAGAATGTAATGAAGTACAAAGAACTGGTCTTGGCATGTGTAGACGGGAGACTTTCATACATCAGCATGTATCAATCCCAAGAGTTTACTAACTCTTTCTCTGTTTCCAATAAACAGAGCTGTGGTCATCTTATCTTTGTGACATGACCGGAAAGTTTCACAAGATGTAAATTCAAACAAATTTAAATATGCATCTTAATGTAACATCAGCTAGTCGGGTCGCATTGATATGACCTAGTCTACAATGCCTCAAAAAGGATTCGTTCATTTCTGAACTCTTCCTCGCGTGTGTGTTCCGTATACTAAGAACTGTAGTTTGATTTAGAACGTCTATGCTTTTAGATAACGTGCATGAACCGTTCAACTCTTGATATATGAAATGTTCAAAACATTATCCAACAATACAAAATTATATCCTTTCTTTACTAATAAAGAGACTGATATGATGTTGTATATCAGGTTCGGTATCTAATAACATTTGTTCAGAATCAATGTATTCTGGTAATACAGGGTGATAGTGACCAACAGACTTGGCTGCAACACTTGCACCGTTTCTATCTCATGAAACTTATCACCCGTTCTCAGTTCTCTACCTATCTGTAGCCCATGTAACAGATTACAATGCGGGATCCTGATCCGGTATCACATACCCAGGACGTAAAGGGTACTGAGAAACAGTTCTCTGTAATGAACACACCCGAAGATGATGCATCAACATGCACTTTCTTCGTTTGGGCGGCACGGGAAATCTGGTATTCCCCAATTTCCTGCTCTGTTTTATAACATTTATAAGTTGGAGCGGGACCAACGTTCCCCATCTCAGTATAACATGCGGGTTCGGTCAATACATCCGTATTATTATCTTGATTAAGGCGTGATATGGTCGCTACCTGGAGAGCGAGAGAAGAAAACACTAAGTGTATGCTCTTGCAAGATTAGATTGGTTATCTAATATATCTAATCAGGATGTCTCTCACTGTTTTAATCAAATCTTCCTTCAAACCCTAAAAGGAAAGACTAGCCGGGATTAATTACATGCTACAAGTTCGCCAATCTTTCAGCCAGGCCAGTGTCGGTACTTTGAGGGAGGTTCCCCGTGCTTTCTCACGGACCTAATTAAAGTAAACCTCGTTTTCCCAGAGGCGTAACCACGTTAACACCTTTCTAGACACCTACTTGATCGACTAATTGTAATGTGTAAAACTCTCCTAGGAGTAACTCTTACTCGCAGCGGGTATCGGGATCCAACTATCTCATAGAAGGTGTGCAATCTCATTGCAAATTTCAACACTTGAAATTCCCGAGAATTTTTTTTACCCCTAGCGTCCTATGACCTTGATGGAGGCCAAACTACCCATAGTCCGCTAGTCAAGTTCAACCCGTCATTTCCTGATTGAATTAAACCCACCCGCACGACCCTTGACGGAGGCCAAACAATGCCGTACGAATACCCTAATCCAATCGCATCACATGCTAGAAGATAAGCATTAGTTAGCTACCGTACACTACGCCTTGACGGAGGCCAAACTACCGCAGCACGAATACTAACTAGTACTTATCTGAAATGACGGAGGGCTACGACAGGTTTTTAAGAAAACCTTTTGCGTAATGAACTTGATATCGTTGTAGAATCGAGTGATTTTAAGTGGAGTGTTTTTGAGGCTTTTCTAGTTTTGCTAAAGGGGTCACTCCCGGTGAAGGGATCGTCGGCCCTTTTCTCATCGAATAAGGTGCAGGATATTTCATAAATATCACTATGCAAAGCAAGAACTATAGAAGCAATCAAAAGACAAACCGAGTTTATAGCATCTGCTAGTTTCACTAAAGAGGTCACTCCCGGTGAAGGGGTCTTGGCTCTTTCCTTATCGAATAAGGTGCTGGATGTTCTACAAGGAACACCGCTATGCAAAGCAAGAACTAGAGCTACCAGTTTTTAAACAAGTTTCTACAACATCTTTAGGTTTCTTTTATTTCATTAATCTCATTAATAAAGTCCCATTTTAATATGCTTCACAAGCATCATATTTGAAACGAAATCTGCAATATAACATATATCTCATATATATAATATAAACATTCGTCTCAGGCAGTAATATGATCTCATCATAGAACATTGCAGCAGAAGAACATATATGAAATATTGGATATACTAGGACGTCCGTGTTTTCAATACGAGCCTGTATAAAACACGGATTCCACGGTCGCGATGAATAGCCAAACCCACATCCCTAGACCCCTAAGAGAGCGGCAAGAAACACTGCCAATTCTAGGGTTAGGAGACCCGGTCTCGACTCCTCGAGATAGTCTCCCACTGGACCCTAGAACCCGGCTACTTGTGCTCCCCGTCTTGGGTCTACCTAATGCGGAAAAGTAAATAATATACAATGGTGACATCATCGTCAGCCCGGAAGTGCCCCAATAAAAGAATATTATATACAAATGAATTTTACATGAATGAAAAAGAAAAAACTCTCATCTCACATAAAACCCCTGGCTATTCAAAACGCGACGATCCAATATAACATATCACAGCAACACATAATATCTCATATCATCAACGTAAGCAAGTATGCGTATCCCGATTGTCATTGATGTATAGCAACGAAACCGGCGATACACCACATACTATGCTTACGGTCACAGAAAAGAAAGTGTAAAACTACAACAGTTGGAATGTGCAACCTTCTTAGACATCGCATGCCTAACCATATGAATTCCTTAGACATCGCATGCCTAACAATTATAAACCCCGCATTTTAGTCTCATTATCGAATACTCTTTTCAATATCAAGTTGGGCAATTCAACAAGATTCCCGAAATCCTGATCGAATGCTCGTCGCAAACTTTAGAAGACGGCCGCACCCCCGGATGCCGTCGACGAAGTGCACTAAGGCGGAACACCGCTGCCACGAGCACCCGAACGGATGCTTTTGGCGACGAGGTTCTCCTACAGTCACTTGGTCGGGGCTATGGGGCACGGCTGTCTATTAAGTTTACCCAGCGAGTATCCGCGTACGCTACGTGATTGCGACGGACTTTTGATCACATCAAAATTTCATGGCAACCGATCATCTGAGACTAAACTGCTATGTTTATAACATTCAAATTAGTTATCTCATAACTACTTGTGGATTCCAAATATTATATCGCATTCCAGATAAATAGACAATGTTATACTTTCCGATCGAATAATCAAACACCCAAGATTTCCCCAATAGCTCAACACTTGAGCGGAGTTCAAAAATATCCATCACATGCCACAGTACCGATGGTCCAGCCGTAGAAGGGTCAAGCCAATGCCTCACATGTGGCACGACGTACTGCCACAAACCCTAAGGTTTAGAGGCAGTTCAAGACGGTCCCATAATCGAGTTAAGGTTTGTTTCCTTCTAGAGGGTCCACCGCATTACTTGCATGACTTTACGAAAGTTTCAAACTCGAGAAAAAATCCAACTTTTGAAAATTTTCCGACAGGGGAAAAAGTGAGTTATTGATATCCGGTCGAACTTTTTAACAGTTTCTAAAATTATCCGGAAAGACTAAAAAAAGTTAAATTATCTGATAGAATCAATGAGTCCCCAATATAACCCTAGAAAACTCAACACTTGAGTGGAATTAAAAAATTCCCAGAAAAAATTGCCAAGAAAGGACCTAAGAATAAATACAAGAAATTCCAGGGACTAAGTCATAATTTTGGCCGCGGAACCGCCGCTAAACCCTTGGTTTGGCCACGGTTCCGTGGTCAAATTATTGACTTCGTGGACCGTACTTCATAGCAATTCTTAGTTTTTCCCGCTTGTTTTTATGAGCATTTTTAATTCATAAAAACCACAGTTTTGAAAAATGTACAGAGAAGGGTAAACATCGGGGTTTCGGGTTTCGATCGGACTTTAAATTTCGCTCAGACTTTGCCTAAAACTCTGGCTTGGCTCTGATACCACTGTAGGGTTTCTAGGCACGCGCACAAGGGTCTACGAGGTATCAACCATGCCCGATTTAAATTTTAGTCGTACCGAACAACCCGTAACAAGATCTTTAAACTAGGGTTTAGGCGAAAACATGCATGTTAAACTCTTTAACACTAAGTGAGAGGGATTACAACCTTTGTAGATCAGGTCCTTCACTTCTTAAGCTCCGTGTTGAGATCCCTTCGCTGCGATCATCGTGTTCTGGACTCTCGAGAGGCTTCACGAAGAGAATGATGCAACCTTGCTTCCGATCTTCGATAACATAGATGATCTACCTTGAAGTTTCGTTAACACAAGCTATCACTCATGAAATGATGTGAACACCCTCATCTAAATGGCAAGGATAGATGAGGATGATGAAGTAGGATTTTTTCTCTCATTTATAATCTTTTTCTCACTCACTTTCATCACAAAAGAAAGCTTTTTCAAGAAGGGACTCAAGGAAGAAGAAGATGAATGAAGATGATAACTTAATCCTTTTGTGATGAACAATGAATTATTGTAGTGGTTACAAATCTAACCAAGGGTTAAGCATGAAAGAGTTAACCCTTGTAGAGAGTTAACTAGAGTTAATGGTTTGGATTGGGTTAACATAATATCTCACAAAAAATATCAAGCAACCACAAAGTCAAAGCTTCATGAAGCTTCATGGAAGCTTCATGCAAAAGCTAACCCTAATCCAAACCCTAACCAAGTTTAAACCCTAATTCATTGTTAAATTTGTAACCCTAACATGTTACAATATTATATATCACATATACAATATATTTTGTAACAATAGAAAATAATACAATTAACATATATCGCATATATATCAATGTATTATCCCGTGAGAAAATGAATCTTTTAGTGAGCTAATATTAGTTAATGTAATTTAATATATCATATATATTATTATACATTAAATTATCGAATCAACACTTGATCCGACAATCCGGCTATATCGCATATAACCGACTAATATGATGACCCGGCAATATCACATATACCCGGCCGATATCTCATATCGCGAGATTCCAATACGGTATCATATACCACATTATCCTCGGTCCCGCACATATCACATATGTGCTCCTACTCCGTTTTTCCTGAGCCAAGAAACCTCTGTGTAGGACTCTAAAGAATCGTCAATACACCGGCTGTAGGTGATGATCATATCAAATGCCCACAAGCTGCAAGCGGTCAGCTAAACGTAACAGCCACCCAGGTATTGAGCGCTCAGAAGATCAACAAGCGAGCCTGTACATTCTCCTGTGAATCCAAACAGTAAGACTCCCGTACAGTCCGGTCTCGTCGTCTGATATGTCACATATCTCGCCTAGGGGTGGTAAACGTCAGACCCCAGTAGCTCAATAAGTCATGTCGATTTGAGGTCTATAACAGTTCGAGAAACTACTGATAACACTTACCAGTAAATCTCAGCAAACCTGGCCAGGGATTTCCGGTTATAGCCAATCGAACACAGCGCAACATCAACTCCCTATACCGGGAGAGACGAATCCCTTCCTATCGCTCATTGCCTCCATGTGATTCGGGACTGTACCCCAAATCCACCTTTTTGCATGCCCTCTTGGACGTGGTATGATGGAAATCAAAGCACAGTGGGAATCACACAAGACTCTATGACGATCTCGGGTCAACAGACTACTCTGTACCGGTGTCACCGGAGAACTGCCATCTGACGTAAGGTATAATACCATCTGGGAGTTCTCGGCGAGTCCGTCCAGTGTACCCAGTCTCCACTGAGCACCCGTACACCATCCTTGATGTCAAACACCGATGGATATGGGATCATCCATCGCCCATCATATGGGTCAAGATGCGTATACGCTAGTCTACTCTGGTGCATCGATGCCTTGTCTCGATACACCCTCGACTAGGAACAGTTATAGGATGTACTCGTCGACTACCGTGGCCCCACTAGTATGATCTCATCATAGTCCCAGGAGTCGAGTACATATCCTAAGGGTTTTATCAACATGTAACATAGAGACAATCAGAGTACATGTTGAGATAAAGTACAACCAGATAGCATACTATCATGTCGAGCAAGAAAGTCCTCCCTATATATGTCTAAGCATCCATTACAATATACATCGTATGTACAGTAATGGCCTCTAGGGCATACATATAACTAAGTACAAGTGAAGAAAGGAGAGATCCACTCACGAATTACCGTGAGACGGGCCTTTTTAAGTTACCTTTCTCATTTGCCTAGCCCAGACACCACAAAGTCAGGTTTAGATAAACGACTGATGTCCATAACTTATCCTATTTTCATAATAAGTGGTATTTATTTAAAAAGTGTATCAATACTAAATCTTTTAGAAATGGCTTTATTTAGTAAAGGGTATTTAAATGAAAATGTTTATTTTTCCCGTATTCTATGTTTTCGATGGTATCGTGTTAGGTTGTATATGAGTGTGTGAGGAGGTAGGTCGTTACGTCGTGATCTACTTAAAGGTATAGCAAGTTTAATGGAGTTAAATGTAGAATTGAAACAATGTGGTATTTAAGTGAAAAATAGGATAAATTGAAATAGCCATCATTTCATGTGATGAAACTTGATCAATTTGGTTGATTAGTGTTTAATAGTCAACATGAAGAAGCTTAAGTATGATTGTATTAGTGAGAAGTGGAATTTTATAAGAAAACGAATCGGAAACCGGATTTGTTCCGATTCCGTCGGGTTTTGTAAAATCGTATTTTTTTTATAGAAGAGATAGGTAGGAATTGGGACTTACGGGTTTTAGATCACACAAGAGAGGGAAGTAGAGGAATCGCCGATGTGTTGCGTCGTAGTCGGTAGTTCCTAAAACGATCGCCGGAAGTTTGTCGTAGATTTCGCCGGAGGTTCGCCTCGAGCTTGTTTTCAAAGTATATAAGTTTTCTTGGAATTTTGAGAGAGTGGGCTCAGAATTTTGGGGTGAGAGAGTAGAGAGTAGGGGTGGTATTTATAGGGTTAAGCTAGGGTTAGGGTAGGTGAAAGGTTAAAATGAAAGATGTGATAAAATGTATTAAAAATGTATTAAAAGTGGAGTAATTGAGATTTTAAAAGAGCTCTCGAAATGGTCTGAGGCTGAAATTTTGCAGGTGCATAGGGAATATGAAAAGGCACAACTTTCATGTTGGGGTCGTCACCGGAATCGGCCGACTCGGTCGAGTCGGTGCCGATTTGGCCGATTCCCGGCCGAGTCAGGCCGCCGGGATCCCCCCCCCCCCCCCCCCCGACGGTTCATCTACCCTCTGGCAATGTTACATCTTTAGATGTAGTGGGGGTTTTGTGAAATATCCACGTGTAAACTCTTCGTATTCTAAAGGTTCAAAATAAAAACAATATTAAAAATAATGTGGGGTATGGGATTTGAACTCTGGTGGCTTGGTTCAGCAGTGCAAGGTATTACCAATGAGCTACAAGCTCCTTCTTGTAATTATGGAGCTAATTAATTACTTAAAGTAATAACAATAAATGTAAATACCCCAAGTATACATTAATTTTAAAGCAAATTTTTGTACACTAAAAATGGAGTTGTTACATTCCTTTAACCTGTAATTAAAAAGCAAAATAATTACTTATAACTTGTGCTCAGGCTAAAATACCCCTTTATGGATTTTTGAAAAAAAATTGTAAAAACTTGTATTAGAAATTTGGGGTTGTTACATTCTACCCTCCTTATAAAAATTTCGTCCTCGAAATTCGTAAAAGGAAATTATAACAGATTCAAGAAAGTTTAGTGACTGAAGTACTGACAGTGTGTGAAAAAATAACAAAGTGGTGCAAGGGTTTTAAAAAATGTGAAAAAGGCTTACCAATGTTACCTTGACCTACAGTCTCGGCTTCTACGACTGCTAATGTGAAAGTCTGTCGCCGTGGTACCTTCCTTCTAGCTGGAGGCACATTCTATCCTTGGGGCTTGTTTCTCTGCCCTCGAGGCATGTTCCTCATTACCTGTTGGAATTGGAGAGTGGGCTGTGCAGGAGTTCTGTGTGGAGGTGGTGCTGGGAGTGCAGGATGAGTTTCAGGAGCCTGGATAGCTGGCCGCTGCGGGTAGTTGGTAGGTGTGTGAGCTGAGTTGTATCTATATGGACAGGTCTCAATTTTGTGATTGGACGCGCCACAAACTAGGCACAGGCCTTTTGCGCGCCTACAGTCCTTTATCAAATGTCCATATCTCTTGCAATGGAAACAGAAATGTTGTCTTGGCTGGTTATTGGGTTCTTCAGTTCTCCTGGGTTCGAACGTTGGCCTGGAAGAGGCTCCTCCTGCCATTTGAGTGGCAGGTCGTTTCAAACCGGCAGATTGAGGTCTGCCCCTTGCTTTTATCACTGCCTCATAACTGCGGGCAGCTTCCACAACATCCTCATGAGTTGGAAATTTTCCTATGGCTAGTGTAGCCTGAATTTCCGTGTCCAAACCTTGTTGAAAGCGACGGGCTCTGATCTCGTCCGTCGATATCAAATGTGCCGCAAATCGACTGAGCATGGTGAATTCAGCGTCATACTCATCTACTGACTTGTCCCACATCGAACCTTGCTGTAGATGAATGAACTGTTGTTCCATGGCAAACCTGGCAGCCACAGGGAAGTACTCCGCGTTGAACTTATCGCGAAAAGTCTTCCACTCAATGGGCTGATCAAGACGGCTTTCTTCCGCCTTCCACCAGTTCCGTGCATCGTCCATGAGTTGCAGCTTGACAACTCGGACCCAAGCTATTTCTGGCACTTGTGCTGCTGCCGATCATCCACGATACTTTGAGCCCATTCCTCAGCTTCCAGTGGGCTCCCCTTTCCTGAGAACAGTTTGGGATGTAAAGCTCTGAATTGCTTCATCCCCGGTGCTTCAACCTCGGAACGGTTCAAGAGCTGTTGTTGTCCCTCTAGGAGGCTGCGGATTGCCTCAAGCAGAACCGTTTGCTCATTGAGTGGCGCAGGAAAAGCAGGTGTGAGAGGTGGTGGTGGAGGTGTGTTGTTGACATTTGTGCTGGTATTGTTTGGTGAATCCATAACCTTGAATGAAAAATTTAGGTTAGGACACATTCAAAGTATATGAAATGATAAGATTCAAGGAATATGAAATTGTAAGATTCAAGGAACATGAATTGTAAAGAATGTTTTAGTTGTTGGTTCTTGTGTTGTATTGCTTAGGTTTGTTCACGCAGAACAGAACTGCATAATAGGGTTTCATACAGCTCTGACATTCATAGGCCACCAACAAAGCCTATCACACCCCGCTTCCCGGTATACGGCGAAGGGGACGCGACTGGTCCGCTACGTATTTACTCAGAAGCAAATACGCTAAGCGTAACTAAGCAATATAAAAGAGAATATACACAAGAGACAAGGTATAATAAAAACAACAACTTTATTTATTAACATTCTTTTGTACAATGCATGAAAAGGAAATACAACTGAAATAAAAGCGATGCCTAAACAATGGCATAACAGGAAATTAAAGGTACTGAATAGAATATGTACAATTTCTAGAGCTCAAGGTCTTCGCTGTACTGATCCAAGTCTTCTGCAATTGGCTCGATCTCTGACGGTTCCAAATCACCTGACGACATTCAAAGAAAAAAAGAAATAGAATGTCTTCAGCGAACAGATCGCTCGGTAAGTCCCAAAGATAAGAGGAGAAATAGAATAGACAGAGTGAGAGAGAGAGAGAGAGAGAGAGTAGCTTTTACAGTTGTATTATATTGTTGTATTGTTGTATTTAGTGTTAACGCTGTTTTTTGTAGCTTGGTACAGAAGGATGCCAATGTATACGAGAGGAGTCTCACTTTCCCCGGAAACTAAGATATCCGGAACTCAAGGAACCGTTGGGCCACGGTACAACAGCAATGGAATACAGGTTAGGTGTCTTAATCTTACCGTCTCGTGCCACTTTTAACACCTTCCGTACCAATCTACCCCTTAAACCCTGTAGTGTTTTGATTGTATTGTATGTCTTGTAAATTGTATTGATTGTATAATTGGTTGACTGACCGAAACCATGATATTAGTAAACGGATGTAACCATAGAATCATGTAAATGGAATAACTGGAGAACCATGTAAATGGAATGTATATCCATGGCTCGGTTCGGTCAAGTTGTATAGATTGATAATTGGATTCATGGATTCAGGTTGAATTGTAATATTGAAGGTTGTATATTGTAGATTGTACTTGAATCATATTCAAGTCAGATTATACAGAGACTCAAACTGAGTCAAACAATCAGCAAAGTATCTTGAAGTCCTGATTGTTTTTATTAATTTGTCTACCTTAGATAGGCAAGCACCCACTTCTCCGGCTCCCTGAGGCTCAAGAGATTGGTTCCGCTTAAACCTATGTTTACTAGGGTCCTTAGGGTAATTTATAGAACTTGAGGGGTTTTATGTAAAAATACTTTTATATACTTTTTCAAAATATACCCCAAGTATTTATTATTCATATTTAGGGTTGTAATGAATGTGGATTTTATATTGTGATATTTCTAATGAAAATATCCTAAATTCAGAAATAAAGGTATTTATTTGTAATATTGATTTATATGGAATTCGTGGTAATTTAGTGTAAAATTGATTCTTGTGATTTTTAGAAAAAAGTAGAATGTTTATATCATAAAAAAATAGGTATTTTAATAATAAATATACATATATTTATACAAAAATAATTTTAATATATTTTTTATATTCTAAAAATCTCATTTTCTTAAGATGTCGTATTTTAAATCTTTCGAGACCGAATGCTCCTTGCGGAGGTCTGAATCTCGTACTATTAAGCCCGAGGATGTGCGATAATCCGTACCATCCCGAACAGGTTCCCCAAAATGGGTTGTAGCGGCGCTTTGCAAAGATTGTATAAATACTAATCTTTTAGAAAACGGTTTTATGAAGTAAGTGGTATTTATTTGTAAATATATCAATTTTCCGTATTCTATGTTCTATGGTCTCTTAAGTCTACTAGACTATTCCTAACTGGTCCAAAACGATAAGTTGTGAGATGCCTCAAATCGCCTCTTCACCGCCAATTGTGGCCAGGTAAGTACAAGTGAAGAAAGGAGGGATCCGCTCACGAATCACCGTGAGACGGGCCTTTTAAAGTTACCTTTCTCACTTGTCTAGCCCAGACACCACAAAGTCAGATTTAGATAAACGACCGATGTCCATAACTTATCCTATTTTCATAATAAGTGGTATTTATTTAAAAAGTGTATCAATACTAAATCTTTTAGAAATGGCTTTATTTAGTAAAGGGTATTTAAATGAAAATGTTTGTTTTTCCCGTATTCTAAGTTTTCGATAGTATCGTGTTAGGTTGTATATGAGTGTGTGAGGAGGTAGGCCATTACCTCGTGATCTACTTAAAGGTATAGCAAGTTTAATGGAGTTAAATGTAGAATTGAAACAATGTGGTATTTAAGTGAAAAATACGATAAATTGAAATAGCCATCATTTCATGTGATGAAACTTGATCAATTTGGTTGATTAATGTTTAATAGTCAACATGAGGAAGCTTAAGTATGATTGTATTAGTGAGAAGTGGAATTTTATAAGAAACCGAATCGGAAACCGGATTTGTTCCGATTCCGTCGGGTTTTGTAAAACCGTATTTTTTTTTATAGAAGAGATAGGTAGGAATTGGGACTTACGGGTTTTAGATCACACAAGAGAGGGAAGTAGAAGAATCGCCGATGTGTTGCGTCGTCGCCGGTAGTTCCTAAAACGATCGCCGGAAGTTTGCCGTAGATTTCGCCGGAGTTTCGCCTCGAGCTTGTTTTCAATGTACACAAGTTTTCTTGGAATTTTGAGAGAGTGGGCTCAGAATTTTGGGGTGAGAGGGTAGAGAGTAGGGGTGGTATTTATAGGGTTAGGCTAGGGTTAGGGTAGGTGAAAGGTTAAAATAAAAAATGTGATAAAATGTATTAAAAATGTATTAAAAATGGAGTAATTGGGGTTTCAAATGAGCTCTAGACATGGTCTAAGGCTGAAATTTTGTAGGTGCATAGGGAATATGAAAAGACACAACTTTCTTGTTGGGGTCGTCGCCGGAATCAGCCGACTCGGCTGTGACTCGGTCGGAGGACTGAGTCGGCCGAGTCGATGCCGATTTGGCCGATTCAGGCCGCCGAGATCCCCCCCCCCCCGACGGTTCATCTACCCTCTGGCAATGTTATATCATTGGGTATAGTGGGGTTTTTGTGAGATATGCACGTGTAAACTCTTGGTATTCTAAAGGTTCAAAATAAAAACAATATTAAAAATAATGTGGGATGTAGGATTTGAACTCTGATGGCTTGGTTCAGCAGTGCAAGGTATTACCAATGAGCTACAAGCTCCTTCTTGTAATTATGGAGCTAATTAATTACTTAAAGTAATAACAATAAATGTAAATACCCCAAGTATACATTAATTTTAAAGAAATTTTTTGTACACTAAAAATGGAGTTGTTAGATTCTTTTAACTTGTAATTAAAAAGCAAAATAATTACTTATAACTTGTGCTCAGGCTAAAATACCCCTTTATGGATTTTTGAAATTTTTTTGTAAAAACTTGTATTGGAAATTTTGGGTTGTTACAGTAGGACTCTAAAGATTCGACAGTACGCTGTCAGTGGGTTTAACCACAAGCACGTCAGTGGCACTAACTGTACGTAACGGCTACCCAGGTACTTGTCGAAAAGAAGGCTGACGAACAAACTCATCTGAACTCCAACCGAGCCTATCCGTGTAAATCTCCGTACGGTCCAGTCTTTTCGTCTGAGAGTATCGCATGCCGGGTCTAGATGGTGGAAAACGTCAGTGAAGGGTTCCGCAGCACCGCCACTGGGTTTCGGGAGGCATCGACCATGCCGTTTTCAAAAATTTGGCGCGCTAAAAAACCCTAACCTAGAATATTAACTAGAGAATTAAACGAAACTAGAATGTAAACATCTTTACATCTAACTGAACATGGAATACAACCTTTGTAGACCGGTCCTTCACTTCAATAGCTCCGTATAGTAGTCCCTTCGCTCCAAGTAGTGAACTCTCGGACTCTAGAAAGGATCCACAAAATGAAAGTAACAAACTTGCTTGAAGTCTTCGAGGCCGAAGATGATCTACGTCGAGGAGACACCAACTCAAGCTACATCTTCACTAATTAGGAATTAGTGAAGCAAACAACCTAAACTAAATGGCTAGTCTAGTGTAGGATGATGAAGCAGGAATTTTGATCACTTTAGAAATATTTTTCTCACTAATTTTCTTCACCTCTCAAAAAGCAAGAGAGCTTGAGGAAGGAGATGAAGAAAAGCAACCATGGAATGAAGCAAGTGTAGAATGAATTTCATGAGTGGGAATAGCAACCATGTGTGAGATAATATCTCATACTAACTCGTGTAGAGACTTAACCATGACTTAAGGTAATGGTTGGGTTAATAAATATCTAATGTAAAACAAAATTAGTGAACTAAGTCAATGGTTCCACAAGCTTCCAGAAGCTTCAACCATGTGAATAATTTCCAACTAATTATGATTTACTTTAAATAAATAAAACCTATCATTATCATAAGCATGGTGTGAGTCTCATACACCCATGTAGCATGTGGCAACTAGCATGACACAATAATATATATCACATATATATTAAGTGCACACTAGTGAGAAAAAGAAATGCTTAAGTGAGCTAATATTAGTTAATGTAAATTAATATATCAAATATATAATTATACATTAAATTATTAAATCAAAACTTGATTTAATAATCCGGCTATATCACATATAACCGACTAATATTGTATGTATCAACTTATCGAATCAACACTTGATTCGATAACCCAGCTATATCACATATAACCGACCGTTATTACATATATAACCGACCGATATCACATATCGCGAGAATAGAGTACGGTATCACATACACGTATTAATCTCGTTCCCGCACATATCACATATATGCTCCTACTTCGTTTCGCCTGAGCCAGGAAACCTCTGTGTAGGACTGTAAAGACTCGTTAATATGCCGGCAGTAGGTGATGATCATATCAGTCACCCACAAGCCGCAAGCGGTACTAGCTGGACGTAACGGCTACCCGGGTATTGAGCGATCAGAAAATCAACAAGCAAGCCTGCTCATACTCCTGCGAATCCAATATGTAACACTACCGTACAGTCCGGTCTCTTCGTCTGATATGTCGCATATCTCAGCCTGAGGTGGTAAACATCAGACCCCAATAGCCTGATAAGTCATGCCGATGTAAGGCACATAACAGTTCGAGAAACTACTGATAACACTTACCAGTAATCTCAACAACCCTGGCCAGGTATTTCCTGTTATAGCCAATCGAGCATAGCGCAACATCAACCCCTAATACCGGGAGAGACGAAATCCCCTCCTATCGCTCATCGCCTCCATGTGACTCGGGATTGTACCCAAAAACCACCATTTTGCACGATCTCTTAAACGTGGTAAGGTGGAAATCAAAGCACAGTGGGAATCACACAAGACTCTATGACGATCTCGGGTCAACAGACTAACCTGTACCAGTGTCACCAGAGAACTACTATGTGACGTGAAGTATAATACCATCTAGGAGTTCCCGGCAAGTCTTGTTCAGTGTACCCAGTCTCCACTGAGTACCCATATACCATCTCTGATGTCAAACACCAATGGATATGGGATCATCCATCGCCCATCATATGGGTCGAGAAGCGTATACATTAGTCTACTCTGGAATATCGATGTCCCGTCTCGATACTCCCACGACTAGGAACAATTGAAGGATGTACTTACTAACTACCATTGCCCCACTAGTATGATCTGCATCATAATCCTGGTTGTCAAGTACTCATCCTAAGGGCTTTATCAATATGTAATAGAGAGACAATAAGTGTACATGTTAAGATAAAGAGCAACCAAATAGCATATTATCATGTCGAGCAAGAAAATCCACCCTTTATATGTCTAAGCATCCACTATAATACACATCATATGTATAATAATGGCCTCTAGGGCATACATATAACTAACAATCTCCCACTTGCACTAAAGCCATTAGTTGTAGTATCTCATACTCAACGCCCCATAAAAGTCTTTCTAGGGAAGGACCTTTGTGAGTGGATCCGTCGTGTTATCCTTCGCGTCAACTCTCCTATCCTCGATCCCTTGGAGATCAACCATCTCCCTGATCAGGTGATTCTGCCTCAGAATATGTCTAGAACGCTGGGCGTTCCTAGGCCAAAGCCACAACTCCATTGTTATCACAATAACAGTTATTGGACGCTTAATGGTAGGAACCATGCTCATCTCATGAACAAGCAATATCCAGACAGCCACTTTGGCAGTATTGTTGGTAGCGATGTATTCAGCCTTTATCGTCTAGATTGCCACTGTATCTAGCTTGGAATTCTTCCAACATACCGTCCATCCACTGAGGGTTAAGACAAAGCCTGAGACTGACTTTCAGTCGACCTTATCACTCTTGAAGCTCGAACTAAGAACATTCTTTTAGTGCTTCTCAAGTACTTAAGAATGTCCTTCATAGCTATCCAGTGATTCTCCCAAGATCCGATTGATTCCTGATCACTAATCCTAGTGAGTCGGCTACATCTGGTCTAGTACATAATATCACATACATGATAGAGCCTACTGGAAAAGCATAGGGTATCCCTTGCACGCGAGCTCTTTCCAAATCAGTTTTGTAAGACATCTTTTTGGAGAGAGTGATTCCTGAGTAAGTGGTTGAACCACTACGCTTAGAATCCTCCATACTAAACCCCTTTAGTATGGTATTAATGTACCTGGATTTAGGACACTCCCAACATCCACCATAGATCATAATCCATAAGATGTGGTAGGTATCATCCAGATCTTTCATGGAGAATCCTCATGATAAGAGGAGCTTGACCGAGTATAGCATAGGAAACTATTTCCTATCAAGAGTATGGCATCTATGTATAATACGAGGAAGACAGCCTTACTCTCTACCACCTTCTTGTATATATAAGGTTCATCTACCTTTTTGATGAAGTCATACTCTTTGACTGTCATATTAAAACAGATGTTCCAACTCCACGATGCGTGGTCTAATCCTGATAGACTTAAGCAGGCACTGGAGAAAAGGTTTCATCATAAACCACACGTGGTTATTGACGATAGCCTTTTACTACACGTCTAGCTTTGAAAGTCTCAACTTTTCCATCTACACCTGGTTTTTTCCTCAAAGAACCACTAGCTCCTGATGGGTTTTACCCTTTCAGATGCAACATATAAAGTCATATTTTGTTGGTGTATATGGATTCCATCTTTGATTTCATAGCATCCAGCCTTTACACAGAGTCCCCACTCGTGATGGCCTGCATGAACTTAGTTGGGCCATCACTACCATGATGTAATCCTCGCTCCCACTGTCACCGAGAAAACCGAAGTATCTCTCAGGTGGCTGAGGAACCCTACCAGATTCGCGGAGAGGCTGAGGTTCTTTGGAGACTATTGAATACTTTGGTTCCACTAAATCATTAGTCAAAGTTTGTATAACTAGAACTCCTTCCAGTTCTACCTCATGACTACAAATTTCTTCACAAGAAATGCCTTTTCTAAAAAGGTGGCATGCTGAGAAACAAAACACCTTTTGCTCCTCAGTGTGGTAGAAGATATACCCACGCAAATGTTCGGGATATCCAACAAACTTATACAGAACTGACATTGCCTCAAGCTTGTCCGGATTTTTCTTTTCAACATAGGCCGGACAACTCCATATCTTAACTCGTTTAAGACATGGTCTTTTCCCATTCCATATCTTATATGGAGTGGTAGGCACTAGATTTGGTTGGAACCCTATTCAATAGGTATGCAGCTTCTCAAGAGCATGAGTCCAAAAGGAAACAGGAAACTCAGCAATACTCATCATAGAGCGCACCATATCTAATAGGGTGTGATACCTCCGTCCCGATACACTGTTGTGCTGTAGTGTATACGAAGGAGTAAGATGAGAGAGAATCCTATTCTCTGTTTAGAAAATCCAGGAACTCCATGCCCAAATATTTGCCTCCCCGATCTCATCGAAGGACTTTAATAATTCTACCCGTCTGGTTCTTAACTTCAAGCTTATATTCCTCGAATTTCTCAAAAGTTTCAGACTTGTGTTTCAACAGGAACATATGTCCGAATCTTGAGAGATGGTCAGTGAATATAATGAAGTACGAGGAACCAACCCTGGCATTTGTAGACATAGGACCTGTGTGCATCACCATGTATCAGTCCCAAGAGTTCAACAACTCTTTCTCTGTTTCCAATAAACGGAGTTTTGCTCATTTTACCTTTGAGACAAGACAGGAAAGTATTATAAGATGAAAAATCCGAACAGATTCATATATTCTTCATTATGTAATTTAGCTAGTCGTGTCGCATTGATATGACCTAGTCTACAATACCACAAGAAGGATTCGTTCATTTCTGAACTACTCCTCTTGTGTGTGTTCTATATACTTTGAACTGTGGTTTGATTTAAAACGTATATGCCATTACATAACGTGAATCAACTCTTAACTAAGGAAAATATTCACAACATTATCCAGCAATACAAAATTATATCATTCTTTAACTTAATAAAGAAACTCATATAATGTTGTATATCAGGTTCGGCATGTAATAACATTTGTTCAGAATTAATGTATCCACCATTTGGTAATATAAGGTGATATCTGCCAACTGATTTGGCTGCAACAATTGCACCATTCTCTACATTTAGAGAAATATCACCTTTTCTCAGTTGTCTACCTTTCTTTAGCCCACGTAACATCTTACATATGTGGGATCCTGTTTCGGTATCTTATACCTAGGACGTAGAGTATACTAAGAAATAGTTCTCGGTAATAAACACGCCCAAAGAAGATGCATCAACATGCACATTCCTCGTTTGGGTCACGTAGGAATTCGGATATTCTCCTATTTCCTGCTCGGACTTATAACAATTATAAGATAGAGCGGAACCAACGTTCCCCGGCACAGTATAATAAGTAGGTTCGGTCAATACATACATATTATTATCTTGATTAAGGCATGACATGGTCGCTGCCAGGAGAGAAAGAGAGAAGAAAACACTTTGCGTATGCTCTTGCAATATCAAATTGGTTATTATTTTATCTAATCAGGATGGCTCCCACAGTTTTTATCAAATCTTCCTTTAAACCCTAAAAGGTAAGACTTGCCAGGATTAATTACACCCTACAAGTTCGTCAATCTTTCAGTCAGGCCAGTGTTGGTACTTTGAGGGAGGTTCCCCGTACTTTCGCACGGACCTAATTAAAATAAACCTCGTTTTCCCAGGGGCGTAATCCCGTTAACACCTTTCTAGACATCTACTTTGATCGGCTAATTGTAATGTGCAAAACTCTCCTAGGAGTAACTCTTACTCGCAGTGGGTATCGGGATCCAACTATCTCATAGACGGTATGCAATATCATTGCAAATTTCAACACTTGAAATTCCCGATAATATTTTTTTTACCCCTAGTGACTTATAACTTTAATTATGGTCAACAAATCATAAGCATTGGTCAAGTTCTACCCGTCATTTCATGATTAATTAAACCCACCCACATGACCTTTAACTATGGTTAACAAAGTCACATGACTGTCTTAATTAATCGCATCATATGATGTGTAGGAAGACATCACTTAGCTACCGCACACTACGCCTTAACTATGGTCAACAAACGTAGCACGAATACTAAGTACTCTACTTCCAAAAATGGCAGAGGGTCTGCGGATGGATTTTATGAAAACCTTTAACGCTTTGAACTTGATATCGTTGTAGAATCGAGCGATTTTGAAAATGAGTGTTTTTTAGGCTTTTACTAGTTTCGCTAAAGAGGTCACTCCCGGTGAAGGGGTCTCGGCTCTTTCCTCATTGAATGAGGTGATGGATATTCTCCAAGGAATATCGCTATGCAAAGCATGAACTAAAAAAGCAATCAAAAACAAAACCGAGTGGGTTGTAGCGTCTGCCAGTTTCGCTAAAGTGGTCACTCCCGGTGAAGGGATCTCGGGTCTTTCCTTATCAAATAAGGTGCTGGATATTCTACAAGGAATACCGCTATACAAAGCAAGAACTAGAGCTACTAGTTTTTAAAACAGGATTCTGCAACATCTTTAGGTTTATTTCTTTTTCATTAATCTCATTAATGGAGTCCCATCATTTATACTTCCTAAGCATCAAAGAAGAAACGAAAATACAACGTACACTTATGCCATCTGCATTCGCCACAGTGTCCCGTTATGCACCGTTAGGTTACTTAACTAACGATATATAGGGGCGGGGCTAGCGCAGGTGAAAAACATAAGCAACGTTTATTATATATCATATATATAATAATAAAGCATTCGTCTCATCATATAAAGTGATCACATCACAGAATATCAGCAGCAGAAATCAACATATGAAATATTGGATATACTAGGATTCTGTGTTTTAAATTAAGCCAGTAAAAAACACGGATTCCACGATCGTGATGAATAGCCAAACCCACATCCCTAGACCCTTACGAGAGCGGCAGGCAACCCTTCCAATTCTAGAGTTAGGAGACCCGGTCTCGACTCCTCGAGATGGTATCCCACTGGACTCTAGAACCCAGTTACTTGTGCTGCCCACCTTGGGTCTATCTTAATGCGGAAAAGATAATATACATCAATGGTGAAATCATCCTCAACCTGGAAGTGCCTCAATAAAAAAATATTACATACAAGTTTTTACATGAATGAAAATGAAAAACTCTCATCTCATATAAAAAAAACCCGGCTATTCAAATACGACGATCCAATATAACATATCACAGTAACACATAACATCACATGTCATCAACGTAAGTAAATATGCGTATCCCAATTATCGTTGACATATAGCAACAAAACCAACGATAAACCACATATTATACTTACGGTCGCAGAAAAGAAAGTGAAAAAATACAACAATTGGAATCTGCAACCACCCTTAGACATCATAAACCCAATATATCATATACTTCAGATTTCATGCCAAACCATATGAATTCCTTAGACATCATAAACCCGGAATATCTCATATTCTGAATTTCATGCCTAACAATTATAAACCCCGTATTTTAGTCTCAATATTGAAAATACTTTCCAATAACAAGTAAGGCAATTCAATAAGATTCCCGACATCCTAATCGAATGCTCGTCGGAAACTTTAGTAGACGGCCACACCCCCGATGCCGTCGATGAAGTGCACTTAGGAGGAACACCACGGCCGTGAATACCCGGACGGATGCTTTAGGCAATGGGGTTCTCCTACAGTCACTTGGTCGGGGCTATGGGGTGTGGTTATCTAGTAACGTTACCCGACGAGTATCCGCGCACACTATGTAATTGCGACGGAGTTTTGATCCACATCAAAATCCCATGGCAACCGATCACATGAGACTAAATTGCTAGATTTATAAAATTCAAATTAGTTTTCACAAAACTAATTATTATGAATTCCAAATATTGTATCACAATTCACAGATAGCTAAACAATGTTAAACTTTTCGATCGAATCAACAAACACCCACATTTCCCTAGAAAACTCAACACTTGAGCATAGTTTAAAAAATACCCAGAACATGCCATAGTACCTATGGACCAACCGTAGAAGGGCCGACCCACGCCTCACTCATGGCGCCGCGGAACTGCCATAAACCCTAGGGTTTGCCCGCAGTTCCGCAGTCAAAGAGTCGAGTTTGGGTATCATTCTTCTAGAGGTCCATAGAATTACTTGCATGATTTTCTTAAGATTTTAAACATGGAAAAATCCAACTCTTTGAAATTTTCCAGCGAAGGAGAAAATGGGCTATTGATATTCGTTCGAACTTTTTAACGTCGTCAAGATTACCCAAAATGATGTTAGAATTACGACTACGAAGCACTCCGAATTGTCTTTACATAAAGATAACATCACATACAATCTCAGTAAAAACAAGCAACACCTAAAATCCCAAAACCCAGAGACTGGAACACAGAAAAAATTTGAAGCCAAAACAAGCTTCCAAAACCGGCCAGGCCGGATATTGTGCTCTCTTCTCCGGGTCAAATCTGGTGAAAGGGATTCAAATTTCTTCTGTGTTCATATTACATCACATGTAACATTCTGCAGTTGCTTAAAAAAATTTTAGACACTCTGAAAAATTCGATAGAAACTATAGTTTTGTTTCAAGTGTTTCGGAGTTGTTTCGGTTTCGTAATTCTACAAATATCGTCTAATTCTCTAGCACGGCTCTGATACCAATGAAGGGTTCCGTAGCACCACCACTGGGTTTCAGGAGGCATCGACCATTCCGTTTTCAAAAATTTGACACGCTAAAGAACCCTAACCTAGAATCTTAACTAGAGAATTATACGAAACTAGAAATATAAATATCTTTACATCTAAGTGAACAAAAAATACAACCTTTGTAGACCGGACATTCACTTCAATAGCTCCGTGTAGTAGTCCCTTCGCTCCAAGTAGTGAACTCCCAGACTCTAGAAAGGCCCCATAAGATGAAAGTAATAAACTTACTTGAAGTCTTCGAGGCCGAAGATGATCTACGTCGAGGAGACACCAACTCAAGCTACCTCTTCACTAATTAGGAATTAGTGAAGCAAACCACCTAAACTAAATGACTAGTCTAGTGTAGGATGATGAAGCAGGAATTTTGCTCACTTTAGAAATATTTTTCTCGCTAATTTTCTTCACCTCTCAAAAAGCTAGAGAGCTTGAGGAAGGAGATGAAGAAAAGCAACCATGGAATGAAGCAAGTATAGAATGAATCTCATGAGTGAGAATAGCAACCATGGGTGAGATAATATCTCATACTAACTCATGTAGAGACTTAACCATGACTTAAGGTAATGGTTGGGTTAATAAATATCTAATCTAAAACAAAATTAGTGGACTAAGTCAATGGTTCCACAAACTTCCACAAGCTTCAACCATGTGACTAATTTCTAACTAATTATGATTTACTTTAAATAAATAAAACCTATCATTATCATAAGCATGGTGTGAGTCTCATACACCCATGTAGCATGTGGCAACTAGCATGACACAATAATATATATCACATATATATTAAGTACACACTAGTGAGAAAAAGAAATGCTTCAGTGAGCTAATATTAGTTAATGTAAATTAATATATCAAATATATAATTATACATTAAATTATTAAATCAAAACTTGATTTAATAATCCGGCTATATCACATATAAACGATTAATATTATATGTATCAACTTATCGAATCAACACTTGATTCGATAACCCGGCTATATCACATATAATCGACCAATATCACATATCGCGAGAATAGAGTACGGTATCACATACACGTATTAATCTCGGTCCCGGACATATCACATATGTGCTCCTACTTCGTTTCGCCTGAGCCGGGAAACCTCTATGTAGGACTTTAAAGACTCGTCAATACGCCGACAGTAAGTGGTGATCATATCAGTCACCCACAATCCACAAGCAGTACTTGCTGGACGTAACGTCTACCCGGTTATTGAGCGATCAGAAGATCAACAAGCAAGCCTGCTCATACTCCTGCAAATTCAATAAGTAACACTATCGTACAGTTCGATCTCTTCTTCTGATATGTCGCATATCTCAGCCTGAGGGTGGTAGATGTAAGACCCTAATAGCCTGATAAGTCATGCCGATGTGAGCCCATAACGGTTCGAGAAACTACTGATAACACTTACCAGTAAATCTCAACAACCCTGGCCAGGGATTTCCTGTTATGGCCAATCGAGCATAGAGCAACATCAACCCCCAATACCGGGAGAGACAAAATCCCCTCCTATCGCTCATCGCCTCCATGTGACACGGGACTGTATCCAAAAACCACCGTTTTGCACGATCTTTTGAACATGGTAATGTGGAAATCAAAGCATAGTGGGAATCACACAAGACTTTATGACAATCTCGGGTAAACAGACTAACCTGTACCAGTGTCACCAGAGAACTGTTATCCGACGTGAGGCATAATATCATCTAGGAGTTCTCGGTGAGTCATGTTCAGTGCCCAGTCTCCACTGAGCACCCATATACCATCTCTGATGTCAAACACCAATGGATAAGGGAGCATCCATCTCCTATCATATGGGTCGAGAAGCGTATACGCTAATCTACTCTGGAATTTCGATGCCCCGTCTCAATACTCCCTCGACTAGGAACAATTGAAGGATGTACTTACCCACTACCATTGCCCCACTAGTATGATCCGCATCTTAATCCTGGTAGTCAAGTACTCATCCTAAGGGCTTTATCAACGTGTAACAGAGAGATAATAAGTGTACATGTTAAGATAAAGAGCAACCATATAGCATACTATCATGTCGAGAAAGAAAGTCCTCCCTATATATGTCCAAGCATCCACTATAATATATATCATATGTATAATAATAGCCTCTAGGGAATACATATAACTAACAGTCAAACCCTAATAATCTGACAAGTCGTGCCGATATGGCTCAAGACCATCCGAGAATATACTAATCTAACTATCAGTAATTCTCTATCCGCTCTGGCCAGAGACTTATGGTGTTGGCCAACCAAACACAGTGCTGAAAGTTTATGTTAGCACCACCACTAGGTTTTACTAGCATCAACCATGCCATTTTAAAAATTTCAGAGTGCTAATTAACACTAACCAAGATCTTAAACTAGATGATTATGGTTTAAGCTATGATATCATAAACTTTACACTAAGAGAAAGAGGCGACAACCTTTGTAGACCGTGTCCTTCTCTTTTAAAGATCCTAATTGTAGTCCCTACAACTCCACTAGGCTCCACTTGAAGGTTGAATGAACTTGCTTCAATAACCTTCGTGCCGAAGATGATCCACCCGAAGTCCTCTAATCCAAGCTACCTCTTCACTAAACTCTTTAGTGAAGTAAACACACTACACCAAAGTGCTAATCTAGTATAGAATGGTGAAGTAGGGGTTTTGTTTGCTCACTAGGGTTCTCACAAGCTCAAGATTTCATAACTCATGTGAGGGATTGAGCTTGAAGGAAGAGGTGAAGAAAATGGAGAGAGCGAGAGAACAAGGAGCTCAAGTGAAGAAAATAACTCAAGTGAAGAATGAAGTGTAGATAGGCTCTTCAAAGCTCACACATTATTGAAGCATACAATTTTCAACAATTAAAAATTGTAGCCATGCTTCAAAAGTGCAAGCAAATGAATATAAAAAAGAATAAGCCATGCTATGTTCCATACCACAAAAGTCTCCCCATTTTCCACCTCAATTTCTATTTTTCCAAAATGGAAAATCCATGCCATGCTTCATAATATATATATATATATATATATATATATATATATATATATATATATATATATATATTATGAAGAAAATCATTAGTGAGCTAATAATATTAGTTAACATATAATTATATCAAATATAATATATATCAAATTATTAAATCAACACTTGATTTAATAATCCAGTTATATCATATATAACCGAATAATATCATTTATCTATATATCACATTATCAAATTAACACTAGATTTAATAATCCGGTTATATCACATACAACCTAACCGATAACAAATAGCCGCCAGATTACAATAAGGTATCACATACTCGTATTTAATCAGACCCCCGCACATATCAACATATGTGCCCTACTTCGTTTCGCTTGAACCAGGAATCTTCTATGTGGGACTCTAAAAACTCGTAAATACGCCAGCAGTAGGTGATGATCACATCAGTCACCCACAAGCCGTCAGCGGTACTAGCTGGACATAACGGCTACCCAGGTATTGAGCAATTAGAAGATCAACACCAAGCTTGTCCAAAATCCCATGAAGCCTATATGTAACACTTACCGTACAGTCCGGTCTCTTCGTCTGATATATCGCATATCGAGTCTGGGGTGGAATCGTCAGACCCCAATAACTTGATAAGCCATGCCGATGTGTGGCCTATAACGGTATGAGAAACAAATGATAACACTTACCAGTAAATCTAATCAATAGCTCTGGCCAGGGACTTCCTGTTATAGTCAATCGAGCATAGCGCAACACCAACTCCCTAAACCGGGAGAAACGAAACCCCTCCTATCGCTCATTGCCTCCATGTGACTCGGGACTGTACCTAAAATCAACCTGTTTGCACGACTCCTATTTGCCGTGGTAGGGAGGAAATCAAAGCACAGTGGGAACCACACAAGACTCTATAACGATCTCGGGTCTACAGACTAACATGTACCAGTGTCACCAGAGAAATGCAATCTGACGATAGGTATAGTACCATCTAGGAGTTCTCAGCGAGTCCTGTTTGGTGTACTCATTCTCTAATGAGCACCTGTGTACAATATTTGATGTCAAAAACTAATGGATATGGGATCAACCACCGCCCCATACAGGGTCAAGAAACGTACACACTAGTTTACTTTGGAATATCGATGTCCTGTCTCGATACTCCTTCGACTAGGAACTGTTAAAGGATGTGCTTATAGACTACACAAGTCCCAGTAGTATGATCTGCATCATAGTCCTGGTAGTCAAGCCAACATCCTAAGGGCTTTATCAACATGTATATGAGAGACAGTATAATAATACTAAGTGTACATGTTAAGATAAAGAGTAACCAGATAGTATATTATCTTGTCGAGAAAGAAAGTCCTCTATATATATGTCCAAGCATCCACTATAATATACATTAATATACAATAATGGCCTCTAGAGCATACATATTCCTAACAATCTCCCACTTGCACTAAAGCCAGTTGTTGTGCTATCTCATACCCAACATCCCAAAAAGTCTCTCGAATTGCATCTGGGGGAGGGCCTTCGTGAGTGAACCCGCTACGTTGTTCTTCGTGTCAACTCTCGTGACCTCAATCTCCCAGCGATCAACCATCTCCCGGATCAGGTGATACCGCCTAAGAATATGTCTGGATCTCTTATGGGACCGGGGTTTCTTGGCCAAAACCACAGCTCCATTGTTATCACAATACACAAGTATTGGATGCTCAATGGATGGAGCCACACCAAGTTCAGCTATGAACTTCTTCATCCAGACAGCCTCTTTGGCAGCATCATTGGTAGCGATGTATTCAGCCTCCATCATCGAGTCTGCTATGGTATCTTGCTTGGAACTCTTCCAAAATACCACCCCTCCGTTGAGGGTAAAGACAAAACTCGAGACTGACTTACTATCGTCCTTATTACTCTGGAAGCTCGAATCGGTAAAGGACTCCACTTGGAGTTCACCGTTACCATACACTAAGAATATTTCTTTAGTCCTTCTCAAGTACTTAAGAATGTTCTTCACAGCTATCCAGTGTTTTTTCCCAGGATCACTTTGATACCTACTCACTACACCTAGTGAGTAAGCTACATCTGGTCTGGTACATAACATTCCATACATGATAGACCCGACTGCCGAAGCATAGGGAATCCCTTGCATGCGAGCCCTTTCCAAATTAGTCTTTGGAGAGAGTGATTCCTGAGTAAGCGGGTAAATTGCCATGCTTGGAATCTTCCATACTAAAGCTCTTTAGTATGGTGTCAATGTACCTAGATTGGGACAATCCCAACATCCGCTTAGATCTATCTCTATAGATCTTAATCCTAGTATGTAGGAGGCATCACCAAGATCTTTCATGGAGAACTTGTGTGATAAGAAGAGCTTGATCGAGTGTAGCATAGGTATATCGTTTCCTATCAAGAGTATGTCATCCACGTACAATACGAGAAAGACAACCTTTCTTTCTACAACCTTCTTGTATATACAAGATTCATCTACGTTTTTTATAAAGTCAAACTTTTTGACAGCTTCATCGAAACAGATGTTCTAGCTCTGCGATGCCTGCTTTAATTCGTAGATTGATTTGAGCAGCTTGCAAACGCTTCCCTGCTCCCACTGTTTACGAAGCCTTCTAGTTGTGTCATGTACATACTCTCTTCTAAATCACCATTTATAAAAGCGGTCTTAACGTCCATTTGCCAGATTTCGTAGTCTTGGTATGCAGCAATGGAAAGTAGGATCCTGATGGAATTAAGCATGGCAACAAGAGAAAATGCATTATCATAATCGGCATCAAGTCGTTGACGAAAACCTTTTGCTACAAGTCTAATTTTGAAAGTCTCAACTTTTCCATCTACACCAATTTTCTTCTTAAATATCCACTTTCTCCCAATAGGTTTTATCCCTTCAGGAGTAACTTCTAAAGTCCATACATTGTTGGTATACATGGATTCCATCTCGGATCGCATAGCATCCATCCATTTCACAGAGTCTCCACTTATGATGGCCTGCTCGAAACTAGTTGGGTCATCATCCTCTATGATGCAATCCTTGCTCCCACCGTCTATAAGAAAACCGTAGTATCTCTCAGGTGGATGAGGAACCTTACTAGATCTGCGGAGTGGCTGGTGTTCATTGGGTACTATTGGATCTTCCGGTTCCACTAAATCATCAGTTCTAGTTTGTGCAGCTGGAACTTCTTCCAGTTCTACCTCTTTACCACTAAATTCTCTCACAAGAAATTCCTTTTCTGAATAGGTGGCATTCCGAGAAACAAACACCTTTTGTTCCTCGGTGTGGTAGAATATATACCTTCATGAATGTTTAGGATATCCAACAAACTTACATAGAACAGACCTTGCCTCGAGCTTGTTTGGATTTTGTTTTTTAACATAAGTCGGACAACCCCAAATCTTAATGAAATTAAGACATGGTCTCTTTCCTTCCCATATCTCATTTGGAGTGGTAGGCACTGATTTGGTCGGAACCCTATTCAATAGGTATGCATTTGTCTTAAAGGCATAACCCCAAAAAGAAATAGGTAACTCGGTATTATTCATCATAGAGCGCACCATATCTAATATGGTGCGATTTCTCCGCTCCGATACACCGTTGTGCTGTGGTGTATACAGATGAATAAGCTGAGAGAGAATCTCATTCTCTTTTAAGTAGTCTCGGAATTCCGTGCTCAAGTATTCTCCTCACCGATCAGATCGAAAGATTTCAATACTTTTACCCGTTTGGTTCTCAATTTCGTTCTTATATTTCTTAAATTTCTCAAGAGATTCAGACTTGTGTTTCAACAAGAACACATGTTCGAATCTTGAGAGATCGTCGGTGAATGTAATAAAGTATGAGGAACCATTCCTGGCTTGTGTAGACATAGGACCGCATACATCACTATGTAAAAATCCCAAGAGTTCAGTAGCTCTTTCTCCGTGTCCAGTAAATAGAGTTTTGGTCATTTTACCTTTGAGACATGACTCACAAGTTTCATAAGATGTAAATTTGAACGGATTCAAATATCCATCTTTATGTAACTTAGCTAGTCTTGTCGCATTAATATGACCTAATCTACAATACCACAAGTAGACTTCGTTCATTTCTGAACTCTTCCTCTTGTGTGTGTTCTGTACGTTCAAAACTGTCGTTTAATTTAGAACGTATATATCATTACATAACGTACCATACCCAATCAACATTTGATTTAGAAAAATGTTCAAAATATTATCCTCTAGTGTGAAATTATATCCTTCTTTAGTTAGCAAAGAAACTGATATAATGTTGCACATCATTTTTGGTGCGTAGTAACAGTCGTTCAGAATCAATGTATTACTAGTTGGTAATACTAGGTGATATTCGCCAACTGCTTTGGCTACAACAATTACACCATTCCCTACTGTTAGAGACTTATCACCCTTTTCCAATTCTCTACCTCTCTTTAGTCCATGTAACAAATTACATACGTGGGATCCTGATCCGGTATCCAATACCCAGGACGTAATGCAAACTGAAAAACAGTTTTCAGTTGCGAACACACTCGAAGATGATGCATCAACATGATTTTTATTCGTTCGGGTTGCGTGGGAATCCTGATATTCCCCTATTTCTTGCTCAGACTTATGACAATCATAAGAAAAAGTGGAACCAATGTTCCCCAGCTCAGTATAATAAACGGGTTCGGTCAATACATCCATATTATTATCTTGATTAAGGCGTGTCATTGGTCGCTACCTGGAGAGAGAAAGAAGGAAACGCATTAGCATGCGCTCTTTGAAAGATTAGATTGATTGTTATCTTATCTAATTACGATGGCTCCCACTATTTTTATCAAATCTTCCTTCAAACCATAAAAGGTAAGATTAGCCGAGATTAATTACACCCTACAAGTTTTCCAATCGTTCGGCCAGGTAGGTATTGGTACCCTGAGGGAGTCTCCCCATGCTTTCGTATGGAACTAATTAATTAACCTCGTTTCCGCAGGGGCATAACCCCGTTAACACTTTTCTTAGACACATACTTGATCAGCTAATTGTTGTAAGTCTACGCTAGCGCCCCGGCAGTCTACAGACGCCAAATGCGGAACAAAACTTTTAAACTTGGCGCTATCGTATACTTTAACCCGGATCTGCCATTATTGCTAAACTAACATACTGTAAAGAGTGTAGAAAGATTGTACCGAACGATCCGAGTCCTTCGTTCTTCAACCATCATCCCACGCTCCGTTGCGGCTGCTCCGATCTCGTCGATCTCCGATATCCTCGTCGAGGTGGCACCACATGATCGGTTCTTTAAACGGGCTCCCGCCTCTGACTTGAGGCAACTCGATCGTCAAGTTTACTAAAAGAGACGACCAAGAATGATGTAGAGAATGAGTAGATGACTTTGTCTCACTTCGTCCAAGTCCGTGGACGATCGGTTAATGAAGTTGCCGTGGAAATCGGGTGATGGAATGAAATGAACTGTAAAATTCCATACACCCCGAATACTATCATAATCTTTTCTAACCGAAATGAAACATCAAGTGAAGTGAGGAGAGAGAGGGCCGGCCATATATAGCAAGAGGGAGGTGACCGTAGGAGAGGGGGGTGACCACAAGAGAAAGCTTCTCACTTCTAAATATCTTTAAGAAAACAAGAAGCATTAAAGCAAAAGCATGAATCACTAATACACCTCATCACACCTTTAATGCAACCAATTAGAACACAACACCAATAAACCTAGTCACCAAATTCTAGAACCTTCTAGAAGCACGACTCACCTCATCAGAAGAAAAGATAAATCCGTCTTTAACCAAATGTTAAAAGACGGCTGATAGAAAACTGGAAACTGGCAACTTCCAAAAGTGATCCTGAAACGAATTTCAGGACAACCCCGAATCTGTATAAATATACCCGCATTTGTATTACGACCGAATACAAATGCAACTGAGACAAAGATATTATACCTACTCAATATAATACTCGGATCCGGCTTAAACCAAAGCCGACCAGTATCATCTGCCCGAAAACTGACACGTGCGTAAACGCACGTGCATTTTCCGAACCCTGCCATAAAACCATACGGCCTCTACAACGTTTCGCCCGAACTTGGGAAACTGTCTGTGGGGGACTCTAATGACTCGTCAGCACCATGGCAGTGGGTTTAACCACAAACCGTCAGCAGCACTAGCAATGCGTAACGGCTGCCCATGGACTGACCTCAAGGGAGGCCGAGGAGCGAACTCAAGGGAGACCGATGAGCGAACTCCTCCGAAAAACCCTACTGAGCCTAACAGTGACAATGTATATACAGTCCGGTCTGTTCGTCAATGAGTATCGCATATCTGCCTAGGGGGCTAGCAACGTCAGACCCCCAATAGCAGTATAAGTCGTGTCGGAGTGAAGCCCAATAACACCCTGAGATACTACTGGAGTACCTACCAGTAAATCTCCTGCCATGGCCATGGACTTAGTGTAATGGCTCTCCTAGACACAGCACGACCTCGCCCCCAATACCGGGAGAGACGAATCCCCTGCCGATCCGCTCACGTGCCTCCATGTGGCTCGGGACTGTACCCAAAAGCTACCTGTTTGCACGACTCCTTTGAGCCGTGGTAGGGTAGAAATCAAAGCACAGTGGGAACTCACACGAGACAAATGACGACCTCAGGTCGATGAACTAACCTGTACACATGTCACCAGGGAACTGCTATCTGACGGTAGATATAATACTAACTAGCAGATTCCCGGCGAGTCCTGTCCGGTGTACTCATAACCCAATGAGCACCTGTATACATCTTAGGTGATCCAACTGACACCAGTGGCTTGTGAGACCGGCCACCGCCCCTCGTCGGGGTCTCGACTGTACACACTGGTCTACTCCGGAGTATCGATGCCCTGTCTCGAAACTCCCACGACTAGGGACCACAATTAAGGATATGCATATAAACTACCCAACTCTCACGTATATGATCGCCATCATACTGTTGGTAGTAAAGCAAGATCCTAAGGGCTCTATCAAAGTGTAACATGCAATCAGTCACCTGAACATGTACACGACTGATAAAGGCAAACCAGATAGCATACTATCATCTCAAGTAAGACTGTCATACTGGTATAGGTCCTCCGCAATCATTGCAATCACGTACCTGCGATCCAATAATTGACTATGAGGGCACTATCTCCAACAATCTCCCACTTGCACTCAAGGCTAATATTGCGATGTCGACTACTCACAGCCCGTGTGAAAACGAACATCCAACTCCTCTACTAATCAGTTCACAAAGCCCGTTTGTAAAACTATTGTGTTCGAGAAATAGCCTCAGTGAGTGGATCCGCCTAGAAGTATCTTTCTATATCTCTCTTAATCTCAAGTTCGCGGAGAAAACCATCTCCCGAATTGAGTAATACCTGTCTTAGAACATGTCTGGATATCTGATGGGACCTTAGTTCATAAATGAACTCCATATCCAAACTTCTTAGACTGAATCGATCACTGAACCTAATCAGTATCGGGCACCTTGCTTCCCACAGTATCCTCTTGGACCACCTGTCCATAATACTGTCCCTCTTCGTCAGAGGGAAAAACTATAACTCTGACAATCACTCTGTCAACCATGTCACCTTTGAAGCCTGGAATGATAACCGTCTCCCGAAGGAGGCTGCCATCATCAAATCCGTAGAACATGTACTTATGTTCTAAAACTGCTTCCTTATGTTTCTCCAGGATTGGATTAATACAAACTTATTGCATCTAGTGCAAAACCAACATTTGGTGTGGTACTTGACATCTCATGATTGACTCAATTGCCTAAGCAAGTGATCTGCCAATCATGCACATCCCTCTCCCCTTTAGTCTATACGACACCTTTAGAGAGGGTGACTCCATCACCTGCAGGTACACCACCATGCTAGGAGTCAACTATTCCAAAAACCATTAGAATATCTGTCAAAGTACCCACATTAGGAAACTACCCAAATCCAGATCTAAAACCATAGATCTAGAAACCAGAATGTCAAATATTATATCCATATCCTGTCTGGAGAAACAACTGTGTGACGACCACAGTACAACCGATCGTAGTATAGGAATTTTACTTCCTACTCTGTGTAAGTCATCCAGATACCATAACATCACACCCTACTACCTTCTTAACTGATCCATCCCCTATTCTGATTGAAGTCAAACCCATGACTGTCACATCAAAAATAGATGATCTATCTCCGCTATAACTGCTCAAGTCTATAAATAGACATAAGCTACTTGCCCACCATGCTTCCGTTGCTCCCACTGACTATGACAACCCTCCTACCGGGTCTCATATCCTGGAACAACAGTAGTGTCAAGTCTGGGTAGATAAGAACCTCCCTGTCACCGTCTCTGAGGCTACCGAAGTACCTCTCGGGCGTCTGAGGTTACCTACCATACCTGCGGAGTGGCAATTGGAATGTCAAACCTGATTGAATGTATAGGTCCTATTAAATTTTCCGTAATCGTTCGCGGTTCTGGAATCACTTCCAGTTCTACCATACTCCCACTACTGTTTTCTGAAAAAGATCCATTTTTACTAAAACTGTGGCGAGTCAAGAACAATATCACTATTGATCTTCCAAATGGTAGAATATCAACCCTCGTCATAGCCAGGGTCAACCCACAAACAGCCATTACAGAAACGTGCCCTGAGTTATCCAGTGTCTGGTTTTAATCATAAGCTGGACAACTCCCCGTACCTTAACTTCTTTTAAGGTACGATCCATTCTATATCCAATATAGAAACTTTGGCACTTATTTAATTGGAACCATATTCAATCCATGCATCTGTCTCCAGTGCATATCAACTTAATGGAAAGAGGCTAATCAGCATTACTCAACTTAGGAATCCATCCAATTATGAGTAACCTGAAAAAGAAACACGTTTCTCAAAACCATCACTATCATCTGAATACCAATCACAAGAATCTACATCTTCGATCTCTTTGAAGAATCCCGATACTTGTGATACCTGGTTCTCTACTTTATTCTTATACCCACAACTTCTCAAAACTTAGACCTTGTATTTCTACGAAACACTCGTCTAAATACTAGAGAAGTTATAAGTAAACAGAACATAGTACGAGGACCTACCCCTTTGTCCTGATGGACACTGGACAACATACAATACTCTGTATAAGTCTGCTGAGTTAAACAACTCATAACTTGTGCGTTATCGGTGGAAAACTGTACCCTGGCGATTTCCTCAACTATCACCAATTACAACGAATTCCGATATAATGAGGATGATCACCTAATTCCCAATATCTTACTCCCAATCATCATCTGTAAAACCATACAGATATGAGAATGAAACCTGGTAAATACATACCCTTGGAGTAAGTGTCTAATCGGGAAAACAGTTTTTCCTTTAACAATGCACTGAAACACGGAAATGTTTCGTAGGGGTATCCTGGTATTCATAGCAATGCCTCTTCCATAATCCAATTCATGAATTCAACCGTATATTTTATTGCCATCTCTCCAAATCCCTTTATTTGTCTTTAGTCGTTACCTTCTGTACACCATCGTTAGGCTAAATGGTTTTCTTCCTTCCCTACCGTTCGGCACCAGCCTATGGTTTGGAAGAAGACTATCCAGTAAGCATAATAGGTGTACCCTCCTAAACCAAGGAGTACTCGCAACTGAGAGAAGGTGACGATAAAAGACAACTGAATAATACCTTATTCCTTTAAAGGTGAAATAGGAGTGGCGATGAAGTACGCGGTTTTGGTCGTGAATGATATCAGTCGCAATTTACTTTGCCCTCTTTCTAATCCCTTTATTTTGTCTTTACATATTACCTTCTGCACACCCTACTTAGGCTAATTGGTTTTCTTCATTCCCTACCTTTCGGCACCAGCCTATGGTTTAGAATAAGACTATCCAATAGGCGTAATAGGTGTACTCTCCTAAACCAAGGAGCTCTCGCAACCTGAGAGAAGGTGATAATAAAAGACAACTGAATAAACCAATTCTATTTCTCCTGAACCTGGATCCATCCCCGAAGAAGTCCCTTCGAGTTCGTATATAACCATACGATGGATCTATCCAATGGAAGTGGATATCCGTAGTAATACGGGTGTTGTGAGAAATGCAAAGGGTAAAAGAAGGAGTGGCAATGACTTATGCAACTCAGACAATCCAAAAGCCAGTATTTTAAGAAGGTTCGGTCAACCTGGTCACTGAGTCATAGTCTAAGGTCGGTCAAAGGTCGCTGCCAAAGAGAGAGAGAGAAAAGAAACACTCTGCGTGCACTCTAACCTAGATCAGAATGGTCATCATTTTATCTAATCCGGAAACCTCCCACTGTCCTGTCAAATTCTCCTCCAAACCTAAAGAAGAATCAATCGGGATCACCCGAAGAGTAAACCAACTCATCAGTGGGAATCAGGATCCAACTCTCATCGCATGATAACGTGATGGAATGCATCCACGTTACTCATACTCCAGAAGGTATGCACATACTCGGCAAGTTTCAGTTTCTTTAGAAACTCCTGATATTATTTTTGCCCCATGCTCTTATAACCTTGGCGTTGGTCAAAATGTCATAAGTCACATGCCAAGTTCTACCCGTCACTATCTTGTCAATTTGAACCCACCCGCACATGCCCTTGACGTTGGCCAAAATGGCAGAACGACTGTCCCAAACTAACTCATCTATCTATGCAACAATTGAATACCCAGCAGCTACCAAACACTATGCCTTGGCGTTGGTCAAAATACATAGCTTGAATACTACTGAATACCCAAAAGAAGTGACGGAGGGCTACGGCTGGTTTTTGGCGAAAAACCTTTAGCGTAGTGAACTTGATATCGCTGAAGGAACCTGATAGCTTTTTTAAAATATAGTGGCGAAAACCTTTTGCTAAAGAGGTCACTCCCGGTAAAGGGATCTCGGCTCTTTCCTCGTGGAATGAGGTGCAGGATATTCCACTGAATACCGCTATGCAAAGCAACATGTAATCGACTATAGTGAAGTTATTACTCTGACGTAAACTTCTGTCCAAGGGGTCGGTCCCGGTGAAGGGATATCGGCCCTTGCCTCGTCGAATGAGGTGCTGGATATTCCACTGAATACCGCTATGCATAACAAAAGGAAACATCTTTGTAACAACACTTTTTAAATTTGTTCCAACAACTGTAAACAGGTTTGTTTTAACTTTGCGTTGATCAGAATCAACGCAGTCCCATCATTCAATCACACCAGAAAAGAACGAAAATAAAATGTACGTATATGCCATCCGCATTCGTCACTGGGTCCCGTCATAACCCGTTAGGTTACTTAACTAACGACAGAGCGGGGACTGGACTAGCGCGGGTGTAAAACATATACAACATCTAATAGTATATAAACCAATATACAATAATCGCTCCAGGCGTGATAGTATGCAACATTACAGAAAAGTAATAAGCATCACAGAACAATACAGATAATCTGGGATCCCCGGGTTTCACAGAGCCGCTGCTGAAACCCGACGTTCCCCTGTCGTGTGGATAGCCTGTGCAATGAAACCTAGACCCCTACGGGTGCGGCAAGTTACCCGCCAAAACCTGAAGCGAGGTAGTCCCCACAGCATAGTGAATGGAACACCCGGCACTTCACGGAATCCGGTAAATTGAGCACCCCTCCTTGGGTCAACCTGTACCCCCTACGAGTGCGGCGAATAGTCTGCCAATTCTAGAGTGGGACCCCTCTGCCTCTCAAAGCCATGAGATGCGGACCCGTTGCCCTCCCGAACCCGGCTATCCGTGCACTCCGTCTCGGGGCAAAACCTAGTACAGTAATGAAAAATAGTACAATAGGTACATCGACCGCAACCTGGTCGTGCCCCAAAAAGAATATTATACAACAGGCAGTGACGACTGTCCACAAGTTGGACGCTCGCCCCGCAATATCAAATGTACAAATAAACACAAACTGTACTACCATTGCACACTGCTATCCACCACGACAAATCCGCAACATCACAGCACAACACAGAACATCAACGCGAATGTCACGTTCGCAAACCCGTCTAAAAGAACTATAGAAATTAAACGCGGTTTACCGATCAAATGACATTCCCGGTCGGAGATATAATGTAAGCACTGTAAACTAACGTGTTTAAATTTCGATCGACCAAAGACCAAATATCAAAAAGTGGGCCCCACTGCTTACTGGTGAACAGTAACAAAATCTGGGCGAAAATGATATTTACCAAAAACCCCAAAATCAAACCAAGAACCCACTGTAAAAAGTTGGGGCCACGAGCTCACTGTTTGGCCGCGGAAGCGCGGTCAAACCTATGGTTTGACCGCGTTTCCGCGGCAGTCTCATCGAATCACGTGCCCAAATTTCTACGTCGTTCTAATAAAAGCCTGAAAAGTTTTCTGAGACATGCAGAATTAATTTTCGAGACCATTTGAAAACAACAGAAACTGTCAATTTAGGATTTTGTAGTTTTCGATTTCCGGTTCGATCGATGTTTTAAACGCGTTAGCACAAGTTAGCATAGCAAAATGGTTAGGCTCTGATACCACTGTAAGTCTACGCTAGCGCCCCGGCAGTCTACAGACGCCAAATGCGGAACAAAACTTTTAAACTTGGCGCTATCGTATACTTTAACCCGGATCTGTCATTATTGCTAAACTAACATACTGTAAAGAGTGTAGAAAGATTGTACCGAACGATCCGAGTCCTTCGTTCTTCAACCATCATCCCACGCTCCGTTGCGGCTGCTCCGATCTCATCGATCTCCGATATCCTCGTCGAGGTGGCACTACATGATCGGTTCTTTAAACGGGCTCCCGCCTCTGACTTGAGGCAACTCGATCGTCAAGTTTGCTAAAAGAGACGACCAAGAATGATGTAGAGAATGAGTAGATGACTTTGTCTCACTTCGTCCAAGTCCGTGGACGATCGGTTAATGAAGTTGCCGTGGAAATCGGGTGATGGAATGAAATGAACTGTAAAATTCCATACACCCCGAATACTATCATAATCTTTTCTAACCGAAATGAAACATCAAGTGAAGTGAGGAGAGAGAGGGCCGGCCATATATAGCAAGAGGGAGGTGACCGTAGGAGCGGGGGGTGACCACAAGAGAAAGCTTCTCACTTCTAAATATCTTTAAGAAAACAAGAAGCATTAAAGCAAAAGCATGAATCACTAATACACCTCATCACACCTTTAATGCAACCAATTAGAACACAACACCAATAAACCTAGTCACCAAATTCTAGAACCTTCTAGAAGCACGACTCACCTCATCAGAAGAAAAGATAAATCCTTCTTTAACCAAATGTTAAAAGACGGCTGATAGAAAACTGGAAACTGGCAACTTCCAAAAGTGATCCTGAAACGAATTTCAGGACAACCCCGAATCTGTATAAATATACCCGCATTTGTATTACGACCGAATACAAATGCAACTGAGACAAAGATATTATACCTACTCAATATAATACTCGGATCCGGCTTAAACCAAAGCCGACCAGTATCATCTGCCCGAAAACTGACACGTGCGTAAACGCACGTGCATTTTCCGAACCCTGCCATAAAACCATACGGCCTCTACAACGTTTCGCCCGAACTTGGGAAACTGTCTGTGGGGGACTCTAATGACTCGTCAGCACCATGGCAGTGGGTTTAACCACAAACCGTCAGCGGCACTAGCAATGCGTAACGGCTGCCTATGGACTGACCTCAAGGGAGGCCGAGGAGCGAACTCAAGGGAGACCGATGAGCGAACTCCTCCGAAAAACCCTACTGAGCCTAACAGTGACAATGTATATACAGTCCGGTCCGTTCGTCAATGAGTATCGCATATCTGCCTAGGGGGCTAGCAACGTCAGACCCCCAATAGCAGTATAAGTCGTGTCGGAGTGAAGCCCAATAACACCCTGAGATACTACTGGAGTACCTACCAGTAAATCTCCTGCCATGGCCATGGACTTAGTGTAATGGCTCTCCTAGACACAGCACGACCTCGCCCCCAATACCGGGAGAGACGAATCCCCTGCCGATCCGCTCACGTGCCTCCATGTGGCTCGGGACTGTACCCAAAAGCTACCTGTTTGCACGACTCCTTTGAGCCGTGGTAGGGTAGAAATCAAAGCACAGTGGGAACTCACACGAGACAAATGACGACCTCAGGTCGATGAACTAACCTGTACACATGTCACCAGGGAACTGCTATCTGACGGTAGATATAATACTAACTAGCAGATTCCCGGCGAGTCCTGTCCGGTGTACTCATAACCCAATGAGCACCTGTATACATCTTAGGTGATCCAACTGACACCAGTGGCTTGTGAGACCGGCCACCGCCCCTCGTCGGGGTCTCGACTGTACACACTAGTCTACTCCGGAGTATCGATGCCCTGTCTCGAAACTCCCACGACTAGGGACCACAATTAAGGATATGCATATAAACTACCCAACTCTCACGTATATGATCGCCATCATACTGTTGGTAGTAAAGCAAGATCCTAAGGGCTCTATCAAAGTGTAACATGCAATCAGTCACCTGAACATGTACACGACTGATAAAGGCAAACCAGATAGCATACTATCATCTCAAGTAAGACTGTCATACCGGTATAGGTCCTCCGCAATCATTGCAATCACGTACCTGCGATCCAATAATTGACTATGAGGGCACTATCTCCAACAATTGTAAAGTAGAAAACTCTCCCAGGAGTAACTCTTACTCGCAGTGGGTATCGGGATCCAACTATCATATAGAGAGTATGCAATCTTATTGCAAATTTCAACACTTGAAATTCCCAGTATTGTTTTTACCCCTAGCTTCCTATGACCTTGACAGAGGCCAAAAAACCATAGGCCGCTAGTCAAGGTTAACCCGTTCATTTCTTGATTGAATTAAACCCACCCGCATGACCCTTAACGGAGGCCAACAATGTCGCACTACTACCTTAATCTGATCGCATCACATGCTGCAAATAAGCACTAATCAGCTACTGCACACTACGTCTTGACGGAGGCCAACAAACACAGTACGAATACTAAATAGCACTTATCTGAAATGACGGAGGGCTACGCTGGTTTTTAAAAAAACGTTTAGCGTAATGAACTTGATATTGTTGTAGAATCTAGTGATTTTGAAAAAAAGTGTTTTTGTAGCTTCTGCTAGTTTTGCAAAAGAGGTCACTCCCAGTGAAGGGATCTCGGCTCTTTCCACATCGAATGAGGTGTTGGATATTCATCAAGGAATACCACTATGCAAAGCAAGAACTAGTGAAGCTGTCAAAAACAAAACCGAGTGGCTTGTAGCATTTACTAGTTTTGCTAAATAGGTCACTCCCGGTGAAGGGATCTCGGATCTTTCCTCATTGAATGAGCTGCCGGATATTCATCAAGGAATACCACTATGCAAAGCAAGAACTAGAGCAACCTTTTTAAAAACTTTTGATTCTACAACATTTTTAGATTTCTTTCCTTTTCATTAATCTTATTAATGAAGTTCCATCATTTAATGTTTCCCTAACCATCATAGAAAGAGAAACGAAAATAGAATGTACGCTTATGCCATCCGCATTCGCTACTGGGCCTCGTTATGCACCGTTAGATTACTTAACTAGCGGCAGAGCGGGGGATGGACTAACGCGGGTGCAAAATATAAGCAACGTTTATTATATATATCATATATATAGCATTCGTCTCATGCAGTTATATGATCACATTACAGAACCAAGCAGCAGAAGTCAACATATGAAATATTGGATATATTAGGAGGTCCGTGTTTTAAATTCATCCAGTAATGAAAAACAAGGATTCCACAGTCGTGATGAATAACCAAACCCACATCCCCAGACCCCTACGAGAGCGGTAAGAAACCCTGCCAATTCTAGAGTTAGGAGACCCGGTCTCGACTCCTCGGCATGGTCTCCCACTGGACTCCAGAACCCGGTTACTTGTGCGCCCTGCCTTAGGTCCATCCTAATGCAAAAAAGTAAATAATATACATCAATGGTGACATCATCCTCAACCCGGAAGTGTCCCAATAAAAGAATATTACATACAAATTTTACATGAGTAAAAATTTAAAAACTCTCATCTCACATAAAACCCCCGGCTATTCATTCACGACGATCCAATATAATATATCACAGCAACACATAACATCACATGTCATCAACGTATGTAAATACACGTATCATAAATTCCGTTGACATATAGCAACGAGATTTAGGATACCCTATTACACTTACGGTCGCAGAAAAGAAATGAAAAACTACAATAATTAGAATCTGCATTTCCTTAGACATCATAAACCCGGAATATCTCATATGCCGAATTTGATGCCTAACCTATAAACCTTGCATTTTAATCTCATATCGAAAACACTTTTCAATAACTTAGTCAAATAATTCAACAAGATTCCCGACTACCCGACCGAATACTCGTCAGGAACTTTAGTAGATGGCTGCACCCCCGATGTCGTCGACCAAGTGTACTTAGGCAGAACACTGTAGCCGCAAGCACCCGAGTGGATGCTTTTGGCAACGGGGTTCTCCTAAAATCACTTGGTCGGGGCTATGGGGCATGGCTACCTAGTAAAGTTATCCAGCGAGTATTTACGTACGATACGCGATTGCGACGGAGTTTCGATCCGAATCGAAACTTTGTGGCAATCGATCAATAGAGACTAACATGCTAGATTTAAAAACACTAACTAGTTTTCACAAAACTAATTAAATGTGTATTCCAAATATTGTATCACATATCAAACTTAAACCCGGAACGATGTAAAAATTACGACTACGAAACACTCCGTATTAGCCCCTTAACAAAATTAACATCACATGCAATTTTCGGCTAATCAAACATAACCCGAAACCCTAAAACCCAGACACCAGAACACTAAAGAAATTCGAGCCAAAAAGAAGTAAGGGGGCCGACGAGGCCGGAATTTTTGATAATCTCGCCAGGTCACTGTAGGTGTTTTGGCCTCGAATTTCTCTGGTATTCTATTAACATCACATGTAACATTCTGTACTTGTTTAAAAAAATTTCAGAGTCCATTTCAAAATCGACAGAAACTTGGTGATTAGGGTTTCGGTTTCGGAGTTGTTTCGTTTCCGTGATTCTATATACATTATATAATCTTCTAGCTTGGCTCTGATACCATGAAAGTGTATGTTAGCACCACCACTTGGTTTTACTAGCATCAAGCATGCCATTTTAAAAATTTCGGGGTGCTAATTAACACTAACCAAGATCTTAAACTAGATGATTAGGGTTTAAGCTATGATATCATAAACTTTACACTAAGAGAAAGAGGCTACAACCATTGTAGACCGTTTCCTTTGTAGGGTTCCTAGGCACTCTTGTGAAGGCTCATAAGGCATCAAACATGCCCGGATAAAAATTTAGACGTGCCGAACAACCCAAAGCCGGATCTTTGCTAGATTACAACCTTTGTAGTCCGCTCCTTCGCTTCACAAGCTCCGAGTAGAAGTCCCTTCGCCGTGATCCTCGATCTCCCGGACTCAAGAACTCGAACGATCCATGCTAGCTTGAAGTGTTCCGAATCTCCGATGATCTACGTCAAAGTTGCAATAACCCAAGCTTTCTCACTCTAAAGAGATGAACACCCTAATCTCATGGGCTAGATGAGATGAGGATGAGGGAGTAGTATTTATGCTTTCTTTTTAATTCACTTTCTCACAATTTATCATCACAAATGGAATTTCTAGTAAGCTCAAAATCAAGAGAGAAGAAGATGATAATGGAAAATGATAATGATAATTCCTTTTGTGATGAATAGAAATAAAAGTATATGATTGATTTATCAACCATGGTCAAGGATGAGTGGCTAATAGTTTGTAGAGAATAAACTAGAGTTAGGGTTTGGTTGAGTTAGCAATGAGTCATCAACAAATATCTTAACCATGACAAAAGAAAAAGCTTCTAGAAAGTGCAAGAAGCAACTAACCCTAATCAAACCCTAACCTTATTTAATCATCCTTAAACATGTTTAATAATAAATCATATCATGTCACAATAATATATATCACATATATATTATATATTTGCAACAAAAGAAAATAATACAATTAACATATATCGCATATATATCAATGTATCATCCAGTAAGAAAATGAAATAATAAAGCAAGCCAATATTAGATAATATAATAATATATCATATATATATTATTATACATTAAATCATCGAATCAACACTTGATCCGACGATCCGGCTATATCGAATATAACCGACTAATATATCATGTACCGATTCATCGAATCAACACTTGATCCGATGTCCCGGTTCATATCTTAATATCACGAGAATATAATACGGTATCTCATATCGCATTATTCTCGGTCCTGCACATATCACATATGTTCCTCTACTCCGTTTCGCCTGAGCCATGAAACCTCTGTGTAGGACTCTAAAGAATCGTCAATACGCCGGTAGCAGGTGATGATCATATCAAACACCCACAAGCTGCAAGCGGTCAGCTAAACGTAACATCCACCCAGGTATTGAGCAATCAGAAGATCAACAAGCTAGCCTGTGCGTTCTCCTGTGAATCCAATCAGTAACACTCTCATACAGTCCGGTCTGTTCGTCTGATATGTTGCATATCAAGTCTAGGGGTGGTATACGTCAGACCCCAGTAACCGATAAGTTGTGTCGATGTGTGGCTCATAACGGGTCGAGAAACTACTAGTAACACTTACCAGTAAATCTCTATATCAGCCCTGGCCAGGGACTTCCAGTTATAGCCAATCGAACACAGCACAACATCAACTCCCTATACCGGGAGAGACGAATCCCCTCCTATCGCTCATTGCCTCCATGTGATTCGGGACTGTACCCAAAAGACACCGTTTTGCACGCCCTCTTGGACGTGGTAAGGTGGAAATCAAAGCACAGTGGGAATCACACAAGACTCTATGACGATCTCGGGTCTACAGACTACCCTGCACCAGTGTCACCGGAGAACTGCCATCTGACGTGTGGTATATCACCATCTGGGAGTTCTCGGCGAGTCCCTCCAGTGTACCCAGTCTCCACTGAGCACCCGTACACCATCTCTGATGTCAAACACCGATGGATATGGGATCATCCATCGCCCATCATATGGGTCAAGATGCGTATACGCTAGTCTACTCTGGTGTATCGATGCCCTGTCCCGATATACCCTCGACTAGGAACAGTTATAGGATGTACTCATCGACTACTATGGCCCCACAAGTATGATCTCATCATAATCCCAGTAGTCGAGTACAGATCCAAAGGGCTTTATCAACATGTGAGAGAAAAACAGTAAACCAATGCAAGTCAACATGTTAAGATAAAGTGAAACCAAACAGCATACTATCATGACGAGCAAGAAAGTCCTCTCTGTATATATCTAAGCATCCATCATAATATACATCATATGTACAACAATGGCCTCTAGGGCATATACATAACTAACAATCTCCCACTTGCACTAAGGCCAGCTGCTGTAGTATCTCATACCTAGCATCCCGAATAATCTCTCAAACTGTATCTGGGGAATAGCCTTCGTGAATGGATCCGCAGTGTTGTCCTTCGTATCTACTCTCCTGACCTCGATCTTCCGGCGATCAACATCTCCCTGATCAGGTGATACCGCCTCAGAATATGTCTGGACTTCTGATGGGATCTGGCTTCCTTGGCCAAAGCCACAGCTCCATTGTTATCGCAATACAGAGGTATTGGATGCTCAATGGATGGAACCACACCAAATTCACTAATGAACTTCATTATCCAGACAGCCTCTTTGGCAGCATCGTTGGCAGCGATGTATTCAGCCTCCATCGTCGAGTCTGCAACGGTATCCTGTTTGGAACTCTTCTAACATACCGTCCCTCCATTGAGGGTAAAGACAAATCCCGAGTGCGACTTAGAGTCGTCCTTATCACTTTGGAAGCTGGAATCGGTAAAGGACTCCACCTGGAGTTCTCCGTTACCATACACCAAGAACATCTCCTTAGTCCTTCGTAAGTACTTGAGAATGTTCTTCACAGCTGTCCAGTGACTCTCTCCAGGATCTTCTTGATACCGACTCACTACACTTAGTGAGTATGCTACATCGGGTCTGGTACATAGCATCGCATACATGATAGAGCCTACTGCCGAAGCATAGGGTATCCCTTGCATGCGAGCTCTCTCCAAATCAGTCTTGGGAGACATCTCTTTGGAGAGAGTGAGTCCAGAGATCGTGGGTTGGTTCCCACGCTTGGATTCTTCCATACTAAACCTCTTTAGTATGGTGTCAATGTACCTGGATTGGGACAATCCCAGTATCCGTTTAGATCTATCTCTATAGATCATGATTCGCAATATGCAGGAGGCATCACCTAGATCTTTCATTGAGAATCTCTGTGATAAGAAGAGCTTGACTGATTGCAGCATAGGAATATCATTTCCTATCAAGAGTATGTCATCCACGTACAATACGAGGAAGACAACCTTACCCTCTGCTACCTTCTTATAGATACAAGGTTCATCTATATTTTTTATGAAGTCAAACTCTTTGACTACAACATCAAAACAGATGTTCCAACTCCGCGATGCTTGCTTTAACCCATAAATGGATTTAAGAAGCTTGCACACCTTTCCGCTGCTCCCACTGTCTACGGAGCCTTCTGGCTGAGTCATGTACACGCACTCTTCCAAATCACCGTTTAGAAAGGCGGTCTTAACATCCATTTGCCAGATTTCGTAGTCATGGTATGCAGTAATGGCAAGTAAGATCCGGATGGACTTAAGCATAGCCACTGGAGAAAAGGTTTCGTCATAATCCACACCTGGTCGTTGACGAAAACCCTTTGCTACAAGTCTAGCTTTGAAAGTCTCAACTTTTCCATCTACACCAAATTTCTTTTTAAAGATCCACTTGCTCCCTATGGGTTTTACCCCGTCAGGAGCATTTTCCAAAGTCCATACTTTGTTGGTGTACATGGATTCCATCTCAGATCGCATTGCATCTAGCCATTTCACAGAGTCACCACTCGTGATGGCCTGCTCGAAACTAGTCGGTTCATCATCATCCATGATGCAGTCCTCGCTTCCACCATCAATGAGAAAACCGTAGTATCTCTCAGTTGGATGAGAAACCCTACTAGATCGGCGGAGAGGCTGGGGTTCGTCGGGTACTACTGAATCCTCTGGTTCCACTGAATCCTCTGGTTCCACTAAATCTTCAGTTACAGTTTGCGTTTCTGGAACCTCTTCCAGTTCTACCTCAGAGCCACTAATCTCTTTTGCAAGAAATTCCTTTTCTAAAAAGGTGGCATGTTGAGCAATAAACACTTTTTGTTGTTCACTGTGGTAGAAAAAATATCCATTTGAATGTTTAGGATATCCTACAAACTTACATAGAACTGACCGTGCCTCGAGTTTGTCTGGATTTTGCCTTTTGACATAGGCCAGACAACCCCATATCTTAACTCGTTTAAGACATGGTCTCTTCCCACTCCATATCTCATATGGTGTGGTAGGTACAGATTTAGTTGGAACTTGATTCAATAGGTATGCTGCTGTCTCAAGCGCATACCCCTAGAAGGAAATAGGTAACTCAGCTGTACTCATCATAGAGCGCACCATATCTAATAGGTTGCGATTCCTCCGCTCCGATACACCGTTGTGCTGTGGTGTATAAGGAGGAGTAAGCTGAGAGAGAATCCCATTCTCTTTTAGATAATCTAGGAACTCATTGCTTAAGTATTCTCCTCCTCGATCAGATCGAAGGATCTTAATACTTTTTCCCGTTTGTTTTTCTACTTCGTGTTTATATTCTCTGAATTTCTCAAAAGCTTCAGACTTGTGTTTCATCAGGAATACATGTCCGAATCTAGAGAGATCGTCAGTGAATGTAATGAAGTAGGAAGAACCGTTCCTGGCATGCGTAGACATGGGACCGCATACATCACTATGTATTAGTCCTAAGAGTTCATTAACTCTTTCTCCATGTCCACTAAACGGAGCTTTGGTCATTTTTCCTTTGAGACATGAATGGCAAGTATCATAAGATGATAATTCGAACGGATTCAAATAACCATCCTTATGTAACTTAGCCAGTCGTGTCGCATTGATATGACCAAGTCTACAATGCCACAAGAAGGATTCGTTCATTTCTGAACTTTTCCTCTTGTGTGTGTTTTGTATATTCAGGAATGTATTCTGATTTAGAATGAATATGCCATTATGTAACGAGCCTGATGCAATCAACTTTTGATCTAGGAATATGTTCATAACATTATCCTTTACTACAAAATTATATCCTTCTTTACTTAATAAAGAAACTGATATAATGTTACACATCATGTTCGGTATATAATAACACTCATTCAGAATCAATGTATTACGACTTGGTAATACAAGGTGATATTCGCCAACTGCTTTGGCTACAATACTTGCACCGTTCCCTACTTGAACGGAATGATCACATTTTCCTAGTTCTCTACTTTTTCGTAGCCCATGTAACAATTTACATATGTGGGATCCTGATCCGGTATCTAATACCCAGGACGTAGGGTGAACTGAGAAACAGTTCTCAATAACTAACGCATCCGAAGAAGATGCATCAACATGCATGTTCTTTTGGGCGGCTTGAGAATCCAGATATTCTCATGTTTCCTGTTCAGTCTTATAACTCTTATAAGAATGAACGGGTCCAACGTTCCCTTGCTCAGTACAATAATCGGGTTCAATCAATACATCCATATTATTATCTTGATTATGGCCTGACATGGTCTCTACCTGGAGAGAGAGAGAAGGAAAAACACTTTAGTGTATGCTCTTGCAAGATTAGATTGGTTATTATCTTATCTAATCAGGATGTCTCCCACTGTTTTTATCAAATCTACCTTCAAACCCAAAGAGGTAAGATTAGCCGGGATTAATTACACCCTACAATTTCGTCAATCTTTCAGCCAGATCAGTGTCGGTACTTTGAGGGAGGTTCCCCGTGCTTTCGCACGGACCTAATTAAAGTAAACCTCATTTTCCCAGAGGCGTAACCCCGTTAACACTTTTCTAGACACCTACTTGAATGACTAATTGTCCTGTGTAAAACTCTCCCAGGAGTAACTCTTACTCGCAGTGGGTATCGGGATCCAACTATCTCATAGAAGGTATGCAATCTCATTGCAAATTTCAACACTTGAAATTCCCGATAATATTTTGCCCCTAGTGTGCCATGACCTTGACAGAGGTCAACAAACCATAGTGCACTAGTCAAGTTCAACCCGTCATTTCTTGATTGAATCAAACCCACTCGCACGACCCTTGACAGAGGTCAACAAGGTCGTACGACTACCCTAATCCAATCACATCACATGCTTTACAGATAATTACTAGTTAGCTACCGCACACTACGCCTTGACAGAGGTCAACAAACGCAGCACGAATACTAAATAGTCTTTATCCGAAATGACGGAGGGCTACGACAGGTTTTTCAGAAAACCATGAGCATAATGAACTTGATATCGTCGTAGAATCAAGTGTTTTTGAAAAGGAATGTTTTTGAGGCTTTTCTTAGTTTCGCTAAAGGGGTCACTCCCGGTGAAGGGATCGTCGGTCCTTTCCTCATCGAATAAGGTGCAGGATATATCATATATACCGCTGTGCAAAGCAAAACACTAAAAGCAATCAAAAGATAAACCGAGTTTTGTAGCATCTTCCAGTTTCGCTAAAGAGGTTACTCCTGGTGAAGGGATCGTCGGCTCTTTCCCCATCGAATAAGGTGCATGACATATCATATATATCACTGTGCAAAGCAAAACTGTAGCTACCCTTTTTATAAAGTTTTGATTCTACAACATCTTTAGGTTTCTTTTCTTTTTATTAATCTCATTAATAAAAATCCCATCAGCTTATGCTTCCTAAGCATCACTGAAGAAACGAAAGCAGTAATATTTATATATCAGCATATATATATATATAGTATAAGCATTCGTCTCAGGCAGTAATATGATCTCATCACAGAACATTGCAGCAGAATAACATATATGAAATATTGGATATACTAGGACGTCCGTGTTTTCAATACGAGCCTGTATAAAACACAGATTCCATGGTCGCGACGAATAGCCAAACCCACATCCCAAGACCCCTACGAGAGCGGCAAGTAACACTGCCAATTCTAGGGTTAGGAGACCCGGTCTCGACTCCTCGAGATGGCCTCCCACTGGACCCTAGAACCCGGTTACTTGTGCTCCCCACCTTGGGTCTACCTAATGCGGAAAAGTAAATAATATACAAGGGTGACATCAACCTCAACCTGGAAGTGCCCCAAATAAAAGAATAGTACATTACAAATGAATTTTACATGAATGAAAATAAAAACCCTCATCTCACATAAAACCCCCGGCTATTCAGAACGCGACGATCCAATATAACATATCACAGCAACACATAATATCACATATCATCAACGTAAGTAAATATGCGCATCCCAATTGTCGTTGACATATAGCAACGAAACCGGCGATATCACATATTACACTTACGGTCACAGAAAAGAAAGTGTAAAACTACAACATTTGGAATCCATAATCACTTTAGACATCGTAAATCCTAAATATCATATACTTCGCATTTCATGCCTAACTCTATGAATTCCACATATTGTATCACATTCCAGATAAATAGATAGTATTAAACCTTTTGAACAGATAATCAAATACCCAAAATTTCCTAAAGTGCTCAACACTTGAGCGGAGTTCAAATAATCCCAGAATATGTCACAGTACCAGTGATCCAGCCGTAGAAGGGTCAAGCCAACGCCTCACATGTGGCACGCCGTACTGCCCCAAAGCCGAAGGTTCAAAAGGCAGTTCAAGATGGTCACATAATCGAGTTAAGGTGTGTTGTCTTCTAGAGGGTCCACCGCTTAACTTGTACAATTTTTCCGAAATATTTAAACCCGATAAAAATTCCACACTTGAAAGTTTTACGTACCGGGAAAAAGTGAGTTAATGATATCCGTTCGAACTTTTTAACAATTTCTAAATATCTGGAAAAAATAACGAATTTAAATTTTCCGATCGAATCTACGATTACAAAATAAACCCCAGATTAAACAACACTTGAATCACTTTTAAAAATACCCAGAAGTATCAACAAGCACCTACGGATATTACCATGAAAACCACGTGTCACAATTCCAAAATTCCGCCGCGGAACCGCCGCGGGAAGCAGGTTCCCGCCGCGGTTTAGTGGATTTGTAGGCCCGTGTTTCATGGTAATTCTTAGAATTCCCTGCTGATTTTTTTACGTATTTTTAATTCAGAAAAATCCCAGATTTTGAAAAATTTCCAGAGAGGGGGTAAATTTTGTCGGTTCGGGTTCGATCGGAGTTTTAACTTCGTAAACACGACGCCTAATGCTCTAGCTAGGCTTTGATACCACTGTAGGGTTCCTAGGCACTCTTGTGAAGGCTCATAAGGCATCAAACATGCCCGGATAAAAATTTAGACGTGCCGAACAACCCAAACCCGGGATCTTTGCTAGATTATTAGGGTTTAGCATGCAAGATAATATCTTTTTTTCTAAGTGTGAGGGATTACAACATTTGTAGTCCGCTCCTTCGCTTCACAAGCTCCGAGTAGAAGTCCCTTCGCCGCGATCCTCGATCTCCCGGACTCAAGAGAGACTCCACAACTCGAACGATCCATGCTAGCTTGAAGTGTTCCGAATCTCCGATGATCTACGTCGAAGTTGCAATAACCCAAGCTTTCTCACTCTAAAGAGATGAACACCCTAATCTCATGGGCTAGATGAGATAAGGATGAGGGAGTAGTGATTGTATGATTTTCCGATTGTGTCGTATGTTTATAGAAACTAAATTTTAGAAATCACAACCAAAAATATTTTGACCGCAATCAATAACGGTGTCGGATGTAGCGCGTTAGTAAGTGCGGATCGTCCACAGGGAAAGTGAGTTCCGTTCAATTTCCGAATTAGATGAGTTGAAAATTTAAGGCAAAGAAAAGAAAACAATTCATGATTTGCATTTCAAGATCAAGAAATAAGAAAAATCTAGATCTAGAAAAGACATTAAAAGCAAGAATTGAGATGTGTGATAATTTCCAACCAACAATCAAGATTAGAAGTATGGCTCGTAGGAGTAGATCGGAACTATAGATGTGATGAGATCTAAAGATTACTAATTCTTATCCATTAATGAATTGATACTAGATCGATACAAATTCATCGAGGTTTAAGGATCTTTGCGGGAAAATTAAGGATTCCGCAACTCATCCTTTGTCCTTTCGATGGATCGCATTCAAATTCTAGCTTCTAGTTAATCAAATGTTTAATAGTTGATCCCTAGTTTCGAGTGAACACGATCAAGAAAGCATCATCTCGAAACTAGGTTATTAATCATTTGATTCACTAGAATTTCCAAACATTATAGGATTTAAGAATTGTAAAGATATCTAAATCATCATCATCTAAGGATCGTCACAACTCCTACACGAGCGAAGATTACTCAAACATCATGATCACAAACACAATCACAATCACAAATTGAGATCTAATCATTGTGCTTGAATTAAAAGATAAGCAAGAATATAGAAAATTCACCTTTATTTATCGACAAATTTCGTTACAACTCTCTTGAATTTACAAAAGGAAGGAACTAGATCGTCGATTTCGGCTTCGCTCGGCTCCTTGAGTCGCGGATCGGCGTGGATCTCTTGCTCCGTTGGAATCCAGCGTCGCTTCTAAAATGTTGAAGGCTCTCTTGCTCAAGTTGCTCTCGGGATCTTGATCTTGATTTTGAATTGGGGATGGGGATTGAATTTGGCACAAGCTTTTGTCACTAAACTTGTGGGTTGAAGATGGTGATGATTCTTGAACAATTTCAAACCTTAATCTAAGCTCCTTTTTATAGACCTCTTGATTTAGAATTGAAATTTGAATTCCCTCCACAAGTTAGTTAACCAAATGATTTAAATTTCCCTCCAAAAAGTTAGTTAACCAAATGATTTAAATTTCCCTCCAAAAAGTTAGTTAAGCCTAAATTTGAATTTCCCTCCAAGATTTTGTTGAGCCGAGCCTTCTAGATGTGCCACGTGGAGTTTCTACAGTCTTCTGGAAGCTTAGGCCGTTAGCTTCGACACGTGGAAGAATTCTGGAGGCATGAAGCCATCAAAGTGCCGCGGTTCCCCGGCGCAAGCCAGCTCCCGCCGCGGAACCGCGGCGGTTTGGAAGCCTCAAGGCTTGGGCTTTCTGGTGTGGTTTTGGGCTGTCCAATGGGCCTTATTTTGATATTTTAATTTCTCTTAAGCCTTCTGTACAGCTCCAGATCTTTAGCCTTTGAATTGGTGTGTCTTTAATCAGCTCTTTGCTAAATTTTGGGCTCTGCTTCTGTGATTTCCTGCATTAGACTCCAAGACAAGAGTTGCGCAATACAAGGATGATGCAATGCCATGAAAAACACACAATTTCCCTAAAAAGTGCCGGTTTTAGTCTACAGTACAAGTAATCCAGTATTTTACATGTGTTTTGCAAATATGTGTGATATGAATACCGGATACTTTTACTTGACTGCAAAAGGTAGGGAAATTGCCGTGTTAGAAATGCAGTATTTTCGACTGATCAAATTCCCCCAAACTTATTTTCGATCGTCTCGATCGAACAGTTTTATTAAAAAAAGAAGGAGAAAATAAAGAAAGAGAAAAGCACACTTTCGTAGGCGACACGATTGCACTGAGCACGTGCAACAAGCCTTTAAACCTCTAGGTGTCCCTAGTAGGAGGAGTGTTGTCTCCTGAGGGTTTTCAGCGGATTGCACCCACAAAATCCAATAATAAAAGAAAGATCATGAATATTACATTTAAAGAAAAGAATTGTAAAAGAAAAGCTTTGAAAATTAGGGTTTCCAACTAAGCTAGCTTTTCGGTTGTCATGAGCCCTATCTTAATGGTCATGAAAAGATGTCAGAAATCACGTCCTCCCTCAATAAAACATTGTCTTATTCTTCATTCCTATCTTTATTCCAAACATCGATCATATCACCCTGCGTGTGTGTAAAGAACATCCCTACACCCGGAGAATTCAATTCAAGCTATCATACTCTTGCCCATCAGCCTCAGTACTTTTTAATTAATGAATATCTAGATGTGCTTACGCACTTTCATGCGACCGTTAATACTTCTTGAGGTACTAACCGACCGATTACTCATGTGCTTGCTTACTTGGTGTATTTTCCTCGTCTTGCACCACCTCAGGCATAGCAGTGACTCCCAGACCAGTTGGCCTTAGGGCACTAGGTGAAGAGGCACCCTCGCTATATTTTTTTTTTTTGCCCTCGGTGATAACAAAAACCAGTGTCCATTTTTGTCACCACTTTATATTTTCTTCATTTTTTTTTATTTCCTTCATACATCGGCTTTAAGACAAGAGCATTTCAAGGTATCCTCTACTATCCCGGGCTTTAAGACGTGTGTAAGTGCGAATAGCAGGGTATCAACGTTCAAAATGTTTGACTTTCCAGAATAGAAACTATTTTTCAGACTTATTTTTATCCTCAGATTAGTGACTTCCTTCATCTTACTAACCCTTGGGACAACGGCTCATAACTACTTATTACTAGTTCGTATAAGAAAACTTCTAATTTTCTCAGTTTTCTTAAATTTTTCTAATCTCAAGGATGTAATTGTTCACTCTCTAATCTTTCATTATCATAAATATTAAATATTTTTATATTTTGAAAAATTTTATATTTTTATGAGTTTTGAAAATTTTGAATTTTTATGGATTTTGAAAATTTTTAAATTTTTATAGGTTTTCAAAGAAATGGGTTTTGAAAAGCTATTTACAAAAATTGATGAACCAAAAGAAAAATATTTACACAAAATTTTTATGGGTTTTGAAAATTTTTAAATTTTTATGGTTTTAAAGAAATGTTTTGTGCTTATGCAAATGATATGCACATGATGCAAAACTAAGCACAAACCTCCCCCAAACTTGTTTTCAACAGTGTCCTCACTGTTGCCATCCGCTAAATTTCGAAAACCTGTAAGCCTGGGAGGAATTTATTAGTGGGGGCAAAATATATAAGTGAAGATCCTCCCCCAAGCTTAAAAATTTTTTTGTAAAAATTTTCTTTCCAAGAGCCAAAAATATTGTTCCCCCCCCCCCCAAACTTAAGTTATGCAATGTTAAACTTTGAAAATCACATGAGGGGGTCAAGAATCATTGGTCGATGCCAAGCTTTGCAAAGACCGAAGATCAACACCAACCATTCGAAGATTTTATCAATGCAGTGCTCGGGTTGGTGGAAGAAGAAGTGGGGAAAGGGTAAGGGGTGGAAGAGAGTGTGTGTGCTCTCATTTTGGAGAGACGAAAGTGTGAATGTGATGGATTTCTCGCATTCTTTTTACAGTTCAGAAGAGGGGGTGGAGGTTCAATTTCAGTGATTGGGACATGATTCATCTCAACACCCGTGTTATTCAGAAATGCGAGTTCATCAGCGAAGATCTCCTCAAAAGTTTCATCAATACCCCGAAAAATAATGTCATCACAAAGTGCGGGGTGATCTTCAGACTCTAAAAGCAGTTCATAATCGGTGTCAGTTGTTGACCCGAACATCTCGGTGGAAGAGTCCGTATGTGTATGATACATAGTTGGGTCAAACAACAACGTATGAAAAGAGTCAAGATCGGTATCAGGAGGATCATCAAATTCGCTGCTGTCGACATCCATTAAGTCGACAGAACAGACATGAGCAGTAGGTTCGGAGGGTACACTTCCAATCTTGTAAATGTTCAGCTCTATTGACCTATTCCCGAAAGATAGGGTCATAGAACCATTTCGACAGTTGATTATTGCATTGGAAGTGGCCAAAAAGGGGCGACCTAAAATCACCGGAATTTGATTCCGTGGGTTCGCTACAGGCTGTGTATCAAGTACAATAAAATCCACAGGGAATACAAATTCCCCGATTTTTATTAACACATCCTCCAGTTCACCCCTAGGTTTGGTGATTGATCGGTCAGCCATCTGGAGAGTGCAATGGGCTTGTTTCAACTCTCCGATACCTAGCTGCTCATAGACTGAGAAAGGAAGCAGGTTAACACTGGCGCCAAGGTCTAAAAGAGCACGATTGATGTGTTTATCCCCAATAGAAATCGATATCGTAGGACATCCTGGGTCCTTACGTTTCTTTGGTAGCGGAGGGATAAAAGCAGTGCTAATGCTATTGGACATGAAGACCTTTGGCACTTGAGTCTTCCTCTTCCTAGTGCACAAGTCCTTAAGAATTTTCGCATAAGCGGGGACTTGTTGAATCGCATCTAGGAGAGGGATGTTGATGTTAACTTGCTTGAACATGTCCATAATCTTCTCCATATGTGGACTCGATGTGTTAGCCCTTAACCGGTTCGGGTAAGGTGCTTTAGCAATGAGCGCTGGGTCCATCATAGGAGAAGGAAGTGTGTGTGGCCCCGATCCCAAAGTAGAAGTGGGGATCGTCTGTGGAGGAGTAAAAGAGGTGGGCTGAGGTGTCGAGCCTAGTGGGAAATGGAGAATAGGCTCGTGAGAAGGTGGTGGGGTAGAAGAACAAGAATCAGAAGCAGAAGTGTGTGTGTGAGGAAAGGTCTCAGCCGGGGTGTTGATAGGATTCTCAATATCATCAACTTCTTCCCCAACATGGTTATCCAGCACTCTCCCAGATCTCAACGTGGTGATTGCATTCACATGGTGTGAATAGCCAGGATTGGGTACAGGTTGAGCTGGGAGTTTCCCTTTTTCTCTTGCACTCATTTCGGCCTTAAGTCGTGCAATCTCAGCTTCCATCGTTTTGATACTCTCAGCTTAGGACGCTGAGTTTTTCTTTATCTCACCAACGGAAGACTTAACCTCGGCCGACACTTCCATGAAATTTGACATGAGTGATTTCATGGTTTGAGAGAATTGAGAGAATTCGTCAGAACAGGTCGACTGCATAGGATTAGAAGGTGCAGGAGTGTTGACCTGGTTTTGGAAATTTTATGACTGGTAGGGGTGCTGGGTGAGTTGAAGTGGTTGCTGTTGTGGTGGAGGGACCCGTTGGAATTGATTCGGGTTTGGAACCGTGTTTTGGGATTGGTTCCAAGCAAAATTTGGGTGATTCCTCCAACCCTGATTGTATGTGGAAGAAAAAGGGTCGTTTCCAGGTCTTTGAAATGCGGCATTGGTATGCTCGAGACCTCGAAACTGGGAGTTTAATGGACATTCTTCCGTCAAGTGAGAAGGGTCAGAACAGCACCCACAAACGGTTTTGGGGAGCGACATTGGGTTTAGGGAGGCTGCTAGGAATTTGTGTTCCATAGCGTCGAGCTTCTTTTGCATTGTTGCCATCTCAGCTCGAACACCTATGGACACGTCTATTTGGTGTACGCCACCCCTACTCGATGGCTGGGTTCCAGTCTCCCACTGTAATGACTTTTCAGCGAACTCTTCTAAAAATTTCCATGCTTCCCCATCATCCTTGGTCATAAAGGTTCCTTGACACATGTTTTCAAGGTTTTGTTTAGTGGTAGGGTTACTGCCCTCATATATGATTCGGCAAAGTTCCCATCTCGGGATGCCGTGATGTGGGCATTGAACCAAAAGATCCTTGAATCGGTCAAAGTATTTTGAAAATGGTTCAGCCGGAAGCTGGGAGAATTGATAGAGTTCGCTACGGACTCGAGCTATCTTTTGCATAGGGTAGAATTTTTTAAGGAATGCCGCAACGAATTCTTCCCAATTCGTGATGGAATGTGCGGTGGTGTTATACAGCCACTTCTCGGCTATATCGCACAAGGTAAATGGAAGAAGTCGTAGACGCATGGCATCCACAGAAAGTTGTGATGTACCCATCATTGCGCATACGTTTTCAAATTTGGTAATAAAAACGTACGCGTCTTCAGTCTCGAGACCGTGGAATTTGGGTAGAAGGTTGATGTACTGGGGCTTAATCTCAAATTTATCCCCGTTGGCTGGTGGAATGGATAAGCAGGTCGAGAGAGGACCTCGCAAAGGGTAACACCTCTCTTGGAGAGAGATGCGGGGTGGAATCTGCGCACCAACGGACGGCGGCAGAGTAGCGGTAAAGAGGTTTGATGGAGGCTGATCCATCGGTGTGGGTGTGGTGGGGGGGTAAAAGAAAGGTAAATGGAGAAATACCGACTTCGGAGTCGATAGAGGGGACGCGGACAAGACGGGCACTAGAATCCCGTGTCCAGCCTATCTTGCACTAAAAAGGGTTAGTACAAGTGGCAGCGTGATTTATAATTAGGGGAAATGAAGTGAGTGCGGTGTTTGTTTCGAAAAATGATACGGATTTTGAAAATATGATGCAACAAGCAATACCCTAAAATTTATGGTCACCTAGGTCCAATCTCTAGACCGCTCCTAACTGCCAGAAGACAAGACGCGGGATAGAATCCTCCACTGCCTCTTTGTCTCTCCTGTGGCCAGGTAAGTGCCAAGTAAGTGGGAGGTTCTCCACTACGTAAGTAGTGGGCCTAATTAAGTAACCACTAGCCTTCGACACACTTGCCTAGGCACCACAAGAGAAACGCGGATAAGCAATGAATTACCCACGGCCTTCTTCTGTCCTAAGTGAGCGCGACAGTCCTTAGAGTCATCTCTAGATATTTTTTAATTAATGAGGGTAATGCGGATGCAGGTTTGTGATTTTTGGGGCCTAGGAAGGGTAATGAACTCCCTACCTAATCTGGATTTGGCCGTGCCCCTTAATTTCCGTATTAATTATGCAAACAACCACAAATCAAAAACACGCACAAATTTTATTTTGCTTTTGCGGCGTAGCGATTATTTGCAAAGAAACCTGCATGAAATGTTAATTGGAGCAGATTTTAGGAAGGAGATAAGAAAGTTAGAGATTACCAGATGAAAATTTTACAGAGAAGCCCTCATGCCGCTGCGGAACCGCCGCATTTGGCTCCCCATGCCGCGGAAACGCGGTGGAATAGTGTGATCTCTGCACTAAATTTTTCCAGAGCACTCCTGATTACTTCCCTAGCTCTCTGGAACCCTTCAAATAATTTTCCAATTTTCCAGTAAGCTCCAGATCTCCTTGCAATTAACCACAACAACAAGTATTAGTATTTTTCATGAGTTTTGATCTAAAAAAATATTGATGGAATAAACTTTTCAACTCAAAATTCAAAAAATGAACAAATAGCGCACTATCCCCGGCAACGGCGCCATTTTGATTGTGTGATTTTCCGATTGTGTCGTATGTTTATAGAAACTAAATTTTAGAAATCACAACCAAAAATATTTTGACCGCAATCAATAACGGTGTCGGATGTAGCGCGTTAGTAAGTGCGGATCGTCCACAGGGAAAGTGAGTTCCGTTCAATTTCCGAATTAGATGAGTTGAAAATTTAAGGCAAAGAAAAGAAAACAATTCATGATTTGCATTTAAAGATCAAGAAATAAGAAAAATCTAGATCTAGAAAAGACATTAAAAGCAAGAATTGAGATGTGTGATAATTTCCAACCAACAATCAAGATTAGAAGTATGGCTCATAGGAGTAGATCGGATCTATAGATGTGATGAGATCTAAAGATTACTAATTCTTATCCATTAATGAATTGATACTAGATCGATGCAAATTCATCGAGGTTTAAGGATCTTTGCGGGAAAATTAAGGATTCCGCAACTCATCATTTGTCCTTTCGATGGATCGCATTCAAATTCTAGCTTCTAGTTAATCAAATATTTAATAGTTGATCCCTAGTTTCGAGTGAACACGATCAAGAAAGCATCATCTCGAAACTAGGTTATTAATCATTTGATTCACTAGAATTTCCAAACATTATAGGATTTAAGAATTGTAAAGATATCTAAATCATCATCATCTAAGGATCGTCACAACTCCTACACGAGCGGAGATTACTCAAACATCATGATCACAAACACAATCATAAATTGAGATCTAATCATTGTGCTTGAATTAAAAGATAAGCAAGAATATAGAAAATTCACCTTTATTTATCGACAAATTTCGTTACAACTCTCTTGAATTTACAAAAGGAAGGAACTAGATCGACGATTTCGGCTTCGCTCGGCTCCTTGAGTCGCGGATCGGCGTGGATCTCTTGCTCCGTTGGAATCCGGCGTCGCTTCTAAAAGGTTGAAGGCTCTCTTGCTCAAGTTGCTCTCAGGATCTTGATCTTGATTTTGAATTGGGGATGGGGATTGAATTTGGCATAAGCTTTTGTCACTAAACTTGTGGGTTGAAGATGGTGATGATTCTTGAACAATTTCAAACCTTAATCTAAGCTCCTTTTTATAGACCTCTTGATTTAGAATTGAAATTTGAATTCCCTCCACAAGTTAGTTAACCAAATGATTTAAATTTCCCTCCAAAAAGTTAGTTAACCAAATGATTTAAATTTCCCTCCAAAAAGTTAGTTAAGCCTAAATTTGAATTTCCCTCCAAGAGTTTGTTAAGCCGAGCCTTCTAGATGTGCCACGTGGAGTTTCTACAGTCTTCTGGAAGCTTAGGCCGTTAGCTTCGACACGTGGAAGAATTTTGGAGGCATGAAGCCATCAAAGCGCCGCGGTTCCGCGGCGCAAGCCAGCTCCCGACGCGGAACCGCGGCGGTTTGGAAGCCTCAAGGCTTGGGCTTTCTGGTGTGGTTTTGGGCTGTCCAATGGGCCTTATTTTGATATTTTAATTTCTCTTAAGCCTTCTGTACAGCTCCAGATCTTTAGCCTTTGAATTGGTGTGTCTTTAATCAGCTCTTTTCTAAATTTTGGGCTCTGCTTCTGTGATTTCCTGCATTAGACTCCAAGACAAGAGTTGCGCAATACAAGAATGATGCAATGCCATGAAAAACACACAATTTCCCTAAAAAGTGCCAGTTTTAGTCTACAGTACAAGTAATCCAGTATTTTACATGTGTTTTGCAAATATGTGTGATATGAATAACGGATACCTTTACTTGACTGCAAAAGGTAGGGAAATTGCCGTGTTAGAAATGCAGTATATACCACCATCTGACGTGTGGTATATCACCATCTGGGAGTTCTCAGCGAGTCCGTCCAGTGTACCCAGTCTCCACTGAGCACCCGTACACCATCTCTGATGTCAAACACCGATGGATATAGGATCATCCATCGCCCATCATATGGGTCAAGATGCGTATACGCTAGTCTACTCTGGTGTATCGATGCCCTGTCTCGATATACCCTCGACTAGGAACAGTTATAGGATGTACTCATCGACTACTATGGCCCCACTAGTATGATCTCATCATAATCCCAGTAGTCGAGTACAGATCCGAAAGGCTTTATCAACATGTGAGAGAAAAACAGTAAACCAATACAAGTCAACATGTTAAGATAAAGTGAAACCAAACAGCATACTATCATGACGAGCAAGAAAGTCCTCTCTGTATATATCTAAGCATCCATCATAATATACATCATATGTACAACAATGGCCTCTAGGGCATATACATAACTAACATCCTTCTCTTCTAAAGCTCCGGGTTGTAGTCCCTACTATTCCACTAAGCTCCACTTGAAGGTTGAACGAACTTGCTTCAATGACCTTCGTGCCGAAGATGATCCACCCGAAGTCCGTTAATCCAAGCTACCTCTTCACTAAACTCTTTAGTGAAGTATAACACACTACACCAAAGTGTTAATCTAGTGTAGGATGGTGAAGTAGGGGTTTTGTTTGCTCACTAGGGTTCTCACAAGCTCAAGATTTCACAACTCATGTGAGGGGTTGAGCTTGGAGGAGGAGGTGAAGAAAATGGAGAGAGCTAGAGAGCAAGGAGCTAAAGTGAAGAAAATAACTCAAGTGAAGAATGAAGTGTAGAATGGCTCTTCAAAGCTCACACATTATTGAAGCATACAATTTTCAACAATTAAAAATTATAGCCATGCTTCAATAGTGCAAGCAAATGAATATAAAAAAGAATAAGCCATGCTATGTTCCATACCACAAAAGTCTCCCCATTTTCCACCTCAATTTCTATTTTCCCAAAATAGAAAATACATGCTCTGATTCATTATATATATATATATATATATATTATGAAGAAAATCATTAGTGAGCTAATAATATTAGTTAACATATAATTATATAAATATAATATATATCAAATTATTAAATCAATACTTGATTTATTAATCCGGTTATATCACATATAACCGACTAATATCATTTAACTGTATATCATATTATCAAATCAATACTTGATTCAATAATCCGGTTATATCACAAACAACCTAACCGATAACAAATAGCAGCCAGATTACAATACGGTGTCACATACTCATACTTAATCAGGCCCCCGCACATATCAACATATGTGCCCTATTCGCTTGAACCAGGAAACTTCTATGTGGGACTCTAAAGACTCGTCAATATGCCAACAGTAGATGATGATCACGTCAGTCACCCACAAGCCTTTATCAGAACTAGCTGGACGTAACAGCTACCCAGGTATTGAGCAATTAGAAGATCAACAAGAAAGTTTGTCCAAAATCTCATGAAGTCTATAAGTAACACTTATCATACAGTCCGATCTCTTCGTCTGATATGTCGCATATCGAGTCTAGGGGTGGAATCGTCAGACCCCAATAACTTGATAAGCCATGCCGATGTGTGGCCTATAACGGTACGAGAAACTACTGATAACACTTACCAGTAAATCTCATCAACAGCCCAGACCAGGACTTCTTGTTATAGCCAATCGAGCATAGCGCAATATCAACTCCCTATACCGGGAGAGACGAAACCCCTCCTATCGCTCATTGCCGCCATGTGACTCGGGACTGTACCCAAAATTCACCTGTTTGCACGACTCCTTTGAGCCGTGGTAGGGAGGAAATTAAAGCACAGTGGGAACCACATAAGACTCTATGACGATCTCGGGTCTACAGACTAACCTGTACCGGTGTCACCAGAGAACTGTTATCTGACGATAGGTATAGTACCATCTAGGAGTTCTCGGCGAATCCTGATCGGTGTACCCATTCTCTAATGAGCAACTGTGTACAATCTTTGATGTCAAACACCAATGGATATGGGATCAACCATCGCCCCATAAAGGGTCAAAAAACATACACACTAGTCTACTCTGGAATATCGATACCCTGTCTCGATACTCCCTCGACTAGGAACTGTTAAAGGATGTGCTTATAGACTACACAAGTCCCAGTAGTATGATCTGCATCATAGTCCCGGTAGTCAAGCCAACATCCTAAGGGCTTTATCAACATGTATATGAGAGACAGTATAATAATACTAAGTGTACATGTTAAGATAAAGAGTAACCGGATAGTATATTATCATGTCGAGCAAGAAAGTCGTCTATATATATGTCCAAGCATCTACTATAATATACATCAATGTACAATAATAGCCTCTCGGGCATACATATTCCTAACAAGCGCGACATCGACTCCCTATACCAGGAAAGACGAATCCCCAACAATCGCTTATTGCCCCCATGTGGCTCGGGACTATACCCGACTAAAACCTGTTTGCACGACTCAGAAAAGCCGTGATAAGGTAGTAATCAAAGCACAGTGGGAACTCACACGAGACAGACGACCTCAGGTTGACAGACTATCTGTACTCATGTCACCAGAGAAATCATATATGACGATAGGTATGATACCATCTAGCCAGTTCTCGGCGAGTCCGTCCAAAGTACTCATCCCAGTGAGCACCTATATATAATCTTAGGTGAAACACACCAATGGCTGTGGGACCAACCATCGCCCCTTGTCAGGGTCTAGAAATGTATACACTAGTCTACTCTAGAGTATCGATGCCCAGTCTCGATACACCCACGACTAGGGACGTTTAAGGATGTGCTTATCGACTACCTGGCTCCCACAAGTATGATTACGATCATAACGCCGGTAGTCAAGCAATGATCCTACAGGCTTTATCAACATGTATAAACGATATGAAATAACAAGTACAACATATACACATGTTAAGATAAAGGAAAACCAAATAGCATAATATCATATCGAGTAAGATTGTCCTGTACATACATACCCCAAGCATCCTATACAATAAAGGCCTCTAGGGCATATATATCCAACAAGGTGGGCCTCTCAAAGACACTGAATCCTTTAATACATATGCCGACCAAAGTAGGCGAGAAACATACAGGCCTAAAACCGACCAACCTCGAAAACTAGTATTGGGAGGGGGGAATCGCCCCTGGAAGAGAAATTTCAGAAGAGAAATTGAATAAATTCATAAAATATTCAAGGATGTCCTGAAAAACGGTCTGCAATTGCCTAATTCAGAAAGAACACATGAAGCAAACATGACTAATGATCTCTTGTACTTCCTGTATCACAGAATGGTGAGTCATACCATTGAAGATTGCTTTGTTTTCAAGAATTGGGTTGAAAAAAATACAATGAGAGAGTGGTCTCATTGGCCAAAGACGTGTTAGCAGAAAACCAAGCTAAGATCATTCGCTCCATTCGAACGAAGGCCAAAACCCTCTGAGGCAGACGGCTCAATCTCCCTCTTTAGAAAATGACCAGGTCTACCGCAGTTTCTATAGGGCACACGTACACGTCTCTTGATTGATCTAAAATTTCGGATCGTGTTTTGAAATGTAATCACAACCAAAGAATTTATAACCGCAATCAATTAACGGTGTCGATATAGCTTGTTAATGAATACGGATCGTCCATTGAGATGCAAGGATTTGTTCGATCTTGCTTAAGATGAGTCGAACTGAAATATAAAAGAAAATTCAATAAAGTAATTTGAAATTTAATTGAGTTGTCATTTCAAGAATACATTCAAGAATTAGAAATCAAGAAAGTCTCCAATATCAATTTGAATTATCAAGAATATGAAGGATAGCTTGTAGGAATCGATCGAGTTAGTAGTAATGATGAATACTACAAATTACGAATCTTATCTATTGATGAATTGTATCTAGAACGATGGTGATGAATGAAGATTAGGGATCTATTGAAGAAACTAGGGTTTCTCCTTCACTGTCCCTTGTCTTTTCATTGATCATCATTCAAATCTAGCCTCTAGCAAAGAAAATCATCAATCGTTTGATCCTTAATTTGCAACGAAATTAGCAAGAACATGATCTCGATCCAAATTAGGTCATTGATGATTCTTTTTCCTAAAGTTCACAATCCTCATAAGACTTAAGATTAATATTAATATTTCATCATCATTAGATCTATCGATTCTCTCGATTCCTTTACAAGCGGAGATTTCACTCACGCATCATGAAAATTAAAGAATCAAGAAGAAGAAATTTCATAATGCAAGAATGTAAAGAAAGCGAGAATTACAATTATCACCTTTATTAAATCTCCTTCAAATTACACCTCTCAATTTGAGTTTACAAGCCTAGCTCTCGATCGCTCCTTTGAAAGGGAATTTGTAGTCGATCTTTGCTTGGCTCGATCGCCGTGAGACGTGGATCATCGCGGATCTCTTGCTCTTGATGACGATTCGGCGTTGCGATAAAGGATCTTCGATTGTCGCTTGATTTTTCTCTCAATGGATCTTGATTTTGATTGGATCTCAAGTTGTCACTCAACTTGAATTGAATTGTAATTGTGTAGTGAATTGGTTCAATGTTCAACAACTTAACCAACAACCCCCAAAATTAAGATCTAGAACCCCTTTTATAGCCTCAAATTAAGCTTCCCTTGTAAGCTAGGTTGTTAGAGAGAGCCTTCTAGAATGAGGTTGTTACAAGGAGCCTTCTAGAATAAGGTTGTTATGCAGAGCCTTCTAGAAAAATCCACGTTGTTATCAAGCGTCTTAAGGAAGCTAGGTGGTTATAAGGGAGCTTCTAGAAAAGTTTCGTCATCGGCGCCCCCAACTCGGCCGCGGAACCGCGGCAACTCGGCCAACTCGGCCGCGGTTCCGCGTCCATTTGATGAGATCGCTGCTTCATGTTTCTGGGGTAGTCTGATGTTGGTCTTTGGGTGTTCTTTTGATGTATGGAATCATTTAGTCTCTTCTGAATCTCTGCCAGATTTTAAGTCTTTGACTTGCTGCGTTTTGTCGGCAATTTGGCGATTCCAGTTCTTTGACCTGAATAATTTTCTGCACAAAATCTTGCTGAAAAGTGTTGAGAGATATAGAATATTATGCATGACATACTAAACAAACAATTTCCTTCATAATGCCGGTTATAAAGTACAACACATGGTAATTGGTATTTTCCAGATGATTCTGTAATATGTGTCATATTTATAACAAACACGCTTAGATGATTAGAATAATGATGAAATTGATATGTTACAAAATGCAATATTTTTGACTGAACAAATTCCCCCAAACTTAATTTTGATCGTCTCGAGCAAACATGTTTTATTCAAGAGAAGGAGAAAATAGAAAGAAAGAGAAAAACTAACTAGCACACTTTCCTAGGCAAACACGATTGCACTGAGAACGTGCAACAAGCCTTTAAACCTCTAGATGTCCCTAGTAGGAGGAGTGTTGTCTCATGAGGGTTTTCAGCGGATTGCACCCAAAAAATACTATAATAAAAGGAAGACTGTGAAAGTTACATATAAAGATAGGAATTATAAAAGAAAGACTTTGAAAATCAGAGTTTCCAACTACACTAGCTTCTCGGTTGTCATGAGCCCTATCTTAATAGTCATGAAAATATGTTAGAAATCACATCATCCCTCAATAAACATCGCCTTTATTCTTCATTCCTAAATTTCTTCCAAACACCGATCATATACCCCTATGTGTGTGTAAAGGACATCCCTACACTCGGAGAATTCAATTCAAGCTATCATACCCTTGTCCATCTATCCCAGTGCTTTTTAGTCGGTGAATATTTTAGATGGAATTGCTCACACATTTTTCATGTGACCGTTAATACTTCTTGAGGTACTAACCGAACGATTACTCATGTGCTTGCATGTTAGGCGTAATTAGCAATTTTCTCGTCTTGCAACACCTAAGGCTTAGCAGTGACTCTCAAACCAGTTGGTCTAAGGCACTAGGTGATGAAGCACCCATGCTATATTTTTTTTATGCCGCCTTGGTGGTTACAAAACTAGTTTTCATTTTTCTTCACCATTTTATACTTGTATGCTTCATTTATTATTTTCTTCGTACTTTGGCTTTTAGACAAGAGCATTTCAAGGTATCCTCTACTATCCCAAGTTTCAAAACGTGTGTAAGTGCGTATAGTAGGGTATCAACATTAAAATGTTTGTTTTCCAGAATATGAACTATTTTTCAGACTTATTTTTATCCGCAGATTAGTGACTTTCTTCATCTTACAAACCCTTGAGACAACGGCTCATAACTACTTATTACTAGTTTCTTTTAAGAAAACTTCTAATTTTCTTTGTTTTCTTAAATTTTTCCAATCTTATAAATGTAATTTTTCACTTTCTAATCTTTTATTATCTTATTTATGTATAAATTTGTTGGATATATGTAAGCCCTAGAGGCCATTATATGATAGTGGTTGTATCTACACATGTATATATATATTCAGTATGCATTTTTGCTCGACATGATAGTATGCTATCTGGTTCTTCTTTATCTGACATGTTGATTTGATCATGCTATTATTCATTCATACATGCTGATAAAGCCCTGAGGATATCGGCTTGACTGCTCTGATTATGATAGAGATCATACTAGTGGGACATCTGTAGTCTATAAGCATATCCTGGAAAGTCCCTAGTCATAGGTATATTAAGACGGGGCATTGATATACCAGATTAAACTAGCGTATGTGATACTAGACCCATACGATGGGCGATGAATGTTCCCACATTCATCGATGTTTGACATCAAGATCATATACGGGTGCTCAGTGGTGACTGGGTACACTGGACGGACTCACCGAGAACTCCTATATGGAATTATATCTATCGTCGGATAGCAGTTCTCAGGTAACACTGGTACAGGTTAGTCTGTAGACCCGAGATCGTCATGGAGTCTTGTGTGTTTTCCCACTGTACTTTGATTGCCACCCTACCACGGCTCTACTGAGTCGTGCAAACAGGTGGCCGTTGGGTACAGTCCCGAGACACACGAAGGCAATGAGCGATAGGAGGGGTTTCGTCTCTCCCGGTATTGGGATTTAATGTTGTGCTGTGCCCGACTGGTTATATCAGTAAGTCCCTGGCCAGGGCTGCTGAGATTTGCTGATAAGTGTTATCAGTAGTTTCTCGATCTGTTATAGACCATTCACCGGCACGACTTATTGAGTTATTGGGGTCGACGTGACCATCCCTAGGCTCGATATGTAGCATATCTGATGAAGAGACCGGACTGTACGGTAGTGTTGCCGGTTGGCTCGACGGGAGTTATAGCAGGTTCGCTTGTTTTCTTCTGATCGCTCAATACCCGGGTGGCCGTTACATTTAGCTGACCGCTTGCGGCTTGGGGGTACTTGATATGATCATCACCCTCTGTCGGCATATTGACGAGTCTTAGAGTCCCACACAGGAGTTACCTAGTCCAGGCGAAACATTGTGGTGCGCGTATGCGATATGCGCATGGACCCGATTAAAATGCGTGTATATGATACCGTACATTGATCGGACGGCTTGCTTTTGGTGGGGTCATATATGATATGGCCGGATTGATAAATAAAGTGTTGATTTATCATTTAACCATTAGTTTTCTCACTTAAAACCTTTTCTTGGATGATGGATGTGTGCATGCATGTATGTTTTTCTTTCTTTCTTACTTACTAGTTTCATGCACATATGGATGTGCATACATACATACATACACCCATCTATCATGGTTGTTTACACATGGAAATGGTGGCAATATAAAACTCACACCATGAATAAATATATGGATTATTATTTAATTTTATGTTTAAAACAAAATAGAAAAGGGAAGGATAATTCTTGAGTTGTTTCTACACTCTTCTTTAACCTAACCATTCTCACCTACCTCTAACCTTGAGTTATCCTTCTCTTTGTGTTCTAAAACTCAAGTTAAATAATGTCTCCATCATTTAACCATGGTTTGTAGTGAGAAGAAATAAAATATATAAAGATATATTTCATTTCTTTTCATGGTTATCATTTTTACTCTTGTTAAAAAGAAAGCCTCCATCTTCTTCCTCCTTCACCATTTGCTCTCTAGTTTTTTTCTAGTGAGTAAAACACACATAAAGAAAGGTTTTTGAAGTGAGAATCTAAACCACAACATCATTCTACACAAGTTTAGCCAACTTGTTTAGAGTGTTCTCTTCGATTCTCATCTTGATAATCGAAGTTGCGAGCTTGGACGAGGAACTCTGGATGGATCGTCGTGGACGTGAGAGGACTTCAAGAGGACCTTCTTCCAACACCCAAGAGACCAAAGAGTCCAGCGAAAGGGAGCTACAAAGGTTGTAGTCTCGAAACCCTTGTTTTCATTCGCTTTAACTTTCGAAACCCTAATTTTCTAGGATCGATTCCTTTGTATGCTTGTTTAGCACCATAAAAATTTAAACTTTGGGACATGTGATGCTTCAAAACTCTACATAGGGTGCTAGACAAACCTTTCATTGGTATCAGAGCTACTAGGCATTGGATGTCGACCTATGGGGGGTTCTCACTGTGTGACAGTGTGGCGAAGCATAGGCTCTTACCCCCAGGGTGTCCCGAGACCGGAAGATGTTCCGGCGGGTTGTAGTCCTCGCGAGGGGGCATGCGTAAAAAGTAGCGGCTGAGAGACCCGTTGGTGCCACGGCGACCCCAATGGATGGAGTGGCTGCCTGACCTTTCATTGGTATCAGAGCCGACCTAGAACATTAGGCGATGCTTTTACGAAGTAAAAACTCCAATTGGACAAAAATACGATATTTTAAGACCCTCTCTGGACAAATTTTAAAATCTGACGTTTTTCAGAATTAAAAATACTTAGAAAATACAAAAGGAAATTATAATAATAACAGTGAAATTCGATGACCTGAAGAGCATAAACCGCCGCGGAACCGCCGCATTTCCTAGCTTAGGCCGCGGTTTCACGGCCGTACAGAGGCATCATTGGATAATTTTTCCACTGTAATTCTTATATCTTCTTGTACAGTGTTTTAGGTATGTTTAATCTGAAAATAGCACTGTATTTTCTGGAGATGGTTTTGGACGCGTAGATTTGATCAGAATTTTCATTTCGTTGCTTTTCCGGGTAAATTAGAAAGTATTGAAGTGTTTGAACGAGTATCATTTGCTCACTATTCACGGGGTTTAAATACTTTGGAGATACATGCAAGTCTTTTTGTGGTGGTCCCTCTAGAAGACAACAAACCTTAACTCGATTATGTGACCGTCTTGAACTGCCCTTTGAACCTTAGGGTTTGGGGCAGTACGGCGTGCCACATGTGAGGCGTTGGCTTGACCCTTCTATGGCTGGACCGCTACTACCGTGTCACACTCCGGATTTTTTGAACCCTGCTCAAGTGTTGAGCTTTAGTGAATCTTGGGTACTTGATCGTTCGTTCGAAAACTTTAATACTGTCTGTTTATCTGGAATGTGATACAATATGTAGAATTCATATAGTTTAGGCATGAAATACGAAATATGTGATATTTCGCATTTATGATGTCTAAAGAGAATGTGGATTCCAAATATTGTAGTTTTACACTTTCTTTTCTGTGACCGTAAGTGTAGTATGTTCGATATCGCCGGTTTCGTTGCTATATATCAACGACAATTGGGGTATGCATACTTACTTACTTTGATGATATGAGATATTATGTGTTGCTGAGATATGATGTGCAGGATTGTCGCGATTGAATAGCCGGGGGGTTTTATATGATATGAGAGTTTTGTATTTTCATTCATGTAAATTCAAATGTAATGTAATATTCTTTTATTTGGGGCACTTCCGGGTTGAGGTTGTGTCACCAGTGTTGTATATTATTTACTTTTCCGCATTATGATGGACCCAAGGAGGGGAGCACAGGTGACCGGGTTCTGGGGTTCAGTGGGAGGCCTTCTCGAGGAGTCGAGACCGGGTCTCCTAAACTCCAGAATTGGTAGGGTCACTTGCCGCTCTCGTAGGGGTCCAGGGTGTGGGCTTGGCTATTCATCGCGACTGTGGAATCCGTATTTTCTATTCTGGCTAAATACTAAATACGGACGTCCTAGTATATCCCACGTTATATCTATGTTTCTGCTACCTGTGTTCTGTGATATCTGAGACGAATGACATATTATATATATGATATATAGTAGACGTTGCTTGTGTTTTACACCCGCGCTAGTCCCGTCCCGGTATGTCGTTAGTTAAGTAACCTAACGGTGCATAACGGAACATTGCGGCGAATGCGGATGGCATAAGTGTACGTGTTATTTTCGTTTCTTTTCTGTGATTGGCTTAAGGACTTAAATGATGTGATTACATTAATGTGATTAATGTAAAGAAAATAAACCTAAAAAGATGTTGTAGAATCGGATTTGAAAACCACTCGGCTATTTATGAAAAAGCTATATTTCAAAACTGCGGAGCTTAAGCCACTCCTTTTGAAAACCATTTGATTCTACAACGATATCAAGTTCAAAGCGTTAAAGATTTTCTTAAAAATCATCCGCAACCCTTCGTCATTTTAGGAAGTAGAGTACTTAGTATTCGTGCTACGTTTGTTGACTATAGTTAAGGCGTAGTGTACGGTAGCTAAGTGATGTCTTCCTACATTGCATATGATGCAGATTAATTAGGACATTCTTATGACTTTGTTGACCTTAGTTAAGGGTCATATGAGTGGGTCTAATTAATCAAGAAATGACGGGTAGAACTTGACTGGTACTTATGATTTGTTGACCATAGTTAAGGTCATAAGTGCTAGGGGTAAAAACCACATCGGGAATTTCAATAGTTGAAATTTGCAATGAGATTGCATACCTTCCATGTGATGGTTGGATCCCGATCCCACTGTGGGCAATAGTTGCTCCTAGGAGAGTTTTACAGTTTACAATTAGCTAACTCATTAGGTGTCTAGAAAGGTGTTAACGGAGCTCCGCCTCTGGGAAAATGAAGTTTACTCTAATTAGGTCCGTGCGAAAGCACGGGGAACCTCCCTCAAGTACCGACACTGGCCTGGCTGAACAGTTAGCGAAGTTGTAGACTGTAATTAATCCTGACTAGTTTTTCTTTTTAAGTTTTGAAAGAAAAACTCGATAAAAGCAGTGGCAAATATCGATTAGAAAAGATAATAACCAATCTGATCTATGCAAGAGCTTTCGCTGAGTGTATTCTTTTCTCTCTCTTAATGGCAGATACCCATGACTGGACTTAAGCTTCTACTAGATAAAAACAAACTGAATGGGACCAACTATAAAGATTGGCTGAGGAATCTGAAAATCGCCTTGACTTATGATAAAGTATCATATGTCCTCACGGCTTCAGCCCCGCCCGTCCCAGGTCCAAAATCCTCAGTTGCGGACATTGAAGTCCGCAAGACGTGGGACGCTGACTGTGCCACGGCAAAATGCCTCGCGCTTGCATCGATGGACAACACACATCAAAAGCAGCACGAGGATATGGACATTCACTGTATATTACTCCATACAAAGGAGTTATATGGAGAGCAATCCCGCGTATTACGATACGAAGCATCAAAGAAATTGTTTCAGATGCGAATGGCCCCTGGCACACCAGTAGGAGACCATGTTCTGAAGATGATAGCTCTTATAGAAGAGCTTGAGGACCTTGGATGGACGATGGACAATGAACAATATATAAATATTATTCTGCAGTCCCTTCCCTCCACCTTTGCTCAGTTCATAGTGAACTTCAACATGCATGGCATGGAGAAAGAACTCCCTGAACTCCTTAACATGTTAAGGAGTGCAGAGAGCACTATGAAGTCAGCAAGAACTCCCGTTATGACTGTTGGACAATCTTCTTCTTCTCGCCCGAAAGCTAAGGCCAAGGGAAACAAAAAGAAGAAGCCCACCAATCCTAAAGGTGGAGTTAAAAAGGTGAAGGGAAAGGGAAAGTCCAAGGCTGGAGACTCGGGGAAGGGTGAATGTTTTCATTGCCACAAGACAGGACATTGGAAGCGCAACTGCACGGAGTACTTAAGTCTCAAGAAGAAGCATGGTGATGCTTCTGCTTCAGGTGCGTTTGTGACAGAAAACTGTTTTTCAATAAACTCTGCTTCCTGGGTATTAGATACCGGTTCAGGTTCTCATATTTGCAATTCTATGCAGGGGCTGAGAAATAGCAAGGTTTTGAAGATAGATGACCATACTCTCCGCGTTGGAAATGGTTCCAATGTACATACAGTCGCAGTGGGAGAGTATCACTTGGGGTTGCCATCTGGATGTATTTTGGTTTTGAATCCATGTTATTTTGTACCAAGTATGCTATATAATATAATATCCGTATCTTTGTTGGATAATGAAGGATATAATTTTGTATTGCAGAACAATGTTATGAACATTCACCTGAATCAAATATTGGTTGGGTATGGTACGCTTAATAACGGAATATATGTCCTAAATCAACACACAGTTTTCAGTATACAACACACTAATAAAAGAAAACTTTCAGAATTAAATGAAGCTTTTCTTTGGCACTGTAGACTTGGTCATATTAACGAAACAAGACTAAACAAGTTACACAAAGATGGATAGTTAAACTCTTTTGAATATAAATCTTATGCGACTTGCCAGTCTTGTATCAAGGGTAAAATGACCAAAACTCCGTTTACCGGACACGGAGAAAGAGCTACTCAGCTCCTAGGCCTCATACATAGTGATGTATGTGGACCGATGTCTACACAGGCTAGAGGCGGTTTTTCATACTTCATTACATTCTCTGACGATTTCTCAAGATTCGGTCATGTATTTTTATTAAAGCACAAGTCCGAAGCTTTCGAGAAATTCATTGAATATAAACAAGAAGTAGAAAAACAAACCGGCTTGAGTATCAAGATGCTTCGATCAAATCGAGGTGGTGAGTATCTCAGTACAGAATTTGCAAACTTCCTAAAAGAGAATGGGATTCTCTCTCAGCTCACTCCTCCTTACACACCACAGCACAACGGTGTGTCAGAACGACGGAATAGGACCCTATTAGATATGGTCCGGTCCATGATGAGTGACGCTGAGTTACCAGTCTCGTTTTGGGGGCATGCATTGGAGACTGCAGCGTTTCTGCTAAACTGGGTTCCAACCAAAACCGTGTCTACCACGCCATATGAGATATGGCATGGAAAGAAACCATCTCTTAAGAGAATTAAGATTTGGGGTTGCCCGGCCTATGTTAAAAAGCAGAATCCGGACAAACTTGAGACACGGTCAGTCATGTGTAACTTTATAGGATATCCAAAGAATTCTTATGGATATCTATTCTACCACAAAGAGGAACAAAAAGTGTTTGTTTCTCAGTATGCCACATTCTTGGAAAAAGAGTTTTCCACAGATAAAGATGATGGCAAGGTGGTGGATCTAGAAGAGGTTCTGGAGACACAAACTACAAATGACGATTTGGTTGAACCGGCTGTTACAACAGAAACTGAAGAACCTCAGCCACTCCGTAGGTCTGGTGGGACTTCTCGCCCACCGGAGAGGTACTACGGTTAACTCATTGATGGTGACAAAGAAGACTGTATCATGGATGATGATGATCCTACCAGTTTTCAGCAAGCTATCACGAGTAGAGACTCTGTGAAGTGGCTGGATGCCATGAGATCCGAAATGGAGTCTATGTACACCAACAAAGTATGGACTTTGGACGTTGTACCCCCTGGGGTAAAACCTGTGGGGTGCAAATGGATCTTTAAAAGAAAGATTGGTGTAGATGGGCTGGTGGAGACCTATAAGGCAAGACTTGTGGCGAAGGGTTTTCGTCAAAGACCAGGTTTGGACTATGACGAGACTTTTTCTCCCGTAGCCATGCTTAAATCCATTCGGATCCTACTTGCTATTGCTGCTCACTACGACTATGAAATCTGGCAGATGGACGTTAAAACTGCATTTCTAAATGGAAATTTAGAAGAATGCGTTTATATGGATCAGCCAGAGGGCTTCATTGACAGTGGGAGCAGCGGGAAAGTATGTAAATTGCTTAAATCCATATATGGGTTAAAGCAGGCATCACGGAGTTGGAACATCTGTTTCGATGATGTCATCAAAGAGTTTGATTTCATCAAAAATCCAGATGAACCTTGTGTTTATAAGAAGGCTGTAGGGAGAGCTGTCACATTCCTCGTATTGTATGTGGATGACATTCTTCTGATAGGAAATGATATTCCTATGCTACAGTCGGTCAAATCATTCTTATCACTGAGATTCTCCATGAAGGACCTGGGTGATGCCACATACATCCTGGGCATAAGGATCTATAGGGATAGATCCAAAAGGTTATTGGGATTGTCCCAAACCAGGTACATTGACACCATCCTAAAAAGGTTTAGTATGGAAGACTCCAAGCGGGGTGCCTTACCCGCTTTCCATGGGGTCACACTCTCCAAGGATTCTTGTCCAAAGACCGATGAAGAGAGAGCTCGCATGAGTGTTATACCCTATGCTTCGGCAGTAGGATCTATAATGTATGTGATATTATGTACACGCCCAGATGTAGCTTATGCACTTAGTGTTGTAAGCAGGTATCAATCCAACCAAGGGGAGAATCACTGGACAGCTGTGAAGAACATTCTTAAGTACTTACGAAGGACTAAAGAATTGTTCTTAGTGTATGGTAATGGAGATCTCCAAATGGAGGCCTTTACCGATTCGAGCTTCCAGAGCGATAAGGACAACAGCAAATCTATCTCTGGGTTTGTATTTACCCTCGATGGAGGGGCGGTGAGTTGGAAGAGTTCCAAACAAGATACCGTTGCAGACTCTACGATGGAAGCTGAGTGCATTGCTGCAAATGATGCTGCCAAGGAAGCCGTCTGGATGAAGAAGTTCGTCTCGGAGCTAGGAGTAGTTCCAACCATTATTGATCCAATACCTTTGTATTATGATAATAATGGGGCTATGGTGTTAGCCAAGGATCCCAGATCCCATCAGCGGTCCAGACACATCCTGAGGCGTTTTCATTTGATCCGGGAGATTGTAGATCGCCGCGAGATCGAGATTAAGAGAGTAGATACAAAGAATAACGCCGCGGATCCATTCACCAAGGCCCTCCCTCAGCCGCAGCTTGAGCAACTTTTTGAGATGTTGGGTATGAGATACGCCAATAACTGGCCTTAGTGCAAGTGGGAGATTGTTGGATATATGTATGCCCTAGAGGCCATTATATGATAGTGGTTGTATCTACACATGTGTATATATATTCAGTATGCATTCTTGCTCGACATGATAGTATGCTATCTGGTTCTTCTTTATCTGACATGTTGATTTGATCATGCTATTATTCATTCATACATGCTGATAAAGCCCTGAAGATATCGGCTTGACTGCTCTGATTATGATAGAGATCATACTATTGGGACATCTGTAGTCTATAAGCATATCCTGGAAAGTCCCTAGTCATAGGTATATTAAGACGGGGCATTGATATACTAGATTAGACTAGCGTATGTGATACTAGACCCATACGATGGGCGATGAATGTTCCCACATTCATCGATGTTTAACATCAAGATCATATACGGGTGCTCAGTGGTGACTGGGTAACTGGACAGACTCACCGAGAACTCCTATATGGAATTATATCTATCGTCGGATAGCAGTTCTCAGGTAACACTGGTACAGGTTAGTCTGTAGACCCAAGATCGTCATAGAGTCTTGTGTGTTTTCCCAGTGTACTTTGATTGCCACCCTACCACGGCTCTACTGATTCGTGCAAACAGGTGGCCGTTGGGTACAGTCCCGAGACACACGAAGGCAATGAGCGATAGAAGGGGTTTCGTCTCTCCCGGTATTGGGAGTTGATATTGTGCTGTGCCCGACTGGTTATATCAGTAAGTCCCTGGCCAGGGCTGCTGAGATTTGCTGATAAGTGTTATCAGTAGTTTCTCGATCTGTTATAGACCATTCACCGAAACGACTTATTGAGTTATTGGGGTCGACGTGACCATCACTAGGCTCGATATGCAGCATATCTGACGAAGAGACCGGACTGTACGGTAGTGTTGCCGGTTGGCTCGACGGGAGTTGTAGCAGGTTCGCTTATTTTCTTCTGATCGCTCAATACCCGGGTGGCCATTACGTTTAGCTGACCGCTTGTGGCTTGGGGGTACTTGATATGATCATCACCCTCTGCCAGTGTATTGACGAGTCTTAGAGTCCCACACAAGAGTTACCTAGTCCAGGCGAAACGTTGTGGTGCACGTATGCGATATGCGCATGGACCCGATTAAAATGCACGTATATGATACCGTACATTGATCGGACGGCTTGCTTTTGGTGGGGTCATATGTGATATGGCCGGATTGATAAATCAAGTGTTGATTTATCATTTAACCATTAGTTTTCTCACTTAAAACCTTTTCTTGGATGATGGATGTGTGCATGCATGTATGTTTTTCTTTCTTTCTTACTTACTAGTTTCATGCACATATGGATATGCATACATACATACATACACCCATCTATCATGGTTGTTTACACATGGAAATGGTGGCAATATAAGACTCACACCATGAATAAATATATGGATTATTATTTAATTTTATGTTTAAAACAAAATAGAAAAGGGAAGGATAATTCTTGAGTTGTTTCTACACTCTTCTTTAACCTAACCATTCTCACCTACCTCTAACCTTGAGTTATCCTTCTCTTTGTGTTCTAAAACTCAAGTTAAATAATGTCTCCATCATTTAACCATGGTTTGTAGTGAGAAGAAATAAAATATATAAAGATATATTTCATTTCTTTTCATGGTTATCATTTTTACTCTTGTTAAAAAGAAAGCATCCATCTTCTTCCTCCTTCACCATTTGCTCTCTAGTTTTTTCTAGTGAGTAAAACACATATAAAGAAAGGTTTTTGAAGTGAGAATCTAAACCACAACATCATTCTACACAAGTTTAGCCAACTTGTTTAGAGTGTTCTCTTCGATTCTCATCTTGATAATCGAAGTTGCGAGCTTGGACGAGGAACTCCGGGTGGATCGTCGTGGACGTGAGAGGACTTCAAGAGGACCTTCTTCCAACACCCAAGAGACCAAAGAGTCCAGCGAAAGGGAGCTACAAAGGTTGTATTCTCGAAACCCTAGTTTTCATTCGCTTTAACTTTTGAAACCCTAATTTTCTAGGATCGATTCCTTTGTATGCTTGTTTAGCACCATAAAAATTTAAACTTTGGGACATGTGATGCTTCAAAACTCTACATAGGGTGCTAGACAAACCTTTCAAAAAAATTTATATGTTTGGTGCTTATGCAAAGTATGACGCAAAGTGATGCGTAAATAAGCACAAACCTCCTCCAAACTTGTTTAGAACAGTGTCTTCGCTGTTGTCATCTGTTAAATCTCAAAAACCTGTAGTCTTGGTAGGAAAATTTATTAACGGGGACAAGAATAAGTGAACGTGAAAATCCTCCCCCAAACTTATTTTTGGCTCACAATTTTGAGTACAACTTTTATTTTCAAGAGCGAAAAATACACCCCCCCCCCCAAAACTTGAGTTAAACAATATTAAGCATTTTAAGAGGGGGTAAAGTTATTTGGTCAATATAAGGCTTTACAAAGACCAAAAATTAATACCAACCATTTGAAGATTTGATCAATGTAACGTATAGGTCGGTGAAAGAACATGTTGTATAGAGTCAAGAAGAAGTGGGGAAGAAATAAGTGGTGTGATGGAAAGGGTTTGAATTTTAAATTGTAGAAATGAAAGAATGAGGATGAATGACAGCGAGAATGGGAATGATTAGTAATGAGTGGAGCATTTGCATTCTCGTATCTTAGAAGAAGGAGTGGTGGCGGTTCAACTTCCTTAGGTGGAGGTTGATTAATCACAAAATCCGTGTTTGTTAGGAATACGAGTTCATCAGCGAAAATTTCTTCGAAACATTCATCGATATATCGAAGAATAATGTCGCTAAATGTTTTGCTAAAACTTGAAATATCGGATTGTGATTCATCAACACTCGCTAAAATTACAGGAACAGAAGAAGAATCAAAGAGAGTGGAAGATGAAATGGGTAAACCAATTGATATGTCGTGTATTGCTGAACCAGATGTGGGAAATGAAAGCTGAATTTCGTTTGGATTTTCAGGTATACAATTATCATCAATGTCAAGACACGTATGGGGCTCGGGAAGAATAGGTAAATGCTCGAGATGATGACCACATAGGAGTGAAAGTTCCTGATGAATTGGTGGGACAAACTCATCCAAAATTTCGGGTACATCAATCAATATATCTGCAACGTCAATTTCCTCATTCAAGTGAAGGTTAGAATTCTCAAACACCTCATCAAAAGTATAGTTTTCAATCAATTTTGGTTCAAGAGTGGAAGTGTAGAGATCACAAGGATTTGGCATGGTTTCACTTGAAATGGACCCTTCATAGTCGGGCAAATCAAACACTGCAAAGTCACACAACTTCTCATACATTCTATCTTCAATTGATGAATCATTTGGTGTACTCGATGAATCTGTGAACTGGAGTTGTGGATTTCAGTTTGGAATGGGAAGGTTTGATTAGGAAGGGTGTACAGTTCTCTCTCACTACCCAAATTCTCTCTTTTTTCTATGGCCATATTAGACAATAAAAAAATTAGCTGGTTCGGATCTAGTTGCTCTTTCAAATTTAGCCATGCTTCCCTTCCATTCCTCTCTGATGCGGTTCAACATGACTATACATTCTTCTAATTTCCGCTCAAGACTAGACTTAGGTTGATAAGGGGTTTCAGGATAAGATTGAAATTCTTGTGGATAAGCAAAACTCCCAAATGATTGGTTAAAATGAGTGTCTAGGGAAGGTGTAAAAGTTGGATAGGATTGATAGGAATTAAATGGTTGTGAAAATTGGGCAGAAGTAGGATCAACATTATGATAAGAAGAATATTGATATAGGTTGGTTGGTTGGCTATTTTCAATAGACATCATATATGCCACAAACCGATTATGAAATTCTTCTTTAGAAAGTGGTGGTGATGGTTGATATTGGTCTGGATTGAAACTTTGGCCTTTATCCCTAGCTATATGCTCGGCAATGGACATGCGTCTAGGGGCATCCTCACTCAGAGTATCAATTGAAACAGATGTAGAATTAGGATATGGTTGATAAGATCTGGAGTGAGGTGGCCAACTGTTTCTACCCGCTTGTTCTATCCGATCTCTTAAAGACATGAAAGAGTCGGATGGTATACCGAAGCGATTACAAAGACAAGAAATATCTGGTTGTGGATAGCAAACCTCGGCAAAAGTTCGTCTGTTTGGGTCACCCATTATAAGAAGAGAAGAGGGGGAAAGGGTAAAAATGAGAGAAAATAATTGGTTTGTTTTGAAAAAAGACGGATTTATGAAAATTCACACAAAAATGCACAAGCAACCCTATATCTAATAGTCACCTAGGTCAAGTCAAGACCGCTCCTAGACTTCCAGAAGACAAATCGCAGGATAAATCCTCTACTGCCTCTTTATCCCTTATGTGGCCAGGTAATTGGGAGGTTCTCCACTACGTAAGTAGCGGGCCTAATTAAGTAACCACTTGCCTTAGACACACTTGCCTTAGACACCACAAAAGAATGTGGATAAGCAATAGATTACCCATGACCTTCTTCTGTCCTAATTGAGCACGACGGTCCTTAGAGTCTTGTCTAGATATTTTTTAGTTAATGAGGGTGATGTGGATACTAGTTTTGTGATTTTTGGGGCTTAGGAAGGGTAATGAAATCCCCACCTAATCTGAATTTGTTCTTTACCCCTTAATTTCCGTATTAAAATATGCACAAAACAACCAATTTCAAGAAACGCAACAGATTTTTATTTTAGCGGCGCTGTTTTTGCAAAGAATCCTACAGAAAATGGTTATTGGACAAGATCAGAGAGAAGAGGAGAGAACAGAGAATATACCACAGAAGTTTGGAACACTGAAACGCTTAACGGCGGCGGAACCGTTGCAAAAACCTTCCATTAGCCGCGGATCCGCGGTGGAATGGAGGAATTAGGGTTTCAAAATTTTCCTGTAGCTTCTTGTACTCCTCTGGAATTTATAGATTTTCTCTGAATCTTAATCTCACTGCTACAATGATTCCAGATTTCCTCGCAAAAATTCAAACACTAAACGTTAAGCACATGATGCGATTCTTGGATTAAAATTTGATGGAATAATAATTTTTCAACTCAAATTGCAAAAACGAACAAATTACGCACGCATCCCCGGCAACAGCGCCATTTGATTAGTCTACAATTTCAGATCGTGTTTTGAAATGTAATCACTGTAGGGTTCCTAGGCACACTAATGAGGTCTCACAACAGATCAAACATGCCCAATTCAAATTTTTTCATGTGCCTACAAACCCTAATACGGATCGTTAACTAGATGATAAGGCGATGCAAGCAAGTAAACGACTTTTTTGCTAAAGGAAAGTGACTACAACCTTTGTAGATCCGGTCCTCCACTTCTTATGCTCCGTGATGACGTCCTTCCGCTGTACCTATCGGAATCCAGACTCTGGCGAAGGTTTCGTCGGAGAAATGATCGGGCTAGGTCGTCGACTTCGATGCCGAAGATGATCTGCGTCGAGGCAACTCAAGATCAAGCTCCAACTTCACCAAGCCATGAAACTTGTGAAGAAAACACCCTATACTACTTGGCAAGTGGTAGAGGATGAAGAAATAGGAAGTGGGTTCACTTTAGAATTGGATTTCTCACTCTTTTTCTCATTTCACCATTGAAGCTAGCAAGCTTTTTGAAGCTTGATGAAGATGAAAGAATAAAAAGGATTAAGTTAAAAAGAAAATCCCTTTCATTCTTATCATAATCCAACCTTGGTTAAGTGTAGAGAATGAACTATGGTTAGTTGAATGGTTAGGTTTAGGAGATGAAGACAAAATGGTCACTTAGTCAAAGATGCATGAAGCATCAAGAAAGTTCTAGTATAAAAGAAACCATTTTGTTTTTCCTTTTTCTTTTAACCAAAATAAATAGATAAATAAATAAGTGAAATGAAACCCTAACCATTCACTAAACATGGTTTAAGTCTTACAAACCCAAGTTTGCATGTATCATCAAACATGATACAAACAAGTGCACAAAAATATATCACATATATAACTTGTGCATTTCAAGTGAGAAAGTCAATCTTGAGTGAACCAATACTAGTTAATGTAAAGTAATATATCAAATATATAATTATACATTAAATCATTAAATCAACACTTGATTCAATGATCCGGTCATGTCGCATATAACCGACTAGTATCCAATGTATCGACTTATCGAATCAATCTTCGATTCGATAACTAGGTTATATCGCATACAACCAATCGATACATTCATCACGAGAATAGAATACAGTATCACATACACGCATTATTCTCGGTCCCGCACATATCTCATATGCGCTCCTATTTCGTTTCGCTTGATCCAGAAAACCTCTGTGTAGGACTCTAAAGACTCGTCAATACGCCGGCAGCAGGTGATGATCATACTCCTGTGAATCCAACCAGTAACACTTACCGTACAGTCCGGTCTGTTCGTCTGATATGTCGCATATCTCGCCTAGGAGTGGTAAACGTCAGACCCCAATAGCTCGATAAGTCATGCCGACGTAAGGTCCATAACAATCGTGAAACTACTGATAACTCTTACCAGTATATCACTGCAACCCTGGCCAGGGATTTCTTGTTATGGCCAGTCGTGCATAGCGCAACATCAACCCCAATACCGGGAGAGACGAATCCCCTCCTATCGCTCATTGCCTCCATGTGAATCGGGACTGTACCCAAAAACCACCTGTTTGCATGACTCAGTAGAGCCGTGGTAGGGTGGAAATCAAAGCACAGTGGGAGACACACAAGACTCTATGACGATCTCGGGTCAACAGACTAAGCTGTACCAGTGTCACCAGAGAACTGCCATCTGACGTGAGGTATAATACCATCTGGGAGTTCTCGGCGAGTCCGTTCAGTGTACCCAGTCTCCACTGAGCACCCGCATACCATCTCCGATGTCAAACACCAATAGATATGGGATCATCCATCGCCCATCACATGGGTCGAGAAGATATACGCTAGTCTACTCTGGAATATCGATGCCCCGTCTCGATATTCCCACGACTAGGAACATTGAAGGATGTACTCATGGACTACCCAGGCCCCACTAGTATGATCTGCATCATAGTCCTGGAAGTCGAGTACACAACCTAAGGGCTTTATCAACATGTAACAAAGAGACTGAAAGTATACATGTTAAGATAAAGAGCAACCAGATAGCGTACTATCATGTCGAGCAAGAAAGTCCTACCTATATATGTCCCAGCATCCACTACAATATACATCCAATGTACAGTAATGGCCTCTAGGGCATACATATAACTAACAATCTCCCACTTGCACTAGGTCAATCTATAGCAGTGGTTGCAGTATCACATACTCAACCATCCCATATAAGTCTCTCTTTGAGAAAAAGCCTTTGTGAGTGGATCCGCCGTGTTGTCCTCAGAGTCTACTCTCCTAACCTTGATCATCCTGGAGATCAACTATCTCCATGATCAGGTGATGCTGCCTCAGAATATGTCTGGGTCACTGATGGGACCTGGGTTCCTGGGCCAAACCCACACTTCCATTGTCATACAATGGTAGGAACCTAGTTCATCTTATGAACCAATATACACCTAAACTGCCTCTTTGGTAGTATCTTTAATAGCGATGTTACCAGCCTTTATCGTCTAGTTTGCCACGGTATCTAGCTTGGAACTCATCCAACATACCGTCCCTACACTGAAGGTAAAGACAATGCCTGCGACTGACATTCAGTCGTCCTTATCACCCTGGAACCTTTCTAGTGATTCTTCCCAGGATCGATTGATACTATCTTACTACAGCTAGTGAGAATCCTAACATCCATTTAGATCTATCTCATAGACCCAAATCCCAGGATTTAGGAGGTATCAACTTTATCCTATATGGAGAATCCATGTGATAAGAGGAGATTGACCGTGCGTAGCATAGGAAACTCTTTTCTTATCAAGAGTATGTTGTCCATGTACAATACGAGGATGACCACCTTACTCTCTACTACCTTTTTTGTATATACAAGGTTCGTCTACCATTTTGATGAAGTCAAACTCTTTGACTACCACATCAAAACAGACGTTCCAACTCCGCGATGCCTGCTTTATCCTGTAAAGCAACTTGCACATATTTCCGCTGCTCCTACTGTTTACGAAGCTCTCTGGCTGTGTACTTATAGACGTTATGTTCTAAATCATTTTTTAGAAAAATAGTCATGACACCCAACCACCAGATATCATAGTCATGGTATGTAGCAATGTTAAGTAGGATCCGGATGGACTTAAGCATAGCTACTGGAAAAGGTTTCATCATTATCCATGCTTGGTCGATGACGAAAACCTTTAACGAGTCTAGCTTTGAAAGTCTCAACTTTTCCATCTACACCAAGTAATCTTCTCAAGATATACTTGCTCCTGATGGGGATTTAACCCTTCAGATATCGCAACCAAAGTCCATACTTTGTTGATGTATATGGATTCCATCTCAGATCGCTAAGCATCCAGCCATTCTTACAGAGTCCCTACTCTCGATGACCTGCTCGAATCTAGTTGGGTCATCATCTCATGATGCAATCCTCGCTCCCACTGTCATCGAGAAACCGAAGTATCTCTCAGGCAGGTGAGGAACCCTACCAGATCGGCGGAGAGGCTGAGGTTCGTCGGGGATTATTGAATCCTTTGGTTCTGTCAAATCATCAGCTGCAGTTTTGTATAGCTGGAACCTTTCCAGTTCTACAGAACTGACCTTGCCTCGATCTTGTCCGGATTTTGCTTTTGACATAGGCCAGACAATCCCAAATCTTAACTTACTTAAGAGATAGGCTCTTCCCATACCATATCTCATATGGAGTGGTAGGCACTGATTTGAATTGAACCCTATTCAATAGGTATGCAACTTCATAAGTGCATAACTCCCTAAAAGAAATAGCTAACTCAGTAATACTCATCATAGAGCACACCATATCATATAGGGTGCTATTGCTCCACCCTGATACATAGTTATCTGTGGTATAATCAGAGGAGTAATACCGAGAGAGAATCTCATTCTCCTTTAGAATAATCCAGGAATTCTATGCACAAGTATTCTCCTCCCTGATCTTATCATAGGACATAATACTTATACCCGGTTTTTGGTTCTCTATTTCTAACTTATATTCTGTGAATATCTCAAAAGGTTCGGACTTGTGTTTCAACAGGATCATATGTCTGAATCTTGAGAGATTATCAGAGAATGTAATGAAATACAAAGAACCGGTCTTGGCATGTGTAGACAGGGGATCTTACATACATCATCATGTATCAATCCCAAAGGTTTACTAACTCTTTCTCTGTTTCCATTAAACAAAGCTATGGTCATCTAATCTTTGTGACATGACTGGCAAGTTTCACAAGATGTAAATTCAAACTGATTTAAATATGCATCTAAATGTAACTTCAGCTAGTCGGGTCGTATTGATATGACCTAGTCTACAATGCCTCAAGAAGGATTCGTTCATTTCTGAACTCTTCCTCTTGTGTGTGTTCTGTATACTAGGAACTGTAGTTTGATTTAGAACATCAATGCTTTTAGATAACGTACCTGAACCGATCAACTTTTGATATAGGAAATGTTCAAAACAATATCCAACAATACAAAATTATATCCTTCTTTACTAATAAAGAGACTGATATGATTTTGTATATCAGGTTCGGTATCTAATAGCATTTGTTTAGAATCAATGTACTGGTAATACAGGGTGACAGTGACCAACAGACTTGGCTGCAACACTTGCCCCGTTTTCTGTCTCATGAAACTTATCACTCGTTCTCAGTTTTCTACCTTTCTGTAGCCCTATGTAACAGATTACATATCTGGGATCCTGAACCGGTATCAAATACCCAGGATGCAGAGGATACTGAGAAACAGTTCTTTGTAAAGAACACACCCGAAGGAGATGCATCATATGCACTTTCTTCGTTTGGGCGGCATGGGAATTCTGGTATTCCCCTATTTCCTACTCTGTCTTATAACAATTATAAGTTGGAGCGGGACCAACGTTCCCCCAGCTCAGTATAACAAGCGGGTTCGGTCAATACATCCATATTATTATCTTGATTAAGGCGTGATATGGTCGCTACCTGGAGAGAGAGAGAGAAGAAAACACTCTGCGTGCGCTCTTGCAAGATTAGATTGGTTATATATTTTATCTAATCAGGATGGCTCCCACTGTTTTTATCAAATGTTCCTTCAAACCCTAAAAGGAAAGACTAGTCGGGATTAATTACACTCTACAAGTTCGCCAATCTTTCAGCCAGGCCAGTGTCGGTACTTTGAGGGAGGTTCCCCGTGCTTTCGCACGGACCTAATTAAAGTAAACCTCATTTTCCCAGAGGCGTAACCCCGTTGACACCTTTCTAGACACCTACTTGATCGGCTAATTGTAAAGTGCAAAACTCTCCCGGGAGTAACAATTACTCGCAGTGGGTATCGGGATCCAACTATCACATAGAAGGTATGCAATCTCATTGCAAATTTCAACACTTGAAACTCCCGATAATGGTTTTTACCCCTAGCACCTATGATCTTGGCTAAGGTCAACAAATCATAAGCACTAGTCAAGTTCTACCCGTCATTTCGTGATTAATTAGACCCACCCACATGACCCTTGGCTAAGGTCAACAAAGCCACACGACTGTCCTAACTAATCGCATTATATGCGGTGTAGGAAGACATCACTTAGCTACCGTACACTGTGCCTTGACTATGGTCAACAAACATAGCACGAATACTAAGTACTCTACTTCCTAAAATGAAGGAGGGTTGCGAATGGTTTTTATGAAAACCTTTAACGCTTTGAACTTGATCTCGTTGCGGAATCAAATGGTTTTTAAATGGAGTGTTTTTTAGGCTTTTCTAGTTTTGCTAAAGGGGTCACTCCCGGTGAAGGGATCGTCGGCCCTTTCCTCATCGAATAAGGTGCAGGATATGTCATATATACCGCTGTGCAAAGCAAAAACTATAGAAGCAATCAAAAGACAAACCGAGGGTTGTATCATCTGCCAGTTATTGCTAAAGGTGTCACTCCCGGTGAAGGGATCTCGGTCCTTTCCTTATCGAATAAGGTGCAGGATGTTCTACAAGGAACACCGCAATGTAAAGCAAGAACTGTAGCTACCTGTTTTATTTTGAAATTCGATTCCACGACATCTTTTAGGTTTATTTTCTTTCATTAATCACATTAATGAATATCCCATCATTTAAGTCCATCTAAACATCACAGATAAATATATCGTACGATTATGCCATCCGCATTCGCCTCGATGTCCCTTCGTGCACCGTTAGGTTAGGTAACTAACGGCAGAGCGGGGCAGGGCTAGCGCGGGTGTAAAACATAAGCAACGTCTATATAATATATCATATATACTATATACTATATCTATCTGAACATATCATATGATCACATCACAGATAACGCAGCAGAAAGTATCATGTGAAATATTGGATATACTAGGACGTCCGTGTTTTCAATACGAGCCAGTATAAAGCACGGATTCTACGGTCATGATGAATAGCCAATCCCACACCCCTAGACCCCTACGAGAGCGGCAAGCAACCCTACCAATTCTAGGGTTAGGAGACCCGGACTCGACTCCTCGAGATGGTCTCCCACTGGACCCCAGAACCCGGTTACTTGTGCTCCCCTCCTTGGGTCTTTCTAATGCGGAAAAGTAAATAATATACAAATGGTGACATCATCCGCAACCTGGAAGTGCCCCAATAAAAGAATATTACATACAAGTTTTTACATGAATGAAAATGAAAAACACTCATCTCACATAAAAAAAACCCGGCTATTCGAACACGACGATCCAATATAACATATCCAGCAACACATAACATCACATGTCATCAACGTAAGTAAACATGCGTATCCCAATTGTCGTTGACATATAGAAACGAAACCGGCGATATCACATATTACACTTACGGTCATAGAAAAGAAAGTGTAAAACTACAACAGTTGGAATCCGCAACCTCTTTAGACATCGCATGCCTAATTAAATGAATTCCTTAGACATCGCATGCCTAACAGTTATAAACCCCGCATTTTAGTCTCATTATCGAAAACTCTTTTCAATATCAAGTCGGGCAATTCAACAAGATTCCTGATATTCTGATCGAATGCTCATCGCAAACTTTAGTAGGCGGCTGCACCCCTGACGCCATCAACGAAGTGCACCAAGGCGGAACACCGCTGCCACAAGCACCCGAACGGATGCTTTCGGCGACGGGGTTCTCCTACAGTCACTTGGTCGGGGCTATGGGGTGTAGCTGTCTATTAAGTTATCCCGGCGAGTATCCGCGTAGACGGACTTTTGATCGCATCAAAATTTCGTGGCAACCGATCAAGTGAGACTAAAGTGCTATGTTTATAACATTCATATTAGTTATCTCATAACTACATGTGAATTCCAAATATTGTATCACATTCCAGATAAACAGAAAATGTTAAAGTTTTCCGATCGAACAGTCAAACACCCAAGTTTTCCCGAAACAACTCAACACATGAAATAAGTTTAAAAACATCCACTTCATGCCTCAGTACCAACGGTCCAGCCGTAGAAGGGTCAAGCCAACGCCTCACATGTGGCACGCCGTACTGCCCCAAACCCTAAGGTTCAAAGGGCAGTTCAAGACAGTCACATAATCGAGTTAAGGTTTGTTGTCATCTAGAGGGGCCATCGCGTTACTTGCACTACTTAGAACGTCTTTAAACCACGGAAAAATCCAACAATTGAAAATTTCCTGGCAGGGGAAAAAGTGGGTATTTATATCCGGTCGAACTTTTTAACAGTTTCTAAAATATCCGGAAAAACATAAACGAAGTTAAATTATCCGATCAAATTAACGAGTCTCCAATAAAACCCTAGAAAACTCAACACTGCAGTGGAATTAAAATATTCCCATAATAAATTGCCAAGAAAGGACCTAAGAATAAATATAGAAATTTCAGGGACTAAGTCCAAATTTTGGCCGCGAACCGCCGCCAAAACAATGGTTTTTGCCGCGGTTCCACGGTCAAATTATTGACTTAGTGGACCGTACTTCACAGTAATTCTTAGTTTTTCCTGGTTGTTTTTATGAGAATTTTAATTCACAAAAATCCACTGTTTTGAAAAATGTATAGAGAAGGGTTTTGTCGGGGTTTACGGGTTCGATCGGACTTCTAACTTCGTCTACACTTTGCCTAAAGCTCTAGCTAGTCTCTGATACTACTGTAGGGTTCCTAGGCACACTAATGAGGTCTCAAAACAGATCAAACATGCCCAATTCAAATTTTTTCATGTGCCTACAAACCCTAATACGGATCGTTAACTAGATGATAAGGCGATGCAAGCAAGTAAACGACTTTATTGCTAAAGGAAAGTGACTACAACCTTTGTAGATCCGGTCCTCCACTTCTTATGCTCCGTGATGACGTCCCTCCGCTGTACCTATCGGAATCCGGACTCTGGCGAAGGTTTCGTCGGAGAAATGATCGGGCTAGGTCGTCGACTTCGATGCCGAAGATGATCTACGTCGAGGCAACTCAAGATCAAGCTCCAACTTCACCAAGTCATGAAACTTGTGAAGAAAACACCCTATACTACTTGGCAAGTGGTAGAGGATGAAGAAATAGGAAGTGGGTTCACTTTAGAATTGGATTTCTCACTCTTTTTCTCATTTCACCATTGAAGCTAGCAAGCTTTTTGAAGCTTGATGAAGATGATGAAGATGAAAGAATAAAAAGGATTAAGTTAAAAAGAAAATCCCTTTAATTCTTATCATAATCCAACCTTGGTTAAGTGTAGAGAATGAACTATGGTTAGTTGAATGGTTAGGTTTAGGAGATGAAGACAAAATGGTCACTTAGTCAAAGATGCATGAAGCATCAAGAAAGTTCTAGTATAAAAGAAACCATTTTGTTTTTCCTTTTTCTTTTAACCAAAATAAATAGATAAATAAATAAGTGAAATGAAACCCTAACCATTCACTAAACATGGTTTAAGTCTTACAAACCCAAGTTTGCATGTATCATCAAACATGATACAAACAAGTGCACAAAAACATATCACATATATAACTTGTGCATTTCAAGTGAGAAAGTCAATCTTGAGTGAACCAATACTAGTTAATGTAAAGTAATATATCAAATATATAATTATGCATTAAATCATTAAATCAACACTTGATTCAATGATCCGGTCATGTCGCATATAACCGACTAGTATCCAATGTATCGACTTATCGAATCAATCTTCGATTCGATAACTAGGTTATATCGCATACAACCAATCGATACATTCATCGCGAGAATAGAATACGGTATCACATACACGCATTATTCTCGGTCCCGCACATATCTCATATGCGCTCCTATTTCGTTTCGCTTGATCCAGAAAACCTCTGTGTAGGACTCTAAAGACTTGTCAATACGCCGGCAGCAGGTGATGATCATATCAAACACCCACAAGCGGCAAGCGGTCTACTAAACGTAACGGCCACCCGGGTATTGAGCGATCAGAAGATCGACAAGCGAGCCCGCTCACACTCCTGTGAATCCAACCAGTAACACTTACCGTACAGTCCGGTCTGTTCGTCCGATATGTCGCATATCTCGCCTAGGGGTGGTAAACGTCAGACCCCAATAGCTCGATAAGTCATGCCGACGTAAGGTCCATAACAATCATGAAACCACTGATAACTCTTACCAGTATATCACTGCAACCCTGGCCAGGAATTTCCTGTTATGGCTAGTCGTGCATAGCGCAATATCAACCCCAATACCGGGAGAGACGAATCCCCTCCTATCGCTCATTGCCTCCATGTGAATCGGGACTGTACCCAAAAACCACCTGTTTGCATGACTCAGTAGAGCCGTGGTAGGGTGGAAATCAAAGCACAGTGGGAGACACACAAGACTCTATGACGATCTCGGGTCAACAGACTAAGCTGTACCAGTGTCACCAGAGAACTGCCATCTGACGTGAGGTATAATACCATGTGGGAGTTCTCGGCGAGTCCGTTCAGTATACCCAGTATCCACTGAGCACCTGCATACCATCTCCGATGTCAAACACCAATAGATATGGGATCATCCATCGCCCATCACATGGGTCGAGAAGATATACGCTAGTCTACTCTGGAATATCGATGCCCCGTCTCGATATTCCCACGACTAGGAACATTGAAGGATGTACTCATGGACTACCCAGGCCCCACTAGTATGATCTGTATCATAGTCCTGGAAGTCGAGTACACATCCTAAGGGCTTTATCAACATGTAACAAAGAGACTGAAAGTATACATGTTAAGATAAAGAGCAACCAGATAGCGTACTATCATGTTGAGCAAGAAAGTCCTACCTATATATGTCCCAGCATCCACTACAATATACATCCAATGTACAGTAATGGCCTCTAGGGCATACATATAACTAACAATCACAACCAAAGAATTTATAGCCGCAATCAATTAACGGTGTCGATATAGCTCGTTAATGAATACGGATAGTCCACTGAGATGCAAGGATTTGTTCGATCTTGCTTAAGATGGGTCGAAATGAAATATAAAAGAAAATTCAAGAAAGTAATTCGAAATTTAATTGAGTTATCATTTCAAGAAAATCAAGAATACATTCAAGAATTAGAAATCAGGAAAGTGTCCAATATCAATTTGAATTATCAAGAATATGAAGGATAGCTTGTAGGAATCGATCGAGTTAGTAGCAATGATGATACTACAAATTACGAATCTTATCTATTGATGAATTGTAGCTAGAACGATGGTGATGAATGATGATTAAGGATCTATTGAAGAAACTAGGGTTTCTCATTCACTATCTCTTGTCTTTTCATTGATCATCATTCAAATCTAGCCTCTAGCAAAGAAAATCATCAATCGTTTGATCCCTAATTTGCAACGAAATTAGCAAGAACATGATCTCGATCCAAATTAGGTCATTGATGATTCTTTTTCCTAAAGTTCACAATACTCATAATATTTAAAATTAGTATTAAGATTTCATCATCATTAGATCTACGGATTCTCTCGATTCCTTTATAAGCGGAGATTTCACTCACGCTTCATAAAAATTAAAGAATCAAGAACAAGAAATTTCATAATGCAAGAATGTAAAGAAAGTGAGAATTACAATTATCACCTTTATTAAATCTCCTTCAAATTACACATCTCAATTTGAGTTTACAAGCCTAGCTCTCGATCGCTCCTTTGAAAGGGAATTTGTCGTCGATCTTTGCTCGGCTCGATCGCCGTGATACGTGGATCATCGCGGATCTCTTGCTCTTGATGACGATTTGGCGTTGCGATAAAGGATTTTCGATTGTCGCTTGATTTTGCTCTCAATGGATCTTGATTTGATTGGATTTATATTATATCTCAAGTTGTGTCACTCAACTTGAATTGAATTGTAATTGTGTAGTGAATTGGTTCAATGTTCAACAACTTAACCAACAACACCCAAAATTAAGATCTAGATCCCCTTTTATAGCCTCAAATTAAGCTTCCCTCATAAGCTAGGTTGTTATAGAGAGCCTTCTAGAATGGGGTTGTTACAAAGAGCCTTCTAGAATAAGGTTGTTATGCAGAGCCTTCCAGAAGAAGCCACATGGTTATCAAGAGCCTTGAGGAAGCTAGGCGGTTATAGGGGAGCTTCTAGAAAAGTTTCGTCACCGGCGCCCCCAACTCGGCCGCGGAACCGGGGCAACTTGGCCAACTCGGCCGCGGTTCTGCGGCCATTTGATGAGATCGCTGCTTCATGTTTCTGGGTAGTCTGATGTTGGTCTGTGAATGTTCTTTTGATGTCTGGAATCATTTAATCTCTTCTGAATCTCTGCCAGATTTTAAGTCTTTGACTTACTGCGTTTTTTCGGCAATTTGGCGATTCCAGTTCTTTGACCTGAATAATTTTCTGCACAAAATCTTGCTGAAAAGTGTTGAGAGATATAGAATATTATGCATGATATACTAAATATACAATTTCCTTCATAATGACGGTTATAAAGTACAACACATGGTAATTGGTATTTTCCAGATGATTCCGTAATATGTGTCATATTTATAACAAACACCCTTAGATGATTAGAATAATGAGGAAATTGATATATTACAGAATGCAATATTTTTGACTGAACATCTCTCCAAAAGGACAAAAAGAGCATTGAAGCACCGTGAGATCAAAGTCTAAGTATTTTGAATAAGCGCGCAGCTATGACCTCTAAGTCGTTAAACTGAGAAATAAAAGAAAAATAATGTAAATAAACGATATGTCCACAAGAAAAACGGGCATGGATGAAAACGCAAAAGGACTCCATAAGTAAAAATAGCAGAACTGCCGGCGAGTTTGTAAAAAAACCAAATGGGCGCAAACTTGTGAAAAGAAATGAAAATACACTCGCAAATTCCTCTCGACCTTGTGAGGAGAATATTTCCGCGTGAGATCCTTACGACTCACAAAGAAGCAATACACTTGGAAGTCTTCACGAATCCTAAGGAGAAAATACACCTACGAGATCCTCTCTACTCGTAGGGAGAAAATGCTTTTATGAGATTCTTACAGCTCATAAAATTGAAAAGCCTTAGGTGACAGAGGCCTAAGCCTGTCTCCTAAGCCATCGTTCCCCAACGGGCATGGCAAATGATGATTCTGTAGGGTTACTAGGCACACTCAAGAGCTTCCACAAGGCATCAACCATGCCAAATTAAAATTTTCCGGTGCCGAGAAACCCTAATGAAGATCGTTAACTAGAGAATAGGCGAAAAGAAAAGCTAACAAACAACTTTGCTACTAAGTGAAAGGGATTACAACCTTTGTAGATCCGGTCCTCCACTTCTTTAGCTCCGTGTTGACGTTCCTCCGCTGCGATCATCGGGTCCCGGACTCTAGCGATGGTTTCGTCGGAGAAATGATCGGGCTAGGTCATTGACTTCGAGGCCGAAGATGATCTACATCGGGGAGACTCAAACTCAAGATATTCCTTCACTCGGTCGAAAACTTTGTGAAGAGAACACCCTATTCTACATGGAAAGTGGTAGAGGATGAAGAAATAGGAAGTGGGTTCACTTTAGAATTGGATTTCTCACTCTTTTTACCATGGCACCATTGGAGCTCTCAAGCTTTTGTGAGCTTGATGAAGATGAAGAAGAAGAAAAAAAGAATCATTTTCCTTAAAAGAATAATATGAACACTTATCCTTATAATCATGGCACCATGGTTGAGTTAAGCCCTCATGCTTAACTCATGTAGAGAATTAACCATAGCATAAGGTTAAGGGTTGGGTTAGCTAATATCTTAAACAAATGACAAAAGAGTTGACTTTGTCAATGTTCGTCAAGCTTCATGAAGCTTGATAACTTTGACCAAAGTCACACTCTTTTGTTAAGTGCTAAGGAAAATAGTAAACCCTAATCTAACCTTGATATGGTTCAAGTCTCATACACACAACTTGTTTGTATCATCAAGCATGACACAAACATGTACACTTGCATATATCACATATAAACAATGTACACTTTCAAGTGAAAAAATCAATCTTAAGTGAACCAATACTAGTTAATGTAAAGTAATATATCAAATATATAATTATACATTAAATCATTAAATCAACACTTGATTTAACGATCCGGTCATATCGCATATAACCGACTAATATCAACAGTAACAACTTATCGAATCAACACTTGATCCGATAACCCGGCTATATCGCATACAACCGATCAATGTCACAAATCGTGAGAATAGAATACAGTATCACATACTGGTATTATCCTCGGTCCTGCACGTATCTCATATGCGCTCCTATTTTGTTTCGCTTGAGCCAGGAAACCCCTGTGTAGGACTCTAAAGACTCGTCAATACGCCGGCAGCAGGTGATGATCATATCAAACACCCACAAACCGCAAGCGGTCTGCTAAACGTAACGGCCACCCGGGTATTGAGCGATCAGAAGATCAACGAGCAAGCCCGCTCACACTCCAGTGAATCCAAAGAGTAACACTACCGTACAGTCCGGTCTGTTCGTCTGATATGTCGCATATCTCGTCTAGGGGTAGTAAACGTCAGACCCCAATAACTCGATAAGTCGTGTCGATATGAGGCTCATAACGGGTCGAGAAACTACTGGTAACACTTACCAGTAAATCTCTAAAGCAGCCTTGACCAAGGACTTCCTGTTATAGCCAATCGAGCACTGCGCAACATCAACTCCTTATACCGGGAGAGACGAAACCCCTCCTATCGCTCATTGCCTCTATGTGACTCGGGACTGTACCTAAAAGCCACCTTTTTGCACGCCCTCTTAGACGTGGTATGATGGAAATCAAAGCACAGTGGGAATCACACAAGACTCTATGACGATCTCGGGTATACAGACTAACATGTACCAGTGTCACCAGAGAACTGCCATCTGACGTAAGGTATAATACCATCTAGGAGTTCTCGGCGAGTCCGTCTAGTGTACCCAGTCTCCACTGAGCATCCGTATATCATCTCTGATGTCAAATACCAATGGATATGGGATCATCCATCGCCCATCTGTATGGGTCGAGAAGCTACACGCTAGTCTACACTGGTATATCGATGCCCCGTCTCGATACACCCACTACTAGGGACATTGAAGGATGTACTTATGGACCACCACGTCCCTACTAGTATGATCCGTATCATAGTCCAGGTAGTCAAGTACACATCCTAAGGGCTTTACCAACATGTAACAGAGAGACAATCAGTGTACACGTTAAGGTAAAGGGTAACCAGATAGCATACTATCATATCGAGCAAGAAAGTCATCCCTATATATGTCCAAGCATCCACTACAATATACATCCTATGTATAGTAATGGCCTCTAGGGCATACATATAACTAACAATCTCCCACTTGCACTAGGGCCATCTGATAGCAGTGGTTGTAGTATCTCATACTCAACCATCCCATAAAAGTCTCTCTCTGGGAAAAGGCCTTTCGTGAGTGGATCCGCCGTGTTGTCCTCTGAGTCTTCTCTCCTAACCTCGATCCCCTGGAGATCTACCATCTCCATGATTAGGTGATACTGCCTAAGAATATGTCTGGATTACTGATAGGACGGGCGTTCCTTGGCATAAGCCACAACTCCATTGTCACACAATGGGACGAACGAAGTTCATCTCATGAACTAATATATACCCAGACTGTCTCTTTGGTAGCATCTTTGGTAACGATATATCTTGACATTAATCGTCTAGTATGTTACGGTATCTAGCTTGGAATTCTTCCAACATACCGTCCCTCCACTGAGAGTAAAGACAATGCCTGCGACTGACATTCAGTCGTCCTTATCACCTTGGAACCTTTCCAGTGATCCTCCCCAGGATCGATTGATACCAACTCACTACAACTAGTGAGTATCCTAACATCCAATTAGATCTATCTCATAGATCCAAAACCTAGGATTTAGTAGGTATCACTTTGACCCTATATGGTGAATCCTTGTGATAAGCGGAGATTGACCGAGCGTAGCATAGGAAACTCCTTCCCTATCAAGAGTATGTTATCTACGTACTCTACGAGGATCACCAGCATACTCCCTACTACCTTTTTGTATATACAAGGTTCATCTACCATTTTGATGATGTCAAACGCTTTGACTAACTCATCAAAATAGATGTTCCAACTCCGCGATGCATGCTTTATCACATAAAACATCTTGCATATGTTTCCGCTGCTCCCACTGTCTACGAAGCCCTCTGGCTGTGTACTTATAGACGTTCTCTTCTAAATCAATATTTAGAAAAGTGGTCATGACACCCAACCACCAGATATCGTAGTCATGGTATGTAGCCGTGGCAAGTAGGATCTGGATGGACTTAAGCATAGGCCCCAGAAAAGGTTTCATCATTAGCCACAACTGGTCTATGATGCAAACCTTTAACGAGTCTAGCTTTGAAAGTCTCAACTTTTCCATGTACACCAAGTAATCTTCTCAAGATATACTTGCTCCTAATGGGGATTAAACCCTTCAGATAAAGCAACCAAAGTCCATACTTTGTTGGTGTATAAGGATTCCATCTCAGATCGATAAACATCCAGCCATTCTTACAGAGTCCTACTCCTGATGGCCAGCCCGAAACTAGCTGGGTCATCATCTCATGATGCAATCCTTGCTCCCACTGTCATAGAGAAACCGAAGTATCTCTCAGGTGGGTGAAGAAACCTACTAGATCGACAGAGAGGCTAAGGTTCGTTGGTTGCTATTGAATCCTTTGGTTCTGCCAAATCATCAGCTGCAGTTTGTATAGATGGAACTCTTTCCAGTTCTACCTCATGTCGACAAATTTCTTCATAAGAAATTCCCTTTCACAAAGGTGGCATGCTGAGTAACAAAACATCTTTTGTTCCTCGGTTAGGTAGAAGATATTCGCTTGCGTATGCTTAGGATATCCAACAAACTTCTACAGTACTGACTTTGCCTCGAGCTTGTCCGGATTTTGCCTTTTAGACATAGGCCGGACAACCCTAAATCTTAACTGACTTAAGAGATGGGCTCTTCCCTTTCCATATCTCATATGAAATGGTAGGCAGATAATTTGATCGGAACCCTATTCAATAGGTATGCAACTTCATAAGTGCATAACTCCCTAAAAGAAAATAGGAAACTCAGTAGTACTCATCATAGAGCACACCATATCACATAGGGTGCTATTGCTCCGCCCCGATATACCATCGTGCTATGGTGTATACGGAGGAGTAATGCTGAGAGAGAATCTCATTCTCCTTTAGAATAATCCAAGAATTCCGTGCTCAAGTATTCTCCTCCTTGATCACATCAAAGGACATAATACTTTTACCCGTAATTTGGTTCTCTGCTTCTAACTTATATTATGTGAATATCTCAAAAGGTTCGGACTTGTGTTTCAACAGGAACATATGTCTGAATCTTGAGAGATTATCAGAGAATGTAATGAAGTACAAAGAACCGGTCTTAGCATGTGTAGACAGGGGACCTTCATACATCAGCATGTATCAATCCCAAAAGTTCACTAACTCTTTCTCTGCTTCCAATAAACAGAGCTGAGGTCATATTATCTCTGTGACATGACTGGCAAGTTTCATAAGATGTAAATTCAAACAGATTTAAATATGCATCTAAATGTAACTTCAGCTAGTCGGGTCGCATTGATATGACCTAGTCTACAATACCTCAAGAAGGATTCGTTCATTTCTGAACTCTTCTTCTTGTGTGTATTCTATATACTAAGAACTGTGGTTTGATTTAGAACATCAATGCTATTAGATAATGTGCCTGAACCGATCAACTCTTGATATAGGAAATGTTCAAAACATTATCCAATCAATACAAAATTGTATCCTTCTTTAATAAATAAAGAGATTGATATGATTTTTTATATCAGGTTCGGTATCTAATAACATTTGTTCAGAATCAATGTATTCAGGTAATACAGGGTGATAGTGACTAACAGACCTGGCTGCAACACTTGCATCGTTTTCTACCTCATGAAACTTATCACCCGTTCTCAGTTCTTTACCTATTTGTAGCCCATGTAACAGATTACATATGCGGGATCCTGATGCGGTATTATATACCCAGGACGTAAAGGATATTGAGAAACAGTTCTCTGTAATGAACACACTCGAAGATGATGCATCAACATGCACTTTCTTCGTCTGGGTGGCACGGGAATTCTGGTATTCGCCAATTTCCTGCTCTGTCTTATAACAATTATAAGTTGGAGCGGGACCAACATTCCCCGGCTCAGTATAATAAGCGGGTTCGGTCAATATATCCGTTTTATTATCTTGATTAAGGCGTGATATGGTCGCTACCTGGAGAGAGAGAGAAGAAAACACTCTGTGTGCGCTCTTGCAAGATCAGATTGGTTATTATTTTATCTAATCAGGATGGCTCCCACTGTTTTTATCAAATCTTCCTTCAAACCCTGAAAGGAAAGACTAGCTGGGATTAATTACACGCTACAAGTTCGCCAATCTTTCAGCCAGGCCAGTGTCGGTACTTTGAGGGAGGTCCCCCGTGCTTTCGCACGAACCTAATTAATGTAAACCTCGTTTTCCCAGAGGCGTGACCCCGTTGACACCTTTCTAGACACATACTTGATCGGCTAATTGCAAAGTGGAAAACTCTCCCAGGAGTAACAATTACTCGCAGTGGGTATCGGGATCCAACTATCATATAGAAGGTATGCAATCTCATTGCAAATTTCAACACTTGAAACTCCCGATAATGGTTTTTACCCCTAGCACCTATGACCTTGGCTAAGGTTAACAAATCATAAGCACTAGTCAAGTTCTACCCGTCATTTCGTGATTAGTTAGACCCACCCACATGACCCTTGGCTAAGGTCAACAAAGCCACATGATTGTCCTAATTAATCGCATCATATGCGGTATAGGAAGACATCACTTAGCTACCGTACACTACGCCTCGGCTATGGTCGACAAACGTAGCACGAATACTAAGTACTCTACTTCCTAAAATGACGGAGGGTTGCGAATGGTTTTTTATGAAAAACCTTTAACGCTCTGAACTTGATCTCGTTGCGGAATCAAATGGTTTTTAAAAGGAGTGTTTTTGAAGCTTTTCTAGTTTTGCTAAAGGGGTCACTCCCGATGAAGGGATCGTCAGCCCTTTCCTCGTCGAATGAGGTGCAGGATATATCATATATACCGCTGTGCAAAACAAAAACTATAGAAGCAATCAAAAGAGAAACCGAGGGTTGTAGCATCTGCCAGTTATTGCTAAAGGAGTCACTCCCGGTGAAGGGATCTCGGTCCTTTCCTTATCGAATAAGGTGCAGGATATATCATATATACCGCTGTGCAAAGCAAGAACTGTAGCTACCTGTTTTTGAAAATTCGATTCTATAACATCTTTAGGTTTCTTTTTCTTTCATTAATCACATTAATGAAGTCCCATCATTTAAATCACCTAAACATCACAGATAAATACGACGTACACTTATTCCATCCGCATTCGCCTCGATGTCCCCTCGTGCACCGTTAGGTTAGGTAACTAACGACAGAGCGGGGCAGGGCTAGCGCGAGTGCAAAACATAAGTAACGTCTATATAATATATCATATATACTATATACAGTATTTATCACAGAACATCAAATGATCACATCACAGATATAGCAGCAGAAGAATCATATGAAATGTTGGATATACTAGGACGTCCGTGTTTTCAATACGAGCCAGTATAAAACATGGATTCCACGGTCGCGATGAATAGCCAAACCCACACCCCTAAACCCCTACGAGAGCGGCATGCAACCCTACCAATTCTAGAGTTAGGAGACCTGGACTCGACTCCTCGAGTTGGTCTCCCACTGGACTCCAGAACCCGGTTACTTGTGCCCTCCTCCTTGGGTCTATCCTAGTGCGGAAAAGTAAATAATATACAAAGGGTGACATCTTCCGCTACCTGGAAGTGCCCTAATAAAAGAATATTACATACAAGTTTTTACATGAATGAAAATGAAAAACACTCATCTCACATAAAAACCCCCGGCTATTCAAACACGACGATCCAATATAACATATCCAGCAACACATAACATCACATGTCATCAACGTAAGTAAATGTTCGCATCCCAATTGTCGTTGACATATAGCAACGAAACCGGAGATATCACATATTACACTTACGGTCATAGAAAAGAAAGTGTAAAACTACAACAGTTGGAATCCGCAAACTCTTTAGACATCGCATGCCTAAACAAATGAATTCCTTAGACATCACATGCCTAACAATTATAAACCCCGCATTTTAGTCTCTATATCGAAAAAAAATTTCAATATCTAGTCGGGCAATTCAACAAGATTCCCGGCATAGTGATTGAATGCTCGTCGCAAACTTTAGTAGGCAGTCGCACCCCCGATGCCGTCGACGAAGTGCACTAAGGCGGAACACCGCTGCCGCGAGCACCCGGACGGATGCTTTCGGCGACGGAGTTCTCCTACAGTCACTTGGTCGGGGCTATGGGGCATGGCTGTCTATTAAGTTTACCCGGCAAATATCCGCGTACGCTACGTGATTGCGACGGACTTTTGATCACATCAAAATTCCGTGGCAACCGATCAATTGAGACTAAACTGCTATGTTTATAACGTCCAAATCAGTTATCTCATAACTACTTGTGGATTCCAAATATTGTATCACATTCCAGATAAATAGAAAATGTAAAACTTTCCGATCGAACATTCAAACACCCAATTTTTCCCGAAACAGCTCAACTCTTGAAACAAGTTCAAAAACATCCACTTCATGCCACAGTACCAACGGTCCAGCCGTAGAAGGGTCAAGCCAACGCCTTACATGTGGCACGCCGTACTGTCCCAAATCCTAAGGTTCAAAGGGCAGTTCAAGACGGTCACATAATCAAGTTAAGGTTTGTTGTCTTCTAGAGGGTCCATCGCGTTACCTGCACTACTTAGAACATTCTTAAACTACGGAAAGATCCAACACTCGGAAATTTCCCGGCAGGGGAAAAATTGGGTATTTATATCCGGTCGAACTTTTTAACATATTCTAAAAGTATCCGGAAATCATATAGACGGAGTTAAACTTTCCGATCGAAACACCGAGTCCCCAATACAACCCAGAAAACTCAACTGTTGAATATAAATTAAAAATTTCCAGAAGATTCAGTGAACAAATAAAGAAGTTACTGTGCAAAAATAAATTAACAATGTGACTGTACGGCCGCGGAACCGCCGCACGAGCCATGCTCGTGCCGCGTTTCCGCGGCGCTTTAATCGAATTAGGCAGTCGTTTTTCACAGCAACTCTTAAAAAAGCCTGCTGATTTTTCTGTATATTTTTAATTTGGAAAAATCCACATTTTCAGAAAATGTACAGAGAAGGGTTTGAGTTAGGGTTTCGGGGTTCGATCGGATTTCTAATATCGTCTACACTTCGCCTAAAGCTCTAGCTAGTCTCTGATACCACTGTAGGGTTACTAGACACACTCAAGAGGTTCCACAAGGCATCAACCATGCCAAATTAAAATTTTCCGGTGCCGAGAAACCCTAATGAAGATCGTTAACTAGAGAATAGGCGAAAAGAAAAGCTAGCAAACAACTTTGCTACTGAGTGAAAGGGATTACAACCTTTGTAGATCCGGTCCTCCACTTCTTTAGCTCCGTGTTGACGTTCCTCCGCTGCGATCATCGGGTCCCGGACTCTACAGATGGTTTCGTCGGAGAAATGATCGGGCTAGGTCATTGACTTCGAGGCCGAAGATGATCTATGTCGGGGAGACTCAAACTCAAGCTATTCCTTCACTCGGTCGAAAACTTTGTGAAGAGAACACCCTATACTACATGGCAAGTGGTAGAGGATGAAGAAATAGGAAGTGGGTTCACTTTAGAATTGGATATCTCACTCTTTTTACCATGGCACCATTGGAGCTCTCAAGCTTTTGTGAGCTTGATGGAGATGAAGAAGAAGAAGAAAAGAATCATTTTCCTTAAAAGAATAATATGAACACTTATCCTTTTAATCATGGCACCATGGTTGAGTTAAGCCCTCATGCTTAACTCATGTAGAGAATTAACCATAGCATAAGGTTAAGGGTTGGGTTAGCTAATATCTTAAACAAATGACAAAAGAGTTGACTTTGTCAATGTTCATCAAGCTTCATGAAGCTTGATAACTTTGACCAAAGTCACACTCTTTTGTTAAGTGCTAAGGAAAATAGTAAACCTTAATCTAACCTTGATATGGTTCAAGTCTCATACACACAACTTGTTTGTATCATCAAGCATGATACAAACATGTACACTTGCATATATCACATATAAACAATGTACACTTTCAAGTGAAAAAATCAATCTTAAGTGAACCAATACTAGTTAATGTAAAGTAATATATCAAATATATAATTATACATTAAATCATTAAATCAACACTTGATTTAACGATCCGGTCATATCGCATATAACCTACTAATATCAATAATAACAACTTATCGAATCAACACTTGATCCGATAACCCGGCTATATCGCATACAACCGATCAGTGTCATAAATCGCGAGAATAGAATACAGTATCACATACTGGTATTATCCTCGGTCCCGCACATATCTCATATGCGCTCCTATTTCGTTTCGCTTGAGCTAGGAAACCCCTGTGTAGGACTCTAAAGACTCGTCAATACGCCGGCAGCAGGTGATGATCATAACAAACACCCACAAGCCACAAGCGGTCTGCTAAACGTAATGGCCACCCGGGTATTCAGCGATCAGAAGATCAACGAGCAAGCCCGCTCACACTCCAGTGAATCCAACGAGTAACACTACTGTACAGTCCGGTCTGTTCGTCTGATATGTCGCATATCTTGTATAGGGGTGGTAAACGTCAGACCCCAATAACTCGATAAGTCGTGTCGATATGAGGCTCATAACGGGTCGAGAAACTACTGGTAACACTTACCAGTAAATCTCTAAAGCAGCCTTGGCCAAGGACTTCCTGTTATAGCCAATCGAGCACTGCGCAACATCAACTCCCTATACCGGGAGAGACGAAACCCCTCCTATCGCTCATTGCCTCCATGTGACTCGGGACTGTACCTAAAAGCCACCTTTTTGCATGCCCTCTTAGATGTGGTATGATGGAAATCAAAGCACAGTGGGAATCACACAAGACTCTATGACGATCTCGGGTATACAGACTAACATGTACCAGTGTCACCAGAGAACTGCCATCTGACGTAAGGTATAATACCATCTGGGAGTTCTCGGCGAGTCCGTACAGTGTACCCAGTCTCCACTGAGCACCCGTATATCATCTCTGATGTCAAACACCAATGGATATGGGATCATCCATCGCCCATCTGTATGGGTCGAGAAGCTACACGCTAGTCTACACTGGTATATCGATGCCCCGTCTCGATACACCCACGACTAGGGACATTGAAGGATGTACTTATGGACCACCACGTCCCCACCAGTATGATCCGCATCATAGTCCAGGTAGTCAAGTACACATCCTAAGGGCTTTACCAACATGTAACAGAGAGACAATCAGTGTACACGTTAAGGTAAAGGGTAACCAAATAGCATACTATCATATCGAGCAAGAAAGTCATCCCTATACATGTCCAAGCATCCACTACAATATACATCCTATGTATAGTAATAGCCTCTAGGGCATACATATAACTAACAGATTCGATCATGGTACCATATTTCAGTGCAGTGATGCTGATATCAAACCAGAACCAAAATCCCTAAATCCTCTCATGGAAAATAATGATTCACTCCTAGTACCAATTCCAGTATCGTGATGCCGATGCTAAACAAAAATCCAAAAATCCAAGCCCCACACTGCAATGCCTCAAATTCAAAGGTCTCGCCAAACAAGGCAGGAATCGGAAAAATTAAACTAAAGTCCTATCTGGAAGCGTTTCCAAGCTCAAAACTCCCGCCGGACAAATTGGAACCTCCCAAAATAAATCAAACCAACTGTTGGGGTCTAAATTTACACCCCACGGTCAAGGTCAACAAGTCAATAAATCAAAGTCATGGCCCGAAAAGTAGGCTTGGGCCCAAGCACGGATCCAAGTCAACTGGGCTCAAACCTAAACCCAAGTCTAAGCAAGTGGGCATGTTCCCCTCCGAAAGACGACACAAGACAGGACGTCTTGCCTGAGATTCGGGGCAGATGCTATATGGTTTTACCCGTCCACCTCTCCGAAGATGCCAAGTTGATTTATGGCACCGTGTATCGGAGGTTTAGACGGAAGCGGCCGATGTAGCAGACTTCGTCAGATTCCCCCTCGTTTGAGGGGTTTTTGATTGTGGGGACGCTCTTCCCTGCAGGCGCAAGCCCCTGCAGTTAATTACGCTACCGCATCGCGGTAGCTACTTTCTCCTTCTCCAGAATTTCACTTCGTGTCGTGTGTGTTTATTTTGTTTGTGGATGCCCATGGATTGTATACGGAGACTAAGTGATGCCGTCGCCCGTAGGACGTGGATTAGTCCAAATCCATATTTACTTAGATTTGGGTTTGGTGTTTTAGTTTAAGGATACGTTAGCCATATTTAGGCTAAGATCAACTTAAACGTTCGTTAAGGATACGTTAGTCTGATTTGAGACTAAGATCAACTTAACGGGATCGCTTGGATCCGATAAAAGAGCATTTGGGGGCTCTATTGTTTTAGTTTAGGGACGTAGTGGTCCATAGGTAGTTTAGGGACATGGTGGTCCATATTCCAATTTAGGGACATGGCGGTCCATCTCCAGTTTAGGGACATGGCGGTCCATCTCCAGTTTAGGGACATGGTGGTCCATGGGTAGTTTAAGGACGCTTAAGTCCGTGGGTTTAAGGACCCCACAGTCCGTGTTTTAGTTTAAGGACGCATAAGTCCACGGGTTTAAGGACCCCACAGTCCGTGTTTTGGTTTAAGGACGCATAAGTCCATGAGTTAAAGGACCCCACAATCCGTGTTGATGTGTGGTTGTCAGGACCCGTCACCTCTCTGATGTCGTTGGAGGATTACAACGATAGGAATCAGAGGAGTTTGGAGATGTACCCTCGAACCGGATGTAACTTGATTTAGGAGAGCAGCCGTGCTCAGTCAATTTAATTTGAGGACTTACGGCCATGATTGGGCTAAGTCCAGTTTGAAAAATATTTAACATTTTTATTTGTCTTTGGTCTATTAGGCATGTGCTAGGGCTTTGCCCCTTTTTAAATAATGCATTGTATTTTTTATTTTGTTTGGGCTCTGCCCATTTATAAATGAGGCAGAACATCAATTTTGTCTGGGCTCTGCATTTTATTTTGTTTGGGCTCTGCCCTTTTATAAATGATGCAGAGCATCAATTTTGTTTGGGCTCTGCCCTTTTATTGCATTGCAATTTATTTTGGCCTACTAGGCCTTTTTGATTTGGGCCTGGCCCTTTAGTAAACAATGCATTGCATTTGTCAGGCGCCTTGCGCCAATCACTGAGCGCAAGCGCTTGTGGTGATAACACGTGTCACGCAAGTGCAGTGCGCTGCGCCAGTGCGCCGCGCTTGCGCTGCTGACACGTGGCGCGTTCTGGTGAGTTGCGCCAATTTCATTGAGCAAGGCTCTATCTTAAAAGCGTATAGCGCAAGTGGTTCAGGTGCTGACATGTGGCGCTCTCTGGTGGCTTGCGCCAACCCAAGAGCGCAACAATGCAAATTTTACAAGTGCAGGGCACTATTTAATTTCTTGATCCAATTTAGATCAGAGAAAACAACTTTTTCTTGTTTTTTCTTGCTTTCAGAGAACCAGTGGTTCATAAAAAGTGCAAGGCACTATTATTATTTGAAGATCATTGATCTTGTTCTTAGATCAATGATCTATTAGAAGAAATTCTTCTATTTTATGAAGGTTTTTACCTTTTTCTTGAACTTTCTTCAGAGTTCTCTCTGTTTTGAGGTTCTTAATCTCTCACAATGTTGATGATCATTTGAATTGGGGTCTAGGGGCCTTTATATAGTGCCCATAAATTTGTTAAATTTGTTAAAGAGATCTTTCTCTGAGTGATTTGGGGAATTTTCCCCACCGTTGGATCTTTGATCTAAGGGCTTCTGTTTTACAGAAGACAATCTTCTTATTTTAACAAGAACAGAAAGATCTTATTAGAATTTTAATTCTGTTTAGCGCAGACACCCCAGCGCGTGACACGTGTCACGCGGCGCACGGCGCAGCGCAACTGCGCTTGCGCAACTGCGCTGACACGTGTCGCGCGGCGCACGGCGCAGCGCAACTGCGCTTGCGCAACTGCGCTGACACGTGTCGCGCTGCGCTTGCGCAACTGAAGCGTCGCTTCCTTTAATTTTGTTTTAAATAGAGCCTTGCTCTGATTGGGCGCGCTGCCTTGGGCGCTGCGCTGGCGTGCCTGATTTTGACACGTGGCGCCCTGCGCACAGCGCGGAGGATCTGAAGCGTTGCTTCATTTATTAAAGTTTAAATTTTCAAAGTAGAGCTTTGCTCTAATTGGAGGAAGATGAAACGTTGCTTCATCTCCCGCCTTGGAATTTGAACAGAGATTTGCTCTGATTGGGGTAAACAAATGCCCCCCACCGTTGCGCTTACGTAGCCCCAAACGCGAGCGCAACGGTGGCAGAATTCCAACCATTGCGGCAGCTTTTGGAAGTTGAAAGGGCACTTGATACCTATAAATAGGACCTTTGGTCCTTCACAGATGACCATCATCTCCAAAAATTTTATTTTCAGAATCTCAGAGCCCTGCTCTTGCCTTCAAGAACTCCAAGAGTTAGAATTTCTTTAGAAAACACCTTTTTAGGTAAAAATTTTTAATTAAATTAAATCGATTTTCATTAACAGAGCCTTGCTCTCAATAGATCCCTGATCTAAAGAAAACCCATTTAGGGTTTCACTTAGCAGAGCTTTGCTCTAAAAGGATCTAAAGAGAACTAAAAAGAACCCTGTTAGGATTCCATCAATAGAGTTCTGCTCACTGAAAGATTCCATTTATAATTTCTTGAATTATTAATGGAGCTTTGCTCCTTTTAAATCATATAGCAGAACTTTTAAGAGTTGCTGATTTTTGTCGATCTTCTTTTATAGGAGTGATGGACGCCCACATGTACGACCTTGACGAGATTATCTCTTACGGGGATATCCGCCGACTTGGCCGTTCTCAAAATCGGGAGTTCACAAACGCGGAGTATGCCGAAATCATGAACCACTTCGACGCATATAACGGACAACTGCTTCCCCGACGTTCCTCCCTCCTGAAGCTTATCGTGGGAGCAATTTAGGAAGCGCTTCCCCTATTTTTTACCGGCGTGCCGCTTAGGGCATTGGACGCCGCCGAGGACAAGGTGCACTCAGTGTACCTGATGAACTTAATCTCGAAGAGACGGCGAGACAATCTTGTCGATCTCTTGCACCAGGCCTTTCAACAGTCCGCCAGTCTTGCAGCCTACCGGAGGGTGGAGGACATCAGCGGGGATCCCGATGCCCGTGCTCGTGAAAGGAAGCACACCAGGATGGTTCGCCAAGCTTAGAAAGTCTTGGACAAGTTCACTTTCGAGTTCCTCAATCCCTGTCCAGGATTTGAGGTCTTGCCATTGTAATATTTTGGACAATGTCTTTATTTATTTCTTTATGATTGTAAAAACCCTTTGCAACATGAATGGAAAATTTCTATTTCAGCTTGTCTTATTTCTCGTTCTGAGTCTTTTGCACATGCATGAACGAATGTGTCTCGAATGTTTGATCAAATGCACATCGGATGTCCTTTTTATCTGTAACAACCCTAATTTTCCTACACCAAAATTTTTCAAATATTTTTTTTCTAAAATCCACAAAGGGGTATTTTAGCATGAGCACAAGATATAGGTAATTATTTTGTTTTTAATTACAAGTTACAAGAATATAATAACTCCATTTTTAGTGTACAAGAATTTACTTTAAATTTAATGTATATAAGGAGCATTTATTCTTGCTGCTATCATTTTAAGTAATTAAATACCACAATAATTACAAGAAGAAGCTTGTAGCTCATTGGTAATACCTTGCACTGCTGAACCAAGCCACCAGAGTTTAAATCCCATGCCCCACATTATTTTTATAATTATTTTGTTTTAAATTTTTGGAAAGTCAACAGTCAAACCATCATAACTCTCAAAATTTATACTGAACCCAAAAAGTTAGATACACCAAAATTCCCCCCATAAGTTTCCCCACCCGACGGTGCCCCGAGTCGGCCGGACGGCCGAGTCGTCAACACGGAATTTTTCCGTGTTGACTTGGTCATACACCCTGCATACTTTTTTTTTTTTTGATCGGTTACCAGATTCTCAATAAATCACTTTTATTCCAAAATTTAATGATTTTTAATGTTTTTTTATATATTTTTATATTTTTTTAATTAAAACCCTAATCCTAGCCTAGCCCTATATAAACCCCCCTATCCTTTACCCTCTCACCCTACATTCCTAAGTCCACTCGCCCAAAATCTCAAGAGAACTCGGTACATTAGAAAACGAGCGAAAGGCGAAGCGCTGCCGAAATCGACGGCGAATTCCGGCGATCGTGCTAGGACTCTTCATGACGATTCGACGCCCGGCAAACCCTCTACCTCCCTCTCACTCTCTAACGTGTCCAAAACCCATAAGTCCCTCTCTTTCTATCTTTCTTTTCTTTTAAGAAAAATACGACTTTTTAAAACCCGACGGAAATCGGAACAAACCGATTTCCGATTCGGTTTTCTATCAAAACTCACTTGTCACAAATTACATAAGGCTTAAACATATTCATGTTGACTATTAATTACTTAAAAATCAATTTGGATAAAGTTTTTCACATGAAATGATAACGTTTCCATTTATCGTATTTCTTTCACTTAAATACCACAATGTTTAGTTATCACATTTAACCCTTAACAATTGCTATACCTTAACGTAGATCACGAGATAATGACCTACCTCCACACACACGCAAATACAACCCTAATTGATATCATCAAAACTTAGAATACGATAATACAAGACTTTACATTAAAATACCATTTTCTTTATAAACCTTTTCTGAAAGTTCTAAGTTGTATACAATTTTTTTTAAAAATCTTTTAATAGGAAAATACGATATGTCATGGACATCGATCGTTTATCTAAACTGACTTTGTGGTGTCTAGGCTAGGCAAGTGAGCTTGGGTAACTTTAAAAGGCTCGCCTCACGATTCGTGAGCGGATCCCTCCCTCCTCACTTGTACTTACCTGGCCGCAATTGGCGGTGAAGAGGCGATTTGAGGCTTCTATGATCTATCGTATAGACCATTTAGAAATAGGCTAGTTGGCTTAGGAAACCCTAGAAGCTAAAATACGGAAATCTACACCTTTTTTCAAATAAATACCTCATCTTTATAAAACCGTTTTCTAAATGATTAGTATTTATTAAATCTTTGCAAAGCGCCACTACAACCCACCTTTGGGGAACTCGTTAGGGATAGTACGGTTTATCGTGCACCCTCGAGCTTAGTAGTGCAAGATTTTGACCTCCGCAAGGAGCATTCGGTCTCGAAAGGTTTAAAATACGACATTTAAGAAAAATGAGATTTTGGAAAATAAAATATTTATTTAAAATTATTCTTGTATTAACATATATATAATTATCATTTAAACGCCTATTTTATTATAAGATAAAGTTTCCACTTTTTCCTAAAAATTACAAGATTAAAAGTTACATTAAAATACCATGAATTTTCAAATAAATCAATATTATAATTTAATACTTTTATTAGGATATATTCACTAGAATAACACAAATAAAATTTACACTCATTATACCTATAAAGACGAATAATAAATACTTGAGGTGTATCTTGAAAACTATACAAAAGAACTTTTTACATAAAACCCCCTCAAGTTTTATAAATTACAATAAGGACCCTAACAATTATAGTACTTCAAATTACATTTCTTTTAGTCTGACTCGGGTTTGAGTCTGACTATTTCTGACTTGAATATGATTCAAGTCAATCTATATTCTTTAATATTCCAACTCAATATGAATACATGAATCCCGGAATCCTGTTAACAATCATTACAACTTGACTGAATCAAACCATGGATATACATCCATTATTCCGTTATTCCATTTACCTGATTATGCAGTTACAACACGTTTACTGATATCATGGTTTTGATCAGTCATCCAACTTATACAATACAATACTACAATACAATCATAACACTACGGGGTTTAAGGGGTAGACTGGTACGGAATATGTTAAAGGTGGCACAAGGTGGTCACTTAAGACGTAATTACATCCATGCCGTTGTTCCGTGGTATTATCGACGGAGCCTTGTACTACAGGTTACCAAGGTCCCCGGTATAAGTGGGACTCCCCTCGTATACACTGGCATCTTCTGTACCAGGCTACAAACAACAACGTTAATACAATATTACAATATTATAATACAACATATATCTCTCTCTCTCTCTTACTTTTTGTCTATTTCTCCCTTATCTTTGGGACTTACCGAGCGACCTGTTCGCTGACGACATTCTATTTCTTTCTTCTTTGAATGTCGTCAGGTGCTTTGGACCCAGCAGAGATCGAGCCCACCGGTGAAGACTTGGAGCAGTTTCACGAAGACCCCGAGCTCTAGATATTGTACCTTGTTCTATTCAGTATTTTCATTTCCTGTTATGCCACTGTTTAGGCATCGCTTTTCATTTCAGTTGTATTTACTTTTCATGCATTGTACAAAAGAATGTTATTAATAAAGTTGTTGTTATTTCTATATCTCTTGTCTCTTGTGATTTACTTTTATATTGCTTAGATACACTTAGCGTATGTACTTCTAAGTATATACGTAGCGGACCTCGCCGCGTCCACTTCGCAGTACACCGGAAAGCGGGGCGTGACAGGTTTTGTTGGTGGCCCATGCAGGTCAGAGCTGTATGAATCCCTATCATGCAGTTCTGGTCTGCGTGAACAACCTAAGCAATATAACACAAGAACCAGCAACTAAAACATTCTTTACAATTCATGTTCCTTGAATCTTGCAAATTTCTATTCCTTGAATCTTATCATTTCATTTGAATCTGTCCTAACCCAAATTTTTCTTCAGGGTTATGGATTCCCCGAACAACACCAGCACCAACGTCAACAACACACCTCCAGCACTACCTCTCACACCAGCTGTTCCTGCACCACCCACCGAGCAAACAATGCTATTTGAGGCGATCCGCAGCCTTCTTAAGGGACAACAACAACTTCTAAACCGACCTGAGACCGACGCACCGGGAGTAAAGCAATTCAGGGCTTTACATTCGAAGCAGTTCTCTGGAAAAGGAAGCCCTCTTGAAGCGGAAGAATGGGAATAAGGCATCGAAGACGATCTGGCAGCAGCTCAAGTGCCAGACATTGCTTGGGTCCGTATAGCAAAACTACGGCTCACGGATAATGCATGGAACTGGTGGAAGGCGGAAGAAAGCCGTCTGGTACAGCCGATTGAATGGAAGACTTTTCGCGAGAAGTTCGACGCGAAATACTTTACAGCGACTGCCAGGTTTGCAATGGAGCAGCAGTTCATTCATCTACAACAAGGTTCGATGTGGGACAAATCAGTTGATGAATATGACGCTGAATTCACCATGTTAAGTCGATTCGCAGCACACTTGATACCGACGGATGAGATCAGAGCCCGTCGCTTTCAACAAGGACTGGACACGGAGATTCAGGCTGCCCTAGCCACAGGAAAATCTCTGACTCATGAAGATGCTCTGGAAGCTGCCCGCAGTTATGAAGCAGTGATAAAGGCAAGGGGCAGACCTCAGTCTGCAGGAGTGAAACGTCCTGCCACTCAAATGGCAGGAAGGGCCTCTTCAAGGCCAGCTGTTGAACTCAGAAGACTGGAAGAAGTTAAGGATCGGTCAAGACCCGATTTTTGCTTTTATTGCAAGAGGGAAGGACACTTGTGGAAGGACTGTAGGCGCGCAAAAGGCCTATGCTTAGTTTGTGGCGCGTCCAATCACGGAATTGGAAACTGTCCTTATAGACACAACTCAGCACACACACCCGCCAACTACCCGCAGCAGCCAGCTATCCAGGCTCCTGCAACTCGTCCTGCACTCCCAGCACCACCTCCACGTAGATTCCCTGCTCATCCAAATCGCCAATTCCATCAGGCACTGAGAAAAATGCCTCAGGTACAGGGGAATATGCCTCCAGATAGGAGGAACGTGCCACGGCGACAGGCTTTCACCTTAGCAGCCATAGAACCTGAAACTATGAACCAAGGTAACCCAGGTAACTCCCTCACAACTTTGACCAAAACTTCTTTACAACCTTTAGTTCTGTCACCAAACTGTTACACTTTCCTTTTACAAATTTCGAGGACGAAATTTTTATAAGGAGGGTAGAATGTAACAACCCTAATTTTCCTACACCAAAATTTTTCAAATATTTTTTTTCTAAAGTCCACAAAGGGGTATTTTAGCATGAGCACAAGATATAGGTAATTATTTTGATTTTAATTACAAGTTACAAGAATATAATAACTCCATTTTTAGTGTACAAGAATTTACTTTAAATTTAATGTATACAAGGAGCATTTATTCTTGTTGCTATCATTTTAAGTAATTAAATACCACAATAATTACAAGAAGGAGCTTATAGCTCATTAGTAATACCTTGCACTGCTGAACCAAGCCACCAGAGTTCAAATCCCATGCCCCACATTATTTTTATAATTATTTTGTTTTAAATTTTTGGAAAGTCAACAGTCAAACCGTCATAACTCTCAAAATTTATACTGAACCCAAAAAGTTAGATACACCAAAATTCCCCCCATAAGTTTTCCCACCCGACGGTGCCCCGACTCAGCCGAGTCGACCGAGTCGGCAGGCGGACCGGCCGACTGGGGCCGGCGCCGCCGGCCGCACTCGGCCGGACGACCGAGTCGTCAACACGGAATTTTTCCGTGTTGACTTGGTCATACCCCTGCATACTTTATTCTTTTTTGATCGGTTACCAGATTCTCAATAAATCACTTTTATTCCAAAATTTAATGATTTTTAATGTTTTTTTTATATATTTTTATTTTTTTTTAATTAAAACCCTAGCCTAGCCCTATATAAACCCCCTATCCTCTACCCTCTCACCCTACATTCCTAAGTCCACTCTCCCAAAATCTCAAGAGAACTCGGTACATTAGAAAACGAGCGAAAGGCGAAGCGCTGCCGAAATCGACGGCGAATTCCGGCGATCATGCTAGGACTCTTCACGACGATTCGACGCCCGGCAAACCCTCTACCTCCCTCTCACTCTCTAACGTGTCCAAAACCCGTAAGTCCCTCTCTTTCTATCTTTCTTTTCTTTTAAGAAAAATACGACTTTTTAAAACCCGACGGAAATCGGAACAAACCGATTTCCGATTCGGTTTTCTATCAAAACTCACTTGTCACAAATTACATAATGCTTAAACATATTCATGTTGACTATTAATCACTTAAAAATCAATTTGGATAAAGTTTTTCACATGAAATGATAACGTTTCCATTTATCGTATTTCTTTCACTTAAATACCACAATGTTTAGTTATCACATTTAACCCTTAACAATTGCTATACCTTAACGTAGATCACGAGGTAATGACCTACCTCCACACACACGCAAATAAAACCCTAATTGATATCATCAAAACTTAGAATACGATAATACAAGACTTTACATTAAAATACCATTTTCTTTATAAACCTTTTCTGAAAGTTCTAAGTTGTATACAATTTTAAAACAAAATTTTTTAATAGGAAAATACGATATGTCATGGACATCGATCGTTTATCTAAACTGACTTTGTGGTGTCTAGATTAGGCAAGTGAGCTTGGGTAACTTTAAAAGGCCCGCCTCACGATTCGTGAGCGGATCCCTCCCTCCTCACTTGTACTTACCTGGCCGCAATTGGCGGTGAAGAGGCGATTTGAGGCTTCTATGATCTATCGTATAGACCATTTAGAAATAGGCTAGTTGGCTTAGGAAACCCTAGAAGCTAAAATACGGAAATCTACACCTTTTTTTCAAATAAATACCTCATCTTTATAAAACCGTTTTCTAAATGATTAGTATTTATTAAATCTTTGCAAAGCGCCACTACAACCCACCTTTGGGGAACTCGTTAGGGATAGTACGGTTTATCGTGCACCCTCGAGCTTAGTAGTGCGAGATTCAGACCTCCGCAAGGAGCATTCGGTCTCGAAAGGTTTAAAATACGACATTTAAGAAAAATGAGATTTTGGAAAATAAAATATTTATTTAAAATTATTCTTGTATTAACATATATATAATTATCATTTAAACGCCTATTTTGTTATAAGATAAAGTTTCCACCTTTTCCTAAAAATTACAAGATTAAAAGTTACATTAAAATACCATGAATTTTCAAATAAATCAATATTATAATTTAATACTTTTATTAGGATATATTCACTAGAATAACACAAATAAAATTTACACTCATTATAACTATAAAGACGAATAATAAATACTTGAGGTGTATCTTGAAAACTATACAAAAGAACATTTTACATAAAACCCCCTCAAGTTTTATAAATTACAATAAGGACCCTAACAATTATAGAACTTCAAATTACATTTCTTTTAGTCTGACTCGGGTTTGAGTCTGACTATTTCTGACTTGAATATGATTCAAGTCAATCTATATTCTTTAATATTCCAACTCAATATGAATACATGAATCCCGGAATCCTGTTAACAATCATTACAACTTGACTGAATCAAACCATGGATATACATCCATTATTCCGTTATTCCATTTACCTGATTATGCAGTTACAACATGTTTACTGATATCATGGTTTTGATCAGTCATCCAACTTATACAATACAATACTACAATACAATCATAACACTACGGGGTTTAAGGGGTAGACTGGTACGGAATATGTTAAAGGTGGCACGAGGTGGTCACTTAAGACGTAATTACATCCATGTCGTTGTTCCGTGGTATTATCGACGGAGCCTTGTACTACAGGTTACCAAGGTCCCCGGTATAAGTGGGACTCCCCTCGTATACACTGGCATCTTCTGTGCTAGGCTACAAACAACAACGTTAATACAATATTACAATATTATAATACAACATATCTCTCTCTCTCTCTTACTTTTTGTCTATTTCTCCCTTATCTTTGGGACTTACCGAGCGACCTGTTCGCTGACGACATTCTATTTCTTTCTTCTTTGAATGTCGTCAGGTGCTTTGGACCCAGCAGAGATCGAGCCCACCGGTGAAGACTTGGAGCAGTTTCATGAAGACCCCGAGCTCTAGATATTGTACCTTATTCTATTCAGTATTTTCATTTCCTGTTATGCCACTGTTTAGGCATCGCTTTTCATTTCAGTTGTATTTACTTTTCATGCATTGTACAAAAGAATGTTATTAATAAAGTTGCTGTTATTTCTATATCTCTTGTCTTTTGTGATTTACTTTTATATTGCTTAGATACGCTTAGCGTATGTACTTCTAAGTATATACGTAGCGGACCTCGCCGCGTCCACTTCGCCGTACACCGGGAAGCAGGGCGTGACATTATCGCTTTCTTCTTTCTTTTATTCTCAGCATACTGTCTTGATAAACATAATTGGCAGATAACTTAGTTTTTTCCTAGAGATAACGATGGCTTAGGCCGCAGGTTCAGATCTGCTGCCTAAGACTTTTCAACTCTATGAGCCGTGAGGATCTCATAGAGACTTTTCTCCCTATAGATCGAGAGGATCTCGTAGGTGCATTTTCTCCTTAGGAATCGTGAGGATTCCTAAGTGTGTTTTCTCTTATAAGTCGTAAGGATCTTATAAGAGAATTTTCTCCCTTACAAGTCGAGAGGACTCGTAAGTGGTTGGTGAGTTGACTTGTTTCCGAATTGAAGTATTGCTCCGACGGGGAGGTCGTTGGCTGACTTGTTTCCGGGTCGGAGCGTTGTTCCGATGAGGAGGTCATTGGCTGATTTGTTTCCGCGACGGAGGTCATTGGCTGACTTGTTTCCGGGTCGGAGCGTTGTTCCGACGAGGAGGTCATTGGCTGATTTGTTTCCGCGACGGAGGTCATTGGCTGACTTGTTTCCGAGACGGAGGTTGTTGGTTAACTTATTTCCGAGACGGAGGTCCTTGGCTGACTTGTTTCCGAGACGGAAGTCATTGGTTGACTTGTTTCCGAGACGGAGGTCATTGGCTGACTTGTTTCCGCAACGGAGGTCATTGGCTGACTTGTTTCCGAGACGGAGGTCATTGGCTGACTTGTTTCCGAGACGGAGGTCCTTGGCTGACTTGCTTCTGAGACGGAGGTCCTTGGCTGACTTGTTTCCGCAACGGAGGTTATTGGTTGACTTGTTTCCAAGACGGAGGTCATTGGCTGACTTGTTTCCAAGACGGTGGTCATTGGCTGACTTGTTTTCGAGACGGAGGTCGTTGGCTGACTTGTTTCCGAGACGGAGGTCGTTGGCTGACTTGTTTCCGCGACGGAGGTCATTTGCTGACTTGTTTCCGAGACGAAGGTCATTAGCTGACTTGTTTCCGAGACAGAGGTCGTTGGCTGACTTGTTTCCGAGACGGAGGTCGTTGGCTGACTTGTTTCCGCGACGGAGGTCGTTGGCTGACTTATTTCCGAGACGGAGGTCGTTGGCTGACTTGTTTCCGAGACGGAGGTTGTTGGCTGACTTGTTTCCACGACGGAGGTCATTGGCTGACTTGTTTCCGCGACGGAGGTCATTCGCTGACTTGTTTCCACGACGGAGGTCATTGGCTGACTTGTTTCCGAGATGGAGGTCATTGGCTGACTTGTTTCCGCGACGGAGGTCATTTGCTGACTTGTTTCCACGACGGAGGTCATTGGCTTACTTGTTTCCGAGACGGAGGTCATTGACTGACTTGTTTCCGAGACGGAGGTCATTGGCTGACTTGTTTCTACGACGGAGGTCATTTGCTGACTTGTTTCCACGACGGAGGTCATTGGCTGACTTGTTTCCGAGACGGAGGTCATTGACTGACTTGTTTCCGAGATGGAGGTCATTGGCTGACTTGTTTCCGAGACGGAGATCATTGGCTGGCTCTAGGTTGTCTGTGAACCGTAGAGTCTTGCAAATGGGGACTTTGCCGTGGCTCCGATTGGTGATGTCACGTCCATGTCCTGCTGGAATGAGGAGGAACGCCGCTGTTGGTCTCCAGGCTGTAGATGTGGTCGTCGAGATCTGACTTCTCTTTGACGCAGCCTGGTGGGGAAATGTAGTCCCCTTTCCTTTTTTTTGTTTATGCTCATGGATTGTATACAGGGGTCACTATGGACTTACCTGCAGGGCAAAAGTTTCATTCTTTCATTTTTTTATTTCTTTCTGTGATGCTCTATCATTTCAGCTTTTTACATCGCGAAAGTCGCGATTGCCCAATCATTTCGGCTATTTTTCGCGGTGCCCAATCATTTCGGCTATTTATTTTATTTTTACCCGCTGCTTTTTATTGCGAGTTGCCCAATCATTTCGGCTATTTTGTATGCATACGCTTTCTTTGCTTGCTGCTTTTTATTGCAAGCTGCCCCATCATTTCGGCTATTTCGTATGCACGTGCGTCCTACCGGCCTTTCACCGTAAACTTGAAATTAGACACCGATTTCGGCATCAGCACCGCTACAACTGGGATATTGCCAGGAGCGAATCATCATTTGCCTCCGTCGATGTCGAACAAAGGTGGCTTAGCGAACAGGGTTAAGGTCCTGTCGACTAAGGCTTTTAACTTCATAAGCCGTAAGGGTCTCACAAAGGTGTTTCTCCCTGCAAGTCGTGAGGATCTTGCAAGTGTATTTTCTCCTTAGGAATCGTGAGGATTCTTAAGTGTATGTTCCTCTGTAAGTCGTAAGGATCCTACAAGATGGTTTTCCCCTTGTAAGTCGAGAGGACTTACAAGGGTTGTTCATCATGCGTACATATCCCCAGTCACAGATGGGACTTGGTTAGGGAAATGTTTATTCGCGCCCGTTGATTGTATACAAGGGTTAGTATTGAGCCACTTGTAGGGCAATATCGAAGGTTGTGGGGTTTGCTTAAGCACATGTTTAGGTCTCTGTAACTTAAGACTTTCAAATCTCATAGGCCGTGAGGGTCCCATAAGAGAGTTCTCCTTACGAGTCGTGAGGATCTCGCAAGTGTATTTTCTCCTTAGGGATCGTGAGGATCCCTAAGTGTGTTGCTCCCTTGTGAGTCGTAAGGATCTCACGCGGGTGGTTTCTCCTTACAAGGTCGAGATGACCTCGTACGTGTCCTTTAACGAGGTTGCCCCTTTCGGGTTTTCACAAACACTCGCCGGTAGTCCTGCTGTTTTTACTCACGGAGCCCTTTCGAGTTTTCATCCGTGCCCTTTTTGCTTATGGACATACCCCCTTTTTTTATTCTTTTTATTTTTATATATTTATTTAATTTTTACGAGGTCGCGCCCTTTCGGGTTTTCACGAACACTCGCCGGTAGCCCTGCTGTTTTTACTCACGGAGCCATTTCGGGTTTTCATCCGTGCCCATTTTGCTTATGGACATACCGTTTATTATATATATATATATATATATATATATTTCATATTTTTTTTATTCATCTCGTCAGCCTAAAGATGCTGCGGTAGTAGTTTAAGGAAGTTTCGGTCCGTCATTAGTTTAAGGACATTTCGGTACGTCGAGGAGAAAGCTGGCTACTGCTTATAAAGTTTGAGCTTAGGAAGATAGCGAGCGGACATAGTCGTCGTCGTCTATCATTGACCTAGGCAGTAACTCGCTAAGCGTAGTATTTCTTTAGGAATCGGCCATTTATTGGCCTGTAAGGCCTTTCACCGTGCATATCCATGAGTAGATAGGATCCACCTTGGTAGATCTTGTCTATGATGTACGGGCCTTCATAATTTGGCTCGAATTTTCCCCGCTTGGCGCGATTGGGGATCATAGGCCTTTTGACCACTAGTACGAGTTCGCATTGGCGAAATGTCCTCGGCCGGGTCAATCTTTCATATGAGCGCGTCATCTTTGCTTTATAAGCCTCCAGATTTTGTTGCGCTGTGAGCCGGGTCTCATCAAGGGCATCAAGCTCCTCAAGCCGAAGGTGAGCATTTTCTTCATCCGTCAGCTCGTAATGGACCGCCACTCGTAGAGAGGGTAACTCTATCTCGAGGGGGAGTACTGCTTCTGTACCGAATACCAACGCGTACGGCGTTGCGTTCGTGGCTGTCTTGAACGTAGTTCGATACGCCCAAAGAGCCTCTTGCAGCCTCTCATGCCAGTCCTTCTTATTTCGGGACACCGTCTTCTTCATGATCTTTGTCAAGGTTTTGTTGAAGGCCTCGGCTAGACCATTAGCTCGTGGGTTATAAACCGAGGAATATCTCCAGTCTATATTGTGTTGTTCGCGAAGCGACTGATCTTGTGGCTTCTATAAGCTGGCCCATTATCGGAGATGATCCGTCGCGGAGTTCCAAACCGATATATGACGTGCGTCTTGAAGAAATGGAGGATATTCTCCGTCTTCACTTCCCTCAGTGGTACTGCCTCTGCCCATTTGGAGAAGTAGTCAGTCGTCGCCAGGATGAAACGATGTCCCCTGGCCGATGCTGGTTCGATGGGGCCGACTATGTCAGTCCCCCACATTTCGAATGGCCAGCTGGCCACCGTTGGATGGAGTGGATTTGGATGCTGGTGGATAAAGTCCCCATGAATTTGGCATGAGTAGCATTGCTTCGCATATTCGAGGCAGTCCTGAATCATCGTGGGCCAGTAGTAGCCCATCCGTTTGATCTTCAACTTCATCTTTGGGCCAGCTTGGTGAGAACCGCAGAGTCCGTCATGAACTTCCTGAATGACTCTTTTCGCTTCATCAAGTCCCAGACATCTCAACCACAGAGAATCGAATGACCTCTTGTACATAGTATCATTGACGAAGGCGAAAGACAGAGCTCGTTTCATAAGCTGATGTCTTGAGGACGCATCTTCGGGCGTTCGACGGTATTTGAAGTAGTCTATAAAGACTTCTCTCCAATCCTTGGTATTTTCCCGATCTTTTATTTGCAGGTTCGTCTGCTCAGTCTCTCCCTTTTCTTCGGATGATTCCGGAGATATTTCTGCTAGGGCAAGCACCCGACGGCTTTGTACCACGATTCTGACGTCATCGAGGTTCTCGTCAGCCAGTTCTTTAGCGAGCTTGGCTAGTGCATCCGCTTTGCTGTTTTCCGCGCGCGGTATGTTCTCCAAAGTATAGGAGGGAATTTGGGTCAACAGTTGCTGCACCTTTTCGTCGTACTTCACCAACTCTGGTTTGCATGTTTGGTAGTCGCCGTTTACTTGACTAACGACCAGCTGGGAGTCTCCGTATATGAGGAGGTTTTCAATTCCCATGTCGATAGCGATCTCGAGGCCTGCTATCAAAGCTTCGTATTCGGCTTCATTGTTTGTCCTCGGCTCTGTTAAGGAGAAAGCAAAACGCATTATCCCTCCTTGTGGAGTTACAAAGATGAGTCCTACCCCTGATTTGATTATAGGGGTACTTTGTTTGCGCTTCTTCATGGAAGATGCTCCATCGAAATAAAGCTCCTAACGGGTATCACCATCGTCGATCGCATCAAACGCGTGTTCGTCTGGAAGATCGCAATTCAAAGGAGAATCGGCGGGTATCGGATGATCAGCGAGGAAATCGGCGATGGCCTAGCCTTTCACTGCCTTGAGAGGTTGATACGTTATCGAGAACTCCATCAAGAGTAGGGCCCATTTAGCGAGTCACCCCATCAATATGGCCTTCGACATTAAATATTTAAGAGGGTCCATCTTCGAAATGAGACGGACTTCATGTGCCAACGCATAGTGCCTAAGCTTTGTTATCGCGAAGATCAATGCCAGGCAGTGTTTTTCGATAGGGGAATAGTTGCTTTCTGCCCCCAGTAGAACTCGACTTAAGTAGTAGAGTGCTCTTTATTTCCCTTGATCGTTCTCTTGTGCCCATAATGCACCTAAGGAACCTTCGAGGGCGGTTGTATAAAGAATGAGGGGCTTTCCCTTGACCGGAGTAGCCAATACTGGCGGGTTCTGCAGGTATTGCTTGATCTCGTCTAGCGCGCTTGGCATTTTTGGTCCCAGACGAACGGGGTTCCCTTCTTCATCAGGTGGCTGTAAGGACGGCACTTGCCTGAATGGTTGGCTATAAATCGCCGTATATACGCGAGCTTCCCTTAGAGAGACCGCAGCTATATGAGAGTCCTTGGCGGAGGCATTTCTATGATCGCCTTGATCTTTGACGGATCTATCTCAATACCTCAGTGTCGGACGATGAATCCCAGGAATTTACCCGAGGAAACTCCGAATGCACACTTGAGAGGGTTCATCTTCAAGTTGTATTGTCGAAGGCGTTGAAATACGGTCTTCAGATGCTCGAGATGTTCCTCGTACGATTTGCTTTTAAACACGAGATCGTCAATATAGCATTCGACGATTTCATGTATAAGGTCATCGAAGATCTTCGCCATGACCCTCTGATAGGTGGCACCGGCATTCTTTAACCCAAAGGGCGTCACCTTGTAGCAGAATATACCCAAAGGAGTCCGAAAGGCAGTGTGCTTCTGGTCTTCGGGATGCATCTTTATCTGATTATACCCTGGCGAGCCGTCCATGAAGGAGAAAACCTCATGAGTGGACGTGTTGTCTATCATCAGTTCGGTGACTGGCACTGGGAAATCGTCCTTCGGGCAAGCTTTATTAAGATCCCGGAAGTCCACGCATATGCGCACCGTTCCATTTTTCTTCATCACAGGGACGATGTTGGAGATCCATTCAGGATATTGAACCTCCTGGATAAAGCCGGAATCGATCAGCTTTTTGACCTCGGCGTTGATGCTCATCTCAAGCTCGAGCCGCATTCTTCTTGGTGCCTGCTTGACTGGCTTGACGTCCAGGGATATTGCCAATTTGTGCACCGCAATTTCTGGATCTAGTCTCGGCATTTCGGAATAGTTCCATATGAAGCAATCTTTATGCTGCATAAGCAGGTCTTTTAATGAAGCCACCCTCTCTTCAGACAGAAGTTCACTAATGAATGTCAGTCGCGGGTCATTCGTTGTCCCCAACTCAATTTTCTTGAGGTTATCCGCAGTGGTATGTATTCCATCCTCCAGCTCTTTCGGTGCTGGCGGAAATTCTGAGATCACCTCATCGTTGCTGTTTTCGAAACACCAGGGAAGGTCATCCTTGTTCTCGGGCTCTTCTTTTGATATTGTTATCATGTGACAAGTACGTATTCGTTTCAAATCCCAATGTGGAACTGGTTCTTCTTTCGTGGCCTTGGGTTCGTGTTTCTGTGGCGGTGCTACCCTCCAGTTGTCAGACAGAGCGAACTTGCCAAGCTGAAACTGATCTTCGACCCAATTCTTGAAGGTGAAGCAGTCCTCGAGAGGGTGCCCTATCACTCGGTGATAAGGGCAATAGTCCGGGTGAGAGACTTCACTTGCTTGTTCGGGGTGTTTAGACTCCAGCAGTATAAGCATCTGATGTTTTAGAGCGAGGTCAAGTATTTTTTTCGTCTTGTCCCTAGGAAAAGAGTATGCTCGTCCCATTTTCCTTATGAGGGATAGATCGGAACCGCTTGATTCCCGCTTGCGTGGCCTCTTAGTCCCGCTTTGTTTCTGTTGAGCGCCTTTTTCGCGTTTCGACTTATTTCTGCCTCTGCGTCGAGCCTTTTTTACAACAGGTTGACAAGGAGTGGATCTTTCATCTTTCACAGCCTGTTGGAGGAGGCGTTGCGTTTTGGCTTTCTCATAGATGGCCATTTCGCGGTTATGGTCGTCTCGGAATTTTTGACCAGCTTCCCTTATAAGCTTGTCCATTTGTTCTTCGAACGACGGACTGGGCACTTTTGCATCAGGAACTTTTACTGGTTCAGGATCAACATCCTCCCATTGAGCATCCGCTTCTTCATCGAAGTCATGCACGATATCCAAGCACGATTGTTTCCATTCTCCCATTAGGCAGCTTGTTTTGAGTCCCGGGAACGTTCCAAACCCTGTCATAGAATTTGGCTTTTCGAGCGGTCTGTTTGAAGGATATCCCATGGCGCTTTAGCAACCTCTTCAATCCTTCTGTATAATATCTGGGCAGACGAATGGGCTGAAGCCTATCAAACGTAGGGTCCGCGCCGTGCCAGATTTCTTTCTCCACTTTGGTTTCTTCAGAGCGGTAGAATAGAATTTCCTTTTCACCTCTTTGCCTGGGAGGGACGTAGAACGTCCGCAGCTCCTCTACACTGTAGATATCAAGTGCATCCAGTTCCTTATGGTGTTTAAGCGGCACCATGGTGACTTGCAGACTTTGCTCTTCATCAGCGGACGTTTGTATTGAAGGTCGAGCAGACAATACAACATGGACCTTGATTGATACGAAAAGGTGTGTTTGTAGTTTAACCGCAATCAATAACGGTGTCGCTCGTAGCTAGACCGAGATGAGTACGGGTCGTCCTCTGGGAAACGTGGAACCTTTTATTTTTACTTTAGATGTGTTGAGAAAGAGAGGAGGAATAAAGAATTTTGTGAAAAGTTTCTAGATCTACTTTAATGTAAAATATAGATCTAGATTATTTTAGAGATTTAAATAATATAATAATAGGGCTTGTAGGGTTCGTTAGGATTTAGTAGTTATGGAATTAATTAAAAGTTACCCTTTTTATCCATTAATAGATTTAGAACTAGAACGACGGTGATGCGTGTAGATTAGGGTTTCTGGAGGGAAAAGGAATCCCACTCGTAACCCTTATCTCGACACGGAACTCCGTTCATATCTAGCCTTTACCAAAACAATCATTAATCTAATCTCTAATCGCGGTCGGAACTAGCAAGGAATTGCTAGCGCGCCCGATTAGGATGTTAATGATTATTTTGATAAAGTTCCTAAACTTTATAGGACTTAAAAAGGGTTTAATTATTTTCGTCGCCCATTAACCTACCCTAATCCTACGAACCCTAACAAGCGGAGAATTACTCGCGCATGTTGGGAGAAGAAGATGAAAAGAAAGAGAGGGAGAACATAATGTAAAAAAAAATAATTAAATAAAAAAAACTACCTTTATTAATCAATTCCTTCAAGCTACACTTTTAATCCATAGAAAATGATTACAAAACTTGATTTGCTTCTCGATCTTTCCTAGGGAGGTAGTCGAACAGTCGATGATCAGCCTGGATGCATGAGCGTCGGGAGCTCCGTGATCTCTTCGGCTTGATAGCTTTTCCAAGAGGCTCTCGGTGCTCTTTTATAGTGCAAAGCCAGAATATTTCAGTTGGAAACTTGGTAAAATATGTCAGAGATTCATCCCAAAAAATCACAGCAATTGATCCCTCAATCTTGCCGCGGATCCGCGGCCCAAGGGGGTTATGGCCGCGGATCCGCGGCCATTTGATCTCATCCCTCCATCAATTTTTAGGGCTTTGTTCTTTGTGACATGTGTACTTCTCTGGAATCTTCAAAAATTTGAAATCTTTTCTTTTCTTCTGCCAGACTTGATTTCTTCATTTTGATTTCTTAATTAGGCAAGTTTTCTTCAACAACCTGATTTCTTCATAACAACTTGGAAATATTCTGCACAACAACTCAAATAAGATTTTAGTAGACTTTGTTCTACTAGGATTAGGTCAATAATATTATTTGCATACATTTTCCTACCAAATGATAATAAAAATATATTAACACATGGAAAATAATGTTTTTACACATAAACCCTCATATGTATAATATATCATATTAAAGTCCTTTTTTAATATAAAAATGGTAGGAAAAATGTACTACAAATGTGCAGTTTTATCGACTGAACAAATACCCCCAAACTTATCTTTGATCGTCCCGAGCAAACTAGTTTATTCAAGAGGAGAAAAAGAATGGAGAAAACTAAGCACACTTTCGTAGGCAGACACGATTGCACTGAGCACGTGCAACAAGCCGTTAAATCTCTAGGTGTCCCTAGTAGGAGAAGTGTTGTCTCCTGAGGGTTTTCAGCGGATTACACCCACAAAATCCTATAACAAAAGAAAGATGGTGAAATTTACATATAAAGATAAGAACCATAAAAGAAATACTTTGAAAATAAGAGTTTCCAACTATACTAGCTTTTCAGTTGTCATGAGCCCTATCTTAATAGTCATGAAAAAATGTTAGAAATCACATCATCTCTCAATAAAACATCGTCTTTATTCTTCATTCCTACCTTTTATCCAAACATTGATCATATAACCCCACGTGTGTGTAAAGAACATCCCTACACTCGGAGAATTCAATTCAAGCTATCATACTCTTGTCCATCTACCTCAGTACTTTTTAATTTTATGAATACTTAGGTTTGCTCACACCTTTTCATGCGACCGTTAATACTTCTTGAGGTACTAACCGACCGATTACTCAAGTGCTTGCTGATTTGGTGATAGTATTTTCCTCGTCTTGCACCACCTAAGGCTTAGCAGTGACTCCCAGACCAGTTGGCCTTAGGGCACTAGGTGAAGAGGCACCCTCGATATATTTTTTTTATTGCTGCCTTGGCGATACAAAACCAGTGTTCATTTTTTCTTTTCACCATTTTTATATTTTCTTCATTTTTTTTTATTTTTTTCATTTCCTTCATACTTTGGCTTTTAGACAAGAGCATTTCAAGGTATCCTCTACTATCCCGAGTTTCAAGACGTGTGTAAGTGCATATAGTAGGGTATCAACATTCAAATGTTTGGCTTCCAGAATAGAAATTATTTTTCAGACTTATTTTTATCCTCAGATTAGTGACTTCCTTCATTTTACTAACCCTTGGGACAACAGCTCATAACTACTTATTACTAGTTCGTATAAGAAAACTTCTAATTTTCTTGGTTTTCTTAAACTATTCCTATCTTTTGGATGTAATGTTTCACTTTCGATTCATTTGTTATATAAAAAAAAAATTTAATGCCCGGTGTCAAAGATAATTCAGTGAATACAAACCTCCCCCCCAAACCTGTTTTCAGCAGTGTCCTCACTGATGTAGCCTTTGGAGAACATGGACCTGTATACTAAGGGAGAGATACAAGGGGTAAAATAATAGTTAAATGAAAAATTCCCCCAAACTTATTTTTTGACACGCACAGATATTCAATCAAATCCATTTTTTTTACTCACCTCCATTTTTAAAATGAGAAAATGATATAAAACATGGAGGTGAGGCGGAGGAAATTTTAGTTTTGATAAAGCGGCTCCTGTAAAAACAGGAGCTCCTCCGCGGGGTCAGCAGAAAAATACGGTTTTAATCTATGCCCATTCACTTTAAAAATCGAACCGTTTTTCAAATTTTCGACTTCAACTGCCCCGTGCGGGTGTACATACCGCACCACAAAAGGTCTTTTCCAACGAGATTTAAGCTTACCCGGATGAAGATGGAGACGGGAATCGTAAAGAAGGACTTGTTGCCCCAATGTGAAGGTTTTTCTAGAAAGATTTTTATCGTGGAACACTTTAGTCCCATTCTTTACTATCACCGCATTATCGTAAGCTTCATCGCGGAGTTCGCTTAGCTCATTCAATTGCAGCTTCCGATAGCTGCCTGCATGATCAAGATCAAAATTAAGCTCTTTAATAGCCCACATTGCCTTATGTTCAATCTCGACAAGGAGGTGGCATGCCTTCCCAAACACAAGACGGTATGGAGACATACCAAGATCGGTCTTATAAGCGGTGCGGAATGCCCAAAGAGCATCCGTCAATTTGGTTGACCAATCCTTACGGTTTTTGGAAACCGTCTTCTCCAATATCTGTTTGATCTGCCTATTTGAGATCTCAGCCTGCCCGCTTGTTTGGGGGTGATAGGGCGTAGAAAGCTTGTGAGTGATTGAATATTTCCGCATCAAGGCCTCGAAAGACCTATTGCAGAAATATGTCCCGTTGTCGCTAATGATAGCGCGAGGGTGTCCGAATCGCGAGAAGATGTTTTCTTTAAGGAACTTAATGACAACTTTGTTGTCATTAGTGCGACACGGTATAGCTTCCACCCACTTCGAGACATAATCAACCGTTAACAAGATATATAGATTCCCAAAGGAGTTGGGAAAAGGGCCCATAAAATCAATACCCCAAACATCAAATATTTCCACAACCAATATAGGTTGGAGCGGCATCTCGTTCCTTCGTGAAATCCGACCCAAATGCTGACATCGCGGACAAGTTTTGCAATGTTCAAATGCATCTTTAAACAATGTTGGCCAATAAAAGCCACATTGCAAAACTTTCTCCGCCGTTTTTCGAGGTCCAAAATGACCGCCGCATGCCTGATCATGACAAAATGATAACACGCTCTTGAATTCATCGTTAGGGACACACCTGCGAATGATTTGATCGGAACAATACTTGAATAGATTTGGTTCATCCCAGTAAAAATATTTTACTTGGGATAAAAACCGAAGTTTGTCTTGTTTCGATCAATCGCTAGGTATAAGTCCCGTCGCAAGATAGTTCACGATATCCACGAACCAAGGTATGTAGGATACATTCAAGAGCTGTTCGTCGGGAAATGAGTCATTTATCGGCACGGTCACAGTTGGCGAAGAAGTGATGCGTGAAAGATGGTCGGCTACTACGTTTTCACATCCACTCTTGTCTTTGATAACAAGATCAAATTCTTGTAACAATAGGATCCAACGTATTAGCCTGGCCTTTGCATCCTTCTTCGTTAAAAGATGTCGTAGGGCGGAGTGATCTGTGTAAACCACAATAGGCGAGCCAATCAAGTAGGGCCTGAACTTCTCTAATGCAAATACAACTGCCAAGAGTTCTTTCTTGGTAGTTGTGTAATTTATTTGTGCATCATTCAAGGTCCTACTTGCATAGTAAATTACATGTGGCATCTTATCAATATGCTATCCTAAGACAGCACCAATAGCAAAATCTGATGCGTCGCACATAAGCTCGAACGGGTGGTTCCAATCCGGAGATGATAGAACGGGGGTTGTAGTGAGTGATTCTTTAAGCAATTCTAAAGCAGCCTCACAATCCGAATCGAAGTGAAAAGTAGTGTCCTTGGCCAATAGAAGGGTTAAGGGTCTAGCAATTTTGCTAAAGTCCTTAATAAATCTCCTATAAAATCCTGCATGACCAAGGAAGGATCGTATATCTTTGACGCAATTGGGACGAGGGAGGTTTTGAATGACATCTATTTTAGCTCTATCAACCTCAATGCCTTTATGTGAAATTATATGTCCAAGTACAATACCTTCTTGGACCATAAAATGGCATTTTTCCCAATTCAAAGTCAAGTTCTTATCCTTACAGCGGGTAAGAACAGCGTCAAGATTACGAAGGCAGTCCTCAAAGGAGTCCCCAAAAATGGAGAAATCGTCCATAAAAATTTCTAGAAAATTTTCCACCATATCTGAAAATATCCCCATCATGCACCGCTGAAATGTAGCGGGAGCGTTGCATAACCCAAAGGGCATGCGTCTATAAGCAAAAGTTCCGAAAGGACAAGTAAAAGTGGTTTTATCTTGATCCTTTTCGGCGATGGGGACCTGGTTATAACCAGAGTATCCGTCCAAGAAACAGTAGTATTCGTGTCCCGCTAATCGTTCCAACATCTGGTCAATGAAAGGTAGAGGGAAGTGATCTTTCCTCGTCGCGGCATTAAGTTTCCTGTAATCGATACATACGCGCCACCCAGTTTGGGTGCGTGTTTGGATTAACTCATTAGCCTCGTTAGTGATGACCGTGATGCCAGACTTTTTAGGGACCACATGAATTGGACTTACCCATTGACTATCAGATATGGGGTAAATTATTCCACTATCAAGGCACTTGACGATTTCTTTCTTTACCGCCTCCTTCATAACGGGATTTAACCGTCTTTGTGGGTCTCGGGTTGGTTTGGCTTCATCCATCAGATGTATGTTATGTTCAACAATTAAGGGACTAATCCCTTTGATGTCGGCCATTGTCCAACCAAATGCTTGCCGATTCGATCTCAACACTGCCAAAAGTGCATTCTCTTGCTCTAAGGCTAGAGAAGCGGAAATAATCACTGGCAAAGTCTCATTCTCTCCTAAATATGCATATTTAAGATGAGAAGGTAGCGGTTTGAGATCAAGAATTGGCGGAGAGACTATAGAAGGTGGGGTAAGCGAATGATATTCGGACTCCCGAAGAGGTTCAAAACTTGCATAAGATATTGACTCGGAAAGTGCTGCTGACTTTTGCAATGAGTCAACGGGTTCAATCTCTCAAGGTCTGACTCATTGAACATATCCTCACTGTAAAGTGGTGCAAGATCAAACGATGTCTCATTAGTGTTGTCGAGAACATCAAAGCAAAGCTCCTCATCCATGCAGCTTTCGGAAGCTATCTCGTGGATGGAACAAATATCCAGCAATTGAGCAGAAGGTTCTGATAGCTGACTTCCTAGCTTGTAAATATTAAGCTCAATTGTCATTTTCCCGAAGGATAAGTTCATAGAACCGTTACGACAATTAATCACAGCGTTAGAAGTTGCTAGGAAGGGTCGACCAAGTATCACCGGGATTTGATTGCGTGGGTTTGCCACAGGTTGTGTATCTAAAACAATAAAGTCCACGGGAAATATGAATTCCCCGACATTAATTAACACATCCTCTAGTTCACCCCGAGCTTTGGTGATAGATCGATCAGCCATTTGGAGAGTACAATGGGCAGGTTTTAACTCTCCAATTCCTAACTGCTCGTATACTGAATAAGGAAGCAAGTTGACGCTAGCGCCTAGATCGAGTAAAGCACGATTTATATTTTTACCCCCAATAGAAATAGAGATTGTAGGACAACCGGGGTCCTTACGTTTTTTTGGTATTTGTTGGGTAAAAGCTGTGCTAACATTACTCGTCATGAAAACCTTTTTAGGCACTTGAGTTTTTCTCTTCCTAGTGCACAAGTCTTTAAGGATTCTTGCATAAGATGGGACTTGTTGAATAGCATCTAGGAGAGGAATATTCACGCTAACTTGCTTAAACATTTCCATAATCTTCTCCATTTGCGGGTTAGGTCGGTTGGCCCTTAATCGGTTTGGAAATGGAGCTCGATCAATAAGTTTTGGGTCCAACGTTTGTGGAGAAGACTGTGGCGACGGATTCGATCCCAAAATTGGAGTGGGAATCGACTTAGATAGATTTGGTGAAATGTTTGAGCCTTGGGGAAAACGGAGAATAGGCTCGGATGAAGGTGGGAGACTAGACGAATTAGGGGAATAAGAAGAAGAAGGGGTATCAAATGTGTCACTATCATCAATTTGCTCACCCACTTGGTTATTCAGCACTCTCCCCGATCTCAACGTAGTGACGGCATTCACATTATGACTTTGTGAATGGCCAGGATTCGGTAGGGGTTGAGATGGGAGTTTCCCTTTCTCTCTCGTACTCATTGCGGCATTTAACTGTGCGATTTGGTTTTCTATTGATTTAATACTCTCACCATGGGAGGAGGAGTTTTTCGTTAAGGCATCAATAGAAGACCTCATCTCAGCCGAATTTTGCATGGATTGTTTCATGAACATATCCAAAGTTTGTGCAAGTGAGTTGTCAATACCGGCCACTTGTGGTGTAGAAATGTTGGCCGGATTTTGGAAATTCTGTGACTGAAAGGGGGGCTGATTCTGTGGTTGTGGTTGCTGTGGAGGAGGTCTCTGATAATTACTTTGTTGGTTTTGATTCCAAGCAAAGTTAGGATGATTCCTCCATCCTTGATTATATGTGGAAGAATAAGGATCATTTCTAGGTCGCTGCTGAAAAGCAGCATTAGCTTGAAACGATGCATTCATAGGACATTCTTCCGTTAAGTGTGAAGGATCCGAACAGCAACCACAGACAGTCTTGGGAAGCATGACCTGATTTAGGGAGACTGATGAAAGTTTGTTCTCAATAGAATCGAGTTTCTTTTGCATCGCTGCCATTTCGGCTTTCACTGCGATGGAAACGTCGAGCTGGTGAATACCTCCCTTAGTTGTAGGTGGTCTAACACTTTCCCACTGCAACGTGTGTTCAGCAAGGTCTTCCAGATATTTCCATGCTTCACCGTCATCTTTAGACATGAAATTGCATTGACACATTGTTTCAAGCATCTGCTTTGTCGCTGGATTAATGCCCTCATATATAATCCGACATAAATCCCATCTTTGTATTCCGTGATGGGGGCATTGGACAAGCAGATCTTTGAAACGTTCAAAGCACTTCCAAAATGGTTCATTGGGAAGCTGGGTGAACCGGTTAATCTCGCTTCTAACATGTGCAGTCTTATGATTTGGGTAAAACTTCTTAAGAAATGCTACGACGAATTCATCCCAATTAGTGATAGAGTGTGCGGCAGTATTGTAAAGCCATTTCTCTGCCAAGTCGCACAGTGTGAATGGGAGAAGACGTAAGCGCATAGCATCTAAAGTCAATTGTGAAGTACCCATCATTGCGCATACGTTTTCGAATTTGGTGATGAAAACGTACGCGCCTTCCGACTCAAGCCCGTGAAATTTGGGCAGCAGATTGATGTAGTGGGGTTTAATTTCGAAATTATCCCCGTTAGGTGGTGGAAGAGATAGACAAGTAGGAAGAGGACCACGAATAGGATAGCATCTCTCTTGGAGAGAGATGCGCGGTGGATTCTGCGCACCTGCGGGCGGTGGTAGCGTGGTGTTATACTCTGATGGAGTGCTGTCCATCACGGTCGTTGTAGTTTAGTGGTGAGTATTCCCGCCTGTCACGCGGGTGACCCGGGTTCGATCCCCGGCAACGGCGCCATTTGATTGATACGAAAAGGTGTGTTTGTAGTTTAACCGCAATCAATAACGGTGTCGCTCGTAGCTAGACCGAGATGAGTACGGGTCATCCTCTGGGAAACGTGGAACCTTTTATTTTTACTTTAGATGTGTTGAGAAAGAGATGAGGAATAAAGAATTTTGTGAAAAGTTTCTAGATCTACTTTAATGTAAAATATAGATCTAGATTATTTTAGAGATTTAAATAATATAATAATAGGGCTTGTAGGGTTCGTTAGGATTTAGTAGTTATGGAAGATTAATTAAAAGTTACCCTTTTTATCCATTAATAGATTTAGAACTAGAACGACGGTGATGCGTGTAGATTAGGGTTTCTGGAGGGAAAAGGAATCCCACTCGTAACCCTTATCTCGACACGGAACTCCGTTCATATCTAGCCTTTACCAAAACAATCATTAATCTAATCTCTAATCGCGGTCGGAACTAGCAAGGAATTGCTAGCGCGCCCGATTAGGATGTTAATGATTATTTTGATAAAGTTCCTAAACTTTATAGGACTTAAAAAGGGTTTAATTATTTTCATCGCCCATTAACCTACCCTAATCCTACGAACCCTAACAAGCAGAGAATTACTCACGCATGTTGGGAGAAGAAGATGAAAAGAAAGAGAGGGAGAACATAATGTAAAAAAAAACAATTAAATAAAAAAAAACTACCTTTATTAATCAACTCCTTCAAGCTACACTTTTAATCCATAGAAAATGATTACAAAACTTGATTTGCTTCTCGATCTTTCCTAGGGAGGTAGTCGAACAGTCGATGATCAGCCTGGATGCGTGAGCGTCGGGAGCTTCGTGATCTCTTCGGCTTGATAGCTTTTCCAAGAGACTCTCGGTGCTCTTTTATAGTGCAAAGCCAGAATATTTCAGTTGGAAACTTGGTAAAATATGTCAGAGATTCATCCCAAAAAATCGCAGCAATTGATCCCTCAATCTTGCCGCGGATCCGCGGCCCAAGGGGGTTATGGCCGCGGATCTGCGGCTATTTGATCTCATCCCTCCATCAATTTTTAGGGCTTTGTTCTTTGTGACATGTGTACTTCTCTGGAATCTTCAAAAATTTGAAATCTTTTCTTTTCTTCTGCCAGACTTGATTTCTTCATTTTGATTTCTTAATTAGGCAAGTTTTCTTCAACAACCTGATTTCTTTATAACAACTTGGAAATATTCTGCACAACAACTCAAATAAGATTTTAGTAGACTTTGTTCTACTAGGATTAGGTCAATAATATTATTTGCATACATTTTCCTACCAAATGATAATAAAAATATATTAACACATGGAAAATAATGTTTTTACACATAAACCCTCTTATGTATAATATATCATATTAAAGTCCTTTTTTAATATAAAAATGGTAGGAAAAATGTACTACAAATGTGCAGTTTTATCGACTGAACAGACCTCATCTTCCGAGTCGCTACCAAAGATCAAGGTAGGAGCAGATGGTCCTGGATTTTTGTGTCGAGACGGCCAAGAGTAAACTATCTCTTCTTCTTCTTCGGTATCACTCCCGAAAACAGGAATGGTGGCAGCGGCTTTGTTTTCCGGTTTGCGACATCTCTCTGTATCCTCGAAATCTGGCAAAAAGTACTTTGCATCTTCGTATTTGCAGACCTCGTTCACGGAAAACGGGTTCAGTTCTCCCGTCACGGTATACTCAAGACCATCCTTAAAATACTTCATACACTGATGTTGTGTAGAAGGGATGATGTTGTACTCGTGTAACCATGGTCAGCCGAGCAGAGCATTGTAGCATGTCTTGACGTCTATGACGTGGAACTTAATATCCATGACGAGTAGCCCAAAGCGTAGCGTCAGTATCACGGACCCAAGAGTTCTTGATGATTGGGAGTCGAACCCGGAGATGGTGATCTTGTCCCGAGCAAGGTGCTGGACGCTCATGTAGATTTATTTTAACACCCGCACATTGAGGAGATTAACGGGGGATCCATTGTCGATCAGTATTTTACCTATCTTTATATCGTGGCAGTATCTCGAAACATAAAGGGTGCGATTGTGTTCGCACGTCCCAAGGAGAAGGTCCTCATCACCAAAAGTGACATCGGGCGTGTGCACTTCCTCCAATTCATCCTTCATCTTTTCTTCAGCCAGGAAAGCTTGGAATTGTTCTGGCTCCTGTAGTGCCTTGATTAACGAGTCTCTCGCCTCCTTTGAGAGCAAAAGGGTGTCAAGAATGCTGAGCTGCGAGGGTAGTTTCCTTAGATGCGCTAAGACGTTGTAATCCACCTTATTTTTCTTTGGCGAGTCATTGGCAGTTAGCTCCTCTACAACTTGGTCATCCAGGGCGATCTTCTTAAGGACCTTCTCTTTCCCTTTATCTTTTTTATTTGAGAGTCCGAGATTCTTTTCGGGAAGCGTGCGATTACGCAGCCGGATATTTTCGCAGATCTTCGTCTCTTCTTCTTTTCCCGAGGTGGACTCTTTAAAGAGGGGGCTAAGAGCCAGCTCCTCGTCAGAATCGCTCCTGAATGTAAGCACGTGTGATCCCCCGGCGTTAACCATGCAACAATCACCGGTAGTTCTGTTAAACCCTTCGGTCGTATTTTTCCGCTCCCGACGAGTTTTGCGCTTCTCCCGCTTAAAATGTTGTCGATGAGCAAAATATCCTTGCCACCATCTATCGAAAGCTTTGCACTCTTCAGTGGGGTGTGAAATCTTCCAATGATATAAGCAATAGGAGGGGTGCATTTCCACATCACCGGTGATGCTTCCTTCAGAGGATAGTAGCTTCATGCCCATTGATATGGCTTTAGCAAACCTTTTCCTCGTCTTGAATTTGCTTTTATCCGCAGTGGATGTATTTTACTCAAGCAGGAGTGTCTCAACTCTTTCGTCAGGTCGCTGGTGCTTGGCCCTTTCAAATATAGCCATCTCGCGTTCCCGATCAGCTTTACTTTTCAACAGAGCTTCGTTGAGGAATGCGTCAATTACTTCATCTGATGGACCCAGAATTTTTGGTTCAGGATCTGCCCCCAGCTTTTCAGTGCAAGAAGTCTCCTCATCGTCCGTCAACGAATGGGAGATCATATGGCAGCTCACCACGTATTCCTCAGACTCATCCGACGAACTTTCTCCCTCATCTTCCTCTTGAAAGACGTGGTTGAGAAACTCTTGGAGTGTAATGGGAGTCCGTTCTTTCTGGTTGTATTCCTCCAGTGTGTCAACTTGTTTTTGTAAGTCTGTGCGCTTGTCGCCAGGCTTCACAGGCTTCTTGGATTTCTTCTTCTTCTTCTTCGAAGATTTTGACGGCTGGTTGCGAGTGCTTGGGCCACCACCATCGGTCTTTGGAGTTGGACGCGACTTCAACATCCCCTCAATGACTTGCGGTTCCAATGGGTTCTTCCACTTGATCGCTGGGCATGTCTGAAGATCGTTCAGCATCCTCTTTGTCTTGGCTGACAGCACAACCTCCCACGGTGCTTCTTCGACGAGAGAGCACGTTGCCCCCGGCATATTCATCCTTTTAGAGGCGTGAGGTTGCGGCGGATTCACCTTCCATCTATCGGATAACGCGAATTTCCCTGTTGGTATTGGTCTTCAAGCCAATTTTTGAAGGCATAGCAATCTTCGATCGGATGACCCAATACCCGGTGATAGGGACAGTAGTTGGGCTCATTGACATCAACGGACGTTTTGGCTCCGGCAGATTTATGAGTCGGTTTCGCAACGCCAGCTCGAGTAATCTTCTCATTTTATCTCGGGGAAACGAGTAAGGACGTCCTAGTCTCTCCTCAAGGGGTACCTGTGGACGCATATTATTTTGACGAACAACCAGCTTCGAGTTACTCGGCTGTTGTTGAGCATTAGCGACAACGATCGCTTTCCCCCTTTCCCTTTTCATTTCGGGAGTCCGGCTTTGGAAGAGGAGGTCTATGGCCCATCTGATCCATTTGCGCCAGCTTGTCAATCAAGGCCTGGAAGGTAGTCGGCTTGAAGAACATCATAAATTGCGAAATGGTTGCTTGCGGATCAAGGGTTCCCACAAACATACCCACTGCAGGAGCTTCTTCAATGCGTTGCTCGCATTTCGACCATAAGTTCCGCCACCGTATAGCATATTGGACTCATGTCTCGCCTAGCTTCACCCTGGCGTTAATCAATGCAGTCATCGGGGTGTGTTCACTGACGCTTGCAAAACGCTGGGTAAACAACAGCTCCATCTCCGCGAAGGTCTTGATAGAGTCGTTCGGGAGCTCAGAGTACCACTCGAACGCTGTATCTGATAAGCTTCCAACGAACTGGCGAAGCAACAGTTTGTCATCACCGCCGGTGTTGCCGCAGAGTGCCCTGAATTGGGCAACATGCTGGTGGGGATTGCCCGTCCCCTTATAGACATGGAACTTGGGAATTGTGTAGCACGGCGGGTACTTGATCTGGTCGTACCAGCTCGGATATGGTCGTCCTATTTTTACGACCTGACCGGCCGCTTCAGTCGTATGATGAACCTATATTTGTTGGGCTATGTACTCGTCCAAGTCAGCTTTGGAGATTGTCTCCTCCTTGGCTGTTGACAGAGCTGGAGGAGGATTCGACTTTTTTCCCCTATCGTCTTCAAGGACGACCGGGGGATCTTCGGCCGAAGGATCTTGTTGGATCATCATCCCCACCATGTCTTGGAACAGGAGGCTCATACGCTTTATGTTGGCTGCTTGTTCAGCAGCCTCTTTATCCTTCTTCTCCAATATCCGACGAAGGAATTTGGCGTCAGTTTCTTGCTCCTGGCGTTCATCCGAGGACGTTTCAGGGCTTTCTTTTGGCCCAGTGAGTGCGGCCATCGCGTTCATCATCTCTTGGAGTTTCTGCTGCTGCACCTACGCTTTGGTCACTGATCGCGAAGCGGTCTATGACCTGTGGATATGCGACTGTCCTCTTTACCGGACGCTATGTAGACGGTATGAACTACGATGCCCCCGGACTTAGGGCGTTTGGGTTCACCACCTTTGATATTCGCCGTCGGCGTGAGGACTTTCTCCGGCCTTCTTCTCTTATGGGCCGTTGAAGTTAAGGGGGCCGTTGCTTTGGGCACCCAAGTGGTCGTCGCCTTTCGTTGCTTGACCGGGGGATTTTCTTCTTGCCGACCTTTCGACTTCTTGTGTTGGCGAGAGAAATTAGGATCAATCACAGATTCTCGGACTCGACGCCATGTCTTGTAGATCCTGGAGAACAGCGATTGAGGAGACTGCTCCGACTTTTCTGCTTCCATGGGGGTCTCTACCGGTGGAGGAGATCTTTTGAGCACCGCAGTTGGCGAGTTTCTGCGTACCCTGTTCAGCAGCTCAAAGCTGTTCCCAGTTGGAACAGCAGCATTAACTTCCACCGTTGGAGCTGGTGGAGTTATCCCAGAGGGGGAGTTTCCCCCAGTCTTCCTTATCCGGCGCCAGTGGCGTCGCCGGGCACGACGAGTCGTCGGTATCGGTTCAGAGATAGAGACAGCTTCTTCTTGCCCCCTGTTCAGGTGAGGGACTGTTGCCGGTATCAGCCTCTTGAAGACTGATGTCCGTTGAGGAGTTGTGTCTAACCGGTCAAAAGCAGATTTCTGAGCGGGAGTGGGAATAGTCAGCCTTGCAAAGACTGACTCTTTGACAGGAGAAGACGCCTTGGCGACCTCGGGAGCAGCCGTCTTCTTTGGGATGACCGCCTCAGGTGATATGGGCTTCTTGATAGGCCCTTTGGCACTCGAGCTCAGCCTGGTGAAGACTGAAGAATTGGACGACCCGTTGAGAGGGGCCGTGGGAGTAGCAAGTCGATCGAAGACCGACTTTCTTGAAGCTTCCGGTGCGGGCACAGGGAAGGTGAAGCTTGCTGGAGGGATCATGGTCCCGAAGAACAGGCCGGTGGTGGCTTGAGTCACTTTCTCCACGGGCATAGTAAGGACGGAGGCCGCTTGAGGCCCATATGCTACGCCTCCAGGTGAAGCGGAGCGTCGGTTGCATTGGCACTTCGAGCAGTTCGAGCAATTTGAGGCCATTGATGCTTGATTTCTGCGCCAGGCAAAAGACCAAATCTTAGTAACTTGAAATCCAAAGGTAACCATTAACAAACCGCGATTCGTTCGCGAAGACGACACACGAAGTGTGGAGTGGAAAGAGGAAAAGTTCCCACCGGGCGTGCCAAAATCTGTTCCCCTCCGAAAGACGGCACAAGACTGGACGTCTTGCCTGAGATTCGGGGCAGATGCTATATGGTTTTACCCGTCCACCTCTCCGAAGATACCAAGTTGATTAATGGCACCGTGTATCGGAGGTTTAGACGGATGCGGCCGATGTAGCAGACTTCGTCAGATTCCCCCTCGTTTGAAGGGTTTTTATTGTGGGGACGCTCTTCCCTGCAGGCGCAGGCCCCTGCAGTTAATTACGCTACCGCATTGCGGTAGCTACTTTCTCCTTCTCCAGAATTTCACTTCGTGTCGTGTGTGTTTGTTTTGTTTGTGGATGCCCGTGGATTGTATGCGGAGACTAAGTGATGCCGTCGCCCGTAGGACGTGGATTAGTCCAAATCCGTATTTACTTAGATTTGGGTTTGGTGTTTTAGTTTAAGGATACGTTAGCCATATTGAGGCTAAGATCAACTTAAACGTTCGTTAAGGATACGTTAGTCTGATTTGAGACTAAGATCAACTTAACGAGATCGCTTGGATCCGACGAAAGAGCATTTAGGGGTTCTATTGTTCTAGTTTAGGGACGTAGTGGTCCATAGGTAGTTTAAGGACATTGCGGTCCATATTCCAGTTTAGGGACATGGTGGTCCATATTCCAGTTTAGGGACGTGGCGGACTATCTCCAGTTTAGGTACATGGTGGTCCATGGGTAGTTTAAGGACGCTTAAGTCCGTAGGTTTAAGGACCCTACAGTCCGTGTTTTAGTTTAAGGACGCATAAGTCCGCGGGTTTAAGGACCCCACAGTCCATGTTTTGGTTTAAGGACGCATAAGTCCATGAGTTTAAGGACCCCACAGTCCGTGTTGATGTGTGGTTGTCAGGACTCGTCACCTCTCTGACGTCGTTGAAGGATTACAACAATAGGAGTCAGAGGAGTTTGGAAATGTACCCTCGAACTGGGTGTAACTTGATTTAGGAGAGCAGCCGTGCTCAGTCAATTTAATTTGAGGACTTACGGCCATGATTGAGCTAAGTCCAGTTTGAAAAATGTTTAACATTTGTATTTGTCTTTGGCCTATTAGGCATGTGCTAGGGCTTTGCCCCTTTTTAAATAATGCATAGCATTTTTTATTTTGTTTGGGCTCTGCCCATTTATAAATGAGGCAGAACATCAATTTTGTCTGGGCTCTGCATTTTATTTTGTTTGGGCTCTATCCTTTTATAAATGATGCAGAGCATCAATTTTGTTTGGGCTCTGCCCTTTTATTGCATTGCAATTTATTTTGGCCTACTAGACCTTTTTGATTTGGGCCTGGCCCTTTAGTAAACAATGCATTGCATTTGTCAGGCGCCTTGCGCCAATCACTGAGCGCAAGCGCTTGTGGTGATAACACGTGTCACGCAAGCGCAGTGCGCTGCGCCAGTGCGCTGCGCTTGCGCTGCTGACACGTGGCGCGTTCTGGTGAGTTGCGCCAATTTCAGAGAGCAAGGCTCTATCTTAAAAGTGCATAGCGCAAATGGTTCAGGTGCTGACACGTGGCGCTCTCTGGTGGCTTGCGCCAACCCAAGAGCACAACAGTGCAAATTTTACAAGTGCAGGGTACTGTTTAATTTCTTGATCCAATTTAGATCAGAGAAAACAAGTTTTTCTTGCTTTTTCTTGCTTTCAGAGAACCAGTGGTTCATAAAAAGTGCAAGGCACTATTATTATTTGAAGATCATTGATCTTGTTCTTAGATCAATGATCTATTAGAAGAAATTCTTCTATTTTATGAAGGTTTTTACATTTTTCTTGAACTTTCTTCAGAGTTCTCTCTGTTTTGAAGTTCTTAATCTCTCACAATGTTGATGATCATTTGAATTGGGGTCTAGGGGCCTTTATATAGTGCCCATAAGTTTGTTAAATTTATTAAAGAAATCTTTCTCTGAATGATTTGGGGAATTTTCCCCACCGTTGGATCTTTGATCTAAGGGCTTCTGTTTTACAGAAGACAATCTTCTTGTTTTAACAAGAACAGAAAGATCTTATTAGAATTTTAATTCTGTTTGGCGCAGACGCCCCAACGCGTGACACATGTCACGCAGCGCACGGCGCAGCGCAACTGCGCTGACACGTGTCGCGCAGCGCACGGCGCAGCGCAACTGCGCTGACACGTGTCGCGCAGCGCACGGCGCAGCGCATCTGCGCTTGCGCATCTGCGCTGACACGTGCCGCGCAGCGTACGGCGCTGCGCAACTGCGCTGACACGTGCCGTGAAGCGCGGCGCTTGCACAACTGAAGCGTCGCTTCCTTTAATTTTGTTTTAAATAGAGCCTTGCTCTGATTGGGCGCGCTGCCTTGGGCGCTGCGCTCTCTGCGCTGGCGTGCCTGATTTTGACACGTGGCGCCCTGCGCACAGCGCGGAGGATCTGAAGCGTTGCTTCATTTATTAAAGTTTAAATTTTCAAAGTAGAGCTTTTCTCTGATTGGGGGAAGATGAAGCGTTGCTTCATCTCCCGCCTTGGAATTTGAACAGAGCTTTGCTCTGATTGGGGTAAACAGGGCCGAAGCCCAAGTTAAGTGAGCCCATGCCCAAGTCGAGCCCGAACATGAAGAGGCCGGCCTCCCTCATGCCAAGAAGAAAATTATGTAATAAATAAATTTGATGTAATTTTCATGCATTAATCTAAAATAAATGGGCAAAAACCCATTTTTTTATAAAGCTCATGGCTCATGCGCAAAAAAAAATAAGCACATGGGGTATGAGATGGGGAAAATGTCATTTTGTAAAGCCCAAGGGGCAATGTGTAAACATGTAAGCCTATATAAGGGACCATTATGATGAAATGAAACATAATTTTCATTCCCCTAAAAAAACATTAGGGTTTGTGCCTCCATCTTCTCTCTCTCAAGTTTTTCCTCTTCCTCTTCATTTCCAATTAAATCAAGAGCTTAGCTCTCTTTTTCTCAAAACTAAATAAAGTTTTACTATAAACCCAGTGAAGGAGAGTTCAACTCTCACATAAAATCCAAAAAGAAAAGATCTTTACTATCTTCTTCTTCTTCTTTCTTAAGAGCCAATTTGATAGAGAGAGAGAGAAGAAAGGAAATCCACCTCCCAAAGCTCAATCAAGAAAAGAAAAGGGATCTCTTTTCATCACCCAAGATCCAAATCTCCGAATCTCAAGAAACCCAGCTGGGTTTCCTCTCAAAAGTGAAAAGGGGAAAATCTTTTGGAGTTTAACTCCATTTAAAATTCTTTGGGAGTTTAACTCCATTTAAGATTCTTTAAGAGTTTAATTCCAAAATAAAACTTTTGAAAGTTTAACTCCATTTAAAATTCTTTTGGGAGTTCAACTCCAAATCCGGTAGTTCGATTCCAAATCCGGTCCACACGACTTCGAGCCCACACGCGCGTCCGTGTGTGCATGTCGCGTGCTCGCCAGCATGCCTGCCCGTGCGTGTGGCGCCCGCTCACACCGCGCACACTTGTGCTTCGCTTCTACACCTGTTCACAAAAAATAAAATAAAAGAAAAATAAAAGAAAATTGTTTCTTTGAAATAAAAAAATCTTGTCGTAAATAGAATAAATAAAAAAAATGAAATGAGCACGCCCTTCTGCATTATTTTCAAACACCAACACTGCACATTAAGTTCGCATGACTAGTTTTACCCGTCAATCGAAGATTCCCTCACTCCAAAGACGAAGGGTAATTAACGGCAGCTTAGTCTGCGGCTGCCGGAGATTCGGATCCCCACAATCAATAAATCTCAGCCTATCCTAGGAAGGGGAAATCTTTATACGCCTGACAAGCGCACGTATTCCTATCTCAATAGGATGACGAAAAACACTTTACAGATTCTAGCACGCCCGGTGGGACCATTTCTCTCCTCCCATATTTCGGGTTAAACGTTCATGCGAACTCAATCAACATATATAGCGATTACCTGTGCTGAAATCGTTCTTCTTTTTGTAGGTTAACAGCTTTCAATTGCAATCTCGAACTCAGAACCATGTCTCCCAAGACAAACTTCGTTTCTGACACGACTTCGGTGACCTACGTGGTCAAGACAAACGCCCACATGATCCTCACGGCGAGTCTCAGGACGCAGTGGGAGGAGCCACCATGCCAATTTGGTTCCGTTATCATCTACCCCGCTAGAAGCGCTCATCTGGTGGAAACCCCGGCAAACCAAGTGGCCAAACCGACCTCAAGGGGCGGGAGGCCGAATGTGGTGATCGCAAGGGCACCACAACTCAAGCTTAAGTCGGTATTTGAATGGCTTTCCGTGGCTCCAACTGGGGGAAAAGCCGTCGAAACAAAAGAAGTCGCCATACGTCGCGGGCAAGCTCAGGCGATGCCTTCGACGGACGTGCGAGAAGTGTTAGTTATATGTATGCCCTAGAGGCCATTACTATACATAGAATGTATATTGTAGTGGATGCTTGGACATATATAGGGATGACTTTCTTGCTCGATATGATAGTATGCTATCTGGTTACTCTTTACCTTAACGTGTACACTGATTGTCTCTCTGTTACATGTTGGTAAAGCCCTTAGGATGTGTACTTGACTACCTGGACTATGATGCGGATCATACTAGTGGGGACATGGTAGTCCATAAGTACATCCTTCAAAGTCCCTAGTCGTGGGTGTATCGAGACGGGGCATCGATACACCAGAGTAGACTAGCGTATACCTTCTCGACCCATACAGATGGGCGATGGATGATCCCATATCCATTGGTGTTTGACATCAGAGATGATATACGGGTGCTCAGTGGAGACTGGGTACACTGGACGGACTCGCCGAGAACTCCCAGATGGTATTATACCTTACGTCAGATGGCAGTTCTCTGGTGACACTGGTGCAGCTTAGTCTGTAGACCCGAGATCGTCATAGAGTCTTATGTGATTCCCACTGTGCTTTGATTTCCACCTTACCACGTCTAAGAGGGCGTGCAAAACGGTGGTTTTTGGGTACAGTCCCGAATCACATGAAGGCAATGAGCGATAGGAGGGGTTTCGTCTCTCCCGGTATATGGAGTTGATGTTGCGCAGTGCTCGATTGGCTATAACAGGAAGTCCTTGGCCAAGGCTGCTTTAGAGATTTACTGGTAAGTGTTACCGGTAGTTTCTTGACCCATTATGAGCCTCATATCGACACGACTTATCGAGTTATTGGGGTCTGACGTTTACCACCCCTGGACGAGATATGCGACATATCAGACGAATAGACCGGACTGTACGGTAGTGTTACTCGTTGGATTCACAGGAGTGTGAGCGGGCTTGCTCGTTGATCTTCTGATCGCTCAATACTGTAACATTTCAAAAAAGATAAAATATTAATTTTGGGAATTTTTATAATTTAATATTATTTTATTGAATATTTTAATATTTTGGAATTTTTAAATACAAATAAATGGGAAAATTTTTGGAAAATTATGGAAAATTCTAAAATAGGGAAAATTAGAGAATTATGACATTTTAAAGCTTTTGTGATTAATTTGACACTAATTTAGTGCTAATCGCGATTAAAAATCGCTAATCGGTTTTTAGCTTTTTTGTGCAACACATGCACATATCACTTTTTCACACTTGTGCATTTTCTTGCCATGGTTCTCTTTGGGTTTACTATTCTTGGGAGAAGGATTTTGAGAGAATAAGTAAAGAAAAGGAAAAGAAATGGAAAAAGATTAAAGAAATTGGTAGTAGGTGAGAGAGAGAGGTATGGGCACCATTGACTAAAGACTTAGCCATTCTCCTCCATTTTCAACACTCATTTCTCTCTCCCCCTTCCTTGCTTGCTGCTGCTCCTCCTCCTTCATCTCCCTCCCCTCTTCAACCCCTCACAACACCTTTAAAACAAACTCAAAACCCCAATCTCATTTCACTAAAAAGATGCACAAGCTCAAGACCTACATGATGGACCATGAAAGCATGGATTTTGGCCACTAGGGGCAACTCAAGAAAATTCTTGAGTTGCCAAATGAGGTATTTTTCTGAACCATTAGCTTAGTTTTAGTATTACTTATACCCCATGTTTAGTTTTGAACCGATACTGTGTGAATTGGTGACTTGAGGTAAAACCTAGTTAGGGTTTGAGGGAAACTTGTGTTGTATGTGAAATTGAGTTCAATTGAGGTTATACAAACACCCTAGTGTATGAATTGAGACCCTAACCTGAAGCTTAAACCCATAATGCGGATTTTAGAAACCGATATCGGAGAATTTATGAAATCTGTGAAGGGTATATTGAATCTGCTATCACCCGAGACACCCTAAATTAAAATTGATTGGACAGTGACATGTGCAGGCACCCAGGAAGCTACCACCAAGACCCCAGCCCCTACTTCCATTTCCAGGCCGCAAATTCCTCCATTCTGGCCGCAAATTGCGGCCAGACCATGATGGAATTGGCTCGTTTTGGTTTTGGTGTTCCCTTATCTGTAGTTTAGGCCCCTGGTATACATAGAATTGTCTAATTGGACCTAGGGTGAAATCTGGAACATATTTCCTAAGTTGCTGTTTTGGATTCGTGTTTCCGTATTCCGTATTTTTAAGTCTGAATTTGTGTCTTGTGTTTTACCTCGACTATTTGGCGTTTATACGACGATATAGAGGATTTATTGATGGTTTTGAAGGCGTGCCATAGGTTCTAACCTATAGGCCTCTTATCGTATCGTTTTGGGTTTCGTGTGCCGTTTTAGCTTTGATTTGGTTTTAATGCGCATATACGATATTTTGATGTGTAGGTACCTTATGAAGACTACGGGACGACAAGCAAACGTGTGGTGACATCGAAAGATGGAGACGCAAGGTGAGTAGATTATATCTACTGGGGGAAGTCGGGTGGATGGCGTATAGCACCCCCGCAGTCCGTAGTTGTTATTATATATGATAGTTAGGTGTATTATGGATAGTGTAGGATTAGAAGTGACTAGTGTAGTTCATAGTCGCGAACCCTAGAATAGAATTACACCTACACGCACACCCTTGCATATTACTTATACTGGCACTGTGTTGATGATATTGGATGACTTTGGAGATGAGTCGATGATATTGGACTTTGTGCCGCGAGATCGGTGATGTGATATGATTCGTATTTGGGATACGAAATGTGTTTCTTGCGGGCTTGGGATGTGTGTTTACCCCCCCCCCCCCCCCCCCCGCATTCACACTTTGTAGATGGCATCAGTTGTACTAGACTTAGATCAGTACCCCAGCTTATGTGATACGATAATAGTGATACCTGAGATGTGATGAGATAGTGTGATATTGACCCGTACCCAGCGATTGGGATGCCGTACGACGATTTACCGTATGAGCTTTACATTGACGATAGATCCGCACTCATGACTTGAGGATGTCATATGATATACTGTATCGTACGCGATACTATTGAGGCGGGATCACCGACTTATATATATTTATATATATCGACTCAGATGTTAGGCGGTTTCCTTACCTTAGCTCAGCTTGTTAGTTCAGCTGTATAGTTTAGTGTAGTTGTTAGATTAGATTAGACTCCTACCTATTTCAAAACTAGCGGATCGTGGGTATTTTAAAAGACAGGTCAAGGGATCTACGGACATTTCAAAAGGCGTATCTTTCATAAAAACACCGTAGCCCCTATTTTCAAAACCCCATGATTCGTGATATTTCAAAAGGCACCATTTGTAGGACTTATATTAGATTAATACAGATTAGTTATAGTTGCGTCTAGATTCAGCTCCCACTCTTTTTGTGGTTCGCTTTGCATCGCATTCTTATATTATGTTTCATACTCCATTATTGATATCATGCTGTTAGGACACCAGCACCATTACCGATGTTGCGTATGTACCACGTACACTTGCCGGCTCACACACATCTTCATCGGTAATTGCCATGTCACGTACACCTTAGAAAATACTATTGCTTGTCATAACCTATTAGCTAATAGTTTAGACATTGTAGTTATTACCTGCTACTTCATGCATACTGTTATTCATTGTTATGCCGCATTCATGGATTCTCATGCATATATTCACTATTTTACGTGTTACTGAGGTTTTGGATTTGGATTTCCGTGAGATTTTCTGGATTTGGAGGAAAACCGCAAAAACACAAATAAACATTCTCTCTTTTAAAATAAAAAGTGCGGTTTTCCCATGATGTATGAGTCGTCCACCATGAGTTTGCTGATGGATTTGGAAACCCGATTCGAGGAGACGGATGAACCGTTTCGGGTACATGGTGGACCCGGTGCGGTACCCCGGGGCAAGATGAATGTGGTGATGACGTTGAGCCTGGCAGGGGAGCACTACCGACCGGTGATTTTACCTGACGCGTCGGATATCCGGAGGATACCGTCGTGGTCTTGAGATTGATGGTAGGGGCCGGTCTGGACTGACGGCGCCCTAGATTTTGTGATTGAGACATTGAGATTTCGAGATATTGAGGTACAGAGACTGTGATACAGAGATATCAAGATATTTGGATTACGTTTTGTGCCGATGTTAGGTACTGTTTTATGCTGATTTCATTATGATACCTCATTTTAAAAATACAAAGGAAATCTCACTAAATTATGAAAACAGTTTCTTCATTTACATGTATTCTGTTCTCATGCATTCATACCTCATTCATATGATATATTGCTACCTGAGGCACTGACACAGGCATATGAGATTGCACTCGGGTTAGATATTTACCCTAGCCTTGTTATAGGCTGCATGTTTTTATTGAGGATTTTGTACTGATCGTTTTGACCTAGGATTATGTCTTGCGTTCGGTTTCTGCTTGTAGTTGTTCTCTATTCACGAGTTGGCAACTCACCCCCCGTTGTGCCACAGTTCTTGCAGGTTTGCCGTACAGGTTTCATTGCGGCATTTCTGGCACATTGCTTCCTTGCGGGTGAATTGCATTTGGTAGGTGGTTTCTTTTGCATCAAGAACCACCATTGTACTTGTATTATTCCTTGTATCTAGATTTTTCCATCAACCAAAACTTGTATATTGTTTCAGACTCAGACTTTAGTGATGTTTTATTTGACCTTAGAGTCGCGCTTAGTAGTATTGCGGTTTTCATGCTTACTGTGTTTCTTTTGGATTTGATCCTCGCCTTTCGGCGTTGTATATTATTGTTGCTTGCGTGGTTATGACCGTCGATTGACGAAGAGCTAGCTCCCGCTTGGGGATGCCTTTTATCATTGTATATATGTTGTGCTTGTTGTACCCCATTCGGGGCCAGTATTTACAAAAGAAACTCTGCCGAAATTTTTAGAAAAGACTTTACCTTTTAAAAATGCACATTCGGCTTAGTTATTTAAAGACCTTGACTTCAAACATATTTTCCTTCACTTCTTTAAACCAGTTTTCTTTACTTACTCTTTAAATGGTTTTAGATTTCTGGGCTTTTGGCTTACTTGGATCAGATGGAGTCCTATAGACTTCATATGGTTCAAGGGCCAGTCACGTGCTCTTTCGGGTCGTGACAAATACGCAGGTGGCCGTTACGTTTAGCAGACCGCTTGCGGCTTGTGGGTGTTTGATATGATCATCACCTGCTGCCGGCGTATTGACGACTCTTTAGAGTCCTACACAGGGGTTTCCTGGCTCAAGCGAAAAGAAATAGGAGCGCATATGAGATATGTGCGGGACCGAGAATAATACCAGTATGTGATACTGTATTCTATTCTCGCGATTTGTGACATTGATCGGTTATATGCGATATAGCCGGGTTATCGGATCAAATGTTGATTCGATAAGTTGTTACTATTGATATTAGCCGATTATATACGATATGACCGGATCGTTAAATCAAGTGTTGATTTAATGATTTAATGTATAATTATATATTTGATATATTACTTTACATTAACTAGTATTGGTTCACTTAAGATTGATTTTCTCACTTGAATGTGCACATTGTTTATATGTGATGTATGCAAGTGTACATGTATGTATCATGCTTGATGATACACACAAGATGGGTGTATGAGACTTATACTAAGATTAGGGTTAAGATTAGGGTTATTGGATTATCTTAAGATTTAACAAATGAGTTAAACATAGTCAAAGTTGTCAAGCTTGAAGAAGCTTGGAGAAACTTTGACAAAGTCCACTCTTTTGTCAATTCTCTTGATATTTCTTTAACCTAACCCTTAAACCTCATACCTTAGTTAATTCTCTACATGAGTTAAGCATGAGGGCTTAACTCAACCATGGGTGAAGTTTCATTTGGATAATGATTCATATGATTCTTTCTTCTTCATCATCTTCATCAAGCTCACAAAAGCTTGAGAGCACCAATGGTGCCATGAGAAAAAGAGTGAGAAATCCAATTCTAAAGTGAACCCACTTCCTATTTCTTCATCCTCTACCACTTTCCATGTAGTATAGGGTGTTCTCTTCACAAAGTTTTTGACCAAGTGAAGGAATAGCTTGAGTTTGAGTCTCCCCGACGTAGATCATCTTCGGCCTCGAAGTTACTGACCTAGCCCGATCATTTCTCCGACGAAACCATCGCAAGAGTCCAGGATCCAATGATCGCAGCGGAGGGACGTCAACACAGAGCTAAAGAAATGGTGGAGCGGATCTACAAAGGTTGTAATCTCTTTCACTTAGCAATAAAGTTGTTTACTTGCTTACTTTTGCCTTAACTTCTAGTTAACGATCTCGTTTAGGGTTTCTCGGCACCGGAAAATTTTTGTTTGGCATGATTGATGCCTTGTGGAACCTCCTTAGTGTTCCTAGGAACCCTACAGTGGCATCAGAGCCAAGCTAGAGCTTTAGGCGATGTGTAGACGAAGTTAGAAACCCGAACGAACCCGAAACCCTAATCCGAAACCCTTCTCTGTACATTTTTTGAAATCGGGGATTTTTGAGAATTAAAAATATGCAGAAAAATCAGCAGGCTTTTTTATGAATTACTGTGAAGCACGTGCGCCTGATTCAACTAAAGCGCGGCGGAACCGCGGCACTAGCATGGCTGGTGCGGCGGTTCCGCGGCCATATAGTCACTTCAGCATTTTAAATTTGCACAGTAATTCCTATCTGTTGGTGCTGTATTTTCTGGGAATTTTTAACTTCTACTCAAGAGTTGAGTTTTCTGGGTTGTATTGTGGACTCGGTGTTTCGATCGGGAAGTTTAACTTCGTCTGTGTTTTTCCGGATAATTTTAGAAAATCTTGAAAAGTTCGACCAGATATAAATACCCAATTTTTTCCCTGTTGGGAAATTTCCAAGTGTTGGATATTTCCGTAGTTTAATGACGTTCTAAGTAGTGCAAGTAACGCGATGGTCCCTCTAAAAGACAACAAACCTTAACTCGATTATGTGACCGTCTTGAACTGCCCTTTGAACCTTCAGGTTTGGGGCAGTACGGCGTGCCACATGTGAGGCGTTGGCTTGACCCTTCTACGGCTGGACCGTTGGTACTGTGGCACGAAGTGAATGTTCTTAAACTTATTTCATTTGTTGAGCTGTTTCGAGAAAACTTGGGTGTTTGACTGTTCGATCGGAAAGTTTAACATTTTCTGTTTATCTGGATTGTGATACAATATTTGGAATCCATAAGTAGTTATGAGATAACTGATTTGGGTGTTATAAACATAGCAGATTAGTCTCGCATGATCGGTTGCCACGGAATTTTGATGCGATCAAAAGTCCGTCGCAATCACGTAACGTACGCGGATACTCGCCGGTAAACTTAATAGATAGCCACACCCCATAGTCCCGACCAAGTGACTGTAGGAGAACCCCGTCGCCGAAAGCATCCGTTCGGGTGCTCGCGGCAGCGGTGTTCCGCCTTGGTGCACTTCGTCGACGGTATCGGGGGTGCGGCCGTCTACTAAAGTTTGCGACGAGCATTCGATCAAAATGCCGGGAATCTTGTTGAATTTCCTGACTAGATATTGAAAAGTGTTTTCAATATTGAGACTAAAATGCGGGGTTTATAATTGTTAGGCATGCGATGTCTAAGGAATTCACTTGGTTAGGCATGCGATGTCTAAAGAGTTTGCGGATTCCAACTGTTGTAGTTGTACATTTTATTTTCTGTGACCGTAAGTGTAATATGTGATATCGCCGGTTTCGTTGCTATATGTCAACGACAATTGGGATGTGCATATTTACTTACGTTGATGACATGTGATGTTATGTGTTGCTGGATATGTTATATTGGATCGTCGTGTTTTGAATAGCCGGGGGTTTTATGTGAGATGAGAGTTTTTATTTTCATTCATGTAAAATTAATTGTATGTAATATTCTTTTATTAGGGCACTTCCAGATTGCGGAAGTTGTCAACTTTGTATATTATTTACTTTTCCGCACTAGGATGGACCCAAGGAGGAGGGCACAAGTAACCGGGTTCTGGAGTCCAGTGGGAGACCAACTCGAGGAGTCGAGTCCGGGTCTCCTAACTCTAGAATTGGTAGGGTTGCTTGCAGCTCTCGTAGGGGTCTAGGGGTGTGGGTTTGGCTATTCATCACGACCGTGGAATCCGTGTTTTATACAGGCTCGTATTGAAAACACGGGCGTCCTAGTATATCCAATGTTTCATATGATTCTTCTGCTGCGATATCTGTGATGTGATCATTTGATGTTCTGTGATAAATACTGTATATAGTATATATGATATATTATATAGGTGTTACTTATGTTTTACACCCGCGCTAGCCCTGCCCCGCTCTGTCGTTAGTTACCTAACCTAACGGTGCACGAGGGGACATCGAGGCGAATGCGGATGGCATAAGTGTACGTCGTATTTATCTGTGATGTTTAGGTAACTTAAATGATGGGACTTCATTAATGTGATTAATGAAAGAAAAAGAAACCTAAAGATGTTGTGGAATCGAATTTTCAAAAACGGGTAGCTACAGTTCTTGCTTTGCATCACGGTGTTCCTTGTAGAACATCCTGCACCTTATTCGATAAGGAAAGGACCGAGATCCCTTCACCGGGAGTGACTCCTTTAGCAATAACTGGCAGATGCTACAACCCTCGGTTTGTCTTTTGATTGCTCCAATAGTTCTTGCTTTGCACAGCGGTATATTTGATATATCCTGCACCTTATTCGATGAGGAAAGGGCCGACGATCCCTTCACCGGGAGTGACTCCTTTAGCAAAACTAGAAAAGCCTCAAAAACACTCCATTTTAAAACATTTGATTCTACAACGATATCAAGTTCATTACGCAATAGGTTTTCAGAAAAACCTGTCGTAGTCCTCCGTTATTTCAGATAAGTACTAGTTAGTATTCGTGCTACGTTTGTTGACTATGTTAAGGCGTAGTGTGCGGTAGCTAATTAGTGCTTATCTGTATAAGCATATGATGCGATTGGATTAGGGTAGTCGTGCGACTTTGTTGACTATGTTAAAGGTCGTGCGGGTGGGTTTAATTCAATCGGGAAATGACGGGTTGAACTTGACTAGCACTTATGATTTGTTGACTATGTTAAGGTCATATAGCTGCTAGGGGCAAAATTATCGGGAATTTCAAGTGTTGAAATTTACAATGAGATTGCATACCTTCTATGAGATAGTTGGATCCCGATACCCGTTGCGAGTAATTGTTACTCCTGGGAGAGTTTTACACATTACAATTAGCCGATCAAGTAGGTGTCTAGAAAGGTGAAAACGAGGTTTACATTAATTAGGTTCGTGCGAAAGCACGGGGGACCTCCCTCAAAGTACCGACACTGGCATGGCTGAAAGATTGGCGAACTTGTAGCGTGTAATTAATCCTGGCTAGTCTTTCCTTTTAGGGTTTGAAGGAAGATTTGATAAAAACAGTGGGATCCATCCTGATTAGATAAAATAATAACCAATCTGATCTTGCAAGAGCGCACACAGAGTGTTTTCTTCTCTCTCTCTCTCCAGGTAGCGACCATGTCACGCCTTAATCAAGATAATAAAACGGATATATTGACCGAACCCACTTGTTATACTAAGCTGAGGAACGTTGGTCCCGCTCCAACTTATAATTGTTATAAGACAGAGCAGGAAATTGGGGAATACCAGATTTCCCGTGCCGCCCAAACGAAGAAAGTGCATACCGATGCATCATCTTCGGGTGTGTTCATTACAGAGAACTGTTTCTCAAATGTCCTTTACGTCCTGGGTATATGATACCAGATCAGGATCCCGCATATGTAATTTTTTACATGGGCTACAGAAAGGTAGAGAACTGAGAACGGGAGATAAGTTTCATGAGGCAGAAAACGGTGCAAGTGTTGCAGCCAGGTCTGATGGTCACTGTCACCCTGTATTACCAGAATACATTGATTCTGAACAAATGTTATTAGATACCGAACCTGATATACAAAATCATATCAGTCTCTTTATTTAGATAAAGAAGGATATAATTTTGTATTGTTGGATAATGTTTTGAACATTTCCTATATCAAGAGTTGATCGGTTCAGGCACGTTATCTAAAAGCATTGACGTTCTAAATCAAACCACAGTTCTTAGTATACAGAACACACACAAGAGGAAGAGTTCAGAAATGAACAAATCCTTCTTGTGGTATTGTAGACTAGGTCATGTCAATGCGACCCGACTAGCTAAGTTACATATAGATGCATATTTAAATTAGTTTGAATTTACATCTTGTGAAACTTGCCAGTCATGTCACAGAGATAAGATGACTATAGCTTTGTTTATTGGAAACAGAGAAAGAGTTATTGAACTCTTGGGATGATACATGTTGATGTATGTAGGTCCCCTGTCTACACATGTAAAGACCGGTTCTTTGTACTTCATTACATTCTCTGATAATCTCTCAAGATTCAGACATATGTTCCTGTTGAAACACAAGTTCGAACCTTTTGAGATATTCACAGAATATAAGTTAGAAGTAGAGAACCAAAATACGGGTAAAAGTATTATGTCCTTTGATGTGATCAAGGAGGAGAATAATTGAGCACGGAATTCCTAGATTATTCTAAAGGAGAATGAGATTCTCTCTCAGCATTACTCCTCCGTATACACCATAGCACGATGGTATATCGGGGCGGAGCAATAACACCCTATGTAATATGGTGTACTCTATGATGAGTACTACTGAGTTTCCTATTTCCTTTTAGGGAGTTATGCACTTATGAAGTTGCATGCCTATTGAATAGGGTTCCGATCAAATCAGTTGCCTACCACTTCATATATGATATGGAAAGGGAAGAGCCCATCTCTTAAGTCGGTTAAGATTTGGGGTTGTCCGGCCTATGTCTAAAGAGCAAAATCCGAACAAGCTCGAGGCAAAGTCAGATCTGTGGAAGTTTGTTGGATATCCCAAGCATTCGCAAGGGAATATCTTCTACCTAACCGAGGAAGAAAAATGTTTTGTTTCTCAGCATGCCACCTTTATGAAAGGGAATTTCTTGTGAATAAATCATTGGTTAAAAGGTAGAACTAGAAACAGTTCCAGCTATACAAACTGCAGCTGATGATTTGGTAGAACCAAAGGATTCAATAGCAACCAACGAACCTCAGCCTCTCCGCCAATCTAGTAGGGTTCCTCACCCACCTGAGAGATACTTCGGTTTCTCTATGACAGTGGGAGAAAGGATTGCATCATGAGATGATGACCCAACAAGTTTCGAGCTGGCCATCAGGAGTGAGACTCTGTAAGAATGGCTGGATGCTTATCGATCTGAGATGGAATCCTTATACACCAACAAAGTATGGACTTTGGTTGCTTTATCTGAAGGGTTAAATCCCCATCAGGAGCAAGTATATCTTGAGAAGATTACTTGGTGTACATGGAAAAGTTGAGACTTTCGAAGCTAGACTTGTTAAAGGTTTGCATCATTGACCAGATATGGATTATAATGAAACCTTTTCTAAGTAACTATGCTTAAGTCCATCCAGATCCTACTTGCCACGGCTACATACCATGACTACGATATCTGGCGGTTGGGTGTCATGACTGCTTTTCTAAATAAATATTTAGAAGAGATAGTCTATAAGTACACAGTCAGAGGGCTTCGTAGAAAGTGGGAGCAGCGGTAACGTGTGCAAGATGTTTTATGTGATAAAGTAGGCATCGCGGAGTTAGAACATCTGTTTTGATGAGTTAGTCAAAGAGTTTGACATCATCAAAATGGTAGATGAACCTTAAATATACAAAAAGGTAGTAAGGAGTATGGTGGTCATCCTCGTAGAGTACGTGGATGACATACTCTTGATAGGGAAGTAGTTTCATGTGCTACGCTCGGTCAATCTCCGCTTATCACAAGGATTCTCCATATATGATCAAAGTGATACCTACTAAATCCTGGGTTTTGGATCTATGAGATAGATCTAATAGGATGTTAGGACACTCACTAGTTGTAGTGAGAAGGTATCAATTGATCCTGGGGAGAATCACTGGAAAGGTTCCAGGGTGATAAAGACGATTGAATGTCAGTCGCAGGCATTGTCTTTACCCTAAGTAAAGGGACGGTATGTTGGAAGAATTCCAAGCTAGATACCGTGGCATACTAGATGATAAAGGATGGATCCATCGTTACCAAAGATGCTACCAAAGAGGCAGTCTGGGTGTATATAAGTTCATGGGATGAACTTCGTTCCTCCCATTGTGAGACAATGGAGTTGTGGCTTATGCCTAGGAACGCCCGTCCCATCAGTGATCCAGACATATTCTTAGGCGGTATCACCTGATTGTGGAGATGGTTGATCTCCAGGGGATCGAGGATAGGAGAGTAGACTCAGAGGAAAACACGGTGGATCCACTCACGAAAGGCCTTTTCCCAGAGAGAGACTTTTATGGGATGGTTGAGTATGAGATACTACAACATTTGCTATCAGATGGCCCTAGTGCAAGTGGGAGATTGTGAGTTATATGTATGCCCTAGAGGCCATTACTATACATAGGATGTATATTGTAGTGGATGCTTGGATATATATAAGGATGACTTTCTGGCTCGATATGATAGTATGCTATCTGGTTACCCTTTACCTTAACGTGTACACTGATTGTCTCTCTGTTACATGTTGGTAAAGCCCTTAGGATGTGTACTTGACTACCTGGACTATGATGTGGATCATACTAGTGGGGACATGGTAGTCCATAAGTACATCCTTCAAAGTCCCTAGTCGTGGGTGTATCGAGACCGGGCATCGATACACCAGAGTAGACTAGCGTATACCTTCTCGACCCATACAGATGGGCGATGGATGATCCCATATCCATTGGTGTTTGACATCAGAGATGATATACGGGTGCTCAGTGGAGACTGGGTACACTGGACGGACTCGCCGAGAACTCCCAGATGGTATTATACCTTACGTCAGATGGCAGTTCTCTGGTGACACTGGTGCAGCTTAGTCTGTAGACCCGAGATCGTCATAGAGTCTTATGTGATTCCCACTGTGCTTTGATTTCCACCTTACCACGTCTAAGAGGGCGTGCAAAACGGTGGTTTTTGGGTACAGTCCCGAATCACATGGAGGCAATGAGCGATAGGAGGGGTTTCGTCTCTCCCGGTATAGGGAGTTGATGTTGCGCAGTGCTCGATTGGCTATAACAGGAAGTCCTTGGCCAAGGCTGCTTTAGAGATTTACTGGTAAGTGTTACCGGTAGTTTCTTGACCCGTTATGAGCCTCATATCGACACGACTTATCGAGTTATTGGGGTCTGACGTTTACCACCCCTAGATGAGATATGCGACATATCAGACGAACAGACCGGACTGTACGGTAGTGTTACTCGTTGGATTCACAGGAGTGTGAGCGGGCTTTCTCGTTGATCTTCTGATCGCTCAATACCCGGGTGGCCGTTACGTTTAGCAGACCGCTTGCGGCTTGTGGGTGTTTGATATGATCATCTCCTGCTGCCGGCGTATTGACGAGTCTTTAGAGTCCTACACAGGGGTTTCCTGGCTCAAGTGAAACGAAATAGGAGCGCATATGAGATATGTGCGGGACCGAGAATAATACCAGTATGTGATACTGTATTCTATTCTCGCGATTTGTGACATTGATCGGTTATATGCGATATAGCCGGGTTATCGGATCAAGTGTTGATTCGATAAGTTGTTACTATTGATATTAGCCGGTTATATACGATATGACCGAATCGTTAAATCAAGTGTTGATTTAATGATTTAATGTATAATTATATATTTGATATATTACTTTACATTAACTAGTATTGGTTCACTTAATATTGATTTTCTCACTTGAATGTGCACATTGTTTATATGTGATATATGCAAGTGTGCATGTATGTATCATGCTTGATGATACACACAAGATGGGTGTATGAGACTTATACTAAGATTAGGGTTAAGATTAGGGTTATTGGATTATCTTAAGATTTAACAAATGAGTTAAACTTAGTCAAAGTTGTCAAGCTTGAAGAAGCTTGGAGAAACTTTGATAAAGTCCACTCTTTTGTCAATTCTCTTGATATTTCTTTAACCTAACCCTTAAACCTCATACCTTAGTTAATTCTCTATATGAGTTAAGCATGAGGGCTTAACTCAACCATGGGTGAAGTTTCATTTGGATAATGATTCATATGATTCTTTCTTCTTCATCATCTTCATCAAGCTCACAAAATCTTGAGAGCTCTAATGGTGCCATGAGAAAAAAAGTGAGAAATCCAATTCTAAAGTGAACCCACTTCCTATTTCTTCATCCTCTACCACTTGCCATGTAGTATAGGGTGTTCTCTTCACAAAGTTTTTGACCAAGTGAAGGAATAGCTTGAGTTGGAGTCTCCCCGACGTAGATCATCTTCGGCCTCGAAGTTAATGACCTAGCCCGATCATTTCTCCGACGAAACCATCGCAATAGTCCAGGATCCGATGATTACAGCGGAAGTACATCAACACGGAGCTAAAGAAATGGTGGAGCGGATCTACAAAGGTTGTAATCCCTTTTACTTAGCAATAAAGTTGTTTACTTGCTTGCTTTTCGCCTTAACTTCTAGTTAACGATCTAGTTTAGAGTTTCTCGGCACCGGAAAATTTTTGTTTGGCATGGTTGATGCCTTGTGGAACCTCCTTAGTGTGCCTAGGAACCCTACAGGAAGATGACTTCTCAAGGCTCCCCATCACCCGGCCTACGGCGGCTTCCCGAAGAGCAGAAGCCTGCCAGGCGCTCAAAACAGAGTAGCTGAGGCAGAAGAAGCTCAGATATAAAGCCAACAAAAGGGCCAAAGCTCCATCCAAGTTGAATTTTTTGAAGTTCCAAAGCCCAGACTGCTCTACGACCACAGCTGTGTCAGCCGTGAAAACCCGCAATTCTTTCGAAAGTGGGTCCAGAAGAATGTGATGTCTGCCAAGATTAAGAAGGACGCAATTCAAAATGTACTACGGAGAGATGTGTCCATGTTCCAGCCGAAAAGGAGTGACACCCTCTCTTCATAAGTCTACCATGCACTTTGTGCAGCGCGAAAGCAACAGGGAAAATCCAGAAAGAGAGTACAGGTGCCACCCAAGGACCTATCCAGGCCAACCGTCTTCAGTCGCTTGTCCTTTCCTGAAGAGGAAGGGCCACGATGATGGTCCGAGAAATCAGCTGCCAAAGATAAATAGATGGCTGGATATGTGATCCACGTTGTCTATATGGAAAGCACGCACAGCAAGAGAAAAGACGGGGTCACCGCATCCCAAGCCCAATCTGGTTTGAATGTGGCTGCCACTTCCCAAGATCAGCCTCCTTCGAGAGATAATGAAAACCCTTTTGGTGAGGCTGATAAGCAAAAAGATCCTTCAAATAACGAGTATTCGAGCTCGGGGAGCGATGAGGAGCCGATTTTCATCCCCAAGACTGTAGAACAACAACTGCTTCAAGAACTTGAGAAGAAGCTCAAAAGTAAAGACCAGAAGATGGCCAAACTTTACTCCAAAATTGACGACTTGACGAATGTCGTGATGCGGCTCACTGCTCAGGTTGCCCGGGTGCCCTCCAATCAAGCGCAATTCTTTACTCATGAGTCATGTGATAACAACCCGAAGCAGCCAATGTCTGCCCTTTAGGTCCAAGTATGGGCAAGCCATATGAAAACCGGCCGCATTCTGCTTCTGGGGACGCCTTGGCCCTAGATGGCACCATTCCATTAATGCAAGAGCGGATAATGGATTTAGTCACCAACAAAGTCAAAACATTAATAGCCGAAGCCGAAGCGAAAAAAGTTGTCAGCAGTAGTGGAAGACCATATCCTGCTCGGTATGATCTGGTAGAGTTTCCTAGTGGCTATGTCATCCCGAAATTCGGAAGATTCAATGGAACAGGAAATACGAATCAGTATATCACCCATTTTAAAGCCTCATGCGGGAATACTTAAGGTAATGATGTGCTTCTCCTCTGCCAGTTCGTTCATAGCTTAACCGATGTCGCTTTCGACTGGTACGCGAGCATACTAGATGGTTCCGTTACTACTTTCGTCCAAATGGAATCTCTGTTTCGGCAAACATTCATGAGTGTCAACGATAAGATCACCATTGCCGACCTTGTAAGGACCAAGTCAAAGAACAACGAAAGCAACACGGATTTTATAACCCGATGGCGCAATCTTTCCGTCAAATGTGAGCCACCGTTGGAACAAGACCAATCCATCAATCCCGGCACCTGGATGAATCCTTTTCTATGCACCGTGGGTCTCAAGACATTCCAAGAGCTAACCAAGAAAGTTCAAATGTTGGAACGTTGAAAGCAGGAATCTTCCTCGGATTCCCAAAATAACAATAAATCCTGGAGAAACCGAATGGACGATAATCGCAAAGGCGGAAATTCTGACGATACTGAATCTTTTAACATTTTGGCTAACCGAAATAAGCAAAGGATGAGCCGGCCTAATGCTAACCAGCCTCGGAAACCAGTATTGCGAGAGGGAGGAGAATCTCCCCTGAAAGAGAAGTTGGATAAGGTCTATTCCTTTAGAAAGGACAAAGTCCGTAAAATATTCAAAAATACCCTAAGAAACCATCTATAATTGCCAGAATCAAAAAGACCGCAAGATGCGAATATGACCGACGACCCCAAATATTACCCCTATCACAGAGTGATAGGTCTTACCATTGTGAATTACTTTGTATTTAAAAATTGGGTCAAAAAACAATATAGGAGAGATAGAACTGTCTAAAGGTGTGTTAATAAACAGTCAAGTTGCGAACGCCAATTTCATACAAATAAAGACCGATGCCTTTCGGGAATCTGCTGCCCTCAGTCGTCTGCCCTTCTCTGAAAAGGGCAGACCAAGGAAACAAACCAAAATCCCAACGAGTAACATTGCCAATGAAGAAGCAGTAAATGGGTACACAACCCATACGGTCTACATGGTGGAGCCCAGAGGAACAAGTCCTTCTACGCCTTATAACTATGACAATGACGTGGTTATTATAACCCAACACCGGCTCGGTCCAGATGACGAAGAGCCTATTCAGGCCATTAAGCAAAAGGAGCCCGTGGTCCCTACAGAATCGAGCGCAAGCAGTAAGGATAACCCGGTTATCATACCCGGAGACATAAGGCAAGTATTATTCTAATGGCTTCAAAAGCAGCTTTAGGATGGGGATGAGAAGTTGGCCAAAGTCCGTTCCAAAGTCGACGAGCTAGAAAACATCGTGACAGATCTCACAACCAAAGTCGCCCGATTACAATTACTGGGAAATCAAAATTTGGTTCATGAGCCAGGGATTGATATCTGGAAATAGCCAACCAATACTCCCTCCAACCTAAGAGCGGAACACCTTTTCGAAAAATGGCTTCCCTCCAGTCCCTCCGATACGTACACTGAACGGGGTAAGCGGATAGCAGGCGAACCAAAGACCGATTGGCCTTGAGGACCAGCATCATGAAAGGCACCGACTCTAATGGAGAGAAAGAATAAAGTATACTTCTTCAGGAGGGACGAAGTTCGCAAAATATTCAACGACGCCCTGAACAACGGTCTGCAACTGCCTATTCCAAAGAGACCACATGAAATGAACATGACCGACCATCACATATACTGCCCATATCATAGGATGGTAAGTCATACCATCGAAGAATACTATGTTTTCAAACATTGGGTGGAGAACCAATACAGGGTTGGGAAAACCATACCGTCCTCAGATGTACCGGCAAGCCACAAAATTACAGTCATCAACTCAGCTTCACCAAGATCAAAATTCGAGAAGCTCTGATAAGCAAACACAGATGACCTCTACGTCGTTAAACTGGGAATAATTGACCTCTACGTCGTTAAAATGGGAACATTCGACTCCTACGTCGTTAAACTGGGAGTGTAAAAAAATTAAAAAATATTTAAAAAGGGGGAAATGTATAAAAAAAATAAACAAAATGCTGAAATGATGGGGCAACTCGCAATAAAAATCAACGAGTAAAATAAAAATGAAAATAAATCCGAAATGATGGGGGTAACCAAGAATAAATAACCGAAATGATGGGGCAGTCGCGACCTTCGCGATAAGAAAAGCTGAAATGATGGAGCAATCGCGGTAAAAAATGTGTATGTAAATAAATATTTCAAACCCCTCCAAAGGAGAATGATGAATCGCTCCTGAAACCATATTTCAGTGTTAACGATGCAGACGCCAACAAAATTTTAAATCCCCGAATATCCAAATAGTAAATGATGAGTCACTCCTGGTATCATTTTAGTGTTAGCGATGCAGACGCCAACAAAATTCCAAATCCCCTAAATTCTCCCAGGCCTACGGACGGTCTCCAAACTGACCATCGTATACAATCCACGGGTATAAATGACCCTAATCCCAACCAAATTCCACTACACTAGCCCTACGGTCAGTCCCAAAATTGACTACCGTATACAATCCACGGGCATAAACAAGCTAAATCACACCCATGCCTCACCGCAATCACCAGTCCCGCGGCCGGTCTCCGCCCTTGGAATTATGCTCCCTTTGGGAACACCATTCATGTGTCCTCACGATATATGGGGTGAACAAAACTTACGAGATCCTCTCGACTCGTAAAAAAACACTTTCATGGGATCCTTATGACTCATAAGGGAAAACACACTTAGGAGTCCTCACGATTCCTGAGGAGAAAATACACCTATAAGATTCTTTCGACTCGTAGGGAGAAAATACTTTTATGGGACCCTTACAGCTTATAAAATTGAAAAGCCTTAGGTGATAAAGACCTAAACCTGTTTCCTAAGCCATCACTCCTTAACAGGCAAAGGCAAATGATCAATTGCTCCAGACACCTGTGCTCCAGTGTTAGCAACGCTGATGCCAACCCAACCCTAAAATTCTAAACTTTCGATCCAATAGACCCCTAAGTTATTAAACTGGGAACAGATGATCTCTAAGTTATTAAACATGGAACAGATGACCCCTAAGTCGTTAAACTGGGAACGAGAGAAATCCCCTCACGGAAAATGATGATTCACTCCCGGTACCATATTCCAGTGTAGCGATGCTGATGCCAAACCAAAAACAAAATCCTCAAATCCTCTCATGGAAAATGATGATTTGCTCCTGGTACCATATTCCATTGCAGCGATGCTGATGCCAACCCAAATTCCATGTTCTCCATAGCAAATGATGATTCTCTCCCAGTACTATATTCCAGTGTAGCGATGCTGACGCCAAACAAAACCCAAATTCCAAGTCCTAGGCTCAAAAGCCCCGCTGGACGGATAAGAAACTCCTAAATCAAATCAAATCAATAAGTCAACTAACGACCTCCCCGTCATAATCAAGTCAACCAACGACCTTCCCATCATAATCAAGTCAACCAACGACCTCCCCGTCGAAATCAAGCTCCATCTCGGAATTAAGTCAACCCACAACCTCTGCGTCGGAATCATACTTCGTCTCAGAATATGCCCCGCGTCAGAATCATGCTTCACCCGAAGTATATACCTTGCCTATTGGAATTATGCTTCATCTTGGAATCAACCTCTGCGTTGGAATCATCCGTCGTCTCAGAATGTACCCCGTGTCGAAATCATGCTTCGCCTTGGAGTATCGGCCTTCCCTGACAGAATTATGCTTCGGCTTGGAATCAACCTCTACATCGCAACTATGCTTTATTCAGAATGTTTACCTCTGCATCGGAACCATATTTCATCTCAGAATATATGCCCTGCATCAGAATCAAGCTTCGCCTCAGAGTATTTGCCTTCCCTGTCGGAGTTATGCTTCGTCCCGGAATCAAGCACTGCATCGGAACTATATTTCGTTCAGAATGTCCACCTCTGAGTCGGAACCATATTTCATCTCAGAATATATGCCCCGTGTCGGAATCATGCTTCACCTCGGAGTATTTTCCTTCCTTGTCGGAATTATGCTTCGACTCAGAATCAACCTTTACATCGGAATTATGCTTCGTCTCAGAATATATCCGACCCCCAGAATTATGCTCCGCACCTCGGAATAATGCTCCGACTCCCGGAATTATGCTCTTCGCCTCGAAATGATGCTCCGACCCCCGGAATTATGTTCCACATTAAGTCAACCCCCACACGAAAGAAGATCCATCAATTTCACGCACACAACCCATGTATGCAGTGTGCATTCATTGATAGGGGCACTTTGTTGGGGTCAAAATTTACACCCCACGGTCGAGGTCAACAAGTCAATAAGTCAAAATTAAGGCCCGGAAAGTAGGCTCGAGCCTAAGCCCGAATCCAAATCAAGTGGGTCCAAACCCAAACCGAAGTCCAAGCAAGCGGGGCCAAGCCTAGGTCAAGTAGGCCTATGCCCAAGTCAAGCCTGAACATGAAGAAGCCGGCCTTCCCCATGCCAAGAAGAAAATCATGTAATAAATAAATTTGATTTAATTTTCATGCATGAATGTAAAATAAATAGACAAAAAGCTAAATTTTTATAAAGCCCATGGCTCATGTGTGAAAAGAAATAAGCACATTAGGTATGGATGGGTAAAATGCCATTTTGTAAAGCCTAAGCGGCTATGTGTAAACTTGTAAACCTATATAAGGCAATATTATGATGAAATGAAACATAATTTTCATTCCCCTAAAAAACAATAGGGTTTGTTCCTCCATCTTCTCTTTCTCTCCTCTTCATTTCCAATTAAATCAAGAGCTTAGCTTTCTTTTTCTCAAAACTAAATAAAGTTTCACCATAAACCCATTGAAGGAGAGTTCAACTCTCACATCAAATTTATAAAAGGAATATCTTTACTATCTTCTTATTCCTTCTAAAGATCCAACTTGAGAGAGGGAGAAAAAGGAAAACCCACCTCCCAAAACTCCATCAAGAGAAGAAAAGGGATCTCTTTTCATCACCCAAGATCCAAATCTTGGAATCCCGAGAGAAACCAGTTGGGTTTCCTCTCAAAAGATAAAAAGGGAAAATCTTTTGGAGTTTAACTCCATTTAAAATTCTTTGGGAGTTTTAACTCCATTTAAGATTCTTTGGGAGTTTAACTCCAAAATAAAACCTTTGAGAGTTTAACTCCATTTAAAATTCTTTTGGGAGTTCAACTCCAAATCCGGTAGTTCAACTCCAAATCTGGTCCACGCGATCTCGGGCCCGCGCCCGCGTCCGCGCGCACGTGCCACGCGTGTGCATCGCTCCTGGTGCCAGCGTGCCGCGCACGTTGCTCCCGCCTGCTCGTGCATATGCCGCGCACGTGACGCGCACCTGCGCATGCGCGCCTGCTGAACGTGCGCGGTGCAAGCATGCGCAAGTGCACCGTGCACGCTTGCACTTCACTTCCACACCTGTTCACAAAAAAAAGAAAAAGAAAAGAAAATTGTTAATTTGAAATTAAAAAAATCTTTTGTCGCAAATAGAATAAATAAAAAATGAATTGAACACGTTCTTCTGCATTACTTTCAAACACCAACACTGCACATTAAGTTTGCATGACCATTTTTACCCTTCAATCGGATGTTCTCTCACTCTAAAGGCGAGCGAAGTCCTTTCCAACTCCGTCGAATGCTTTCTCATTGAACAAAAAGAATAGCCGGCTAACGGCAGTTTAGTCCGCAGCTACCGGAGATTCGGATCTCCACAATCAATAAACCCTAGCCTACTCTAGGCAGGGGAAATTTATATACGCCTGACAAGCGCCCGTATTTCTATCTCAATAGATTGACAAAAAACACTCTGCACTAACCAATTCCAACAACGACCTCTACGTCAAAAACAATGACACTTCGTGCGAGGTGAAACGTCAAATAAACACTCCGTCTCGGGGAAACGTCAAATAGACACTCCATGCCAGGGATACGTCAACCAGTGACACTCCTTCTCATGGAAACATTAAACAGACACTACGTCTCGAGGACACGTCAACCAGCGACTCTCCGTCTCAGGGAATGTCAAACAGACACTCCATCTCGCGGACATGTCAACCAGTGACACTTCGTCTTGGGGAAACGTCAAACAGACACTCTGTATCGGGGAAACGTCAAACAGACACTCCGTATCGGGGAAACGTCAAACAGACACTCCATCTTGGGGATACGTCAACCAGCGACACTCCGTCCCGGGGAAAGGTCAAACAAATACTATATCTCGAGAAAACATCAAACACTGACACTCCGTCTCGGGGAAACGTCAAAAAGACACTCCGTGCCGGGGATACATCATACACCGACACTCTGTCCCGGGGAGACGTCATATACCGGCACTCCGTCTAGGGGAAACATCAAACGGTGACACTCTGTTTCGAGGAAACGTCAAACAGATACTCTGCCTCAGGGAAATGTCAAACAGAAACTCCGTGTCGGGGATACGTCAACCAGCGACACTCCGTCTCGGGGACACGTCAACCAGCGACACTCTGTCTCGGGGAAACGTCAAACAGACACTTCGTTTCGGGAAAATGTCAAACACCGATACTCCATCTCGGGGAAACGTCAAACAGACACTCCGTGCTGGGAATATGTCATACACCGACACTCTGTCCTGGGGATATGTCATACACCGACACTCCGTCTCGGGGAAACGTCAAACAGTGACACTCTGCCTCGGGGATATGTCGCATACAGACTCTCCGTTTCGGGGAAACGTCAGATAACGACACTCCGTCTCTGGGATACATCACATATGGACACTCCGTCTCAGGGATATGTCAACCAGCAACACTCTATGTCGAGAATACGTCATACACCGACACCCCGTCTCGGGAATACGTCAATCAGCAGACACTCCATCTCGGGGATATGTCAAGCATCGACCGTCCATGTCGTAAAAAAGGCAGTGCCAACCTCCCAAAAACAGGAACCAAATCAAGTCAACCTTCACGCGGAAGAAGATCTATCAATTTCATACACACAACCCATATATGTAGTGTGCATGCATTGATGGGGGGCATTTTGTTGGGGTTAAAATTTACAGCCCATTGACAAAAAGTCAAAGTTAAACCGCGGACAAGTAGGCCCAAATCAAAGCAAATAGAACCTACTGTCGAACCTATGCCGGGCCCACACCCGAACCTATGCCGGGCCCATACCCAAACCCAAGTCCAAGCAGGTTGGCCCAAGCCCAGACCGGCCCCATGCCAAGAAAGTACAACAAATGAATGTAATATTTAAATAAATAAGCAAAAATCCAATTTTTTGTAAAGTCCATGGCTCATGTACAGAAGGAAATAACCACATGAGGTATGGGATGAGCAAAATGCCATTTTGTAAAGCCCAGGGGACTATGTGTAAACTTGTAAGCCTATATAAGGCAATATTATGATGAAATGAAAGAATAATTCATTCCCCTCAAAAGTTTCTAGGGTTTATGTCTTTCATCTCATCCTTCTCAAGTCCTCTTTCTCTTCATTTCCAATTAAATCAAGAGCTTATATCTCTTTTTCTCAAAACTAAAAAAAAAATTCACCATAAACACATTAAAGGAGAGTTCAACTCTCACACCAAATTCAAAAAGAGAAGATTTTTGCTATCTTCTTTTTTTCTCCACAAGATCCAATTTGAGAGAGGGAAAAGAAGGGAAACACACCTCCCAAGACTCTATCAAGAGAAGAAAAATGATCTATTTTCATCACCAAAGATCCAAATTTTGGGGATTCAAGAGAACCCATTTGGGTTTCTTCTCAAAAGAGAAAGGAGGAAATATTTTGGAATTTAACTCCATAATAAAAATTCTTTTTGGATTTTAATTACATAATAAAAATTATTTTAGGAGTTTAATTCCATTTAAAATTCTTTGGGAGTTTAACTCCCTTAAAAACTGTCTGAGGAGTTCAACTCCAAATCCGCTCTACGCGACCGTGGGCCCGCGCACATGCCGTGTGCATGCGTGCCGCGCGCCCGCCTGCACATGGCACCCGCCTGCCCGCGTGCGTGACGTGCGCCTGCCCGCATGCTACATGCGTGACGTGCGCCCGCCCGCTTACGTGCGTGCCTGCGCGTGCCCCACGCGCAGCGCTGCGCGCTTCACTTGCGCTTCTGTTCATAAAAAATTATTTAAAAATTATTTTAAAATGTGTTTCTTTGAAATAAAAAAAATATTTTGTCAGAAATAGGATAAAAACTGAAATGAATACGTCTTTCTGCATTACCTTCAAACACCGACACCTCATATTGAGTTCGCATGACCAGTTTAAAACGTCAATCGGAAGTTCTTTTCCTCCAAAAGCGAAGGGTAATTAACAGCAGCTTTGTAACGCTTTGAAAATCGTTTCGGTGAAATTTCGAAAAAAATCGGTAAAATAACGGGGTTTTCTGTAAAAAGTCAAAATACAAATATCTTATTATAAAAATTAAATATACATATTCTAGCTATATAATTGCTATTATTTGGTGTTTATTGAGCCGCTGGTGAAATTTCAAATTTTCTGAAAAAAATATTATTTTATTATTATTTTAAGCCGTCACTAATACATTTAATTAGGGAAAATTACAAATTGGAATGAGTTGAAACAAATTTTGTGCATCATAAAACATTAAATAAAATTTTATCATGTGGTTTTTGGAACGAAATCATTTGCCAAAACGGTTTAGAAATTATTGAAGAAAAAAGGCTTTTTTTTAGCGTAAATGGATGTTTGGGGTATTATATTTATCATTTTTCATCACCCCACACCCGTACCCACATCCACACACTCCCATTTACTTCTCCCCTTGAAGAATTCAGCAGCCCCCATTTATTTTCCCCACTTGAATTTCAAAGGAAAAAAATGAAAGAAAAGAAAAGAAAATGGAGAAATGAGGTGGACCTTTGACCTTGAATTGACTTTGACTTCTTCCCCCACTTTCTCTACCTCCCTCTCTCTCCTCTCCCACTCCCATTCAGCCGACCCCCCTCCCTCCTACAGCAGCAATAGCCCCCCCCCCCATTTCCCTTCTCTTTTCTCTTCAAACTTCATCAAAAATTGCCTCAAATCCATCAAAAAAAATCCCAAAACCCAAATCCGACTCCTACCCATTTTAGCTTAGCCCGTTTAGTATGGATCCTTGTGAAAAGAGAGCATTTTGGAGGGCCATGGATGCTTGTGGATCTTTAAATGTTTTTGGGTATAATTCTAAAACATTTTTGCTTAATTTGTTACTAATTTCTTAAAGCTAAACTACTTAAGTGTTAATTAGGCTTAAGTTGCAAGTTTTGGAATTCAAGTTATGAATTTGAATGCAAGTTAGGGTTTTATAAAATTGGTGTATGGTTGTGTGTTATATTTAGGCTTTTTTTTCATGTTAATACAAGATTAGTAGCTTGTGCTAATGTTTAGTTTAAAAATTGTGTTAATTTGCTAATTTGCTTACTAGGTTTTTGAAATTGGTTAAATACTTGGGATTAAAAATGTGTTTAGGTTTTTCATGACTTCATTAACTTTATTAAGTGCGGTTTAATGCTTTAGATCATGGAAATCCAACCTAAATTGTAGTTTGTGCATTTTGCTATGAAATTGTTAAAAAGGGTATTTTGTAAACTAGAATATTAGGGTTTTTGGAATTTAATGAGATTAAATTCCGGAAATTATTTCTATGACTTATTTAAGATATTTAATAAGTATATTGGCCGCTACATTCATTTAAACATCATGTTTTGTACAAAAACGGCGAATTGTGCTCGCTAGATTTTCGGAAAAACGACTTTTTAAGTGAAATTGGGGTTTTTGGAAATTGTAAGCTATTTTATATTATAATTAGTGCTTGTAATTGTGCAAATGAGTGTGATTGGATTTTTCTCGATGGTTGACGTTTGTACATCGACGTCGAGGGTTGGTTTGACTATTCTTGCATGCGTAGGCGATAGGTTTGGACCTACGCGTGATACGCGTGCCGATTTGATTTTCGTATGCCGTTTCGATTTCGAATTTAGTTTTAATGCGATACGGTGCGTTATGATATGTAGGTACCCCATGTGGACTTCGAGACGACAAGCAAGCGCGTGGCGACGTCGGCACCGGCTAGCGAGGACCAGGTGAGTAGATTTATATCTACGGGGAGAAGTCGGGTGGATGGCGTATAGCACCCCCGCAGTCCGTGGTGATGTATACGGATGCGTATACACACCAACAATTTATGATATGTTGTTAGGATTTATTATTGATGATTTTAGATGGATATTGGTGTTGGATTGGTGCATGGTTACGAAACCTTAGGTAATGGGTGCACTACACTTGCACATACACACATATACATACTTGCATACATTCCTTATTTCATATGTGCGTGTATGGGAATATATATATTATGTGTTCACATGGGTATGGGACTATGTGTTCATATACTGGATTTGAGGATAGTATTTAGAATTTGAGATGAGTCGATGAGATTGGGCTTGAGGCCAGGAGATCGATGACGTGATTTGGTTCGTATTGAGATACGACATGATGTTTTAGCGGGTCTTCTGACGTAGTAATTCTTACACCCGCATGCATACATAGATGGCATCAATATTGTACTAGACGTAGGACATTATTCCGGATCATGATATTTGATAAAGAAGATACCAAATGAATAGTGTGATTGATGTGACTTTGACCCGTACCCAGACTTGGGATTCCGTACGACGGATTTACGTACGAGCTATATCTTGATGATTGATCCGCACTCTTGACTTGGGATGTCTGATTTTAGATATGGTATCGGATATGATATTATTGAGGCGGGATCACCGACTAATATATATACAGGTATGTATATGTATCGACTCAGATGTTAGGCGGTTTCCTTACCTGTAGTTCAGCTTGTTAGCTTAGCCCTTTAGTTTAGTTTAGTTGTTAGATTAGATTCGATTCTTACCTATTTCAAAAACTAACGAATCGTGGGTATATTAAAAGACAGCCCAAGGGATCCTACGGATATTTCAAAAGACGTATCTTTTCATAAAAACATCGTAGCCCCTATTTTCAAAACCCCATGATTCGTGTTATTTCAAAAGGCACCATTTGTAGGACTTATATTAGATTATTACAGATTAGTTATCGTTGTGTCTAGTATTCAGCTCCCGCATATTATTGCTGTTCGCTCTGCCTCGCATACTTATTTTGCTGCATATTCCATTATTGATATCATGCTGTTAGGACACCAGCACCATTACCGATGATGCGTATGTACCACGTACACCTACTTGCCGGCTCACACATATCTTCATCGGTAATTGCCATGTCACGTACACTTTAGAGAATATATTTGCTTGACTTAGCTTGTTAGTTAGTAGTTTGATATGATATTAGTGTACCTGCCTTACATGCCTAGTTAATTAATCATACATTGCAACTTGGTTATTGATACCATATGCATTCATTATCATTGACATATGCACTTGTGATGATTTCTTGAGATTTATGATATTTCTGGATTTCGGGGAAAGCCGCAAAATTTACAACTTATGATCTTTTAAAATATAAAATGTTGCGGTTTTCTAGTGATGTAAAGTGTCGTCCACCATGAGTTTGCTGTGGTTTTCGAGATCCGTGTCGAGGAGTGGAGGAACCGTCACGGGTACATGGTGGGCCCGGTGCGGTACCCCGGGGCAAGAGGAATGTGGTGTTGACGTTGAGCCCGGCAGGGGGGCACTACCGACCGGTGATATTACCCGACGCGTCGGATATCCGGAGGATACCGTCGTGGTCTTGAGATGGATGGTAGGGGCCGGTCTGGACTGACGGCGCCCTAGATATTGAGATTGAGACATTGATATTTCGAGACAGTGAAATTTATGTTTTGTGTCGATGCTAGACACTGTTGATACTGATTTCATTTATGATACCTCAGTTTAAAAATACGAAGGAAATCTCACTAATTTATGAAAACAGTTTCTTCATTTACATGTATTCTGTTTCATGCATGCATACCTCATTCATATGATATATTGCTACCTGAGGCACTGACACGGGCACATGAGATTACACTCGGGTTAGATATTTACCCTAGCCTTGTTATAGGCTACGAGTTATTCATATTTTTGAGGCTATATTATGATCATTGACCTAGGATTGCGTTATTTATGCGATTTCTGTGCGTAGATGTTTTTCTATTCACGATTTGGCAACTCACCCCCGTTGTGCCCCAGTTTCTTGCAGGTTGGCCGTACAGGTTTCATTACGGCTTTGCGGGCTCAGTTTCATTCGGGTGACTTGCTAGTAGGTGGGTTTTTCTTGTATCGTACCTATCATATTACTTGTATAATATTATTCCGTTGTATCTAGTAAATTCCATCAACCAAACATGTTTTTTTTTTGAGATAGAGATCAGTGTTGTTTATTCTTTCGACCTTAGAGTCGCTCGTTATATTTCTGGTGGTTTTGAGTTTCCTTTTGAGTTTTGATCCTCGCCGTTGGCGTTGTATATTATATTGTTTGTGTGGTTGTGACCGTCGATTAACGAAGAGCTAGCTTCCGCTTGGGGATGCCCTTTTCTTGTTTTCGTATACTATTCATGTTGTATCCCGTTTGGGGGCCAGTATTTACAAAGGAGACTCTGCCGAAATTTTCAGTAAATTTTTGATGTTTTAAAAAACCGCATAATTCGACTTATGCTATTGAAATTGCTTGCTTTAAGTTGGTTTTTCCTGCACTCTACTACTTTTCTTGGTTTGGATTTCTGGGTTTTCGGTTTACTTAGATTACGTACGCCTCGAGACGTTCGTAGTTTAAGTGCCTGTCATGTTCCGTACTTTCGGGTCGTGACAAGCTTAATCTACGGCTGCCGAAAATTTGGATCCCCACAATCAATAAGCCCCTGCCTACCCCAAGCAGGGGGAATCTATACATACCTGGCAAGTGTGCGCATTCTCATCTCAATGGAATGATGAAAAACACTCTGCAAAGGTGTGGTCCCCATATATAGTTTCCAAACATAAAGACATGCATAAAATAACGTAGAAGATCATATTGATCAGATTAAAATAGAAAATACAAGTACAGAGCACATAACCCAGTGGTAGGCAATAGGAGTTTATAGGGGGAGACCCGCGATCGAACCCAGGATCTCCCATTAAGTGCTTCGAAAAAGGGTACACAAGGCCGGCAGGCTTCGTTGCGGTAAAAAAATTAGAAAATATGAAATTACACATGATGCTGCTGATTTACAACTACTAATCCTCGACCAAAGTGTTTATAACTACTTATCCTCGACCAAAGTGTCGATTATTTATTAAAACATTTGAATCAGAGCAAACAAATACATCATTACCTTGCATTAACCGCTTCATCGATCATCAATCGAGACTCAATCTAAAGACCAAACACAAACGTAGGGCTAGACATCTGAGCCGCATGCAAAACGAGCCTCAAACCGAGTCATGGCCTGTCAGCTCGATTCACTTGGTCTGTCTTCGTGAGTTCAGGCGTAAGATTGGGCATCTTAGTCGTCTAACTGATTGCAGGGCTAAACATCTGAGTCAATCGACCGAACGTAGACTGCACATCTAATTCGTTCGACCTAACGAATTCCTACAGAGTGGAGCCGACTACATCATCTTGATCGAGATCTGATCTAAACCTGCCGAGGCATGAACATACGTGTCATACTCTACTTCCCAAATTAAATACACAAAAGTGGAAATATGACGAAGCCCGCGACATATCTATACGAGTAGCATTCCTCCACAATATAGACATACTAAGTGTCTATCACATAGTAGTAAATCGATCAAGAAAATGTTAGGAATATGTATGCCCTAGAGGCCATTATTATATGATATAGTGGATGCTTGGACATATATATACATACATACATATATATAGGACTTTCTTGCTCGACATGATAGTATGCTACCTGGTTGCTCTTTATGTTAACATGTACACTTGTATTATTAAACTATCTCTCTGATACATATTAATAAAGCCCTTAGGATGTTGGCTTGACTACCAGGACTATGATGTAGATCATACTATTGGGGCTTTTGTAGTCCACAAGCACATCCTTTAACAGTTTCAAGTTGAGGGAATATCGAGACAGGGCATCGATATTCCAAAGTAGACTAGTGTGTACGTTTCTTGACCCTGTATGGGGCGATGGTTGATCCCACAGCCATTTGTGTTTGACATCAAAGATTGTACACAGGTGCTCATTAGAGAATGGGTACACCGAACAGGACTCGCCAAGAACTCCTAGATGGTACTATACCTATCGTCAGATGGAAGTTCTCTAGTGACACTTGTACAGGTTAGTCTGTAGACCCGAGATTGTCATAGTGTCTTGTGTGGTTCCCACTGTTCTTTGATTTTCTCCCTACCACGACTCAAAGGAATCGTGCAAACAGGTGGATTTTGGTACAGTCCCGAGTCATATGGAGGCAGTGAGCGATAAGAGGGGTTTCGTCTCTCCCAGTATTGGGAGTTGATGTTGCTCTATGCTCGATTGGCTATAATAGCAAGTCCCTGGCCAGGGCTGATGAAATTTACTGGTAAGTGTTATCAGTAGTTTCTCGAACGGTTATAGGCCACACATCGGCATGACTTATCAAGTTACTGGGGTCTGATGATTCTACCCCTAGACTCGATATGCGACATATCAGACGAAAAGACCGGACTGTACGGTAAGTGTTTCTTATAGGCTTCATGGGAGTTTGGACAAGTTTGCTTGTTGATCTTATATTCGCTCAATACCTGGGTAGCTATTACGTCTAGCTAATACCGCTGACAGTTTATGGGTATCTGATATGATCATTACCTACTGCTGGCGTATTGAAGAGTGTTTAGAGTCCCACACAGAGGTTTCCTAGCTCAAGAAAAATGAAATAGGGCACATATGATGATATGTGCGGGAGCTTGATTAAATACGAGTATGTGATACCATATTCTAATCTCGCAATATTTGATATCGGTTAGGTTATATGTGATATAACCAGATTATTGAATCAAGTATTGATTCAATGATTTCTTATATGTATATATGTATATATATATATGATATTGGCCGGTTATATATGATATGACCGGATTATTGAATCAAGTGTTGATTTAATATCTAATATTGAATGTTGTCGGTTATATGTGATATAACCGGGTTATTGAATCAAGCGTTGATTTGATAATATGATATACATATAAATGATAGTCGGTTATATATAATATAACCGGATTATTGAATCAAGTGTTGATTTAATAATTTGATATATATTAATATATTTGATATATACATATATATTAACTAATATAGCTCACTAATGATTTTCTTCTCTTCTCTTTATATATATATATATATATATATATATATAATTATTGTGTATCATAGTTGATGATACATAGAACATAGGTGTATGAGACTCACACCTTGACCTAAAGATAATTGGGATGAATTAATTTTAAAGGAAAATGAAATTGAGTGGAATTATGAGTCATGGCTTGGATGCTTGGAGAAGCATTGAGAAGCCATGACCCATCCTCTCCTTTTGTTTACTCTTAGATATTTATTCATCTCACCCTTATCTCTAGCTCATGGTTCATTCTCTCATTGATAATTCACAACAATTCACTCACACACCCAAGTTCATCTTCGTCCTCAAGAACTCTCTAGGTTTTTTCTTGAGTTGGAAAAGGAAAGAGAAATAGATTTCTAAAGTGAGCAAAATTCCTACTTCATCAATCTACACTAATCTAGCATAATAGTTTAGGTTGTTTACTTCACTAATACTTTGATTGGTGAAGAGTGGGCTTGAGTTAGAGAGACTTCAAGGTGGATCATCTTCGGCTTCGAAGACAACATAGAAAGCTCGATCCTTTCTTCAAGTGGAGCCAAGAAGAGTTCTAGGGACTACTACTTGAAGCTTAAGAAGTTAAGGACTTGGTCTACAAAGGTTGTAAACCCTCTTCACTTAACTATAGAACTTGCTTTTTTACTTCAAACCCTAATTCTCTAGTTCGATTCTAGATTAGTATAGCTTAGCACTCTAGATTTTTGAAAATTGCATACTTGATGCTCGTTGAAACCTAGTGGTGGTGCTAAGACAAACTTTCATGGTATCAGAGCTAAGCTAGAGACTTAGGCGAAGTCTAAACGACGTTAAAGTGTTCGATTGAAGTTTAGAAACCCATATTTTGCAAACTTTCTGTTCATTTTTCAAAAGTTAAAATTTTTCAGATTAAAAATTCTCAGAAAATCATGCAAGTTATTTTATAGAGCTCCATGAATTACGAGGCCCTATCTCCACCAAGTCACCGCGGAACCGCCACCTAACCCATGGTTTGGCCGCGGTTCCGCCGCAATCTTGAGGAGTTGAGGGCTCATATTTCTTCTGCTGCTCCATTTTGTCATTATGGGGTATTTTTAGTGAGGCTCGCGTTATTGAGGTCTCTGTGATTTACTAGTGTTTGAAATATCGATCGAAATGCTTAGCATCGTCTAGATAGTTTTGATATGTGATACAATTTTTGGAATCTACATTGATTAGTTTTGTGAAAACTAGTTAGCGTATTGTAAATCTAGCATTTTAGTCTTATTTGATGGATTGCCACGGAGTTTCGATTCGGATCAAAAATCCGTCGTAATCTCGTATCGTACGCGAACACTCGCCGGGAGACACTACTAGATAGCCACGCCCCATATCCCCGACCAAGTGACTATAGGAGAACCCTGTGGCCAAAAGCATCCACTTGGGTGCTCGCGGCTGCGGTGTTCCGTCTAAGTGCACTTCGTTGACGGCATCGGGGGTACGACTATCTACTAAAGTTCTTGATGAGCATTCGATCTTCGAATCGGGAATCTTGTTGAATTGCCCGACTTGTTTTTGAAAAGTGTTTTCAATTCGAGACTTAAATGCAAGGTTTATAGGGTTAGGCATGAAATCCGGAATTTGTGATATTCCAAGTTTATGATGTCTAAGGTTGATGCGGATTCTAATTATTGTAGTTTTTATTTCTTTTCCGCTACCGTAAGTGTAATATGTGGCAGTATCCTAGATCTCGTTGCTATACGTCAACGACATTCGGGATACGCATATTTTCTTATGTTGACGACTTGTAATGTTATTGTGTTGCTTCTGATATGTTATATTGGATCGTCGTGATTGAATAGCCGGGGGTTTTGCGTGAGATGAGATTTTTTCTATTTTCATTCATGTAAATATTGTATGTAATATTCTTTTATTGGGACACATTCGGATTGAGGATGTTGTCTCCATTGATGTATATTATTTATTTTTCCGCATTAGGATAGACCCAAGACGAGGATCACAAGTAACTGGGTTCTAGAGTCTAGTAGGAGGCCATCTCGAGGAGTCGAGACCGGGTCGCCTAACTATAGAATTGGCAAGGTCACTTGCCGCTCTCGTAGGGGTCTAGGGATGTGGGTTTAGCTATTCATCACGACCGTGGAATCCGTGATTTGCATTAATGGCTTAATCTAAAACACGGACCTCCTAGTATATCATATATTTCATATGTTTGCTTCTGCTGCTTAAGTTCTATGATATGATCATATAACTGCGTGAGATGAATGCTACTAATATATATGATATACTAGTAGACACTATATATGTTTTGCATCTGCGCTAGTCCTGACCCCGCTCTGCCGTAAGTTACCTTACGGTGAAAACCCGGCTCCCTGTGAAGAATGCGGATGGCATATATGTGTGTTTTATTTTCGTTTCTTCTGTGATATTTAGGAAACATAAATGATGGGATGCCATTAATAAGATTAATGAAAAGAAAAGAAAGCTAAAGATGTTATAGAATCAAATTTTTCAAAAAGGTAGCTCTAGTTATTGCTTTGCATAGAGGTGTTCCTTTATGAATATCCAGCACCTCCTTCGATGAGGAAAGAGCCTAGATCCCTTCACCAGGAATGACCTCTTTAGCAAAAATAGCATATGCTACAACCCACTCGGTTTATTTTGAAAACTATGCGATTTTAAAACGGATCTTAAACCACTCATTTTCAAATCACCTGATTCTACAACGATATCAAGTTCATTACGTTAAAGGTTTTCTTCAAAACTAGTCGTAGCCCTCCATCATTTCAGATAAGTGTTATTCAGTATTCGTACTGCATTTGTTGGCCTCTGTCAAGGCGTAGTGTGCGGTAGCTGATTAGTGCTTATCTGCAGCATATGATGCGATTGGATTAGGGTAGTCGTATGACCTTGTTGGCCTCCGTCAAGGGTCTTGCTGGTGAGTTTAATTAAATCGAGAAATGACGGGTTGAACTTGACTAGCGGCCTATGGTTTGTTGGCATCCGTCAAGGTCATAGGTCGTTAAGGGTAAAAACAGATATCGGGAATTTTAAGTGTTGAAATTTGCAATGAGATTGCATACCTTCTATATAATAGTTGGATCTCGATACCCACTGCGAGTAAGAGTTACTCCTGGGAGGGTTTTCCACTTTACAATTAGCTAATCCAGCAGGTGTCTAAGAAAGGTGTTAACGGGGTTATACCCCTGCGGAAACAAGGTTATTTAATTAGTTCCATGAGAAAGCATGGGGAGACTCCCTCGAAGTACTAATACCTGTCTGGCTGACCGATTGGCGAACTTGTAGGGTGTAATTAATCCCGGCTAATCATACCTTTTAGGGTTTGAATGATGATTTGATAAAAACAGTGGGAGTCATCCTGATTAGATAAGATAATAAGCAATCTAATCTTGCAAGAGCACACGCTAAAATGTTTTCTTCTCTCTCTCCAGGTACCAACCATGACACGCCTTAATCAAGATAATAATATGGATGTATTGACCGAACCCACTTATTATAATGGGCTGGAGAACCTTGGTTCCGCTGTATCTTATGACTGTCATAAGTCTGGGTAAGGAATAGGGGAATACCAGGATTCCCACACAACCCGAACGAAGAAAGAGCATTCTGACGCATCTTCTTCGGGCGTGTTCGTTATTGAAAACCATTTCTCAATTTGCTCTACATCCTGAGTATTAGATACCGGATCAGGATCCCATATTTGTAATATGTTACAAGGGTTAAGAAGAAATAGAGAACCGGGAAAGAGTGATAAATCCCTCAGAGTAGGGAACGGAGCAATTGTTGCTACCGAAGCTGTCGGCGAATATCACCTTGTATTGCCAAATGGTAATACATTGATTTTGAACGACTGTTATTTCATACCGTCGATGATGTGCAATATCATATACGTTTCTTTATTAGATAAAGAAGGATATAATTTTGCATTAGAGAAAAATGTTATGAACATTTTCCTAAATCAAGTGTTGATTGGGTTTGGTACGTTGTGTAATGGTATTTACATTCTAAATCAAAACACAGTTCTAAATATACAGAACACACCCAAGAGGAAAAGTTTAGAAATGAACGAAGCCTTCTTGTGGAATTGTAGACTTGGTCATATCAATGCGACCAGACTAGCTAAGTTGCATAAAGATGGATATTTGAAACCATTCAAATTTACATCTTATGAAACTTGCGAGTCATGTCTCAAAGGCAAAATGACCAAAACTCCGTTTACGGGACACGGAGAAAGAGCTACTAAACACTTGGGACTGATACATAATGATGTATGCGTTCCTATGTCTACACATGCCAGGAATGGTTCGCCGTACTTTATTACATTCACCGATGATCTCTCAAGATTCGGATATGTGTTCTTATTGAAACACAAATCTGAAGCTTTTGAGAAATTCAAGAAATATAAGTGCGAAGTAGAGAACCAGACGGGTAAAAGTATTAAAATCCTTCTATCTGATCAAGGAGGAGAATACTTAAGCACGGAATTCCGAGATTATCTAAAAGAGAATGGGATTCTCTCTCATCTTACTCCTCCATATACACCACAGCATAATGGAGTATCGGAGTGGAGGAATCGCACCCTATTAGATATAGTGCGCTCTATGATGAGTATTGTTGAGTTGCCTATTTTCTTTTGGAGTTATGCACTTGACACAGATGCATGCCTATTGAATAGGGTTCCAACCAAATCAGTGCCTACCACTCCATATGTGATATGGGAGGGAAAGAGACCATGTCTTAATTTCATTAAGATATGGGGTTTTCCGGCTTATGTTAAAATGCAAAATCCGGACAAGCTCGAGGCAAGGTCTGTTCTGTGTAAGTTTGTTGGATATCCCAAACATTCGCGAGGGTATATATTCTACCATACCGAGGAACAAAAGGTGTTTGTTTCTCGGAATGCCACCTTTTTAGAAAAGGAATTTCTTGTGAAGAAATTAGTGGTAATCCGGTAAAACTGGAAGAAGTTCCAGCTACAAAAACTACAACTAATGATTTGGTAGAACCGGAGGATTCGATAGTCCTCGACGAATCTCAGCCACTCCGCTGATCTAGTAGGGTTTCTCATCCACCTGAAAGATACTACGGTTTTCTCATAGACGGTGGGAGTGAGGATTGCATCATGGAAGATGATGACCCAACTAGTATCGAGCAGGCCATCACATGTAGGGACTCTGTGAAATGACTGGATGCTATGCGATCTGAGATGGAATCCATGTACACCAACAAAGTTTAGACTTTGGAAGTTGCTCCTGAAGGGGTAAAACACATTGGGAGCAAGTGGATCTTTAAGAAGAAAATTGGTGTAGATGGAAAGGTTGAGACCTTCAAAGCTAGACTTGTAGCAAAAGGTTTTTGTCAACGACCATGTGTCGATTATGATGAAACGTTTTCTCCTGTGGCTATGCTTAAGTCCATCAGGATCCTACTTGTCATTGCTGCATACCATGACTACGAAATCTGGCAGATGGACGTCAAGACTGCTTTTCTAAATGGTGATTTAGAAGAGAGCGTTTACATGACATAGTCATAGGGCTTCGTAGACAGTGGGAGCAGCGGAAATGTGTGCAAGCTGTTTAAATCAATCTACGGATTAAAACAGGCATCGCGGAGCTGGAACATCTGTTTTGATATAGCAGTCAAAGAGTTTGAGTTCATCAAAAACGTAAATGAACCGTGTGTATACAAAAAGGTTATAAAGAGTAAGGTTGTCTTCCTCGTATTGTACGTGGATGACATACTCTTAATAGGAAATGATGTTCCTATACTGCACTCGGCCAAACTCTTCCTATCACAAAAGTTCTCCATGAAAGATCTAGGTGATGCCTCCTACATCCTGGGGATTAAGATCTATAGAGATAGATCTAAACGGATATTGAGATTGTCCCAATCCAGGTACATTGACACCGTACTAAAGAGGTTTAGTATGGAAGATTCTAAGCGTGGTAATTTACCCGCTTGTTCAGAAATCACTCTTTCCAAAGAGATGTCTCCCAAGGCTGGTTTGGAGAGGGCTCGCATGCAAGTGATACCCTATGCTTCTGCAGTTGGGTCTATCATGTACGCGATGTTATGTACCAGACCGGATGTAGCTTACGCACTGGGAGTGGTAAGTAGGGGAGAAGCGCTGGACAGCTATGAAGAACATTCTTAAGTACTTGAGAAGGACTAAAGAAATGTTCTTGGTGTATGGTAACGGAGAACTCCAAGTGGAGTCCTTTACCGATTCGAGCTTCCAGAGTGATAAGGACGACAGCAAGTCGGTCTCGGGTTTTGTATTCACCCTCAATGGAGGGGCAGTATGTTGGAAGAGTTCCAAGCAAGATACCGTAGCAGACTCGACGATGGAGGCTGAATACATCGCTGCCAACGATTCTGCCAAAGAGGCTGTCTGGATGGAAAAGTTCATTGCTGAACTTGGTGTGATTCTATCCATTGTGCAGCCAATACCCTTGTATTGTGATAAACAATAGAGTTGTGGTTTTAGCCAAGGAACCCCGATCCTATCAGTGATCTAGACATATTCTGAGGCTGTATCACCTTATCTGAGAGATAGTTGATCGCCGGGAGATCGACGTCAGGAGAGTTGACACGAAGGACAACACAGCGAATCCACTCACGAAGGCCCTCTCCCAGACGCAGTTTGAGAGACTTTTTGGGATGTTGGGTATGCGATACTACAACAAATGTCCTTAGTGCAAGTGGGAGATTGTTAGGAATATGTATGCTCTAGAGGCCATTATTGTATGATATAGTGGATGCTTGGACATATATAGAGAGATGACTTTCTTGCTCAACATGATAGTATGCTATTTGGTTGCTCTTTATCTTAACATGTACACTTGTATTATCATACTGTCTCTCTGATACATGTTGATAAAGCCCTTAGGATGTTGGTTTGACTACCAGGACTATGATGCAGTTCATACTAGTGGGGCTTGTGTAGTCCACAAGCATATCCATTAACAGTTCCTAGTCGAGAGAATATCGAGACAGGGCATCGATATTCCAGAGTAAACTAGTGTGTACGTTTCTTGACCCTGTATAGGGCGATGGTTGATCCCACAGCCATTGGTGTTTGAGATCAAAGATTATACATAGGTGCTCATTAGAGAATGGGTACACCGAACAGGACATGCCGAGAACTCCCAGATGGTACTATACCTATCATCAGATAGCAGTTCTCTGGTGACACTTGTACAGCTTAGTATGTAGACCCGAGATCGTCATAGTGTCTTGTGTAGTTCCCACTGTGCTTTGATTTCCTCCCTACCACGGCTCAAAGGAGTCGTGCAAACAGGTGGATTTTGGATACTGTCCCGAGTCACATGGAGGCAGTGAGCGATAGGAGGGGTTTTGTCTCTCCCAGTATTGGGAGTTGATGTTGCGCTATGCTCGATTGGCTATAACAGCAAGTCCCTGGCCAGGACTGATGAGATTTACTGGTAAGTGTTATCAGTAGTTTCTCGAACGGTTATAGACCACACATCGGTATGACTTATCAAGTTACTGGGGTCTGACGATTCCACCCCTAGACTCAATATGCGACATATCAGAAGAAGAGACCAGATTGTACGGTAAGTGTTGCTTATAGGCTTCACGGGAGTTTGGACAAGTTTGCTTGTTTATCTTCTATTTGCTCAATACCTGGGTAGCTGTTACGTCCAGCTAGTACCGCTGACAGCTTATGAGTATTCGATATGATCATTACCTACTGCTGGCGTATTGACGAGTCTTTAGAATCCCACACAGAGGTTTTCTAGCTCAAGCAAAACGAAGTAGGGCGCATATGATGATGTGTGCGGGAGCTTGATTAAATATGAGTATGTGATACCATATTCTAATCTCGTGATATTTGATATCGGTTAAGTTATATGTGATATAACCAGATCATTGAATCAAGTATTGATTCAATGATTTCTTATATGTATATATATTTGATATTGGCCGGTTATATATGATATGACTGGATTATTGAATCAAATGTTGATTTAATATCTAATATTGAATGTTGTCGGTTATATGTGATATAACCGGGTTATTGAATCAAGTGTTGATTTGATAATATGATATACATATAAATGATATTAGTCGGATATATATGATATAACCGGATTATTGAATCAAGTGTTGATTTAATAATTTGATATATATTAATATATTTGATATATACATATATATTAACTAATATAGCTCACTAATGATTTTCTTCTCTTCTCTTTATATATATATATATATATATATATATATATATATATATATATATATATATATATATATATATAATGATTATGTATCATGGTTGATGATACATAGAACATGGGTGTATGAGACTCACACAATGACCTAAAGATAATTAGGATGAATTAATTTTAAAGGAAAATGAAATTGAGTGGAATTATGAGTCATGGCTTGGATGCTTGAAGAAGCATTGAGAAGCCATGACTCATCCTCTCTTTTTGTTTTAGTCTTAGATATTTATTCATCTCACCCTTATCTCTAGCTCATGGTTCATTCTCTCATTGATAATTCACAACAATTCACTCACACGCCCAAGTTCATCTTCTTCTTCAAGAGCTCTTTAGGTTTTTTCTTGAGTTGGCAAAGGAAAGAGAAATAGATTTCTAAAGTGAGCAAAATTCATACTTCATCAACCAATACTAACCTAGCCTATTAGTTTAGGTTGTTTGCTTCACTAATACTTTGATTAGTGAAGAGTGGGCTTGAGTTAGATGTTAGATATGTATGCCCTAGAGGCCTGCATTGTATAGGATGTTAGGCATGTATATGTACAGAAACAGTCTTTGGTCGAAATGATAGTATGCTATCTGGTTTATCTTCATCTTAACGTATGATGTGTTGTTTTTCATATCTTATATACATGTTGATGAAGCCCTTAGGATTATGCTTGACTACCAGGATTATGATGTAGATCATACTAGTGGGGCCTAGGCAGTCTAAAAGCATATCCTTTAATAGTTCCAAGTCGAGGGTATATCGAGACAGGGCATCGATATTACCAGAGTAGACTAGTGTGTACGTTTCTTGACCCTGGGGGCGATGGTTGATCCCACAACCATTGGTGTTTGACATCAAAGATTGTACACGGGTGCTCATTGGAGAATGGGTACACTGAACAGGACTCGCCGAGAACTCCTAGATTGTATATATACCTATTGTCAGATAGCAGTTTTCTGGTGACACTTGTACAGGTTAGTCTGTAGACCCGAGATCATCATAGTGTCTTGTGTGATTCCCACTGTGCTTTGATTTCCTCCCTACCACGGCTCTACTGAGTCGTGCAAACAGGTGGATTTTGGGTACAGTCCTGAGTCACATGGAGGGGTTGAGCGATAGGAGGGGTTTTGTCTCTCCCGGTATAGGGAGTTGATGTCGCGCTATGCTTGATCAGCCATAACAGCAAATCCCTGGCCAGGGTTGTTGAGATTTACTGATAAGAATTATCAGTTGTTTCTCGAACCGTTATGAGCCATAAATCAGCATGACTTATAAAGTTAATAGGGTCTGATAATTACCACCTCTAGACTTCATATGCGACGTATCAGACAAAGAGACCAGACTGTACGGTAAGTGTTGCTTACAGGCTCGTTAGGGTTGGGATGAGTTTGCTCGTCGGCCACCTTTTCGTCATGTACCTGGATAGCCGTTACGCACAGCTAGTGCCGCTGAAGTGCTTTTGGTTAAACCCACTGCCAGCATACTGTCGAGTCTTTAGAGTCCCACACAGAGGGTTCCCTGGTTCAGGAAAAAGATGTAGAGGCGGTAAGTTGTTACGGCAGGGTTTCGATCATGTTCGTGTACTCGCTACAGGAATGATGATCGGAAGGATAATACTGATAGGCTTTGGTTTAAGCCAGATACCGGTATTATATTATTGGATTATTTGTATTCGTATTTTTTGGAATACGAATACGGGTATACTTATACGGTATACGGTGAGGGGGTATTCTTGTAATTGTATAAGAGCACCTTCTAGAAGGAGACACCTCATAATAGGATTTTTATTTTGTGAAAATAAAAATATGAGGTGGAATTTGGAGAATTGTCAAAGCATGGATGAAAGAATGGCTAATTGTATTTTTTTATTCATTTGGGATTACTATTGAAGTATGGTGCATTATTTTGGAGATAAAATAATACACACTTCAATTATTTCCTATGAGCCATATCATTTTTTCCATGGTTGAATTTTTCATTCATCACATTCATCTTCTCTCTCCAAGTTATCTTCTTCTTCAACCTCTAAAGCTTTACCCTTCACATGAGTTTTGAATCAAAAGTTTAAGAGATAAAATAATCCACTAGTTCATTTCTACATCATCTAAGTAGTCATTTTTAACACACTTGACTTCTTAGTTAACACTTGTGAAGAGTTTGAAGCATGTTCCAAAGCTCTCGGGTGGATCATCTACGTCTTAAAGGTGGCAGTAGATCGAGGTCGTTGCAACCATCCAAGGAGCCTAGCAGTCGCATCCGAACGAAGACCCGAAGGACCGATTCACTAGGTATAACCCCTATCATAGTAGATAACAACCGTAGATAGGGTTTCTAGTTATGGTTTAGTACAAGATCTAGGGTTTAGAGTGGGTGTTGCATACAAGAAAAATTTTGTTTGCCACTTCCGCCTCCTCACAAGTGTTGTGATGGTGTGCAATATTCACTAACATTAGAGAGACTTCAAGGTGGACCATGTTCGGCTTCGAAGACAACATAGCAAGCTCGATCCTTTCTTCAAGTGGAGCCAAGATGTAACACCTTAGGATAAGGGTTAGTGAATAATTATAATTAAATAATGATTTTTAATAAAAAGTTTACCAAATTGTGTTTTAAATATTTTTCCTAATTTAATAAATATTTTTCCAAAATTTTCCTAGGCTTGCACACACATGTGCATGTAAACTAGGGTTTTTAAATGAGGTAAATACCATAATTATTAACCATGGTGGGTTAATTATAGGATTAAGTCTTATGGATTCTTAATTGGGTTTTTATTAGCTAATTAAAAAGTTGCTTTAATTTGAATTTTAGATTAAGTGTTGACTTGTGTGAGAGAGAGAGAGTGCATCATGGCTTTAGGCCATGCTTGCATTAAATGAGGTGAGAGAGAGAGGGGTGACTTTTGTGTGAATGATTGTGGTGGCTCTCAACTCTTTTTGGTTTTCTCTCAAGCTCTCACACTCTCTCACACACACACACTCACCTCAGCAGAACCCCCAGCTCCTGAAGAAAACCCCAGCAGCAGCAGCATGAGAACAGCAGCAGCAGCAAGAGGCAGCATCAGCAGCAGGGAACAGTAGCAGCAGCAACAGGGAACAGCAAGCACAGCAGCAGCAACCACAGCCTCTTCCCTTCACTTCTTCTTCTTCCTGCAGCTCCCTAGGGTCGAGAGTGAGGTATACTTCCTATCTTGCTTCCCTAGTTGCCTAGTTAGTGTAGTTTTGCATCGGTTAAAGGATTTTAGTGCGTTTTAGTGTGTTATGGGGTGTTTAGTGAGAACTTTGTGCTAATGAGGTGTAGATTGGTTTCAGTAGGATGCTTGAGGTTTGTTGAGACCATGTTAACCTAGTCCAACCCCTATTACACTAAAATACCACCAGTCTTCCTATTTGATGCAAAATGTCGTATTTGTGCAAAAGTGAACTTTTCTGGAACTGCTATTGACCCGGTGAGTTCAGAGTGATTTTGAGAATACTGTGGTATAGTGGTAGTGTGCTGATACTCCAGGTGAAACCCGACCCCCTACCTGCTACAGTTGGCCGCCGAAATCCTCATTCTGGCCGCAATTTGCGGCCAGATGGGTGGGGTTTTGGGTATTTTTGGGTTCTGTGGGTGTCTTCTAGTGTGTAGGGTCCTTTGATATATATATATTTGGGAGTTTGGTTCTGTAGAAAAATCTGGGACCAAATACCTGTTTTGTCGTTTTCTAAACCTTCGCGACACGCGTGATACGTGAGTAGGTTTGGGTTTCTGCGTATCGCGGCGCGTCGGGGTAGTTTCGTGGCGCGTGATCACACGTTTTAGCGTATCGCGCACACGCGCGATTGGTTTGCGACACGGGTTTCTTGTTGGATTATAATGTCGCGTTTTTGTGAATTAAGCTTATGTGTGGCATATGTTATGTGATTTTAGGTTCGCAAGCCAGTGAAACGGACGCTGCAAAGAAGGGCAAGCAAGTGGTTGGATACACTTAGCGCGAGGCTTGGTGAGTAGATTTCACATCTACGGGGATATCACCCGCATGGCGTTATGCGTCAGGGCTGATAGGACTTTATTATTATGTGTTGCATGCATCCCATAGACTGTCATCGCATATTGCATTCCCTGCTGTGTTGATATATATATATATATATATATATATATATATATATATATATATATATTGCTTAGAACTGATAGAACACCGCACTATTACTAACGGTTTATGTTGCACGGCACTATTTACATGCTACACACACACCGTTAGTAATTGCCATGCCACACTCACTGTAGAACTGCCATGATTATACTGTTGTATTATTGTTGTAGTTCATCTTACATGTGATTGATTATGATTCCCTGGAAATTTGGGAGCCGCATGACATCTTTAAAAACGGAAACTATTTTAAAAAGCGGCTTTCCCTTATATACCTGCCATGGATTGATTACATTGTACCTCATTGGATTGACTTATTAGTGATGGATTTTCATGTGATTTCTGGTTTTGAGGACCGTGGAAGTATTTAAGAAAAAAATGCATTATTTTGAAAACCCGGTACCTCGTGATATGATATTTTGGTGTGTCCACCACGCGTTTTCTCGGTGCTGAGACGTGTGCTTGAAACCCGATTCGAGGAGTGGATGTTCCGTTTGCGGGTTCGTGGTGGGCCCGGTATGGTTCCCCTCGGCGAGATGATCGATGGATTTTACCGATTGAGCCTGGAGGCGGGCGAGTACCTACCGGTGATTGGTTGGACCTGGCAGTTGTCCGGAGGATACTAACCAGAGTCGAGTGATGGATGCGGGATGATCCGTACTGCCGGGGCCGAGGGCCGATACCGCAGGCGGACCCCGTGGGGCCGGTCCGGACTGACGGCGCCCGATGTTCAAGGATTTACGTGTCGATGTTGGACACGGGTATTTTATGATATTTTGGGTGCCGATGTTGGGCACTCGTGATTCCTCCGAGATATACAGGATTTGAGGGCCGATGGGTGTGCCGGCGCCTGAGTATATGTGGGATTTGGGTGCAGTTTGAGGCACCGATCATTGTTTTCCATGTTGACATGGTCCATGTAGATATTATTTATCCCATACTCAGTATTGATTACTATACATCTCATCCTGTGGCATTTACCTGTTAGAGTACATGCATTACTATTGTATCCACTGTTGACATGCATTGATATCATCTGCTGGCATTAGTAGAGCCACGCTATATGTGCATGCTTGCGATCACCTTTATATGTTATCTCTATTCACGAGTTGGCAACTCACCCCCGTTGTGTCACAGTGTTTGCAGGTTGCCCTGGGGAGTAGTCACGGCTGGCTGTTACCGCATCTTTTGGTACAGATACCCTTTTGAGCAGAGTTAGCCTTTGCTGATAGGTGGGTTTTGTACGGTATCTGTTATCTTTCAGTTGTATATTGATGTATCTAGTACTCTCCATCTACCTTCTGTATTGACTTAGAGACAGTTGTGAGGACGATATGTATGATTTTATATTCTGGTGTCGAGCTCGCATGTGAGCCGACGTTACTTTATGCAGTCTCATCTTTCATGATTTTGTCCTTGTTTTACTGTGTATTCTTCGCTACGGCGTCGTATATCATACTGTGATGCTTTATTCATGTCACTTGTTATTTCTGCTACACCTTGCTTTTACCCGACTTTCGGGGCTAATGTTTTAAAAGGGAAATGTTACCAAAATTACAAACTTATAACCTTTGAGCTTAAAAGGATTTCTACTAAATAAATGGAAGTTTTTCGGACATGTACGATGTTTTTACAAAATGTTTTAAAATCACTCTATATTTATTGGTTTTGATTTCTGGGTTCGGCTTACTTAGCCGCGTTGCGCCTGTAGACGTTGCGTGGTTAAGTGCCGGTCACGAGTCGAATTCTCAGGTCGTGACACAAGAAGAGTTCTAGCGACTACTACTTGGAGCTTAAAAAGTGAAGGACTTAGTCTACAAAGGTTGTAAACTCTCTTCACTTAACTATAGAACTTGCTTTCTTGCTTCAAACCCTAATTTTCTATTTCGATTCTAGATTAGTATAGCTTAGCAATCTAGATTTTTGAAAATTGCATACTTGATGCTCCTTGAAAGCTAGTGGTGGTGCTAAGACAAACTTTAAGAAAATACTGATATCTCAAACCAACAACCAACAACCAACACACACACACACAGACACACACACACACACACACACGATAAGGTCACAAATAATATAAGTCTTACAACCGTGTGTAGACACCTCAAAGAAACAGCGATCTGCAAATTTACTCTTTTATTCCTGCATTTTTGCACCATAACCTTGCATCCTCATCTCGCCAGTGCATCTGCATCATATTATTCACCTCATTTCTGCATAAAAATAAATGTTTGGTATACATAGATGCAACTTAAATCCATGGTTCAAGATTCATTCAAAGGACCGAAATACTTTTTTTGATACGCTCAAAAATCCATATCTTATAATCCTTTGAGCCAAATAGTATCAAACTTTCCAGATCATCTTAGTATATTTATGAGGACATACCATAAAAATTTCAACTAAAATCAACAATATTTAACCGATGAGCCAAAGCCCTTGTATTATTTTATCATTAAAACAATATAGAGGGCCCACAAGGGTAAAATTGTCAATTTTTCTTAATGGATCCTCATAACTTGCTTGGATGACCATGTAGGGTTCCCCTCGACGGCAGCAAGGTTTCGGGAGGTATCGTCCATGCCATTTTAAAAAAATTGCCGTTAAAATGAACTCTAAACTAGAATCGTTAACTAGAAATTAATACGGAAACTAATGTAAACTATTTTACATCTAAGTGAAATCGAAATACAACCTTTGTAGATCGGTCCTTCACTTCATAAGCTCCTTGTAGTAGTCCCTACGCTGCGATCATCAAACTCCCGGACTCTTAGACGGCTCCATGAGAAGAGGGCAACGGTTTTGCTTGAATTCTTCGAGGCCGAAGATGATCTACGTCGAGGGAATACGAACTCAAGCTACCGCTTCACCAAAGTGAAGCAAACACCCTATACTAAAGTGCTAATCTAGTAGAGGATGGAGAAATAGGAAGTGGGCTCTCTTTAGTTTTATTTTTCTCGCAATATTTCTCTCTCTTTATCAAACCCTAGCAAGCTTTTGAAGGAGGAAAAAGATGAGCTCAAGAAAAATGAGAAATGAAATCTAATCAAGAGAAAGAGTGAACCATGGGTGAGTTTGTATCATATACTAACTCATGTAGAGACACAACCATGGCTAATTATAGTGGTTAGGTTAATAAATATCCTAAGTAAAACAAAATGGGTGGACTTTGTCAAAGCACTCACAAGCTTTCTACAAGCTTCATGTATACAACAATTATCCACTAATTTTAGATTTACTTTGAATATTAAAACCCCACCACTTTAATTAGTATGGTGTATGTCTCATACACCCATGTAGTGTGTATCAACAACCATGATACAAAACTAAAAACACAATTTAATATATATCACATATATATTAAAGTTGTGCACATGTGAGAAAAACAAATGCTTAAGTGAACCAATGTTAGTTAATGTAAATTAGTATATCACATATACATTTATACACTAAATTATTAAATCAACATTTGACTTAACAATCCGGATATATCACATATAACCGACTAACATCCAATGTATAGTTTTATCAAATCAACCCTTGATTCGATGAGCCGGCTATATCACATATAACCGACCGATATTAAAAAAGTCGCGAGAATAAAATACGGTATCACATACACGCATATTCTCGGTCCCGCACATATCACATATGTGCTCCTATTTCATTTTTCCTGAGCCAGTAAAACCTCTATGTAGGACTCTAAAGACTCGTCAATACGCCGGCGGTAGGTGATGATCACATCAAGCACCCACAAGCCGTCAGCGGTACTAGCTGGACGAAACGGCTACCCGGGTATTGAGCGATCAGAAGATCAGCAAGCAAGCCTGCTCCAACTCCTGCAAAAGCCTGACGGTGACACTACCGTACAGTCCGGTCTCCTCGTCTGATATGTCGCATATCAATTCTAGGGGTGGTAAACGTCAGACCCTAATAACCGATAAGGCATGCCGATATGAGGCCCATAACGGGTCGAAAAACTACTGATAACACTTACCAGTAAATCTCTAAACCAGCCCTGGCCAGGGGCTTCCCTGTTATGGCCAATCGAGCACAGCGCAACATCAACCCCTAATATCGGGAGAGACGAAACCCCTCCTATCGCTCATTGCCTCCATGTGACTCGGGACTGTACCCAAAAACCACCGTTTTGCATGGCCTCTTGGACGTGGTAAGGTGGAAATCAAAGCAAAGTGGGAATCACACAAGACTCTATGAAGATCTCGGGTCTACAGACTAACCTGTACCAGTGTCACCAGAGAACTGCCATCTGACGTGAGGTATAATACCATCTAGGAGTTCTCGGCGAGTCCGTCCAGTGTACCCAGTCTCCACTGAGCACCCTTATATCATCTCTGATGTCAAACACCAATGGATATGGGATCATCCATCGCCCATCTATATGGGTCGAGAAGCTATACGCTGGTCTACTCTGGTATATCGATGTCCCGTCTCGATACACCCATGACTAGGGACCTTGAAGGATGTACTTATGGACTACCGTGTCCCCACTAGTATGATCCGCGTCATAATCCAGGTAGTCAAGTACACATCCTAAGGGCTTTACCAACATGTAATAGAGAGACAATCAGTGTACACGTTAAGGTAAAGAGTAACCAGATAGCATACTATCATGTCGAGCAAGAAAGTCCTCCCTATATATGTCCAAGCATCCACTACAATATACATCTCATGTATAGTAATGGCCTCTAGGACATACATATAACTAACAATCTCCCACTTGCACTAGGGCCATCTGATAATAATGGTTGTAGTATCTCATACTCAACCATCCCATAAAAGTCTCTCTCTGGGAAAAGGCTTTTGTGAATGGATCCACCGTGTTGTCCTCTGAGTCTACTCTCCTAACCTCGATCCCCTGGAGATCAACCATCTCCATGATCAGGTGATACTGCCTTAGAATATGTCTGGATCACTGATGGGATAGGCGTTCCTAGGCATAAGCCACAACCCCATTGTCACGCAATGGTAGGAACGAAGTTCATCTCATGAACTAATATACACCCAGACTGCCTCTTTGGTAGCATCTTTGGTAGCGATGTATCCAGCCTTTATCGTCTAGTATGCCACGGTATCTAGCTTGGAACACTTCCAACATACCGTCCCTCCACTGAGGGTAAAGACAATGCCTGTGACTGACATTCAGTCGATCTTATCACCCTGGAAGCTATCCGGTGATTCTCCCCAGGATCGATTGATACCATCTCACTACACCAAGTGAGAATCCTAACATCCACATAGATCTATCTCATAGATTCAAAACCCTAGATTTAGGAAGTATCACATTGATCCTGTATGGAGAATCATTGTGATAAGAGGAGATTGACCGAGTGTAGCACAGGAAACTCCTTTCCCATCAAGAGTATGCCATCCACGTACAATACGGGAATCGCCACCATACTCCCTACTACCCTTTTTGTATATACAAGGTTCATCTACCATTTTGATGAAGTCAAACTCTTTGACTACCACATCAAAACAGATGTTCCAACTCCACGATGCCTGCTTTAACCTGTAAAGCAACTTGCATACTTTTCCGCTGCTCCCACTGTTTACGAAGCCCCCTAGCTGTGTACTTATAGACGCTCCCTTCTAAATCACTATTTAGAACAGCAGTCATGACACCCAACCGCCAGATATTGTAGTCATGGTATGTAGCAGTGGCAAGTAGGGTCTGGATGGACTTAAGCATAGGTACTTAGAAAAGGTTTCATCATAAGCCACACCTGGTCGATGATGCAAACCTTTAACAAGTCTAGCTTTGAAAGTCTCAACTTTTCCATGTATACAAAGTAATCTTCTGAAGATATACTTGCTTCTAATGGGGATTTAACCTTTTAGATATAGCAACCAAAGCCCATACTTCGTTGGCATACATAGATTCCATCTCGGATCGCATAGCATCCAGCCATTCTCACAGAGTCCTCACTCCTGATGGCCTGCTCGAAACTAGTTGGGTCATCATCTCATGATGCAATCCTCGCTCCCACTATCATAGAGAAACCAAAGTATCTCTCAGGTGGGTGAGGAACCCTACCAGATCGGCGGAGAGGCTGAGGTTCGTTGGGAGCTATTGAATCCTCCGGTTCTACCAAATCATCAGTTGTAGTTTGTATAGATGGAACTCTTTCCAGTTCTACCTCATGACCACTAATTTGTTTCTAAAATAAATTCCTTTTCCTAAAAAGGTGGCATGCCGAGAAACAAAACATATTTTGTTCCTCGGTGCGGTAGAAGGTTTTCCCTTGCGAATGCTTAGGATATCCAACAAACTTCTATAGAACTGACCTTGTCTCGAGCTTGTCCGGATTTTGCTTTTAGACATAGGCCGGACAACCCCAAATCTTAACTTGCTTAAGAGATGGGCTCTTCCCATACCATATCGCGTATGGAGTGGTAGGCACCTGATTTGGTTGGAACGCCATTCAATAGGTATGCAACTTCTCAAGTGCATAACTCCCTAAAAGGAAATAGGCTACTCAGTAGTACTCATCATAGAGCGCACCTTATCTAATAGGGTATGATTGCTCTACCTCGATACACCATTGTGTTGTGGTGTATACGGAGGAGTAATGCTGAGAGAGAATCTCATTCTCCTTTAGAATAGTCCAAGAACTCCGTGCTCAAGTATTCTCCTCCCTGATCTCATCAAAGGACATAATACTTATACCCGTTTTGGTTCTCTACTTCTAACTTATATTCATTGAATATCTCAAAAGGTTTAGACTTGTGTTTCAACAGAAACATATGTCCGAATCTTGAGAGATCATCAGTGAATGTAATGAAGTATAAAGAACCAGACCTGGCATGTGTAGACTGGGGACCTACATACATCTTCATGTATCAATCCTAAGAGCTCACCAACTCTTTCTCTGTTTCCATTAAACGGAGCTATGGTCATCTTATCTTTGTAACATGACTAGCAAGTTTCACAAGATGTAAATTCAAACTGATTTAAATATGCATCTTTATGTAACTTCAGCTAGTCGGGTCGCATTGATATGACCTAGTCTATAATGCCTCAAGAAGGATTCGTTCATTTCTGAACTCTTCCTCTTGTGTGTGTTCTGTATGTTAAGAACTGTGGTTTGATTTAGAACGTATATGCTTTTAGATAACGTGCCTGAAACGATCAACTCTTGATATAGGAAATGTTCAAAACATTATCCAACAATACAAAATTATATCCTTCTTTACTAAATAAAGAGACTGATATGATGTTGTATATCAGGTTCGGTATCTAATAACATTCATTCAGAATCAATGTATTTGGTAATACAGGGTGATAACTGCCAACATCTTGGCTGCAACAATTGCACCGTTTTCAACTCTTGAAACATTATCACCCGTTCTCAGTTCTATACCTATCGTAGCCCATGTAACATATTACATATGTGGGATCCTGACCCAGTAACTAATACCCAGGACGTAGAGGATACTGAGAAACAGTTCTTGGTAATAAATACACCCGAAGAAAATGCATCAGTATGCACTTTCTTCGTTTGGGCGGCACGGGAATCCTGGTAATCCCCTATTTCCTGCTCGGTCTTATAACAATTATAAGTTGGAGCAGGACCAACGTTCCCCAGCACAGTATAACAAGCGGGTTCGGTCAATACATCCATATTATTATCTTGATTAAGGCATGACATGGTCGCTACCTGGAGAGAGAGAGAGAAGAAAAACACTCTGCGTGCGCTCTTGCAAGATTAGATTGGTTATTATTTTATCTAATCAGGATGGCTCCCACTGTTTTTATCAAATCTTCCTTCAAACCCTAAAAGGAAAGACTGGCCGGGATTAATTACACCCTACAAGTTCGCCAATCTTTCAGCCAGGCCAGTGCCGGTACTTTGAGGGAGGTTCCCCGTGCTTTCGCACGGACCTAATTAAAATAAACCTCATTTTCCCAGGGGCGTAACCCCATTGACACCTTTCTAGACACCTACTTGATCGGCTAATTTACTGTGTAAAACTCTTCCAGGAGTAACAATTACTCGCAGTGGGTATCGGGATCTAACTATCTCATAGAAGGTATGCAATCTCATTGCAAATCAACACTTGAAACTCCCGATAATTTTTCCCCTAACGTCCTATGACCTTGACAAAGGACAACAAACCATAGGATGCTAGTCAAGTTCAACTCGTCATTTCTTGATTGAATTAAACCCACCCGCACGACCCTTGACAAAGGCCAACAAGGTCGCACGACTACCCTAACCCAATCTGCATCATATGCATAAACAGATAAGCACTAGTCAGCTACCGCACACTACGCCTTGACAAAGGCCAACAAACGCAGCACGAATACTAACTACTACTTATCTGAAATGACGGAGGGCTACGACAGGTTTTTCTGAAAACCTATTGCATAATGAACTTGATATCGTTGTAGAATCAAATGATTTTAAAATGGAGTGTTTTTTAGGCTTTTGCTAGTTTCGCTAAAGAGGTCACTCCCGGTGAAGGGATCTCGGCTCTTTCCTCGTCGAATAAAGTGCAGGATATATCACATATATCACTATGCAAAGCAAAAACTATAAAAGCAATCAAAAGACAAACCGAGGGTTGTAGCTTCTGCCAGTTATTGCTAAATGGGTCACTCCCAGTGAAGGGATCTCGGCCCTTGATCAGTCGAAAATATTGCATTTTTAACACATCAATTTCCCTATTCTTTGCAATCATCTAAAGGTGTTTGGTATAAATATGGCACATATTAGCAATTTGTCTGTAAAATATCAAATAACATGTGTTATACATTATAACCGGCATTTTGAGGGAAATTGTGTGTTTGTTATTGCACGCATGATCTTTGTATATCGCAACACTTGTCTCGAGATTTTGTGCAAGAAATTCCAGGAAAAAGAGCCGGAAGTGCTAAAAGTGCTGATAAAAATACACCAAGTCCAAGACTTGTGATCTGGCAGTAAACAAGAAAGATTTATAAAATTCCAGAGATCAGAAAAGTACCATGAGGCCAACACAATTCAGCACAAGAAAATTCATGCACCAAGCTCCTCAAACGGCCGCGGATCCGCGACCGAGTCGGCCGATCCGCCGCGGATCCGCGGCCAATCCGACTCGTTGGCGGCAGCATTCTTCCCGAGGCTTCTCTTCTCAACTATAAAACTTATTCAAAGTCCCTAGAAATCTCCAGAAGCTTCCCTCTAACAGCCAAGCTTCTCATGCAAGCCTTATAACAACCAAGCTTCTCTTGTAAGCTAAATAACTAACTCAATCTAGAAGTTTCTTCTCAACTACCAAGCTTATAAGGGAAGCTAAACCTGGCTTAGCTTCTAAAGGAAGCTAAACCTAGCTTCTAGGGGAAGCTAAAAGGAAATCTATAAAAAAGGACATAGTGCCTCATTACAAAGGTTGTTCGGTAGTTGATTAGTTGTAGCAAAATCCAAATCAAAATCCACACAAATTGAGTGACACAATTTGATCCAAATCAAGATTCATCGAGTACCGATTCAAGCAAGCATTCCACGAGCCTTTTGAAGCAACGTCGATCTTCATCCGAACAAGTGATCCACGACGATCCACGACTCAAGAAGACGATGCGAAGCTAGTTCGATGATTTAGCTCCTCCTCAATTCTTGTAGTCTTTGAGTCTATTGTAACGAAACATCGAATAATAAAAGGTGAAAATTCTTGATCTTGCTTTTCTTTACATTTGAGCATTATGATGAGTTACCAATTCTTGATTGTTTTCTTTTTCATGATGTTTGAGTGAAAACTCCGCTTGTGGAGGAATCGAGAAAATAGATAGATAATGATGACTAAATTCTTGAACGATTCTTAAGTCTTATGAGTTTTGTAAACATTAGAAAATTAAATCAACGACGACCTAGTTTTGAGCGAGATGCTTTCTTGAATGTTCTCGCTCTAAATTAGAGATCAATGATCGATGATTGAATTTCCTAGAGGCTAGAATTTGAATGCTAATCAACGAAAGGACAAGAGATGATAATGAAGAAACCCTTGTTTCTTCAATAGATCCCTAAATCTCGTTGATTGTCATCGATCTAGCAAAAAATCTTCAATAGATAAGAATTTTTAATCATAAGTATTCACCATCACTATCGATTGGATCGATTCCTACAAGCCTCTTTACAAATCTTGATAATTCATTCGATTTGGACATCTCGTGATCTTTAGTATTTCTTGATTTTAGATCAGTTCTTTATGATTCTTGAAACTAAACTTCACAACTTTTGAATCATTTTCCTTCATTCTTTTAATTTTCAACTCAACTAAAACAAGATCGATCAAATCACACTTTCTCAGTGGACGATCTGTTCTCATTGACGAAACTACAATAGACACCGTCAATTGATTGCGGTATAAATTTCTTTGGTTGTGAAATCTTCTAAACATGACACGGAAACGATCAATCAAATGGCGCCGTTACCGGGGATAGTGTGCTAATTTGTTCGTTTTTGTAATTTGAGTTGAAAATTTTATTATTCCATCAGTTTTTCAGATCAAAATTCGCACAAGAGCTTAACGATTTGTTGTGATTTGTTGCAAGGAAATCTGGAATCTGTGGAGCGAGAGGAAAAAATTTCCGAGCATCTCAGAGAATTCAATGAGTGAACAGGAGCAGTTCCTGAGATTTTTGTGCAGAGATCCCTTCTTCAGACCGCGCTTCCGAGGCAAAGTGTTGCATATCGCGGCGGTTCCGCGGCGCGATTAGGGCTTCAGTGCACCAAACTTCTCAGGTTTATTTATGTCTTTCTTATCTCCTCCCTGCTCTGTCCATTAACCAATTTCTGCAGGTTTCTTTGCAAAAATTTGCAGCGCCGCAAAAAGAAAATTTTTGCGTGTTTGATCTTGGTTGTTTGCATTTTAATACGGAAATTAAGGGGAAAAGACCAAATTCAAATTAGGTGGGGAGTCCATTACCCTTCCTAAGCCCCAAAAATCACAAAACTTGCATCCGCATCACCCTCATTAACTAAAAAATATCTAGACATGACTCTACGGACTGTCGCGCTCACTTAGGACAGAAGGAGGTCGTGGGTAATCTTTTGCTTATCCGCGTTTCTTTTGTGGTGTCTAAGACAAGTGTTTCTAAGGCAAGTGGTTACTTAATTAAGCCCACTACTTACGTAGTAGAGAACCTCCCACTTACCTGGCACTTACCTGGCCACAGGAGGGGCAAAGAGGCAGTAGAGGATTTATCTTGCGACTTGTCTTCTGAAAGTCTAGGAGCGGTCTAGTGACTTGACCTAGGTGACCACTAGAATTAGGGTTGCTTGTGCATTGTTTGTGATTTGATTTTTCAAAAATCCGTATCTTTTTCAAAACAAACACCCAACTCATCTTTTCCTTAATTATCACTTAACGCTGCCACTTGTGCTAAACCATTTAGTGCATGCTCGGCTGGACACGGGATTCTAGTGCTTGTCTTGTCCGCGTTCCCCCTATCGACTCCGAAGTCGGTATTTCTACGTCTACTTTTTCTTTATCCGCCACCATACCCACTTCGATGGACAATTCTCCATCGAACTTCTTTAACACTACTCTGCCACCGTCCGCAGGTGCAAAGAATCCACCCCGCATCTCTCTCCAAGAGAGATGCGATCCTATGCGAGGTCCTCTTTCGACCTGTCTCACCATTCCACCAGCCAATGGGGACAACTTTGAAATAAAACCACAATACATCAATCTTCTATCCAAATATCACGGTCTCGAGTCTGAAGACGTATATGTCTTTATTACCAAATTTGAAAATGTATGCGCTATGATGGGTACTTCACAGCTTTCTGTGGATGTTATGCGCTTACGTCTTCTCCCATTTACCTTGTGCGATATAGCTGAGAAGTGGCTTTATAACACAGCTGCACATTCTATTTCAAACTGGGATGAATTCGTCGTAGCTTTCCTAAAGAAATTCTACCCCAATCATAAAACAGCTCGAGTCCGTAGCGAAATAAATCAATTTACCCAGTTTCCAAATAAACCATTCTCGAAGTGTTTTGAACACTTCAAGTATCTGTTAGTTCAATGTCCACATCATGAAATTCCTAGATGGGATCTGTGCAGAATCATATATGAGGGCATTAATCCTACAACAAAACAGAACCTTGAATCCATGTGTCAAGGCACCTTCATAACTAAAGATGATGAGGAAGCCTGGAGATTCTTAGAAGATTTCGCTGAAAAATCTTTACAGTGGGAGAGTGTAAACCAGTCATCGTCTAGGGGTGGCATTCACCAAATTGATGTTTCCATAGGAGTTAGAGCTGAAATGGCAGCAATGCAAAAGAAACTCGAAGCTATGGAACATAAATTTTTAGCAGCCTCCCTAAATCAGATGTCACTCCCCAAAACTGTCTGTGGATACTGTTCTGATCCATCTCATCTTACGGAAGAATGTCCTTTAAATTCTCCGTTTCAAGGTCAAGAGCATACCAATGCTGCTTTCCAACAAAGACCTAGAAACGATCCGTATTCTTCCACTTATAATCAGGGTTGGAGGAATTACCCTAACTTTGCTTGGAACCAACAACAAACTCAAAACACGGTTCCAAATCAAAATAATATCCAAAGGGGTCCTCCTCCACAACATCAGCCATTTCAACTGACTCAGCACCCCTATCAATCACAAAACTTTCAAAATCCAGTCAACACACCTGCACCGTATAATCCTTTGTGGTTGACCGGTACTGATATTTCTTCTTCACTCGAATGAACTTTTGAAATGTACATGAAACAAATGTCAGCTGAATTTAGGTCTTCCCTCGATAAATTCCAGAAAAACTCTGACCTCCATGCCGAGAGTTTAAAATCGATGGAAGCTCCAATTGCTCAATTAAAAGCCGAAATGAGTTCAAGAGAGAAAGGGAAATTTCCGTCTCAACCCTTACCGAATGCTGGGCATTACAATGTGAATGCTGTCACAACGTTGAGATCAGGAAGAGTGATGAATAATCACGTTGGGGAAGAGATTGATGATAATGAAAAATCTATCAATAATACCCCGGCTGACACTTTTCCTTCCACATCCACTTCTACTTCTAATCCTACTTTATCTACCCCACCATTTTCTTGCGAGCCTATTCTCCGTTTTCCTCAAGGCTCGACACCTCAGCAAACCTCTTCTAGTCCACCAAAGACGATCCCCACTCCTATTTTGGGATCACTTCCACACACATCACCTTCTCCAATGTTGGACCCGCCTCTTATTGCTAAAGCTCCTTATCCGAATCGGTTAAGGGGAAACCAATCGAGTCCACATATGGAGAAGATTATGGAAATGTTTAAACAGGTTAACATCAACATCCCTCTCCTAAATGCTATCCAACAAGTCCCCGCTTATGCAAAAATTCTCAAAGACTTGTGCACTAGGAAGAGGAAGACTCAAGTGCCCAAAAAGGCCTTCATGACTAATAATGTTAGCACTGCTTTTACCCCCACAGTTACCAAAGAAACGTAAGGACCCAGGATGTCCTACAATCTTGATTTCTATTGGGGGTAAAAACATTAACCGTGCTTTACTTGACCTTGGCGCAAGTGTTAACCTGCTTCCATATTATGTTTATGAGCAGTTAAGGATTGGAGAGTTAAAACCAGCTCATTGCACTCTCCAAATGGCAGACCGTTCAATCACCAAACCTAGGGGTGAACTGGAGGATGTGTTGATTAAAGTCGGGGAATTCATATTCCCTGTGGACTTTATTGTTCTCGATACACAACCTGTAGCAAACCCACAGAACCAAATTCCGGTGATTTTGGGTCGACCATTCCTTGCCACTTCCAATGCTGTCATTAACTGTCGAAATGGTTCAATGAACCTATCTTTTGGAAAAATGACAATTGAACTGAACATTTATAAAATTGGAAGTCAGCCATCTGAACCCTCTGCTCACATACTTGATGTTTGTTCTGACCACGAGATTGCTCCCGAAAGTTGCGAAGTTAATGAACTTTGCTTTGAAGATCTCGACGACACTAGCACATCAATGTTTGATCTGTCACATCTTAGTGAGGACAAATTTTCCATGCTTGAGTCTGAAACTATTGACTCATCACCTTCCGAGTCTGTATCATATACAGGCTACGAGCTTCTTTGTGACTCTGAATATCATTCGATGATCCCACCTTCTATAATTTCTCCGCCAGCATTAGATCTCAAACTTTTACCTTCTCATCTTAAATATGCATATTTAGGTGAGAATGAGTCTTTACCTGTGATCATATCCGTCTCTCTAGCCTCAGAGCAAGAGAATGCGCTTTTGACAGTATTGAGATCTAATAGGCAGGCGTTTGGTTGGACTATGGCTGACATCAAAGGGATTAGTCCCTTGATTGTAGAACATCATATACATCTGATAGATGAAGCCAAGCCAACCCAAGAACCACAGAGACGGTTAAACCCCGTAATGAAGGATGCAGTGAAGAAAGAAATCGTCAAATGCCTTGACAATGGTATCATTTACCCAATCTACGATAGCCAATGGGTGAGTCCAATTCATGTAGTCCCTAAGAAATCTGGCATCACGGTCATAACAAATGAGGCTAATGAGTTAATCCAGACACGCGCTCAAACTGGGTGGTGTGTATGTATTGATTATAGAAAACTCAATGCCGCAACGAGAAAAGACCACTTTCATCTACCTTTCATTGACCAGATGCTGGAACGCTTAGCTGGACGGGAATATTACTGCTTCATGGACGGATACTCTGGCTATAACCAGGTCCCTATTGCCAAAAAGGATCAAGACAAAACCACATTTACTTGTCCTTTTGGTACTTTTGCTTATAGACGCATGCCCTTTGGGTTATGCAATGCTCCCACTACATTTCAGCGGTGTATGATGGGGATATTCTCGGACATGGTCGAGAATTTTCTGGAGATTTTCATGGATGATTTCTCGATATTCGGAGATTCTTTTGCTGACTGCCTATCTCATCTTGACGCGGTTCTTACTCGTTGTAAAGAGAAGAACTTAACCTTGAATTAGGAAAAATGTCATTTCATGATCCAAAAGGGAATCGTGCTTAGACATGTGATTTCACGGAAAGGCATTGAGGTTGACAAAGCCAAAATAGATGTCATTCAAAACCTTCCTCATCCCAAACGCGTCAAGGATATACGATCTTTTCTTGGCCATGCAGGCTTTTACAGGAGATTCATTAAGGATTTTAGCAAAATTGCTAGACCTTTAACTCTTCTCTTGGCCAAGGACACAACCTTTCACTTTGACTCAGATTGTGAGGCAGCATTCGACTCACTCAAACACTCTCTCACTACAGCCCCCGTTCTATCATCTCCAGATTGGAACCACCCTTTTGAGCTTATGTGTGATGCATCAGATTTTGCAGTTGGTGCGGTCTTAGGACAGCACATTGAAAAGATGCCACACGTGATCTATTATAGAAGTAAGACCCTGAACGATGCTCAAATTAATTATACAACCACCGAGAAAGAACTTTTGGCAGTTGTATTCGTATTAGAAAAATTCAGGCCTTACTTAATTGGCTCACCAATTGTTGTGCACACTGACCACTCCGCCTTGAAACATCTTTTGGCGAAAAAGGATGCTAAAGGTAGGCTAATACGTTAGATCCTTCTATTACAAGAATTTGATCTTGTTATTAAAGATAAGAAAGGATGTGAAAACATTGTAGCCGACCATCTGTCGCGCATCTCTTCTTCACCTGTGACCCTGCCGATCAATGATTCTTTTCCAGACGAACACTCTTGAATTCATCATTAGGGACACACCCGCGAATGGTCAAAACAGAACAAACATCGATTTCTATCCCAAGTAAAACATTTTTACTGGGATGAACCATATCTGTTTAAATATTGTCCTGACCAGATCATTCACAGGTGTGTCTCTAATGATGAATTCAAGAGTGTTCTATCTTTTTGTCATGATCGGGCATGTGGGGGTCATTTTGGTCCTCGAAAGACGGTGGAGAAGATTTTGCAATGCAGTTTCTGTTGGCCGACGTTGTTCAAAGATGCATTTGATCATTGCAAAACCTGTACACAGTGTCAACACATGGATAGGATTTCCCGGAGAAATGAGATGCCACAGCAACCCATCTTAGTGGTTGAAATTTTTGACGTTTGGGGTATTAACTTTATGGGTCCTTTTCCCAACTTCTTTGGGAATTTGTACATATTGCTTGTGGTTGATTGCGTCTCGAAATGGGTTGAGGCTATTCCTTGTCGCACTAATGACAAAAAGGTTGTCATTAGGTTCCTTAAAGAAAATATCTTTTCGCGATTTGGACACCCACGCGCTATCATTAGCGATAACGGGACATATTTCTGCAATCGGTCTTTCGAGACTTTGATGCGGAAATATGCAATCAACCATAAACTTTCCACACCCTATCATCCCCAAACGAGAGGGCAAGCTGAGGTTTCAAACAGACAAATCAAACAAATTTTGGAGAAGACTGTTGCTAAAAATCGAAAAGATTGGTCAACCAAATTGACGGATGCTCTTTGGGCATTCCGTACTGCATATAAAACCGATCTAGGTATGTATCCTTACAGACTAGTGTTTGGAAAGGCTTGTCACCTTCCGGTCGAGATTGAGCACAAAGCAATATGGGCCATTAGAGAACTTAACTTTGACTTAAATCAACCCTGCAACTTTCGGAAGCTGCAATTAAACGAGCTAAGCGAACTCCGTGATGAAGCTTATGATAATGTTGTAATTGTAAAAAACCGGACTAAAGTATTTCACGATAAAAACATTTTGAGAAAAAATTTTACACCTGCTCAACAAGTCCTTCTTTATGATTCACGACTCCATCTTCATGCGGGTAAGCTACGATCTCGGTGGAAAGGATCTTTTGTTGTGCGGTATGTATACCCGCGCGGGGCAGTTGAGGCTGAAAATATTGAAAACGATACAATTTTCAAAGTAAATGAACATAGATTAAAACCGTATTTTTCCACTGACCCCTCGGAGGAGCTCCTGTTTTTACAGAAGCAGCTTTATAATGACTGATTTTCCTCAACCTCACCTCCATGACTTGGTAATTTTGTCGCATCTTTAGAATGGAGGTGAGTCAACTTGTACATACATTTTATAAAAAAAATAAAAAAATATATGAACAAAACAATAAAAAAATTTGTATAAAGAATAAGTTTGGGGGAGGATTTTTCATGATCATATTTATTGCCCCCATTAATAAATTTCCACCCAGACTTACAGGTTTTTGTGATCCAGCGGTTAGCAGCAGTGAGGACACTGTTGAAAACAAGTTTGGGGGAGGTTTGTGCTTATTTTCGCATCATTTTGCATCATACGTTGCATAAGCACAAAGCATATAAAACATATAAAATTTTAAAAAAAATCAAAAGATAAAAATATTTAATATTTAATTAGATAATAAAAGATTAGATAGTGAAAAATTACATCCAAAAGATTGGAAAAATTTAAGAAACCAAGAAGGTTAGAAGTTTTCTTAAACAAAACTAGTAATAAGTAGTTATGAGCCGTTGTCCAAAGGATTAGTAAGATGAAGGAAGTCACTAATCTAAGGATAAAAATAAGTCTGAAAAATAGTTCCTATTCTGGAACCCAAACATTTGAATGTTGATACCCTATTATACGTACTTACACACGTCTTGAAACTCGGGATAGTAGAGGATACCTTGAAATGCTCTTGTCTAAAAGCCAAAGTATGAAGGAAATAATAAATGAATAAAATATAAAAATGGTGAAGAAAAAATGAACACTGGTTTTGTTATCACCAAGGCACCAATAAAAAAATATAGCGAGGATGCTTCATCACCTAGTGTCTTAGACCAACTGGTCTGGGAGTCACTGATAAGCCTTGGGTGGTGCAAGACGAGGAAAATACTAATACGCCTAATAAGCAAGCACATGAGTAATCGGTCGGTTAGTACCTTAAGAAGTATTAACGGTCGCATGAAAAATGTGTGAGCAATCTCATTTAAATATTCATAAATTAAAAAGTACTGAGGCAGATGGACAAGAGTATGATAGCTTGAATTGAATTCTCTGAGTGTAGGGATGTCTATTACACACACGTAGGGGTATATGATCGGTGTTTGGAAGAAAGGTAGGAATGAAGAATAAAGGCGATGTTTTATTGAGAGATGATGTGATTTCTAACATTTTTTCATGACTATTAAGATAAGGCTCATGACAACCAAAAAGCTAGTGTAGTTGGAAACTCTAATTTTCAAAGCTTTTCTTTTACAATTCTTATCTTTATATGTAACTTTCATGGTCTTCCTTTTATTATGGGATTTTGTGGGTGCAATCCGCTGAAACCCCTCAGGAGACAACACTCCACCTACTAGGGACACCTAGAGGTTTAAAGGTTTGTTGCACGTGCTCAGTTCAATCGTGTTGCCTACGAAAGTGTGCTAGTTAGTTTTTCGTTTTCTTTATTTTCTCCTTCTCTTTCTAATAAAACAAATTTGCTCGAGACGACCAAAATTAAATTTGGGGGAATTTGATCGGTCGAAAATATTGCATTTTTAACACATCAATTTCCCTATTCTTTGCAATCATCTAAAGGTGTTTGGTATAAATATGGCACATATTAGCAATTTGTCTGTAAAATATCAAATAACATGTGTTATACATTATAACCGGCATTTTGAGGGAAATTGTGTGTTTATTATTGCACGCATGATCTTTGTATATCATAACACTTGTCTCGAGATTTTGTGCAGGAAATTCCAGGAAAAAGAGCCGGAAGTGCTAAAAGTGCTGATAAAAATACACCAAGTCCAAGACTTGTGATCTGGCAATAAACAAGAAAGATTTATAAAATTCCAGAGATCAGAAAAGTACCATGAGGCCAACACAATTCAGCACAAGAAAATTCATGCACCAAGCTCCTCAAACGGCCGCGAATCCACGGCCGAGTCGGCCGATCCGCCGCGGATCCGCGGCCGATCCGACTCGTTGGCGGCAGCATTCTTCCCGAGCCTTCTCTTCTCAACTATAAAACTTATTCAAAGTCCTTAGAAATCTCCATAAGCTTCCCTCTAACAGCCAAGCTTCTCATGCAAGCCTCATAACAACCAAGCTTCTCTTGTAAGCTAAATAACTAACTCAATCTAGAAGTTTCTTCTCAACTACCAAGCTTCCAAGGGAAGCTAAACCTAGCTTAGCTTCTAAAGGAAGCTAAACCTAGTTTCTAGGGGAAGCTAAAAGGAAATCTATAAAAGGGGACCTAGTGCCTCATTATAAAGGTTGTTCGGTAGTTGATTAGTTGTAGTAAGATCCAAATCAAAATCCACACAAATTGAGTGACACAATTTGATCCAAATCAAGATTCATCGAGTACCGATTCAAGCAAGTATTCCACGAGCCTTTTGAAGCAACGCCGATCTTCATCCGAGCAAGTGATCCACGACGATCCGCGACTCAAGAAGACAATGCGAAGCTAGTTCGATGATTTAGTTCCTCCTCAATTCTTGTAGTCTTTGAGTGTATTGTAACGAAACATCGAATAATAAAAGGTGAAAATTCTTGATCTTACTTTTCTTTACATTTGAGCATTATGATGAGTTACCAATTCTTGATTGTTTTCTTTTTCATGATATTTGAGTGAAAACTCCGCTTGTGGAGGAATCGAGAAAATAGATAGATGATGATGACTAAATTCTTGAACGATTCTTAAGTCTTATGAGTTTTGTAAACTTTAGAAAATTAAATCAACGACGACCTAGTTTTGAGCGAGATGTTTTCTTGAATGTTCTCGCTCTAAATTAGAGATCAATGATCGATGATTGAATTTCCTAGAGGCTAGAATTTGAATGCTAATCAACGAAAGGACAAGAGATGATGATGAAGAAACCCTAGTTTCTTCAATAGATCCTTAAAGCTCGTTGATTGTTATCGATCTAGCAACAAATCTTCAATAGATAAGAATTTGTAATCATAAGTATTCATCATCACTATCGATTGGATCTATTCCTACAAGCATCTTTACAAATCTTGATAATTCATTCGATTTGGACATCTCGTGATCTTTAGTATTTCTTGATTTTAGATCTAGTTCTTTATGATTCTTGAAACTAAACTTCACAACTTTTGAATCATTTCCTTCATTCTTTTAATTTTCAACTCAACTAAAACAAGATCGATCAAATCATACTTTCTCAGTGGACGATCCGTTCTCATTGACGAAACTACAATAGAAACCGTCAATTGATTGCGGTATAAATTTCTTTGGTTGTGAAATCTTCTAAACACGACACGGAAACGATCAATCAGCCCTTTCCTTATCGAATAAGGTGCAGGATGTTCTACAAGGAACACCTCTATGCAAAGCAAGAACTGTAGCTACCTATTTTTGAAAATTCGATTCCACAACATCTTTTATGTTTCTTTTCTTTCATTAATCACATTAATGAAGTCCCATCATTTAAGTCACGTAAAAATCACAGATAAATACAACGTACGCTTATGTCATCCACATTCACCTCGATGTCCCCTCGTACACCGTTAGGTTAGGTAACTAACGGCAGAGCGGGGCAGTGCTAGCGCGGGTGTAAAACATAAGCAACGTCTATATAATATATTATTTATACTAAATATAGTATCCATCTGAACATATCAAATGATCACATCACAGATATCGCAGCAAATAAACATATGAAATAATGGATATACTAGGAGGTCCGTGTTTTATTTTGAGCCTCAATAAAACACGGATTCCACGGTCGCGATGAATAGCCAAACCCACACCCCTAGACCCCTACGAGAGCGGCAAGCAACGCTACCAATTCTAGAGTTAGGAAACCCGGACTCGACTCCTCAAGTTGGTCTCCCACTGGACTCTAGAACCCGGTTACTTCTGCTCTCCTCCTTGGGTCTATCCTAGTGCGGAAAAGTAAATAATATACATATGGTGACATCATCCTCAACCCAGAAGTGCCCCAATAAAAGAATATTAAATACATATAATTTTACATGAATGAAAATAAAAACTCTCATCTCACATAAAAACCCCGGCTATTCAAAATGCGACGATCCAATATAACATATCCAGCAACACATAACATCACATGTCATCAACGTAAGTAAATATGCGTATTCCAATTGTCGTTGACATATAGCAACGAAACCGGCGATATCACATATTACACTTACGGTCGCAGAAAAGAAACCGTAAAACTACAACATTTGGAATCCACAAACACCTTAGACATCATAAATCTGAAATATCACATACTTCGCATTTCATGCCTAACAGTATGAATTCCACATATTGTATCACATTACAGAAAAATCTAGACGATATTAAACATTCCAATCGAATCATTAGACACCCAAAATTACCCAAAAAGCTCAACACTTGAGCGTGGTTTTAAAGTTTTTCAGCACACGCCGCAGTACCAATGAACCAGCCGTAGAAGGACCAAACCAACGCCTCACATGTGGCACCGCTGAACCACCACAAACCCGAGGGTTCAGTGGCGGTTCTGACGGTCACATAATCGAGTTAAGGTTTTGTTCTTCTAGAGGGTCCATTGCATAACTTGCATGATCTTTGAAAGCTTTTTAACTACGGGAAAAATCCAACACTTGGAAAATTTTCCGGCAAGGGAAAAAGTGGGTATTTGACATCCGATTGAACTTTTTAATAACATCTAAAGATACCCGAAAACAGTTAAAATACGACTACGAAACACTCCGAGTTGTTATTATAGTAAATTAACATCAAATGACAATTTAGCAAAAATAAACAACACCTGAAACACCAAAACCCATGTAACAGAACAATGTAAAAAACTGGAGGGGGGCTCGGAATTGGCCGGTATGGGGGGGTCTCGCCGGCCCAAATGTTGCCAAATGCCTCCAAATTTCATTAGTGTTCATGTTATCACATATATATGACTCTGTACTTGTTTAAAAAAAATTTAGGGCTCGTTTTAAAATCGACAGAATTATGGATTTTAGGGTTTCAAGTTCGGAGTTTGTTTCATGTCCGTAATCTAACATTATCCATATAATCTCCTAGCTATGCTCTGATACCACTGTAGGGTTCCCCTCGATGGCAGCAAGGTTTCGGGAGGTATCGTCCATGCCATTTTAAAAAATTTGTCGTTAAAAGGAACTCTAAACTAGAATCGTTAACTAGAAATTAATACAGAAACTAATGTAAACTATTTTACATCTAAGTGAAATCGAAATACAACCTTTGTAGATCAGTCCTTCACTTCATAAGCCCCTTGTAGTAGTCCCTACGCTGCGATCATCAAACCCCCAGACTCTTGGATGGCTCCATGAGAAGAGGACAACGGTTTTGCTTGAAGTCTTCGAGGCCGAAGATGATCTACGTCGAGAGAATACGAACTCAAGCTACCACTTCACCAAAGTGAAGCAAACACCCTATACTAAAGTGCTAATCTAGTATAGGATGGAGAAATAGGAAGTGGGCTCTCTTTAGTTTTATTTTTCTCGCAATATTTCTCTCTCTCTTTATCAAACCCTAGCAAGCTTTTGAAGGAGGAAGAAGATGAGCTCAAGAAAAATGAGAAATGAAAACTAATCAAGAGAGAGAGTGAACCATGGGTGAGTTTGTATCATATACTAACTCATGTAGAGACACAACCATGACTAATTATAGTGGTTAGATTAATAAATATCCTAAGTAAAACAAAATGGGTGGACTTTGTCAAAGCACTCACAAGCTTTCTACAAGCTTCATGCATACAACAATTATCGACTAATGTTATATTTACTTTGAATACTAAAACCCCACCACTTTAATTAGTATGGTGTATGTCTCATGCACCCATATAGTGTGTATCAACAACCATGATACAAAACTAAAAACACAATTTAATAAATATCACATATATATTAAAGTTGTGCACATGTGAGAAAAACAAATGCTTAAGTGAACCAATGTTAGTTAATGTAAATTAGTATATCACATATACATTTATACACTAAATTATTAAATCAACATTTGACTTAATAATCGGGATATATCATATATAACCGACTAACATCCAATGTATCGTTTTATCAAATCAACCCTTGATTCGATGACCCGGCTATATCACATATAACCGACCGATACTAAAAAAGTCGCGAGAATAAAATACGGTATCACATACACGCATTATTCTTGGTCCCGCGCATATTGCATATGTGCTCCTATTCGTTTTGCCTGAGCCAGTAAAACCTCTATGTAGGACTCTAAAGACTCGTCAATACGCCGGCAGTAGATGATGATTACATCAAGCACCCACAAGCCGTCAGCGGTACTAGCTGGACGTAACAGCTACCCGGGTATTGAGCGATTAGAAGATCAGCAAGCAAGCCTGCTCCAACTCCGGCAAAAGCCTGACGGTGGCACTACCGTACAGCCCGGTCTCCTCGTCTGATATGTCGCATATCAAGTCTAAGGGTGGTAAACGTCAGACCACAATAACCGATAAGTCATGCCGATATGAGGCCCATAATGGGTCGAGAAACTACTGGTAACACTTACCAGTAAATCTCTAAACCAGCCCTGGCCAGGGACTTCCCTGTTATGTCCAATCGAGCACAGCGCAACATCAACCCCCAATATCGGGAGAGACGAAACCCCTCCTATCGCTCATTGCCTCCATGTGACTCGGGACTGTTCCCAAAGACCACCGTTTTGCACGCCCTTATGGACGTGGTAAGGCGGAAATCAAAGCACAGTGGGAATCACACAAGACTCTATGACGATCTCGGGTCTACAGACTAACATGTACCAGTGTCACAAGAGAACTGCCATCTAACGTGAGATATAATACCATCTGGGAGTTCTCGGTGAGTCCGTCTAGTGTACCCAGTCTCTACTGAGCACCCGTATATCATCTCTGATGTCAAACACCAATGGATATGGGATCATCCATCGCCCATTTATATGGGTCGAGAAGTTATACGCTAGTCTACTCTGGTATATCGATGCCTCGTCTCGATACACCCATGACTAGGGACCTTGAAGGATGTACTTATGGACTACCGTGTCCCTACTAGTATGATCTGCATCATAGTCCAGGTAGTCAAGTACACATCCTAAGGGCTTTACCAACATGTAACAGAGAGACAATCAGTATACACGTTAAGGTAAAAAGTAACCAGATAGCATATTATCATGTCGAGCAAGAAAGTCCTCCCTATATATATCCAAGCATCCACTACAATATACATCTCATGTATAGTAATGGCCTCTAGGGCATACATATAACTAACAGACCATCCACACAAAATTTCAAATCATTTGAATGTCATTTTCTATAGATTGGAATTTATGTGATTAGGGGTTGATTAAGCTAATCATCTCATTAAACACCTGATTAGCGATAATTAATTACAACTTGACTTGTCAAACTTATGGCATAAGATTCCCCTTAGTGAATCATTATCTTAACTTGCATCTCATGAACACCATAACATGCACTCTTTCTACCTAAAAACATGCATAACTTGTATCTTTTTGCTTTATTAGGAAATTGTATGGAGACCAAGTATTTTAGGATGAAATAAGCTTAGAGATTAGTTCATCTCTACAAAAATCTCAACCATTTCATTCTCTACAATCAATCGCAACCCTCTATTTCATATCCTAACCACTCTTCTTCTATAAATAAGCATTATCATGTTCATGAGAAATAGGCTTCTTCCATCTCTCTTGACCCCTCGATCCTTCTTATTCCACCTCTTTCTTCTCTTAACCTCCTCAAAAGCTCAAGTCCCACACCACTCAACGAAAAAAAATCCCTTTAGATTAGCATAGAAAAAAACCCAAAAACCCACAAAAACTCAAAAAATCTCAAAAAACCATAGACTAGAGAAAGAAAAACATGAACTTTTTTTTCTTGGACTAGGATTTAGAATTGTAGACCCTACTTTGCGATTTTAGATCGTTTAATTAAGTTTTGAACTCTTCAAATAACCACTACTTTGAAAAAATGGGGATCCAAATCCCCCTTTTGTCTTTTCTTCACTTTCTATGAATCTTTAGCGTGCTTCCTTGTTCATACGAGTGGAGAAGCTTTTCTTTTTACGTTTCTCTTTTGACTTTCTGGCTATTCACTTGGGATGAGCATCTAAGCGGTAAAGAGAAGAGGATTTATCCTAGGACTCTCTCCTTAGACTGAAATCTCACTAAAAACATTTTTAAAAAAGGGAATTTCAAAAGATAAAAAATTGTATAGTTTTTTTATCAATCCCACGTTTCGATCACTTTTGCCAACTCCGGTCAAGAGAAGTAAAGAAGGTAGGAGTATACCCGAGTACGCTCTGTCATAGACATTTTTTCGATCGAGACCCGAGCAAAAATAGTGAGGAAATCTCATTTTTATCCCTCAGGGTACCTAGTCACCTTGTAAGAAGGCGCCCAGATTCTCGGGATACCCAGGCGCCTTCTCAGAAGACGCCCAGGTACCTTGCTCTGCAGATAGAAACAGACTCTGTCTGCAAGAATTCTCCGTGTCGGCTTCGTCTCTTCTTGACTCCCTCATCTGCACTTGCGCCTTTCATAACCCCATACGCGCACTTGCATTGTATGGGTGTATTCTGACGCTAAATTCTTCAAAATAATGCCGAGTCGTGCCCGATTGGGACTTCCTCAAAAATAGCTGATTCCGTGGGGTTTCCATGGGGAATTTGTGATTCCTTACCCTCCCTTCTCTGGTTTTCACCCACCTAGACCGTTGCTTTCTATCTTTTCACTCTCTTTTTTCGGCATTTTAGACACGGGTGGCGACTCCAGTTAGCTAATCCGGACCCCGCCACATTTATAGCTTTCTCCGTGTTCCTTTGCAAGTTTGGGTGGCTACAAACCCCAAAAAGATAAAGTTATACACATCACGAGTTCCAATAAGACAAAACAATTAAAACTGATCTAAGAGTGAGTTGGATCAAGCTCCGCTGGTGCATGAACGTATGCTAAATCCTCTGCTGATGATTCCTGCTCTGCTGGCATCGCTTCATCCTCCAAAAAAAACATCTCTAACGGACATTTCAATCAAACAGAAATATCCGTCGGCGAGCTGGCGTTCGATTAAGTTTACCGAGATAAACAGTAATAAAAGTATATAAATAAAATATATCATGCAAATGGGAAAGGTGTTGAGGTAGGTTAAGCAAATGGCAACAAGTTAATTTTAATTATAAAGTGTATTAAGCAATATATTATCAAATTCATGTAACCGTAATCATTTCATGTCATATCATATCAATAGTTGTCATGGTAATCAAGGTAAACAATGGAAAAAACTACCATGCAAGGGCTTGCATGGTGTAAGCCCTTGCATAGCCCTTGGATGGGCTCCCCCTACATGCAAGGGGAGCCCATCCAATGGCTCTAGAGGGGCTTGCACCATGCAAGCCCTTCTAGAGTAGTTTTTTCCGTAAACAATCATTTCATGGATGCTATGACTGGACATGTCAGGTTACACACGCACCCATAGACATTTCGATGAGTATCTACACCTATACAGATTCAAGAGGCAACTCCCCAGGGATTTAAGAGGTGGGCTCGACATAGATTCAAGAGGTGTACGTTACCGTCATGACTACACTTTGTTCCCAGTGCCATTTTATTACTTGGTGTACTTTGATCCGTAGATGACATTTTGTAGCCTCTTTAATACATGTTATGAACTTGATCAAAGCTCAAGTGATACAATGTAATGCAAATTCAAGAACTACTGGCGTAATATCGTGAATATTCCGTTCACAATGTTGGAACATAATACGGGAAATTATAGTTATACTGCGTGGATTCAAGAGGTACACCCTCCCCAGATTCAAGAGGTGCACCGAAATGCACTTTGTTCCGGGTTGTATTTTGCTCCACGGGTTACCTATTTCAGCCATACAATAGCATATGCTTTCCCGATATTTACGGCTCTAGCGTCCAACCAATAGACGGCAACACATGATGCAAACATAATAAAGAGTATTAGCAATCAATATAATGAACATGGGTTTGTTCTAGGGTACTGATCAGGTTAAACATGCAAATTAGGCTTCAACAGTATAGTGTGTACTCCATTTAAATATTAGCAAACTAGCATAAAACATAGCGTTTAACTTGTATTATGGCAAGGATTAAAGTGACCAGTACTATGATATAACCGAGGTATCATAATTTGTAGTTTCTATTTTAACTAGATTTGCGGAAGAAGTTTTCATCTGATGAAGGTAAAAACCTAAAATAGTTCGGATACATGTATCGAATGATATTGATTTAATTCTTTAGCTATCATGATAATAAACATGAGTGATTAGTAGTAAATTAATTGTTTGGTCAGGGACATGAAGATGAAAAATAATTTTACGGAAATGCGAAATTTTTGATACACATATAGTTTAAAACGTCTCTTAATACACTTAATAAAGAAAATTTTGCTCCGTTAACATGGTTATCAAATATAGCATTTAAGAAGCAAGATTAACTTATAGATGCATCAAGAAAGCATCGGTAAAAATCGGATGAAAGGTAAATTTACTAAAATACAGGTTGGTATTACAACTAGGACCTGCCAATGCAATATCTCCCTAACTGTATACAGAAGTGCTCTCAAAATTTGATACAAGGTAAATATAGAGCTCTAGGATTTTTAGGGATTGTTTCAAAGATTTTACAATTTTTTTTTGACAGCTAAAGCTTCAAAATACTGCAGGAGTATTTATAGAGTAAAAATTCAGTGCCAATTTACAAATAGGCCCCTGAAACCACCCCCGCAGCTACCCAGCACATGCCCTGCGCGGATACGTGTCGCGTGCGTGTTAAGCGGCGGCAGTTCAGGCCGGGTCGGGCTGGGCTCCTGGGGTAGGGTTTGGGCCGCTTTTATTTATAATAAAAATCGAATTTTAAAATCCTTTTACACCAAAATAATTCTAATAAATTCATTTTAACTCCGAAAATTCTCAAATAAATTTATAAAAATTTCTAGAAACATTCTATTTCACTTTAAAAATATAATTTACTAATTTTATTTACTTTTTCCCCCAAAACCCCCTTTTTGAATAAAACTTTCCATTCTCAAAAATAAGTTTTCTTTTATCAAAATAAATTACCCTTCTAAAACAAAATTTTCCTTGAATGTTCTCAAAACAAAATAATGAAAAGTACTTAAATTTGCACAAAATATATTTTATTTCTAAAGCGACGTGGTCATTACAATATTGTTGGGCATCTAAGTCGTTCGTACGGGCGCCCTTAAACTAAATCCGAGCATAGATACCCTTGTCCCTATTCCGATCGGCACAACTCGCCATTGAAGGTTTGCGCACCAATGGGAGACCGAGGATTATCCTTTCTCTAGTATTCTCATGATTTGCAAACAATCTTATGTTCTATCCGACTGATACCTGCCGTCCCGCAGCACAGAGATCGACACATAGGTCGAATTATTTTTTTGTGCAAATAGTTGTCCACTTCAAGCATGCGTATTACTTTGTTGTTTCTCTTAATTACCACAGTTAACCAATACTCCAAATTAGGCCCCACTTATTCATATCCTTATCGGATTCTTTTCACCCGTTTCTATTTGTCCTGACCCGCACCCGTGTCCAATAAAGCCCTCATCACTCTCTCTCATTTTTAAGCACCATAAATGTCCAACTCTTTAGATTCCAACCGCGTCTCCTCAAATTAAAAAGCAAAGGAGCAAAAAGATCGAATTTTTACGCCGAAAACAAATGAGGAAGAATTTCTCGTTCCAAGATCACCGGCGATCGTCGGAATCTTTCTCCGGCGAGAAATCCCCTCGCCGCTCCATAGACTCCTCCTCCTCCATCGCCGCCGCCTCCGATACCTCCGACAATGAGTTCGTCGAAGTAACCCTTGACTTCCAAGACGACGACACCGTCATCCTCCGCAGCGTCGAGCCTGCCGCAGCCGCCGCCGCCTCCTCCTCCTCCACTCCGGCGATGTCGCGGAGCCCCTCAAATCGATTCCGGCACTTCTCTCAGGAGCTGAAAGCAGAGGCCGTCGCCAAAGCGAAGCAGCTGACGCAGGATCTGAGGCACGAGCTGAAGCGGTTCTCGTCGTGGAGCTCGCGGGGGGCCTCATCGTCGGCGGCCTCGTCGGCGATCGATTCGGCCCTGGCGGCGCGGGCCATGCGGAAGCAGCGCGCGCAGCTCGACCGAACTCGATCTGGCGCCCAGAAAGCCATCCGAGGGCTGAGATTCATCAGCAACACCAAATCCAACGGCGTCGATGCTTGGAACGAGGTGCAATCAAATTTCGACAAGCTCGCAAGGGACGGCTTCGTTTCCCGCTCTGATTTCGCCCAATGCATAGGTTTTTTCCCTCAAAAATTTTCCTTTTTTTTAATGCAAAATGTGTGAATATGTTCAAGAAAAGTTTGATAATTTTGAAGGAATGAAGGACTCGAAAGAGTTTGCATTGGAGCTGTTCGATGCATTGAGTCGACGGAGACGGCTGAAGACGGAGAAGATAAGCAAAGAAGAGCTCTATGAATTTTGGTCGCAGATCGCTGATCAGAGCTTCGACTCTCGCCTTCAGATTTTCTTCGACATGTAATTTTGAAAATGCATTTATTGAAAATTTTAGATTTTTATAGTAATTTTATAATTGTTTTTGGAGTTAAATGGCAGTTTGATTACAGGGTGGACAAGAATGAAGATGGAAGAATTATGGAACCTGAAGTTAAAGAGGTAAAAATAAATAAATTAATTAAAATACGGATTTAAGAAAAGACAGACATTTAGAATGTACCAGGGTGTGATGTGCAATATTTTAATTGTAGTAGATTCTTACAAGAAAAGATTTGATATTTATTTTAAGTTTATTAAATATTAATTTCTAGCTGGAGTCGGTGAGCCTCACTGGGGACACCGGAACCAACAACCACAAACTCGCAGTTTCTAGAAAAAATTTCTTTCGCAAAAGTACCACTCTGCCGTGAGTTGGTGGGCTTTTTAAAAATATTTTTTGCCACTAATTTGAAATATTCAATTAATCTTTTTATCTTTTTAAACTATTTTAGATAATAATGTATTTTTTGAAATCAGCCCTTCAAAGGATCCAACTTGCTATGCCGTGAGTGGGTGGGCTTTTTAATTGTATTTTTTGTCTCTAGTTTCGAATATTCAATAAATTTTTTTTCTTTTTTTAACTATTACAGATAATAATGTTGAGTGCTTCTGCGAATAAACTGTCACGACTGAAAGAGCAGGCTGAGGAGTACGCAGCTTTAATCATGGAAGAGTTGGATCCGGAAAGACTTGGCTACATTGAGGTACACCTTCTCAATTATCCGTATGCTATTGTGTGTGTGTATTATAGAACTTGAGCGCATAGTTGACAAGCTATGGGTTTAGGTTCATGTGTCATGTTAATAGCCAATTATACTCACGGACACATCTCTCGTCTTCAGAATCATTATGTCATATAAAATATATAAACTTTTATCAAATTAAAGTATGAGATGTATATATTTAAGAAGTTCTTTTACTTCAATGAAGGTGATGTCTTGAAATACTTTCACTTTGCTCGGTCTAGTACCAACCATGTATAATCCAAAGAGCGAAAAAAATCTTTTTAAGGATTTATATGAAGATGCCAATTCAAAGCTAAAGTCATTGCGGACTTTTATTATTTTTTTTCATGAGAATCCAATCTTCAAAGCAAATTAATTGACCCGTAAAAATGATGCTTCATATCTTTATTCCTTACTGATTAAGGAAAAGAAACCATCATCTAACACCATGTGTTCCCGCTTAATCCATCGAAAATTCCCATTTTGAACCATATCATTAATTAACTGCTTAGCTCGATTTGGTATTTCCTAACAATGCTACAATTGTCTTAATTAAGTTTAGCTTTGATCATAACTACAATAGAAGTGCCTTCTGTCATCAGCATAATCTGGTTGCTAATGTAATCGAGTGTGTCGTTTTCATGTAGCAGGTTACACACGTAGATAGACCTTGGTAAGCTTTCTTTTGAGCATGCAGAGTGTATGATGGAGCTTTCTCACCTAACTCTAATTTTTTTTCATAATTGAATCGAATCCTTTTTCTCAATCTCTTGTAGTGCTTGAACAGCTGTGTATGTGACCAAGTCATTTAGCATATCCCATTCCGGTCCCATCAACCACTACCATTCTTGTTCTCAAAGAGAGAATTAAGTAGAGAATCACTATTTTTTTTTTTGAAAAATATCTTTCAACTTTTAACTGCTAGGAAAGAGTAGTGATAGTTATACTTTCAAAGGGTACTTGGCGTGGAACTTGTGACTGGATCAAGTCATGCTATGCAAAATGACTACTATACGATCACAATCTAATCCACTTATTATTCTGGTTACTACGTATGTTTTCACTTATTACCATCGGAGAGAGTTTATGTAGAATCCCATTTGACACTAAGAGGCAAAATCAATTATAAATTACCGACGCTGGAACATTAGTAGGTCCTGCATGTTAATCTCTTGATTCTATCTTTGTATGATAACTAGCACCGTGGGTTTAATTTATATGATTTAATTTCATATGGCTCGTTTCGTGTATATATATATATATATATATATATATATATATATATATATATATCTATCGTAATCAACACTTGTAAACTTTCAACTGAGAGGTTAATTGTACCAACAATTTTGGAATCGGTCTAAATTATTTATTTGTTATGTTTGATGGCATGCATGCAGTTATGGCAGTTGGAGACCCTACTATTACAAAAGGACACGTATCTAAACTACAGCCAAGCATTAAGCTACACAAGCCAAGCCCTGAGTCAAAACATGGCAGGACTAAGAAACAGAGGCCCCATCAATAAACTGAGCACAAAAGTGGGCTACTACTTGGAAGAGAACTGGAAGCGAGTGTGGGTGATGGTGCTTTGGGTTGCGATCATGGTGGGGCTATTCACATGGAAGTTCATTCAGTATAGGAACATGTATGCGTTTCAGGTGATGGGTTATTGCTTGAGTACAGCGAAAGGCGCGGCGGAGACTTTAAAGTTTAATATGGCTCTCATACTTCTCCCCGTCTGTCGAAATACGATCACGTGGCTGCGCTCCACAAAACTCTCTCGGGTTCTTCCGTTCGACGATAACATCAATTTTCACAAGGTTAGTATTTACTATTTTTGAGAAATATTTATGGCATATTCTAGCAACCTTGTAGAAATCAGAACATAGGAAATGAATGACGGGTACTAGGATCAATGCTAGCTATACACTTCCATTTTAGTTGACAAAAAAGAAACAGTGTTAAACTTCAAAAGGGACAGGTCAACTCGTTTTAGGCAAGTGCAGAGGCGATGTGTTCTGATTATGAGTGTTTTCTGTTGTGAGTGGATGAGTCTCCTCATATTTGGTCCAGAATAAAACCCCATGTGGCCATTGACTGGATCACATCACATGTAATGTAACTATGCAACTAGTATGAAGAGAATATTTCTGGTGGCATCTGAACAGGATAAAGTTTCATGCTTGCCTTGCCCCCTGGGCCCATGGCCAGTGCATAACATCTGCAGACCACTGTAAAATGCAAATAGCAATAGTAGGTACTAGGTAGTAATTGATGTTTGTTTGGTTATGGATAGGCATTTATTACTTCACTTACTTGAGTACAAAGTGTTGAAATTTTACAGATACCCTATATACTAGCAGAGTTTTCAAGATGAATACCATGAACCTTTTAAGTTGTAAATAAATACAATGAACTTGATCCATTTCAAATAAATACATTAAACCTTCGATGTTTTTCAAAACATTACGTCTTTTTTCTTTTTCAATTTGGACTACACTTTAATTCCATAGGAGAAATTGCAATTGATGTCTCAGAGTATGAATGAGATTGAGTTGGAAAACGATGAACTTTTATTCTTTTGTTTGCAATTTAGAAATTTATGGTATTAATCAAATAGAAAATTGCAGTTTTGATATTTTAGTGAAACTTACATTTTTCATAGTTTTAATATATATAAAATATGTGGATATAAGAGTAGATAATTTCCATGGTCAATATATATTCATATACGGTACACTTACACCAAATAACCATATTTAATTTAGAAAAATAGTTTTCTTAAAAGATTTGTTAACAAAACAGCAAGGTTTTGACCTCAATGCTTATCTCAAATATGCTATTTAACATTTAAAAAATATACATTTTAAGACTGTCACTATATTTTACTTTTCAATCCAAATGTCCTAATACCATTGCATTCCAAAGCATATAATCATGTTATCTTAACCCAACCCCCTTAACTCAAATGTACTAATATCTTTCTAAAACTTCAATCTGAATCACAGACTATCGCAGCAGCAATCGTAGTCGGCGTGATTCTACATGCCGGCAACCACCTCAGCTGCGACTTCCCCCGCCTAATCTCATCCTCACCGGACATGTACCGCTACCTGATGATCGACTTTGGAGACCCAAAACCCTCATACGGAAAACTCGTGCGGGGCCCGGAAGGTGTGACTGGGATTCTCATGCTGTTCCTAATGATAGTTGCCTTCACATTGGCCACAAGTTGGTTTCGCCGAAGTCTAGTTAAGCTCCCAAAGCCATTTGATAGGCTTACAGGGTACAATGCATTTTGGTATTCACATCATTTGCTTGTTATTGTTTACGTGCTGCTCGTTGTGCATGGGGAGTTTCTGTATCTTGTGCATTCCTGGTATCGCAAAACGGTAAAAGTTTCGCCATGTTTATAGTTAAAGAGAGATGCATGCAACAGATTGTTTTTATGTATTTATAAAAGAAGTTTGGTTTGAATTTTGCAGACGTGGATGTATCTTTCTGTTCCAGTTGTTCTCTATGCCGGGGAAAGGATATTGAGAGCTTTCAGGTCCGGGAGTTATTCTGTCAGGCTACTGAAGGTATGGGCTTACAAAAACATCCACACACATTCAGGTGCAAAATTTATATATTAAATTTATCAATATAGTTACAATTAGGATTCTGAAGCACGCCTGAAAATTGAAATTTCTAATACAACAAGGATTGAGATCTTATATATTCGTATTTAGAATTCTATTGTATCAAGTCAGGTCCTTCTTTTTTCCTGTATGAGGTATGAGTCTTATGATTATGCATATGAGGCTCAATGTTATTTCACAAAATTCTTTGAGGAATTAAGAAAAGATATTTCTAGGCTAACTATATTGGAGATTATTTTCTCCATTCATACATAATCATGAAGCTGATTCTCATGTTGGTTCATGTAGCCTACCCCGTATGCTTGGGATAAAAGGCTCAGTTGTTGTTGTATACAACATAATCATGAAGCTACTGGTTCATATGTATATATACAAAATTAGACTTAATATATATTATCTTAAAAAAAGTCTTCATATACCAAGTCATGATGAATTAAGATGTATATAATCAATTTCCTACTAGCTTTAGAATCAAGTCATGTTGTAGAGAACTAATTTCAGTTTTTATTCATATTATTAGTGGACACTTTATTAGATCTCAGTAATTGATCATTTGACAAATTAGGTTGCGATATATCCTGGCAATGTTCTCACACTGCAAATGTCAAAGCCTCCAGCATTCAAATACAAGAGTGGACAGTATATGTTTGTTCAATGCCCTGCAGTCTCACCATTTGAATGGTAATTTCCATCCACTTACTCTTCACTTGCTTTTTTTTTCACATATTCATCATTTATTAGTTAGTGTTCATATAAATTTAAGGTCCTTATGCATATTTTCAGGCATCCTTTCTCTATAACATCAGCTCCAGGCGACAATTTTCTCAGCATTCACATTCGACAACTCGGTGATTGGACGCAAGAGCTCAAAAGGGTTTTTTCGTTGGCATGCGAACCTCCAACCGCTGGAAAAAGTGGCCTTTTACGAGCAGATGAGACCACCAAAAAGAGGTTAATACCAGAAAAAGAAAAAAATATAGAAGTTTTAATGGTTGAGTTCTTTTCTGTAAATTAACTTTTCGGATAATTGCAGCATGCCGAAACTCTTAATAGATGGACCTTATGGTGCTCCTGCCCAAGATTACAGGAAATATGATGTTTTGTTACTTGTTGGGCTTGGAATTGGGGCAACACCCTTTATTAGTATACTGAAAGATTTGCTCAACAACATTGTGAAAATGGAGGAAGAAGCAGTGAGTGCTTAATTTCTTTATAATTTGCTCCTGTTATTATTTTATGTTAATTTTAATCTTTGTTTTCTTTCTGCATTTAGGATGCTATGTTGGATTTTTGCCCACCAGCAGGAGAACATATGGATCTTGCTACTATAATGAGAGTAACTACACCGAACGTTAAGAAGATGCTCAAGACAACCAATGCATATTTCTACTGGGTCACTCGCGAGCAGGGCTCGTTTGATTGGTTCAAGGGGGTTATGAATGAAGTTGCCGAGCTTGACTATAGGGTAAGGAAAATTCATGCAAAAGAGAAAAAAATCGATACACAGCATCGATTTTCATTATAATTAGAGTTCTCTTTGTTTTTGATTGTAGGGTATAATTGAGATGCATAACTATCTCACTAGTGTGTATGAAGAGGGAGATGCTCGATCTGCACTTATCACCATGGTTCAAGCCCTCAATCATGCAAAAAATGGCGTCGATATAGTCTCTGGTACAAGGGTAAATTCTCACTTCCCTTCCAAGTCCAAAAATATACTTACTGCTTAATATTTGCATGATGTCTTTCTTACTTTTACCCTTATATCATCAAATCATTTGCTTAAAATTTCTAATCTGCTCCTTTCTCGTTCCAAAATTCGTTGAAAATTATATATGCAATGTCTATGGAAAAAGATTGAAAAACTCATGGTTAATGGCAGAAATAGAAATTAATCTTGTGCTAAATCCTTGCAGGTTCGCACACATTTTGCGAGGCCTGACTGGAAGAAAGTTTTATCAAGATTAAGCTCCAAGCACCCTCGTGCTAAAATAGGTCGGACCCTCTTCATCACCAAATTTATTAGCAAGTGTTAATAGCCGCTGCAAGACTAATTAAAAAGCTAAATCTTGATCTTATTTGTTTAATCGCAGGAGTTTTCTACTGTGGAGCTCCAGTCTTGGCTCAAGAGCTAAGCAAGCTCTGTTATGAGTTCAATCAAAAAGGCGCGACGAGATTCGAATTCCACAAGGAACATTTCTGAATACACGTGTGTGTATATATATATATACACTAATATACAGTAGAATAAATTATTGTATACCTATTTTTTTTATATAATTTTTGGCAGATTAAGATGAGGTAAATAGAAGAAGAGAGATACGTACACAAGCATATACAGCATTTATATGATGTTATAAATGAGCAAGGAAATTGAGAATTTTCGAGGTGGTGGGTCCCAGCATGGTGCTGACTTGTGGTGGGACACGTGGCATGGCTGGCTGGTGAATGAAACTCAACTTGTTCTATAAGACTTGGGGTCAAGAAGCAGCTGAAGTTGATGCTGTTTCAATTTTCAGAAAATTAGTAGCAGCAGGTAGAAAGCAGAGAAAACCAAATGGGTTGCTGAACAAAATTTGTATAGTGTATTATTGAGAGCATTAATGGCAGTTGATGAGAATAAAGAATGCCAATTTGCACCTAATTAGAGCTGGCTTTTAAGTTAATTGTTGGTTTTGTCATTGAGTGATGAATGGATGATGGTGGGTTGGTAGGGTTTTCTGTGTTTGTTGATCTTGCAGATATCTATTGATGTTGATTATATTTTTTTTCTATTTATGCATTACTCTATAATGATTGTTAATAATGTAATTAATTATATTGGGTACAGATATCTTTCTTAAGTTTTGGACATCATGTTTAATTCATGGGATGTGGTGGATATATTGTTTATTTAATTATTTAAGAAGGAAGGTGCAAAACCTAATCCACTCTTGCTATCATAAACATGTGGACTAATGGTTGATGTGTGGACTAATTTAGGAATTAATTTTCTTATCGATCCGAACTCGCACACATGGGTTAATTTTTGAGAAACTCATGAACTATATAAGGACTGTAGCTCTTATATTGTAACTTTTCTTTTAATGTGAGAGATTGCCGGTTCGATATTTGTTGTATTCTTTATTATAAAGAAGAAAATAAATTGATTCGATGATTTTAAAGTTTAAACCGGTAGATGAAACATGTTCATGTGAAGTAGAAATATATAGAAGGTATAAAATTTTACTCGCTGGGGGGGAATGCAGGGTTTGGGTATGTTTAGCATCTATATGGGTTTCTAGTTTTAATTAAAATTATATATATAGAGACACCCAACAGGTTTATAATAATAGGTAATTTAACATAGAGAATCCCAACAGTTTGATTTTTCTCTAATCAAAGTGGTGGAAGTTTGAGTAAAGCTTCATAAATTTTATACAAGAGCAAAAAAACAAGAAGAAGGCCACTTCTATCATAATCATGATTTTTTTTACACCGGTCAGTGAGCCCTAACCTGAGTACATAACACACTCATCCACACCACACACAAGCCCATAACATACGCACCCAAGGGACCCACGAATTTGCCCAGAAAGAGTTAAATTGTAGCCACTTCACCTCTTGGGGTTACTGGGTCCGAAACCCTGCATTCTCCTAGAGAGGCCCATACCAACTGAACTTCTCCGTTGGTAAAAAAAATCATGATTTTTGGTTTCTCCTTATGCATGCAATGCATTTCCTCTCTAGTTATAAAGCAATTTATAGAGACGCTTTTATTTTTGTGTAAATTGTCAAAATGTCTCCGGCCCACTTTAAACTTGTGTAAAAATCTTGTGCTTTTCGGCTCTTTATTAAAACCCCTCAGTTTTTCCACAGATTTTCAAAAGTAGGCCTTCCCAACAATTTCGAAAATCGCAGGGGTTGTAAGACAACTCTCGAGCGGGCTGGAGTCTTTTTGATAATTTGCCTTTTCCTTCTTTCCAAATAATCCATAAGCTCTGGATGGAGGTTGGCCCTTTAGGCCCATGGTATCTTTCTCCACATAATAGGTTGAAAATCTTCTTTGTCATTGCAAGTGGCGGTTTTCGAACCCAACACCTCCTGCAAAGTGGACGAGTGTCAGCTCTAGCAAAAACTCTTTGGCAATGCGATTTTAGTTTTCTAGCACAATTAATCTCTCCCTTTTTAATTTGGGTTCAACAGTTACCACATTCAATTATGGGCTAACAACAAAGGTTCTTATTAGGTGTAATGGGCAGGCCCATTATGGGCAGCAGTGTATGAATTAAGGTTCAACTTTTGGGCTCTCCATTCTCACTTTGGGCCTGTAGGATGGCCGAAGCACGAGCAAAGACTGAATCATTCTTGAACAACGAGTTATTGAGCTCGTCTCATGTTCAAGCTAATTCGGAAAATTTTCTGGATATGGATTTGGTTTAGGAGTAATATTCAGGATTTGGATTTTGGCTTGGATTTAGATTTTGACTCATATTTTTTTGTTGGGTTTGGATTTGTGCTTAGACTTCTGTATTGGATTTGAATTTGGATTTAGACTTTCGGTATGTGTTTACTCAAATTCTTGCAAAGTTTGGATTATGATTTTTATTTCAATGAAGTTTTTTGTGACATAATTTTTTTATTGTTTATATTATAAACAGGTTAAGTTGATCAAAATTAATTTATTATTATTTTTAATATTTTAATAAAATAATTATATAAAATTTTACTGATAACAAACAAGTCAATTATTATCGATAAGCAGGTACTAACTAAAAAATTTTAAATGTGAAAAAATTTATACTATCAAATTTTAATCTAAATTTTTGTAATATTTGTTCGGTATATAATTTTTTTTATCAAAAGCTAAATATATATAATGTTCTATCTGCCACATTCAAAAGCCAACGAGAGAAAAGATTAAATCTTGTAAGCATCTGAAATAAAAATAATAAAAATTAAAGTGTATAATCAAGAGGCCGACTTTATACAACCGAAGATCAGAATTAGAATTCAATCAGAAAAATAAAAAGGCAAATTCTCTATTTCTACCATACCAAAAGACTGAAGATCAGAATTAATGATAACAAAGAAGGAAAATAAAATGCAGGAGGAAAGAGCTTAATCAAGAGTTTTGTTTTTCTTCGATTTTCATTTTTATTTTTCCTTGAATATTTATTCATTTCTTATTTTTGTGAATGTTAAAAATTTTCTTAATCCTCATGTATGCACGGTACATACAATTAGTGTATTTTAATGTTGTCGGGACCCGGTTTTTGCTCACGGAATAAAGTGCCACACGGAATAAAGTGTCACGTCGAGCGTCATACCAAGAGAGCGGGGGCCATCTCTTGAGTCCGTGGAACCCATTGTAGAACAATGGGGACTCATCGAAATACATTCCGAAAGAGGGCAAATCTGTACTATAAATGTAATGATACCATTCTCAGTTATAAAGACGCCATTTAAGTGAACCGACACTACAGAAACTTGAGAGCTCCGTAGTTAAGCGTGCTCAGGCCAAAGAAGTCCTGAGAGCGGTGATCTACTGGGAAGTGGCCCCTGTTCGGGTCCGGTTCGTCCCGAAAGACAAAACCGTGCGGTTTCGGACAGAGCGGACAATACTCTCTGTATTGAGATGGGGCGTGACAAATATAAATCAGGGATTTTCTGGATTTCGATGTGGAAACAAAATTTCAGCCTTCATAAAAAGAAATTTTCTTTTATGTCCGGCTACCAAAAAGGTTATCTTTCACTGGATATATATATCAATATTTGTCATGTACGATGCACGCATGTGTATTTTGAACAACATATATAGTAAAAGCATGTTTGAAGTTTTTTACTCTTTTATTATTTCAAGATTTGAAGTGGCCCCTGGTCGGATCCGGTTCGTCCCGAAAGACAAAACCGTACGGTTTCGGCCAGAGCAGACAAATACTCTCTGTATTGAAGGTGGTACGTGACAAATATAAATCAGGGATTTTCTGGATTTCCATGTGGAAACAAAATTTCAGCCCTTATAAAAAGAAATTTTCTTTTATGGCCAGCTACCAAAAAGGTTATCTTTTACATGATATACATATTGGGTTTTTTTTTTTAAATATTTATATTTTAAAAATTAATTATTTAAATAGGTGGGTTAAAATTAAAATTACAAGAATAGGATGGTTTGCTACCCTCCATCCCACCCCCCCACCCCAGAATAGGGGGCGGGTTCCCAGAACCCGCCCCCTATACACGGGTTCTGGGAACCCGCCCTCTATACATTTGTATAGAGGGCGGGTTCCCAGAACCCGCCCCCTATAGAACCCGCCCTCTATACATTTGTATAGAGGGCGGGTTCCCAGAACCCGCCCCCTATAGAAATGTATAAGGGACGGGTTCTGGGAACCCGCCCCAAATTTTTTTTTATTTTTTTTAATTATTTATTATATAATTATAAATATAATTTTAATTATAATATGATTATTATTATAATTATAATTCTAAAAAAAATTAAAAGTAAATAAACGAAAAAAATATTTAAATAAAATAATAAAATTTCACTATATCAATGTTTTTTACAGAATGAATCCGTCAAAATTTACAATACCAAAAAATCATATCCGATTTCTATCTCGACGGTCAAATTTATAATATCAAAATAAATCCGTCAAATTTACAATGTTAAAAAATCCTATATGTTTGTAAAATGTAAATACTATTGTTTTCCTTTTCCCTTATGAAATCCGAGGAGGCTTGACATAAGCATATGCCTCCTGGGATGACTGGAGGACCCACCTGTTTCTTGGGTAGATGGCGGCGGCGGCGGCGTCTGCTCTTCTACTTCGGGTTCGGGTTCTGCTTCAGCTTCGTCTTCAGCAGCGTCTTGGACAGGCTGTTGATCCGCAAATCCTGAACCTGAATATGGGACAGGTGTCGGATATGTGCTGCCTCCCAACAACTGCATGTAGGACGATAAATCCGTGTCCCAACTGGACAGTTGTAGCGAAGAGCTTGTCCCGGTTTCATGCGGCTGATGTTGCACAAAACCTTGGCCCCATGGCTGCGCAAATCCTGACCCCCAAAGTTGCTGTTGTTACGCAAAACCTGACCCCCAAGACGGCTGTTCTGCAAAACCTGACCCCCCAAGACTGGTGTTGTTGCGCTTGTCCGGTATGCCAGGGTTGCTGCTGACGGTATGGTGATCCAAACCACTGATCCTGCTGCGCTAGATCTCGGTGATGCTGCGGCTCTGGTGCCGGGTCATACTGCGGCTGTGGTGCCGGTTCATACTGCGGCTCCGGTGCCGGCTGATACTGCTGCTCTGGTGCCGGCGATAAATGTTGAGAAATATTATATGAACCGAATACACCACCAATTAATTGGTCTACATTTGAAAATCAAGCCTGAGATGCCAGACCAGCATCAGTCGGGTATTGTTCCTGCACCATTGTTTGTACGAGATGCAACCCACGAGCCTGTCGTTACATTAGAAATAAGAAATAAGTATTGACTCATACCGCCGGATGTTAAAAAGTAATATAATATAAAAAATTCAACTTACCAAATCTCGTTCCATGTGGCCTCTAGGCTCGTACCGCGAGATGTTTGTGAAGTTGTTGGTGGGAGCAGAAAAATATCTTATGGTGACACGCTTATACCACTGTAGATATGCTTTGGTAGCGTCGGTGGCTGTTTGGTCACTTATTTGCTGTAAGGCAATACTACGCTGCCTATCCTCCCATCCCAGCAAATATTGATGATGATGCTCCCTCCAATCACGTTCCATCTTTCCTCCTCGCATGTCTCCCTCTATTGTCATAGGCGAAGGTGGCGGGACAGGAATATGTTGCGATCTATCAAACTGTCGCAACACCCGGTCCGGGAGGTGCATGACAACGACATTAATGCAGAGGAGTGGGCATTGAGCCCGCCAAACCGGCTCTCCTTTAATACAGATGCCGGGTAAGCGTTGTAGACGATCTGCTGTATAAGGCGTCCACAGGAACTGCGCAAATAACATAGTACAAAAATTGTGATGAAGGTATTTCAAAATTGTAAAACAAATTTAATTACCTAAGTTATGGTTACCTGAGTCGCCTCCATGCGATCCAACTCATCTCTATAGTACTTAAGTACTCGACGAGGAGCCTTATACGCTTTCTTCCCATTCCACCAACAGCCGAGCGGCTTTCCAGGGATATCCAAGCCAGTTATTTTAACATTCTCCGGTCTTCCTATATACATATGCTCTCATGACCAGATCTATAAATAAAGTTTCAGATTATAAGAGAGAAAACCAATATTACAATTTTGCAAATTTCTAGCTGTGAAAAATAAGGAATTTACCTGAAGTAATGTAATGCATCCACAAATTTTATTCTTCGTAGGAGCACATGCCTTATCGAGTTCCTTATAAAGAAAGACCAGGACCCCTGCTCCCCAAGCATATTGGCCACACACATCAAAATCCGTTAGGAAGCCAAGGTATAACGGATGAACATGCGTTGCTGATTGGTCCGGCATCAACCAAGAACCGATCATGTACAGAATGTAGGCACGTGCATGTCTATCCAAGACTTCATCGGTGGCTTCATCAGGGATATTACTAAATGTATCTTTTAGCCAGTTTAAACTGATCTTATACCCCTTACTGTAGCCTCCTGGTGCCTGATATTAGCATTTTTTGTGAAATATTAAAGTTAGAAATAATGTACAACATGCAATAGGTACACTAAAGAGGGGAATCAGAATGAAATTTTTTACCTGTCCGGGAACAGACTCGGCATATGTATCCCAGTATGGGTGGTCGGTATCTGGACCAACAATTTTTCCTCCGACCAACCCAAGCCCATTGACCCGTAAACCGAGTAAGAGGCCAATATCCTGGAGTGTGATAGTGGTCTCACCCCATCTTAGATGAAAAGTGTGGGTCTCTTTTCTCCCGCGCTCAACCAGAAAGGTAACGAGGGCGTGGTCGATTTGGATATGACGAATCAATGAAGCTTCATAAAATCCGGCCCGTCGAAGTCGCGGGGTTATTCGTTGGTCGCTAACTATCCATTTGTCTGAGCTATGGGTGACGACGGTGAGATTATCTCCTTCCTGCAAAATTAAATAATGTTATTTTCAACTATTAGAATTAAAAGAAAGGGGTGAAATATTAAAAAAAATACTAAGTTTAGAATATTTCCTCTCCGTGTAATATATTAAACGATCTGTGTTCGTTTTGATGAACGAGCAGAGATTTGTCGAGTGGTTGATTCTCCATTGAAATGCACTGGAGCAGAGATTAGATGAAGAGTTAATTTTTTTCGATGAAATGCACTGGAGGGGGGGTTGGGTTTTATAGTGAAGGGTGGACGGGTTCTAGGAACCCGCTACAGTATTGGTTGTCAAATCAGTTGAAGATGGCGGGTTCCAGGAAAGTAGGGTTAAGTTAAGTTGTATATGGCCTATGTTCAAAGGAAATGCATTGGTTGAAATTATAGACGTTGCATCAATATCTTCGATGATAGATTTCGGACTCTCAAACACCCAGCATTCTTTTGAACTTTTGGTTCAGAAGGAGCAATTGGAAGTATCAGATGCCCCTCCAACGGGTAATTTTGATGGTAATGCTGGAGATAGTTCCTGGGGGTACGGTCACATGGTTAACGATGATACCGTCAGTGTCGGTGGATATGACTATACACAACATTATTCAAACCTTCAAACTCATGGGTAAACATTTTATAAACCCATATTCAAACATTTTAGTAATACCAAGATACTAATATTCAAACATTTTATAAATCCAGATTCTCCCAGTCGACTGCTGCAGTTACATGCACCCCAGAAGTACAACAAGGATTACCATACACAACCTTCCACAGGTAAATAAATCTGAAACAAGTGATGATTTAGTTACGAAAATATTAAGGAATAATATTATAATAACAATTTATATACTAAATGCAGATTTCCCCACACCTCCGCATCATTCCAACACGATCCAAGTAGCGCATTCCAAGCATGTCCGTCCACATCTTTCCGGTCTTCTCACCCCGAACCATCCACATTACACCGACCACAACCATCATATATTGCACCCGAGCCTTATGTTGCTACGGGTGATATTGATATGTGTGGCAGTGATGATGATGAAATCGGTGCAGGTCATCAGGGGGAAGATAGCGTGGAATATGCCGCTGGATTGAATGAGGTAGCATTCTTTAATGGTATGGTTGCGAATAACGATTTTGTCGAACTAGAAGATCCCGGCCTCGATCCGCTGGAAGATGATGGTTGGGTAGACTTAGCCGTGACAGAAGTAAATACGGCACCCTATTTGGACGCAACAGCAGCAAGCGAAGATTGCATCAGTGTCGAGAATTTGTTTCAGGAAAAAGGAGATCTTATTTGTAAGCTGAAGTCGTGGTCTATTCAGCAAAACGTTACATTTAAAACCGAAGAGTCAAATAAGACGTACTATACGGTGGTATGTATGAAAGTTCCTGAATGTCAGTGGAGATTGCATGCATGTTGTTCCAAAATAGCCAAAGCTTGGAAGGTCACGGCCTACAACCAAGAACATACTTGCATTAATTCTATTATGTTACAAGATCACCGAAATTGCACTTCATCTTACATTTGCTCGTTAATCATGCCACTAATCCGTACAGATGTGGCGATGACTCCCCGAGAGATACGGCTCTTGGTTAGCGGAGAGCATAAAATTCAGATTTCGTATGTGAAGGCATGGGATGCTCGTAGAAAGGCTTTATGCAAGATATTTGGGGACTGGGAAAGCTCGTACAACTCACTAGTCCCTTTTATGGAATCCATGAAAGCATCAAATCCGAGGACCGTATACCGGTTAAAAACCACAGAAACAGACGTCGAAGGCTCTGTCAGGTTTCAAAGAAATTTCTGGTGCTTTGGTCTATGTCACGTCCCGCTTCCCAGAGTACGCTAAAATGGGCACGTGACATAGCCAACCATGCTACCTGTGGGTAGGAAGTATCCATCCACAGTCACATTACGGCTGTAGAGATATCAAGAACAAAATAAAACTATCTAAAACATGTCCATAATCCAAGATAACATGAGTCAAGAATAAATAAATGCGAAAGCGAAAGATCCAATACAAAATAACTGGAATGTATATCCCATAATGCGGGCTGCTAACACTCACAGCTCAGCCTGTCTGCTGAAGTACTCCTGCTCGGACTGCGACAGCGGTACGGAATCTGGGCCATGCAAAACCTAGACATCAGCGCGTCAAGTCAACAAGTAATAACATAATAAACGGGCAATACGAATATAAACATGAATGAAGCAAGGGTAACAATAATATGAATCAGAGCAGTGCAGAGTAGTCTGCAGTGGGTAAACTAAACTGTTCTATCAGGTTTTCTGTTCTAAAGTCTTTGAAACCAAATTGATGAATCATCGATGTAACTCAATAGTATCCCGTACATACCCGGGACCACGGCCCCAGATTCTCGGGCTGAAACCGAGACATGCCGCTAGGCACCAAACAGGATTGTGTACAGATGAATGATGTCAGCATCATCATTCCAAGGCTGGCCTAGCCTAAAACTGATCAGAACAAGTAGTGAACTGTTGAGTTACAAGTCAGATTTCACCTTTGATTTCCCCATACCCCCAAGTTATATGTGTAAGTCAAGTCAGGTATCCCGAAATCAAGAACTAATGCTAACACAGGATCAGGTAAACAGGTTTGTCTGGATAGACAACAGGAACAGTCCATGAGGACTACATGTCAGGTTTGTTGGCATTAGACACTAGATCGGGTAACGGGTCAGGTCATGGTACATCAGGTCAAGTCAAGCAGTATACGGTACCATGTCGGGTAAATCAATATGTATGTAGCGGGTCCGGTCAAGATGTAAACAATATCATGGGTGTGCTCATACTCGGTCACATAATCAAGCATGGTTATCAACAGCATAAATTTAAGCAACGAATTAAACAATAGGCAGATTCACTCAATTTGCAGTACAGTTATCAGTTGTGTTACGGAGATGATTTCAACATTATAAGAATGCAGTAAGACAATTATAGCCATTTAATCATGTTAACAAGTTTAAGACTTCATGGATGCAATGATATATATCTATAAGTTCTATGGATGAAATCACAGTTTATGCAGGTTAAATGTACACGAGTGTCCGAATGAAGTAAAACGATAGATAAAGTTCCATAGGCTACGTCCTTAGTGAAAGTGAAATTAAAACATGTAATTGTGGTTATTATGTACAATACAGTAATTGCAAAAGGTAGGTTCCAAGTTTGAAAGATAAAATGATATATATCAATATTGTACACGAAAATGGGAAATGATCTTATTAAAGTTAAAACTACAGGTTTAGGGTGCCATCAATGTATATGTAAATATTGTTTAGCATGTAGCAAGGGGTAGTTGCCTCGACGAGTCGCGGATCGGGAAAACGGAACGTAAAACGTCGGCGGGGAAAACTCGCGACGGGCGCACGGTTCACGGAATGAACCCAAACGACGAACAGTGGAACCACACAGACTACCTCGCTGGATCGTCGGGACACGTCGTCGGCACGACCGGATTCCGGCGAACCCCAAAACAGCGAATCTACAATTTTCAAGAATTCATGAAATGATAAAAGAAGAATCAAGAAGAGGGAAGAGAAGGAGGATAGCGACGAGGGTGCTCATGAGGATCTGTGGAGGGGTGGTGATGGTCGACCACGTCGACGGAGCTCCGGCGCACGGACAACAGTGACCGCGACAAATGCAGATCACCAAAAATGAGCACAGAAAAGAAGGAAGGGAAGGAGAAGAAAGAGAAGAGAAGAAGAAGACACAGGCAAGGCTCACCGGGGTTTGTACGACGGCCGGAGTACGGAGACGAGGCTACTGGCGGCGATTCCCGGCAGTGTGGATGTGCAGGGGGCCCGCGGTCGCCGGAGCAAGGTGCACGAAAGAAGAAGGGGATGTGGATGTGACGAGGGTGAGGAGGCGATGCGACGTGCGATGAGGGCGTCGACGTTGGGGCTGCGGCGGCGAAGGGGTGAGGCGGCTAGGGTTGCGACGAGGTGGGTTATTCGGCTGAAGGAAAGAAATAGAAAGAGGAGGGAGGAAAGAAATTTATATATAGAAGAGATATAGGGAGAGAGCGATAGGGAGAGAGAGAGAGAGAGACGAGAGAGATAGAGAGAGAGTTAGAGACGGGGAGAGAGAGAGAGTGGCGTAGAAAAATATGGTGGGGCCCAGGGGATGAAAGAAGGAATCTGATTGGTTGGGGTGAAAGATTCGAGAGATTAAAGGAAACGGAAAAAATATAAATGGGTTTATAAAAATATATTCGACGTTTTAAAAGAATATTAGAAATTGGGATTTTTGGCGCAAAGTAAAACATTTCCAAATTGCGCCCGGGTCGGGTCCAAAAATTCGAAATTGAAATAAGAAAATTTTAGGCGGGATCCAAAATTTAAAATGAAGTGTTTTACAATCAAAAAGTATACCCCCAAAACGGACACACGTACGTGCGCGCAGCCGTCCAAACTCGCCCGTTTCACTGAACGGGACGAGAACACGATGCACGGACGCTACAACAGGGTTAGGGGTGTCAAGCAGGCCATGACGGATATTTTTAATTTTTATTTTAGATGCCTTAAATTGTTATATGCAGAAATGAATTGACGGGGTAAAATTACAATAAGTAACAATCAAGTAAGATAAATGAAATAAGTGCCACACTACGTTCAAACGGTGACTGAAATTAGTAGCATTGGGCTCGGGTGTTACATTATACCCAACTACAAAAGAATTTCGTCCTTGAAATTCCAAGAATACAAAGATAGACGACAAACAACTACAAGAAAAGATGAGGAAACTTCTGCCGGATTTCATCTTCTCGTTTCCAAGTGGACTCTCCATGCGAGCGATTTCCCCAAGAAACAAGCACAAGAGAGATCATCTTGTTCTTAAGAAACTTTTCCCTTCGATCCACGATTTCAATCGGTCGCTTCTCAAAAGTCAAGTCTTCTGGTACCGTCTGCTCCGAATGATCCAATACATGCGTTTCGTCACGAACATACCTACGGAGTTGAGATACGTGAAACACATCGTGCACATACGCCAAGAACTGCGGTAACGCCAAACGATACGCTACCTCACCAACACGCTCCAAGATCTCAAAGGGTCCAACAAATCGAGGACTGAGCTTCCCTCGACTTCCAAAACGAATCACCCCTTTAGTCGGTGATATCTTCAAGAATACCAAATCACCCACGGCGAACTCTAGAGGTCTTCTCGATGTATCTGCCCAACTCTTCTGTCGGTTTTGAGCTGCCTTCATATGATTTCTGATAGTGTTAACCTTCTCAACCGTCTGTACAACCAAATCTGGTCCCAATAATCTCCGTTCACCGATATCGTCCCAACAAACAGGTGAACGGCATTTACGACCATACAAAGCTTCAAATGGAGCCATCTGGATAGTTGCCTGAAAACTGTTGTTGTAAGAAAACTCCACCAAATGTAGATGATCCTCCCAAGAACCCTTGAAGTCCAACATGCATGCTCTCAACATATCCTCAAGAGTTTGGACCGTTCTCTCGGACTGACCATCAGTTTGAGGATGATAAGCTGTGCTAAACTTCAATCGAGTCCCCAAACTTTCCTGTAAACTCCGCCAAAAGTGTGATAAGAACCGAGTGTCCCGATCGGACACAATGCTCACCGGTACTCCATGCAATCTTACAATCTCTTGCATGTATCGCTCTGCCAAAGTCTCTATTGATTGACCAACCCGAAAAGGAATAAAGTGAGCTGCCTTGGTCAAACGATCAACAATCACCCATACAGCATTGTTGCCTTTTGGACTTCGCGGTAAAGCCGTCACGAAATCCATGGTTATATGTTCCCACTTTCACTGAGGAATCGGAAGTGGTTGCAACAAACCAGCAACCCTTTGATGTTCAGCCTTAACTTGCTGACACACCAAGCACTTTGCCACAAAGCGAGCAATCTCCCGTTTCATGCCTTCCCACCAGAAATGCTGTCGAATATCTTGGTACATCTTTGTGCCTCCTGGATGTACAGAATAAGCTGAACTGTGTGCTTCTTTCATAAGTTCTTCGTGAGTATCTCCCTTTGGTACACACAAACGGCTACCATACCTCAACGAACCATCTTTGTGGATCAATAAATCTGTTCGTAGTCCGGCTTCAACCTGTCCTCGAAACCTTTGCAGTCTAGGATCCTGCGATTGCGCTGCTTTAATATTCTCGATCAACGATGAATGTACTTGCAGCTGCATCAACTGTCCTGAAGAATGCGGTAGCACAACCTCCAAGTCAAATCTTCGAAAATCTTCAACAAGCTCCTTCTGCGTAGTTAACACCTGAATTGCTGGTAACCGACTAAGCGCATCCGGCACGACATTAACCTTCCTCGGATGGTACTTAAGATCAAGATCGTAGTCAGCCATCAGCTCCAACCATCTACGCTGCCTCATATTAAGCTCCTTCTGTGTGAACACATACTTCAAGCTCTTATGATCAGTAAAAACTTCGACCCTTTCGCCCAAAAGGTAGTGTCTCCAAATCTTCAAAGCGAAAATCACAGCCGCAAGTTCCAAGTCATGAGTTGGGTAATTCTTCTCATGGGGTCTTCAACTGTCTCGATGCGTACGCTACAACCTTCCCATGCTGCATCAAAACACATCCCAATCCTTTCCCAGATGCGTCGCTGTGAATCACCAATCCTCCGGAATTGTCTGGCACGGTCAGAATAGGGGTGGTTATCAACTTCTGCTTCAACGTCTCAAAAGCCATCGCACACTTATCCGTCCATACAAAAGGTACCTCCTTGCGCCTAAGCTTGGTTAACGGCTCCGCCAGACGAGCAAAGTTCTCCACAAATCTTCTGTAATACCCGGCGAGTCCAAGGAAACTTCTTATCTCCGCAACATTCTTTAGAATCGGCCAATCATGAACAGCTGCAATATTCTCTGGATCGACGACAATTCCATCGCCAGACACAACATGCCCCAAAAACTTTACTTCCTCCAGCTAAAACTCGCACTTACTCATCTTCGCATACAACTTCTCCTGTCTCAACGTCTGCAGTGCGATCTTCAAATGTTCAGCATGCTCTTCAAAACTCTTCGAGTAAACCAGAATATCGTCAATGAATACCATAATAAACTGGTCCAAGAATGGTGAAAAGACTCGGTTCATCAAGTCCATGAATACTGCCGGCGCATTCGTTACTCCGAAGGGCATCACTAAGTATTCGTAATGTCCATACCGAGTTCGGAACGCCGTCTTGCAAATATCTTCTGCTTTCACTCGGACCTGATGATATCCGGATCGCAAATCCAGCTTCGAGAATACCCTCGCGCCACTAAGCTGCTCGAAAAGTTCGCCGATGCGAGGGATCGGGTACTTGTTCTTAATAGTCACCCGGTTTAATTCTCGATAGTCGATGCACATCCTTCTTGTGCCATCCTTCTTCTTCACTAGAAGAACTGGAGCTCCCCAAGGCGAGTTACTGCTTCGAATCCAACCCTTCTCAAGCAATTCAGCAACCTGTTTCTTGACTTCTTCCAACTCTACTGGTGCCATTGGATAATACGCCTTGGATACTGGCGCTGCACCAGGAATAAGATCAATTGCGAACTCCACATCTCGCTTCGGTGGTAATCCCGATATATCTTCAAACACGTCCATAAAATCACGAACAATAGCCGGCTCTTCACTTTTATCAATTTCCATATATGCAAGAATGTTGTTTGTCGGCCTAGCCCTAAACTCGACTGGCCCGACAGAACTGCTTCCTCCAGTGAAGCTAAACTCGGGATGTCCGGGAATCTGGAAAATTACCTTCCTTGCCCTACAATCAATATGAGCGTGGAAAGTGCCAAGAAAATCCATTCCCAAGACGATCTCATAGCTGCCCGTATCAATCACCAAGAAATCTGCAAAAAGCTCCCGTCCGCACACAACAACTGTACAATCCCTACTAGCTATGATTTTCCCATTCCCAGTGTGTATGTCCCAGAAACTAGACAGGGTCGTGTAGTCAATCGAGTGTGTAGTTAAAAACTTGGATGACATAAAACAATGGGATGCACCAGAATCAAATAACGCTAATGCGGGAAAACCATGAACGAGTAGAGTACCTGAAACAACTTCTCCTGACGCCTTAGCTTCTTCAGCTGTCAAGGTAAAAGCTCGAGCCTGATTAGGTCCTTGAGTCAGCTGTTTCTGCCCCTGGAACGGTCTCTGCGGAGGCTTCTGAATATCATCCCTCGTACGAAGCTTCGACGGACAAGCACTAACAGCGTGATCTGCCGCTCCACAAACCAAACAGAGTCCCAGCCTCCTTCGACAATCCTTTTGCATGTGGCCAGGTAAATTGCAGTAGTTACAAGTCATGCTCTTTCTTCGATCGACGACAACAGGCTTCTTCATGGGTGCTACACCACGACGGTCCACTGGAATACCTCTGCGACCATGAGCTCGGTTTGGTACAAATGCTGGCTTCCTTACCGCAACTCTTGTCTGCTGCAAACTCCCCTTCATCCCAGATAAACTCTGCTGCTCTCGGGCTGCCGCAAGTACTTGTGAGAAAGTGGTCAAACCCAGGGAGACAATCTGCCTCTGGATGTCCACGTCCAAGCTGCGCATGAACCTCCGTGCCCTGTCTGCATCGTTGGCAACTAAAGGTCCAGCGAATCTACTGAGTCTTGTCCATTCTGCTGCATGCACATCTACGGGTGCTCCATTCTGCTTTAGCCCGATGAATTTCTCTTCCATTTCCTCCCGTGCAGTCCGCGGGAAGAACTTCTCTAAGAAACTCTTTGAAAAATCCGTCCACTTGATCGGCTTGGGCAAGCGGTTCTCCTCTACAAGCCACCATTCTCGGGCGTAGTCCACTAACTGAATGCGTACCACATCAACTCTTTTCTCATCTGGAATCTGTGCCGCAGTAAGCAAGTTCTCTATGTCAACTAGCCACTGCTCCGCTGGCAACGGCTCCTCCAAACCAGTAAATGTAGACGGACTCAAACGCCTGAAATCTGCTACGGTCCCTACTCGGTCAACCGGTTTAGCTCCAACATTGTTCACAGACTGCTGAACGATCTGCAAACCTTCCTGAAACGATTCCGCTTGCTGCTGGATCAGTTCGGTCTGTTTCTTTTGATTCTCCAGCATTCTTCTTATCACTCCAAGCATGGCGGCTTCATCCACACGTCTTTGGTACGTCTTCAAATTCTTACCTGCCATATTCCTGAAATCAAAACACCCAACATTAGCATGATTATAGATTCAAAATATAGATCAAGGCTAGAACTCCAAGTTACTTAAATAGAGTGCCGCATTGTAACTATGCCGCGGTATCATAGCCACAATTACATAGCTCCACCCAAGTCGCCTAAGTCCTAGAGATAACAAGGAATCAGGTTTTCGAGTTGATATGCAAAGGAAGTTTGCACATCGTAAAGGATATAATCAGGAAGAATATGATTCAAGAATGGTAAACGGCAAGGTGGCAGGACATGTTTCCTAAACACGGGTATTCTGATTCGTGTATTGGGTACAATACCCAACTACAAAAGAATCAACCCGACTAACCTATGCTCTAATACCAAAAGAACCATGTCACGCCCCGCTTCCCAGAGTACGCTAAAATGGGCACGTGACATAGCCAACCATGCTACCTGTGGGTAGGAAGTATCCATCCACAGTCACATTACGGCTGTAGAGATATCAAGAACAAAATAAAACTATCTAAAACATGTCCATAATCCAAGATAACATGAGTCAAGAATAAATAAATGCGGAAGCGAAAGATCCAATACAAAATAACTGGAATGTATGTCCCATAATGCGGGCTCACATCAGGAATAAAATGCAGGAAAGAAAAGCTAACTACTGCTAATACTCACAGCTCAGCCTGTCGGCTGAAGTACTCCTGCTCGGACTGCGACAGCGGTACGGAATCTGGGCCATGCAAAACCCAGACGTCAGCGCGTCAAGTCAACAAGTAATAACATAATAAACGGGCAATGCGAATATAAACATGAATGAAGCAAGGGTAACAATAATATGAATCAGAGCAGTGCAGGGTAGTGTGCAGTGGGTAAACTAAACTGTTCTATCAGGTTTTCTGTTCTAAAGTCTTTGAAACCAAATTGATGAATCATCGATGTAACTCAATAGTATCCCGTACATACCCGGGACCACGGCCCCAGATTCTCGGGCTGAAACCGAGACATGCCGCTAGGCACCAAACAGGAATGTGTACAGATGAATGATGTCAGCATCATCATTCCAAGGCTGGCCTAGCCTAAAACTGATCAGAACAAGTAGTGAACTGTTGAGTTACAAGTCAGGTTTCACCTTTGATTTCCCCATACCCCCAAGTTATATGTGTAAGTCAAGTCAGGTATCCTGAAATCAAGAACTAATGCCAACACAGGATCAGGTAAACAGGTTTGTCTGGATAGACAACAGGAACGGTCCATGAGGACTACATGTCAGGTTTGTTGGCATTAGACACTAGATCGGGTAACGGGTCAGGTCATGGTACATCAGGTCAAGTCAAGCAGTATACGGTACCATGTCGGGTAAATCAATATGTATGTAGCGGGTCCGGTCAAGATGTAAACAATATCATGGGTGTGCTCATACTCGGTCACATAATCAAGCATGGTTATCAACAGCATAAATTTAAGCAACGAATTAAACAATAGGCAGATTCACTCAATTTGCAGTACAGTTATCAGTTGTGTCACGGAGATGATTTCAACATTATAAGAATGCAGTAAGACAATTATAGCCATTTAATCATGTTAACAAGTTTAAGACTTTATGGATGCAATGATATATATCTATAAGTTCCATGGATGAAATCACAGTTTATGCAGGTTAAATGTACACGAGTGCCCGAATGAAGTAAAACGATAGATAAAGTTCCATAGGCTACGTCCTTACTGAAAGTGAAATTAAAACATGTAATTGTGGTTATTAGGTTCAATACAGTAATTGCAAAAGGTAGGTTCCAAGTTTGAAAGATAAAATGATATATATCAATATTATACACGAAAATGGGAAATGATCTTACTAAAGTTAAAACTACAGGTTTAGGGTATCATCAATGTATATGTAAATATTGTTTAGCATGTAGCAAGGGGTACTTGCCTCGACGGGTCGCGGATCGGGAAAACGGAACGTAAAACGTCAGCGGGGAAAACTCGCGACGGGCGCACGGTTCACGGAATGAACCCAAACGACGAACAGTGGAACCACATAGACCAGAGTACCTCGCTGGATCGTCGGGACACGTCGCCGGCACGGCCGGATTCCAGCGAACCCCAAAACAGCGAATCTACAATTTTCAAGAATTCATGAAATGATAAAAGAAGAATCAAGAAGAGGGAAGAGAAGGAGGATAGCGACGAGGGTGCTCACGAGGATCTGTGGAGGGGTGGTGATGGTCGACCACGTCGACGGAGCTCCGGCGCACGGACAACAGTGACCGCGACAAATGCAGATCACCAAAAATGAGCACAGAAAAGAAGGAAGGGAAGGAGAAGAAAGAGAAGAGAAGAAGAAGACACAGGCAAGGCTCACCGGGGTTTGTACGACGGCCAGAGTACGGAGACGAGGCTACTGGCGGCGATTCCCGGCGGTGTGGATGTGCAGGGGGCCCGCGGTCGCTGGAGCAAGGTGCACGAAAGAAGAAGGGGATGTGGATATGACGAGGGTGAGGAGGCGATGCGACCGGCGATGAGGGCGTCGGCGTTGGGGCTGCGGCGGCGAAGGAGTGAAGCGGCTAGGGTTGCGACGAGGTGGGTTCTTCGGCTGAAGGAAAGAAATAGAAATAGGATGCTATCTGGTTGTATGTATGCCCTAGAGGCCAGTATTGTACAGATGATGTATATTATATTGGATGCTTGGACATATATAGAGATGACTTTCTTGCTCGATATGATAGTATGCTATCTGGTTGCTCTTTATCTTAGCATGTACACTAGTCTATTTAAACTATCTTTTAGTTACATGTTGGTAAAGCCTTTAGGATGTGTACTTGACTGCCTGGACTATGATGCAGATCATACTAGCGGGGACATGGTTGTCCATAAGTACATCCTTCAAGGTCCCTAGTCGTGGGTGTATCGAGACGGGGCATCGATATACCAGTGTAGACTAGCGTATATGCTTCTCGACCCATAAAATGGGCGATGGATGATCCCATATCCATTGGTGTTTGACATCATAGATGGTATACGGGTGTTCAGTGGAGACTGGGTACACTGGACGGACTCGCCGAGAACTCCCAGATGGTATTATACCTCACGTCAGACGGCAGTTCTCAGGTGACACTTGTACAGGTTAGTCTGTAGACCCGAGATCGTCATAGAGTCTTGTGTGATTCCCACTGTGCTTTGATCTCCACCTTACCACGTCCATAAGGGCGTGCAAAACGGTGGTCTTTGGGAACAGTCCCGAGTCACATGGAGGCAATGAGCGATAGGAGGGGTTTCGTCTCTCCCGGTATTGGGGGTTGATGTTGCGTTGTGCTCGATTGGCCGTAACAGGGAAGTCCCTGGCCAGGGCTGATCAGAGATTTGCTGGTAAGTGTTACCAGTAGTTTCTCGACCCATTATGAGCCTTACATCGGCACGACTTATCGGTTATTGGGGTCTGTCGTTTACCACCCCTAGACTTGATATGCGACATATCAGATGAACATACCGGACTGTACGGTAAGTGTTACTGGTTGGATTCACAGGAGTGTGAGCGGGCTAGCTCGTCGATCTTCTGATCGCTCAATACCCGGATGGCCGTTACGTTTAGCAGACCGCTTGCGGCTTGTGGGTGCTTGATATGATCATCATCTGCTACCGGCGTATTGACGAGTGTTTAGAGTCCTACACAGAGATTTCCTGGCTCAAGCGAAACGAAATAGGAGCGCATATGAGATATGTGCAGGACCGAGAATAATGCGTGTATGTGATACCGTATTTCATTCTCGCGATGAATGTTTCGATTGGTTGTATGCAATATAACCTAGTTGTCGAATCATTGATTCGATAAATCGATACATTGTATACTAGTCGGTTATGTGCGACATGACCGGATCATTGAATCAAGTGTTGATTTAATGATTTAATGTATAATTATATATTTGATATATTAATTTGCATTAACTAGTATTGGTTCATTTTAAAAGGATTTTCTCACTTGAAGTGCACATTGTATATGTGATATGCTTTTGTGTGCACTTGATTGTATCATGTTTGATGATACATATTTACTTGGGTTTGTGCAAAGAATTAAACCATGGTTATGATAATGGTTAGGGTTTTGAGTTATTCATCTATTTATTTATCCATTCTTTATTTATTTAAATGGATAAAAGAAAAGAAAATGGTTTCTTTTTATCATGAAGCTTGTTGAAGCTTCATGAAGCTTTGACTAAAGAGACCATTTTGTCTTCATGCTTAACCCTAACCATTCCCACTTACCATGGTCTATTCTCTACACTTAACCTTAGTTAGGATATGATAAGTATTGATTTCTTTTCCATTATTAGAATAACTTATCATATATTCTTTCTTCTTCTTGATCATTTTCTTCTTCAAGAAAAGCTTAAGCCCATCAATGGCAACTTGAGCAAACAAGTGAGAAATCCAATTCTAAAGTGAACCCACCTCCTATTTCTTCACCCTCTACCTCTTGCCAAGTTGTTTTGGGTGTTTTCTTCACAAGTTTCACAACTTGGTGAAGTTGGAGCTTGAACTTGAGATGCCTCGACGTAGATCATCTTCGGCACGAAGCCGACGACCTAGTCCGCCCATTTTCCCGATGAAGCCGACGATTGAGTTCGGGATTCAAGATGGACAGCGAGAGGAGGCCTACGTGGAGCTAAGGAAGTGGATATCCAGATCTACAAAGGTTGTAGCTTCTGATCTTTAGTTAAGTTGTTAACTAGATTCGTATTTCGCCTAAACTTCTAGTCAATGATCCGTGTTAGGGTTTCTCGGCACCCATAAAATTTGAAATTGGCATGGTTGATACCTTGTGAGACCTCTTGAGAGTGCCTAGGAACCCTACAGTGGTATCAGAGCCTAGCTAGAGCCTTAGGCGAAGTCTAGACGACGTTTGAAACCCGATCGAACCGAAACCCTAATTCCCAAAATGCTCTCTGGAAATTTTCTAAAATTTTGGATTTTTGTCAATTAAAAATATGCAGAAAAATAAGCAGGGTCTTATTTGAATTACTGTGAAAAACGAGGGTCTAAATCCATTAATCCACCGCGGAACCGCGGCACAAGCTAGGCATGTGCGGCGGTTCCGCGGCCGTACTGTCCCCTTGTCTGATGATTTCTGCACAGTAACTCATATAATTTAATGCTATATTTTCTGGGTATTTTTTATTGTGACTCTACATATGAGTATTCTGGGGTAGTATTGGGAATCAAAGATTCGATCGGATTATCAGATTTTGTCGATGTGGATTTCCGGATATTTAGAATATGTTAAAAGTTTCGACCGGATGTAAATACCCAATCTTTCCCCTGCCGGGAAATTTCCAATTGTTGGACTTTTCCGTAGTTTAATGACATTCTAAGTAGTGCAAGTAACGTGATGGTCCCTCTAGAAGACAACAAACCTTAACTCGATTATGTGACCGTCTTGAACTGCCCTTTGAACCTTCGAGTTTGGGGTAGTACGGCGTGCCACATGTGAGGCGTTGGCTTGACCCTTCTACGGCTGGACCGTTGGTACTGAGACATGAAGTGAATGTCTTTGAACTTATTTCATGTGTTGATCGGTTTCGGAAAAACTTGGGTGTTTGAATGATCGATCGGAAAGTTTAATATTTTCTATTTATCTGGAATGGGATACAATAATTGGAATTCACAAACAGTTATGAGATAACTGAATGAATGTTATAAATCTAGCGGTTTAGTCTCACTTGATATTGAAAAGAGTTTTCGATAATGAGACTAAAATGCGGGGTTTATAATTGCTAGGCATGTGATGTCTAAGTATTTCATTTGATTAGGCATGCGATGTCTAAAGAGGTTGCGGATTCCAACTGTTGTAGTTTTACACTTTTTTTCTGTGACCGTAAGTGTAGTATGTTGATATCGCCGGTTTCGTTGCTATACGTCAACGACAATTGGGGTATGCATACTTACTTACGTTGATGACATGTGATGTTATGTGTTGCTGGATATGTTATATTGGATTGTCGTGTTTGAATAGCCGGGGGTTTTTATGTGAGATGAGTGTTTTTCATTTTCATTCATGTAAAAACTTGTATGTAATATTCTTTTATTTGGGGCACTTCCAGGTTGCGGAAGATGTCACCTTTTGTATATCATTTTCTTTTCCGCATTAGGATAGACCTAAGGAGGGGAGAACAAGTGACCGGGTTCTGGGGTCCAGTGGGAGACCAACTCGAGGAGTCGAGTCCGGGTCTCCTAACTCTAGAATTGGCAGGGTCGCTTGCCGCTCTCGTAGGGGTCTAGGGGTGTGGGATTGGCTATTCATCACGACCGTGGAATCCGTGTTTTATACTGGCTCGTATTGAAAACACGGACGTCCTAGTATATCCAATGTTTCATATGTTTCTTCTGCTGCGATATCTGTGATGCGATCTTGTGATGTTCTGTGATAGATACTGTATATAGTATATATGATATATTATATAGACGTTACTTATGTTTTGCATCCGCACTAGCTCTGCCCTGCTCTGTCGTTAGTTACCTAACCTAACGGTGCACGAGGGGACATCGAGGCAAATGCGGATGGCATAAGTGTACGTCGTATTTATCTGTGATGTTTAGGTACTTAAATGATGGGACTTCATTAATGAGATTAATGAAAGAAAAGAAACCTAAGATGTTGTAGAATCGAATTTTAAACAAAAAGGTAGCTACAGTTCTTGCTTTGCACAGTGGTATATATGATATACCCTGCACCTTATTCGATGAGGAAAGGACCGAGATCCCTTCACCGGGAGTGACTCCTTTAGCAATAACTGGTAGATGCTACACACTCGGTTTGCTTTTGATTGCTTTTGACTTTTGCTTTGCACAGTGATATATATGATATATCCCGCACCTCATTCGACGAGGAAAGGGCCGACGATCCCTTCACCGGGAGTGACCCCTTTAGCAAAACTAGAAAAGCCTCAAAATCAATCCATTTCAAAACTTCATTTGATTCTACAACGATATCAAGTTCATTACGCAATAGGTTTTCAGAAAAACCTGTCGTAGCCCTCCGTCATTTCAGATAAGTCCTGTTTAGTATTCGTGCTGCGTTTGTTGACCTTGTCAAGGCGCAGTGTACGGTAGCTAACCGATATTTATCTGCTTATGCATATGATGCAGATTGGGTTAGGGTAGTCGTACGGCCTTGTTGACCTTGTCAAGGATCGTGCGGGTGGGTTTGATTCAATCAAGAAATGACGGGTTAAACTTGACTTGCGGTCTATGGTTTGTTGACCTTGTCAAGGTCATAGATCGTTCGGGGCAAAATATTATCGGGAATTTCAAGTGTTGAAATTTGCAATGAGATTGCATACCTTCTATGAGATAGTTGGATCCCGATACCCACTGCGAGTAAGAGTTACTCCTGGGAGAGTTTTACACATTACAATTAGCCGATCAAGTAGGTGTCTAGAAAGGTGTCAACGGGGTTACGCCTCTGGGAAAACGAGGTTTACATTAATTAGGTTCGTGCGAAAGCACGGGGGACCTCCCTCAAAGTACCGACACTGGCCTGGCTGAAAGATTGGCGAACTTGTAGTGTGTAATTAATCCCGGATAGTCTTTCCTTTTTGGGTTTGAAGGAAGATTTGATAAAAACCAGTGGGAGCCATCCTGATTAGATAAGATAATAACCAATCTGATCTTGCACGAGCATACGCTAAAGTGTTTTCTTCTCTCTCTCTCCAGGTAGCGACCATGTCATGCCCTAATAAAGATAATAATATGGATGTATTGACTGAACCCGCATGTTATACTGTGCTGGGGAACGTTGGTTCCGTTCTTTCTTATAAGAGTTATAGGAATGAACAGGACATAGGGGAATACCAGGATTCCCATACCACCCGAATGAAGAAAGTACATGATGATGCATTTTCTTCGGGTGTGTTCGTTACAGAGAACTGTTTCTCCATTTGCTCCACATCCTGAGTATTAGATACCGGGTCAGGATCCCATATATGTAATCAGTTACATGGGCTCAGGAAAGGTAGAGAACTTGGAGAAGGTGATAAAGACATTAAAGTTGGAAATGGTGCAATTGTTGCAGCTAAGACTGTCGGGGAATATCACCTTGCATTACCAACTGGTAATACATTGGTTCTGAACGAATGCTATTACATGCCGAACCTGATATGCAACATTATATCGGTTTCTTTATTGAGTAAAGAGGGATATAATTTTGTATTACAGGACAATGTTATGAACATTTTCCGTAACCAAAAGTTGGTTGGATCAGGCACGTTGTGCAATGGCATTTATGTTCTAAATCAATCAACAGTTCTGAGCATAACAAACACACACAAGAGGAAGAGTTCAGAACTGAACGAATCCTTCTTATGGCATTGTAGACTGGGTCACATCAATGCAACACGACTAGCTAAGTTGCATAAAGATGGATATTTAAATCCGTTTGAATTTTCATCTTATGACACTTGCCAGTCATGTCTCAAAGGAAAGATGACCAAAACTCCGTTTACGGGACACGGAGAAAGAGTTACCAAACTCTTGGGACTGATACATAATGATGTATGCGGTCCCATGTCTACACATGCCAGGGATGGTTCTTCGTACTTCATTACATTCACTGACGATCTCTCTAGATTCGGATATGTGTTCCTGATGAAACACAAATCAGAAGCTTTTGAGAAATTTAGAGAATATAAAAGGGAAGTCGAGAACCAAACCGGAAAAAGTATTAAAATCCTTCGATCTGATCGAGGAGGAGAATACTTAAGCAATGAATTCCTGGACTTCCTAAAAGAGAATGGGATTCTCTCTCAGCTGACTCTTCCATATACACCACAGCACAATGGTGTATCAGAATGGAGGAACCGCACCCTATTAGATATGGTGTGCTCTATGATGAGCACAGCTGAGTTACCTATTTCCTTCTGGGGTTATGCGCTGGAGACAGCAGCATACCTATTGAATCAAGTTCCATCTAAATCTGTACCTACCACACCATATGAGATATGGAGTGGGAAGAGGCCATATCTTAAATGAGTTAAGATATGGGGTTGTCCAGCCTATGTCAAAAGACAAAATCCGGACAAGCTCGAGGCATGGTCAGTTCTCTGCAAGTTTGTGGGATATCCAAAGAATTCATATGGGTATTTTTTCTACCACAGTGAGGAACAAAAAGTGTTTGTTGCTCAACATGCCACCTTTTTAGAAAAGGAATTCCTTGAAAAAGAAATTAGTGGCAAAGTGGTAGAGCTGGAAGAGGTTCCGGCTACACAAACTCAAACTGAAGATTTAGTGGAACCAGAGGATTCAGTAGCTCCCGACGAACCTCAGCCTCTCCGTCGATCTAGTAGGGTTCCTCGCCCACCTGAGAGATACTACGGTTTTCTCATGGATGGTGGGAGTGAGGATCTCATCATGGAGGATGATGACCCAACTAGCTTCGAGCAGGCCATCACGAATAGGGACTCAGTGAAATGGCTGGATGCTATGCGGTCCGAGATGGAATCCATGTACACCAACAAAGTATGGACTTTGGACATTGCTCCTGAAGGGGTAAAACCCATTGGGAGCAAGTGGATCTTCAAGAAGAAACTTGGTGTAGATGGGAAAGTGGAGACTTTCAAAGCTAGACTTGTTGCAAAGGGTTTTTCGTCAAAGACCAGGTGTGGACTATGACGAAACCTTTTCTCCAGTGGCTATGCTTAAATCCATTCGGATCATGCTTGCCATCGCTGCATATCATGATTACGAAATATGGCAAATGGATGTTAAGACCGCCTTTCTAAATGGTGATTTAGAAGAGTGCGTGTACATGACTCAGCCAGAGGGCTTCGTAGATAGTGGGAGCAGCGGGAAGGTGTGCAAGCTGCTTAAATCCATTTATGGATTAAAGCAAGCATCGCGGAGTTGGAATATCTGCTTTGACGTCGTTATCAAAGAGTTTGATTTCGTCAAAAATCCAGATGAACCTTGTATCTACAAGAAGGTGGCAGAGAGTAAGGTTGTCATCCTCGTATTGTACGTGGACGACATACTCTTGATAAGAAATGATATTCCTATGCTGCAATCGGTCAAGCTCTTCTTATCACAAAGATTCTCAATGAAAGATCTTGGTGATGCCTCCTGCATATTGGGAATTAGGATCTATAGAGATAGATCCAAACGGATATTGGGATTGTCCTAATCCAGGTACATTGACACCATACTAAAGAGGTTTAGTATGGAAGAATCCAAACGTGGGAACTTGCCCACGATCTCTGGAGTCACTCTCTCCAAAGAGATGTCTTCCAAGACAGATTTGGTGAGAGCTCGCATGCAAGGGATACCCTATGCTTCGGCTGTAGGCTCTATCATGTACGCGATGCTATGTACCAGACCCGATGTTGCATACTCACTAAGTGTAGTGAGCAGGTATCAAGCTGATCCTGGAGAGAGTCACTGGACAGCTGTGAAGAGCATTCTCAAGTACTTGCGAAGGACTAAAGAGATGCTCTTGGTGTATGGTAACGGAGAACTCCAAGTGGAGTCCTTTACCGATTCGAGCTTCCAGAGTGATAAGGACGACTCTAAGTCGCAGTCGGGCTTTGTCTTTACCCTTTACGGAGGGGCGGTTAGCTGGAAGAGTTCCAAGCAGGAAACCGTGGCAGACTCGACGATGGAGGCTGAATACATTGCTGCCAACGATGTTGCCAAAGAGGCTGTCTGGATCAAGAAGTTCATTACTGAACTTGGAGTGGTTCCATCCATTGAGCATCCAATACCTTTGTATTGCGATAACAATGGAGCGGTGGCTTTGGCCAAGGAACCCAGGTCCCATCAGCGATCCAGGCATATTCTGAGGCGATATCACCTGATCCGGGAGATAGTTGATCGCCGGGAGATCGAGGTCAGGAGGGTTGACACGAAGAACAACACGGCGAATCCACTCACGAAGGCCATTCCCCAGATACAGTTTGAGAGACTCTTCGGGATGCTCGGTATGCGATACTACAGCAGCTGGCCCTAGTGCAAGTGGGAGATTGTTAGTTGTATGTATGCCCTAGAGGCCAGTATTGTACAGATGATGTATATTATATTGGATGCTTGGACATATATAGAGATGACTTTCTTGCTCGATATGATAGTATGCTATCTGGTTGCTCTTTATCTTAACATGTACACTAGTCTCTTTAAACTGTCTTTTAGTTACATGTTGGTAAAGCCCTTAGAATATGTACTTGACTGCCTGGACTATGATGCAGATCATACTAGTGGGGACATGGTAGTCCATAAGTACATCCTTCAAGGTCCCTAGTCGTGGGTGTATCGAGACGGGGCATCGATATACCAGTGTAGACTAGCGTATATGCTTCTCGACCCATGAGATGGGCGATGGATGATCCCATATCCATTGGTGTTTGACATCAGAGATGGTATACGGGTGCTCAATGGAGACTGGGTACACTGGACGGACTCGCCGAGAACTCCCAGATGGTATTATACCTCACATCAGATGGCAGTTCTCAGGTGACACTTGTACAGGTTAGTCTGTAGACCCGAGATCGTCATAGAGTCTTGTGTGATTCCCACTGTGCTTTGATCTCCACCTTACCACGTCCATAAGGGCGTGCAAAACGGTGGTCTTTGGGCACAGTCCCGAGTCACATGGAGGCAATGAGCGATAGGAGGGGTTTCGTCTCTCCCGGTATTGGGGGTTGATGTTGCGCTGTGCTCGATTGGCCGTAACAGGGAAGTCCCTGGCCAGAGCTGATCAGAGATTTGCTGGTAAGTGTTACCAGTAGTTTCTCGACCCGTTATGAGCCTCACATCGGCACGACTTATCGGTTATTGGGGTCTGACGTTTACCACCCCTAGACTTGATATGCGACATATCAGACGAACATACCGGACTGTACGGTAAGTGTTACTGGTTGGATTCACAGGAGTGTGAGCGGGCTAGCTCGTCGATCTTCTGATCGCTCAATACCCGGATGGCCGTTACGTTTAGCAGACCGCTTGCGGCTTGTGGGTGCTTGATATGATCATCATCTGCTACCGGCGTATTGACGAGTCTTTAGAGTCCTACACAGAGGTTTCCTGGCTCAAGCGAAACGAAATAGGAGCGCATATGAGATATGTGCAGGACCGAGAATAATGCGTGTATGTGATACCGTATTTCATTCTCGCGATGAATGTTTCGATTGGTTGTATGCGATATAACCTAGTTGTCGAATCATTGATTCGAAAAATCGATACATTGTATACTAGTCGGTTATGTGCGACATGACCGGATCATTGAATCAAGTGTTGATTTAATGATTTAATGTATAATTATATATTTGATATATTAATTTGCATTAACTAGTATTGGTTCATTTTAAAAGGATTCTCTCACTTGAAGTGCACATTGTATATGTGATATGCTTTTGTGTGCACTTGATTGTATCATGTTTGATGATACATATTTACTTGGGTTTGTGCAAAGAATTAAACCATGGTTATGATAATGGTTAGGGTTTTGAGTTATTCATCTATTTATTTATCCATTCTTTATTTATTTAAATGGATAAAAGAAAAGAAAATGGTTTCTTTTTATCATGAAGCTTGTTGAAGCTTCATGAAGCTTTGACTAAAGAGACCATTTTGTCTTCATGCTTAACCCTAACCATTCCCACTTACCATGGTCTATTCTCTACACTTAACCTTAGTTAGGATATAATAAGTATTGATTTCTTTTCCATTATTGGAATAACTTATCATATATTCTTTCTTCTTCTTGATCATCTTCTTCTTCAAGAAAAGCTTAAGCCCATCAATGGCAACTTGAGCAAACAAGTGAGAAATCCAATTCTAAAGTGAACCCACCTCCTATTTCTTCACCCTCTACCTCTTGCCAAGTTGTTTTGGGTGTTTTCTTCACAAGTTTCACAACTTGGTGAAGTTGGAGCTTGAACTTGAGATGCCTCGACGTAGATCATCTTCGGCACGAAGCCGACGACCTAGTCCGCCCATTTTCCCGATGAAGCCGACGATTGAGTTCGGGATTCAAGATGGACAGCGAGAGGAGGCCTACGTGGAGCTAAGGAAGTGGATATCCGGATCTACAAAGGTTGTAGCTTCTGATCTTTAGTTAAGTTGTTAACTAGATTCGTATTTCGCTTAAACTTCTAGTCAACGATCCGGGTTTCTCGGCACCCATAAAATTTGAAATTGGCATGGTTGATGCCTTGTGAGACCTCTTGAGAGTGCCTAGGAACCCTACAGTTTGTACGACGGCCAGAGTACGGAGACGAGGCTACTGGCGGCGATTCCCGGCGGTGTGGATGTGCAGGGGGCCTGCGGTCGCCGGAGTAAGGTGCACGAAAGAAGAAGGGGATGTGGATATGACGAGGGTGAGGAGGCGATGCGACCGGCGATGAGGGCGTCAGCGTTGGGGCTGCGGCGGCGAAAGGGTGAGGCGGCTAGGGTTGCGACGAGGTGGGTTCTTCGGCTGAAGGAAAGAAATTGAAATAGGAGGGAGGAAAGAAATTTATATATAGAAGAGAGAGAGAGATATATAGGGAGAGAGAGAGAGTGAGCGCGACGGGAGGGGAGAGAGAGGAGAGAGAGATAGAGAGAGAGTTAGAGACGGGGGGAGAGAGAGAGTGGCGTAGAAAAATATGGTGGGGCCCAGGGGATGAAAGAAGGAATCTGATTGGTTGGGGTGAAAGATTTGAGAGATTAAAGGAAACGGAAAAAATATAAATGGGTTTATAAAAATATATTCGACGTTTTAAAAGAATATTAGAAATTGGGATTTTTGGCGCAATGTAAAACATTTCCAAATTGCGCCCGGGTCGGGTCCAAAAATTCGAAATTGAAATAAGAAAATTTTAGGCGGGATACAAAATTTCAAATGAAGTGTTTTACAATCAAAAAGTATACCCCCAAAACGGACACACGTACGTGCGTGCAGCCGTCCAAACTCGCCCGTTTCACTGAACGGGACGAGAACACGATGCACGGACGCTACAACAGGGTTAGGGGTGTCAAGCAAGCCATGACGAATATTTTTAATTTTATTTTAAATGCCTTAAATTGTTATATGCAGAAATGAATTGACGGGGTAAAATTACAATAAGTAACAATCAAACAAGATAAATAAAATAAGTGCCACACTACGTTCAACGGTAACTGAAATTAGTAGCATTGGGCTAGGGTGTTACAGTCCATGTGCGGCTGGTTTCACACACTGTCGGCCGGTATTGTGCGTTGATGGTACGTATCTATACGGTAAGTACAGAGGCTGTATGTTAATTGCTACAGGTGTTGATGCTAATAACGGTATATTTCCGTTGGGATTTTCTATTGTCGAGGGTGAAAATCTTCTCCTGTCTAAAGAAAATCTCCTTTCCGGTCTTGTGCCAGTTGACCAACTCAAAGAATAATAATGCACAGTCCTGTGAAGCCCACCCTCTGGTCATGGTTTTTCCTTCAACTCAAAAATATCCCATCTGTTCTTCATAGAACAGATTTATGCATCATATCTGATAGACATCTGGGAATACTAGCTGCAATGAGATCTGTATTTCCGACGACCCCACATAGGTTTTGCCTACGGCACTTCAGGCAAAATTTTGATCGAAAATTTAAAAATTCGGATCTATATAAGCTTATGTACAGAGCCGGTGAAACGCCTGACCCTAATGTTCACGACATATACATGACGAAAATTGGGGAGATGAGTCAAGCCGCGAAAACGTAATTAGATGAGTATCCAGTACGCATGTGGTCACAAGCACATGATGATGGGTACAGATATCTACTAATGACAACTAATATGTCTGAAAGTATCAACGGGGTCCTTAAAGGAGTTAGAGGCTTACCGATACAGGGGTTGATTGTTCGAACCTTTTTCCGGATGAATACTTATTTTGTGCATAGAAGAGAAAAGTCCTTGGTGATGGAGACTCCGCTCACCGCGTATTACGAAGATATCTTTCGGAAAAGAGAGCGCCGAGCACAATACTACAGATCCGAAAGGTTTGACACGGCGGAGTTTCAGGTAACGGACGGTAATGGGAATCAATATACCGTGAACTTTAGAGATGAAGGACTCTCTTCGTGTACATGCGGTCTTTTCCAGCAACAACATTTACCTTGTGCCCACGCAATTGCTGCTGCGAGCAGCATGCATAACTCACATTACAATTTTGCTTCCCATTACTATACAGTTTCCAATTACCAAGGCGCATACGATCTAAAATTTCATCCTATACCGGACAGTCGCTATTGGCACTATTATACTGCCAACAGACAAACACCAACTGTATTACTGCCGGAAAAAAATATAAGGCCCGGAAGACCTAAGGTGCGTCGAGATTGAATGACAATGGATGCTGATCCTCAGCAAAGGCAAGCCAGATGTAGCCTATGCAAACAACCAGGCCACTATAGGACCAGATGTCCAGGACAGTCATCAGGGGCGGGACCTTAAGGATCGTGACAAGTGCACTCAGATTTTTTTGTATTATAAATTTGACGGATTCATTTTGTTATTATAAATTTGACCGTCGATATAGAATTTACATTTTACAAACAGATAGAATTTTTTTGTATTGTAAATTTTGACGGACTCATTCTGTAAAAAATATTGATATAATGAAATTTTATTATTTTTTTCAAATTTTTTTTCGTTTATTTATTTTTAAATTTTTTTTAAAATAATTATAATTATAATTATATAATTATAATTATAATCATAATCATAATCATAATTATATTTATATTTATAATTATATAATTAATAATTAATAGTTAAAATTAAAAATGAAAAATTAAAAATTAAAAAAAAAAAGGGACGGGTTCCCAGAACCCGCCCTCTATATATAGAGGGCGGGTTCTGGGAACCCTCCCCCTATTCTGGGGTGGGGGTGGGGGTGGAGGCAAACCATCCTATTTTTGTGATTTTAAAACATTCCCCGCTATTTTAATAATTAATTTTTAAAATATAAATATTTCAAAAAAAAACCCTCCATACAAATATTTGTCAAGTGCACCTATGTGTATTTTGAACATATACAGTAAAAGCATGTTTGAAGTTTTTATTCCTTTATTATTTCAAGATTTGAAGTGGCTCCTGGTCGGGTCCGATTTGTCCCGAAAGATAAAACCATACGGTTCCGATCAGAACGGACAATACTCTCTCTATTGGGGATGGAAAGTGACAAATATAAATGATGGATTTTTTGGATTTCAATGTGGAAACAAAATTTCAGCCTTTATGAAAAGAAGCTACCAAAAAGCTATCTTTCACTGGATATACATACTAATATTTGTCAATTTTGAACATATACAGTAAAAGCATGTTTGAAGTTTTTACTCTTTTATTATTTCAAGATTTGAAGGGGTCCCTGGTTAGGTTCGATTTGTTACGAAAGACAAAACCGTACGGTTTCGGCCAGAGCGGATAATACTCTCTTTGTTGAGACTGAAGCGTGACAAATATAAATCAGGGATTTTCTGGATTTGGATGTGGAAACAAAATTTCAGCCTTCATAAGAAAAGAAATTTTCTTTTATGTAGGGCTACCAAAAAGGTCATCTTTCACTAGATATACAGACTAATATTTGTCACGTGCCATGCACGTATGTGTATTTTGAACAATATATATAGCAAAAGCATGTTTAAAGTTTTTACTCTTTTATTATTTCAAGATTTGATGTGAATATTTTATCGGGTCCGGTTCGTCCCGAAAGACAAAACCGTTTGGGTTCGGCCAGAGCGGACAATACTCTCTGTATTGAGGGTGGGACGTGACCGATATAAATCAGGGATTTTCTGGATTTCGATGTGGAAACAAAATTTCAGCCTTCATAAAAAGAAATTTTCTTCTATGGCCAGCTACCGAAAAGGTTATCTTTCACTGGATATACAGACTAATATTTGTCACGTGCGATGCACGTATGTGTATTTTGAACAACATATATAGTAAAATAAAAGTATGTTTAAAGTTTTTACTCTTTTATTATTTCAAGATTTGATGTGAATATTTTATCTTTTTTTTAAACTATGTATTATCTTAACTAAAAGTATTAAAAATCTTTTTAAATCTTAGTTGTTTAATTCTAATACGTATCAACACGGGCCGCACGTGTAAATCTTATTAAATCTTTGCTATTTAATGTTAGTTCGTTTCAACGTGCTTTACATATGCCAAAAACAGATGACGTGGACCATATAAGAATTAAGTATTAATTCCAAATAAACGTGAGAGAATGGCACACGAGTCTTACATTTTGCATTATAAAAGTAGAGATGATCAACCAATTATATTGATCTACATGACCCAAACCATGTTTCGGGTCATGTTTTCTCTGATAATGGACATATATAAATCTTTACCGTTATAACTAGAAGTCTTTAGATAATGTCATAAACAAACAAAATGAAATATAGAAAAAATAGACAAAATTTCAATAGCTAAAGTTGAGAAAAGAAAATGTCCATTTCATCCTTCACAAAAGGCAAAAGTAAGAAAATGAAAAGTCATCAACCCTCTCTCTTTCGCTCTCATGCTCAAAATCTCAAAAAGGAGACATGCCTTACAAATTTATACGATAAGCTCTTGTATCTTTATTATTTTATACAACTCATAAATTTCTCAATTCTAATATTAGCACTAACCGTATTCATTAAATTTAAATCTGGAAAAACTATAGACATCTTCATATAAAAAAGTTACATACATACATCATGGACATGGATGTTGTTCAAAATATACTCAGGTGCATGGCACCTGCGGAATACTTAGCTACCAGCGAGCGGTGGGCCCCACATGCGAAAACCGAGAAGCACGCAGAGAGAAAGAGAGAGAATGCGGTGCCATCCGCAGAAAAGGAAAGGAAAGGAAGTTCCAGAACATTAACCAACCTTCCATAAAAATAAATCTTCTCGTTGCGCCCCTAGAAAAATCTTCTCACGCTTCCTACGTGGCGCCGTCGTATCCCGCCACGGCACCTCCGAACCTTCTCGATTCTCTCCTCCTCCTCCGAAGAATCTCAGATATTTTTCCACACCGCCTTCCCTCCTCCTCTTCCTCCTCTCCCTTTCCAACCCTTATAAATCTCTCTCCCAAATTCCCAAAAACCCCTACAAATAAAAGCTTTCAAGTTTTATTCCTAAAATCCCTTTAAAATGGCGAAGGATTGCGCGAATTACTACGGCGTGCTCGGCCTTCGCCGCGACGCTTCGCCCTCTGACATCCGCGGCGCGTATCGGAAGCTGGCCATGGTAATTAAGCGCATTTTTGCAAGAAACCCCTGCCCTTTTAATTTCGGTTGGTTCGTATTTGCAAATTGATGATTGTTTGCGTGCTTTTTCGGGTAAGCAGAAATGGCATCCGGATCGGTGCCGCAGAGAGCCGAGGGTGGTGGAAGAGGCGAAGCGGCGGTTCCAGCAGATTCAAGAAGCTTATCAAGGTATATATTTGTAATTTTTGGTTTATTATTTGAGATTTGAGATTGATTGGCCTTTATTTTTTGGGGCTAAATTGCAAGAAATTTGTTTTGGTGCAGTTTTGTCGGATGAGAATAAGAGAGCAATGTACGACGCCGGGATTTATGATCCATTTGACGAAGATGAGGAGGTTGAGGTAATTAATGTTCAATTTTCATTAAACCCCACTAAATTTCAAAATTCTACGAATTGGCACCCTTAATACTTTCCTAGCGTATGAACATCTAAAACTCAAGATAAACATAGTGAAATAACCATATAACTGTAGATCTTTATATGTTAATAGAAACCCATTATATTTTCCTTTTTGAAAACATTTCTTCTTCTATTTCACTTCTTCGTCAATCATCATTAATTCCTTTGACTTGTATTTCATACTTTGTCCTCTTATCTTTAGAAATCTTATTTTATTGTTCAAAATTTTATATCTGTTTTTGTTATTACACCACCCTCTCCATAAAATTTCCTAATCCATAAATTGTTTTTCATTTCTTATTTATATCTCTATTTTCACGCTATTGATGTTTTGTTTAATTTTTCAACCCGTTATAGAAATTCCTACCCTGAAATTTATGTATTGATTTCATTTGAAGTTCGAGTGAAAAGGAGGGGGAGATTTGAAGGATAGTTAATTGATTGGAGAAGGAAAAGAAAAATCGCATTAATCAAACGACTTTAGCTTATTCTTATTTTATTGGCTTATTTCAGATAAACCAACTTGTGGTTTTCCCGACTTGTCCAAAACTATCCTCATGTTTAAACCCATCACCAAATCCCTGCGAATCCTTTGAACTTTCACTCTTGCACAAAAAACCCTTTGCCGTTAGATTTTTAACGTTGTCATCTAATTAAATGGTCACGTGACCCGTCATATGATAGCATTTTGTATTTTTGTGCCTAAATTGTCTCTGCTTTTACTTGTATCATAGAAACCACATTGTAGTTTTCCAGACTTGCTCAAAACCAACCTCACATTTAAACCTATTACCTAAACCCTCCGGACTCTAATTTCATTACACATAAACCCAATGTCGTTTGATAAATTGTTTGCTTTTTGGTATTTATATGCACGTCGTCAAATTTTATAGGATTATAAGTGGTATATTTAGCAAAAAAATGCAATGTATGTCATTGAAATTGAACTTAAATGCCCGAGCAATGCATGTCTTTGATCTTAAATGGTTTGTTTAGTGGTTTAGTTATTGAAAGTGAAAAGAAACGATTTATCTTTTTGTGTTGTATCTCAATTTCAATGTAATTTCTTGAAAAGAAGAATATGATTTCTTTTGTTACAAATATATTTAAAAATACACAAATGAAGTTGATTGATAAAATAGATCATAAATTCTAAAATTGGATCACAAGTAGCCAGAAAAGTATACAATAAAAAATTTATAAAGTTGAGCACCAATCCACTGAAGCAGCAACAAACTTATAGTAAGAAAAAAATCAAATCCTTTAATTAAATATTCTAATGAATAAGTTTAGGAACACAAAAATAAATTTGAAAATTATTTTGACAAAAAAATGTTAGAACTTGAATCAATATAAAAAATGAAATTAGACACCGAAACTATACAAGCACTCATCAAACATAAGTTCAAAATCAGACATTCAACTTGAAATTTTAGTAGTTTGGCAAAATTTCATCCGGGGCTGTTGCATGAAATTCTAAGGCTATCACAGTAGTAAATTTTGAGGAATGGTTTCTAAAATTTTTATTAGATAAAATTTTTAGTATAGTCGTTTAATTCAGTAATTAACAACGGGGGTAGTGTTTAACGGAATGAAAATTCAAGAGGTTTTAATGATGGGTTTAAACGTGAGGGTGGATTTGAGCAAGTCGAGTAAACCACATGGTGGTTAAAATAAGCCTATTTTCTTTTCTTAACATAAGGTCGAAATAATCTTTTTTTTTTATGATATGAAAGTGCTAATTTTGTAAAATTCAACAAAATTCGGGTGATCTATTGTAGTATTTTGAAATGTGGAGGATTATGTAATACAACCTCAAAATCTAGGGAGGTGTCTAGATTGATTTTAAAACTTAAGGGGTTATGTGATGCACCACCTAAATATAAGAAGGTTTACTGAAATTTAGACTTAATATATTTAGTTAAAATATTTCTTAAGTTGATAGTATCCATATTTTTCTTAATTATGTAAGTTATCTCGGAAAGCATCCGAAGAAGAGGTTTTTCTATATCGACGGTCAACTCGAAATACAACCCATAAATAATTTTATTTCTAAATACGACCTAATTAAATTGGACACACTTTCAAGTTAACATGGCTTCATGTTTCTACTAGGTTATGACCTAGGAAGGATAAATACTTCTATTTACTCGTCGTGTTCATGTTCGAGACATATATTCGGACTCTCCGTTCGACATGCTTGCACCATGTCCACTCATATTGGACATGTGTGACATTTCTGGATGGGAAGGTTGAATATATGTTTGGACAATTTGATACATTTAAAAATAAAAGAATATTAACCTTTTCAAATATCTTTTCTGACAGACTAGAACTTAACATAGTAAAGATTCAAATTGATGCAAATGATGAAGTCGGATCTATAAAAGTCGACTTAAATTAAAAGGGGTAATATTTTGTTTACTTTCAAAATAATAGTAGTTCGATCTTTTTTTAGTTTATTATATTTTGTTTAATATATAGATAAATAATATAGCCGTGTCCATATGTCCTCCTTTTTACAAATTCATCATGTCTCGTATATGTTTCCGTGTTTGTGTCCGTGCTGAGATGTGTCGTCTTCTATCTCTTGACTCATCTGAACTTCCCTCAAACATCTAAAACCGCAATTTTCTCTGAATTTGTCTATCCATCCAAAGCTTTTTATGGTGATGGTGATGTATCTTTGAAATTGTCTTGACATTGCAATTTCATTGAAGTTGTTGAAATGCTCCAGCTGAAACTTTATGTATTCATTGTACTATATAGCCATTAGTTTTTTTTGGGGTCATTTAAACCTTTTAATGGCTAGATCTAACCGTTAGAAGGATATAGCGAGAGGCATGGGTAGATCTTTGACGAACATGGGAGAATAGATGTATTTCTATTAGAGACTAAATAAACCCTAGAACTTTTAGGAAAATTCTATTAGAGCTAAGAACCCTTCATATTTGTTGACCTTATCAAAGCCTATGAATGCAAAAGTACTAAAATGACCCTTATACGTGCTCGAAAATAATAAATTGAACTAACTAAGAAATGCCAAATCCGTCTTAAGTCGATTTGGCACCATTGATGAGCTTCGGATGCCGTTTCAATAGTACTATTATTATAGCCATTCTCATGTCAGGATCAAACAATGGGTTTTAAAAGTTGACGCAGATATCAACCCTTGTTTTCTAATCATTTAAATTTATATGGATGACAACGGTTTGATCTTTTTTATTATGATAAATGACATCATCAACGACATGCTCTACCTCATGTCTCCAACCAATTTGATGACTATAATGTTTGTTTCTTGTCCTCTAACTGATCGGAGGGCTGGCTTTAACAACATTGCATTGTTAAAGATTATGCTTTTTATTTGAGTGATAGGCCAAACAAAAAGGAATTAGGTCTGAATGGATTGTTTAAAAGATTTGAACCCATAAAAACCGAAAGTGTTCGTCTTATAAACCTACAATTGCAGCTGCCAAAGTCGACACAAAATAGTTCGCACCATTGAGATCCACATTCCATGACTAGTGAGTAATACGTTGTGATGAGCATGGACACACGTTAAATTTTTACAAAACCAAGGTTGTAAAGCTCTAAGCGGTTAGGGTACATCTGGTGCTTGGCGCCCAAGCGGACACTTAACGGCAGCCTAGAAGTGGTAGCATTTTTAGTTAAATATGTCTTGGGGTGGAGAGTAAGGGTCTGTAGTTGGGAAAATAATATTTGGGGATTTAATTGAGTTTGCTATGTTTTTTTAGGTGGAGGCAAAAACATACCAATTTTGACCATTTGCAAAAAAAAGATCCAATGATTAAGCGGGTGTTCGGCCATCTAAGCACCCACTGTGCAAAACCAACTCAATTCAACCGTTTAGTGCAAAGAGAAACGGCCTTGTGCCGCTTGTGTAGACCTTTTTTACAACGGAACAAAGTCAGCACTTTCCGCATAGATTATATCCTTAAAAGTATCTTGAAGAATGATGACAAATTAGATGAAAACACCAATACCAAGAGCATAACCAGTAATACAATCAACTTAAAATAGGCAGAGCCCAAGATGGTTTATTAAAATAAATCTGTTTGACAAATTATTGTTATCTCTAGAATCTAAAGATTTCTAGAATCTAATGGTTTCAAATATCAGAAGTTCTTCTTTAACTAAAAACGTTTTTGTTTCTGACCGTTCTTTTCAATAAACTTGCAGGGGTTCTCGGATTTTCTTCAAGAAATGCTGCACCTCATGTCTAATGTGAAGCGAGAGGTAAGCTAATTTATGCATGTTCTTTGGTTGTGTTACATTATAAATAATTAAACTGCCCCTTAATTTTATTACAATTTCAATAATTTCTATTTGGTGTTGCATTATAAATAATTAAACTGCCCCTTAATCTTGTTACGATTTCAATAATTTCTTAAGATGTCTATGTGGCGAAAAAGAAATGAAAAGATTAAAAATGAAAATCCTTTAGTATACTTGCATGCTTTATACAATCTTGTGGTTGGCAGAAGAACTAATTGAGCTTTGATATCCAATCCCAGGGGAAAGAGTATAGCTTAGCAGAACTGCAAAGCATGTTGTCTGATATGGCGCAGGGTTTCGATGCGACGTCTCCTCGGTTTTCATACCAATGCTTCGATTCTGGAGTAGCCGATTCTAGTAAATGCACGAAGAGGTTTCGTTGCGAGGGAGATCAAATGGCTCGAAGAGAATCTCACCGTGTGCATGTATCGGGTTTTGGAGTGTTTGGGAGCACGGCTAGCTACTGCTAAAGCATCGCTCTTGTTGGTCGTTACAGTTTCAGAAGCTAGCCGAGGAAATTGGGAAAAATTGTGTTCCTGCAGCTGACTGACTTTGTGTCGGCTTGTAAAGAAAGAAGGGATCTTTTTTGAGTTTTCATGTGTGCGGGGTGCGGGGGGGGGGGGGGGGGGGGGTGAATAAGGAAGCTCTGTACATATACTTTTATCTTGTGAGTGATCTTAGCAACAGACGAGTGACGCTCTTGTGACTCTGATCAATTGATTATTAGACTTGGAACCAATGTGGCCTTGGTATGTAATGACTTGGAGAATTTTAAATGCATGGGGACAAGCAAGCCTACTCATTAAGTGCATTAATTCTGAAAAATCAAAAATTTCCTTCACTGTTCAATATGTTTAGGAGATATTAAAATTAGGCTAAATTCACTAAACCTTCCCAATATCCGAGGGTGTATCAAATAGCTTCCCAATGCCCCCTCAATTTTCCAAAGTTGTGAAACCCTTAAGACTCCAATTTAATGAAATGATCAAATTACTCTAGATCTTTATATATAAGTAACCCATTTTATTTTTCTTTTTGGCAACTTTTTCCCTCCTCCATTTCATTATATTTACATTTCTTCGTATATTTCCTTTTTATTCCACATTCTATTTTCTCATCTTATGAAATCTTATTTTATTTTTCGATATTCTTATTTTGTACACTTTAACATGATCCGCAAATTACAGAACTATCTCAAAGGCTTTTCAATCTATAGGGTTACAAAATACTATAATATATATAGTATTCTAGAGATATGATCAAGATAACTAATTTTTCAACTAACAAATATCCGGTCCATGACGACGGAAGACGTCTGATGAAGGAAGTGCAGACATCTGCTTAAGAGTCGAGTCTTCAGAACAACAGAACGTTCCCAGACGTCTGAAGGAGCTTCAGACGTCTGGTCTTAAGGGTTAGAAAGTACAAAACGCTCGTAAACATCTGATGAGTTCTATTCAGATGTCTGCCCAATGTATGTAAAACATACAGAGCGTCGACAGACATATGAAATTGTAGCTCCAGACGTCTGTCCCCTTTCTTATAGATAAACTCAAATCTTCAATAACTCTGAGATAAACTCCGGATCAATTTAGGAAATCAAATAAGGATTGGAATGTGATGCATATACAACAAATGTTCACCTTAACTCGCATTTCTACAAACTCCTCCATAAAATTAATAGTACCTCCACCTTCACCACAAAACCCTTTTAGGGCTCAATGAGTGCAACACGCTCCAATTAAGTTCAAGTAATGCTCAAACTTAACAACCGAAAGAGATTTCGTCAACATGTCGGCCGGATTATCCGCTGTGCCAACCTTCACAACTACATCTTCTTTTTTAACGACTTCCTGAACAAACCAATACCATATATCAATATGGTTTGTCCTATCATGATGCATCTGGTTCTTCATCAAATGAATCACACTTTGGTTATCATAGTAGACTATTATGGTTTTCTTTTAAATACCAAGTTCTAAAAATAGTCTCTTCAACCAGATAGTTTGCTTAACGGCCCCAACAACGGCCATTTACTCCGCCTCCGCCGTAGACAACGCTACCGTAGGCTGTAACGAAGCATGCCAACCAATAGCACATTCTCCTAAAGAGAATACATAACCGGTGATCGACTTTCGCTTGTCAAGATCACTTGCATAATCGGAATCACTGAATTCAATCAAACTGTCGTTGTTCCTTCTAAACACCAACCCCACATCAGACGTACCTCACAAGTATCGTAAAATCCATTTCACACCCTGCCAATGGCCTTTACTAGGAGATGTCATATAGTGACTAACAACACTAACTGCATGTGAAATGTCGGATCGTGTACAAACTATGACATACATAATGATACCCACTGCACTCGAATACGGAACATTTGATATATACTTAATCTCATCCTCTGTTTGCGGTGATGAAGAAGCTGAAAGTTTGAAATGAGCCGCCAATGGAGTATTTATAGATTTAGCGTCTGACATGCCGAAATGCTTAAAAACTTTCTCAACGTATCGTTGTTGAGACAAGTAAATTTTTCCTCCCTTGTGATCACGCCTAATCTCCATACCGAGAATTTTCTTGGCTGCTCCCAAATCTTTGGTCTCGAACTTGCCTTTCAAATGTTCCTTAAGCATCTGAATATCAATCGTATACCTTACTGCTATCAACATATCTTCAACATAAAGCAGCAAGTATATGAAAGAACCATCGGCGAGCTTCTTCGAATAGACACAGTTGCCGTCCATACTTCTTGTAAACTCAATTTATTTCATGAAAAATTCAAATTTCTTATACCAACGTTTAGGTGAAGGCTTCAAACCGTATAGAAACTTCTCTAGCAAACCAACGTCTAGGCAAGTTAGATCCTTGAGCGGAGAAATGTAATTTTCTTAGTTATAGTACCGGGGTCAAAGGTTATAGGTTGTGGTGTTTAGATCCTAAGTCGCAAAAGTTTATAACTAGCAGAGACGGCAATTGTGTTTATTGCAAGAAACTCGCCGATGGTTCTTTCATATACTTGCTGCTTTATGTTGAAGATATGTTGATAGCAGAAAGGTATACGATTGATATTCAGAAGCTTAAGGAACATTTGAAAGGCAAGTTCGAGACCAAAATTTTGAGAACAGCCAAGAAAATTCTCGGTAGGGATATTAAGTGCGATCGCAAGGGAGGAAAACTTTACTTGTCTCAACAGTGATACGTTGAGAAGGTTATGGAATGTTTTGACACGGCAGATGCTAAATCTGTAAGTATCCCGTTGGTAGCTCATTTTAAACCTTCGGCTCGTTTATCACTGCAAACTGAGGAAGAAATTCAATATATGTCCCATGTTCCTTATTCAAGTGCGGTGGGTAGCATTATGTATGCCATAGTATGTATCTGATCCGACATTTCACATGCAGTTAGTGTTGTTAGTCATTATATAGTATCTCCTGGTAAAGACCATTGGTACACAGTGAAATGGATTTTACGACACCTATGAGGTACGTCTGATGTAGGGTTGGAGTTTGGAAGGAACGACGGCAGTTTGATTGGTTTCAGCAATTCTGACTATGCAGGTAATTTCGACTGACGAAGGTCAATCACCGGCTATGTATTCTTTTTAGAAGGATGTGCTATTGGTTGGTGTACTTCATTACCGAGAATTTTCTTGGCTGCTCCCAAATCTTTGGTCTCGAACTTGCCTTTCAAATGTTCCTTAAGCATCTGAATATCAATCGTATACCTTACTGCTATCAATATATCTTCAACATAAAGCAGCAAGTATATGAAAGAACCATCGGCGAGCTTCTTCGAATAGACACAGCTGCCGTCCATACTTCTTGTAAACTCAATTTATTTCATGAAGAATTCAAATTTCTTATACCAACGTTTAGGTGACGGCTTCAAACCGTATAGAAACTTCTCTAGCAAACCAACGTCTAGGCAAGTTAGATCCTTGAGCGAAGAAATGTAATTTTCTTAGTTATAGTACCGGGGTCAAAGGTTATAGGTTGTGGTGTTTAGATCCTAAGTCGCAAAAGTTTATAACTAGCAGAGACGGCAATTGTGTTTATTGCAAGAAACCCGCCGATAGCTCTTTCATATACTTGCTGCTTTATGTTGAAGATATGTTGATAGCAGAAACGTATACGATTGATATTCAGAAGCTTAAGGAACATTTGAAAGGCAAGTTCGAGACCAAAGATTTGAGAGCAGCAAAGAAAATTCTCGGTAGGGATATTAAGCGCGATCGCAAGGGAAGAAAACTTTACTTGTCTCAACAGTGATACGTTGAGAAGGTTATGGAATGTTTTGACACGGCAGACGCTAAATCTGTAAGTATCCCGTTGGTAGCTCATTTTAAACCTTCGGCTCGTTTATCACTGTAAACTGAGGAAGAAATTCAATATATGTCCCATGTTCCTTATTCAAGTGCGGTGGGTAGCATTATGTATGCCATAGTATGTATCTGATCCGACATTTCACATGCAGTTAGTGTTGTTAGTCATTATATAGTATCTCCTGGTAAAGACCATTGGTAAACAGTGAAATGGATTTTACGGCACTTATGATGTACGTCTGATGTGGGGTTGGAGTTTGGAAGGAACGACGACAGTTTGATTGGTTTCAGCAATTCTGACTATGCAGGTAATATCGACTGACGAAGGTCAATCACCGGCTATGTATTCTTTTTAGAAGGATGTGCTATTGGTTGGTGTACTACATTACCGAGAATTTTCTTGGCTGCTCCCAAATCTTTGGTCTCGAACTTGCCTTTCAAATATTCCTTAAGCATCTGAGTATCAATCGTATACCTTACTGCTATCAATATATCTTCAACATAAAGCAGCAAATATATGAAAGAACCATCGGCGAGCTTCTTCGAATAGACACAGCTGTCGTCCATACTTCTTGTAAACTCAATTTATTTCATGAAGAATTCAAATTTCTTATACCAACGTTTAGATGACGGCTTCAAACCGTATAGAAACTTCTCTAGCAAACCAACGTCTAGGCAAGTTAGATCCTTGAGCGAAGAAATATAATTTTCTTAGTTATAGTACCGGGGTCAAAGGTTATAGGTTGTGGTGTTTAGATCCTAAATCGCAAAAGTTTATAACTAGCAGAGACGACAATTGTGTTTATTGCAAGAAACTCGCCGATAGCTCTTTCAGATACTTGCTGCTTTATGTTGAAGATATGTTGATAGCAGAAAGGTATACGATTGATATTCAGAAGCTTAAGGAACATTTGAAAGGCAAGTTCGAGACCAAAGATTTGAGAGCAGCCAAGAAAATTCTCGGTAGGGATATTAAGCGCAATCGCAAGGGAGGAAAACTTTACTTGTCTCAACAGTGATACGTTGAGAAGGTTATGGAATGTTTTGACACGGCAGACGCTAAATCTATAAGTATCCCTTTGGTAGCTCATTTTAAAACTTCGGCTCGTTTATCACTGCAAACTGAGGAAGAAATTCAATATATGTCCCATGTTCCTTATTCAAGTGCGGTGGGTAGTATTATGTATGCCATAGTATGTATCTGATCCGACATTTCACATGCAGTTAGTGTTGTTAGTCATTATATAGTATCTCCTGGTAAAGACCATTGGTAAACAGTGAAATGGATTTTACGATACCTATGAGGTACGTCTGATGTGGGGTTGGAGTTTGGAAGGAACGACGACAGTTTGATTGGTTTCAGCAATTCTGACTATGCAGGTAGTTTCGACTGACGAAGGTCAATCACCGGCTATGTATTTTTTTTAGGAGGATGTGCTATTGGTTGGTGTACTTCATTACCATTTACGGTAGCGTTACGACGGAGGCAAAATATATGTCCGTTGTTGAGACCGTTAAGGAATAAATCTGGTTGAAAAGACTATTTTCGAAACTTGGTATCCAAAAGGATATCATAATAGTCTATTGTGATAGCCAAAGTGCAATTCATTGGACAAAGGACCAGATGCATCATGACAGAATGAAACACATCGACGTTCGGTATTGGTTTGTTCAGGATGTCGTTGAAGAGAAAAAGATAATTATAAAAAAGGTTGGCACAATCGATAATCCGGTCGACATGTTGACTATGTCTCTTTCATTTGTTAAATTTGAGCATCACTTGAACTTAATTGAAGTGTGATGCACTCATTGAGCCTTTTTAGGGGTTTTGTGGAGAAGGTGGAGCTATTGCTGATATTATGGAGGAGTTTTGTGACGAATGCGAGGCATTATGGAGATTTGTTGAGTTTATCTCGTATTCTCTGATCCCTGAATATTGAGACGGCTCAATGTAAGTTTGAGTCAGCTCACAACATATCCGGAATTATAGAGTTTTCTCTGTTTGTACGAGATGACTCAAGCTAAGTTTGAGTCGGCTCACAAGTCGTTTGGAATTATCAATTGTTCTATATTTGTAAAAAACGGTTCAGGATAATCTTGAACCGGCTCAAATCGAATCGGGCCGAATTCAAGGCTGTTTTGGAAAATCCGATTTTTACTCTATTTTCCTCGTGCTATAAATTATATTTTGTAATCCTAATTGTGTGGAACCCTTTTATTAATTAGAGAGAGAGGAGGCTAGGGTTTTGAGAGAGATCTTAGAGTTTCATTCACCATTGTAATCCTCCATATTTGTCGATTAGTAAATTGCTTCTAGTTTGCATGTGGTTTTTCCCAAAAGTGTTTTCCAAGTAAAATTTTGTGTATTTTGGTTTGTGCTCTGTTTCTATTGTCTGTGGTTATTTGTTTGCTTTCTTTTATCGTTTGTCTATTGCTTCGTGATCGTATTTGCCGCAACAATATCCTTAGACTTTGGGTGGAACTACGGTGACTTGAGACGAGTTGCGGATGAATCCATCACCGATATAGACATGACTAAGACCCAGCTTGGCAAGGCAGTAGACGAACTCGCAAATTTTACCTTCACTACTATGAAATCACGAGCTAGATGGATGATCCTGTTGTGTCAGATGATATCCGAATCGACGATATTCACGGATGTTTCAAACCTACTTCTCGCTAACCTTGACGCTTCAAGGAGCCGTAAAAAGGCTTATATGACAGGTTTAGAGACAAATTGGATGACTTATTCCACGAAAGTAAGTGCTTAAACCTGAGCGTGATCCGAATACAAATACATTCCTCCGACGGTGGATCCGTCCAAAAAGTGGCCAGACACTGTGGATGAGCTGCGCAACTAACCGATCATGTATAGAGCTAAAGACATCATGACTCATCATCTTATGGCTCCAGTAATTACCATAGACTTATATACACGACCTTAATTAGCACAACATTAGCTTAATTTCTCTGCATGTGATTTATTTGTCGGCATTTAATTCAAGAAATGTGTCTACTCTGCTTTTAGTAGATATGTACCAAAACAATTTATGTAATTATTTTACAAGTGAAGTACAAATTTGAACTAGCTAGCATATCATGTTTATTTGATCTCACTGTTCAAATAAAACATTTCACTAAAAATAAAAATATGAATGATATAAAAATTTCAGGAAAAAATACAATAATTTACCACAAGAAAGGTAAATAACTATAGGCTACATAGAATATTCAAATTAATCTACATAGATCAACCCAAATAAATGGTACATAGAAGAGATCGCGTTTTCGATTTGAAGAACTCGACCAAAACTCCAAGAGCTAGCACATATATTTAGTTTACAAAGGACGGCTAAGAAAGAACGTTTATTTTTTTCCTTGAAAACTTGAGCATATCTTTTCAAATCCAAGTATACACCAAAAATTTATCTTAAACATCCAAAATATCGTTGCTAACCCATCAATTCTTTAATTTATCCATAATGAAAGCAATGAATCAGGTTTTTCTTTAAATTTCAATAAATATGCTTTTAAAAAATAGGTCTTAAGAAAAATATGCCCGACGGTTTCTGGTTTCTTGTTAGACATAACGCATAAAATTCATTTGTTGACCCTTTTTCTGTTAAATTTGAATTTTATTCCCAGGCTGAGCTGGTTGCAAAAGCTTAAAATGTTAATGCATGTACTCTCTCATGGTGATGCTGATGATGCTACCTAGCTGGATCAGTTTCTATATATATGCTCGAAGTCAATAATTTGGCCATGGCGACCCTAGTTTAGGTTACCTTTAAGCAGTAATTGTTATGCGTTTGTGTTCATGTGTGTTCACTTTAATTTGTTTCTATGTATTGCTCCCTGTGTAATGCATATCGTCAATAAATATTGTTGAGCTAACGGTTTAAACCGTTATAGCGACGGTCGTAAAAGAATTGGTCACCGTTTAAACCGTGATCAATTGCACTAAGTGGCGGGCCCCACTAGCCACTGATTAAAATCCAAATTCCCCCTTCCTCCCACCCGAGCTTATCTTTCCCCCCAAATGTTTTTCCACCCTCGTTTTCCCATATCTATCGTCCCTCTCAATCGAGCTCTGCCTCGCCGCCTCTGCCTTGTCGTCTCGCCACCCTTGGACCTTCGAAGGCCCGGCCCCGTCGAATCCTTCTCCTCCCTGGTCACATCGAAACCCACGGCCTCATCGATTGAGCCTTAGGTCGTCGTCGTCACCGTCGGCAGAATTCCCCGCCTCCCCTAGGTCATAGTCGAAGGTCGCTGGTGTCATCAATTGGTAAGTATAAACTGTTAATTTTAATTTTTTCCGGTTAAATTTAGATTTTTTTTGCATTATCTAATTTTTTTTATATCTTTAATTTGCCCTAGCTCCTATCTCCGCCCCTGCCGCTCTCCGCCGAACGACTCGAGCTCCGTGGCCGTCGCTGCTCCATGGATCGTCACTGTTAATTTGTGATTTAATTTGGTTAATTTTGATATTATAAATTTGTTGATTTTTTGAATTAATGTAGTTAAAATCTGTAGATTATTCATTGTTGTTGTTCATGTTATTTATTGTTGCTAAATTGGTTAGGGTTAGGGTCAGGTTAGGGCCTTCGGCTGGTTAGGGTTAGGGGTTAATTAGGTGTTGGTGTTAGGGTTAGGGTTAGGGATTGAATTAGGGTTGAGGTTGGAGTTAGGGTTATGGTTAGCTAGGGTGGGGGATTGGGTTAAGTGTTAGGATTCGGGTTCGGGTAAATGGGGTATTTTAGTGAAAAACAACAATAGTTGTAGGTATTTTAGTGAATAACAACAATAGTTGAGTGTATTTTAGATAAATTTAGTTAATTTAAGAATATGAATGGTGTAGTTTAATTTTATGGTAGTTTAGTGAAAAACAACAATAGTTAGGGTAATTTAGTGAAATTTATAGTAATTTAGTTAATTTTAGGTAATTTATTGAAAAACCAACAAAAGTTAAGGGTATTTTAATATAATTTAGTAAAATTAAAGACTTAATTCCCGTTTAAACCAACTAAAAACTTCAAAACCTTTAAATTGAATCGTACATGTAAAACCCATTAAAATTAAATCTTAAACTTAGTGTATGATACTCGATGATAATATGAAATTTTCATATTCTCATCGATAATCATATGTGAAAATGAAAAGGTGACTTAGTTCCCGTCTATCGGTTAACATACATTCGATATTCGTCGTGACATAAAACTATATGAAGGTTCTTAAATATCGGACAACATCGTTCGGTTTTAACAACCGTCGTGTAGTCTATATGACGAGAAGATTTAATCGTATGATAACCGATAGATTTATTCGGTGTACACACTGGACAAGTTAGGAATGTATAAAGCAGAAACTTACATTCACTTGTGTTTTCATTCGTTTCGAGGTATTCCGTCGGTACCTTTCCGCTGGTTCTCCATGTACAGCTAGAGATTAGATGTTCGTTTCAATGCTGTTTGACATTATTGAAATGATCATCTTTTCTATTACAGTGTATTCGGAGAACAGCGGGGAGGTGCTGCAGAAATTTTCTCGAAACGGATGAAAGGACAAGTGAATGCGTGTATGCTCTATACATTCTTAATGGGATATGTGCCTTACCCCCTATAGTTACCCTCGACATCCAATAAAGAACACCTAATATCATCATCATCTTTCTTAGAAGAAGAATCCAATTCCCGAGCTTTGAGATTCAAAGGAGATAGTTCTCAATAGGAGTTGGAGGAGAGCTCAACCTATTAACAATTGAAACTTAAATTAACCAAATCGTCAATTAAACCTAGCACTAACGCTTCTTAGTATCTCGTCTATCGTGTATCTATCAAAAAAAATTTAATTCCATAACTCTTATCTTTAGGAACCTTGCTTCGTACAGACTGTTCCAATATGGCATTCCTGTACCTCCACGACAAGAGTTGGATGTACATCGATACTCCCTCGAGAGTCGATGACTTTTTCGTTGACGGTGTTAGCTTTTCACTGATTTTGCCTACGCAAGTCTTGGGCTACCGAAAGAGCACAAAATCTATTGTCCATGCTCTAAGTTTATAAATAAGCGATTGCTCAAGAAGTCGTAAGTTGAGTTATACATCGTGAGATACTGTTTCGTTAGAGATTACACTACGTAGGAATTTCACGGAGAAAAAGTCGTTGTAATGGAAGACGAGGCATGGGTACAAGAGAAAGAAAACGAATTCATCAAAACGGATACCGCATAGTGGCAAAGGATAATAGAAGAAGATGAGGAAGAGGAATGGCGGTTTGAAGAAAATGAAACCGTCGAAGAAGATGATACTGTATTTGCGCCGATAGATAACATGGATGGGCTTATAAATACCGTTGGACTTCCTTATGATACAGAAAACACCGGACTCTCGTTATTGGAGAAGTACAAGGCTGATTCTAGAATCCCGCTATACCCAAATTGCAAAGGGTTTTCAGAACTGTCCTTTTTCATATGTCTCTTTCAGATCAAGTGAAAGAATAGATGGATTAACCAGTCTTTCACCGATCTTCTCGAATTGCCGAAGGAAGATTTTCCCGACGGTAATAAAGTGCCACCGAGCTGGTACAAGGCGCAAAAGAGAATCACAAATATCGGCCTAAAATATCATAAGATACATGCATGTGAGAATGATTGTGTTTTATTCCGGAATAAACACGCCACACTCAGAAACTGCCCCATGTGCGGGACCAGCCGATTCAAGCCTAAAAAAGACCCTCGGTCGAATGATGTGCCCATGAAGATTCTTCGTCATTTTTCATTAATACCGAGACTACAACGGTTATTTATGTATGAGGAAACGACGTCCGAAATGCAGTAGCACCATAAAGCGCCTCATGAAGAGGGAAAAATGAGTCATCCTGGAGATTCGATATCGTGGAAAGTTTTAGATGAAAAATATCCTTCATTTAGCGCAGATCCTCATAACGTGAGGCTGGAAATTGCGAGCGATGGTTTTAGTCCATTTGGGATGGTTCACGGCCGGTGTGCTTACAGTACTTGTCCCATTGTGGTGACTATATACAACTTGCAGCTATAGAGGGCTATGATGCAGTCTTATTTTATGTTGGCGCTTTTAATTGAAGGTTCCTCGTCTCCTGAGAAAAATATCGACGTGTACCTTCAATCTTTGATCAATGAGTTAAAGTTGTTGTGGAAACCTGACGTGAGAACTTATGACGTAGATGGTAAACAATTTTTTCAGACGCGGGCTGTTTTATTGTGGACCATTAATGATTTTCCTGCTTACGGCATGTTGTCGGGGTAGAAAACTCAAGGTAAGCTTGCGTGTCCCAGTTGTCATATTCATAAGAGTGTTGTACGATTGAAGTTTAGCGGGAAAGAGTCGTTTATGAGCCACCGACATTTCTTGCCTATAACTCATAAATTCAAAAAGAATAAAGAATTGTTCAATGATAAGATGGAGACCGAAAGGCCTCCTAAACCATTGTCCGGTAACGACATATCACAACAATGGAGTGGTTATCAGAATACCGCATTTGGAAAGAAACAAAACAGAGATGCAATGCCATGCCCAGCGGGTTGGAAAAAGCTTAGTAGTTTATTTCAACTTCCGTACTGATCCGATCTACCGCTGTACCACAATTTAGATATTATGCATATCGAGAAGGGTGTCTCTGAACATGTCATCAATTTTCTGTTGTATAAGGATGGAAGAATGAAGGACAATTTCAACGTCTGCCGTGATTTGACGGATTTGGATGGTTTGTTTATTAAAGAAGAATTGCATTCTCGGCCTATGGCTGATAAACCAGGTTATTATGAGATCCCACCGGCAATCTACAACCTGGACAAAGAGGAGAAGCAATGGTTCCTGTGGGTGTTGAAAGAATTGAAAGTTCCCAATGGTTTCTCATCAAACATTTTCAAACAGTTACAAGTAGAAAATGGAAAAATCATAGGACTCAAGAGCCACAACTACCACATATTGATGCAACATCTTCTTCCTTTATACCTTAGAGCATCAGTAAAATCCGAAGTTGGTCTCGTTCTTAATGACTTTTGCACGTATTTTTGCCAATTGTGTTCCAAAAACGTGGACGTCAATGAGATAGCAGAGCTCGAAAAAGATATTTTTTAATCCTCTACAAGCTCGAAATTATCTTTCCATCTTCCTTTTTCGACGTTATTGTTCACATGTCCATTCATTTTGTTAGTTGTATGTATGCCCTAGAGGCCATTATTGTACATATGATATATATTATAGTGGATGCTGGGACATATATAGGGAGGACTTTCTTACTCGACATGATAGTATGCTATCTGGTTGCTCTTTATCTTAACATGTACACTTATATTGTCTCTCCGTGACATGTTGGTAAAGCCCTTATGATGTGTACTTGACTACCAGGACTTTGATGCAGATCATACTAGTGGGGCAAAGGTAGTCGGCAAGTACATCCTTTAATTGTTCCTAGTCGTGAGAGTATCGAGACGGGGCATCGATATTCTAGAGTAGACTAGAGTGTACGTATCTTGACCCATATGATGGGCGATGGATGATCCCATATACATTGGTGTTTGACATCAAGGATAGTATACGGGTGCTCAGTGGAGATTGGATACACTGGTTAGGACTCGCCGAGAACTCCTAGATGGTATTATACCTCACGTCAGATAACAGTTCTTTGGTGACACTGGTACAGGTTAGTCTGTTGACCCAAGATTTTTATAGATTCTTGTGTGATTCCCAATGTGCTTTGATTTCCACCTTACCACGTTCAAGAGAACATGCAAAACGGTGGTTTTTTGGTACAGTCTCGAGTCACATGGAGGCAATGAGCGATAGGAGGGGATTTCTTCTCTCCGGATATTGAGGGTTGATGTTGCGCTGTACTCGATTGACTATAACAGGAAGTCCCTGGCCAGGGATGTTATGATATTTACTGGTAAGTGTTATCGGTAGTTTCTCGACCCGTTATGAGCCTCATATTGGCACAACTTATCGAGCTATTGGGGTCTGACGTTTATGACCCCCAGGCAAGATATGCGACATATCAGACGAAGAGACCGGACTGTACGGTAGTATTACTGATTGGATTCACAGGAGTGTGAGCAAGCTTGCTTGTCGATCTTCTGATCGCTCAATACCCGGATGGCCGTTACGTTTAGCAGACCGCTGAAGGATTGTGGGTGTTTGATATGATCATCACCTACTGCCGGCGTATTGACGAGTCTTTAGAGTCCTACACAGAGATTTCCTGGTTCATGCGAAACGGAGTAGGAGCACATATGTGATGTGCGGGACCGAGATTAATGCGCGTATGTGATACCGCATTCTATTCTCACGATTTGTGTATCGATTGGTTATATGTGATATAGCCGGGTTATCGGATCAAGTGTTGATTCGATAAAACGATACATTTGATATTAGTCGGTTATATGTGATATAGCCATATTATTAAATCAAGCGTTGATTTAATAATTTAATGCATAATTATATATTTGATATATTACATTACATTAACTAATATTAGCTCACTTAAGTATTTCTTTTTCTCACATTTATGATACATTGATATATATGTGATATATGTTAATTGTATTATTTTCTTTTGTTCATAAATAATATATATGTGATATATATCATTGTGACATGCTAGGTTACACATGCAACATATATGTATGAGACTCACACCATGCTAGGTTAATGTTAGGGTTTTGTATTTATTTATTAAGTAATTCAAAATTAGTGGATTTTATCATGGTTGAACTTGGATGGAAGCTAGTAGAATATTGACTAAGTCCACATTTTTGTTTTTCTTAAAGATATTTATTAACCCAACCATTAACCACACACCATGGCTTATTCTCTACAATGGTTAGTGTATGTGATATACTCACCATGGTTGCATTTCTAAGCTCAAATGAATTATTCATTCATCACTTCATTTCATCTTCTTTTTCCTCATGAGTTTGCTCTCTAACTTTTGATGAAGTGATGATATATTGTGAGAAAATAAAATCTAAAGTGAGAAAAATTCCTACTTCATCATCCTCTACTATTAGTCATTTAGTTTAGGGAATTTGCTTCACTAATCTCACAATTAGTGAAGAGATAGAATGAGCTTGAGTCTTCTCGACGTAGATCATCTTCGGCCTCGAAGATATTGAGCAAGCTTGTTCATTTTTTCAAGTGAACCATTCCTAGAGTTCGGGAGTTCACAACTTGCAGCGAAGGGACTACTACACGGAGTTTTAGAAGTGAAGGACCGGTCTACAAAGGTTGTATTCCGCATTCACTTAGATGTAAAGTGTTTACATTGTTGTTTTCGTATGATTCTCTAGTTAAACATCCTTACCTTAAGGTTCTTGAATACGACAAAATTTTAATTTGGCATGAAAGATACCTCCCGAAACCTTGCTGCCGTGCTAGGGAACCCAGCAGTGGTTTCAGAGACTAGCTAGAGAATTACACGATATTTGTTAAATTACGAAACCGAAACAACTCTGAAACTTGAAACCCTAATACCTAGTTTCTGTCGAATTTTTAATGGGCTCTGTAATACCCGGTTCTTTTATATACGCCTAAATCCGTATTTCCCTTTAAACTATAAATTTTGTTATTTTTTTTAAGTATTTAATTATTTTAAAGAAACTCCATTAAACCCTAAAACCCCAAACCCTAAATCCTTACTTTTCCATTTCCATAATTCCATAGCCAATCAAATCCCTCACCCCAACACTATTTTCCCTTTTATTTTTAATAAAACCCCAGCCCATTCTCTCTTTTCTCCTCAAATTCCCTTTATTTTCTCTATGGCCCAACTCTCCGAGCCCATCCCCTCAGTTTTTATAAAAGGAATTCATTTTCTATTTTAACGCTGGCCGGCCCAGAATTTTCCTCAGCCCACTAGAATTGGAAAAGAATTTATATTATTTAAACGAATTCCGGCCCGCTTCCTCCACTCCCGCGCTTCAACCTAACCCGGCCTACATACCCTTCTTCCTCCAACGGCTCTCTCCTTTTCTGCCCTTCTCGCGCGCCCGTTCCACCTCCGTCGCCCACGCTCACGCTCACGCATGCGACGTTACCCCCTCGCACTCCCCTCCCTAATCTCGTCGCCCGATCTCCCTCACACCCTCTCCCCACTCTCTCTAATTTTTCTCTCTCTCGTGCTCTCTCTCACTCTCCCTCGAACCCGCGCCCACGCCAGCGTGTCACACCCCACCGCCGGCAATTTTCCCTTCACCCCGAGACCCACCTCCTGCGGCCGCCTTCAACTTATTCTTCTTCATCTACTACTTCTAACCCCGTCACCATCTCCGACTTCCTCCCGTCGCCGAACCCACCAACCGCAGCCCAACACCAAGCCCGTACCCTCAACTCCGATCAACTCCTTACCTCACCGCAGCCCGCACCTCGACCCGACCTCGCTACTCTTGTCGCTACCACCTCCCGGCCGAACCCAACATCACCATCATCTTCCTCTCTCATCACCAAACCCATCTCCTTCCTCCTCACCAAAAACCCAATCACCAAGGCCGAGACCTCCACTACCGGCGCCCCTCAACCCAGAACCCCGATCTCACCCATCGTCGCAGCACCACCTTGCTGTTACCATCAACACCGACCTTTGCATCGCCGACGAGTTTCCCTGCCACGGCCAGAGCACCACCACTGCCGTCGCCAACAGCTCCGCCATTGATTTTAACCCAAATCCACGGCACCATCGAGCTTGGTCAATTCGCTGAGCACTTGCATCCATCCCAATCGCTGTTGTACCGGTCGCCGTCTCCTGCCTCCATCCACCATCCGAGAACCCATCTCCTTCTTCCCAAACTCTTCACCGCCCGAGCATCTCCAAATCCAAAACCCGAGCTCATTCCGAGACGCCGCCGTCGCGCGTTCGTGACGTTACCGTCGCCGTGCATCCCCGAAATGCTCCCAGGCAAGTTCTCTACTTACTACATGCTAAGTTACGTTTGTTACAAACTAAATTCGTATAAATTCCGTAGTTACTTTTCCCGATCAATTGTATGACGTACCTGTTCGATACATGATCTCAATAAAAATACTCACCTAATTCGACGGAACTGGATTGTTTATATTGGCCCGTGTAGTGATAAATACCTTGTACAAATTTCGCTGGAAAATACGACTATTAACGACTAAAACGACTACCCCCAAGTATACCCGTAAAACTGGAAATTTCTTGTACCTGAAAACTGTTAAAATCACCATAAATTATATATATACTGGAATGATGTGTTCGAGGGCTTAAATTGAAGCCGACTCGACGGAATATAACCCTATGCAAGTTTCTAATTGTTTCTGTACTTAAGCTGTGACAATATTTGGATCGGAGTGCGACTCTGGACTGCAGTCCAGAGCGACTCTGTTTACTGTATGCTGTCCCGTAATGAGCACCACCCTGTTTCCTTAACTCGTAGGTTGCGGAACTCTGCAGTTTATTAAATATGAATCTGTTAGCTAGATAACACAAGTTGTTTAATTCTGTTTAGTCATCGTTTACTATTTTATCTGTAATTTAAAAGATCGGGACGTATAACAGTCCCAACAGAATCAGAATTGACATACTAGTGTTGAACAGTGTATATCTCCTGACGTAAAGACACGATTGAAAATCCATCTATTGCGTTGAAAACCTTACTTAAAACCCTAGATTTCATTCAACTGTAGCATCGCTAAATTCTGATCCCAACTGAGATTAAAATGCGTTGCGAAACGGACTTCCGATTCTGAAACAGGAATTCCAGCCACGAACGCTTAAAATGAAGTGGCCATAACTATTGATCCTGAAACCCGTTTGTCGTGAAACCAAATTCGCTGGATAGATAATCAAACATACTATTTAATCCCTTTTCATTATTTTGCTAAACTGTACCAGTATGATTTATGATAAATTGTGCAAGTGGTAGATTACTGATTCATGACATCCTAATCATGCTTTACATAATGTTTACACATCATATCATACATATGCCACTGCATCGATAACCTAGTAATAATGTGCATTACCCAGTGCTAGGTATTAGTGATGATTGTGGCAAGTATGTTAGTGTTCGAGTTTAAGTGAATAAGTGAAAGTGACACGTACTTGTACACAATCAGTGAACCTTATTATTCTATTGCATTGTCGACGTCTGTGGGACGCGTGTACGTGTGACTATAAGTGGTATGGGACACTTATGGAAACTCTTGCATGGGTGTCACAGATAAGGCACCAGACACTGCCATTTATCTTAGATATTAGTCGGGACGTGCTTGATGGAGGTCCTGCCTCCAGTTCTCGCGCAGACTTGTCACAGACCGATTAGTATTTGAGGTTATGGTTAGCGTTTGATGTAGACCACGGGGTGTGAGGTAGTTTGAGTGTGAGTTCAACAGAATCTCGGGAGTCCCATGCCGGCTTATATATATGGAGATATATGGAGATTTACAGGGTACATGATTATTACCGTGAGTTACATGTTGGGCCCGTGGTCCCTTGCCCTTGGGTTCTACTCTTGGGTGGAGGACACTCGCGAGTGGTTGACTCTCACACTTGGACTGACGATAGGCTCAGTGACCTGTACAGTGAGACCTGGAGACTGATAGGGATGATAGCATCGATATACATACTTACTGTGTTGACATACTTGGCATATCATTTTACTGCTATTACTGTTCCACTGCATTGATTACTCCATGTTCATACCTATACCGTCATTGATTTACTGTTATATATAATTATTATCATTGTTAGAGTTGTCACTTGGATTTATATATTATATTGCTATTGTGTCGCTCTGACGACCTGAGTATGCATGCTCAGTGTGAGGAGAGGATTTAGCCTGGACCAGGACTAGACGTACATCACGGATATCTTGATTTGTTACCCAGAGTTATACTCTTTTGTTTCCATCAAGTCAGTTCTTTATATTGTTTCGTTTCAGTTACTGCATTTCTCATTGCCTGCGCATTATTTACTGATTACCATGTAAAGCTAGAAGCCGAAGTGTGACTACGGCAGAATGTTTCCTTGACCGTAGGATCATGGCTGGCCTTGTCAACCCCTCGTATTCCGTATTTTGGGAGGCGGGGCGTGACAGGCTCTAAAATTGTTTTTAGCAACTGTAGAATGTTATATGTGATATAGCATGAACACCACGAAAATTTGAGGCTATTTGGACTAATTCTGGTCGGCCACAACCTTTCTAAAACCGAGCTCATCGGGTCATTTTTGGATTTTGGGCTTCAAATTTTCAGGGTGTTCCAGTATCTGGGTTTTAGTATTTCAGGTGTTGCTAGTTTTTGCTAAAATTGCATGTGATGTTAATTTTCTGCATAGGCAACTCGGACTGTTTCGTATTCGTAATTCTAATGTTTGTTTCGGGTATTTTAGACGGTGATAAAAAGTTCGAACGGATATCAATAACCCATATTTTCTCTTGTTGGAAATTTTCCAAGTGTTGGATTTTTCTAAGTTTAAAAAATTCAGAAAATCATGCAGGTGATTCTGTGGACCCTCTAGAAGAACGAAACCCTAACTCGATTCTGTGACCGTCAGAACCGCCATCAAACCCTAGGGTTTGTGGTAGTTCAGCGATGCCACAAGTGAGGAATTGGTTGACCCTTCTACGGCTGGTTCATAGGTGCTGTTGCATGTTCTGGGTACCTTTTATACTCCGCTCAAGTGTTGAGCTCTTTGATTATTTAATCGGAAAGTTTAACGTTGTCTAGTTATCTGAGATTTTGGTACAATAATTGGAAACTATTTAATTGCGTGCAAGTTAACATTTCGGTCTCGGGTGAAATCGGGAATCTTGTTGAATTACCCGATTTCTTTTGAAAAGTGTTTTCATAGATGAGACCTAAATGTAAGATTTGCATTGTTAGGCATGAAATCCAGAATATGTGATATTCCGGGTTTATGATGTGTAAGGGTAGTGACGATTCCAATTGTTGTAGTTTTTCACTTTCTTTTCTGCGACCGTAAGTGTAATATGTGGGGTATCGCTTATTTCGTTACTATACGTCAATGACAATTGGAATACGCATATTTATTTACGTTAATGACATGTGATGTTATGTGTTGCTATGATATGTTATATTGGATCGTCGTTTTTGAATAGTCGGGGGTTTTATATGAGATGAGAGTTTTTCATTTTCATACATGTAAAATTCAATGTATGTAATATTCTTTTATTGGGGCACTTCCGGGTTGAGGATGATGTCACTATTGATGTATATTATTTACTTTTCCGCATAAGGATAGACCCAAGGAGGAGAGCACAAGTAACCGGGTTCTAGGGTCCAGTGGGAGGCCATCTCGAGGAGTCGAGACCGGGTCTCCTAACCCTAGAATTGGGAGGGTTACTTGCCGCTCTCGTAGGGGTTTAGGGATGTGGATTTGGCTATTCATCGCGACCGTGGAATCCGTATTTTCTACTGGCTTGATAAAAAACACGGAAATCCTAGTATATCCAATATTTCATATGTTTTCTTCTGCTGCTCTGTGATGTGATCACTGTGATATGTTCTTAGACGAATGCTTATATTATATATATGATATATATTATATATTGCTGCTTTCGTTTCTTCTGTGATGTTTTGGAAGTATAAATGATGGGACTTCATTAATGAGATTAATGAAAAGGATGTGAGGAAGAGATACACTTAGAACACTCCACTACATCCTAGGTATTCTAGACTAGCCATCTAGAATCCCTAGTTGCTTCACTTGATCTTTTATATGGAGCTGGAGCCATAAACTACATCTCTCGGGTGGATCATTTTCGACGGAGGAAGATCGGCGGCCAAGCTCGATCCAAAGGACCTCAAGGAGCTAAAGGAGATGGTGGAAAACCGAAGGACACAGATCATTCGGTATAACACCTCGATCACAGTAGTTAGACTCCTTTAGATTACTAGTTTCATATTTGGATTCGATTCTAGGCAGTTGTTTCTAGCGCTAAGTTTTCTAAACGCCAAAAAATTTTGTTCCGCAATCGGCCACGGTAGATGGCCAGAGCGCTGGGAACCCCAACAAGTCCTATGGGTTCATGTCGCTAAGTTATTTGTCTTACAGTATTTGAAAACAATTAATGTAATTCTCAATGTAACTTAATAGTATCTCATACGTGTTCGGGACCACAGTGTCATGACTCTTGGGGTTGTTTCTGAGACATGCTGTTAGGTAGTAAAACAATGTCAATATCTGGAAAAATGATGTCAGCACCATCATTCCAGAGCCCGTAGTTCATACTGACTGATCAGTCTCTAACAATCAATCCCACTGAGTTACAATTCGGTTTCTATTATTGATTTTTCCTTTTCCCCAGATTTCAATTCATGTCAAGTATCACTAGTATGTTACCTAATGCGAATACAATAATAAGTATGTACATGTACATATCATATCTGTCCAGACAACAAGTCAATCAATCAATATCGGGATTTGTTGGCATTTCGGTAAGCATCACAATTTAGGTATAGTGTTATGATAGCAATAGTCAAGAGTCCATCAATCATGGTTTCATATAAACAATCAATGACATGTGTAGAAATATAGTAATCTAGCAATTAACGAATAACATAAGCAATCAATTCATGTACAATATCATGATCAGGTCCTGGAGCATGTCCAGTCGATGTTGATCGTGTACTCATGAACCAAGTTAACATGTCAGTTTCATATCAGTTTTAAATATTAGTTTCAGCAATTTTGTTCATAAGACGTCTGTAGGAGACGTCTTGTCACTATAGCAGACGTCTAAGGAGACGTCTGGTCTACCCCAAGTTCTATTCCTGACGTCTATAGGAGACGTGGTCCCTGCAGAACATGTCTGGGGGTAACGTCTCTAGTTCAATTCAAGTTCTGGAACATAAATATAGAGACAATTTATCACTGTAGACATGCGTCTGTAGTTCAATTTTAATTATTGTAAAGTTATCATACAGATGTCTGGTTCCCTATAGGAGACGTCTGCACAGGATATTTCATGAACGATCAGATCCAGAAATTTAGGGCTTCGGTTTAATTGTTCAATACACTAATTTTAACAAGTATTAATCATGTAAATTACTCGATTGCAATATAGTAAATTAGTTGATAAATAAGATAGTAAATTCTAGGATTTAACATGCACATAAAACCTAGATTGTGTTTAATACCACATCGCGATTCTGATCTCGGTGTATATTCAATTTCGATTAAACCAATTTACATTAATTTATATCATAATTGTACAGCAAATTAATTTGCTTGCATGTTTAAGAAAGTATTGGATACTTGCCTTGAAAATGAAAACACACAACGTTTGAGACGATAATTATGACGATCTCAATTCAGCCACCACCGAGAGTATGATGTCACAAAGAGGAAGATGATGACGGTGATGAAACGATCACGGCGATGACGATGGTGATGGAGATGGGCCAGCCAGAACTGGGCTAGGGTTTAGATTGTAGAGAAAATATGAAGGCTAGGGTTTTATTTTGTGAATTGTGTGAAATATTAGAGTTGTGAATACTTAAATAGACTAATTATAATATGGGTCGGATATTCTATTAACCATATATCCATTAGGACTAAAGATTAAAGATAATATAAAAATATAATTTTATAACACATATCTTTCCAATCTCTTAGCCATAAATCTTTTCTCAATTAATTATTTTCTATACAATAAATTATCATAATCAATAATAACAATAATCTATAAATCCCATGATAATCCAAACTAATACAATTTATTAATAAACTCCATAATACGATAAAATCTCGTGGCACACAACTCCATCCAGTAATCAAATGATTTTAAATAACCATAAAATCAATTATCATAACTTTATTCTATCAAATTGTCATACGATGGTTTTAGGGTGTTACATATATTTATTAACATAGCATGTAAACCTAGTGGAGTTCACTTGCTTGACGTCGGCTGTCCAAGGGGCACCGTGTCTACGGCACGAGGCAATGGCGGCAAGAGAAAGTTGGCAGCAACGACATGTGTCATGCCCCGCTTCCCGGTGTACGGCGTAGAGGACATGACTGGCCGCTACGTATTTATTCTGAAGTAAACACGCTAAGCGTATCTAAGCAATATAAGTAAAATATACGCAAGAGACAAATGTAATGAACAACAACTTTATTTATTAACATTCTTTTTACGAAACATGGAAAAGTAAATACATGGGATAAAGAGATGCCTAAACAGTGGCATAACATAAATGAAAAGTACTGAAATGAAATGTGTATAATGAATCTAAAGCTCTGGGTCATAGGCTAGCTGATCCAAGCCCTCGCTAGTGGGCTCAATCTCTTGAGTGTCCAGATCACCTGACAACATTCCAAAGAAGAAAGAGAAGGAATGTCGTCAGCGATCAATCGCTCGGTAAGTCCTAAAGATAAGGGAGAAATAGAATAGACAGAGAGAGAAAGTAGTTTTTAAAGTTGTATTATATGTTTAACGTTGCTGTTTGTAGCTTGGTACAGAAAGATACCAGTGTATACGAGATGAGTCTTTATATGCCAGAGACTAAGGGCAAAAAGAGTACAAAGAACCGTTTATGCCACGGTACAACAGCGACATGAATTCAGGTTAGGCGTCTTAAGTCTTGCAGTCTCGTGCCACTTCTAACACCTTCCGTACCAATCTACCCCTTAGAAACCCCGCGATATCTTAATTGTATAGTTGTATTGCATTGTAAATTGTATTGTTTTGTATAGGTGAATGACTTGCCGAAACCATGATATCAGTAAAATGGATGTAACTGGAGAATCATGTAGATGGAAATATATCCATGGTTCGGTTCGGTCAATACAGATTTGAATATATTGGATATATGGATTTATGGATTCATATTAAATTATAGTATTGTAGATTGTACTTGAATCATATTCGATTCAGATTATTTATAATGAGACGCAGTTTGAGTCAGACAATTAGAAAAGAAATTGAAGTCCTGAATTAGGTTTTGATGTTATCGGTAACTGTTGCACATGGGCGGTAGGATTTATGTCTTTTTCAAAAACGATTACCGTATTGATAACACCGTTTGTTAAGTTGTCTACCTTAAATAGGCAAGCACCCATATCTCCGGCTCCCTGAGGCTCAAGAGACTGGTCCCGCTTAAACCTATGTTTACTAGGGTCCTTAGGGTAATTTATAGAACTTGAGGGGGTTTTATGTATGTCACGCCCCGCTTCCCGGTATACGGTGAAGGGGACGGGACTGGTCCGCTACATATATACTCAGAAGTACATACGCTAAGCGTATCTAAGTAATATAAAAGTAAATACACAAGAGACAAGATATAATAAAAACAACAACTTTTATTTATTAACATTCTTTTGTACAATGCATGAAAAGGAAATACAACTGAAATAAAACGATGCCTAAACAATGGCATAACATGAAATGAAAAGTACTGAATGGAATATGTACAATGAAACTAGAACTCTGGTTCTTCAGCAAACTGGTCCAAGTCTTCTGCAGATGGCTCGATCTCTGTCGGGTCCAAACCACCTAACGACATTCAAAGAAGAAAGAAATAGAATGTCGTCAGCGAACAGGTCGCTCGGTAAGTCCCAAAGATAAGAGGAAAGTATAATAGACAGAATAAGAAGGTATCTTTTAAAGTTGTATTATCTTATTGTAATGTTGTGTTACCGCTGTTGTTTGTAGCTTGGTACAGAAGGATGCCAGTGTACACGAGAGGGGTCTCTATATGCTAGAGACCAGGGCAAACGGAATGTACAAGGAACCGTTAAACCACGATACAACAACGGAATATAGGTTAGGTGTCTTAATCTTACCGCCTCATGCCACTTTTAACACCTTCCGTACCAATCTACCCCTTAAACCCCGTAGTGTTTTGATTGTATTGTTTGTCATGTAAATTGTATTATAGATTGACTGGCCGAAACCATGATATCGGTAAACGGATATAACCATAGAATAATGTTGTTCCCCTCCGAAAGACGGCCAAGACTGACGTCTTGCCTGAGATTCGGGGCAGATGCTATTTGGTTTTATCCGTCCACCTCTCCGAAGATGCCAAGTTGATTTATGGCACCGTGTATTGGAGGTTTAGACGGGTGCGGCCGATTTAGCAGACTTCGTCAGATTCCCCCTCGCTTGAGGGGTTTTTGATTGTGGGGACGCTCTTCCCTGTAGGCGCAAGCCCCTGCAGTTAATTACGCTACCGCGTCGCGGTAACAACTTTCTCCTTCTCCAGAATTCCACTTCGTGTCATGGGTGTTTGTTTTGTTTGTGGTTGCCCGTGGATTGTATACGGAGACTAATTTATGTCGTCGCCCGTAGGACGTGGATTAGTCTAAATCCGTATTTTCTTAGATTTGGGGTTTGGGGTTTTGGTTTGAGGATACGTTAGCCATATTTGAGGCTAAGATCGACTCAAACGTTTGTTAAGGATACGTTAGTCCAGTTTGAGACTAAGATCAACTTAACGGGATCGTTTAGATCCGACAAAAGAGCGTTTGGGATCTATTGTTCCGGTTTATGGACATAGTGGTCCATTGCCAGTATGGTCGTCGGGACCCGTCACCTCTCTGACGACGTTGAAGGATTACAACGACAGGTGTCAGAGGAGTTCAGAGATGTACCCTAGGACCAAAGTTGATTGGGGGATTTATAATCCAATTTAGGACTAAAATCTGTTTGAATGTTTAAGGATACGTTAGCCATATTTGAGGCTAAGATCGACTTAAACTGAATCGTTTAGATCCGTCAAAAGAGCATTTAGGGGCTCTATTGTTCCAGTTTAGGGACGTAGTGGTCCATTGCCAGTTTAGGGATATGGTGGTCCATTGCCAGTTTAAGGACGTGGTGGTCCATTTTATTTGTGGCCGTCGGGACCCGTCACCTCTCTGACGTCGTTGAAGGATTACAACGATAGGTGTCAGAGGAGTTCGGAGATGTACCCTTGAACCGGATGTAAATTGATTTAAGAGAGCAGCCGTGCTCAGTTAATTTAATTTGAGGACTTACGGCTATGATTGGGCTAAGTCCAGTTGAAGATGTTCAACGTTTTTTATCTGTGGCCTATTAAACCTGTGCTAGGGCTTTGCTCCTGTTTAACAATGCACTGCATTTTCTTTTGGCCTGTAAGGCCTATTTGATTTGGGCTCTGTCTCTTTTTTAATGCATAGCATTTCGTTTGGTCTAATAGACATTTCTTTGTTGGGCTCTGCCCTTGATAAATGATGCACAACATCTTTGTTTGGGCTTTGTCCCTTTTAATAGTGCATAGCACTTTGTTTGGTCTAATAGACCTTTCTTTATTGGGCTCTGCCCTTGATAATGCATTGCATTAATTAATCTGATAGAATGCCACATGGCTTGTCAGACGCTTTGCGCCAATTATTGAGCGCAAGCGCGTGTGAAGGTGACACGTGTCACGCTAGCGCAGTGCGCTGCGCTGTGACACGTGGCGCGCTCTGATGAGTTGCGCCAACGTTAAAGAGCAATGCTCTATTTTTAAAAGCTCATAGCGCAAATTATTCTGGAGCTGACACGTGGCGCTCTCTGGTGGCTTGCGCCAACCCAGGAGCGCAACAGTGTAAATTTGCAAGTGTAAGGCACTATTTTAATTACTTAATCCAATTTTGGATTTAAGAGAAGAATCTTTAAGATTCCAGAACCAATGGTTCATAAAAAAGTGCAAGGCACTGTTATTATTATTAATTTTTTTTTATTGAAGATCATTGATCTTGTTCTTAGATCAATGATCTATTCAGAAGAAATTCTTCTTTTTTATAAAGGTTTTACCTTTCTTTTCCTCTTGAGTTCTTCTCACAATTTTTTAGAGCTCTCTCTATTCTCTATGCTGTTGTTTTTGATCTTGATGTTGATCTTGATGTCTTTTGAATTGGGGTCTAGGGCCTTTATATAGTGCCCATAAATTTGTTAAATTTGTTAAAGAGATCCTTTTCTGAGTGATTTGGGGAATTTTCCCCACCGTTGGATCTTTGATCCAAGGGCTTCTGTTTTACAGAAGACAATCTTCTTGTTTTAACAAGAACAGAAAGATCTTACTGGAATTTTAATTCTGTTTGGCGCAAACGCACCAGCGTTTGACATGTGTCGCGCAGCGCACAACGCAGCGCGACCGCGCTTGTGCAACTGCACTGACACGCGCTGCGCAGCGCGACCGCGCTAGCCCAACCGCGCTAGCGCAACTGCGCTGCCACGTGGCGCGCAGCGCAGAGCGCAAGTCAGCTGAAGCGTTGCTTCTTTAATTTTTTTAATTTTCATTTTAATTTTCAGAACAGAGCCTTTCTCTGATTGGGGGAAACAGAAGCGTTGCTTCGTTTCCCGCCTTGGAATTTGAACAGAGCTTTGCTCTGATTGGGATAAACAAATGCCCCCCCACCGTTGCGCTTACGTGGCCCCAAACGTGAGCGCAACGGTGGCAGAATTCCAACCGTTGCGGCAATTTTTGGAAGTTGAAAGGGCATTTGATGCCTATAAATAGGACCTTTGGTCCTCAACAGATGATTATCATCTTAAAAAATTTTACTTTCAAAACTTCAGAGCTTTGCTTTTCAAGAACTCCCAAAGTTAAATTTTCTTTAAAAGAAACTTTTTAGGTAAAAATTAATCTTGAATTAAATTAATTTTAATTAATAGAGCCTTACTCTCATAGATCTTTGATCTAAAGAAAACCCCTTTGGGGTTTCTCCAATAGAGTCTTGCTCTCAAGAATCTGTTTCAAGGTTTCTTAACCCATGAACAGTGCTTTGCTCTTTGGCAAAACATAGATCTCTTTGATCTAAAAAAAATGATGAACTCTTAAGAGTTTGAATATGGATAATGAAGATTAAAAATGGAGTTTTGTCTTTAATGGATTATATCATCTTTTAATAATAAGGCTCTCATAGTTCTCGGGGAATTTATTTAAATTCCCTTCATTATTGGATTTTGACAGGTGTCACTCCTGTCTGCAGAGCATTGCTCTCGAGGATTTTAACTCCCTGTGTCTTTTTATTTGCTAATCTTTCCGTGATGTTTCCTTCAGGCATTATGGCGGTACGTCTATACAGTCTGCACGAGTTCATCACCTACGAAGATATCCGCGCACAAGGCCATCATCAAAACCAAGAATTTACAGATGCCCAGTGTACGGAGGTTATGGGTCGTCTGAACGCACGCGTTGGTTAGCTGCTCTCTCGCTGTTCTGCTCTCTTGAATGTCGTGCTAGGAGAAATTTGGAGAGCACTCCCGGGGTTCCACGAGGCCATGCCGCTCAATGCGCTGGATGACGCTGAAGACAAGGTGCATTCAGTGCACCTGTCGGGGCTGATCTCGAAGAAACGGTGGGATAACCTCGTCGACATTCTTCACCATGTTTCTCAGCAGACGACAATAATCGCTGCTTATCGGAGGATAGAGGGCCTTGCCGAAGATCTTGACACACGTGAGCGCGAGAGGCTGCGCACAAAGAATAATCAGAAAGGCCAGAAGAACTCTAGATGGCCTCACTTTTGAATTCCTCAATCCGTGCCCTGGATCTGAGGTTATACCATTGTAATAATTTGAATAATGTTTTTGTTTATTTCTTTATGATTGTAAGAACCCTTTGTAATGGAAAATTTCTCCTTTCAGCTTGTCTTATTTCTCGTTCTGAGTCTTATGCACATGTATGAATGAGTGTGTCTCGAGTGCTTGATTAAACGCCAATCAGATGTTCTTTCTGTCGCTTTCTTCTTTCTTTTATTATCCGCATGTTACCTTAGTGAACATGGTTGACAGATAATAGAGTAAGCATCTTGGTTTCTTCAAGAGATAGCGATGGCTTAGGCCGCAGGTTCAGATCTGCTGCCTAAGACTTTTCAACTTCATGAGCCGTGAGGGTCTCATAAAGACTTTTCTCCCTACGAGTCGAGAGGATCTCGCAGGTGTATTTTCTCCTTAGGAATTGTAAGGATTCCTAAGTGCCTTTTCTCTTATAAGTCGTAAGGATCTTATAAAAGAATTTTCCCTCTTATGAGTCAAGAGGACCCGTAAGCGGTTGTTTCCCTCCTTGTCGAGATTCGACTTCGGAGAGTGAGACCCGTGGATAGTATGCAAGAGACCGTTTTGGGCCGACTTGCAGGATCCCAGTGCTTAGGAAACAGGTTTTTTTTCCAATCCCCGCTGCCTAAGGCTTTTCCTCACGAGTCGAAACGAATCGAGCAGTTCTCGAAAAGAAATCAATTTCCTCACGAGTCGAGATGAATCGAGCATTTCTCGCAAGAATATCCTAACGTCACAGTTAACCTCTACTCTTTGCGACAGAAGTCCGTTAGGGTCTGTGGTACTTAGGATTTTGGCCATCGTGCCGTCGCATCAGCTGATATATTCCTCGATATGCAATCGTGCTGTTCGAGTAGCCCTGCGACTGCCGTGTCTCTGATCCCTTCGGGGGCTAGACAAGACGTCTTCAAGAAATCCTTCTTGGCAGTTTGACCGTCGGAAGAGCAAGCGTTAGGAATTTTGCCATGCCGCTTTTTACTTGAGATTAGGCTCATTTTGGAGAGCCCCGATGGGTCATTGTAAGTCAATGTACAACACCCCAATACTTGTGGGGAGGCGGAATTTTCAAAAACGAACTTGTTTAGTGAACAAATATCGACTAACCGCTTGAATCGAAGCTAAACGATAACTAACAACAAACATAGAGTTTCTATGCTACTATGTTTAGGGATTATACCTAACGAATCGTGTCCTTCGTCTTTGCGAACTCCACCTCCTCCTCGGCCTTCTCGAAGTAGTAGACGATCCACCCGAGAGCTTTACTCCAAGCTTAGCCTCTAAACTTGAGGCAACTAACCTTCTTTAAGTGCTAATCAAAGAAGCTAGGTGATATAGAGTAAGGGTTATGGTTTAATTAGTCTAGCTAATCCTTGTACTCAACACATGAGAGGGGAGGATTAGGGTTTGAAGAGGGAGAGCTTGAGGAGAGAGAAGGTGAGGATAATAATGAAGTGAGAATAATGAGTTATGATAATATATATCAAGCATTTCTTTTTATCAAGAAAAGAATATAAATGAATTTAGCAACCATGCTTGATAATATCTAGTGATGATTCACTCCATGAGTCATTAAGCATTTATCATGCATTAATGACATGGATGAATCATCCATATGACTCACTAATCACATTCATTGTATATGCCACCTTAACCTCCTTAGTCACCACCTTCTAGAAGCTTCTCGCGCAATTACGAGAACGCCCCTTCTTTCCGCAAAAATACGGAAAAACTTTAGACTGTATAAATCCAATAACCGGATACCAGTAACTGGCTTAAACCAAAGCCGACTGGTAAAAACTGTCCGAAAATCGTACGCGCGTAAACGCACGTATGCGTCCGAACCCTTGTCGTAAAACCATACGACCTCTATATCGTTTCGCCTGGAGTAGGGAAACTCTCTGTGTGGAACTCTAGAGACTCGACTACTACGCTGGCAGTGGGTTTAACCACAGACCGCAAGCGGCACTAGCTGTACGTAACGGTCCCCAGGTAGATGTCGATAAGAAGGCCGATGAGGGGACCCATCCGAACTCCTACTGAGTCTGATGTGACAATCTCCATACAGTCCGGTCCGTTCGTCCAAGACTATCGCATATCGGGCCTAGGGGGCGGCAAGCGTCAGTCCCCTAATAGCGTTATAAGTCGTGTCGGAGGGAAGCCTATTACACCCTGAGAAACTACTGGAACCTACCAGCAAATCTCGCTTTCCCTGGCCAGGGACTTTGCGTAATGGCTCTCTGACACAGCGAGATATCAACTCCCAATACCGGGAGAAACGAATCCTGTCTAACCGCCACTGCCTCCAAGTGCTCGGGACTGCACCCAACTGCTACCTGTTTGCACGACTCCTTTAAGCCGTGGTAGGGTAGCAATCTAAGAACAGTGGGACACACTCGAGGCGAAGTAGCAGTGTCAAGTCTGCGGACTATGCTGTACTCATGTCACCTGGGAACTGTTCACTGACGACTGGTATAAAACCAACCAACAGTTCCCTGTGAGTCCTGTCCGGTGTACCCGTAACCTAACGAGCATCTGTATACTATCTCCAGTACGACGTACTGACGGCTGTGGGACAGACCATCTCCCCAACTGGGATGAGAAGCGTACACACTAGTCTACTCCGGAGTATCGATGCTCTGTCTCGATAATCCAATGACTAGGGACCTGAATAAGGATGTGCTTGTAGACTACCCAGCCCCCACTAGTGTGACTGCCATCACAACGCTGGTAGTCAAGCAAGATCCTAAGAGCTCTATCAATACGTACACTCACATATTAAGATAGAAAAACCAAGTAGCATACTACCATATTTAGCAAGACTGTTATATACATGTGAATATCCCAAGCTTCCATTAAGTAATATACAAACTAGTATGATACAGTAATGGCCTTCTAGGGCATAAACACTAACAATCTCCCACTTGCACTAGGGCCATGTACTGGCATATCGAAGACCAATGATCTCGAGTAGCCTCTCGAACTGAATCTGAGGTAGGGCCTTCGTGAATGGATCAGCAATGTTCTCTTCAGAAGCAACTCTCCGAACCTCGATCTCCTGATGATCAATGATCTCCCTGATCAGGTGATACCGCCTCAAGATGTGTCTGGACTTCTGATGGGACCTTGGTTCCTTCGCTAAAGCTATAGCTCCGTTGTTGTCGGAATATAGAGGTATTGGATCAACTATGGTAGGAACCACCTGAAGTTCTGTTAGGAACTTCTTCATCCAGACTGCTTCTTTTGCGGCATCGCAAGCAGCTATATACTCCGCTTCCATCGTCGAGTCAGCAACGGTGTCCTGCTTGGAGCTCTTCCAGCACACCGCCCCTCCATTGAGGGTAAAAACATAACCCGACATGGACTTGGAATCGTCCTTATCACTCTGGAAGCCGGAATCAGCAAAGGCCTCCAACCTGAGGTCTTTTCCGCCGTAAACCAAAAACATCTTCTTAGTCCTTCTCAGGTACTTGAGAATGTTTTTTACTGCTATCCAGTGCTTCTCCCCTGGGTCTGACTGATACCGGCTTACCACGCTTAGTGCGTAAGCTACATCTGGTCTGGTGCACAACATCGCATACATTATAGAGCCTACCGCAGAAGCGTAGGGTATAATATACATGCGTTCCCTTTCCAAATCAGTCTTGGGAGACATCTCTTTGGAGAGGGTGATTTCGTGACAAGCCGGTAGATTACCGCGCTTAGAATCTTCCATACTGAATCTTTTCAGTACAGTGTCGATATACCTGGACTGCGAAAGTCCCAACATCCTCTTGGATCTATCACGATAGATCCGGATCCCCAGAATGAAAGAGGCATCACCCAGGTCTTTCATGGAGAACCTGTGTGACAAGAATCCTTTGACAGATTGTAGTATAGGAATGTCATTTTCTATCAATAGAATGTCATCCACGTACAAGACGAGGAATACGACACTTCTGGCTACAACTTTACTATATATGCACGGTTCATCTGGATTTTTGATAAAGTCATATTCTTTGACTGTCTCATCAAAACAGATGTTCCAACTCCGCGATGCCTGCTTTAGTCCATAAATGGACTTAAGCAGCTTGCATACTTTCCCGCTGCTCCCACTCTGATTGAAACCCTCTGGCTGATCCATATAGACGCACTCTTCTAAATTTCCATTTAGAAAAGCCGTCTTTACGTCCATCTGCCAGATTTCATAATCATGGAAGGCAGCAATAGCAAGAAGGACCCGAATGGATTTGAGCATAGCCACTGGAGAAAAAGTTTCGTCATAGTCCAAACCAGGTCTTTGACGAAAACCTTTTGCAACAAGTCTAGCCTTATAGGTTTCCATATGTCCATCTACACCAATCTTTTTCTTGAAGATCCATTTGCATCCTATGGGTTTTACCCCATCTGGAGCAAAGTCCAAAGTCCATACTTTGTTGGTGTACATGGACTCCATTTCGGTCCGCATTGCATCTAGCCATCGTACCGAGTCGCCGCTCTGGATGGCCTGCTGGAAGTCAGTAGGTTCATCATCATCTATGATGCAATCCTCTATATCCCCATCTATGAGAAAACCGTAGTATCTCTCAGGCGGATGAGACGGCCTACTACTCCTGCGGAGGGGTGCGGGAATGTCCTGTTCTTCTTGAACTTCTGGTTCTACCAAACTTTCAGTATTAGTTTGTGGTTCTGGAATTTCTTCCAGTTCTATTTCGCTCCCACTTGATTCCTTTTCTAAAAACTGATGTTCTAGAAAATGGGCATTACGAGAAACAAATACCTTTTATTCCTCTGCGTAATAGAATAGATATCCCCTGGAGTTCTTTGGATATCCCACAAACTTACACTTTACTGATCGTGCCTCGAGTTTGTCCACATGCTGCTTTTTAACAAAAGCTGGACATCCCCAAATCTTTATATACTGTAGATGGGGTTTCTTCCCGCTCCACATCTGATATGGAGTGGTAGGCACAGTCTTGGTAGGTACCATGTTCAAAAGATATGCCGCTGATTCTAGCACATAACCCCAGAAAGATCGCGGTAACTCAGCATTACTCATCATGGATCGTACCATATCTAATAGGGTTCGATTCCGTCTCTCCGATACACCATTATGCTGTGGAGTGTATGGAGGAGTAAGCTGAGAGAGAATTCCTTTCTCTTTTAGGTAACCTAGGAACTCGGCACTCAAGTATTCACCACCTCGATCAGATCTAAGTGTCTTGATACTTTTGCCGGTTTGGTTTTCTACTTCATTCTTATACTCTTGGAATTTCTCAAAAGCCTCGGATTTATGTTTCATCAGATAAATGAATCCGTATCTTGAGTAATCATCCGTGAAAGTAATGAAATAGGAAAAACCACCTCTTGCATGTGTAGACATTGGACCACATACATCGCTGTGTATGAGTCCTAAGAGCTCGCTCGCTCTTACTCCTTGTCCAGTAAATGGAGTCTTTGTCATCTTTTCTTTGAGACAAGATTGACAAGTGTCATAAGTTTGATATTCGAACGAGTCCAAATATCCTTCTCTATGCAACTTAGTCAACCTTCTCTCATTGATGTGACCCAGTCTACAATGCCATAAGAAAGCTTTATTTAAATCTGGAGACTTTCTTTTTAGTATGTTCTGGACATTGAAAATTTGGAGTTGGTTTAAAACATATATACCGTTATTTAGTGTACCTGACCCAATCAAACCATGATTAAGGTGGATGTTAACAACATCTCTTACAAACGTGAAATCATAACCTTTATTTGATAACAAGGAAACCGATATGATATTACACGTTAAGCTTGGTACAAAAAAACAGTTATGTAAAACCAAAATGTGTCCACTCGTCAATCCTAGGTGATAATCCCCGACGGACGCAGCTCCCACGCTAGCTCCGTTAGCAACCTTTAGGGTTATATCACTTTCCTTCAGCACTCTACGGTTTCTCAGTGCCTGCAATGAATTGCAAATATGAGATCCTGATCCGGTATCCAATACCCAGGAAGTAGAGTTGATCGACAGACAATTCTCAATTACAAACACACCTGAAGTCGAAGCCACAGCTTGCTTCGGTTCCTGGTTCTTGGCGTTCCACGCCTTGCAATCCTTCTTCCAGTGCCCTTTCCTGTGACAATGGAAGTACTCATCCTGGCCAACTACCGGTACCGCAAACTTTTTCTTTCCCTTCCCTCCCACCTTACTAACACCTCCTCTAGGTCTGGGGACGGCCTTCTTCTTCCTTCCTTTGGCCCTAGCCTTGGACCCGGAAGAAGATGAACCGCCAACAAACATAGCGGGTGTTTCCCTTGCTTTCTGCAAGGTGCCCTCTGCACTCCTTAACATGTTCAGGAGTTCCGGAAGTTCAACTTCTTTTCTTTGAATGTTGAAGTTCAGGATAAACTGGGCGTAGGTGGAAGGAAGGGACTGGAGAATAAGGTCTGTATAAAGCTCATTATCCAAAGTCGTCCCAAGGTCTGCGAGCTCTTCTATATAGCCGATCATCTTTAGGACATGTTCTCCTACCGATGACCCGACAGCCAACCTCGCTCGAAACAAGTTCTTTGAGGTCTCGTATCTTGCTATACGAGATTGCTCTCCATAAAGTTCCTTTGTATGGAGAAATATGGCATCTAGTTCCATATCCTCGTGCCTCCTCTGATGTTCATTGTTCATCGAGGCAAGCACGATGCACTTGGCTTTCGCGCAATCTAAATCCCAGGTTTTGCAGATTTCCTTATCCGCATTGCTGGATTTGGGACCAGGGACAGCAGGAGCCGTAGCGGTGAGGACGTACCCCAGTTTGTCATAGGTCAAAGCCATTTTGACATTCCGCAGCCAATCTTTATAGTTTGGCCCCGTCAGTATATTTTTCTCTAAAAGTAACTTAAGTCCAGTCATTTTCAGGGTCGCTGCAATTAGGAGAGAGAGAAGAAAACTCTTTAGCATGATGCTCTTGCAAGTTTAGAGTGGTTTTAAGTTTATCTAAACTGGATGGCTCCCACTGTTTCTCGAATCCTTCCTCAAACCATAAAAGAAGAATTAGCCAGGACTATTCTCACTGTACAATTCTTGCTTAACCGTTCAGCCAGGCCAGTGTCGATACTTCGAGGGAGGTTTTCCAACGCTTTCGCGAAGTTCCTTAATTAAATAACCTCTTTTCTCTGGGGGCGTAACCCCGCTGACACCTTTCTGAACACCTACTAGGTTTATAGCATTGATCGTTAAGTGACGAATATCCTGATAAGTAGCATATACTCACAGTAGGATCGGGATCCAAATATCATCGTATGATAATGTTGAAGGAATGCTACCAACATTCATCAAACTCCAAATGGTATGCATCTCTTTGCAAATTTCAGTTTCTTTAGAAATTCCCGATATAAGTTTTTGCCCCATGCTCTTATGACCTTGGCGTTAGGTCAAAATGTCATAAGTCACATGTCAAGTTCTACCCATCATTATCTTGTCAATTTGAACCCATCCGTATATATCCTTGACGTTCGGCCAAAATGATAATACGACTGTCCCAAACTAACTCATCTATCTATGCAACAAATGAATATCCAGTAGCTACTAAACACTATGCCTTGGCGTTAGGTCAAAATACATAGCTTGAATACTACTGAATACCCAGATGAAATGACGGAGGGCTACGAATGGTTTTGGCGAAACCGTGAACGTAGTGAACTTGATATAACCGAAGGAACCTGATAGCTTTTAAAAGGAGTGGTTAAAGCTCCGCATTTAAAAATATCTGTTTTAAAATTAACCGAGTGGTTTCTTTCAAATTGTTCCAACGATTAAAACATTGGTTTATTTTCTTTGCATTATAGATAATGCGTCCCATCATTAACCTATTATTGCAAAAAACAACGAAAATACAACGTCCTCTTATGCCATCCGCATTCGCCATGGGGTCCCGTCATTACCCGTTAGGTTACTTAACTAACGACAGAGCGGGGGCTGGGCTAGCGCGGGTGTAAAACATAAATGACGTCTAAATAGCTATCATATATATAGATATTTTACATTCGTCTGACGCAATGATATTCATTCCAGATCACAGATGAACTTAATTGGATTTGCAAGCAATCCGTGTTTGTTTTGAGCCTGCAACAAAATACGGATTACACAGTTGTGATGAATAGCCATTACCCCACCCACGACCCCTACGGGTGCGGCAAACTACCCGCCCGGCAGTTTGTGCACCCCACCTTGGGTCTGTCCTAGGAGAAAAAACAGTAAAATGAAATAATACAATGGTGGCTACAACCGCAACCTGGATGTGCCCCGCAAAATAATATTACAACAAATTACATTTACATCAAATGAATTAAATAATAACCCATCACATAACCCCGGCTATACATCACAACAGTCCAACACAGTTCATATGCACAAACAGATAAAATCCATTTCAGAAATGTGCAACCCCCTGCCAACTGACATACTAGCAGTTAGGGGAGGTTTACGAACACATTATACAAACACAGATATAATCCAACAAGCAAATACTGTATAATTTCGATCGATTAAACACTTTTAATTTTGCTCCAATACTTCTCTGCAAATCTGAAACCTGAGTAAAAATTAAATATTCCAGAAAATACCAAATCACACAGAGGACCCACACAAGAAATTTGGGTTCATGACTCACCAACTCGGCGGCGGAATCGCGGCGGATCGGTGGGATCCGCCGCGGTTCCGCGGCGCGTTGGTCGATTCATGACCCCAAATTTTTTGGGTGTTCTTCTACTGTCTTTTCTAGCTCTCTGAACCTCCCCGAAAAATTTTTGGACTTCATTTAAAATTCGACAGAAACTTGTGATTTCGGGTTTTTCCGGTTTCGTTTTTTCCGTTCAAAATTCATACAAATTTGCAAGTAAGTTATTTATTGTTTAGCGAGACTCTGATACCACTGTAAGTCGATGTACAACACCCCAATACTTGTAGGGAGGCGGAATTTTCAAAAACGAACTTGTTTAGTGAACAAACATCGACTAACCGCTTGAATCGAAGCTAAACGATAACTAACAACAAACATAGAGTTTCTATGCTACTATGTTTAGGGATTATACCTAACGAATCGTGTCCTTCGTCTTTGCGAACTCCACCTCCTCCTCGGCCTTCTCGAAGTAGTAGACGATCCACCCGAGAGCTTTACTCCAAGCTTAGCCTCTAAACTTGAGGCAACTAACCTTCTTTAAGTGCTAATCAAAGAAGCTAGGTGATATAGAGTAAGGGTTATGGTTTAATTAGTCTAGCTAATCCTTGTACTCAACACATGAGAGGGGAGGATTAGGGTTTGAAGAGGGAGAGCTTGAGGAGAGAGAAGGTGAGGATAATAATGAAGTGAGAATAATGAGTTATGATAATATATATCAATCATTTCTTTTTATCAAGAAAAGAATATAAATGAATTTAGCAACCATGCTTGATAATATCTAGTGATGATTCACTCCATGAGTCATTAAGCATTTATCATGCATTAATGACATGGATGAATCATCCATATGACTCACTAATCACATTCATTGTATATGCCACCTTAACCTCCTTAGTCACCACCTTCTAGAAGCTTCTCGCGCAATTACGAGAACGCCCCTCCTTTCCGCAAAAATACGGAAAAACTTTAGACTGTATAAATCCAATAACCGGATACCAGTAACTGGCTTAAACCAAAGCCGACTGGTAAAAACTGTCCGAAAGTCGTACGCGCGTAAACGCACATATGCGTCCGAACCCTTGTCGTAAAACCATACGACCTCTATATCGTTTCGCCTGGAGTAGGGAAACTCTCTGTGTGGGACTCTAGAGACTCGACTACTACGCTGGAAGTGGGTTTAACCACAGACCGCAAGCGGCACTAGCTGTACGTAACGGTCCCCAGGTAGATGTCGATAAGAAGGCCGATGAGGGAACCCATCCGAACTCCTACTGAGTCTGATGTGACAATCTCCATACAGTCCGGTCCGTTCGTCCAAGACTATCGCATATCGGGCCTAGGAGGCGGCAAGCGTCAGTCCCCTAATAGCGGTATAAGTCGTGTCGGAGGGAAGCCCATTACACCCTGAGAAACTACTGGAACCTACCAGCAAATCTCGCTTGCCCTGGCCAGGGACTTTGCGTAATGGCTCTCTGACACAGCGCGATATCAACTCCCAATACCGGGAGAGACGAATCCTGTCTAACCGCCACTGCCTCCAAGTGCTCGGGACTGCACCCAACTGCTACCTGTTTGCAGGACTCCTTTGAGCCGTGGTAGGGTAGCAATCTAAGAACAGTGGGACACACTCGAGGCGAAGTAGCAGTGTCAAGTCTGCGGACTATGCTGTACTCATGTCACCTGGGAACTGTTCACTGACGACTGGTATAAAACCAACCAACAGTTCCCTGTGAGTCCTGTCCGGTGTACCCGTAACCTAACGATCACCTGTATACTATCTCCAGTACGACGTACTGACGGCTGTGGGACAGACCATCTCCCCAACTGGGATGAGAAGCGTACACACTAGTCTACTCCGGAGTATCGATGCCCTGTCTCGATAATCCAACGACTAGGGACCTGAATAAGGATGTGCTTGTAGACTACCCAGCCCCCACTAGTGTGACTGCCATCACAACGCTGGTAGTCAAGCAAGATCCTAAGAGCTCTATCAATACGTACACTCACATATTAAGATAGAAAAACCAAGTAGCATACTACCATATTTAGCAAGACTGTTATATACATGTGAATATCCCAAGCTTCCATTAAGTAATATACAAACTAGTATGATACAGTAATGGCCTTCTAGGGCATAAACACTAACAGTCATAACCACTCCGTGCTGGTGTGGATGATCTCCGATAGTCTTTCAGGTTTTATGTGAGTTGCCGTCAAGACCCTGAAGCTAGGAATTTGGCCTTTGCTTCGTTTGCTGGCATCGCGTCTGCTGTATCGAGACGAATGTCGGGGTTGCCTCTAGGTTGCTTGTGAACCGTCGAGGTTTGGAACTAGGGATTTTGCCGTGGCTCCGTTAGTTTGATTATCGTGTCTGAACCCTTGCTGGAGGAAGAACGCTGGGGTGACATCTCGTCTGCTGTATCGAGATGAACGTCGCGGTTGTCTCTAGGTTGCTTGTGAACCGTTGAGGTTTGGAACTAGGGGTTTTGCCGTGGCTCCGTTTGTTTGATGATGTTGCGTCTGCTGTGTCGAGACGAACGTCGAAGTGGTGACCATTCCGCACTGGTGTGAGATGATCTCCAGTTGTCTTTCAGGTTTTATATGACTCGCCGTTAAGACCTTGAAGCTAGGAATTTGGAATTCACCTTATTTGCTTTGTCACGTCCGAATCCGGTTGGAGGAAGAACGCTGGGGTGACAACTCGTCTGCTGTATCGAGACGAACGTCGCGGTTGTCTCTAGGTTGCTTGTGAACCGTCGATGTTTGGAACTAGGGATTTTGCCGTGGCTCCGTTTGTTTGATGATGTTGCGTCTGCTGTGTCGAGACGAACGTCAAAGTAGTGACCATTCCGCACTGGTGTGAGATGATCTCCAGTTGTCTTTCAGGCTTTATATGACTCGCCGTTAAGACCTTGAAGCTAGGAATTTGGCCTTCGCTTCGTTTGCTTTGTCACGTCCGAACCCTGTTGGAGGAAGAACGTTGTCGTGACATCTCGTCTGCTGTATCAAGATGAATGCCGAGGTGGAGTTGGGATTTTGCCGTTACTCCTTTTTGTTTCGACCGCGAGGTCTTTTGTTGGCGTTGTATCTGCATCTTGATGGACTGCGAAGGAATGCCTTTGTTGATTCTTAGGCCGTAGATATTGTCGTTATGATTTGGCTCCATTTTCTGATTGAGCATTGGGAGGGAAAGGGTGCTTCCTTCTTTATTTGTGCCGCTGAATTGTATACAGGGATTGCTGTGCTATCGCCTGTAGGGCAAAAGTTTCATTCATTTTTTTTTTATTATTTTATTTCCGCGATGCTCTATCATTTCAGCTTTATATCGCGAAGGTCGCGATTGCCCAATCATTTCGGCTATTTTTCGCGATGCCCAATCATTTCGGCTGTTTTTATTTTTTATTTTTACTCGCTGCTTTTTATTGCGAGTTCCCCAATTATTTCGGCTATTTTTTATGCATATATTTTTACTTTCTGCTTTTTATTGCAAGTTGCCCCATCATTTCGGCTATTTCGTATGCACGTGTGGCTTGCTGTCCTTTTGCCGCAAGCTTGGGATTAGACACCGATTTCGGCATCAGCACCGCTACGACTGGGATGTTGTCAGGAGAAAATCATCATTTGCCTCTGTAGATGTTGAACAAAGGTGGCTTAGTAAGCAGGGTTAAGATCCTGTCGACAAAGGCTTTTGACTTCATGAGCCGTAAGGGTCTCATAAAGGTATTTCTCCCTGCGAGTCATGAGGATCTCGTAGGTGTATTTTCTCCCTAAGAATCGTGAGGATTCCTAAGTGCATGTTCCCCTGTAAGTCGTAAGGATCTTACCAAAGGGTTTTCCCCTTATCAGTCGAGAGGACTTATAAGGGTTGTTCACCGTATGGACATATCCCCAGTCACGGATGAGACTTGGTTAGGGAAATGTTTATTCGCACCCGTGGATTGTATACAAGGGTTAGTATGAGCCGCTTGTAGGGCAGTATCAAAGGTTATGGGGGTTGCTTAAGAACAGGTTCAGGTCTCTGTAGCTTAAGACTTTCAAATCTTATGAGCCGTGAGGGTCCCATAAGAGAGTTCTCCTTACGAGTCGTGAGGATCTCGCAAGTGTATTTTCTCCTTAGGAATCATGAGGATACCTAAGTGTGTTGCTCCCTTATGATTCGTAAGGATCTCACGCGGGTGGTTTCTCCTTACAAGGTCGAGAGAACCCTGTAAGTGTCTTTTCACGAGGTTGCGCCCTTTCGGGTTTTCACAAACACTCGCCGGTAGCCCTGCTGTTTTTACTCACGGAGCCCTCTCGGGTTTTCATCCGTGCCCTTTTTGCTTATGGACATACCGTTCTTTTTTTTATATATTTTTTTGTATTCTTTTTATTCTCTTTTTTTTGACGAGGTCGCGCCCTTTCGGGTTTTCATAAACACTCGCCGGTAGCCCTACTGTTTCTATTCACGGAGCCCTTTCGGGTTTTCATCCGTGCCCATTTTGCTTATGGACATACCGTTTATTTTTATTTTCTCTTTTTTTTATATTCTCGTCAGCCTGAGGATGTTGCGGTAGTAGTTTAAAGACGTTTCGGTCGTCAGCTAGTTTTAGGACGTAGTGGTCCATCATTAGTTTAAGGACGTTTCGGTCCGTCGTTAGTTTAAGGACATTTCGGTCCGTCGTTGCCGTATTTGAGGCGAATATCTAGTTTATTGATTTTTCGGTCTATGGGGCTTTCTCTATGACTGAGCATGATGCCCCCGGCATATACATCTTTCTCGGAGCGTGCGGTTGTGGCGGGCTCACCTTCCAGTTTTCGGAGATGACGAACTTGCCCTGTTGGTATTGGTCTTCAACCCAGTTCTTGAAGATGTAACAGTTTTCGATCGGATGGCCCAATACTTGGTGGTAAGGGCAATAATTAGAACTGTTGACACCATCCAGTTGTAGTTGGTGTTTCGGCTCCGGTAGAGTGATAAGCCTGTTATGCACTGCCACTTCGAACAGCCTCCTTGTTTCATCCTGGGGAAATGAGTAAGGACGTCTTAGCCTCTCCTCGGGTTATGCGTGGACACATATTGTTTTGAAGAACAATCGGTCTAGGGCCACTCGACTATTGTTGAGTGTTGGCGACAAAGGTCATTTTTCCCTTTTCTTTATCCTTTTTGCTCGATCTTTTGTTTGCGGGGCCGAGATTTTTTCCGAGTAGCGGGCGATTGCAAGGCTGAATGTTCTCGCAACTCCTCAATTCTTTCATTTTTGAAACGGATTCCTTGAGGAGAGGGTTGAGGGCAACTTCTTCGTCAGAGTCGCTTCCAAAGGTGATTGTAACAACCGAGTTCAGTTATACCAATTTCTGTTTCCGTATTTGTTTGTCTGTGGTATTTTATTGATTTATCATGTTTGGATGCGAATGGTAGTTTACTTTTACATTGCATTCGACCCTACCCGCTTACTTGAACTGGTTGATTCATATTTATAGATTACCCTGACTTGTTATATAGACACGTGCATCTCATGTATACTGCATACTGGCATTTTATCTAGTATCACATCTTTTGCATATAACAATTTAAATCACGTAAAATAATTTAAAATTGCATTTCATAGCCTGCATGATACCCCTAATCCTGTGGTAGCGTCCTTGCATCGTGTTCTCGTCCCGTTCAGTGAAACGGACGTGTTTGGATGGCTACGCGCACGTACGTGCGTCCGTTCTTGGGGGTATGCATTTCTGTTACATAATCTTTCATTTTAATTTTTGGAACTTGCTAATAATTTCAATATTTCAAATCCAAAATTTTAGACCCGACCCGGGCATGTTTTGGACTAAATTTGTATTTACCAGAAAATCCAATTTTATTTCAGCTAATATCTTTATTAAAATTTAACAGTTTAAAATATTTATAACTTACAAAATCTTTTTAAATTAAAATCTAAACCTTAATAACAACTCCTTTCTCTCTCTCTCTCTCTCCTCTAAATATATATATTTATATATTTTTTATTTATTTAGTTTTTCTTTCCTTATTTAATACACAACCTCTTCTTCTTACTTCTTCTTCTTTCTTCTTTCTTTTTATTGATCTTGTTTCTTGATTCCGGTGATCACCGCCGGAGCCGTGCTCGTCGCTGACGATCCAAGTGATCTAGTGAACGTACCTGACTTGCGTGATCACCCTCGTGCGTTGTTTGGAACCGTTCCGTGTACCGTGCGCGCGTCGCGACATTTTGCCGACGAAGGACGTTCTGTACACATCCGTTCTTGTTCCGTCTAGGCAAGTTAATCTTGCTACATACTATATAATTCATTTTATACCTATTTAAATAAATACCATACCTATAGTTTAAATCTAGTACCCCATGTTTAATTTTAAAACGTTTCGATGTTCCGTTTGCATCCGTTTATATCATTTTAAATCTAGATCATGAAAACTTATCTTGTGACATACTAGTTTACATTATACTGCATCCATATCATTTAAAATATATATATCGTCGTAATATTTCTTATTATTATCTTTAATTAGTTTATAATCTGAATTTTATAATATTATACACTTGAAAATATTATAGTTTACATATGAAATGTCGTTGAAAAGCGGATAAGACAAATCTGAAATTTACTGTACATCTTACCTTATAAAATTCATTATAAATCATAGAAAAATCATTAGTATACGTTCTTTAGTTCGTTGCGAAGCTAACTCAGTATACTATAACTCTATGAAATATTTACTTGCAAAATAAATTGTTTAAATAACGTAAAATGCAAATGAATATGTCTCTAAACTGCTGTCCAGGGAAATTCCAGCAGCAAACTTTCAACTTCGAATGTTCATAGATTTTTGTAGGGACAATCTGAGATGCTTATACTTATAAAAATGAAAACCTTATTGAATCATCTTTGTTTTGGTATAAGACACGTCTCTTTTGGAGAACGTTGTTATTTTTAAGCTATTTTACAAATCAGGGTGACGCTGAATTTCTGAACGGAACTTTCTTGTGCATGGTTAATCAATACCATATTTATAGTTATTATTCGCTTTGAATATGCTATCCATACTAATATTATTATATCAATATTTATATCACATATTTCTTAGTTGTACATCCCACATTACCATTTTATAGTTTTATAACTTTTCGGACATCCGTGCGCATCTTTAACCGGTTTTAGTTATAATTGCATCCATTGAACATATTATATATGTCATTGTATCCCTAGATTACTTAATGCTTATTAACCTGATTTTAACATCCATATTTGTCATACTGTATTCATATAATGTTGAAACCATCTCTGAAAACACAAACTGATAACCGTACAGCTAAGTAGTTTAATCTGCACATATTGCTTAACCTATTACATGTGCCAATTTATTGTGTTGTTGATACCCATGCTTGTTTATTTATAACCATGATTATGTTAGTTGATTATGAGCACCCACATGATATCTTTTACACCCTGACATGACTTGCTACACACATATTACTTGACCCGACATGATACCGTACACTACTTGACTTGACCTGATGTACCATGGCTTGACCTGTTACCTGATATTGTGTCTAATGCCAACAAACCTGACATGTAGTCCTTACGGACCGTTCCTGTTGTCTATCCAGACAAACCTGCTCTTACCTGATCCTGTGTTGGCATTAGTCTTGATTACTGAATATCTGACTTGAACACATAGTCTTGGGGGTATGGGGAAATCAAAAGTGTAAACTAAAGTGTAACTTAAAAGGGTATTACTTGATCCGTGGTCCCGGGGGGTAACGGGACAGAGCCATTCGTGACTCTTACATCTTGATCCGTGGTCCCGGGGGGTAACGGGACAGAGCCATTCGTGACTCTTACATCTTGATCCGTGGTCCCGGGGGGTAACGGGACAGAACCACTCTTGGTTCATATATTCCTGATCCGTGGTCCCGGGGGGTAACGGGACATATCCTTTGAGTTACATGGAGGATTACATTAATTGATTTCAAACAAACTTTAGAGTAGACAACCCAGTAGCATAGTTTAGATTGATCACTGCACGTCACATACACTGATACACTTCATTGTTATACATCCCTGTTGACTTGTTACTATTTATGATTCATGCCTGCATATCTCGTGTATCCTGTTCATTTATTATTTCTTGATGTTATGACGCGCTGACGTCTGGGTTTTGCATGGCCCAGATCCTCTACCTTTGTTGCAGACTGATCAGGAGTTTTGTCTCTGTTAGATCGAGCGGTAGGGATCATGTCGGTATCCAGTCTTACTTTTCAGGTGTTTATTTGATCTTTTGCTTCCGCATACTATAACATTTCTTGACTCTTTTACTCTGGCTTATGGACATGTACTAGATAGTTAGTTTACTTTCTTGTTCTTGATATCTCTACAGCCGTAATGTGACTGCGGAAGGATTTTTCCTAACCACAGGTAGAATGGTTGGCTATGTCACGTGCCTATTTTAGCGTACTCTGGGAAGTGGGGCGTGACATGGTTCTTTTGGTATCAGAGACATAGGATATAGGTTAATCGGGTTGATTCTTTGTAGTTGGGTATTGGACCCAATACACGAATCAGAATACTCATGATTAGGAACATGTCCTGCCACCTTGATTATCATGATTGTTGAATCATATCCTTCTCTTGATGCTTTGTTTGGGCGATATGCAAACCACTTTGCATTTTGACCTGAAATCTTTTTGGTTCTATATTGTTTCTCTCTGTTTCTTAATTCTGATTCTAGGATTTAGGCGACTTGGGTGGAGTTATGTAATTGTGCCCATGAACTGCAGTATGGTCACAATGCGGTACTCTATCTAAGTAACTTGGAGTCCTGGTCTTGATTCACTTCCATGTTCCATGATCGTTGTACTACCTTGTCCCTCTCGGTTTCATTGCTTACCAGTTATTGTTTCATCGCCAGCTTGAATCATGTTTACCGTGGTTAAACCCTCTTCAGTATCTTGACTTCGGATGAAGTCATCTTGGTATCTTACCCGTTCTTGTTTTTCCCCGCGTTAGGATTATTCAATCCTGGTGCATTTCCTTGTTTGTTGTTGTCTTGGGAATGGGATTTCGCGGCACTTTTCACGCTCATATTGTAAGCAAGGGAAAGTGATTCTCCAGATCCCCGGACATTCGGAGGTTGTTTTGCTGGAGGAAGCAGTTCTGTCGGGCCAGTCGAGTTCAGGGCTAAGCCGACAAACAGTGTCCTTTTGTCGATGGAAATTGATAAGAAAGAAGCGCCTGTAGGGTGTTTTTCGTCACCCCATTGAGATGGGAATACGTGCGCGCTTGTCAGGCGCATTACAGATTCCCCCTGCCTAGGGTAGGCCGGGGTTTATTGATTGTGGGGATCCGAATCTCCGGCAACCGCGGACTAAGCTGCCGTTAATTACCCCTCGCATTTGGAGCGAAGGAACCTCCGATTAACGGGTTAAACCGGTCATGCGAACTCAATGTGCAGTATCGTGTTTTGAAGGGGTTTTGGAATTATCGGGGGCCCCGCAGAGTTTTCACCGGGGTCCCGCTACCCGGATAGCGGGCTGGGGGTCAAGGGGGCTAGCAGCCCCCTTGCGGGGTGCGGGGCAGCGCCCCGTTAGAAATTTTTCCTAACGGGGGAGGCAAATTTAGTGTGGAGTGTATAAAAAAAAAAAGGGGAAAAAGCGTCTTAAAGACGCGTGCACGGCATATGGGCGCGTAGTGCCCGGGGTCACGTGCGCACGCGTGACCGCAGGGCGCCTCAGCGCCCGGGGTCACGTGGGCACACGTGACCGTTTGGGCGCCTCAGCGCCCGGGGTCACGTGGGCACACGTGACCGTTTGGGCGCCTCAGCGTCCGGGGTCACGTGGGCGCACGTGACCGTTTGGGCGCCTCAGCGCCCGGGGGTCACGTGGGCGCACGTGACCGCTGGGCGCCTCAGCGCCCGGGGTCACGTGGGCGCACGTGACCGCTGGGCGCATCAGCCCCCGGGGTCACGTGGGCGCACGTGACCGTTTGGGCGCCTCAGCGCCCGGGGTCACGTGGGCGCACGTGACCGTTTGGGCGCCTCAGCGCCCGGGGTCACGTGGGCACACGTGACCGTTTGGGCGCCTCAGCGCCCGGGATCACGTGGGCGCACGTGGCCGCGGGAAAACACCCGCAGAAAGGGGGGGTCTAGCCCTTAGGTTGGGGAGTTGAACTCCCAAAGGATTTTTGGAGTTAAACTCCTGACAGAAAATTAATTTATGGAGTTAAACTCCAACAGATCTAGAAAGGAGTTAAACTCCTAGGAATCTTTGGCTTTTCTTTTGAGTCTTGGATCTGTCCAAAGTTAGATTTTTAGAGATGGGTCTTCTTCTTCTTCTTGTCTTTTGGCCGGATCTTGAAGATCAAGAGATGTGAGATTTTAAAAATCTCTTCTTTTCGAGATCTGGTGGGAGATCTGAGTTCCCCTTTGTGGGTTTTGTGGTGAAAAACTATTTATTTTGGGAAAAGGAAGAGTTAAACTCTTGATTTAATTCAAAAGAAAGAAGAAGGTTTTCAAAACCTTGAAGAAGGAGAAAGAGGCACAAACCCTAGTTTTTGGGGGAATGAAAAGTCTTTTCTTATTCATCATCATGTTGCCTTTTATAGGCTTACACATTTATATATAGCCCCTTGGGCTTTGCAAAAATGGCATTTTAGCCCATCCCATGGTTCATGTGCCATTTCTTTTTGCACATAAACCATGGGCTTACAAAATATTGGCTTTGTGCCCATTTTGTTTACATTCATGCACAAAAAATTACATAAAAATTATTTGTTACATGATTTTTGTTGTTGGCATGGAGGAGGCTGGCCGCGGGCTCGACTTGGGCATGGGCCCGCTTGACCTGGGCTTGGGCCCATCTGGCTTGGGGTTGACCTTGACTTTGACTCGGTCAACGGGGGTGTAAATTTTTACCCCAACAAAGTGCCCCATCAATAAATGCACACAGCATATATGGGTCGTGTGCATTAAATTGATGGATCTTCTTTCACGTGGAGGCGACTTGCTTTGGTTCCCACTTTTTGGGATACACTGCCCTTTTTACGACATGGACGGTCGACGCTCTGGTCCGGAGCGATTTGGGTTCCCAGTTTGCGGGAGCCTGCACTGCCCTTTTTGCGACATAGACGGTCGACGCTCTGTTACGAAGCGATTTGGGTTCCCAGTTTGCGGGAGCCTGCACTGCCCTTTTTGCGACATAGACGGTCGACGCTCTGATCCGGAGCGATTTGGGTTCCCAATTTGCGGGAGCCTGCACTGCCCTTTTTGCGACATAGACGGTCGACGCTCTGTTACGAAGCGATTTGGGTTCCCAATTTGCGGGAGCCTGCACTGCCCTTTTTGCGACATAGACGGTCGACGCTCTGATCCGGAGCGATTTGGGTTCCCAATTTGCGGGAGCCTGCACTGCCCTTTTTGCGACATAGTCGACGCTCTGGTCCGGAGCGATTTGGGTTCCCAGTTTGCGGGAGCCTGCACTGCCCTTTTTGCGACATAGACGGTCGACGCTCTGTTACGAAGCGATTTGGGTTCCCAGTTTGCGGGAGCCTGCACTGCCCTTTTTGCGACATAGACGGTCGACGCTCTGATCCGAAGCGATTTGGGTTCCCAGTTTGCGGGAGCCTGCACTGCTCTTTTTGCGACATAGACGGTCGACGCTCTGATACGGAGCGATTTGGGTTCCCAATTTGCGGGAGCCTGCACTGCCCTTTTTGCGACATAGACGGTCGACGCTTGATTTGACTTGCTCTGCTTCTTGCAGTGTCAGGGGTAGACTTGACTTGCTCCGCTTCTCGCGGTGTCGAGATTGGATTCTGACTTACTCCGCTTTCTGCGGTGTCGGAGTGGAAGTTGACTGGTTGATTTTGATTCCGAGGCGGAGCATAATTCCGATGAGGAGGTCGTTATTCCGAGGCGAAGCATGATTTCGACACGGGGTAAATTCTGGGACGAAGCGTGATTCCGCCGCAGAGGTTGTTGGTTTGATTTGATTTGGTGTTGACATCAGCATCGCTATACTGGAATATGGTACCAGGAGCGAATCATCATTTGTCATGAGAGAATTTTGGGATTGGTATTTTTGTCGGCATCTGCATTGCTGCACTGGAATAATGCCAGGAGCAACTCATCATTTGCCCCGGGAGGATTTGGATTTGGTTTTTTTTTGTTTGGCATCTGCATTGCTGCACTGGAATAATGCCAGGAGCAACTCATCATGTGCCCCGAGAGAATTTGGATTTGGTTTGTTTGGCATCTGCATTGCTGCACTGGAATAATGCCAGGAGCAACTCATCATGTGCCCCGAGAGGATTTGGGAATTGGTGGTTTAGGAGACAGGTTTAGATCCCTATCACCTAAGGCTTTTCAATTTTATGGGCCGTGAGGGTCCCATAAAAGCATTTTCTCCCTACGAGTCGAGAGGATCTCGTAGGTGTATTTTCTCCTTAGGAGTCGTGGGGACTCCTAAGTGTATTGCTCCTTTGTGAGTCGTAAAGATCTCACGCGGGAATTTTCTCCTCACAAAGTCGAGAGGACTTTGCGAGTGCATTTCATTTCTTCTCTTCTTTTTTTTTTTTACGAGTTTGCGCCCTTTCGGGTTTTCACAAACTCGCCGGCAGTCCTGCTGTTTTTACTCACGGAGCCCTTTCGGGTTTTCATCCGCGCCCATTTTGCTTGTGGACATACCGTTCTTCTTTATTTTGTTTTCCTTTTTTTTTTCTTTCTTCTTTTTTTTTATCATTTTTTTTTCCTTCTCTTTTTTTTCTTTTTTTTTTTGGAATCTTCCCTGCCGGTGGGACTTTGAATATGGTCTCGCCGGTAGGACTTGGGAGAGATTGGTATCGTTTTACGCCCATGGATTGTATATGGTTTTGCAGGATGTATGATCCAGACCGTAGGGCCAAAAACATTTCGGGACTTTGTTGGCGTCTGCATCGCTGCACTGGAATATGGTACCAGGTGCGACTCATCATTCGCCGTTGGGGATTGGGATTTGGAATTTGGTTGGCGTCTGCATCGCTGCACTGGAATATAGTACCAGGAGCGACTCATCATTCGCCACTTGGGGATTGGGGAGCGATGGCTTAGGAGACAGGTTTGGATCCCTATCACCTAAGACTTTTCAATTTTATGGGCCGTGAGGGTCCCATAAAGGTATTTTCTCCCTGCGAGTCGTAAGGATCCCGCAGGTGTATGTTCTCCTTAGGAGTCATGAGGACTCCTAAGCGTGCCTTTCCTTTGTGAGTCGTAAGGATTCCACAAAGGTTTGTTCTCCTCATGTATCGTGAGGACACATGAGTGGATTCGTTCCCAGTTTAATGACTTAGAGGTCGACTGTTTCCAGTTTAAAGACTTAGAGGTCTACTGTTTCCAGTTTAAAGACGTAGAGGTCATCTGTCTCCAGTTTAACGACGTAGAGGTCATCTGTTTCCAGTTTAAAGACTTAGAGGTCATCTGTTTCCAGTTTAAAGACTTAGAGGTCCTCCATTTCCAGTTTAGCGACTTAGAGGTCTACTGTTTCTAGTTTAAAGACGTGGAGGTCATCTGTTTCCAGTTTAAAGACGTAGAGGTCATCTGTTTCCAGTTTAAAGACTTAGAGGTCTTCTGTTTCCAGTTTAACGACGTAGAGGTCATCTGTTTCCAGTTTAAAGACTTAGAGGTCTTATGTTTCCAGTTTAACGACGTGGAGGTCATATGTTTCCAGTTTAAAGACTTAGAGGTCGGCTGTTTCCAGTTTAACGACTTGGAGGTCGATCGATGGCGAGCTCGGAATTTTGGGGTAGGGGCCGGCATAAGCGTTGCTAACACTGAAGCACATGCGCAAGGACACATAAGTGGGTCTTCCCAATGGAGCATAATTCCGAGGGCGGAGACCAACCGCTGGACTGGTGATTGCAGTGGGATATGGGTATGATGAGAATTATTTGAGCCCGTGGATTGTATACGGTAGTCAAGTTGGGGACTAACCGTAGGGCCGGGAGAATTTTGGAAATTTGAATTTTTGTTGGCGTCTGCATTGCTGCACTGGAATAATGCCAGGAGCAACTCATCATCCGCCCTTGTTTTTTTTTTTTGTTTTGTTTTGTTTTTTTTTTTTTTTTTACCGCGATTGCTCTATCATTTCAGCTTTTCTTATCGCGAAGGTCGCGATCGCCCTATCATTTCGGCTATTTATTCGCGGTTGCCCCATCATTTCGGCTTTTCTTTATTTTTCTTTTATTTACTCATTTTTTTTTTATTTACACATTTTTTTTTTACATTCCCAGTTTAACGACTTAGAGGTCGATTGTTCCCAGTTTAATGACATGGTGGTCGATTGTTTCCAGTTTAACGACTTAGAGGTCGATTGTTTCCAGTTTAATGACGTGGTGGTCCTCTTTGCTTATCCCAGCTCCTTGAACTTTGATCTTGGCGGAGCTGTGTTGATGACCTAGCTCTGTGGCTTGCCGATACATCCGAGGATTGTGAGGTTTTTCCAAGCTTATATTGGTCCTCTGCCCAATCTTTGAAAATATAGCAGTCTTCAATGGTATGACCCACCACTCTATGATATGGGCAGTATATGGGATTGCCGGTCATGTTCATTTCCTGTGGCCTCTTTGGAACAGGCAGTTGCAGGCCATTGTTCAAGGCGTCCACGAATATTTTGCGGACTTCATCCCTCCTGAAGGAGTATACCTTCTTCTTTCCCTCCATTGGAGTAGGTGCCTTTACTGATGCTGGTCCTCGAGGCACATGTCTGGGAGGATTAGGTTCCCGAAAGGCTTCGGTCTCTATTTGCATGAAATCGGCGATCGTAGCTTGACTGTTTGCTAACACGCCTTTAGACAGTTCTATCTCTCCCATCCTGTATTGCCTTTCGACCCAATCTTTGAAGACGAAGCAGTCCTCAATGGCATGACCTATCACCCTGTGATAGGGGCAATATTTTGGGTCGTCGGTCATATTCTCTTCTTGCGGTCTCTTTGATTCTGGCAGTTGTAGACCGTTTCTTAGGGCGTCCCTGAATATCTTGTAGACCTTTTCCCTCTTGAAGGAATAGACCTTCTCCAGTTTCTCTTTCAGAGGTGATTCCCCCCCGGCGTATGTATCGGAAGGACTGGAGGCTGATTGCGGCCGTTTTTCGCGAAGGCACTCCGCTTTTAGGTTGGAAGGGATATCAGTTGGCTGCCCCCGGGTATCAATCCCTGGCTCATGAGCCAAAATTTGACTCTGTTGTAATTGCAATCGGGCGACTTGGGTTGCGAGATCTGCCACGACGTTTGCCAGCTCGTCGACTTTGGAATAGACCTCGGCCATCTTCTCATCCCTATCCTGAAATTGCCTTTGAAGCCATTGGAATAATGCTTGTTCTGTAGTTCCGGCTATGACAACCGGGTAATCTTTATTGCCTGAGCTCCATTCCGTAGAAACCACGGGCTCCTCTGGCTTATCGGCCTGAGCGGGCTCTTCATCATTTAGATCGAGCCGATGCTGGGTAGCGTCAACCGTATCATCGCCATGGCCATGAAGGAGAAGAGGGTTCGTTTCTTCATGTCCGACCATGTAGATAGTGTGGATAACACATTTAGCCATTCTTTCATCACTAGCGGCTGGTCTCGCGGAGCGGTCCGGGCTTTGGAAATTCATAAGTTTTAACATGGCCAGAGCCCTAGCCCTTTTGTTGGCTCTATATCTGAGCTGCTTCTGCCTCAGCTTCTCGATCTTGAAGGCTTGGCGGGCATCCGCTATCCGGGAAGCCATTGTGAGTTGATCAGCGGGGAGCTTAGAGAAGACACCCGATCGAGCATTTGTCAGAGGCGCCGCTGGAGCTTGCTCGGGACGCATTGTAGCTTCGTTGGTGTTGGTGGCCTTGCCTCCAGCTGGGGCCATGGAGAGTCGTTCGGAAACGGACTTGCGCTTGGGCTGAGGTGCCCTCGCGACCACCACATTTGGTCTCCTGCCTTTCGAGACCGGTTTGTCTGCCACCGGGGCTTGAGGAGCTGAGATGGTGCCAACAGGCATGAACATAATAGAGCCGAATGGTAGCAGCGGCTCCTCCCATTGTCGCCCGAGACTGGCCGGAAGGACCGTCCTGGAGTCTATCTTCATCGTGTAGGAGACAGGAGCTGAGTTCATCATCGAAGACATCGTTGGAAGGTGATTGCTTGAAAATCTGCATGAAAAAGTATTATTTTAGTATAAATATAGACATGTAAATTGATTGAGTTCGCATGAACGTTTAACCCGAAATATGGGAGGAGAGATTGGTCCCACCGGGCGTGCCAGAATCTGTAGGGTGTTTTTCGTCACCCCATTGAGATGGGAATACGTGCGCGCTTGTCAGGCGCATTACAGATTCCCCCTGCCTAGGGTAGGCCGGGGTTTATTGATTGTGGGGATCCGAATCTCCGGCAACCGCGGACTAAGCTGCCGTTAATTACCCCTCGCATTTGGAGCGAAGGAACCTCCGATTAACGGGTTAAACCGGTCATGCGAACTCAATGTGCAGTATCGTGTTTTGAAGGGGTTTTGGAATTATCGGGGGCCCCGCAGAGTTTTCACGGGGGTCCCGCTACCCGGATAGCGGGTTGGGGGTCAAGGGGGCTAGCAGCCCCCTTGCGGGGTGCGGGGCAGCGCCCCGTTAGAAATTTTTCCTAACGGGGGAGGCAAATTTAGTGTGGAGTGTATAAAAAAAAAAGGGGAAAAAGCGTCTTAAAGACGCGTGCACGGCATATGGGCGCGTAGTGCCCGGGGTCACGTGCGCACGCGTGACCGCAGGGCGCCTCAGCGCCCGGGGTCACGTGGGCACACGTGACCGTTTGGGCGCCTCAGCGTCCGGGGTCACGTGGGCGCACGTGACCGTTTGGGCGCCTCAGCGCCCGGGGGTCACGTGGGCGCACGTGACCGCTGGGCGCCTCAGCGCCCGGGGTCACGTGGGCGCACGTGACCGCTGGGCGCATCAGCCCCCGGGGTCACGTGGGCGCACGTGACCGTTTGGGCGCCTCAGCGCCCGGGGTCACGTGGGCGCACGTGACCGTTTGGGCGCCTCAGCGCCCGGGGTCACGTGGGCACACGTGACCGTTTGGGCGCCTCAGCGCCCGGGATCACGTGGGCGCACGTGACCGCGGGAAAACACCCGCAGAAAGGGGGGGTCTAGCCCTTAGGTTGGGGAGTTGAACTCCCAAAGGATTTTTGGAGTTAAACTCCTGACAGAAAATTAATTTATGGAGTTAAACTCCAACAGATCTAGAAAGGAGTTAAACTCCTAGGAATCTTTGGCTTTTCTTTTGAGTCTTGGATCTGTCCAAAGTTAGATTTTTAGAGATGGGTCTTCTTCTTCTTCTTGTCTTTTGGCCGGATCTTGAAGATCAAGAGATGTGAGATTTTAAAAATCTCTTCTTTTCGAGATCTGGTGGGAGATCTGAGTTCCCCTTTGTGGGTTTTGTGGTGAAAAACTATTTATTTTGGGAAAAGGAAGAGTTAAACTCTTGATTTAATTCAAAAGAAAGAAGAAGGTTTTCAAAACCTTGAAGAAGGAGAAAGAGGCACAAACCCTAGTTTTTGGGGGAATGAAAAGTCTTTTCTTATTCATCATCATGTTGCCTTTTATAGGCTTACACATTTATATATAGCCCCTTGGGCTTTGCAAAAATGGCATTTTAGCCCATCCCATGGTTCATGTACCATTTCTTTTTGCACATAAACCATGGGCTTACAAAATATTGGCTTTGTGCCCATTTTGTTTATATTCATGCACAAAAAATTACATAAAAATTATTTGTTACATGATTTTTGTTGTTGGCATGGAGGAGGCTGGCCGCGGGCTCGACTTGGGCATGGGCCCGCTTGACCTGGGCTTGGGCCCACCTGGCTTGGGGTTGACCTTGACTTTGACTCGGTCAACGGGGGTGTAAATTTTTACCCCAACAGCGCCGGCTATAGTTCGAGAATTCATGGATGTGTTTGAAGACATATCAGGTTTACCGCCGAGGCGAGACGTGGAGTTCGCGATTGATCTTGTTCCTGGTGCAGGGCCAGTTTCTAAAGCATATTATCCAATGGCACCAGTGAAGTTGGAAGAAGTCAAGAAGCAGGTTATCGAATTTCTAGAGAAGAAGTGGTTTCGCAGCAGCAACTCACTTGGAGAGCTCCAGTTCTTCTAGTAAAGAAGAAAGATGGCACAAGGAGGGTGTGCATCGATTATCAAGAATTAAACCGGGTGACTATTAAGAACGAGTACCCGATCCCTCGCATTGGCAAATTATTTGGGCAGCTTAGTGACACGAGGGTATTCTCGAAGCTGGATTTGCGATTTGGATATCATCAGCTCTGAGTTAAGTCTGAGGAGATTTGCAAGACTGCGTTCAGAACTCGGTATGGACATTACGAGTAATTGGTGATGCCTTTCGGAGTAACGAATGCGCCGGAAATATTTATGGACTTGATGAACCGAATCTTTCACCGTTTTGGACCAGTTTATTATGGTATTCATTGATGATATTCTGGTCGACTCAGGGAGTAAGGAAGATCGTGCAAAACATTGAAGATCGCATTGCAGACATTGAGGCAAGAAAATTTTATGCAAAGATGAGCAAGTGCGAGTTTGTCTTGAAGAAGTGAAGTTTTGGGGCACGTGTGGCTAGAGATGGAATCGTCGTTGATCCTGAAAGATCACTGCAGTTTGAGAATGGACGATTCCGAAGAATGTTGCGGAGATAAGAAGCTTCGTGGACTTGCCAGGTATTATAGAAGGATCGTGGAGAATTTTTCTCGTTTGGTTGAGTCTTGACCAAGCTTACGTGCAAGGAGGTACCATTTGTGTGGACAAATAAGTGTGCATCAGCTTTTGGGACGTTGAAACAGAGATTGATAACCGCTCCTATTCTGACCGTGCCAGACAATTCCGGAGGATTGGTGATTCACAGCGACGCATCTGGGAAAGGATTGGGATGCGTTTTAATGCAGCATGGGAAGGTTGTAGCGTACACATCAAGACAGTTGAAGACCCATGAGAAGAATTACCCAACTCATGATTTGGAGCTAACAGCTGTGATTCTCGCTTTGAAGGTTTAGAGACATTACTTTGGATGAAAGGGTCGAAATATTCACTAATCACAAAATCCTGAAGTATGTGTTCACACAGAAGGAGCTTACTGAGACAACGTAGATGGTTGGAGTTGACGGCTGACTACGATTTCGATCTTAAGTACCATCCGGGGAAGGTTAATGTTGTACCGGATGCGCTCAGTCGGTTACCAGCTATTCAGATGTTGACTACGCAGAAGGAACTCGTGGAAGACTTTCGAAGATTTTGATTTGGAGGTTGTGCTACCGCATTCTACGGAACAGTTGATGCAGCTGCAAGTACAGTCGTTGTTGATCGAGAATATTAAAGCAGCGCAGTTACAGGACCCTAGATTGCAAAAGTTTCGAGAACAGGTTGAAGCTAGACTTCGAACGGACTTATTGATTCATGAAGATGGTTCGTTACGGTATGGCAGTCGTTTGTGTATGCCAAAGGAAAATATTCACGAAGAAGTTATGAAGGAGTCATACAGTTCAGCATATTCCGTACATCCAGGAGGCACAAAGACGTACCGTGATCTACGGCAGTATTTCTGCTGGGAAGGCATGAAACGGGAGATTGCCCGCTTTGTAGCAAAGTGCTTGGTGTGTCAGCAAGTTAAGGCTGAACATCAACGGGTTGCTGGTTTATTGCAACCACTTCCAATTCCTCAGTGGAGGTGGGAACATATAACCATGGATTTCGTGACGGCTTTACCGCGGAGTCCAAAGGGCCACAATACAGTTTGGGTGATTGTTGATAGATTGACCAAGGCAGCTCATTTCATCCCTTTTCGAGTTGGTCAATCAACAGAAGTTTTGGCAGAACGGTACATGCAGGAGATTGTAAGATTGCATGGAGTACCGGTGAGTATCGTGTCCGACCGTGACACTCGTTTCTTATCACACTTTTGGAGGAGCTTACGGGAAAGTTTGGGGACTCGATTGAAGTTTAGCACAGCTTATCATTCTTAAACAGATAGCCAGTTGGAGAGAACGATCCAAACTCTTGAAGACATGTTGAGAGCTTGCATGTTAGACTGCAAGGGTTCATGGGAGGATCATCTACATTTGGTGGAGTTTTCTTACAACAACAGTTTCCAGGCAGCTATTCAGATGGCTCCATCGAGGCTTTATATGGTCGCAAGTATCGTTCACCGTTGTTGGGACGATGTTGGTGAACGAAGATTATTGGGACCAGATTTGGTTGTGCAGACAGTTGAGAAGGTTAATACTATTTAGAATCATATGAAAGCAGCACAAGACCGACAGAAGGAGTTGGGCAGATACGTCGAGAAGACCTCCAGAGTTCGCCGTGGGTGTTTTGGTATTCTTGAAGATATCACTGACTAGAGGGGTGATTCGTTTCGGAAGTCGAGGAAAGCTTAGTCTTCGACTCGTTGGACCTTTGAGATTTTGGAGCGTATTGGAGAGGTGATGTATCGTTTGGCGTTACCGCAATCTTTGGCGAATGTTCATGACATGTTTCATGTATCTCAACTCCGTAAATATGTTCGAGATGAAACACACGTGCTGCATCTTTCGGAGCTGACTGTCCGAGAAGATTTAACTTTTGAGGAGCGACCGATATCGATTGTGGATCGAAGAGAAAAGGTTCTTAAGAACAAAGTTATCCCTCTTGTACTTGTTTCTTGGGGTAATCGCTCAGATGGAGAATCAACTTGGGAATGAGAAGATGAAATCCGGCAGAAGTTTCCATATCTATTCTTGTATTGTGTTGATTGTTTATCCTTTCTTGTTCTTGGAATTTCGAGGACGAAATTCTTTTTGTAGTTGGGTATAATGTAACAACCGAGTTCAGTTATACCAATTTCTGTTTCCGTATTTGTTTGTCTGTGGTATTTTATTGATTTATCATGTTTGGATGCGAATGGTAGTTTACTTTTACATTGCATTCGACCCGACCTGCTTACTTGAACTGGTTGATTCATATTTATAGATTACCCTGACTTGTTATATAGACACGTGCATCTCATGTATACTGCATACTGGCATTTTATCTAGTATCACATCTTTTGCAAATAACAATTTAAATCATGTAAAATAATTTAAAATTGCATTTCATAGCCTGCATGATACCCCTAACCCTGTGGTAGCGTTCTTGCATCGTGTTCTTGTCCCGTTCAGTGAAACGGACGTGTTTGGATGGCTACGCGCACGTACGTGCGTCCGTTCTTGGGGGTATGCATTTCTGTTACATAATCTTTCATTTTAATTTTTGAAACTTGCTAATAATTTCCATATTTCAAATCCAAAATTTAAGACCCGACCCGGGCATGTTTTGGACTAAATTTGTATTTACCAGAAAATCCAATTTTATTTCAGCTAATATTTTTATTAAAATTTAACAGTTTAAAATATTTATAACTTACAAAATCTTTTTAAATTAAAATCTAAACCTTAATAACAACTCCTTTCTCTCTCTCTCTCTCCTCTGAATATATATATTTATATATATTTTATTTATTTAATTTTTCATTCCTTATTTAATACACAACCTCTTCTTTTTACTTCTTCTTCTTTCTTCTTTCTTTTTCTTGATCTTGTTTCTTAATTCCGGTGATCACCGCCGGAGCCGTGCTCGTCGCTGACGATCCAAGTGATCTAGTGAACGTACCTGACTTGCGTAATCACCCTCGTGCGTTGTTTGGAACCGTTCCGTGTACCGTGCACGCGTCGCGACATTTCGCCGACGAAGGACGTTCCGTACACATCCGTTCTTGTTCCGTCTAGGCAAGTTAATCTTGCTACATGCTATATAATTCATTTTATATCTATTTAAATAAATACCATACCTATAGTTTAAATCTAGTACCCCATGTTTAATTTTATAACGTTTCGATGTTCCGTTTATATCATTTTAAATCTAGATCATGAAAACTTATCTTGTGACATACTAGTTTATATTATACTGCATCCATATCATTTAAAATATATATATCGTCGTAATATTTCTTATTATTATCTTTAATTAGTTTATAATCTGAATTTTATAAAATTATACACTTGAAAATATTATAGTTTACATATGAAACGTCGTTGAAAAGCGGATACGACAAATCTGAAATTTACTGTACATCTTACCTTATAAAATTCATTATAAATTATAGAAAAATCATTAGTATACGTTCTTTAGTTCGTTGCGAAGCTAACTAAGTATACTATAACTCTATGAAATATTTACTTGCAAAATAAATTGTTTAAATAACGTAAAATGCAAATGAATACGTCTCTAAACTACTGTCCAGGGAAATTCCAGCAGCAAACTTTCAACTTCGAATGTTCATAGATTTTTGTAGGGACAACCTGAGATGCTTATACTTATAAAAATGAAAACCTTATTGAATTATCTTTTTTTTGGTATAAGACACGTCCCTTTTGGAGAACGTTGTTATTTTTAAGCTATTTTACAAATCAGGGTGTCGCTGAATTTCTGAACGGAACTTTCTTGTGCATGGTTAATCAATACCACATTTATAGTTATTAATCGCTTTGACTATGCTATCTATACTAATATTATTATATCAATATTTATATCACATATTGCTTAGTTGTACATCCCACATTACCATTTTATAGTTTTATAACTTTTCGGACATCCGTGCGCATCTTTAACCGGTTTTAGTTATAATTGCATCCATTGAACATATTATACATGTCATTGTATCCCTAAATTACTTAATGCTTATTAACCTGATTTTAACATCCATATTTGTCATACTGTATTCATATAATGTTGAAACCATCTCTGAAAACACAAACTGATAACCGTACAGCTAAGTAGTTTAATCTGCACATATTGCTTAACCTATTACATGTGCCAATTTATTGTGTTGTTGATACCCATGCTTGTTTATTTATAACCATGATTATGTTAGTTGATTATGAGCACCCACATGATATCTTTTACACCCTGACATGACTTGCTACACACATATTACTTGACCCGACATGGTACCGTACACTACTTGACTTGACCTGATGTACCATGGCTTGACACTTGATCTTGTGTCTAATGCTAACAAACCTGACATGTAGTCCTTACGGAGCGTTCCTATTGTCTATCCAGACAAACCTGCTCTTACCTGATCCTGTGTTGGCATGAGTCTTGATTACTGAATACCTTACTTGAACACATAACCTTGGGGGTATGGGGAAATCAAAAGTGTAAACTAAAGTGTAACTTAAAAGGATATTACTTAATCCGTGGTCCCGGGGGGTAACGGGACAGAGCCATTCGTGACTCTTACATCTTGATCTGTGGTCCCAGGGGGTAACGGGACAGAGCCATTCGTGACTCTTACATCTTGATCCGTGGTCCCGGGGGGTAACGGGACAGAACCACTCTTGGTTCATATATTCCTGATCCGTGGTCCCGGGGGGTAACGGGACATATCCTTTAAGTTACATGGAGGATTACATTAATTGATTTCAAACAAACTTTAGAGTAGACAACCCAGTAACACAGTTTAGATTGATCACTGCACGTCACATACACTGATACACTTCACCGTTATACATCCCTGTTGACTTGTTACTATTTATGATTCATGCCTGCATATCTCGTGTATCCTGTTCATTTATTATTACTTGATGTTATGACGCGCTGACGCCTGGGTTTTGCATGGCCCAGATCCTCCACCTTTGTTGCAGACTGATCAGGAGTTTTGCCGCTGTTAGATCGAGCGGTAGGGATCATGTCGGTATTCAGTCTTACTTTTCAGGTGTTTATTTGATCTTTTGCTTCCGCAAACTATAGCATTTCTTGACTCTTTTACTCTGGCTTATGGACATGTACTAGATAGTTAGTTTACTTTCTTGTTCTTGATATCTCTACAGCCGTAATGTGACTATGGAAGGATTTTTCCTAACCACAGGTAGCATGGTTGGCTATGTCACGTGCCTATTTTAGCGTACTCTGGGAAGCGGGGCTTGATAGTGATAATTTGCGATCCCTTGGAGTCGGCTATATGACAGTCGGCGGTGGCTCTTTTGCGCTCATCTATCGCATTTTTCCGATGTCTACGAGCTTCACACTTTGTCCTGTTGAAGTGTTGCTTTTGAGCGACATATCTTTGCCACCAACACTTAAAGGAGTCGCAGTCTTCGGTAGGATGTATGATCTTCTGATGATATAAGCAGAAGTTATGATGCATCTCTACTCCATCGAGAGTATTTTCTTCAGAGGGTGGTAGCTTCATTCCCACTGATAGGGCTTTGGTGAACATTTTCCTCGTCTTGAATTTGTTTTTATCCGCAACGGATGACTTTTAATTTGACGGAAGTGCATCGACTCTTTGGTCTAGTAGTCGGTGTTTGGCTCCTTCCAGTATGGCCATCTCACGCTCTTGATTGGCTTTAACTTTCAGACGAATCTCATTCAGGAAGGCATCGATCAACTCGTCTGACGGCCGCAGAGTTTCTGGTTCAGGGTTCGCCCTCGGTTTCTCAGCGCAAGGAGCCTCTTCACCATCCGCCAATGAGTGAGAGATCACATGACAGGTCGCTACGTAGTCTTCGGATTCATCTGAAGAGTCTTCTCCATCATTTTCGTCCTCGACAAAAGAACAAGCTGCCCCCATCGTATCCATCTTCTTTGGAGTGTGCGGCTGTGGTGGGTTTACCATCCAGTTTTCAGACAGCGTGAACTTGCCTTGTAGGTACTGATCCTCGATCCATCCCTTAAAGACGAAACAATCCTCGATCGGGTGACTTACCGTTTGGTGGTAAGGGCAATAATTGGGATTATTGAGATCGTCTGGCTGCGACAGACGTTTTGGACTCAGCAGATTTATGAGTCTGTTGCGCACTGCCAGCTCAAACAGTCTTCTTGTTTTATTCTGAGGAAATGAGTAAGGACGTTCCAGTCTCTCCTCGAGGGATGGGCGTGGACGCACATTTTTTTGGCGAACGGCTGGCTTTGAGTTGCTCGGCTTTTGTTGAGCATTGGAGACGATGATCGCTTTCCCTTTTCCTTTCTCATTTCGAGAGTCTGGTTTTGGAAGAGATGGTCCATGGCCCATTTGGTCCATTTGGGCTAATTTGTCGATCAAGGCCTGGAAGGTGGTCGGCCTGAAGAACATCATGACTTGCGAGATGGTCGCTTGCGGATCAAGAGTGCCCACGAACATGCCTACTGCAGGAACCTCTTCTATGCGTTGTTCGCATTTCGACCATAGGTTCCGCCATCGTATTGCGTATTGGACCAACGTTTCGCCTGGCCTTATCCTGGCATTTATCAGTGCTGTTATCGGGGTGCGTCTACTAGCACTCGCGAATATTTGTGTAAACAGTAGCTCCATCTCCGCAAACGTTTTGATGGAGTCGTTAGGTAGCTCTGAATACCATTCAAAGGCCGTTTCCGCTAAGCTGCCGACGAATTGGCAAAGCAGCAGTTTTTCGTCGCCTCCAGTGTTGCCGCATAAGGCTCTGAATTGAGCGACATGCTGATGTGGGTTCCCTGTCCCCTTATATACGTGGAACTTAGGGATCGTATATCCCTTAGGGTAACTGATTTGGTCATACCAGCTTGGATAGGGTCGTCTGGTTCTAACAATTTGCGCAGCAGCTTCATTCGCCTGGTGAGCTCGTATTTGCTGAGCTATGTAGTCATCCGGTGCGGCTTTGGAAATGGTTTCTTCCTTGGCTGCTGAAGGAGACGGAGGAGGATTAGATGTTTCCCCTCTATCGTCTTCAACCATGATTGGATTGTCATCAGCTGGAGAATCCGGCTGTAACATCATCCCTACTATATCTTGGAAGAGGAGCGCCATTTGTTTTATATTAGCCTCTTGCTCTGCATCTTCTTTGTCCTTCTTTTCGAGGGCTCTGCGTAGGAAGTCAGCGTCAGTTTCTTGTTCATGACGCTGCTCTGATGACGCCATCGAGCTTTCTTTTGGCCCGGTAAGTGCAGCCATTGCAGTCATCATTTCCTGAAGCTTTTGTTGTTGCTCCTGGGCTTTCGTCATGGATCGTGTGAGCGGTCGGTGGCCCGTAGAAGCACGGCTTTCCTCATTTCCGGCAGCCATATAAACAGTGTGCACCACCATACCCCCAGACTTGGGGCGTTTGTGTTCAGTGCTTTCACCCTTCGCCATGTTCACGGGGGCTTTTTGCGGCCTCCTTTTCCTTTGAGTGATTGGAGTTGAGGGGGCCGTCGTAGTGGGCACCCAAGTAGCTGTTGCTTTTTGTGGCTTGATGGAGTAATCCTTCTCCTGCCGAACCTTCATCTTTTTCTGTCGGCGGAGATAGTTTTCATCAATCACTGACTCTTGGACCTGTCGCCAGACTTTGTAAATTTTAGAGGATAGCCGTTGAGGGGGTTGCTCTAGCTTCTTCTCTGGAGTATTCTCTACAGGTGAAGGAGTTCATTTCAACACCGCAGTAGGAGAGTTTCTGCGCACCGTGTTCAACAATTCAAAGCTGTTCCCGGTTGGAACAGCAGCCTCGATCCCCACAATCGGAGCTGGTGGCGTAAATCCAGAGGGGGAGTTGTCCTCAGCCTTCCTTACTCGGCGCCAGTGGCGACATCGAGCGTGTCTTGCGGATGGAGTTGTTTCAGCTATAAGGGTGACTTTGTCGTGCCTCCGCTTTGAGGAGAAACTGTTATTGGTGCTAGCCTGTCGAAGATTGACACACGTTGAGAAGCAATGTCTAATCTGTCAAAGACATACCTCTATGCAGGGGAAGCAGCTTTGAGGACCTCGCCTGGAGTAGCAACCGAAATGGCCAGCCTTGTAAAAACTGACTTCTTGGAAGGAAGAGCATTTCCAATGATCTCGTCCGCTTGAGTCGGGATGGCTATCCGCCTTGGGATGGCAGTTTCAGGTATCGCGGGCATGTAGGTGCTCTGGCCTAGTCTATTGAAAACCGAGGCAGTGAAGTTGGGCGACCCGTTGAGAGGGGCCGCGGCAGTGGTAAGTCGACCAAAGACTGACTTCCTTGGGGCTTCTTGCAACGTCATCGGGGCATTGAAGCTCATCGGTGGGAGCATGGTCCCGAAGAATAGTCCGGTGGTGGCTTGAGTTACTTGTTCCACTGGCATCTTGAAAAGAGAGGCCACTTGGGGCCCGTAAGTCACTCCTCCAGCAGGGACGGAGCGAGAGTTGCAGTTGCAGGTAGTGCATTTTGAAGCCATTGATCTTCAGTTTTCTGCACGTAGCAAGACACCAAATCTTAGTACCTCAAATCCACAGGCAACCACAGCAAACCGCGATTTGTTCGCGAACACGACACACGAAGTGTGGAGTGGAAAGAGGAAAAGGTTCCACCGGGCGTGCCAGAATCTGTTCCCCTCCGAAAGACGGCCAAGACCGACGTCTTGCCTGAGATTCGGGGCAGATGCTATTTGGTTTTATCCGTCCACCTCTCCGAAGATGCCAAGTTGATTTATGACACCATGTATCGGAGATTTAGACGAATGCGGCCGATTTAGCAGACTTCGTCAGATTCCCCCATGCTTGAGGGGTTTTTGATTGTGGGGACACTCTTCCCTGTAGGCGCAAGCCCCTGCAGTTAATTACGCTACCGCGTCGCGGTAACAACTTTCTCCTTCTCCAGAATTTCACTTCGTGTCGTGGGTGTTTGTTTTGTTTGTGGTTGCCCGTGGATTGTATACGGAGACTAATTTATGTCGTCGCCCGTAGGACGTGGATTAGTCCAAATCCGTATTTTCTTAGATTTGGGGTTTGGGGTTTTGGTTTGAGGATACGTTAGCCATATTTGAGGCTAAGATCGACTCAAACGTTTGTTAAGGATACGTTAGTCCAGTTTGAGGCTAAGATCAACTTAACGGGATCGTTTAGATCCGACAAAAGAGCGTTTGGGCTCTATTGTTCCGGTTTAGGGACATAGTGGTCCATTGCCAGTATGGTCGTCGGGACCCGTAACCTCTCTGACGACGTTGAAGGATTACAACGACAGGTGTCAGAGGAGTTCAGAGATGTACCCTAGGACTAAAGTTGATTGGGGGATTTATAATCCAATTTAGGACTAAAATCTGTTTGAATGTTTAAGGATACGTTAGCCATATTTGAGGCTAAGATCGACTTAAACTGGATCATTTAGATCCGACAAAAGTGCATTTAGGGTCTCTATTGTTCTAGTTTAGGGACTTAGTGGTCCATTGCCAGTTTAGGGACATGGTGGTCCATTGCCAGTTTAAGGACGTGGTGGTCCATTTTATTTGTGGCCGTCGGGACCCGTCACCTTTCTGACGTCGTTGAAGGATTACAACGATAGGTGTCAGAGGAGTTCGGAGATGTACCCTTGAACCGGATGTAAATTGATTTAAGAGAGCAGCCGTGCTCAGTCAATTTAATTTGAGGACTTACGGCCATGATTGGGCTAAATTCAGTTGAAGATGTTCAACGTTTTTTATCTGTGGCCTATTAGGCCTGTGCTAGGGCTTTGCTCCTGTTTAACAATGCACTGCATTTTCTTTTGGCCTGTAAGGTCTATTTGATTTGGGCTCTGTCCTTTTTTTAATGCATAGCATTTCGTTTGGTCTAATAGACCTTTCTTTGTTGGGCTCTGCCCTTGATAAATGATGCACAACACCTTTGTTTGGGCTTTGTCCCTTTTAATAGTGCATAGCACTTTGTTTGGTCTAATAGACCTTTCTTTATTGGGCTCTGCCCTTGATAATGCATTGCATTAATTAATCTGACAGAATGCCACATGGCTTGTCAGGCGCTTTGCGCCAATTATTGAGCGCAAGCGCATGTGAAGGTGACACGTGTCACGCTAGCGCAGTGCGCTGCGCCAGTGCGCTGTTGCGCTGTGACACGTGGCGCACTCTAATGAGTTGCGCCAACGTTAAAGAGCAATGCTCTATGTTTAAAAGCGCATAGCGCAAATTATTCTGGAGCTGACACATGGCACTCTCTGGTGGCTTGCGCCAACCCAGGAGCGCAACAGTGCAAATTTGCAAGTGCAAAGCACTGTTTTAATTACTTAATCCAATTTTGGATTTAAAAGAAGAATCTTTAAGATTCCAGAACCAATGGTTCATAAAAAAGTGCAAGGCACTGTTATTATTATTAATTTTTTTTATTGAAGATCATTGATCTTGTTCTTAGATCAATGATCTATTCAGAAGAAATTCTTCTTTTTTATAAAGGTTTTACCTTTATTTTTCTCTTGAGTTCTTCTCACAATTTTTTAGAGCTCTCTCTATTCTCTATGTTGTTATTTTTGATCTTGATGTTGTTCTTGATGTCTTTTGAATTGGGGTCTAGGGGCCTTTATATAGTGCCCATAAATTTGTTAAATTTATTAAAGAGATCCTTTTCTGAGTGATTTGGGGAATTTTCCACACCGTTGAATCTTTGATCTAAGGGCTTCTGTTTTACAGAAGACAATCTTCTTGTTTTAACAAGAACAGAAAGATCTTACAGGAATTTTAATTCTGTTTGGCGCAAATGCACCAGCGCTTGACATGTGTCGCGCAGCGTGACTGCGCTGACACGTGTCGCGCAGCGCAGCGCGACCGCGCTAGCGCACCTGCGCTGCCACGTGGCACGCAGCGCAGAGCGCAAGTCAGCTGGAGCGTTGCTTCTTTAATTTTTTTAATTTTCATTTTAATTTTCAGAACAGAGCCTTGCTTTGATTGGGGGAAACAGAAGCGTTGCTTCGTTTCCCGTCTTGGAATTTGAACAGAGTTTTGCTCTGATTGGGGTAAACATATGTAAATGGAATAACTGGAGAACCATGTAAATGGAATGTATATCCATGGTTCGGTTCGGTTAAGTCGTATAGATTGATAATTGGATTCATGGATTCATAGATTCTTGTTGGTTTGTAATATTGTAGATTGTACTTGAAAGTCAGATTAATTAGACTCAAACCCAAGTCAGACAATTAGATATGTAAGTCGAAGTCCTGATTATTTCTTAAACCTATAATTGCTAGGGTCCTTAGGGTAATTTATAAAACTTGAGGGGGTTTTATGTGAAAATACTTTTTATATACTTTTCAAAATACACCTCAAGTATTCGTTATTCGTCTTTAGAATTGTAATGAAGGTGGATTTTGTATTGTGATATTTCTAGTGAAAATATCTTAGTTTCAGAAATAAAGATATTTATTTGTAATATTGATTTATGTGGAATTTATGGTATTTTCGTGTAAAATTTGTTCTTCTGATTTTTAGAAAAAGGTAGAATATTTATATCATAACAAAATAGATATTTTAATGATAAATATACATATATTTATACAAAAATAATTTTAATAAATATTTTATATTCTAAAAATCTCATTTTCTTAAGATGTCGTATTTTAAATCTTTCGAGACCGAATGCTCCCTGCGGAGGTCTGAATCTCGCACTACTAAGTCTTAGGATGTGCGATAAACCGCACTATGCCGAACGGCTTCCCCAAAATGGGTTGTAGCGGCGCTTTGCAAAGATTGTAAAATACTAAATCCTTTAGAAAACGGTTTTATAAAGTAAATGGTATTTATTTGTAAAAATGTCAATTTTCCGTATTCTATATTCTAGGGTCTCCTAAGTCAACTAGACTATTTCTAAATGAGGAAAGGAGGGATCCGCTCACGAATCACCGTGAGACGGGCCTTTTAAAGTTACCTTTCTCACCTGCCTAGCCTAGACACCACAAAGTCAGGTTTAGATAAACGACCGATGTCCACAACTTATCGTATTTTCATAATAAGTGGCACTTCTTTAAAAAGTGTATCAAAACTAAATCTTTTAGAAATGATTTTACTAAGTATATGGTATTTAAATGAAAAATGTTTGTTTTCTCGTATTCTAGGGTCTCGGGGGTGTTGCATATGAGTGTGTGAGGAGGTAGGTCGTTACCTCATGATCTACTTTAAATGTATAGCAAGTTTGATGGGGTTAAATGAAGGGTTGAAACAATGTGGTATTTAAGTGAAAAATACGATAAATTGAAATAGCTATCATTTCATGTGACGAAACTTGATCAAATTATTTGATTATTGTTTAATAGTCAACATTAGGAAGTTTAAGTATGATTGTATTAGTGAGAAGTGAAATTTTATAGAAAACCGAATCGGAAATCGGATTTGTTCCGATTCCGTCGGGTTTTGTAAATCCGTATTTTGAGAATGGAAAAGAGAGATAAAAAGGGACTTACGGGTTTTAGATTACACTAGAGGGTGAAAGGGAACTAGAGGGATCGCCGATGTATTGCGTCGTCGCCGGTAGTTCCTAAAACGGTCGCCGGAAGTTCCGCCGGGAATTCGTCGGAGCTTCGTCTCGAGCTTGTTTTCAAAGTACACGAATCTTGGAAATTTTTTGAGAGAGTGGGCTCAGGATTTTGGGGTGAGGGGATAGAGGGTAGGGGGTGTATTTATAGGGTACGTTAGGGTTAGGGTAGATGAAGGGTTTTTAATAAAAAAAATTGTAAAAAAATATAGAAAATTCATTAAAATTTGGAGTAATTAGGTGTTAATGGGCATTCTGGAACCGATCCAATAAATTAGAGTGTGCAGAGGGTTTGAGAAGGCGAAGAGACACAAATTTTGTGTTGACGACTCGGCCGGCCGAGTCGGGGTGTCGGAATGTGGGAGGTCGTCAGGTGAAGGCTCTGGTATTTTTAGTTTTTCAGGTTTAGTTCGACTATTGGGAGTTTGGTGTGTGGACTGTTAGGCTTCCAAAGGATTTAAAACAAAATAATATTAAAAAATAATGTGGGGCAGGGGATTTGAACTATGGTGGTCTGGTTCAACAGTGAAAGGTGTTACCAATGAGCTACAAGCTCCTTCTTGTAATTATTGTGTGAAATAAATACTTAAAGTGGTAACAACAACATTAAATACTCCAAGTATACTTCAAATTTAAATCAATTTTATGTATAATAAAATTGGAGTTGTTACAGTCTACCCTCCTTACAAATATTTCGTCCTCGAAATTTACAAATTTTATTTAAGGATTAGTTTACAAAGAGGTGAGGATATCTTGCATGCATTTCATCTTCCCTTTCCCAAGTGGATTCTCCTGGAGTGTCTTTCCTCCACATTACTCGGACTAAGTTAACTTCTTTGTTCCGAAGTCTCTTCACTTTCCTGTCCAAGATCTCCACAAATTGTTGCTCACAAGACAAGTCGGGCTGTATAGTGAGCTCGGAATGATCAAGAACATGGCTGGGGTCACCCACATACTTTCTAAGTTGGGATATGTGGAACACATTATGCACTCTTTCCAATGAGGGTGGAAGCGCTAAGCGGTATGCCACTTCACCGACTCGTTCGAGTATGTCGAACGGTCCAATATATCTCGGACTTAATTTACCCCGTCTTCCAAATCGGATCACTCCGCGGTTCAGAGATATCTTCAAGAATACGTGATCTCCTGGCTGGAACTCCAAGTGTCATTTCATTGCATCAGCCCAGTGTTTCTGTCGATCTTGGGCTATGCGCATCCTTTCCCTGATAGTACGAACTACATCAACGGTCGCTACTATCATCTCTGGTCCAAGAAGTTCCCTATCTCCGATGTCGTCCCAACTTAATGGTGATCGACACTTCCTTCCATACAATGCTGCAAAAGGTGCCATTCCTATGCTTGCTTAGTAGCTGTTATTGTATGCGAACTCCACAAGATGCAGGTGATCTTCTCACGATCCTTTAAAATCTAGTATACACGCTCTGAGCATATCCTCCAAGATCTGAATAGTTCGTTCCGACTGACCATCTGTTTGTGGATGATAAGTCGTGCTGAAGTTCAGACTTGTTCCCAAGCTTGCTTGCAGAATCTGCCAAAATTGCGATCGGAACCTGGTGTCACGATCGGAGACAATGCAGACCGGTACTCCATGCGGTCTCATAATTTCTGGTATGAGTTCATGGGTATCAGAGATAGTACATTATGAAGAGTTTAAATCTTAACTAGATTATTACCTCCATGTACTTCTTTGCTAGTGTCTCGGTTGATTGGCCAATTCGAAATGGGATGAAGTGAGCCGACTTTGTGAGTCGATCCATAATGACCCATATGGCATCGTTACCCTTTGTGCTGCGAAGGAGAGCGGTCACAAAATCCATCGTGATGTGTTGCCACTTTCATTCTGGGATTGGTAACGGTTGAAGTAGTCCAGCTGTCCTGTGATGTTCAGCCTTTACTTGCTGACACACCAAGCATTTTGCGACGCTTCTGGGTACTTCACGCTTCATTCCATGCCACCAATAATTCTGACGTAGATCTTTATACATTTTGGTACCTCCAAGGTGTACTGAGTAGGTAGAGCTGTGAGCTTCTTTCATTAACTCTTCCCGTACAGGACCTTTTGGTACACACAATCTGCTGCCGTATCTCAAAGATCCGTCTTCATGTATGATGAAGTCTGTTCCAAGTCCATTCTCCACTTGTTCTCTGATCTTTTGCAACTTAGCATCACTTGCTTGAGCTGTTTTGATCTGATTGACAAGGGTTGATTGAATTTGTAAATTCATCAAACTTGAAGTATTACCTGGCATGACTACCTCAATCTCCATCTGATTCAAGTCTTGTTGAAGCTTCCACTGAGCGGTAAGATTCATTGCTAATGGTTGGTGACTAAGAGCATCAGGTACTACGTTCACCTTCCCTGGGTGATATTGCAAGTTGATATCAAAGTCCGCCATGAGTTCTAACCATCTTCTCTGCCACATATTCAACTCCTTCTGAGTAAACACGTACTTCAGACTTTTATGATCTGTGTAGATGTTCACTCGTTCACCAAGTAGATAATGGCGCCAAATCTTGAGAGCAAAGATGACGGCTGCCAACTCCAGATCATGCGTCGGATAATTGCGCTTATGAGTCTTCAGTTATCTTGAAGCATAAGCCACAACCTTACCGTGTTGATGTAGAACACATCCTAATCCCTTACCGGATGCATCACAATGCACTTCGAATCCTCCAGATTGATCCGGTATTACGAGAATAGGTGCAGATGTCAACCTTGACTTGAGTTCTACGAAAACTTGTTCGCATGCTTCTGACCACAAAAATTCCCCATCTTTACGTGTGAGCTTGGTCAAGGGTGTTGCTATCTTTGAAAAGCCTTCAATGAACCTTCTGTAATATCCAGCTAAACCTAAGAAATTCCGAATGTCCTTCACTGACTTTGGTGTAGGCCATTCGCTAACTGCTGCAACTTTTGCTAGATCCACAGAAATTCCTTCTCCTGATACGATATGTCCAAGAAAACCAACTTGCTTTAGCCAAAACTCGCACTTGCTGTATTTGGTATAGAGCTTATGTTGTCGAAGAGTTTCTAGGACAATTCGTAGTTGCTCGGCATGCTCTTTCCTACTCTTAGAATATACCAGGATGTCGTCGATGAAGATGACAACAAACCTGTCTAAGTACTCCCGGAAAACTTGATTCATTAGGTTCATGAATATTGCTGGTGCATTGGTCACTCCAAATGGCATCACTAGAAATTCGTAATGTCCATAGCGAGTTCTGAAAGCTGTTTTGTGAATATCAGCTTCCTTGACCTTCACTTGATGGTAACCTGAACGAAGATCCAATTTAGAGAAAACACAAGATTCACTTAGCTGATCGAATAAATTATCGATGCGCGGAAGTGGATATTTGTTTTTTATCGTGATTTCGTTCAAGGCTCTATAATCGATGCACATTCTGTATAAACCTTCCTTCTTCTTCACAAGTAGTACAGGGGCTCCCCAACTTGAAGTGCTGGGACGAATCCATCCTTTCGCCAATAATTCGTCCAACTGTGTTCGGACTTCCTTCAAACCTTTCGGACTTAATCTATAAGGTGCTTTGATCACCGGTTGTGCTCCTGGTACTAAATCAATATTGAATTCAAGAGCTCGATCGGGAGGCAAACATGATATATCGTCAGGAAATACATTGTCGAACTCTCGAACTACCTCTGGTCTTGATTCTTCCTCCGCTTGAGCTGCTGCAACTACTGCTTCTCTTGGCTTCGCTTTGTAGGTACTTGGCACCAGGGTACGGTCTTCGCTTTTGAAATAGAAGACTAGATGGTTTGGAATCTCGAATACTACCTTCCTTTGACGACAGTCGATGGTAGCATAAAAAGTTCCAAGCCAATCCATTCCTAGAACCACATCAAAGTTCGGTATGTCCGGTACTTTGAAGTCAGCATAAAACTCTCTGCTGCAGACGACTGGACACAAGTTGTATCCCATAGTTGCCTTTAGAACGCCATTTCCTGAACTGGCATTCCTGCTGGATACAAGCAGTGAGACTGGAATCGCATGGGTTCGGACGAACTGTTGCGACATAAAGTAGTGGGATGCTCCAGTATCAAACAGTGCTAGTGCAGGTAGTGAGGCTACTAAGATTGTACCTAAGATATGTGGGATATGTTTTAGGTATAGGGAAAGTGTGTAGATAAACAAGACTAAAAGGAAAGTTTGAGAAGAAAAGTTTACCAGTGATGACTTGGCCAGTGGCCTCAGCTTCTTCCACTGACATCGTGAAAGCCTGGCGCCTTGGTACATTCCTCCTGGCCTGAGGAGCATTCCTCGGAACTTCCTTTGAGCTTGATGGAACCGGCGAGGAGGTGGTGCAGCTTGTGGTCCTCTGGGTGGTGCAGGTAGTGCAGGTCTTGGAGTAGGGGCTTGGATGGCTGGGCGTTGTGGGTAATTGTTTGCTGGCCTGGGTGCAGCAACTGGATTTTGCCTTTGGGGACAAGAACCAATATCATGAGTAGCTGAGCCGCAGACTAAGCAAAGACGGTTGGCTCGCCGGCAGTCTTTCATCATATGTCCGGCTCTGTTGCAGTAGGTATAAAAGGCTGGGCTGGGACGATGGTTCGGTACCCCGGGTCGCCTTGGCACAAAAGGTGGCCTGGACGAGGCTCCTCCTGCCATTTGGTTGGCAGGGCGCTTAACTCCCGCAGACTGAGGTCTGCCCCTTACTTTTATCACTGCCTCATAACTGCGGGCAGCTTCCAGAGCTTCCTCATGAGTCAGAAATTTCCCTGTGGCTAGTGCAGCCCGAATTTCCGTGTCCAAACCTTGTTGAAAACGACGGGCTCTGATCTCGTCCGTCGGTATCAAGTGTGCCGCGAATCTGTTTAAAGCATTGTGTTAGCTGTGTAGTATGTGATATTTAAAAATTGAACTATTGTGACATATCTTACCGGCTTAGCATGGTGAATTCAGCGTCGTACTCATCTACTGATTTGTCCCACATCGAACCTTGTTGTAGATGAATGAACTGCTGCTCCATGGCAAACCTGGCAGTCACAGGGAAGTACTTTGCGTCGAACTTCTCGCAAAAAGTCTTCCATTCAATAGACTGTACAAGACGGCTTTCTTTCTCCTTCCACCAGTTGTGAACTTTTCCGTGAGCTGCAGTTTCGCCACACGGACCCAAGCTATGTCTGGCACTTGTGCTGCCGCCGGATCATCTTCTATTCTTTGTGCCCATTCCTCAGCTTCAAGTGGGCTTCCCTTTCCGGAGAACTGCTTGGGATGTAAAGCCCTGTATTGCTTTACCCCAGGTGCGTCAGTCTCGGGACGGTTCAGGAGTTGTTGCTGTCCCTCAAGGAGGCCGCGGATCGCCTCAAGTAGCACTGTTTTCTCAGTAGGTAGTGCAGGAACAGCAGGTGTGAGAGGTAGTGGTGGAGGTGTGTTGTTGACATTGGTGTTGGTGTTGTTCGGAGAATCCATAACCTTGAAAAAAAATTTAGGTTAGGACAGATTCAAGTACATGAAATGATAAGATTCAAGGAATGTGAAATTGTAAGATTCAAGGGACATGAATTGTAAAGAATGTTTTAGTTACTGGTTCTTGTGTTTTATATTGCTTAGGGTTCCATACAGCTCTGACCTGCATGGGCCACCAACAAAACCGGTCACGCTCCGCTTCCCGGTATACGGCGAAGGGGACGGGACTGGTCCGCTACGTATATACTCAGAAGTACATACGCTAAGCGTATCTAAGCAATATAAAAGTAAATACACAAGAGACAAGATATAATAAAAACATCAACTTTTATTTATTAACATTCTTTTGTACAATGCATGAAAAGGAAATACAACTGAAATAAAACGATGCCTAAACAATGGCATAATAGGAAATGAAAAGTACTGAATGGAATATGTACAATGAAACTAGAGCTCTGGTTCTTCAGCAAACTGGTCCAAGTCTTCTGCAGATGGCTCGATCTCTGTCGGGTCCAAACCACCTGACGACATTTAAAGAAGAAAGAAATAGAATGTCGTCAGCGAACAGGTCGCTCGGTAAGTCCTAAAGATAAGAGGAAAGTATAATAGACAGAATAAGAAGGTATCTTTTAAAGTTGTATTATCTTGTTGTAATGTTGTGTTACCGCTGTTGTTTGTAGCTTGATACAGAAGGATGCCAGTGTATACGAGAGGGGTCTCTATATGCTAGAGACCAGGGCAAACGGAATGTACAAGGAACCGTTAAGTCACGGTACAACAGTAACGGAATATAGGTTAGGTGTCTTAATCTTACCGCCTCGTGCCACTTTTAACACCTTCCGTACCAATCTACCCCTTAAACCCCGTAGTGTTTTGATTGTATTGTTTGTTTTGTAAATTATATTATAGATTGACTGACCGAAACCATGAAATCGGTAAACGGATATAACCGTAGAATCATGTAAATGGAATAACTGGAGAATCACGTAAATGGAATGTATATCCATGGTTCGGTTCAGTTAAGTCGTATAGATTGATAATTGGATTCATGGATTCATGTTGGTTTGTAATATTGTAGATTGTAGATTGTACTTGAATCATATTCAAGTCAGATTAATTAGACTCAAACCCGAGTAAGACAATTAGAAATTTAAGTCGAAGTCCTGATTATTTCTTAAACCTATAATTGCTAGGGTCCTTAGGGTAATTTATAAAACTTGAGGGGTTTTTATGTAAAAATACTTTTTATGTACTTTTCAAAATACACCTTAAGTATTCGTTATTCTTCTTTAGAGTTGTAATGAAGGTAGATTTTGTATTGTGATATTTCTAGTGAAAATATCTTAGTTTTAGAAATAAAGGTATTTATTTGTAATATTGATTTATGTGGAATTTATGCTATTTTCGTGTAAAATTTATTCTTGTGATTTTTAGAAAAAGGTGGAATATTTATATCATAACAAAATAGATATTTTAATGATAAATATACATATATTTATACAAAAATAATTTTAATAAATATTTTATATTCTAAAAATTTCATTTTCTTAAGATATCGTATTTTAAATCTTTCGAGACCGAATGCTTCTTGCGGAGGTCTGAATCTCACACTACTAAGCCCGAGGATGTGCGATAAACCGCACCATCCTGAACGGGTTCCCCAAAATGGGTTGTAGCGGCGCTTTGTAAAGATTGTAAAATACTAAATCCTTTAGAAAACGGTTTTATAAAGTAAATGATATTTATTTGTAAAAATATCAATTTTCCGTATTGTATGTTCTAGGGTCTCCTAAGTCAATAAGACTATTTCTAAATGGTCTAAATGACAAGTTGTGAGATGCCTCAAATCGCCTCTTCACCGCCAATTGTGGCCAGGTAAGTACAAATGAGGAAAGGAGGGATCCGCTCACGAATCACGGTGAGACGGGCTTTTTAAAGTTACCTTTCTCACTTGCTTAGCCTAGACACCACAAAGTCAGGTTTAGATAAACGACCGATGTCCACAACTTATCGTATTTTCATAATAAGTGGTACTTCTTTAAAAAGTGTATCAAAACTAAATCTTTTAGAAATGGTTTTACTAAGTATATGGTATTTAAATGGAAAAATGTTTGTTTTCTCGTATTCTAGGTTCTCGGGGGTGTTGCATATGATTGTGTAAGGAGGTAGGTTGTTACCTCGTGATCTACTTTAAACGTATAGCAAGTTTGATGGGGTTAAATGAAGGATTGAAATAATGTGGTATTTAAGTGAAAAATACGATAAATTGAAATAGCTATCATTTCATGTGACGAAACTTGATCAAATTATTTGATTAGTGTTTAATAGTCAACATTAAGAAGTTTAGGTATGATTGTATTAGTGAGAAGTGAAATTTTATAGAAAACCGAATCGGAAATCGGATTTGTTCCGATTCCGTCGGATTTTGTAAATCCGTATTTTGAGAATGGAAAAGAGAGATAGAAAAGGACTTACGGGTTTTAGATTACACTAGAGGGTGAAAGGGAATTAGAGGGATCGCCGATGTATTGCGTCGTCGCCGGTAGTTCCTAAAACGGTCGTCGGAAGTTCCGCCGGGAATTCGTCGGAGCTTCGTCTCGAGCTTGTTTTCAAAGTACACGACTCTTGGAAATTTTTTGAGAGAGTGGGCTCAGGATTTTGGGGTGAGAGGATAGAGGGTAAGGGGTGTATTTATAGGGTAGGCTAGGGTTAGGGTAGATGAAGGGTTTTTAATAAAAAAATTATAAAAAAATATAGAAAATTCATTAAAATTTGGAGTAATTAGGTGTTAATGGGCATTCTGGAACTGATCCAATAAATTAAAGTGTGCAGGGGGTTTGAGAAGGCGAAGAGACACAAATTTTGTGTTGACGACTCGGCCGAGTCGGGGTGTCGGAATGTGGGGGTCGTCAGGTGAAGGCTCTGGTATTTTGAGTTTTTCAGGTTTAGTTCGACTTTTGGGAGTTATGGTGTGTGGACTGTTAGGCTTCCAAAGGATTTAAAACAAAATAATATTAAAAAATAATATGGGGTAGGGGATTTGAACTCTGGTGGCCTGGTTCAACAGTGCAAGGTGTTACCAATGAGCTACAAGCTCTTTCTTGTAATTATTATGTGAAATAAATACCTAAAGTGGTAACAACAATATTAAATACCCCAAGTATAATTCAAATTTAAATCAATTTTATGTATACTAAAATTGGAGTTGTTACAATGTAAAAATAATTTTGTATAGTTTTAATATACACCTTAAGTATTTTATTATCGTCTTTAGAGCTTTCATAGATGTAGATTTTATATATGTGAAATTTCTAGTGAGATAAACCTATTTTTCATAATACATGGTATTTAATTGTAAAGTATTGACTTGTATGGAATTTCATGGTATTTTCATGTAAATTGATTCTTTTGACTTAGAAAATTTGGAATATTGATATTATAACAAAAATAGATATTTTGATAATACATATATATTTTTATATTTATAAAAATAATTTTTAATTTATTATTTTCTAGAAATCTCATTTTCTTAAGATATTTGTATTTTAAATCTCTCGAGACCGAATGCTCTTTGCAGAGGTCTGAATCTCGCACTACTAAGCCCAGAGATGTGCGATAATCCGCACCATCCCAGTTGGGTTCCCCAAAAATGGGTTGTAGCGGCGCTTTGCAAAGATTTGTAAAAATACGTAATCTTGTGAAAATGGTTTTTATAAGTTTAAGGTAGTTTTATGTAAAACGGTATTTCCCGAATCTATATTTCCCAAAAGGTATTGTGCTATGTTGCATATGAGTGTTGTGAGGAGGTAGGTCATTACCTCGTGATCTATCTAAAGTTATAGCAAGATTAATGATATTTTAAAGTCGAAACTAAACTACATGGTATTTTACTGAGAAAGTATGATAAAAATTGAAATATACATTCTTTTGAAATGGAATTTGTTCCATATGTTTTGTTAATGATTAATAATGAAGATGTAAGAGTTTTGCATGGTTGTGTTAAGGAAAATTAAACTTTACAAAGAAAACCGAATCGGAAGTCGGATTTAACTCCACTTCTGTCGGGTTTTAGTTTTACAAATTTTTAGAATGGAATAGAGAAGAGCGAGGTGGGAATTATGGGTTTAGAGTCAAGAGAATAGAGAGAGGAAGCGGTAGGAGGCGCCGGTGCGTCGTTTCGTCGCCGGGAGCTCCTAGGGTCGTCGTCGGAATTTCGCCGGAGCTTCGCCCTTCGCTAACTTCACTTGTACACAAAATTCTAAACATTTTTCTTGAGAGTTTGGATAAAATTTGTGAGTGAGGGTGTGTGTCTAGGGGTGGTATTTATAGGGTAATCTAGGGTTTAGGGTAGGTGAAAAGTTGTATTGAAAATGTAATAAAAATTGTATTAAAATTATGGTTTAATGGGGTTTTAATTGGATTTTAAAGGCTCTGGAAATGTGCAGGTGTTTTAAACTATGCAGGTGTTACCAGAAGGCAAAGAGACAGAGGGTCAAAGAAGAGACTCGACCGATCCGACTCAGCTCGGCCGCCGGCGGCGGGCCGAGTCGGCCGGGTCATGACGAGTCAGGCCGGGGCTCGCTGCCGTGGGTCGCTCGTCGGTTGGTCTACTCCTGGGACAGTTTGTTTTATATGTGAAGTGGGGTTTTTATGAGTTATGCACATGTAGATTCTTGGACTTCTAAAAATTTAAAAGAAAACAATATTAAAAATAATGTAGGGGATGGGATTTGAACTCTGGTGCTTTGATTCAGTAGTGCAAGGTCTTACCAATGAGCCACAAGCTCTTGCTTGCTATTAAAAAGCAAAATAATTACTTATAGTACTCACAGGAAATGCAAATACCCCAAGTATACATTAACTTTTAAAAAAAAAATTGTACACTAAAATTGGAGTTGTTACAGTCTACCCTCCTTACAAAAATTTCGTCCTCGAAATTTATAAATTTTATTTTAAGTACTAGTTTACAAAGAGGTGAGGATATCTTGCACGCATCTCATCTTCCCTTTCCCATGTCGATTCTCCTGGAGTGTCTTTTCTCCACATCACTCGAACCAAATTGACTTTCTTATTCCGAAATGACTTCGCTTTCCTGTCCAGAATCTCCACGGGTTGTTGCTCACAAGATAAGTCGGGCTGTACAGTGAGCTCGGAATGATCGAGAATATGTATGGGGTCACTCACATACCTTCTGACTTGGGATATGTGGAACACATTATGCACTCCTTTCAATGAAGGTGGAAGTGCCAAGCGGTATGCCACTTCACCGACTCGTTCTAGTATGTCGAACGGTCCAATGTATCTCGGACTTAGCTTACCTTGTTTTCCAAATCGGATCACTCCACGGTTCGGAGATATCTTTAAGAATATATGATCTCCTGACTGGAACTCCAAGCGGCGCCGCTTTGCATCAGCCCAGTGCTTCTGTCGATCTTAAGCTATGCGCATCTTTTCTCTGATAGTACGAACCACATCAACAGTTGCTACTATCATTTCAGATCCAAGAAGTTCTCTATCTTCTATGCCGTCCCAACTTAATGGCGATCGACACTTCCTTCCATATAGTGCTGCAAAAGGTGCCAATCCTATGCTTGCTTGGTAGCTATTGTTGTACGAAAACTCCACAAGATGTAGGTGATCTTCCCACGGTCCTCCGAAGTCTAACATACATGCTCTGAGCATATCCTCCAAGATCTGAATAGTTCGCTCAGACTGACCATCTGTTTATGGATGATAACTTGTGCTGAAGTTCAGACTTGTTCTCAAGCTCGCTTGCAGACTTTGCCAAAATTACGATCGGAATCTGGTGTCACCATTGGAGACAATGCAGATCGGTACTCCATGAAGTCTCACAATTTCCTGTATGAGTTCATGGGTATCAGCGATAGTACATATTTAAAGAGTGTAAACCTTAAGTAGATTCTTACCTTCATGTAATTCTTTGCTAATGTCTCAATTGATTGGCCAACTCAAAATGGGATGAAGTGAGGCGACTTTGTGAGTCGATCCACAATAACCCATACCGCATCGTTACCCTTTGTGCTGTGAGGGTGTGCAGTCACAAAATCCATTGTGATGTGTTGTCACTTCCATTCTGGGATAGGTAACGGTTGAAGTAGTTCAGCTGTCCTGTGATGTTCAGGCTTTACTTGCTGACACACCAAGCATTTAGCGACGCTTCTGGCTACTTCACTTCACGCTTCATTCCATCCCACCAGTAATTCTGACGTAGATTTTTGTACATCTTTGTACCTCCAGGGTGTACTGAGTAAGGAGAGCAGTGAGCTTCTTTCATTAACTCTTCCTGAACAGAACCTTTTGGTACACACAATTTGCTGCCGTATCTCAAAGATCCGTCTTCATGTATGATGAAATCTGTTTGAGTCCATTCTCCACTTATTCTCTGATCTTTTGCAACTTAGCATCACTTGCTTAAGCTGCTTTGATTTGATTAACAATGGTAGATTGAACTTGTAAATTCATCAAACTTAAAGCTTTACCTGGCATGACTACTTCAATCTCCATCTAATGCAATTCTTGTTGTAGCTTCCACTGAGCCGTGAGATGCATTTCTAATGCTTGGCGACTAAGAGCATCTGGAACCACATACACCTTCCCTGGGTGATATTGCAGGTTGATGTCAAAGTCCACAATGAGTTCTAACCATCGTCTCTGCCGCATATTCAACTCCTTATGGGTAAACACATATTTCAGGCTCTTATGATCTGTGTATATATTCACTCGTTCGCTAAGTAGATAATGACGCCAAATCTTGAGAGCAAAGATAACGGTTGCCAATTCCAAATTATGCGTCGGATAATTGCGCTCATGAGTCTTCATCTGTCTTGAAGCATAAGCCACAACTTTACCGTGCTGATGTAGAACACATCCTAATCCCTTAGCGGATGCATCACAATGCATTTCGTGTTAGGTTTGTCTAGCACCCTATAATGAGTTTTGAAGCATCACATGTCCCAAAATTTAAATTTTTATGGTGCTAAACAAGCATACAAAGGAATCGATCCTAGAAAATTAGGGTTTCGAAATTTAAAGCGAACAAAACTAGGGTTTCGAGACTACAACCTTTGTAGCTCCCTTTCGCTGGACTCCTTGCTGCTTTTGATGTGTGTTGTCCATCGATGCAAGTGCGAGGCATTTGGCTGTGGCACAGTCAGCGTTCCATGTCTTGCGGACTTCAATGTCCGTAACTGAGGATTTTGGACCAGGGACGGGCGGGGCTGAAGCCGTAAGGACATATGATACTTTATCATAAGTCAAGGCGATTTTCAGATTCCTCAGCCAGTCTTTATAGTTGGTCCCATTCAGTTTGTTTTTATCTAGTAGAAGCTTGAGTCCAGTCATGGGTATCTGCCATTAAGAGAGAGAAAAGAATACACTCAGCGAAAGCTCTTGCATAGATCAGATTGGTTATTATCTTGTCTAATCGATGTTTCCCACTGCTTTTATCAAGTTTTTCTTTCAAACCTTAAAAAGAAAAACTAGCCAGGATTAATTACAGTCTACAACTTCGCTAACCGTTCAGCCAGGCCAGTGTCGGTACTTGAGGGAGGTTCCCCGTGCTTTCGCACGGACCTAATTAGAGTAAACCTCGTTTTCCCAGAGGCGGAGCCCCGTTAACACCTTTCTAGACACCTAATGAGTTAGCTAATTGTAAACTGTAAAACTCTCCTAGGAGCAACTATTGCCCACAGTGGGATCGGGATCCAACCATCACATGGAAGGTATGCAATCTCATTGCAAATTTCAACTATTGAAATTCCCGATGTGGTTTTTACCCCTAGCACTTATGACCTTAACTAAGGTCAACAAATCATAAGTACCAGTCAAGTTCTACCCGTCATTTCTTGATTAATTAGACCCACTCATATGACCCTTAACTAAGGTCAACAAAGTCATAAGAATGTCCTAATTAATCTGCATCATATGCAATGTAGGAAGACATCACTTAGCTACCGTACACTACGCCTTAACTATAGTCAACAAACGTAGCACGAATACTAAGTACTCTACTTCCTAAAATGACGGAGGGTTGCGGATGATTTTTAAGAAAATCTTTAACGCTTTAAACTTGATATCGTTGTAGAATCAAATAGTTTTCAAAAGGAGTGGCTTAAGCTCCGCAGTTTTGAAATATAGCTTTTTCATAAATAGCCGAGTGGTTTTCAAATCCGATTCTACAACATCTTTTTAGGTTTATTTTCTTTACATTAATCACATTAATGTAATCCCATCATTTAAGTCCTTAAGCCAATCACAGAAAAGAAATGAAAATAACACGTACGCTTATACCATCCGCATTCGCCGCAATGTTCCGTTATGCACCGTTAGGTTACTTAACTAACGGCATACCGGGACGGGACTAGCACGGGTGTAAAACATAAGCAACGTCTACTATATATCATATATATAATATGTCATTCGTCTCAGATATCACAGAACACAGGCAGCAGAAATATAGATACAACGTGGGATATACTAGGACGTCCGTATTTAGTATTTAGCCAGAATAGAAAATACGGATTCCACAGTCGCGATGAATAGCCAAGCCCACACCCTGGACCCCTACGAGAGCGGCAAGTGACCCTACCAATTCTGGAGTTTAGGAGACCCGGTCTCGACTCCTCGAGATGGCCTCCCACTGAACCCCAGAACCCGGTCACCTGTGCTCCCCTCCTTGGGTCCATCCTAATGCGGAAAAGTAAATAATATACAACACTGGTAGCAGCAACCTCAACCCGGAAGTGCCCCAAATAAAAGAATATTACATTACATTTGAATTTACATGAATGAAAATATATAAAACTCTCATCTCACATAAAACCCCCGGCTATTTAATCGCGACAATCCTGCATATTATATCTCAGCAACACATAATATCTCATATCATCAACGTAAGTAAGTATGCACACACCGATTGTCGTCGACGTATAGCAACGACAATCGGCAATACCACTACATACTACACTTACTGTTACAGAAAAGAAAGTGTAAAACTGCAATATCTGGAATCCACATTCTCTTTAGACATCGCAAATACGAAATATCACATATTCCGTATTTCATGTCTAGTAATATGAATTCCACACATTGCATCACATTCAGGATAAACAGACAGTATTGAAGTTTTCGAACGAACGATCAAATACCCAGGATTCACTAAAGCTCAACACTTGAGCAGAGTTCAAAAACATGGAGTGTGACACAGTAGTAGCGGTCCAGCCGTAGAAGGGTCAATCCAACGCCTCACATGTGGCACGCCGTACTGCCCCAAACCCTAAGGTTCAAAGGGCAGTTCAAGACGGTCACATAATCGAGTTAAGGTTTGTTGTCTTCTAGAGGGACCACCACAAAAAGACTTGCACGTATCTCCAAAGTATTTAAACCCCGTGAATAGTGAGCAAATGATACTCGTTCAAACACTTCAATACTTTCTAATTTACCCGGAAAAGCGACGAAATGAAAATACCGATCGAATCTATGCGTCCAAAACCATCTCCAGAAAAACCAGTACTATATTCAGATTAAACATACCTAAAACACTATACAAGCAGACACAAGAATAATGGTGCAAATTTCATAGAATGATACCACTGTACGGCCGCGGATCCGCGGCCTAAGCAAGGAATTGCCGCGGTTCCGCGGCCATATGAACTGTTCACTGCATCGTATTTCACCACAATTCTTAGTTTTCCCTGCTGTATTTTTTAAGTATTTTTAATTCTGAAAAAGGTCAGATTTTAGAATTTGTCCAGAGAGGGTCCAAAAACGTCGTATTTTTGTCCGATCGGGATTTTTACTTCGTAAAAGCGTCGCCTAATGTTCTAGGTCGGCTCTGATACCAATGTTAGGTTTGTCTAGAACCCTATAATGAGTTTTGAAGCATCACATGTCCCAAAGTTTAAATTTTTATGGTGCTAAACAAGCATACAAAGGAATCGATCCTAGAAAATTAGGGTTTCGAAATTTAAAGCGAACAAAACTAGGGTTTCGAGACTACAACCTTTGTAGCTCCCTTTCGCTGGACTCCTTGGTGTCTTGGGTGTTGGAAGAAGGTCCTCTTGAAGTCCTCTCACGTCCACGACGATCCACCCGGAGTTTCCCGTCCAAGCTCGCAACTTCGTAAAAGCGAAGAGAACACTCTAAACAAGTTGGCTAAACTTGTGTAGAATGATGTTGTGGTTTGGAATCTCACTTCAAAAACCTTTCTTTAAGTGTGTTTTACTCACTAGAAAAAACTAGAGAGCAAATGGTGAAGGAGGAAGAAGATGGTGGCAATTCTTTTTAACAAGAGTTAAAGAAAAAGCTCATTGTTGAAAAAGAAATGAAAATATATCCTTTTATATTTTATTCCTTCTTACAACCAACCATGATTAAGTGATGGAGAGTTAATTTAACTTGAGTTTTAAATGATAAAGAGAAGGATAACTCAAGGTTAGAGGTAGGTGAGCTAGGTTAGGTTAAAAGAAGAATGTAGAAACTAGTAAGAATTATCCTTTCCTTTTCAATTTGTTTTAAATACAAAATCAAATAATAATCCATCACTTAATCTATGGTGTGAGTCTTATATTGCCACCATTTCCATGTGTTAACAACCATGATAAATGGGTGTATGTATGTGTGTATGTATGCACATCCATATGTGCATGAAACAAGATAGAAAGAAAGAAACACATACAAACATGCATGCATACATCATGTCTAAGAAATGTTTTAAGTGAGAAAACTAATGGTTAAATGATAAATCAACACTTGATTTATCAATCCGGCCATATCACATATGACCCTACCAAAAGCAAGCCGCCCGATCAATGTTCGGTATCCCATACACGCATTTTAATCGGGCGCATGCGCATATCGCATACGCGCACCACAACGTTTCGCCTGGACTGGGTAACTCCTTTGTGGGACTCTAAGACTCATCAATACGCCGGCAGAGGGTGATGATCATATCAAGCACCCCAAGCCGCAAGCGGTCAGCTAAACGTAACGGCCACCCGGGTATTGAGCGATCAGAAGAAAACAAGCGAACCTGCTACAACTCCCGTCGAGCCAACCGGCAACACTACCGTACAGCACGGTCTCTTCGTCAGATATGCTGCATATCGAGCCTAGGGATGGTCACGTCGACCCTAATAGCTCAATAAGTCATGCCGGTGAATGGTCTATAACAGATCGAGAAACTACTGATAACACTTATCAGCAAATCTCAGCAGCCCTGGCCAGGGACTTACTGATATAACCAGTCGGGCACAGCACAGCATCAACCCCCAATACCGGGAGAGACGAAACCCCTCCTATCGCTCATTGCCTTCGTGTGTCTCGGGACTGTACCCAACAGCCACCTGTTTGCACGACTCAGTAGAGCCGTGGTAGGGTGGCAATCAAAGTACAGTGGGAGAACACACAAGACTCTATGACGATCTCGGGTCTACAGACTACCCTGTACCAGTGTTACCTGAGAACTACTATCCGACGATAGATATAATTCCATATAGGAGTTCTCGGTGAGTCCGTCCAGTGTACCCAGTCAGCACTGAGCACCCGTATATGATCTTGATGTCAAACATCGATGAATGTGGGAACATCCATCGCCCATCGTATGGGTCTAGTATCATATACGCTAGTCTACTCTGGTATATCAATGCTCCATCTCGATATACCTACGACTAGGGACATTTCAGGACATATTTATAGACTACAGATGTCCCACTAGTATGATCTCCATCATAATCAGAGCAGTCAAGCCAATATCCTCAGGGCTTTATCAGCATGTATGAGTGAATAATAAGCATGATCAAATCAACATGTCAGATAAAGAAGAACCAGATAGCATACTATCATGTCGAGAAAGAATGTATACTGAATATATATACATGTATAGATACATTCACTATCATATAATGGCCTCTAGGGCATACATATATCCAACATTTCGAAACCTCCAGATTGGTCCGGTATAACGAGAATAAGTGCTGATGTCAACCTTGACTTGATTTTTACGAAAGCTTGTTCGCATGCTTCTGACTACACAAAGTCTTCATCTTTACGTGTGAGCTTGGTCAGGGGTGTTGCTATCTTAGAAAAGCCTTCAATGAACCTTCTGTAATATCCAGCTAGACCCAAGAAACTTCAAATGTCCTTCACTAACTTTGGTGTCGGCCATTCGCTTACTGCTGAAACTTTCGTTGGATCCATAGAGATTCCTTCACCTGATACGATATGTTCAATAAAACTAACTTGATTTAGCCAAAACTCACACTTGTTGTACTTGGCATAGAGCTGATGTTGTCGTAGAGTTTCCAGGACAATTCGTAGGTGCTCGGCATGCTCTTTCTGACTCTTTTAATACACCAGGATGTCATCGATGAAGATGACAATAAACCTGTCTATGTACTTTCGGAAAACTTGATTCATTAGGTTCCTGAATATTGCTGGTGCGTTGGTCACTCCAAATGGCATCATAAGAAATTCGTAATGTCCATAACGAGTTCTGAAAACCGTTTTGTGGATATCAGATTCCTTGACCTTCACCTGATGATAACCTGAACGAAGATCTAACTTGGAGAAAACACAAGATCCACTTAGCTGATCGAATAAATCGTCGATGCGCGGTAGCGGATACTTGTTCTTTATGGTTACTCCGTTCAAGGATGTATAATCGATGCACATTCTGTATGAACCTTCCTTCTTCTTCACAAGTAATACTGGTGATCCCCAACTTGAAGTGCTGGGATGAATCCATCCTTTCGCCAATAATTCGCCCAACTGAGTTCGAACTTCCTTCAAAGCTTCCGGACTTAATCGATAAGGTGCTTTGATCACTGGTTGTGCTTCTGGTACTAAATCAATGCTGAATTCAAGAGCTCAATCGGGAGGCAAACCTGATATATCGTCAGGAAACACATCGTTGAACTCTCGAACCACTTATGTCCTTGATTCTTCTTCTGCTTGAGTTGCTGCAATCACTGCTTCCCTTGGCTTCGCTTTGTATGTACTTGGCTCCAGGGTACGGTCTCCACTTTTGAAATAGAAGACCGGATGATCTGGAATCTCAAATACTACCCTCCTTTGACGACAGTCGATGGTAGCATAAAAGGTTCCTAGCCAATCCATACGTAGAACCACATCAAAGTTCGGTATGTCCAGCACTTTGAAGTCAGTATAGAATTCTCTGCTGCAGACGACTACTGGACACAAGCTGTATCCCATTGTTGCTTTTAGAACGTCATTTCCTGAGTTGACATTCCAGCTGGATACAAGCGGTATGACTGGAATCACATGAGTTCGGACGAACCGTTGCGACATAAAGCAGTGAGATGCTCCAGTATCGAAGAGTGCTAGTGCAGGGAGTGAGGCTACTAAGATTGTACCTAAGGTATATGGGATATGTTTTAGGTATAGGAAAAATAAGTAGGTAGGTAGTAAGACTGAAAGAAAAGTTTGAGAAGAAAAGGGTTACCAGTGATAACTTGGCTAGTGACCTCAGCTTTTTCCACGGTCATCGTGAAAGCCTGTTGCCGTGGTACATTCCTCCTGGCCTGAGGAGCATTCATCGGAACATTCCGTCGAGCTTGACAGAACTGACGAGGAGGAGGTGCAGCTTGTGGTCCTCTAGGTGGTGGAGCAGGTAGTGCAAGTCTCGGAGCAGGTGCTTAGATAGCTGGGCGTTGAGGGTAAGTGATTGCTGGCCTGGGTGCAGCATATGAGTTTTGTCTTTGGGGACAAGATTCAATACCATGAGTAGCTGAGCCACAGACTAAGAAAAGACGGTTGGCTTGTCGGCAGTTTTTCATCATATGCCCATCTCTCTTGCAGTAGTTACAAAAGGCTGGGCTAAGACGGTTGTTCGGTACTCCCGGTCTCTTTGGCACAAATGGTGGCCTTGACGAGGCTCCTCCTGCCATCTGGTTGACAGGGCGCTTAACTCCTGCGGACTGAGGTCTGCTGTCACGGCCCGAGAATTCGACTCGTGACCGGCACTTAACCACGCAACGTCTACAGGCGCAACGCGGCTAAGTAAGCCGAACCCAGAAATCAAAACCAATAAATATAGAGTGATTTAAAACATTTTGTAAAAGCAATAGTACCTGTCTGAAAAACTTCCATTTATTTAGTAGAAATCCTTTTTAAGTTCAAAAATTATGAATTTTATAATTTTGGTAACATTTCCTTTTTAAAACATTAGCCCCGAAAGTCGGGTAAAAGCAAGGTGTAGCAGAAATAACAAGTGACATGAATAAAGCATCACAATATGATATACGACGCCGTAGCGAAGAATACACAGTAAAACAAGGACAATATCATAAAAGATGAGACTGCATAAAGGTAACGTCGGCTCACATGCGAGCTCGACACCAGAATATAAAACCATACATATCGTCCTCACAACTGTCTCTAAGTCAATACAGAAAGTAGATGGAGAGTACTAGATACATCAATATACAACTGAAAGATAACAGATACCGTACAAAACCCACCTAAACAGCAAAAGGGCTAACTCTGCTCAAAAGGGGTATCTGTGCCAAAAGATGTGATAACCGCCAGCCGTGACTACTCCCAAGGGCAACCTGCAAACACTGTGGCACAACGGGGGTGAGTTGCCAACTCGTGAATAGAGATAACATATAAAGGTGATCGCAAGCATGCACATATAGCGTGGCTCTACTAATGCCAGCAGATGATATCAATGCATGTCAACAGTGGATACAATAGTAATGCATGTACTCTAACAGGTAAATGCCACAGGATGAGATGTATAGAAATCAATACTGAGTATGGGATAAATAATATCTACATGGACCATGTCAACATGGAAAACAATGATCGGTGCCTCAAACTGCACCCAAATCCCACATATACTCAGGCGCCGGCACACCCATCGGCCCTCAAATCCTGTATATCTCGGAGGAATCACGAGTGCCCAACATCGGCACCCAAAACATCATAAAATACTCGTGTCCAGCATCGACACGTAAATCCTCGAATATCGGGCGCCGTCAATCCGGACCGGCCCCACGGGGTCTGTCTGCGGTATCGGCCCTCGGCCCCGGCAGCACGGATCATCCCGCATCCATCACTCGACTCTGGTCAGTATCCTCCGGACAACTGCCAGGTCCAACCAATCACCGGTAGGTACTCGCCCGCCTCCAGGCTCAATCGGCAAATCCCATCGATCATCTCGCCGAGGGGAACCATACCGGGCCCACCACGAACCCGCAAACGGAACATCCACTCCTCGAATCGGGTTTCAAGCACACGTCTCAGCACCGAGAAAACGCGTGGTGGACACACCAAAATATCATATCACGAGGTACCGGGTTTTTCAAAATAGTGCATCTTTTCATAAATAACTCCACGGTCCTCAAAACCAAAAATCTCATGAAACTCCAACACCAATAGTAAATCCAATGCGAGGTACAATATACATCAATCCACGGTATGGGTATAAGGGGAGAACCGCTTTTTTAAAGTAATTTCATTTCCGGTTTTAAAAGATGTCATGCGGCTCCCAATATACATGAAAGTCATATCAAATCACATATGAAGCGAACTATAGCAATATAATCATGGCAGCTCTATAGTGAGTGTGGCATGGCAATTACTAACGGTGTGTGTGTAGCATGTAAATAGTGCCCGTGCAACATAAACCGTTAGTAATAGTGCGGTGTTCTATCAGTTCTAAGCAATATATATATCAACACAGCAGGGAATGCAATATGCAATGACAGTCTATGGGGTGCATGCAACATATAATAATAGAGTCCTATCAGCCCTGACGCATAACGCCATGCGGGCGATATCCCTGTAGATGTGAAATCTACTCACCGTGTCTCGCGCTAAGTGTATCCAACCACTTGCTTGCCCTTCTTCGCGGCGTCCGTCTCACTGGCCTGCGAACCTAGAATCACAAACACATATCACACCTATAAGCTCAATTTCGCCAAAAACACGATATCACGGTCAAACTAGAAACTCGTGTCGCAAACCAATCGCGCGCGTGCGCGATGCGCTAAAACACGTGTGTGTGCTGAACCAAAAACCAACCCGACGCGCTACGATGCGTAGCACGCACCAGACCTACAGAATCGTGCAAGTCGCACTAAACCCACACCCCAACAATAAGGGAAACAACTCCCAGATTTTTACCTGGAAGGAATCCCACAATTTCAACAAGACCAAATACTGCAAAACACTCACAGAAACCACCCTGCACAAAACGAGACACAAAAGAGGAAGGGGGGGCCGGCGTCGCCGGGAAAAACAGGGATTTCGCCGGCCAAACCCCGGTGGAATGGGCTCGAACTTCACTCACAAACCCCAAAAACCCTGCACACCATTCTGCAGTTGTTTAAAACTTTCTAAAACTCATGCAGTAAAAGCAGATCACTGAATCCTAAAAACTTGCACAAATACGATATTTTGCAACAATTTGTGAAACTGGTGGTATTTTAGTGTAACTGGGGTTGAACTAGGTTACAATGGTCTCCCTAACTCACTAACAAGCTACTGAAACCAATTCTCACCTCAATAGCACAAGGATCCTACTAAACATCCCATATCACACTAAAACGCACCAATATCCATAAACCGAAGCAAAACTACACAATCTAAGCTAACTAGAGGATCAAGTTAGGAAATATACCTCACTCTCGACCCTAGGGAGCTGCAGGAAGAAGAAGAAGTGAAGGGGAGGGTCTGCACATGGTGCTGGGGCGGCTGTTGCTCACTGCTGTGCCTGCTGCTGCTGCTGTGCTTGCCTCTGCTTACTGCTGCTGTTGATGTGCCTGCTGCTGCTTCTGGAGCTGGGGAGAGGTAAGTGTGTTGTGTGAGTGTGTTGGTGTGTTGTGTATGTGAGAGTGTGAGAGTTTGAGAGAAAAACCAAAAGAAATGAGAGCCACCACAATCATTCACACAAAAGTCACCCCTCTCTCTCTCACCTCATTTAATGCAAGCATGGCTTGTGCCATGATGCCCTCTCTCTCTCACAAGTCAACACTTAATCTTAAATTCAAATTAAAGTAATCTTTTAATTTAACTAATTAATTAAACTTGCTTATAACCCAAAAGAATTAATCCTACAATTAACCCACCATGGTTAATAATTATGGTATTTACCTCATTTAAAAACCCTAGTTTACATGCACATGTGTGTGCAAGCCTAGGAAAATTTTGGAAAAATAATTATTAAATTAGGAAAAATATTTAAAACACAATTTGGTAAACTTTTTATTAAAAATCATTATTTAATTATAATTATTCACTAACCCTTATCCTAAGGTGTTACAATCTCTCCCCCTTAAAGAAATTCGTCCCCGAATTTCAAAAATCTAACTAAGGTTACCTTCAAAAAGATGGGGATACGTCTTCATCATCTCGCTTTCGGTCTCCCAAGTGACCTCTTCACGGTTCTGACCACGCCAAAGTACCTTAACTGATGGAATGTCCTTCGATCTCAATTTCTTCACTTGTCGATCCAAGATCATCACCGGCTGCTCTGCATAGGAAAGGTCACGCTCAAGCTGGATCATCGGGTGCTGAATCGCATGCGAAGGATCATGTAGATATCTGCGGAGCATCGAAACATGGAATACGGGATGCACATCTGGGAAGCTGGGCGGAAGTGCTAACCGGTAAGCTACTGCACCGACACGCTCGAGGATCTCGAAGGGGCCCACATACCTGGGACCGAGTTTCCCCTTCTTCCCAAACCTCATCACACCTTTCATTGGGGAGACCCTCAAGAAAACATGATCACCAACAGAAAACTCAAGTCTGCGTCGTCGACGGTCTACATAAGCCCTCTGCCTACTCTGCGCTGCTCTCATCCTATCGCGAATCAACTGGATCTTCGCTGTCGTCTCCTCAACGATCTGTGGCCCTAAGATACTGCTCTCACTGAGCTCCGTCCAACAAGTAAGTGACCTGCATCTCCTCCCATAAAGAGCCTCAAATGGTGCCATCTGAATGGTCTCCTGGTAGCTGTTATTGTAGGAGAACTCTACTAAGGGCAAATGGTGATCCCAGCTACCTCCGAAATCTAGTACACAAGCTCTGAGCATGTCCTCGAGAGTCTGAATGGTCCGCTCTGACTGTCCGTCGGTCTGCGGATGAAATGCCGTGCTGAAACTCAAGCGAGTGCCCAAAGCCTCCTGAAGCCTCTACCATAGTCTACTGGTAAACTGGGTGCCTCTGTCGGACACAATGCACGTCGGGACTCCGTGTAGTCGCACTATCTCGTCAATATAGATCTGGGCATACTGAGTAAATCCGAAAGTCGTCTTCACCGGTAAGAAGTGAGCCGCTTTCGTCAAACGATCCACGATCACCCAGATGGAGTCATACCCCCGACTAGTCCTGGGTAGACCTACCACGAAATCCATCGAAATCTGTTCCCATTTCTACTCCGGAATGGGTAACTGCTGTAGCTCTCCCGCGGGCCTCTGGTGCTCAGCCTTGACTTGCTGACAAGTCAGGCATCTCGACACAAAATCTGCAATGTCCCTCTTCATTCCGTCCCACCAGTAAACATCTCTCATATCATGATACATCTTGGTGGAACCGGGATGGACGCTATACACCGATCGATGTGCCTCCTCAAGAATCTCGCGTCTCAGCCCTTCAGCATCTGGTACGCACAGTCTGACTCCAAACCGTAGTACCCCCTGATCATCGATCACGAACTCGGAAAATCTTCCCTGTCCAATCTGTGCCATGATCTCTGAACATCGGTCATCACTGAGCTGTGCCTCACGTATACGATCGATCAACTGTGGGCGTGCACGGACATACGCTATTTGTCCCCTAATCGGCGTGAACTCGAACTGTACTCGACTGTCGCATAATATCTGCCAATCTGCGGATGACTGCTCCTGCACTGCGCTCAAACAAGATAAACTACTCCCGGGCCTCCTGCTCAAAGCATCCGCCACCACATTCGCCTTGCCCGGGTGATATAAGATCTCGCAGTCATAATCCTTCACTAACTCCATCCATCGACGCTGTCGAAGGTTCAGGTCCCGCTGCTGGAATATGTATTTCAAGCTCTTGTGATCCGTAAATATCTGGCACGACTCGCCGTATAAGTAATGTCGCCAGATCTTAAGTGCGAAGACCACTGCTGCCATCTCCAAATCATGAGTGGGGTAGTTCTGCTCGTGCTTCTTCAATTGTCGCGAGGCATACGCGATCACCCTATCATGCTGCATCAGAACGCATCCCAATCCCACTCGAGAAGCATCACAAAAGACCACAAATCCGCCCGATCCGGAAGGTAAGGATAACACCGGTGCCGTCGTCAGCTGAGTCCGTAACTGCTGAAAACTGTGCTCGCACTCCTCCGTCCAAACGAAAGGAACTCCCTTCCGGGTCAACCCGGTCAACGGTGTAGCAATACGGGAGAAGTCCTGCACAAAACGCCTGTAGTAACCGGCCAATCCCAAAAAGCTGCGAATCTCCGTCACCGATGTGGGTCTGGGCCAACGCTGAACGACCTCGATCTTCCTCGGGTCAACACATATACCGTCTTGTGAAATCACGTGCCCCAAGAAATCTACGCTGTCCAGCCAAAAAGCACACTTGGAGAATTTCGCATATAGCTGGTGCTCCCTCAATGTCTGCAATGTAATCCGCAGGTGCTGCTCGTGCTCCTCACTACTCCGGGAATACACCAAGATATCGTCGATGAAGACTATGATGAACAGATCCAAATAAGGCCGGAAAATACGGTTCATCAAATCCATGAAGGCTGCTGGCGCATTGGTGAGTCCGAACGACATCACCAAAAACTCGTAATGGCCGTAGCGCGTACGGAAGGCGGTCCGGGGAATGTCCTCCTGTCGAACCCGCAACTGATGGTAGCCCGATCGCAAATCGATCCTCGAAAAGTACCCTGCCCCCTGAAGCTGGTCGAACAAATCGTCGATACGCGGCAAAGGATACCTGTTCCGCACTGTCACCCTGTTCAGCTGGCGGTAGTCGATACAAAGACGCAAACTGCCATCCTTCTTCTTGACGAACAGGACTGGAGCACCCCAAGGAGAAACACTGGGTCGAATAAGTCCCTTGTCCATCAAATCTTGCAACTGCTCCTTCAACTCTCGAAGTTCCGCCGGGGCCATCCGATAAGGCGGTATAGAAATAGGCCCCGAACCAGGAACCAAATCAATACAGAAAGAAATGTCGCGCTCGGGCGGCAACCCAGGAAGCTCGTCAGGGAACACATCAGGAAACTCGCTAACAACCGGAACCTGATCCAATGGAACCTCTGTAGCGCGAGCATCGCAAACATAGGCGAGAAATCCCTGACATCCTTTCCTCAAAAGCTGTCCAGCGCGAAAAGAAGAAATCACACTGTGAGGGGCGGCACCACGGTCCCCCAACACAACAAAAACCGACTCACCGGGGAAACAGAATCTAACTGTCTTCTCGCGGCAGTCCACAGAAGCATAGCACGTGGCTAACCAATCCATGCCCAAAAGAACGTCGAAGTCCAACATCTCCAGAAGGATCAAGTCGACAGGCAACTCTCTCTCGCCAATACAGACGATACAGGATCGGAACACGTGCCTAGCAACAAACGACTCTCCTACAGGAGTAGTCACCACAAGTGGCTGATCAAGCAAGCCGGACTCTCTACCCAAACTCGGCACAAAGTGCGTGGATACGTACGAGTGTGTAGATCCGGGATCGAACAGTACATGTGCATCAACTGAACATACAGGAAGGATACCTGAAACCACTGCATTGGACGCCTGCGCGTCCTGATGTGTCAAAGCAAAGACCCTCGCCTGTCCACCACCTGTAACTGACTGACCTCTGCCTCGGTCATCTCGTCCTCTCTGAGCAACTCCTCCACGCCCACGACCTCTCTGTGCATAAGTCTGGCGCGGAGCAACGGTAGGCACAACGGGCAACGCCCTCTGGGGTGGTGAAGGTGGTAAGGTAACATGCGGTGCTGCCACCTCCTTCCGGTGTGTCTCTGGACAATCTCGAACGAGGTGAAGTAGGCTGCCACATCTGTAGCAACCCCGCGGCGACTGCTGACCTTCCTGGGGATACGAACTAAACATCCGACCTCGTCCCGAATCTCTGCTACTCCTCGTACCGGAACGATACCTGTCGCGGCGTCCGAATGACTGCCTCCGTGCGGAAATACTGGTACGAACTCTCTTCGGCTCTGGAAATACCGAAGTCTCAACAAGGTGCTCCTCGACCACTAGGGCTGCGTCTACAGCTGCTGCATAGGTCTCGTAGTGCTGCGCGCTGATCGCGAGGAACACTGGTGAAAGCAAGCCTCGAACAAACCTCCGGACTCGCAGCTCCTCGGTGGCCACTAAATGTGGGGCGTAGACTGCTAGCTCTGTAAACAGTACGTCATACTCTGCCACAGTCATCCCTGGCGTCTGGCGCAAGGACTCAAACCTGCGTGCTCGGGCATCTCTAACACTCCGGGGAAGGAAACGGGCTAGAAATATGGTCACGAACTCCGTCCAGGTCATAGGAGGAAGACCTGCTGCTCTGCCCTTCTCCACTGAATCACACCATTTCTGCGCAAGACCTTCCAGGCGAAAGCTCGCGAACTCGACCCATCTCGCATCTGCACATCTGAGGGAACGGCATATCCTGGCCATCCTGTCTATGAAAGACTGTGGGTCCTCGGCTGTATCGGTGCCTGTGAAAACCGGAGGCTTCAGCCTCATAAACTCTGATAACGATACTGTAATCACCTCCGTGGCTGCAGGGGCAACTGGCTGTGCGGTAGGTACCATCGCGGTCTCTGGAACTGGTGGAGCTACCTCTGGTCGCTGCGCTCGAAGCGTCTCAACTAGCGACCCTATCATCTGGCGCATCTCCTGCATACCAGCCCCTAACGAGGCGATCTGCTCTGTCACGGCAGGAACAGCCTGCTCGGGTACAACCGGCGTACTGCCCGGATCAGTCCTCGTCTCGGACGAGTCAACACGAATCTCGGCCCTCGCGGCCGCTCTCTGTGCCCTCGTAGTCTTAGGCGGCATAATGGCTGAAAGAAAATTTGGATTCGATAAGAACACGGAAATCGAATCACAAGAATATAAGGAGGGATCAAATCAATAAGTCCTAAGGTCGCGTAAACGGAGTACCGTGTCGTGAGTATGCCGCGGAACATACGCACGCTACGCTACCCTGCTGCAGCTACCTACTCCATCATACCAGGGTCATCCTACACTCCGAAGGTAAAACCTACGCTCTGATACCAACTTTGTCACGGCCCGAGAATTCGACTCGTGACCGGCACTTAACCACGCAACGTCTACAGGCGCAACGCGGCTAAGTAAGCCGAACCCAGAAATCAAAACCAATAAATATAGAGTGATTTAAAACATTTTGTAAAAGCAATAGTACCTGTCTGAAAAACTTCCATTTATTTAGTAGAAATCCTTTTTAAGTTCAAAAGTTATGAATTTTATAATTTTGGTAACATTTCCTTTTTAAAACATTAGCCCCGAAAGTCGGGTAAAAGCAAGGTGTAGCAGAAATAACAAGTGACATGAATAAAGCATCACAATATGATATACGACGCCGTAGCGAAGAATACACAGTAAAACAAGGACAATATCATAAAAGATGAGACTGCATAAAGGTAACGTCGGCTCACATGCGAGCTCGACACCAGAATATAAAACCATACATATCGTCCTCACAACTGTCTCTAAGTCAATACAGAAAGTAGATGGAGAGTACTAGATACATCAATATACAACTGAAAGATAACAGATACCGTACAAAACCCACCTAAACAGCAAAAGGGCTAACTCTGCTCAAAAGGGGTATCTGTGCCAAAAGATGTGATAACCGCCAGCCGTGACTACTCCCAAGGGCAACCTGCAAACACTGTGGCACAACGGGGGTGAGTTGCCAACTCGTGAATAGAGATAACATATAAAGGTGATCGCAAGCATGCACATATAGCGTGGCTTTACTAATGCCAGCAGATGATATCAATGCATGTCAACAGTGGATACAATAGTAATGCATGTACTCTAACAGGTAAATGCCACAGGATGAGATGTATAGAAATCAATACTGAGTATGGGATAAATAATATCTACATGGACCATGTCAACATGGAAAACAATGATCGGTGCCTCAAACTGCACCCAAATCCCACATATACTCAGGCGCCGGCACACCCATCGGCCCTCAAATCCTGTATATCTCGGAGGAATCACGAGTGCCCAACATCGGCACCCAAAACATCATAAAATACTCGTGTCCAGTATCGACACGTAAATCCTCGAATATCGGGCGCCGTCAATCCGGACCGGCCCCACGGGGTCTGTCTGCGGTATCGGCCCTCGGCCCCGGCAGCACGGATCATCCCGCATCCATCACTCGACTCTGGTCAGTATCCTCCGGACAACTGCCAGGTCCAACCAATCACCGGTAGGTACTCGCCCGCCTCCAGGCTCAATCGGCAAATCCCATCGATCATCTCGCCGAGGGGAACCATACCGGGCCCACCACGAACCCGCAAACGGAACATCCACTCCTCGAATCGGGTTTCAAGCACACGTCTCAGCACCGAGAAAACGCGTGGTGGACACACCAAAATATCATATCACGAGATACCGGGTTTTTCAAAATAGTGCATCTTTTCATAAATAACTCCACGGTCCTCAAAACCAAAAATCTCATGAAACTCCAACACCAATAGTAAATCCAATGCGAGGTACAATATACATCAATCCACGGTATGGGTATAAGGGGAGAACCGCTTTTTTAAAGTAATTTCATTTCCGGTTTTAAAAGATGTCATGCGGCTCCCAATATACATGAAAGTCATATCAAATCACATATGAAGCGAACTATAGCAATATAATCATGGCAGCTCTATAGTGAGTGTGGCATGGCAATTACTAACGGTGTGTGTGTAGCATGTAAATAGTGCCCGTGCAACATAAACCGTTAGTAATAGTGCGGTGTTCTATCAGTTCTAAGCAATATATATATCAACACAGCAGGGAATGCAATATGCAATGACAGTCTATGGGGTGCATGCAACATATAATAATAGAGTCCTATCAGCCCTGACGCATAACGCCATGCGGGCGATATCCCTGTAGATGTGAAATCTACTCACCGTGTCTCGCGCTAAGTGTATCCAACCACTTGCTTGCCCTTCTTCGCGGCGTCCGTCTCACTGGCCTGCGAACCTAGAATCACAAACACATATCACACCTATAAGCTCAATTTCGCCAAAAACACGATATCACGGTCAAACTAGAAACTCGTGTCGCAAACCAATCGCGCGTGTGCGCGATGCGCTAAAACACGTGTGTGTGCTGAACCAAAAACCAACCCGACGCGCTACGATGCGTAGCACGCACCAGACCTACAGAATCGTGCAAGTCGCACTAAACCCACACCCCAACAATAAGGGAAACAACTCCCAGATTTTTACCTGGAAGGAATCCCACAATTTCAACAAGACCAAATACTGCAAAACACTCACAGAAACCACCCTGCACAAAACGAGACACAAAAGAGGAAGGGGGGGCCGGCGTCGCCGGGAAAAACAGGGATTTCGCCGGCCAAACCCCGGTGGAATGGGCTCGAACTTCACTCACAAACCCCAAAAACCCTGCACACCATTCTGCAGTTGTTTAAAACTTTCTAAAACTCATGCAGTAAAAGCAGATCACTGAATCCTAAAAACTTGCACAAATACGATATTTTGCAACAATTTGTGAAACTGGTGGTATTTTAGTGTAACTGGGGTTGAACTAGGTTACAATGGTCTCCCTAACTCACTAACAAGCTACTGAAACCAATTCTCACCTCAATAGCACAAGGATCCTACTAAACATCCCATATCACACTAAAACGCACCAATATCCATAAACCGAAGCAAAACTACACAATCTAAGCTAACTAGGGGATCAAGTTAGGAAATATACCTCACTCTCGACCCTAGGGAGCTGCAGGAAGAAGAAGAAGTGAAGGGGAGGGTCTGCACATGGTGCTGGGGCGGCTGTTGCTCACTGCTGTGCCTGCTGCTGCTGCTGTGCTTGCCTCTGCTTACTGCTGCTGTTGATGTGCCTGCTGCTGCTTCTGGAGCTGGGGAGAGGTAAGTGTGTTGTGTGAGTGTGTTGGTGTGTTGTGTATGTGAGAGTGTGAGAGTTTGAGAGAAAAACCAAAAGAAATGAGAGCCACCACAATCATTCACACAAAAGTCACCCCTCTCTCTCTCACCTCATTTAATGCAAGCATGGCTTGTGCCATGATGCCCTCTCTCTCTCACAAGTCAACACTTAATCTTAAATTCAAATTAAAGTAATCTTTTAATTTAACTAATTAATTAAACTTGCTTATAACCCAAAAGAATTAATCCTACAATTAACCCACCATGGTTAATAATTATGGTATTTACCTCATTTAAAAACCCTAGTTTACATGCACATGTGTGTGCAAGCCTAGGAAAATTTTGGAAAAATAATTATTAAATTAGGAAAAATATTTAAAACACAATTTGGTAAACTTTTTATTAAAAATCATTATTTAATTATAATTATTCACTAACCCTTATCCTAAGGTGTTACAATCTCTCCCCCTTAAAGAAATTCGTCCCCGAATTTCAAAAATCTAACTAAGGTTACCTTCAAAAAGATGGGGATACGTCTTCATCATCTCGCTTTCGGTCTCCCAAGTGACCTCTTCACGGTTCTGACCACGCCAAAGTACCTTAACTGATGGAATGTCCTTCGATCTCAATTTCTTCACTTGTCGATCCAAGATCATCACCGGCTGCTCTGCATAGGAAAGGTCACGCTCAAGCTGGATCATCGGGTGCTGAATCGCATGCGAAGGATCATGTAGATATCTGCGGAGCATCGAAACATGGAATACGGGATGCACATCTGGGAAGCTGGGCGGAAGTGCTAACCGGTAAGCTACTGCACCGACACGCTCGAGGATCTCGAAGGGGCCCACATACCTGGGACCGAGTTTCCCCTTCTTCCCAAACCTCATCACACCTTTCATTGGGGAGACCCTCAAGAAAACATGATCACCAACAGAAAACTCAAGTCTGCGTCGTCGACGGTCTACATAAGCCCTCTGCCTACTCTGCGCTGCTCTCATCCTATCGCGAATCAACTGGATCTTCGCTGTCGTCTCCTCAACGATCTGTGGCCCTAAGATACTGCTCTCACTGAGCTCCGTCCAACAAGTAAGTGACCTGCATCTCCTCCCATAAAGAGCCTCAAATGGTGCCATCTGAATGGTCTCCTGGTAGCTGTTATTGTAGGAGAACTCTACTAAGGGCAAATGGTGATCCCAGCTACCTCCGAAATCTAGTACACAAGCTCTGAGCATGTCCTCGAGAGTCTGAATGGTCCGCTCTGACTGTCCGTCGGTCTGCGGATGAAATGCCGTGCTGAAACTCAAGCGAGTGCCCAAAGCCTCCTGAAGCCTCTACCATAGTCTACTGGTAAACTGGGTGCCTCTGTCGGACACAATGCACGTCGGGACTCCGTGTAGTCGCACTATCTCGTCAATATAGATCTGGGCATACTGAGTAAATCCGAAAGTCGTCTTCACCGGTAAGAAGTGAGCCGCTTTCGTCAAACGATCCACGATCACCCAGATGGAGTCATACCCCCGACTAGTCCTGGGTAGACCTACCACGAAATCCATCGAAATCTGTTCCCATTTCCACTCCGGAATGGGTAACTGCTGTAGCTCTCCCGCGGGCCTCTGGTGCTCAGCCTTGACTTGCTGACAAGTCAGGCATCTCGACACAAAATCTGCAATGTCCCTCTTCATTCCGTCCCACCAGTAAACATCTCTCATATCATGATACATCTTGGTGGAACCGGGATGGACGCTATACACCGATCGATGTGCCTCCTCAAGAATCTCGCGTCTCAGCCCTTCAGCATCTGGTACGCACAGTCTGACTCCAAACCGTAGTACCCCCTGATCATCGATCACGAACTCGGAAAATCTTCCCTGTCCAATCTGTGCCATGATCTCTGAACATCGGTCATCACTGAGCTGTGCCTCACGTATACGATCGATCAACTGTGGGCGTGCACGGACATACGCTATTTGTCCCCTAATCGGCGTGAACTCGAACTGTACTCGACTGTCGCATAATATCTGCCAATCTGCGGATGACTGCTCCTGCACTGCGCTCAAACAAGATAAACTACTCCCGGGCCTCCTGCTCAAAGCATCCGCCACCACATTCGCCTTGCCCGGGTGATATAAGATCTCGCAGTCATAATCCTTCACTAACTCCATCCATCGACGCTGTCGAAGGTTCAGGTCCCGCTGCTGGAATATGTATTTCAAGCTCTTGTGATCCGTAAATATCTGGCACGACTCGCCGTATAAGTAATGTCGCCAGATCTTAAGTGCGAAGACCACTGCTGCCATCTCCAAATCATGAGTGGGGTAGTTCTGCTCGTGCTTCTTCAATTGTCGCGAGGCATACGCGATCACCCTATCATGCTGCATCAGAACGCATCCCAATCCCACTCGAGAAGCATCACAAAAGACCACAAATCCGCCCGATCCGGAAGGTAAGGATAACACCGGTGCCGTCGTCAGCTGAGTCCGTAACTGCTGAAAACTGTGCTCGCACTCCTCCGTCCAAACGAAAGGAACTCCCTTCCGGGTCAACCCGGTCAACGGTGTAGCAATACGGGAGAAGTCCTGCACAAAACGCCTGTAGTAACCGGCCAATCCCAAAAAGCTGCGAATCTCCGTCACCGATGTGGGTCTGGGCCAACGCTGAACGACCTCGATCTTCCTTGGGTCAACACATATACCGTCTTGTGAAATCACGTGCCCCAAGAAATCTACGCTGTCCAGCCAAAAAGCACACTTGGAGAATTTCGCATATAGCTGGTGCTCCCTCAATGTCTGCAATGTAATCCGCAGGTGCTGCTCGTGCTCCTCACTACTCCGGGAATACACCAAGATATCGTCGATGAAGACTATGATGAACAGATCCAAATAAGGCCGGAAAATACGGTTCATCAAATCCATGAAGGCTGCTGGCGCATTGGTGAGTCCGAACGACATCACCAAAAACTCGTAATGGCCGTAGCGCGTACGGAAGGCGGTCCGGGGAATGTCCTCCTGTCGAACCCGCAACTGATGGTAGCCCGATCGCAAATCGATCCTCGAAAAGTACCCTGCCCCCTGAAGCTGGTCGAACAAATCGTCGATACGCGGCAAAGGATACCTGTTCCGCACTGTCACCCTGTTCAGCTGGCGGTAGTCGATACAAAGACGCAAACTGCCATCCTTCTTCTTGACGAACAGGACTGGAGCACCCCAAGGAGAAACACTGGGTCGAATAAGTCCCTTGTCCATCAAATCTTGCAACTGCTCCTTCAACTCTCGAAGTTCCGCCGGGGCCATCCGATAAGGCGGTATAGAAATAGGCCCCGAACCAGGAACCAAATCAATACAGAAAGAAATGTCGCGCTCGGGCGGCAACCCAGGAAGCTCGTCAGGGAACACATCAGGAAACTCGCTAACAACCGGAACCTGATCCAATGGAACCTCTGTAGCGCGAGCATCGCAAACATAGGCGAGAAATCCCTGACATCCCTTCCTCAAAAGCTGTCCAGCGCGAAAAGAAGAAATCACACTGTGAGGGGCGGCACCACGGTCCCCCAACACAACAAAAACCGACTCACCGGGGAAACAGAATCTAACTGTCTTCTCGCGGCAGTCCACAGAAGCATAGCACGTGGCTAACCAATCCATGCCCAAAAGAACGTCGAAGTCCAACATCTCCAGAAGGATCAAGTCGACAGGCAACTCTCTCTCGCCAATACAGACGATACAGGATCGGAACACGTGCCTAGCAACAAACGACTCTCCTACAGGAGTAGTCACCACAAGTGGCTGATCAAGCAAGCCGGACTCTCTACCCAAACTCGGCACAAAGTGCGTGGATACGTACGAGTGTGTAGATCCGGGATCGAACAGTACATGTGCATCAACTGAACATACAGGAAGGATACCTGAAACCACTGCATTGGACGCCTGCGCGTCCTGATGTGTCAAAGCAAAGACCCTCGCCTGTCCACCACCTGTAACTGACTGACCTCTGCCTCGGTCATCTCGTCCTCTCTGAGCAACTCCTCCACGCCCACGACCTCTCTGTGCATAAGTCTGGCGCGGAGCAACGGTAGGCACAACGGGCAACGCCCTCTGGGGTGGTGAAGGTGGTAAGGTAACATGCGGTGCTGCCACCTCCTTCCGGTGTGTCTCTGGACAATCTCGAACGAGGTGAAGTAGGCTGCCACATCTGTAGCAACCCCGCGGCGACTGCTGACCTTCCTGGGGATACGAACTAAACATCCGACCTCGTCCCGAATCTCTGCTACTCCTCGTACCGGAACGATACCTGTCGCGGCGTCCGAATGACTGCCTCCGTGCGGAAATACTGGTACGAACTCTCTTCGGCTCTGGAAATACCGAAGTCTCAACAAGGTGCTCCTCGACCACTAGGGCTGCGTCTACAGCTGCTGCATAGGTCTCGTAGTGCTGCGCGCTGATCGCGAGGAACACTGGTGAAAGCAAGCCTCGAACAAACCTCCGGACTCGCAGCTCCTCGGTGGCCACTAAATGTGGGGCGTAGACTGCTAGCTCTGTAAACAGTACGTCATACTCTGCCACAGTCATCCCTGGCGTCTGGCGCAAGGACTCAAACCTGCGTGCTCGGGCATCTCTAACACTCCGGGGAAGGAAACGGGCTAGAAATATGGTCACGAACTCCGTCCAGGTCATAGGAGGAAGACCTGCTGCTCTGCCCTTCTCCACTGAATCACACCATTTCTGCGCAAGACCTTCCAGGCGAAAGCTCGCGAACTCGACCCATCTCGCATCTGCACATCTGAGGGAACGGCATATCCTGGCCATCCTGTCTATGAAAGACTGTGGGTCCTCGGCTGTATCGGTGCCTGTGAAAACCGGAGGCTTCAGCCTCATAAACTCTGATAACGATACTGTAATCACCTCCGTGGCTGCAGGGGCAACTGGCTGTGCGGTAGGTACCATCGCGGTCTCTGGAACTGGTGGAGCTACCTCTGGTCGCTGCGCTCGAAGCGTCTCAACTAGCGACCCTATCATCTGGCGCATCTCCTGCATACCAGCCCCTAACGAGGCGATCTGCTCTGTCACGGCAGGAACAGCCTGCTCGGGTACAACCGGCGTACTGCCCGGATCAGTCCTCGTCTCGGACGAGTCAACACGAATCTCGGCCCTCGCGGCCGCTCTCTGTGCCCTCGTAGTCTTAGGCGGCATAATGGCTGAAAGAAAATTTGGATTCGATAAGAACACGGAAATCGAATCACAAGAATATAAGGAGGGATCAAATCAATAAGTCCTAAGGTCGCGTAAACGGAGTACCGTGTCGTGAGTATGCCGCGGAACATACGCACGCTACGCTACCCTGCTGCAGCTACCTACTCCATCATACCAGGGTCATCCTACACTCCGAAGGTAAAACCTACGCTCTGATACCAACTTTGTCACGGCCCGAGAATTCGACTCGTGACCGGCACTTAACCACGCAACGTCTACAGGCGCAACGCGGCTAAGTAAGCCGAACCCAGAAATCAAAACCAATAAATATAGAGTGATTTAAAACATTTTGTAAAAGCAATAGTACCTGTCTGAAAAACTTCCATTTATTTAGTAGAAATCCTTTTTAAGTTCAAAAGTTATGAATTTTATAATTTTGGTAACATTTCCTTTTTAAAACATTAGCCCCGAAAGTCGGGTAAAAGCAAGGTGTAGCAGAAATAACAAGTGACATGAATAAAGCATCACAATATGATATACGACGCCGTAGCGAAGAATACACAGTAAAACAAGGACAATATCATAAAAGATGAGACTGCATAAAGGTAACGTCGGCTCACATGCGAGCTCGACACCAGAATATAAAACCATACATATCGTCCTCACAACTGTCTCTAAGTCAATACAGAAAGTAGATGGAGAGTACTAGATACATCAATATACAACTGAAAGATAACAGATACCGTACAAAACCCACCTAAACAGCAAAAGGGCTAACTCTGCTCAAAAGGGGTATCTGTGCCAAAAGATGTGATAACCGCCAGCCGTGACTACTCCCAAGGGCAACCTGCAAACACTGTGGCACAACGGGGGTGAGTTGCCAACTCGTGAATAGAGATAACATATAAAGGTGATCGCAAGCATGCACATATAGCGTGGCTCTACTAATGCCAGCAGATGATATCAATGCATGTCAACAGTGGATACAATAGTAATGCATGTACTCTAACAGGTAAATGCCACAGGATGAGATGTATAGAAATCAATACTGAGTATGGGATAAATAATATCTACATGGACCATGTCAACATGGAAAACAATGATCGGTGCCTCAAACTGCACCCAAATCCCACATATACTCAGGCGCCGGCACACCCATCGGCCCTCAAATCCTGTATATCTCGGAGGAATCACGAGTGCCCAACATCGGCACCCAAAACATCATAAAATACTCGTGTCCAGCATCGACACGTAAATCCTCGAATATCGGGCGCCGTCAATCCGGACCGGCCCCACGGGGTCTGTCTGCGGTATCGGCCCTCGGCCCCGGCAGCACGGATCATCCCGCATCCATCACTCGACTCTGGTCAGTATCCTCCGGACAACTGCCAGGTCCAACCAATCACCGGTAGGTACTCGCCCGCCTCCAGGCTCAATCGGCAAATCCCATCGATCATCTCGCCGAGGGGAACCATACCGGGCCCACCACGAACCCGCAAACGGAACATCCACTCCTCGAATCGGGTTTCAAGCACACGTCTCAGCACCGAGAAAACGCGTGGTGGACACACCAAAATATCATATCACGAGGTACCGGGTTTTTCAAAATAGTGCATCTTTTCATAAATAACTCCACGGTCCTCAAAACCAAAAATCTCATGAAACTCCAACACCAATAGTAAATCCAATGCGAGGTACAATATACATCAATCCACGGTATGGGTATAAGGGGAGAACCGCTTTTTTAAAGTAATTTCATTTCCGGTTTTAAAAGATGTCATGCGGCTCCCAATATACATGAAAGTCATATCAAATCACATATGAAGCGAACTATAGCAATATAATCATGGCAGCTCTATAGTGAGTGTGGCATGGCAATTACTAACGGTGTGTGTGTAGCATGTAAATAGTGCCCGTGCAACATAAACCGTTAGTAATAGTGCGGTGTTCTATCAGTTCTAAGCAATATATATATCAACACAGCAGGGAATGCAATATGCAATGACAGTCTATGGGGTGCATGCAACATATAATAATAGAGTCCTATCAGCCCTGACGCATAACGCCATGCGGGCGATATCCCTGTAGATGTGAAATCTACTCACCGTGTCTCGCGCTAAGTGTATCCAACCACTTGCTTGCCCTTCTTCGCGGCGTCCGTCTCACTGGCCTGCGAACCTAGAATCACAAACACATATCACACCTATAAGCTCAATTTCGCCAAAAACACGATATCACGGTCAAACTAGAAACTCGTGTCGCAAACCAATCGCGCGTGTGCGCGATGCGCTAAAACACGTGTGTGTGCTGAACCAAAAACCAACCCGACGCGCTACGATGCGTAGCACGCACCAGACCTACAGAATCGTGCAAGTCGCACTAAACCCACACCCCAACAATAAGGGAAACAACTCCCAGATTTTTACCTGGAAGGAATCCCACAATTTCAACAAGACCAAATACTGCAAAACACTCACAGAAACCACCCTGCACAAAACGAGACACAAAAGAGGAAGGGGGGGGCCGGCGTCGCCGGGAAAAACAGGGATCTCGCCGGCCAAACCCCGGTGGAATGGGCTCGAACTTCACTCACAAACCCCAAAAACCCTGCACACCATTCTGCAGTTGTTTAAAACTTTCTAAAACTCATGCAGTAAAAGCAGATCACTGAATCCTAAAAACTTGCACAAATACGATATTTTGCAACAATTTGTGAAACTGGTGGTATTTTAGTGTAACTGGGGTTGAACTAGGTTACAATGGTCTCCCTAACTCACTAACAAGCTACTGAAACCAATTCTCACCTCAATAGCACAAGGATCCTACTAAACATCCCATATCACACTAAAACGCACCAATATCCATAAACCGAAGCAAAACTACACAATCTAAGCTAACTAGGGGATCAAGTTAGGAAATATACCTCACTCTCGATCCTAGGGAGCTGCAGGAAGAAGAAGAAGTGAAGGGGAGGGGCTGCACATGGTGCTGGGGCGGCTGTTGCTCACTGCTGTGCCTGCTGCTGCTGCTGTGCTTGCCTCTGCTTACTGCTGCTGTTGCTGTGCCTGCTGCTGCTTCTGGAGCTGGGGAGAGGTAAGTGTGTTGTGTGAGTGTGTTGGTGTGTTGTGTATGTGAGAGTGTGAGAGTTTGAGAGAAAAACCAAAAGAAATGAGAGCCACCACAATCATTCACACAAAAGTCACCCCTCTCTCTCTCTCACCTCATTTAATGCAAGCATGGCTTGTGCCATGATGCCCTCTCTCTCTCACAAGTCAACACTTAATCTTAAATTCAAATTAAAGTAATCTTTTAATTTAACTAATTAATTAAACTTGCTTATAACCCAAAAGAATTAATCCTACAATAAACCCACCATGGTTAATAATTATGGTATTTACCTCATTTAAAAACCCTAGTTTACATGCACATGTGTGTGCAAGCCTTGGAAAATTTTGGAAAAATAATTATTAAATTAGGAAAAATATTTAAAACACAATTTGGTAAATTTTTTATTAAAAATCATTATTTAATTATAATTATTCACTAACCCTTATCCTAAGGTGTTACATCTGCCCCTCGCTTTTACCACTGCTTCATAACGACGGGCAGCTTTCGGAGCCGATTCATGAGTCGCAAAATCTCCTGTGGCCAGTGCAGCCTGGATCTCCGAATCCAAACCTTGTTGAAATCGACGGGCTATAATCTCATCCGTCGGTATCAGGTGTGCCGCAAATCTGTTAAAGTTTTGTGTTAGCTGTGTATTATGTGATTTATTGAAAAATTGAATTATTGAGACATATCTTACCGACTGAGCATGGTGAACTCAGTGTCATACTCATCTACTAACTTGGTCCACATCGAACCTTGTTGTAGATGGATGAACTGCTGTCCCATGTCGAATCTGGCAGTCTCAGGGAAGTACTTTGCGTCGAACATGTGTCGGAAAGTCTTCCATTCGATGGTTTGATCAAGACGGCTTTCTTCCGCCTTCCACCAATTCCGTGCATTGTCCGTGAGCTGTAAATTTGCAACACGAACCCAAGCTATTTCTGTCACTTGTGCCGCTGACAGATCATCTTCTATGCTCTGAGCCCATTCCTCAGCTTCCAGTGGGATCTCCTTTCCTGAGAACTGTTTGGGGTGCAAAGCCCTGAATTGCTTCACCCTAGGTGCTTCTACTTCTGGACGGTTCATTAGAAGGGCAGTCTGCTACTACTGTCCTTCCAGGAGGCTGCAGACCGCCTCAAGTAGAACCGTCTGCTCGTTGAGCGGAGCAGGTACGGCAGGTGTGAGTGGTGGTGGTGGAGGTGTATTGTTGACATTGGTGCTGGTGTTGTTTGGGGAATTTATAACCTTAAAAGAAAAATTTAGGTTAGGATAGATTCAAAGTATTTGAAATGATGAGATTCAAGAAGTATGAATTATAAAGAATGTTTTCAGTTGCTGGTTCTTGTGTTATATTGCTTAGGTTGTCCACGCAGAGCTGAACTGCATGGTAGGGTTCCATACAGCTCTAACCTGCATGGGCCACCAACAAAACCTGTCATGCCCCGCTCCCGGTGTACGGCGAAGGGGACGCGACTGGACGCTACGTATTTACTCTGAAGTAAACACGCTAAGCGTATCTAAACAATATAAGTAAAATGTACACAAAAGATAAATGTAATGAACAACAACTTTATTTATTAACATTCTTTTTACAATACATGGAAAAGTAAATACATGGGATAAAGCGATGCCTAAACAGTGGCATAACAGAAATGAAAAGTACTGAAATGAAATGTGTACAATGAATCTAAGACTCTGGGTCGTAGGCTAGCTGATCCAAGTCCTCGCTGGTGGGCTCGATCTCCTGAGTGTCCAGATCACCTGACAACATTCCAAAGAAAAAAGAGAAGGAATGTCGTCAGCGAACAATCGCTCGGTAAGTCCCAAAGATATGGGAGAAATAGAATAGACAGAGAAAGAAAGTATTTTTTAAAGTTGTATTATATGGTTAACGCTGTTGTTTGTAGTTTGGTACAGAAGGATGCCAGTGTATACAAGATGAGTCTCTATATGCCAGAGACTAAGGGCAACAGGAGTATAAGGAACCGTTAATACCACGATACAATAGCGACATGAATTCAGGTTAGGTGTCTTAAGTCTTGCAGTCTCGTGCCACTTCTAACACCTTCCGTACCAATCTACCCCTTAGAAACCCCGCGATATCTTAATTGTATAGTTGTATTGTATTGTAAATTGTATTGTCCTGTATAGGTGAATGACTTGCCGAAACCATGATATCAGTAAAATGGATGTAACTGGAGAATCATGTAGATGGAAGTATATCCATGGTTCGGTTCGGTCAATACAGATTTGAATAGATTGAATATATGGATTCATGGATTCATATTGAATTGTAGTATTGTAGATTGTACTTGAATCATATTCAAATCAGATTATTTATAATGAGACGTAGTCTGAGTCAGACAATTAGAAAAGAAATTGAAGTCCTGAATTAGGTTTTGATGTTATCGGTAACCGCTGCACATGGGCGGTAGGATTTATGTTTTTTTCAAAGATAATTACCGTGTTGATAACACCGTTTGTTAAGTTGTCTACCTTAAATCGGCAAGCACCCATATCTCCGACTCTCTGAGGCTCAAGAGACTGGTCCCGCTTAAACATATGTTTACTAGGGTCCTTAGGGTAATTTATAGAACTTGAGGGGGTTTTATGTAAAAATAATTTTGTATAGTTTTCAAAATACACCTCAAGTATTTTATTATCGTTTTTAGAGTTTTCATAGATGTAGATTTTATATATGTGACATTTCTAGTGAGATGAACCTATTTTTCATAATACATGGTATTTAATTGTAAAGTGTTGACTTGTATGGAATTTCGTGGTATTTTCATATAAATTGATTCTTTTGACTTAGAAAAGTTGGAATATTAATATTATAACAAAAATAGATATTTTGATAATACATATATATTTATATATTTATAAAATTAATTTTTAATTTATTATTTTCTAGAAATCTCATTTTCTTAAGATATTTGTATTTTAAATCTCTCGAGACCGAATGCTCCTTGCAGAGGTCTGAATCTCGCACTACTAAACCCAGGAATGTGCGATAATCTGCACCATTCCAGTCGAGTTCCCAAAAATGGGTTGTAGCGGCGCTTTGCAAAGATTTGTAAAAATAAGTAATCTTGTGAAAATGGTTTTTATAAGTTTAAGGTAGTTTTATGAAAAACGGTATTTCCCGAATCTGTATTTCCCAAAAGGTATTGTGCTATGTTACATATGAGTGTTGTAAGGAGGTAGGTCATTATCTCGTGATCTATCTAAAGGTATAGCAAGATTAATGATATTTTAAAGTAGAAACTAAAGTACATGGTATTTTACTGAAAAAGTATGATAAAAATTGAAATATACATTCTTTTGAAATGGAATTTGTTCCATATGTTTTGTTAATGATTAATAATTAAAATGTAAGAGTTTTGCATGGTTTTGTTAAGGAAAATTGAACTTTACAAAGAAAACCGAATCGAAAGTCGGATTTAACTCCGCTTCCGTCGGGTTTTTATTTTATAAATTTTTAGAATATTATAAAGAAGAGAGAGATGGTACTTACGGGTTTAGAGTCAAGAGAAGAGGGAGAGGAAGCGGCAGAAGATGCCGGTGCGTCGTTTCGTCGCCGGGAGCTTCTAGGGTCGTCGTCGGAATTTCGTCGGAGCTTCGCCCTTCGCTAACTTCACTTGTACACAAAATTCTAGAGAGTTTTCTTGAGAGTTTGGACAGAATTTGTGAGTGAGGAGGTGTGTCTAGGGGTGGTATTTATAGGGTAATCTAGGGTTTAGGGTAGATGAAAAGTTGTATTGAAAATATAATAAAAATTGTATTAAAAATATGGTTTAATGGGGTTTTAATTGGATTTTAAAGGCTCTGGAAATGTGCATGTGTTTTAAACTATACAGGAGTTACCATAAGGCAAAAAGACAGAGGGTCAAAGAAGAGACTCGGCCGATCCGACTCAGCTCAGCCGGCGGCGGCGGGCTGAGTCGGCCGAGTCGCGGCCGAGTCACGGCGAGTCAGGCCGGGGTCGCTGCCGTGTGTCGCTCATTGGTTGGTTTACTCCCTGGGACAGTTTGTTTTATATGTGAAGTGGGGTTTTTATAAGTTATGCACGTGTAGACCCTTGGACTTCTAAAAATTTAAAAGAAAATAATATTAAAAATAATGTGGGGGATGTGATTTGAACTCTGGTGCTTTGATTCAGCAGTGCAAGGTCTTACCAATGAGCTACAAGCTCTTGCTTGCTATTAAAAAGCAAAACAATTATTTATAGTACTTATAGGAAATGCAAATACCCCAAATATACATTAACTTTTAAACAAATTTTTGTACACTAAAATTGGAGTTGTTACAATATGGGTGTTCGATGGAATGCCGGCGGGGCTTTGGTCTCGGCTTCGAAGATAGCACAGTGGCGACACGAAGCAGCGGATCAACACAACAAGGAGGCCGTGGGGCAGAGACGGTGACGACGATGAGCTCAGACGGCGCAGACGGTAATGGGTGGCAGCTCGGTTTGGGTTTGTGGTGCTGGAGTCGAGGATGACATGGGTGTTGGGAGCTCGGCGGTGGCGCTAAGGGCTTGTCGGTGATGTCTCGTGAAGAAGGTGTGGTCCCTGGAGATGGAGGAAGGAGGTTTGGGGTGTAGTGGTTTGGGTTCGAGTTTAGGAGCTTGGTGCAAAGCACGAGGAGAGATGGAGTCGATAGGAAGGGGAAGTTCTCGGGTGGAGGTGGTGGTCGGTGGTCGTCGAGGGTGTTGGCAGGGGCTGTCGAAGGTGAAGGGAGGTGGTGACAGTGGTGGGTTGAGGGAGGAAGAGCTATGGCGGCTGCTGTTCGTAGTTGGAGTTGTGCGGTGTTGGCGGCTGCAGTGAAGGAGTTTGGGAGCTGGGCTTGGAGGAGAAGTGACTGCTAGAAGTGATGGCGACAGGAAATGACAGAGGTGTTGTTGTGGGGAGACGGTAGTGGTGTAGTGAATCATGCGGGGCAGTTGGCGATGAAGGGGAGGAACATGGAAGGAAGAAAGAGAAGAAGTCGGTGGTGCTCAGTGTTAGTGTATATGCCCTAGGGGTCATTATTGTATCATACTAGCTTGTATATTACTTAATGGAAGCTTGGGATATTCACAGTTATATAACAGTCTTGCTAAACATGGTAGTATGCTACTTGGTTTTATCTATCTTAATATATGAGTATACGTATTAATAGATCTCTTAGGAGCTTGCTTGACTACCAGCGTTGTGATGGCAGTCACATTACTGGGGCTGGGTAGTCTACAACCACATCCTTTTCAGGTCCCTAGTCGTAGGATTATCGAGACAGGGCATCGATACTCCAGAGTAGACTAGTGTGTACGCTTCTCATCCCAGTTGGGGAGATGGTCTGTCCCACAGCCGTCAGTACGTTGTACTGGAGATAGTATACAGGTGCTCGTTGGGTTACGGGTACACCGGACATGACTCACGGGGAACTGTTGGTTGGTATTATACCCGTCGTCAGTTAACAATTCCTAGGTGATATGAGTACAGCATAGTCCGCAGACTTGACACTGTTACTTCGCCTCGAGTATGTCCCACTGTTCTTAGATTGCTACCCTACCACGGCTCAAAGGAGTCGTACAAACAGGTAGCAGTTGGGTGCAGTCCCGAGACTTGGAGGCAGTGGCGGTTAGACAGGATTCGTCTCTCCCGGTATTGGGAGTTGATATCGTGCTGTGTCAGAGAGCCATTACGCAAAGTCCCTGGCCAGGGCAAGCGAGATTTACTGGTAGGTTCCAGTTGTTTCTCAGGGTGTAATGGGCTACGCTCCGACACGACTTATACTGCTATTAGGGGACTGACGCTTGCCGCCCCCTAAGCCCGATATGCGATAGTCTTAGACGAACAGACCGGACTGTACGGAGATTGTCACATCAGGCTCAGTAGGAGTTCGGATGGGTTTCCTCATCGGCCTTCTTATCGACATCTACCTGGGGACCTTTACGTACAGCTAGTGCCGCTTGCGGTCTGTGGTTAAACCCACTGCCAGCGTAGTAGTCGAGTCTTTAGAGTCCCACACAGAGAGTTTCCCTGCTCCGGGAGAAACGATATAGAGGTCGTATGGTTTTACGACAAGGGTTCGGACGCATACGTGTGTTTACGTACGTACGACATTCGGACAGTTTTTACTAGCCGGCTTTGGTTTAAGTCAGTTTCTAGTATTAGGTTATTGGATTTATACAGTCTAAAGTTTTTCCGTGTTTTCACGGATAGGAGGGGCGTTCTCGTAATTTCACGAGAAGTTTCTAGAAGGATGGTGACTTGAGGGTTAAGGTGGAATTTGCATTTATTATGTTAATGACTCATTTGTGTGATTCATCCATGGAGTTAATGCATCATTTATTGATCTAATGACTCATGAGATGAATCACTCATATGAATGAATGAAGCATGGTTGTTAAATGATTTAATTGATTTATTTTATAAAACATTATGCTTCATATATATTCAAATGAGTTCATTATCTTTTCTCATTTTCTTGCTCACCTTCTCTCTCCTCAAGCTCTCTCTCTTCAAACCCTAATCCTCCCCTCTCATGTGTTAAGACCAAGGATTAGAAAAGACTATTTAATCCATAACCCTTCTCTATATCACCTAGGTTGCTTAGATTAGCACTTTAAGAAACCTAGTTACCTCAAGTTAGAGGTAAAGCTTGGAGTATAGCTCTCGGGTGGATCATCTATTACGTAGAGGAGGCCGAGAAGGTCGTGGATAACGAAAAGGAGAAGGACACAGTTCATTAGGTATAATCACTTATCATAGTAGTTCACAACTTCTATATTTCTTGTTAGTTATAGTTTAGCAAAGATTCTCGGTTAGTCGATGTTTATGCAAAGAACAAGATCGTTTCTCATTATTCTGCCTCCCCGCAAGTCGTGGGGTGTTGTACATCGACTTACACTCAGAGCTCGTCGACGATAGAGGCAGTGTGGGTTGCTCGATGATGGCAGGTCGCTTGTCGGTGAAGGAGGGAGGTCTCGGTGTTATTGGGTGGAGGTGATGTAGGGCTCGGCTTGGAGGAGCTCGTCGTTGTCGATGGTGTTGGTAGTTTTGGCGACAATGTGAGTTGGGGTAGTTGTCGACTGTAGTGGCAGTTACGGTGAGAGAGTGAGAGAGTGTGGGATTGAGAGAGAATGAGAGGAGTGTGAGAGAAACTGCGGTTGAGAAAAAGGAGGGAGCAGGAAAGAGAATCATGAGGACTGTTGTAGGCGTGGGCAACGTCGTGGGCCGTTAGAGAGGCACGGGTCTCGTGAGGAGGTTGCGAGTAGAAAGGAGAGAACGAGAGGAGAGTGAAAGAGAAGAGGGAAGGGGAAGAAGAGGGTCGGGCTTAGGGCTTGGGTATGAGGTTCATGGGCTGGGCCTGGGTTTTAGAGTTAGATTTAGGTTTTAAAGTAGAAAATAAATAGGGTTTAGGAAAAGAAAGAATTAGATAAAAATTAATTAAGAGATTAAAATAAAAGAGTGGGAAAATAAGTAAAAAAAAACATGATTCAATGGAAAATGAAATATGAGAAATATATAGGGAAATATTTGGAAAAAATATACGAAATAAAGTTTTATAAAAAAATACAGGATTTATATACACAAGATACCGGGTATTACATTTTAGGTTCTTATCTTTTTTCTTTAAGCCTTTTTGACTATTAAATTCCCGAAACATCTTTGTCCTTTTATATGCTCCCATGTGCGTGTTATGTGAACCGATCAAAGGGTTAAATGTCATTTGCAAACTACAACACATAACCCTTACACTACTAGAATAGGAGGTTGCCCCTACGGATATTGAAATCCGCAGGGGCATATTTATTTTGGCCCTACGGACTAATCCGTAGGGCTATAAGGTTGTCCCTACGGTCCAAGACGCACCAACGTAAAAATATTAAATCTTAATTTGTTATTTGCCCCTACGGTGCCGCAAACCAAGGACCTACGGACAAATCCGTAGGGGCATCTAAATATGGATTTAATAGAAATGAAACATAATTTCCCTACGCGCTGATTATCCTCTGTAAGTCCATGCTACCTCTCCCGGTACTTTCGGGAATGCGGAATTTGGTAAAAAACAATTTTTACGGAGGCGGTAACATGGACCTAAAACCCGGATCTTGGTTAAACATCTATCTAACAACCTAACTATGAGTTTCTAGCTACTCGGTTAGGGGGTTATACCTTGCTTGTCTTGAACTCCTTCGTCTTCAAACTCCGATGGTGGTCCGATTGGCTTCTTCTCGTCGTCTCCGTACGCCGAAGATAGATCCACCTGAAAGCTCCAACCTTTAGCACCTTCTTCGTTCTTTGAAGAAACTAGTTCACTTGGTTTGCTAAACCTTATGAACTAGAATGAGTAGAGAATAGTTTGTGTGGGATTTTATCTATGGTTCTTGATTCTCAACTCATGAGACAAGAGAACCATAGATTAAAGAGAGGAAGCAAGAGCAAGAGGGTGAGAGCAAAAATGGAGAGCTCAAAAACAAGAGAGAGTGAGCAAGAAAGAATGAGCAAGTATTTTGTCTCTCACCCTCTCATAATCCCAAGTCATGATAACTCATCATACTAAAAAAAGTCTTATGTGATGGTTGAAGCAACCATAACCATATCATATCATGCACTCATTTTACACAAATGAGCAAGCAAGTAAAAGTCTTTGCCATGAAATGATGGCTATGGTTATCATGATGGTCAACTAGTCAAGCCTAGTCAACCGGTCAACAAAGTCAACAAGTCAACAAAAGTCAACAACCATGTCACCATAATACTTAATTAATATAATAGTTAATCACATATCATATTCTCATTAGGGTTGAGCAAAAATTCAAATAGTCAACGGTCAACTGTCAACAACCCTAATGAGAATCCGCTGCCTCTGCCTTCCTGTCAACTGTGCATACACACCCGCATCCGCGTTCCGAGGAACACGAATGCAAACTGGATAAATCCAATCCCAAAAGGTACACTAGGATCTGGCTTAAACCAAAGCCCGCTAGTGTAAACTGTCCGGACACTGTACGTGCACAAGTGCACGGATGTGACCGAACCCTGTCGCAAAACCATGCGACCTGTCGCAATACCATGCGACCTCTACTCTTTTGCCTAAAGGCGAAAAGCTTTCTGTGTGGGACTCTAAAGACTCGACACTACGCTGGCAGTGGGTTTAACCACAGACCGCAAGCGGCACTAGCTGTGCGTAACGGTCCCCAGGTAATGCCGACAAGAAGACCGACGAGGCGAAACCCATCTGAACTCCTACTGAGCCTGAGTGTGACATTCTCCGTACAGTCCGGTCTGTTCGTCTGATACATCGCATGGTGGGCCTAGGGGGCGGTAAACGTCAGTCCCCCAATAGCGGTACAAGTCGTGCCGGAGCGAAGCCCAAAACACCCTGAGATAACACTGGAAGCCTACCAGTATATCTCGTTTGCCCTGGCCAGGGACTACTCGTGTAATGGCTCTCCTAGACACAGCGCGATGTCAACCCCCAATACCGGGAGAGACGAATCCTGTCTAACCGTCACTGCCTCCAAGTGCTTCGGGACTGCACCCAACCACTACCTGTTTGCACGACTCCTTTGAGCCGTGGTAGGGTAGTGATCAAAGTACAGTGGGAACACACTCGAGGCGAAGTGACAGTGTCAAGTCAGCGGACTAAGCTGTACTCATGTCACCTGGGAACTGATAACTGACGATAGGCATAATACCAACTAGTCAGTTCCCGACGAGTCCTGTCCAGTGTACCCGTAACCTAACGAGCACCCGCATACTATCTCAAGTATGACGTACTGACGGCTGTGGGACAGACCGTCTCCCACACTGGGATGAGAAGCGCCTGCGCTGGTCTACTCCGGAGTATCGATGCCCTGTCTCGATAGTCCTGCGACCAGGGACCTGCATAAGGATGTGCTTATAGATTACCTAGCCCCACTAGTGTGACGGCCATCACATCGCTGGTAATCAAGCAAAGATCCTAAGGGCTCCACTAATGTGTATAGGCGATATACAAAAATAAACACATGTACACATTGAAGTAGAAACAAACCAAGTAGCATACTACTATTTTGAGCAAGATTGTATATACAAGGTGAATATCCCAAGAATCCATTAAGTAATATACAAACTAGTATGATACAGTAATGGCCTCTAGGGCATATACACTAACAATCTCCCACTTGCACTAAGGCCATGTACTGGCGTATCGAAGACCTATCATCTCGATCGGCCGCTCGAACTGAGTCTGGGGCAGGGCCTTGGTGAATGGATCTGCAGTGTTATCTTCTGAAGCGACTCTCCGAACCTCGATCTCCTGGCGATCTACGATCTCCCTGATCAGGTGATACCGCCTCAAGATGTGCCTGGATCTCTGATGGGACCTGGGTTCCTTCGCTAAAGCTATAGCCCCGTTGTTGTCGCAATACAGAGGTATTGGATCAACAATGGACGGAACCACCTGAAGTTCTTTCAAGAACTTCCTCATCCAGACAGCTTCTTTTGCGGCATCAGATGCAGCGATGTATTCCGCTTCCATCGTCGAGTCTGCAACGGTTTCTTGTTTAGAACTCTTCCAACACACCGCCCCTCCATTGAGGGTAAAGACAAAACCCGACATGGACTTGGAATCATCCTTGTCACTCTGGAAGCTGGAGTCAGCAAAGGCCTCGATCTGGAGGTCTTTTCCGCCATACACCAAGAACATCTCCTTAGTCCTTCTCAGGTACTTGAGAATGTTCTTTACCGCTATCCAGTGTTTCTCCCCAGGGTTTGACTGATACCGGCTTACCACACTCAGTGCATAAGCTACATCCGGTCTGGTACACAACATCGCATATATTATAGAGCCTACCGCAGAAGCGTAGGGTATAATAGACATGCGATCCCTCTCCAAATCAGTCTTGGGAGACATCTCTTTAGAGAGGGTGATCCCGTGACAAGCCGGTAGGTTACCGCGCTTGGAATCTTCCATACTGAATCTCTTCAGTATGGTGTCGATGTACCTGGACTGTAAAAGTCCTAATATCCTCTTGGATCTGTCACGGTAGATCCGGATACCCAGAATGTACGAGGCATCACCCAGGTCTTTCATGGAGAACCTGTGTGACAAGAACCCCTTGACAGATTGTAGCATAGGAATGTCATTTCCTATTAAGAGAATGTCATCTACGTATAAAACGAGGAATACTACAGTTCTCGCTACAAATCTACTATAGATGCATGGTTCATCTGGATTTTTGATAAAGCCAAATTCTTTGGCCGTCTCATCAAAGCAGATGTTCCAACTCCGCGATGCCTGCTTTAGTCCATAGATGGACTTAAGCAACTTGCACACCTTTCCGCTGCTCCCACTCTGAATGAAACCCTCTGGTTGGTCCATATAGACACACTCCTCTAAATTTCCATTTAGAAAAGCGGTCTTTACGTCCATTTGCCAGATCTCATAATCGTGGAAGGCAGCAATGGCAAGAAGGATCCGAATGGATTTCAGCATGGCTACTGGAGAAAAGGTTTCGTCATAGTCCAAGCCAGGTCTTTGATGAAAACCCTTTGCTACCAGCCTAGCTTTATAGGTCTCAACCTGTCCATCTACACCAATCTTCTTTTTGAAGATCCACTTGCATCCTACGGGTTTTACCCCGTCTGGAGCAATGTCCAACGTCCATACCTTGTTGGTGTACATGGACTCCATTTCGGTCCGCATTGCATCCAGCCATTTCACTGAGTCAACGCTCTGAACGGCCTGCTGGAAGCTAGTAGGCTCATCATAATCTATGATGCAATCCTCTCTATCCCCGTCTATGAGAAAACCGTAGTATCTCTCGGGCGGATGAGACTGCCTACTACTTCTGCGGAGCGGCGTAGGAATGTCCTGTTCTGTTGAACCCTCTGGTTCCACTAAGCTTTCAGTAATAGTCTGTGGTTCTGGAATTTCATCCAGTTCCACTGCGCTCCCACTTATTTCCTTTTCTAAAAACTGGTGTTCTAGAAAGTGGGCATTACGAGAAACAAGGACTTTTTGTTCCTCTGCGTAGTAGAAAAGATACCCCCTGGTGTTCTTTGGGTATCCCACAAACTTGCACAGTACCTAGCGTGCCTCGAGTTTGTCCGCATGCTGCTTTTTGACAAAAGCTGGACATCCCCAGATCTTCAGATATTGAAGATAGGGTTTCTTCCCACTCCATAACTCATATGGTGTGGTAGGCACAGTCTTAGTGGGAACTCGGTTCAAAAGGTATGCGGCTGATTCTAGCGCATATCCCCAGAATGATCGCGGCAACTCAGCGTTACTCATCATGGACCGCACCATATCCAATAGGGTGCGGTTCCGTCTCTCCGATACACCGTTATGTTGCGGAGTGTATGGAGGAGTAAGCTGAGAGAGAATTCCGTTCTCTTTTAAGTAATTCAGGAATTCGGCACTTAAGTATTCTCCACCTCGATCCGATCTTAGAATCTTAATACTTTTGCCTGTCTGTTTCTCTACTTCATTCTTATACTCCTGGAATTTTCCAAAGGCTTCGGACTTATGTTTCATTAAGAAGACATGACCGTACCTTGAGAAGTCATCCATAAAAGTAATGAAGTAAGAATATCCGCTTCGCGCATGTGTAGACATTGGACCGAACACGTCACTGTGTACGAGTCCCAAGAGCTCGCTCGCTCTTACTCCATGTCCAGTAAATGGAGTCTTTGTCATCTTTCCTTTGAGACAGGATTGACAAGTGGCATACGATTGATATTCGAACGTATTCAAATACCCTTCTGTATGTAACTTCGTCAACCTTCTCTCATTGATGTGACCCAGTCTACAATGCCACAAGAAAGTCTGATTTATTTCTGGAGACTTTCTTTTGTGTGTATTCTGGACATTGAAAATCTGTGGTTGGTTCAATACGTATATACCATTACTCAAAGTACCTGACCCAATCAGAACTTGATTAAGGTGAATGTTTACAACATTACTTACAAACGCAAATTCATAACCTTCTTTAGAAACTAAAGATACAGAAATGATATTACAAGTTGCGTTGGGTACAAAAAAGCAATTACGCAAAACCAAAACATGTCCATCTGACATTCCCAGGTGATAGTCCCCCACGGCTTTAGCATCCATGCTAGCTCCGTTCGCAACTCTGAGGGTCATGTCACCTGCCTTCAAAACCCTACGGTTTCTCAACGCCTGCAAAGAATTACAGATATGAGATCCTAATCCGGTATCCAATACCCAGGAAGTAGAGTTTATTGAAAGACAGTTTTCAATAACATACACACCTGAAGCTGAAGCTGCAACCTGCTTCAATTCCTGTGTTCTGGCTTTCCAGGCCCTGCAATCATTCTTCCAGTGTCCTTTCTTATGACAATAGAAGCATTCCTCCTTATCCACAAGCTTCCCCGCTATCTTTGTTGCTTTTGCTTTTCCCTTCGTATCCACTTTACTAACACCGCCCCTTGGTTTGGCGGGGGCTTTCTTCTTCTTTCCCTTGGCTTTCGCCTTGGACCTAGAAGAAGATGATCCTCCTACAAACAAAGTGGATGTTTCCCTACCTTTCTGTAGGGTGCCCTCTGCGCTCCTCAGCATGTTGAGGAGCTCTGAAAGTTCAACCTCTTTTTCTTATAAGTTGAAGTTCAGTATGAACTGGGCGTAAGTGGAAGGAAGGGACTGGAGAACTATATCCGTATAGAGTTCACCCTCCAATGTGGTCCCTAGGTCCGCGAGCTCCTCAATGTAGCTGATCATCTTTAGCACGTGCTCGGCTACTGATGATCCGACGGCCATCTTTGTCGAGAATAACTTTTTCGATGCTTCGTATCTTGCGATACGAGATTTCTCTCCATACAGTTCTTTTGTATGGAGAAATATGGATTCAAGGTCCATATTCTCGTGCCTCCTCTGATGTTCGTTGTCCATCGAGGCAAGTACGAGGCACTTGGCCTTCGCGCTATCAATCTTCCAAGTCTTGCGGATTTCCTTATCCGCGACGCTGGAAGTGGGACCAGGGGCAGGGGGAGCTTTGGTGGTAAGAAGATACCCCAGCTTGTCGTAAGTGATTGCCATTTTGACATTCCTGAGCCAATCTTTGTAGTTTGGCCCTGTCAGTATATTTTTATCTAGAAGTAACTTAAGTCCAGTCATGTCGATTTGGTTGCTGCAATTAGGAGAGAGAAGAAGAAACACTCAGCATGATGCTCTTGCAAGTTTAGAGTGGTTTTTAGTTTGTCTAAACAGGATGGCTCCCACTGTTTCTCGAATCCCTCCTCAAACCATAAAGGAAGAATTAGTCAGGATCAATCCCACCGTACAATACTTGCTTAACCGTTCAGCCAGGCCGGTGTCGGTACTTCGAGGGAGGTTTTCCAACACTTTCGCGAAGTTCCTTAATTAAAGAACCTCTTTTTCCTGGGGGCGTAGCCCCGCTAACACCTTTCTAGGCACCTACTAGGTTTATAGCATTGATCGTTTAGTGAGAAATTTCTCGAGGAGTAGCATATACTCACAGTAGGATCGGGATCCAAATATCATCGCGTGACGAAACTGAAGGAATCCTACCAGAATCATCACACTCCAAATGGTATGCAAATCTAGCAAGTTTCAGTACTTATGAAACTCCCGATGTGGATTTTTGCCCAATGCTCTTATGACCTTGGCGTGAGGTCAAAATGTCATAAGTCACATGTCAAGTTCGTCCCATCATTATCCAGGTTAATTTGAACCCACCCGTACATACCCTTGACGTAGGCCAAAATGGCAGTACGACTGTCTCAAACCAACGCATTCTATCTATGCAACAGATAAATATCCGGCAGCTACCAATCACTATGCCTTGGCGTGAGGTCAAAATACATAGCTTGAATACTACCGAATATTTAACTGAAATGATGGAGGGCTACGGATGGTTTTGGCAAAACCGTGAACGTAGTGAACTTGATTTGGTCGATGGAACGAGATAGCTTTTAAAAGGAGTGGCTCAAGCTCCGCATTTAAAAGTTGGTTTTGAAAAGAACCGAGTGGTTTTTCGAAAGTGTTCCAACGACTTTAACTTGGTTTATTATCTTGCATTAGTTCTTTTAATGCGTGATATTCTTGCATTAGTTCTTTTAATGCGTCCCATCATTTAATCCTACCATTGCAGAAAACAACCAAAATATGACGTACGCTTATGCCATTCGCATTCGCCACTGGGCCCCGTCATTACCCGTTAGGTTACTTAACTAACGACAGAGCGGGGGCTGGGCTAGCGCGTCTGTAAAACATAAGAAACGCCTAAATAATATCATATATAGATATATTGCAATGATAAACATTTCAGATCACAGATGAATACATTGGATATACTAGGAATCTGTAATTCGTACGAGCCTGTAACGAAAGACAGATTACACGGTCGCGGTGAATAGCCAAAACCCCACCCAAGACCCCTACGGGTGCGGCAAACTACCCGCCAAGTACCCGAAGCGTAGCAACCTCCCTCATCTCCATGAGTAGGCCACTCGACACTTCGGCATACCCGGTAGTTTGTGCACCCCCTCCATGGGTCTATCCTAGGAGCAAAAACAGTAAAAAGAAATTATACAATGACGGCTACAACCCCGACCCGGTTGTGCGGCCATACTAATAATTATTACATCAATTTACAAATTTACATGAATTGAAAGAAAAGAAAACTCTCGTCTCACAACCCCCGGCTATTCACCCGCGACAATCCAACATATTCATATACACATTCCAGCACATTACAGATCACAGATTTGTATAACCCCCACTAATCGACATATAGCGATTAGTAGACGTTCAATACAAATATCACATTACAGAAAAAACCCGTTAGTTTAAGTCTTTTAGAAGTTCGATCAAAAATACGGATTTTCGGGACCCCAAAATAAAATTTTTGTTCTGGAAAATCTGGGTTGAAAATATATATTCCAAAAATCCCAAAATACCCCCAGAATAACACTGCACCAAAGATTGACCTCGGCCGAGTCAACTCGGCCGCGGATCCGCGGCGCTTTGACTCGATCGTGGGTCCATCTTTGGTGGTTATTCACAAAAAAGCCTGAGCCGATTTTAGGTGTTAAAATAATCAATTTTTGAACAGTAAAAAAATCGACAGAAACTTGAAATTCTTGGGGTTCGTTTTCGGGACTTTTCTTTGATCGATCTTCTAGTTACTTGCTAACATATTAGATAGAGTTTAACCTGGCTCTGATACCACGGTAAGTCCATGCTACCTCTCCCGGTACTTTCGGGAATGCGGAATTTGGTAAAAAACAATTTTTACGGAGGTGGTAACATGGACCTAAAACCCGGATCTTGGTTAAACATCTATCTAACAACCTAACTATGAGTTTCTAGCTACTCGGTTAGGGGGTTATACCTTACTTGTCTTGAACTCCTTCGTCTTCAAACTCCGATGGTGGTCCGATTGGCTTCTTCTCGTCGTCTCCGTACGCCGAAGATAGATCCACCTGAAAGCTCCAACCTTTAGCTCCTTCTTCGTTCTTTGAAGAAACTAGTTCACTTGGTTTGCTAAACCTTGTGAACTAGAATGAGTAGAGAATAGTTTGTGTGGGATTTTATCTATGGTTCTTGATTCTCAACTCATGAGACAAGAGAACCATAGATTAAAGAGAGGAAGCAAGAGCAAGAGGGTGAGAGCAAAAATGGAGAGCTCAAAAACAAGAGAGAGAGTGAGCAAGAAAGAATGAGCAAGTATTTTGTCTCTCACCCTCTCATAATCCCAAGTCATGATAACTCATCATACTAAAAAAAGTCTTATGTGATGGTTGAAGCAACCATAACCATATCATATCATGCACTCATTTTACACAAATGAGCAAGCAAGTAAAAGTCTTTGCCATGAATGATGGCTATGGTTATCATGATGGTCAACTAGTCAAGCCTAGTCAACCGGTCAACAAAGTCAACAAGTCAACAAAGTCAACAAAAGTCAACAACCATGTCACCATAATACTTAATTAATATAATAGTTAATCACATATCATATTCTCATTAGGGTTGAGCAAAAAGTCAAATAGTCAACGGTCAACTGTCAACAACCCTAATGAGAATCCGCTGCCTCTGCCTCCCTGTCAACTGTGCATACACACCCGCATCCGCGTTCCGAGGAACACGAATGCAAACTGGATAAATCCAATCCCAAAAGGTACACTAGGATCTGGCTTAAACCAAAGCCCGCTAGTGTAAACTGTCCGGACACTGTACGTGCACAAGTGCACGGATGTGACCGAACCCTGTCGCAAAACCATGCGACCTGTCGCAATACCATGCGACCTCTACTCTTTTGCCTAAAGGAGAAAAGCTTTCTGTGTGGGACTCTAAAGACTCGACACTACGCTGGCAGTGGGTTTAACCACAGACCGCAAGCGGCACTAGCTGTGCGTAACGGTCCCCAGGTAATGCCGACAAGAAGACCGACGAGGCGAAACCCATCTGAACTCCTACTGAGCCTGAGTGTGACATTCTCCGTACAGTCCGGTCTGTTCGTCTGATACATCGCATGGCGGGCCTAGGGGGCGGTAAACGTCAGTCCCCCAATAGCGGTAGAAGTCGTGCCGGAGCGAAGCCCAAAACACCCTGAGATAACACTGGAAGCCTACCAGTATATCTCGTTTGCCCTGGCCAGGGACTACTCGTGTAATGGCTCTCCTAGACACAGCGCGATGTCAACCCCCAATACCGGGAGAGATGAATCCTGTCTAACCGTCACTGCCTCCAAGTGCTTCGGGACTGCACCCAACCACTACCTGTTTGCACGACTCCTTTGAGCCGTGGTAGGGTAGTGATCAAAGTACTGTGGGAACACACTCGAGGCGAAGTGACAGTGTCAAGTCAGCGGACTAAGCTGTACTCATGTCACCTGGGAACTGATAACTGACGATAGGCATAATACCAACTAGTCAGTTCCCGACGAGTCCTGTCCAGTGTACCCGTAACCTAACGAGCACCAGCATACTATCTCAAGTACGACGTACTGACGGCTGTGGGACAGACCGTCTCCCACACTGGGATGAGAAGCGCCTGCGCTGGTCTACTCCGGATTATCGATGCCCTGTCTCGATAGTTCTGCGACCAGGGACCTGCATAAGGATGTGCTTATAGATTACCCAGCCCCACTAGTGTGACGGCCATCACATCGCTGGTAATCAAGCAAAGATCCTAAGGGCTCCACTAATGTGTAAAGGCGATATACAAAAATAAACACATGTACACATTGAAGTAGAAACAAACCAAGTAGCATACTACTATTTTGAGCAAGATTGTATATACAAGGTGAATATCCCAAGCATCCATTAAGTAATATACAAACTAGTATGATACAGTAATGGCCTCTAGGGCATATACACTAACATCCTCATCCTCGATCGAGCGCGTGAAACCTCGCAAATCACCTTTTCTCGTCGCCGCGTCACCGACCTCGCCGATCTCATCACCGACCTCGCCGATCTCACCGATCTCGTCGCCGTTCTCTCTGTCGTTCCTGATCTCGACGCCGTTCTTCCTCGTCGCCGATCTATCGAGCAGGTAAGTAATTAAATCTTCAATTAAAGAGATTTTTTATTATTTTAGGGGTTGGGGTTGCGGTTGCGGTTGGGGTTCGGCTAGGGTTGCGGCTGGGGTTGGGTTTGGCTAGGGTTGCGGTTGGGGTTGGGGTTAGGGTTAGGGCCGGGGCTAGTGCTAGTGCTGGGGATGCGGTTGGGTTGGGGTTGGGGTTAGGGTTAGGGTTGGGGTTCGGCTGGGGGGCGCATAACTGTTGGGGTTGCGGTTTGGTAGGGTTAGGTTGGGGTTGTAGTTAGGGTTGGGGTTGGGGCTGGGGCTGGGGCTGGTGCTGCGGTTGCGGTTGGGTTGGGGTTAGGGTTAGGGTTAGGGTTGGGGTTTGGCTGGGGGGCGCATAACTGTTGTCTTGCATGGTAAACTATAAAGGGGGTTTGTGCAATAAACACTGATTATTGCGCTGCGCTTGCAATGAGTACTTATCCATGTTATGCATGTTGATTCCCACTTTTGTTCGCTTGCTTGCATATATTGTAGATATGAGCTTATTTGTTTGTTGGGTTTGTTTGTTTCTTATTCCATTGATGGGAACATCCAAGCAGTAGGAAATTGCATCTTTCGTTTGGTACCAACGATTAGCTAAGTTAGATTACGCAGTTGTGCCTTTCTTTCTAGATTTTGGATAGATTTTCCACTTTACATTTCTATCCATAATTGATTGGATAATTTATCGACCAAAGCTCTCTACTTGAGAAACCGAGCGGCATTAGTGTGACAATTTCATCATGTGAAACTTCCGTTGACCGCCTAAATTCACAAATTTCTTTTTCTATCTGTTAGTTTAGGGGCATGCATAATTTGTTTTTAGCCGTAAATGGCTCTAGTTATATATTTCTCCGTCATGTTTGAATTGTGTATCACAAAATTTGCCTACATGGTTCATTATATGTTCCCTCATTCATGCATGTATAACACACATACACATATTAGCTTTTATGCCAGATACTTTTGGAAATCAAACTTTCAACACTAATTTTGATCTGAGACCCGTGTCATGTAGCATTAATTATGAATTTATATTATATTCATCTTGTTTATTGATTTCTTTTCTATGTTAAAGGTATGCATCTCAATCCCAAGTCTAATGCATCTTAGTTCTTTAATACTCAATTCTTCATATATCTTATTCTCAAGTTGCAATTTGCAAGTAACTAAGCAAGTATTATTTCATAAGTTTAAAATCATGTTACACATACAACACGAATGCACAACAAACACATCATTAGAGAGTGATTCAAGATGTTCAAGTTAAAACCAATATATGATACTCGATGATAATATGAAACCTTCATATTCTCATCGATACTCATATATTTAACTAAAAGCGTCACTTAGTCCCCGTCTATCGGTTAACATACGTGCGATGTTCGTCGTGACATAGAACTATACGAATGTTGTTAAATATCGGACGGTATATCTCGATACTAACAACCGTCGTATAGTCTACGCGACGAGAAAATTCAATCGTATGGCAACCGATAGATTTGTCCCGCGTGGACAAGTTAAGAATGTATAAAGCAAACACCTTCATTCACTTGTGTTTTCATCCGTTTCGAGATATTTCATCGGTATCTTTCCGCTGGTTCTCCATGTACAAAGGTAGATTAGATGTTCATTTCAACGTTGTTTCACAGCATTGAAATGATTATCTATTCTATTACAGTGTACTCGGAGAACAGCGGGGAGGTGCTGCCGAAATTTACTTGAAACGGTTGAAAGCACAAGTGATGGGTGTTCACTCTATACATTCTTAATGGGATATAAGCCTACCCCCGACAGCCGGAACACACACATACAACAAGAATACACAACAAACGCATAATTAGAGAGTGATTCGAGATGTTCAAGTTAAAACCAATTTATGATACTCGATGATAATATGAAACCTTCATATTCTCATCGATACTCATATATGAAACTAAAAGCGCCACTTAGTCCCCGTCTATCGGTTAACATACGTGCGATGTTCGTCGTGACATAGAACTCTACGAAGGTTGTTAAATATTGGACGGTATAGCTCGATACTAACAACCGTCGTATAGTCTACACGACGAGAAAATTCGATCGTATGGTAACCCATAGATTTGTCCTGTGTGGACAAGTTAAGAATATATAAAGCAAACGCCTTCATTCACTTGTGTTTTCATCCGTTTCGAGATATTTCGTCGGTACCTTTCCGCTGGTTCTCCGTGTACAAAGATAGATTAGATGTTCATTTCAACGTTGTTTCACAGCTTTGAAATGATTATCTATTCTATTACAGTGTACTCGGAGAACAGCGGGGAGGTGCTGCCGAAATTTACTCGAAACGGTTGAAAGCAAAAGTGATGGGTGTTCGCTCTATACATTCTTAATGGGATAAAAGTCTACCCCCGACAGCCGGAACACACACATACAACAAGAATACACAACAAACGCATAATTAGAGAGTGATTCGAGATGTTCAAGTTAAAACCAATATATGATACTCGATGATAATATGAAACCTTCATATTCTCATCGATACTCATATATGAAACTAAAAGCGCCACTTAGTCCATGTCTATCGGTTAACATACGTGTGATGTTCGTCGTGATATAGAACTATACGAAGGTTGTTAAATATCGGACGGTATAGCTCGATACTAACAACCGTCGTATAGTCTACGCGACGAGAAAATTCAATCGTATGGTAACCCATAGATTTGTCCCGTGTGGACAAGTTAAGAATGTATAAAGCAAACGCCTTCATTCACTTGTGTTTTCACCCGTTTCGAGATATTTCGTCGGTACCTTTCCGCTGGTTCTCCGTGTACAAAGATAGATTAGATGTTCATTTCAACGTTGTTTCACAGCTTTGAAATGATTATCTATTCTATTACAGTATACTCGGAGAACAGCGGGGAGGTACTGCCGAAATTTACTCGAAACGGTTGAAAGCACAAGTGATGGGTGTTCGCTCTATACATTCTTAATGGGATAGAAGCCTACCCCCGACAGCCGGAACACACACATACAACTAGAATACACAACAAACACATAATTAGAGAGTAATTCGATATGTTCAAGTTAAAACCAATATATGATTCTCGATGATAATATGAAAGCTTCATATTCTCATCGATACTCATATATGAAACTAAAAGCGCCACTTAGTCCCCGTCTATCGGTTAACATACGTGCGATAATTTATTCTTTTCAATGACAAACGCATACACAAAGCATATACACGGATTTTCGCCTTTGTAGGTAACTATTCCGTTCTTATATTTTTCAATATAGTCAGCATAACCTACAATTTATATGTTATACAGTCTAACACGGCCCATGAGTACGTCAGAGTTAAGGACTGGATGTATGTGGATTGGCAGCAACGTATGAAACCTAAGTTTGTCGCAGGAGTTGCTGCTTTCCTTGAATTTGCACGCGCACATAATAAGGTCTTGCACCCAGATCGAAGACCCCTTCGGATGCCTCCTTCTGTGTGGATTTTGCCACACCTATAGGTATACTGCACGCATATCCATTTTGAATGTAATATTACAGATATTCATGCATGTTTATGTCAAAATTACTTATATTGTCAATGTTTGATTGTCTAGTTGTTGGTAATGCATCCACATCTAGGACAGAGGCCACTCCCGCTCCTCCAGGTACGTTTATATATCATATAGTGCATGTATATTGATTTAGAATGCTATATCATTAATACACACACATTCATTTTGCTCCTACTTATCAATTTTTATTATTGTCTAGCTGTAGGTGGTGACACCACCGCACCTGCGGGTATGTTTATATATCCTATAGTGCATGCATATTGATTTAGAACGTTATATTATTGATCTACACATTATTTTTGCAATTACTTATATAATCTATTTTTAATTGTCTAATTATAGGTGGTGCGTCTACATCTTCCGCAGGGGCCACTCCTGCCGCTTCCATACCCTCCGCATCGTCTGCAGGTTAGTATGAATAAGTATAAAATATTTATTCATTTTACATATGCTCTATAGAATAAATATGAACTTCATGGAAATTTAGCGTCAATGTTTATTTTCTAGTGGGAGGGGATGCGTCCGCATCCAGGACCCCGGTTGTTCCTTACCGGAGGAACTATCGTCCCGCTCGTGCTGCTGTTCGGGCCTAGGCTCGTGCGATAGTCACCGGAGGTATATATCACACTTCAATTTTCATTTAAGCTTGATTTCTCAATAAAACTTTGTCTTAATATTGATTGTCTTGATATTTCGTGCAGACGCAGGGCCTCCCCATCCCCAGAGGGAGACTCGAGGCCCGAATCAGTACCATAGGCTGAGGCCTGACAGAGCTAGGGGGGAGGCAGCATTCCCCTTCTTTTTTACCCTTGACTATCGCTATACCGGTCCTCATGCCGAGAGGTTCGGCCGGTATATGGGGGACGAGAGCCGGCTCGTGAAGAACTATCCACTTCACGTTGGGTGGGGCGAGCAGCACCGACGCTCATTCGCCCTCTTCTTTAATCAAGCTCGGGTACGTATTAATATATATTTTCATTTGATTTATCCAATATATTTATTATTAACACTTGCAATCTAATAACAATGTTTTTTTTGTATTTTCAGTCGGATTACGATTTTCAGCCTGTACCCGACCCTGATCACCCTGGGAGGGTGCTCGACCTTCATGCTCTGTACAATGGCCTGATGAAGAACATGCAAACCAAGGTCCGATACAACAGGAATGAGCTGAAGGCCGACTGCTACTCCCTGTGGATGGCGACCTCCAAGGCAGAGAGAGCGGCCCTCCTATCTACTCCGGCGTTTGCGAGAGTCGACGTAGAGACATGGCCTCTATTGTGTGAATATTTCGACTCCTAACGCAAACAGGTATGTATTTTAAATGTAATTCAAATTTTTTTTTTGTGTTCCTTAATTAGAAAACTAAATGTTAATGCGTTGTGCAGAAACAGGCCGCTCAGAATACAGAGAACAGGAAGTCGGCGAAGAGGGGTCGTCCCACTTACACAGGTGGTTCGAGGAATATTACTCGAGCCATGGAGTTATCGGTAGATTACAATAGACCGACCTTTGTGATATTCTGCAATATTAAGAGTTATTTTCTAATATTTCTAATATTGCAGACAGCTCAGACCGTGGCGCAAGGTGGTACACCGAGCGTGCTGTCCGCATATCTTGCCGTCCACGGCACCTCGACAGATCCCGCCACGGGCAAGCTTCGATATCCCGACATCGCTACCCAGGAGTATTGCGTAAGTGTTAATATTTATTCTACCCATATTTAAAATTTTAGTTTTGGAAGGTTCAAGTTTAAATTTTATACTTATACTTTACTGCTTAATGTGGGTGTAGGAGCGGGTGGGAAGACCTGCAGCTGTCTTTTCATACCTATCACCAATTTTAAGCGATTTATATACATTCCAGCTTGTCCGTCGTCGATCGAATACGTGAAAGAGAAGGACGGAATGGGAAGGGATCGGGGATCGATTTTACCAGACAGAGCGATCCGAGGCTGCTGACCCAAGTTCTGGACGCCGCACACGGAGGGCACCACGGAGGTTGGGAGAGAGGCCGGGGACTGGGCCCTAGTAGGGCCCATATGAGGTTGGACTCCACCCCGGCGGTTACTTCCTCCGTCTCCAGTGAGCGACGTGTCCAGCAGGAACTAAAGAGCTTGAGGGTCACCGTTCAGGAGTTGAAGGAGATGCTGGTATGTATACTACTTTATAGTAAAATATCATGTCATATTATAGATATCAACATATCCATAATTAGTACGTAGCTTGAGCTTATTTGGTTTTAGATTTAGGTTTGATTAATCATACATACATATGTAATTAAAATAAACAACGGTTTTCCAAACTAAATATCCAAATGGGGTTTCGAAATAACTTGATAATGATACAAATTCGAATAATACACAGTTCTTACACGCTTCTTACACACGTTAGGTCCAGACGCGACAGGGTATATCGGCCGAGTCTCCACATGCATCTCCTTCGGCTGCGGCTCCGTAAGCCACTACATCGGCTGCGGTTCCGCAGACAGCTCCTATAGCTCCACCGCCCGCTCAGACTCCCGCAGCCGCGGCTCCGCAAGCTACTAGCTCGACGGCGGCTGCGCAGACCACATCGCCAGCTCCACAGGTCGCTCAGACTCCCGCATGCGCCGAATTGCATGGTTTATTGACCGAGGAGCAGGCGTGCTTGATTCTATCGTTTATCAGAGGTGGAGCTGGACCGAGCCAGGGTAGCTTTTTGATTCTTATTTTTTGAAACATATATTTATTTATATCATACATATTGTACTACATTTTGAAACGATATTGATATTGATATTGGTTTATATTTATATCATATTCAGTTTTTGGGTTTCTTTTGTATATTATATGCATGGGATGTGATTATGAATACTGCGATATATGTTGTGTGATGATTAATTTTATATTTTATTGATATATATATTATTGTGCACAGGACGGGAAAAAATCAGGCAGCATTTTTAAAAAAAAAAACAGATAATGTATACCTACGGATTAATCCGTAGGTACACATGTTGCCCATACGGTTTAAACCGTAGGGACAAAATATTAGCATTAACTGATATTTCCTCCCTGATCTCAGTATCAGGGGGTTGGGCTTGCCCCTACGGATATATCCGTAGGGGCAAACAAACGCCCCTACGGAGTTATCCGTAGGGGCAAAATATCAGGATTTCTGATATTTTGCCCTTACGGATAAGTACCTACGCATATATCCGTAGGGGATAGTACTTGGCCCTACGGATACCTCCGTAGGTACAGTAAATATATTTTTAAAAAAACCGTAAATAAAATAACTTTTTTCCCCCTACGGCCTACTCAGAACTCCGTAGGTGAAACTGGACCTACACAGAACTCCGTAGGGGCAAGTTTTTGCCCGTAGGGACAAGTTCAGGGTTTCAACTTGCACCTACGGCGTTTGCATCTATAGGTTATTTTTTCGTCCCTACGGAGTTATCCGTAGTGGCAACCCTTATTTGTAGTAGTGTTAGCCTGTTAACTACTGCACATTGCTATATGTAGTGGTTTGCAAACTACCGTTTGATTCTTTAACCATTGAAAAGACATGACATGATATGAGAGGGAAGGGAAAATATTATGGGTATTTAATAAATTGGTTATATATAAGGATCTTAAAACATGAAGAGTATACTAGGGACTTTTGCTAGACTTTTTCTATGCTAAGAATTTAAGTCAACCGTCTTTTTGCCGGTGTAAGGACAGAACAATTTCCCCCTTATTTCTTAGGGGAAAAAACCTTCAAAAAATAGACATGTATCAGTACCTAGAAAGCTCCTCTCTCAATCAAACAAGAGTAGGTGGTGGGAGCTTCTGAGCGTTCTCATATACTACTCACCACAATGAAGTCTAAATGAATTTTTTTTTTTTTTGGCAAATGAAAATAAAGTTATGTACCACTTTAGGGGTTTTTTAAGTATATAATGTCAATTAATGGCCAGAAGGGTAGATGTGTAGATACATTAAAAGCTTTTTATAGTCTCTTTATTAATACTAGAATATATACACCTGTCAGTTTAAAAAATTCTGAGAAGCGGGGAGAGAGAGAGGAGAGGGGGAGAGAAAGAAATGTGGAGGGCTTCAAAGTCTTATTTATTTATTTTTTAAAAAAAGGAGGAGGGATGAGGTTGAGGGTCTATGAATCTAGGATTTTTCTTCCTTTTTCTTGTCTTTTTAAATAAATTTGGGAGGGGTTTCTCTAACCAACCCCTATTTGCATTATGTACAGAAAAGAGATAAATATATATATTGGGAGAGATGATATGAAAGGTTCTTGATAAATAATTAATTATTTTTTAGGAGAGAGAGATAATGTGGAGGGCTTGAAATGTGAGAGAGATGATGTGGAGGGTTTAAGAGGTGTGAATTTTTCTCATTTTTTCTATTTTTCTGAAGAAAAGAAGAAGTATGAACTTCTAAACAACGTATTTGCATTATATATAGAGTTATAAAAATGAAATGTTTGTTGGGAGACAGCTTGATATCTTGATATAACTGGCTTCATCAATATATAATAATTTCAAAGCAAAACCCCACCGACCTCTATTTGGTCACAGGCAAACATAAGCAAAGCAACCATAAGTCTTCCATCACAAATTTTATGGGTTTTCATGACTACTACAAGGTAGTTTCCCATCGTCACTGCGGCTACATCAAAACTTTAAAATTATGATTTTCGCACATTGCTCTAAAGTCGATTCGATTTTATATTTATTTTCTTTTTTCCATTTTAAAAAATGTTAGAAGTTTAGATTGTGTACAATTTCTTTTTTCTAATATAAACCTAGTAATAGTAGAGATTTAATCAGAGTAGTAAAAAATGTTTGAGATGGAAATAGGAGAAAGATCACTTATTATATTTCTACACATATACTTGATCATGAGTTGATTCTGTTCGTTAGCAACGCGTCCACGTCAAGAAAATAAAAGTCTGTTGTTTACCGGTCATAAGAGAAATAGAGAAATACAATTGTACTTGCGTAGACGTATAGTCCATTCAAGCGCTGTCTAAAAAATTCTAGTTTTATATTTCTCTTGTCCCGGACTCCCGATACATTGCATCATTATGCAAAATGGGATTCGGAGCGAGTGTTATTATTAGCCCACAGTTATTACGGACCGCTAGATCCAAGATGGATGGGTGGGTAAAACAAGAGAGCCCATGAGTTTGTGTGTTTTTTTTATATGTGATTGTGTGATCATAATCTAACAATAGTAGGAAAAATATTAGAGAATAATAATAGATGTTTTTGATCTTGTGAAATGATTTCTCCACTTAAAGTGAATTCAAATCTCGTAATTTTAATTGGACCATTGTTGGTTACACCCTTTGTACTCTTGAGGCCCATTACGATACGGGCATGGGGCCTAGAATTGGGTGCTGGTATCATAACCTTATTATAATTTTCTTATTAATTTTTTTTGTGAGAAAATGGATAGGGTCCTAAGTTGTGGTATTGTTCTCAATCCAATCTATTAAAAAAACTTAAGAAAATGTATATAAGATGGTGTGGCACCCTAATTTGAGGTGAACATTTTGTATCCTGCGGGTTTAGGTTCTTACTGACGGGGCTCGATATCGGTGATCTCCCAGATCATGACACGTGGCAGATGGCGTGTCCCAGAGCATGCAAGAGAGAACCTACAGCTGCAGATCAAACCACCCCTATGCTCGTCCTACAGAGCAGGCTCTGGCTCGCCTCCGAGCCCCAGCACAATAGGCCTCCTCGGCCTCACAGCTCATTCCCGAGCTACCGCAGAAACAAAAGGCCTCGGCTCTCCCGCTCGTCCGCGAGCTCTCCCGCCGAGGTCATCTTCCTCGGTCCATCGGCCGACCAACAGCACCGCTTGAAGGCGTAACCGCCATCCCGCAAATCTCGCCATGTGCGAGATCTCCGCCGGCCACATCCCACGTTCCACGCCACCACGATCCCCATTAACGAGCCTGTCTCGCCATTAATGGGAGGTTCCGCTCATCACGCGGGCGTGACGTCGGGAGCGTAACGGCCGGTGTGATTCTCGCGCCTACTGCACCTGCTGCCACCGCTATTTAAACCCCCCTTTTAGACGGTCAAGATAAGCCAATTCTAATCCACTAAGCCGTTACTCTGCTCGGATTACCCCACTAACTTGATCGTCGGAGGGTCCTCGGTGGTCCAACCACCCCGGGACTTCCTTGCAGGTAGCTCGTCTCAACAACTCCAAACCCATTGAGATCCACACGCATCAGGAGTCTGTCTCCAGATCAAATCTCAGCCACTCATTGCCGCCATCAGCAGATCAACGGGAAGCAACATCTGAAGGAGATTCCACCCTCCATCAGCTGGCGCCGTCTGTGGGAACTCTTTGATTCCACAAAAACAAAAGTCCGCCTCCCGATCTCACTCCGATGGAGAGCGATCATCAAGACGATCCAAGCGCCAACCGCCGCTTCCCTTTCAACGGAGGCACAAACGAGCCTCCTCCGCCGAATGCCATCAACGCCCTCGCCGACCGCATAGACCGACTCGCATCCTTCGTGGAGGCGCTCGTCTGCGTCCAAACGGCGGGGCAAAATCCCCAGGTCACCACTCCCCCGCCTCGGGGCCAGGACCCCCACGGGGAAAGAGAAGGCTCCGTCCGCGTCGGCACTGGCGACCGCCACCTCATCATTTCCGGCAACCGCGGCATTCTCGGGCTGACGTGCTCGAAAACTCGGTTTGTACCACTAAGTTTGGCTCCAAGGTCTTACGCCAGAGAGTTTCGCCCCGAGTCTCGTCGCACCCTTGTCCTTTCCGAGGCAATGGAGGTCAACTCGCTTGTTCGCAGGTATAACCGGCACCCCCTCCCTCGACGGGGTCGCGCACGCGAGACTCCCCATGGCAGCTCGAAAACATTCCCACCAGAGAACGTAAGGGACCCCACCGAAAGGAGCCGAGGCTCGTCCAAAATCATGGTCACGACGGCGAAGAGTACGTCGAGCGCCTATAAGACTCGGCACCCCACGCCAGCCGCGGGGGTCAACGGCCGGCCAAAGAAGAAGGCTAGGGAGACCGAGCCGATCACTTTTGACGATAGGGACTTTCACGGCATATCCCTGTCCCATAATGACCCCCTGGTGATCACGGCTCGGGTCCATCAATACGAGGTGCACAGGATCCTGGTCGACTCGGGAAGCTCGGCAGATATCCTCTTCCACGACTGCTTTCTGCGCATGGGGCTCACCGCAGCGGACCTAAGGCCGACCTTCCACGTCCTTTCAGGATTCACTAACCACTCCATTCCGGCGGAAGGAGTAATCACTTTACAATTCAACGTCGGAGAGGCCAGACATACGCATACAGTGTCGGTGGAATTCATCGCAGCGAGAATCCCCTCGGCCTACAACATCCTCCTCGGCCATCCAACGCTGAACTCCCTCTGGGCCCAGATATTGACCCACCACCTGGCGATGAAGTTCCCTCTCGATCAGGGCGGGATAGGTCGGGTCTATGGAGACCAACAAGTTGCGAAGGTTTGCTTCACCGCAACATCCTCATCGGAGGAGCCAACCGACGATGCCGAAGGCGGAGGAGACATCAAGGGTTCCCTGGATACTCGCGGCGAGCAAAAAGAGATCCAAAGGACCCCAGTGGAGCCTCTAACAGCGGTCCCCCTTGTAGAAGGAGACGACGAAAGGATCGTTCAGATCGGGTCGCTTCTGACAGGTCCCCAACGAGACGACCTGGTTCGTTTCCTCAGAAACAACTCCGACGTGTTTGCCTGGGTGCCTGCTGACATGCCGGGGATCGACCCTAAAATTATATCCCACAAGCTCGGGGTAGATCCTACAGCCCGACCCTTCAGGCAGAAGAAGCGAAGCTTCGCCCCGATCAAGCAGAAGGCCATCGAGGATGAGGTAGATCGGCTCCTCGCCGCTGACTTCATTCGGAATGTGCCTTATTCTAAATGGCTGGCGAACTTCGTCCTGGTCAAGAAGTCAAGCGGGAAGTGGCGCATGTGTGTCGACTTCACCGACCTCAACAAGGCCTGCCCCAAGGACAACTATCCCCTGCCTCGGATAGATCAGCTCGTCGATGGCACGGCAGGCCACGAGCTATTGAGCTTTATGGACGCCTTCTCTAGCTACAATCAGATTCGTATGAATCCGGAAATGATTCTACCCCGTCGGATATTTATTCTAATATCCGGAGCACGGAAGGTCTCGCCGCATTCACAACGGACCGAGGGGTATACTGCTACAAGGTGATGACCTTCGGACTCAAAAACGCCGGGGCTACGTACCAACGGTTGGTCAACCGCATGTTCAAGCCACAGATCGGCAGGAACGTGGAGGTTTACATTGACGATATGCTAATCAAGCCAGTCTTGTCGACCAACTACGCCAAGGACCTGGGTGAAGCCTTCGAAGTACTCCTCAAGTTCAAGATGAAGCTGAACCCAGCCAAGTGCGCATTTGGGGTCACCGGGGGAAAGTTCCTCGGTTTCATGGTCTCCCACCGTGGGATCGAGGCTAACCCAGAAAAAATCGACGCTATCCTCAACATGATCGCGTCCAAGACAAACGTCGAGATCATGTGACTGACAGGGCGGGTGTCACGACCCGAAAGTACGGAACATGACCGGCACTTAGGCTATGAACGTCTCAAGGCGTACGTGTTCTAAGTAAGTCGAGCCCAGAAATCCAAACCAAGAAAAGTAGTGGAGTGAAGGAAAAACCATATGTAAATCAACCAGTTTGCAACATAATATACAACGCCTAAAGGCGAGGATCACAACAGAAAAGGAAACTCAACAGCACGAGATCTACAGAAATATAACGCGCGACTCTAAGGTCGAAAGAATAAACATCACTGGTCTCTATCTCATTTAAGTACATGTTTGGTTGATGGAACTTCTAGATACAACTGAAATATAATATACAAAGTATAATGATGGGTATGATACAAATAACCCACCTACTAGAAAGTCACCTGAAGAAGTTGTGCCCGCAAAGCCGTAATGGAACCCGTACGGCAAAACCTGCAAGAAACTGGGGCACAACGGGGGTGAGTTGCCAACTCGTGAATAGAAAAACTTCTACGAACAGAAAATCGCATGTATGACGCAATCCTAGGCATACGATCATAATATATAATCCTCAAATATATAACCAGCAGCCTATAACAATGGCTAGGGTAACTATCTAACCCAAATGTAATCCCATGTGCCCGAGTCAGTGCATCAGGTGGCAATATATCATATGGATGATGTATGAATGCATGAAAAGTATGATCAATGTAATCATGGTCTGTATATGATCAATGTCTGTATATAGGTGGATCCCGTCCACGTGTCACCCAATGACAATAAGCATCATGCACGTAGATATGAGGATAGTCATAATCATGGAAAAACATCATGAAACCTGTGCCCAGCATCGGCACAAAACATAGCCTCAATCTCAATATCTCAATATCTCTGATAGGTCTCACTATCTAGGACACCGTCAATCCAGACCGGCCTCTACCATCAATCTTAAGACCACGACGGTATCCTCCGGATATCCGACGCGTCGGGTAAAATCACCGGTCGGTAGTGCTCCCCTGCCAGGCTCAACGCCATCTCCTGCGATCTTCTTGCCCCGGGTACCGCACCGGGCCCACCATGTACCCGCAATCGGCCTCATCCGCCTCCTCGAATCGGGTTTCACATGTCGCTCTCAGCACCGAGAAAACACATGGTGGACGCACTGAAATATCATATCAGGGGTAACCGGGTTTTTAAAACAGTTACATAATCTCTTTGAAATACCCACGGTTCCCAAATCCAGAAATATCACAGAAACAACATCTCTCAATGCGCATAATCAGAAAACATGATGTATGTGACATATCAATGAAGTGCAAGTATAACGGTATATCATGCAATATGGAATAATAGTATGCACATACAAGGTTCATATCCTGCTGCAATAATACTACTGTGTAGTGACATGGCAATTACCGATGAAGATGTGTGTGAACTGGCAAGTAAGTGTACGTGGTACATACGCATCATCGGTAATGGTGCTGGTGTCCTAACAGCATGATATCAACAATAGAATATGAATCACAATAAGTATGCGATGCAGAGCAACAATAAAAATATGCGGGAGCTGAATACCAAACACAATGATAGCTAAACTGCATCTAATGTCATATGAGTCATATAGTTACACCACTAAGGCTGAGCTAAAGCTAACAGTAGGTAAGGGAAACCGCCTAACCTCTGAGTCGATATAAATATATATAGTCGGTGATCCCACCTAGATAATATCACATCTGATACCATATCTCTATAATCGGTTATTCCCAAGTCAAGAGTGCGGATCAAACATCAAGTTATAGCTCGTACGTAAATCCGTCGTACGGCATCCCCAAATCTGGGTACGGGTCAATATCACATTCGTCATATCATTCATCTGGTATTCTCTAATATCAAATATCATAATCTGGGTACTGACCTACGTCTAGTACAAAGCTAACATCATCACAATCATCAAGATCTGACTACTGATCAACGGTCTCGTATGAATCGATATCATCAGCACCTATCATCTCAAGGAGTAAACATCGCCGAAGGCGACCTATCATAATTATCTTGTCATATCATATCATATCATATCTCGTAACATAATCACATGTCGATCATTTTATATATATATCACTATTCCTATGGCATCATTATCCCAAAATCCGCTAAAGCATCAAGACGTATCTCAAATATGAATTTTACCATATCACCGATATCATAATCTCGGATCAAATATCATCGACTCATCTCAAATCCAAGTATCATCCTCAAATTCGTATGTGAACACATAGTCCCATATCCACGTGAACACATATCTATATAGAATCCCATAACCACATATGAAATAAGGATGTATGCAAGTATGTGTGTGTGTATGTATGTGTGGTGCACCCACTACCTAGGGTTTCGTAACCTTTCACCAATCCAACACACCAATATCCATCTTAACATCAATAATTAATCCCAAACAACATATATTAATTGTTAGTGTGTATACGCATCCGTATACATCACTACGAACTGCGGGGGTGCTATACGCCATCCACCCGACTTCTTCCCATAGATATAAATCTACTCACATTTCTTTATGCGTGCTGGTGTCGATGTCGCCATTTGCATCTCCAACGCTTTGACGCCACGTGGGGTACCTACAAGGTTATCACACGCTAAAACACATGAAAACCATGTCGGAAACCAAAATGGTACGCGCTACGCTCATAGGTAAAAACCTGTAGCCTTGCGTGCAAACACAGCCAATATCCCTCTGCCGTCGGCGTTCAAACGCTACCCAACAGAAACGAATCATCGAATACCAAAATCCATACGAAAACAAGTCGTAAATCATGCGCCAACTCAAGAAAATCAACCCAGATTCTACCCTGGTTGGAACCAGACAAAACTAGACATACCCAGGGTCAAGTTTACAGGTAAAAGAGTCGTGCACACAAAACGAGGGGGTTTCACCCTGGTCTGGCCGTAAATTGCGTCCAGAGGGAATAAAATGGCGGCCTGAAATGGGAGTTGGGGGCTAGGGCTTTGGGTGTTAGTTCCTATCTGCCTGCATGTCTCACTGCCAAGTCAATTTTATTTTAGGAGGCCCCGGGTTGTAGCAGAATCCATAAAGGTCACAAAATTGACACAATCGCTAAAATACGTCAAGTCGAAACTTTCAGGTAACTAACTGGAAATCCGGAGTAATCTTGGTTGCAATGGTCTCAAATACACCTAATAAGGTTATACTAACGATCAAAACCAACCCTTGGTCAAGTCTCACTCAAATTTGCCTAAACTAGCACTAATCCACATAATAACACTAAGTTTCAGTTAAACAACTATAACTTTGCAAGTTAGGAGTTGGGTTGTGAGATTATACCTCAAGGGAGTCCTAGGATGAAGGGGAAGGGAAGGAGGAGGAAGTGAAGAGGAGTGAGTTGCTGCTGCTGTACTCCTGGTGTTGCTGCTGATGTTGCTCAGGCTGCTGCTGCTGCTGTAAGCTGTTGCTGTTGCTACAGCAGTGGCTATTGTTGTTGTTGCTTGGTGTTGTGGGAAGGGTTGTGGTGGTGTGGTGGTGTTGCCTTTAATGATGTTTTTGCTGCTGTGGCTGTAGTATCAGCAGGTGTAGGGGGCTGTTTTGTGGCTGATGTAGCTGTTGATGTGAGGAAATTGGGGCTGATGTTTGTGCAGCAGCTGATGTTACTGATGTTACTGCTGCTAAGTTGCTGATGTTTCTGATGGGTTGCTTTGGGGGGCTGAAGTGTGCTGATGTGAGTGTGTAGGTATTGGGCTATGGTGTTAGGGGCTGGGGTGGCTGCTGATGTAGCTGATGTGTTGATATGGTGTCATGTAGCTGGGTAGGGTTGGCTGATGAAATGATTCAGCAGCTGTTGCGGGAATTTCTTTAAGGGTGTGATGTGTGAGGGTGAGAGAGATGTGAGTGTTTGAGAGGCAAACAAAAGTTTGAAATGAGATGAGTTAACCCCCATCATCCTCTCTCTTACTAGATGCTTGTCAAGGCACATCCATCATGCCCCCCTCTCTCTCTAGCCACAAGTCAACCCCATCCCTAAACACCATTAATTAAGCTCAATTAATCCTAATCAAAGCTAAACCCTTAATTAACCCACTTAACTTAACCAAATGGTTTAGACCCACCATGGTCATCTAAATATGGTTCATGCCTAAGCCATCATGAGTCCATAACATGAGACAAGTGTGGAAAATGTTATGTGCACAATTTTGCACAAAAAACCAAAAATCCAAATAGCGATTTTTGATCGCGATTAACACTGAAGTCGCATATAATTCATCATAAAAACTGTAAATGTCATATTTCCACAAAATAACCTATTTTAGAATTTCCAAAATTTTTCTCCGGAATTTTCCTCATTTATCGGTATTTAATTATACCGACTATTAAAATATTCATTAAAAATTAATATTAAATTATGAAAATTCCCAAAAATAATACTTTATTTTTTTGAAATGTTACAGCGGGTAGCCGCTCTGAGCCGCTTCATGTCGAGGTCTGGGGAAAAATGCCTCTCATTCTTCAAAATTCTAAGGAAAATTCCGAGGTTCGAATGGTCAGAAGAACGCAAGACCGCCTTTGACCAGTTAAAAAAGCATCTCGCGACGCCACCGCTGCTCATCTGACCAATTGAGATAGATGAGCTATCTCTATACCTGGCGGTATCCGACCAAGCAGCAGGCTCAGTGCTCGTACGAGATGTCGGTGGAGCGCAAAAACCGTTGTACTACGTGAGTCACGTCTTCAAAGATGCAAAAATGACATACCCAGCCATAGAGAAGATCGTCCTGGCACTCGTTGTGGCCTCAAGGAAGCTGCGACACCACTTCCAGGCGCACACTATTCTCGTTCTCACCGAGCTCCCGCTGGAGGCTATCCTCGCCTCACCCGAATCCTTGGGTCGCTTAGAGAAATGGAGGTGGGAGCTATTGGGATGTGGGGGCGCCCCGGCCGTCCAAACGACGCCAAATACGGAACAAAAACTTTTTACCAAACCGGCGCCGCCGCAACCCTATACCCGGATCGTTCCATTAACCGTAAACTAGCAAAATGTAAAATGAGTTCAGAAATTATACCGATCGATCCGTGTGCTTCGGTCTTTAATCTCCGTACCAAACTCCCCGCTGCTGCGCCGACGAAGTCCGCTCCCCGATCTCGCTCACCCCAGCGGCACCACGTCATCGAATTTTTGTACGGGCTCCCGTCTCTGTACCGAAGCAACTCGGACATGAAGTTTGCTAGCCGACATGTCCAAGAATGTAGTAGAGAAAATGTAGAATAGTTTGCCTCAAGCCAACCAGATGTTTGGGTGGAGGTAAATTGGAGTTGCCATTTGGGAGAAAAATATGAGCACATGAGAAAAGGAACTTGTGATGCAAGAGAAGTGGGGCTCGGCCAAGAGCAGAATGCTCACTGCCAAAACAAGAATGCACTCTGTGAATTTGCAATGGAAAACAAACTTTTACCCAAAAGAATGGGCTCTGCTAAGCATATGAAAAATTCTGTGGATTTGATTTTGGTGATGGGTATATAAAACAGCCAGGGGGGAAAACCTCACTCCAAGTTTTTATCCCTTACCTCCTCAATTCGCGGCCCCCCGAGGACCGCAAAAAAGGACCTTGCCTTTTAAAATGTGCCAATTTGCAAAATGCCCCCAAGCCCCCATAATCAGCCACCTCGCAGTCATTTAAAAAAATGGCCATGCCTCACAATCATGCAGCAGACCCGCTTACCATGGATTTCAGTGCAAGACAAAAAAAACAATATTTAAACATAGAGGGTGGTATTTAAGACGGAAAAAAGAAAATTGGCAACTTCCAAAATAATCCCGTAACGAATTACGAGATTACACCTCAACTGTAAATACATACCCGCATTTGTATTCCGACCGAATACAAATGCGATGAGACTAAAAAAATCCCTACAATATAATACTAGGATTCGGCTTAAACCAAAACCCGCTAGTATTATCCGTCCCTGCCATAAAATCATACGGCCTCTACAACGTTTCGTCCAAACTTGGGAAACTGTCTGTGGGGGGCTCTAATGACTCATCAATACACTGACACTGGGTATAACCACTAGCACGTCAGAGGTACTAGCTGTACGTAACGGTTGCCTATGTATTGAAAGAAAGGGAAGCTGATGAGCGAACTCATCCTGAAACCCTACTGAGCCTGACAGTGACAATATCCGTACAGTCCGGTCCGTTCGCCTATGAGTATCGCATATAGGACCTAGGGGTCTGGTAAACGTCAGACCCCCAATAGCGGTATAAGTCGTGTTGGAGAATAGCCCAAAACACCCTGAGAAACTACTGGAATACCTACCGGTAAATCTCGATTACCCTGGCCAGAGATTTCGTGTAATGGCTCTGCTAGACACAACGCGATCTCACCCCCAATACCGGGAGAGACGAATCCCTGACGATCCGCTCACTGCCTCTATATGGCTCGGGACTGTACCCAACTAAAACCTGTTTGCACGACTCCTTTGAGCCGTGGTAGGGTAGTAATCAAAGCACAGTGGGAACTCACATGAGACAAATGACGATCTCAGGTCGACAGACTAACCTGTACACATGTCACCTGGAAACTGCTATCTGACGATATGTATAATACCAACTAGCATGTTCCCGGCGAGTTCTGTCCGGTGTACTCATAACGTAATGAGCACATGTATACATCTTAGGTGAACTAACTGACACCAATGGCTTGTGAGACCGGCCACCGCCCCTCGTCGGGGTCTCGACTGTATACACTAGTCTACTCTGGAGTATCGATGCCCTGTCTCGAAACTCCCACGACTAGGGACACTTTAAGGAAATGCTTATAGACCCCAGCTCCCACGTATATGATCGCCATCATACTGCTGGCTGTCAAGCAAGAATCCTATGGGCCCTATCAACATGCGATAGTGAACTAAAGCATGTATACGATGATAAAGACAAACCAAATAGCATACTATCATCTCGAGCAAAACTGTCCTATCGGTATAGATCCTCCCTCAATCATTGCAATCACGTACCTGTGATCCAATAATTGACTTTGAGGGCACTATATCCAACAATCTCCTACTTGCACTTAAGACTAATTATTGCGATGTCGCGTACTCACAGCTCGTGTGATACCGAACATCCAACTTCTCTACTGATCAGTTTCACAAAGTTCGTTTGTAAAACTATCGCGTTCGAGAAATAGTCTCAGTGAGTGGATCCGCCCTGATGTTTCTTTCTATATCTCTCTTTGTCTCAAATTCGCGGAGAAAGCCATCTTCCGAAATGAGCAATACCTGTCTTAGAGTATGTCTGGATATCTGATGGGACCCAGTTCATAAATTGTTAGTGTATATGCCCTAGGGGCAATTATTGTATCATACTAGTTTGTATATTACTTAATGGAAGCTTGGGATATTCACATGTATATAACAGTCTTGCTAAATATGGTAGTATACTACTTGGTTTTTTTATCTTAATATGTGAGTATACGTATTGATAGAGCTCTTAGGATCTTGCTTGACTACCAGCGTTGTGATGGCAGTCACACTAGTGGGGGCTGGGTAGTCTACAAGCACATCCTTATTCAGGTCCCTAGTCGTTGGATTATCGAGACAGAGCATCGATACTCCGGAGTAGACTAGTGTGTACGATTCTCATCCCAGTTGGGGAAATGGTCTGTCCCACGGCCGTCAGTACGTTGTACTGGAGATAGTATGCAGGTGCTCGTTAGGTTACGGGTACACTGGACAGGACTCACAGGGAACTGTTGGTTGGTTTTATACCAGTCGTCAGTGAACAGTTCCCAGGTGATATGAGTACAGCATAGTCCGCAGACTTGACACTGCTACTTCGCCTCGAGCGTGTCCCACTGTTCTTAGATTGCTACCCTACCACGGCTCAAAGGAGTCGTGCAAACAGGTAGCAGTTGGGTGCAGTCCCGAGCACTTGGAGGCAGTGGCACTTAGACAGGATTCGTCTCTCCCGGTATTGGGGGTTGATATCGCGCTGTGTCAGAGAGCCATTACGCAAAGTCCTTGGCCAGGGCAAGCGAGATTTGCTGGTAGGTTCCAGTAGTTTCTCAGGGTGTAATGGGCTTCCCTCCGACACGGCTTATACCGCTATTAGGGGACTGACGCTTGCCGCCCCCTAGGCCCGATATGCGATAGTCTTGGACGAACGGACCGGACTGTATGGAGATTGTCACATCAGACTCAGTAGGAGTTCGGATGGGTTTCCTCATCGGCCTTCTTATCGACATCTACCTGGGGACCGTTACGTACAGCTAGTGCCGCTTGCGGTCTGTGGTTAAACCCACTGCCAGCGTAGTAGTCGAGTCTCTAGAGTCCCACACAGAGAATTTCCCTACTCCGGGCGAAACGATATAGAGGTCGTATGATTTTACAACAAGGGTTCGGACGCATACGTGTGTTTACGCACGTACGACTTTCGGACAGTTTTTACCAGTCGGCTTTGGTTTAAGCCAGTTACTGGTATCCGGTTATTGGATTTATACAGTCTAAAGTTTTTCCGTATTTTTGCGGAAAGGAGGGGCGTTCTCGTAATTGCGCGAGAAGCTTCTAGAAGGTGGTGACTAAGGAGGTTTAGGTGGCATATACAATGAATGTGATTAGTCAGTCATATGGATGATTCATCCATGTCATTAAAGCATCATAAATGCTTAATGACTCATGGAGATGAATCATCACTTGATATTTATCAAGTATGGTTGTTAAATGATTTATTTTCTTTTCTTGATAAAAAGAAATGCTTGATATATATTATCATAACTCATTATTCTCACTTCATTATTATGTTCATCTTCTCTCTTCTCAAGCTCTCCCTCTTCAAACCCTAATCCTCCCCTCTCATGTGTTGAGTACAAGGATTAGTTAGACTAATTAAACCATAACCCTCACTCTATATCACCTAGCTTATTTGATTAGCACTTAAAGAAGATTAGTTGCCTCAAGTTTAGAGGCTAAGCTTGGAGTAAAGCTCTCGGGTGGATCGTCTACTACTTCGAGAAGGCCGAGGAGGAGGTGGAGTTCGCAAAGACGAAGGACACGATTCGTTAGGTATAATCCCTAAACATAGTAGTATAGAACTTCTATGTTTCATGTTAGTTATCGTTTAGCTTCGATTCATGCGGTTAGTCGATGTTTAAGCAAAGAACAAGATCGTTTTTCAAATTTCCGCCTCCCCGCAAGTCGTGGGGTGTTGTACATCGACTTACAGTGGTATCAGAGCCTCGCTAAATAATAAATAACTTACTTGCAAATTTGTATGAATTTCGAACGGAAAAAACGAAACCGGAAAAGCCCGAAATCACAAGTTTCTGTCGATTTTTAAATGAAGTCCAAAAATTTTTCAGGGATGTTTAGAAAGCTTGAAAAGACAGTAGAAGAACACCCAAGAAAATTGGGCCCCTGAATCGCCTAAAGCGCCGCGGAACCGCGGCGGATCCCACCGATCCGCCGCGATTCCGCTGCCGAGTTGGCGATTCAGGAACCCAATTTTCCTGTGTTGGTTCTATGGGATATTTGGTATTTTCTGGAATTTTTTAATTTTTGCTCAGGTTTCAGATTTACAGAGAAGTATTGGAGCAAAATTAAAAGTGTTTAATCGATCGAAATTATACAGTATTTGCTTGTTGGATTATATCTGTGTTTATATAATGTGTTCGTAAACCTTCCCTAACTGCTAGTATGTCGGTTGGCAGGGGGTTGCACATTTCTGTAATGGATTTTATCTGTTTGTGCATATGAACTGTGTTGGACTGTTGTGATGTATAGCCGGGGTTATGTGATGGGTTTTTATTTAATTCATTTGATGTAAATGTAATTTGTTGTAATATTATTTTGCGGGGCACATCCAGGTTGCGGTTGTAGCCACCGTTGTATTATTTCATTTTATTGTTTTTGCTCCTAGGACAGACCCAAGGAGGGGTGCATAAACTGCCGGGCGGGTAGTTTGCCGCACCCGTAGGGGTCTTGGGTGGGGTAATGGCTATTCATCACAACTGTGTAATCCGTCTTTTGTTGCAGGCTCAAAACAAACACGGATTGCTTGCAAATCCAATTAAGTTCATCGGTGATCTGGAATGAATATCATTGCGTCAGACGAATGTAAAATATCTATATATATGATAGCTATTTTAGACGTCACTTATGTTTTACACCCGCGCTAGCCCAGTCCCCGCTCTGTCGTTAGTTAAGTAACCTAACGGGTAATGACGGGACCCAGTGGCGAATGCGGATGGCATAAGATGACGTCATATTTTCGTTGTTCTCTGCAATGATAGGTTAATGATGGGACGCATTATCTATAATGTAAAGAAAATAAACCAAAGTTTTAATCGTTGGAACAATTTAAAAGAAACCACTCAGTTAATTTTTAAAACAGATAATTTTTAAATACGGAGCTTTAACCACTCCTTTTAAAAGCTATCAGGTTCCTTCGGTTATATCAAGTTCACTACGTTCACGGTTTCGCCAAAACCAGTCGTAACCCTCCGTCATTTCTTATGGATAGTCAGTAGTATTCAAGCTATGTTTGTTGGCTTTCGTCAAGGAATAGTGTTTGGTAGCTACTGGGTATTCATTTGTTGCATAGATAGATGTGTTGGTTTGGGACAGTCGCATTACCTTGTTGGCTTTCGTCAAGGGTATATACGGGTTGGTTCAAATTAACAAGATAATGATGGGCAGAACTTGACATGTGACTTATGATTTGTTGGCTTACGTCAAGGTCATAAGAGCATGGGGCAAAAACTTATATCGGGAATTTCTAAAGAAACTGAAATTTGCAAAGAGATGCATACCATTTTGAGTTTGATGAATGTTGGTAGGATTCCTTCAACATTATCATACGATGATATTTGGATCCCGATCCTACTGTGAGTATATGCTACTTATCAGGATATTCGTCACTTAACGATCAATGCTATAAACCAAGTAGGTGTCAAGAATAGTGTCAGCGGGGTTACGCCCCCAGAGAAAAGAGGTTTTTTAATTAAGGAACTTCGCGAAAGCGTTGGAAAACCTCCCTCGAAGTATCGACACTGGCCTGGCTGAACGGTTAAGCAAGAATTGTACAGTGAGAATAGTCCTGGCTAATTCTTCTTTTATGGTTTGAGGAAGGATTCGAGAAACAGTGGGAGCCATCCAGTTTAGATAAACTAAAAACCACTCTAAACTTGCAAGAGCATCATGCTAAAGAGTTTCCTTCTCTCTCTCCTAATTGCAGCGACCCTGAAAATGACTGGACTTAAGTTACTTTTAGAGAAAAATATACTGACAGGGCCAAACTATTAAGATTGGCTGCGGAATGTCAAAATGGCTTTGACCTATGACAAATTGGGGTACGTCCTCACCGCTACGGCACCTGCTGTCCATGGTCCCAAATCCAGTAATGCGGATAAGGAAATCCGCAAAACCTGGGATTTAGATTGCGCGAAAGCCAAGTGCATCGTGCTTGCCTCGATGAACAATGAACATCAGAGGAGGCACGAGGATATGGAACTAGACGCCATATTTCTCCATACAAAGGAACTTTATGGAGAGCAATCTCGTATAGCAAGATACGAGACCTCAAAGAACTTATTTCGAGCGAGGTTGGCTGTCGGGTCATCGGTAGGAGAACATGTCCTAAAGATGATCGGCTATATAGAAGAGCTCACAGACCTTGGGACGACTTTGGATAATGAGCTCTATACAAACCTTATTCTCCAGTCCCTTCCTTCCACCTACGCCCAGTTTATCCTTAACTTCAACATTCAAAGAAAAGAAGTTGAACTTCCGGAACTCCTGAACATGTTAAGGAGAGCAGAGGGCACCTTGCAGAAGGCAAGGGAAACACCCGCTATGTTTGTTGGCGGTGCATCTTCTTCCGGGTCCAAGGCTAGGGCCAAAGGAAGGAAGAAGAAGGCCGTCCCCAGACCTAGAGGAGGTGTTAGTAAGGTGGGAGGAAAGAGAAAGAAAAAGTTTGCGGTACCGGTAGTAGGCCAGGATGAGTGCTTCCATTGTCACAGGAAAGGGCACTGGAAGAAAGATTGCAGGGCGTGGAACGCCAAGAACCAGGAACTGAAGCAAGCTGTGGCTTCGACTTCAGGTGTGTTTGTAATTGAGAATTGTCTGTCGATCAACTCTACTTCCTGGATATTGGATACCGGATCAGGATCTCATATTTGCAATTCATTGCAGGCACTGAGAAACCGTAGAGTGCTGAAGGAAGATGATATGACCCTAAAGGTTGCTAACGGAGCTAGCGTAGGAGCTGCGTCCGTCGGGGATTATCACCTAGGATTGACGAGTGGACACATTTTGGTTTTACATAACTGTTTTTTTGTACCAAGCTTAACGTGTAATATCATATCAGTTTCCTTGTTATCAAATAAAGGTAATGATTTCACGTTTGTAAGAGATGTTGTTAACATCCACCTTAATCATGGTTTGATTGGGTCCGGTACACTAAATAATGGTATATATGTTTTAAACCAACTCCAAATTTTCAATGTCTAGAACACACTAAAAAAAAAGTCTCCAGATTTAAATAAAGCTTTCTTATGGCATTGTAGACTGGGTCACATCAATGAGAGAAGGTTGACTAAGTTGCATAGAGAAGGATATTTGGACTCGTTCGAATATCAAACTTATGACACTTGTCAATCTTGTCTCAAAGGAAAGATGACAAAGACTCCATTCACTGGACAAGGAGTAAGAGCGAGCGAGCTCTTAGGACTCATACACAGCGATGTATGTGGTCCAATGTCTACACATACGAGAGGTGGTTATTCCTACTTCATTACTTTTGCAGATGATTTCTCTAGGTATGGACATATCTTCTTAATGAAGCATAAATCAGAGGCCTTTGAGAAATTCCAGGAATACAAGAGTGAAGTGGAAAACCAAACAGGCAAAAGTATTAAGACACTGAGATCTGATCGAGGTGGAGAATACTTAAGTGCCGAGTTCCTAGGTTACCTAAAAGAGAAAGGAATTCTCTCTTAGCTTACTCCTCCATACACTCCACAGCATAACGGTGTATCGGAGAGACGGAATCGAACCCTATTGGATATGGTACGATCCATGATGAGTAATGCTGAGTTACCGCGATCTTTTTGGGGTTATGCGCTAGAATCAGCAGCATATCTTCTGAACAGGGTTCCAACCAAAACTGTGCCTACCACACCATATCAGATGTGGAGTGGGAAGAAACCCTATCTTCAGTACCTGAAGACATGGGGATGTCCAGCTTTTGTAAAAGAGCAGCATCCAGACAAGCTCGAGGCATGCTCAGTTGAGTGTAAGTTTGTGGGATATCCAAAGAACTCTATGGGATATTGTTTCTATTACGCAGAGGAACAAAATGTTTTTGTTTCTCATCATGCCCGCTTCTTAGAAACTGAATTTTTAGAAAATCAGAAGAGTGGGAGCGTAGTAGAACTGGAAGAAATTCCAGAACCACAAACTGCTACTGAAAGTTTGGTAGAACCGGAAGTTCAAGAAGTACAAGACATTCCCGCACCCCTCCGCAGGAGTAGTAGGCCGTCTCATCCGCCTGAGAGATAATACGGTTTTCTCATAGATGGGGATAGAGAGAATTGCATCATAGTTGATGATGAACCTACTGACTTCCAGCAGGCCATCCAGAGCGGCGACTCGGTACGATGGCTAGATGCAATGCGGACCGAAATGGAGTCCATGTACACCAACAAAGTATGGACTTTGGACTTTGCTCCAGATGGGGTAAAACCCATAGGATGCAAATGGATCTTCAAGAAAAAGATTGGTGTAGATGGACAGGTGGAAACCTATAAGGCTAGACTTGTTGCAAAGGGTTTTCGTCAAAGACCTGGTTTGGACTATGACGAAACTTTTTCTCCAGTGGCTATGCTCAAATCCATTCGGATCCTTCTTGCTATTGCTGCCTTCCATGATTATGAAATCTGGCAGATGGACGTAAAGACGGCTTTTCTGAATGGAAATTTAGAAGAGTGCGTCTATATGGATCAGCCAGAGGGTTTCAATCAGAGTGGGAGCAGCGGGAAAGTATGCAAGCTGCTTAAGTCCATTTATGGACTAAAGCAGGCATCGCGGAGTTGGAACATCTGTTTTGATGAGACAGTCAAAGGATATGACTTTATCAAAAATCCAGATGAACCGTGCATATATAGTAAAGTTGTAGCCAGAAGTGTCGTATTCCTCGTCTTGTACGTGGATGATATTCTATTGATAGGAAATGACATTCCTATGCTACAATCTGTCAAAGGATTCTTGTCACACATGTTCTCCATGAAAGACCTGGGTGATGCCTCTTACATTCTGGGGATCCGGATCTATCGTGATAGATCCAAGAGGATGTTGGGACTTTCGCAGTCCAGGTATATCGACACTGTACTGAAAAGATTCAGTATGGAAGATTCTAAGCGCGGTAATCTACCGGCTTGTCACGGAATCACCCTCTCCAAAGAGATGTCTCCCAAGACTGATTTGGAAAGGGAACGCATGTCTATTATACCCTACGCTTCTGCGGTTGGCTCTATAATGTATGCGATGTTGTGTACCAGACCAGATGTAGCTTACGCACTGAGCGTGGTAAGCCGGTATCAGTCAGTCCCAGGGGAGAAGCACTGGATAGCAGTAAAGAACATTCTCAAGTACCTGAGAAGGACTAAGGAGATGTTCTTGGTTTATGGCGGAAAAGACATCAGGTTGGAGGCCTTTGCTGATTCCGGCTTCCAGAGTGATAAGGACGATTCCAAGTCCATGTCGGGTTATGTCTTTACCCTCAATGGAGGGGCGGTGTGCTGGAAGAGCTCTAAGCAGGACACCGTTGCTGACTCGACGATGGAAGCGGAGTATATAGCTGCTTGCGATGCCGCAAAAGAAGCAGTCTGGATGAAGAAGTTCCTAACAGAACTTCAGGTGGTTCCTACCATAGTTGATCCAATACCTCTGTATTGCGACAACAACGGAGCTATAGCTTTAGCGAAGGAACCAAGGTCCCATCAGAAATCCAGACACATCTTAAGGCGGTATCACCTGATCAGGAAGATCATTGATCGTCAGGAGATCGAGGTTCGGAGAGTTGCTTCTGAAGAAAACATTGCTGATCCATTCACGAAGGCCCTACCTCAGATTCAGTTCGAGAGGCTACTCGAGATCATCGGTCTTCGATATGCCAGTACATGGCCCTAGTGCAAGTGGGAGATTGTTAGTGTATATGCCCTAGGGGCCATTATTGTATCATACTAGTTTGTATATTACTTAATGGAAGCTTGGGATATTCACATGTATATAACAGTCTTGCTAAATATGGTAGTATGCTACTTGGTTTTTCTATCTTAATATGTGAGTATACGTATTGATAGAGCTCTTAGGATCTTGCTTGACTACCAGCGTTGTGATGACAGTCACACTAGTGGGGGCTGGGTAGTCTACAAGCACATCCTTATTCAGGTCCCTAGTCGTTGGATTATCGAGACAGAGCATCGATACTCCGGAGTAGACTAGTGTGTACGCTTCTCATCCCAGTTGGGGAAATGGTCTGTCCCACAGCCGTCAGTACGTTGTACTGGAGATAGTATGCAGGTGCTCGTTAGGTTACGGGTACACCGGACAGGACTCATAGGGAACTGTTGGTTGGTTTTATACCAGTCGTCAGTGAACAGTTCCCAGGTGACATGAGTACAGCATAGTCTGCAGACTTGACACTGCTACTTCGCCTCGAGTGTGTCCCACTGTTCTTAGATTGCTACCCTACCACGGCTCAAAGGAGTCGTGCAAACAGGTAGCAGTTGGGTGCAGTCCTGAGCACTTGGAGGCAGTGGCAGTTAGACAGGATTCGTCTCTCCCGGTATTGGGGGTTGATATCGCGCTGTGTCAGAGAGCCATTACGCAAAGTCCCTGGCCAGGACAAGCGAGATTTGCTGGTAGGTTCCAGTAGTTTCTCAGGGTGTAATGGGCTTCCATCCGACACGACTTATATCGCTATTAGGGGACTGACGCTTGCCGCCCCCTAGGCTCGATATGCGATAGTCTTGGACGAACGGACCGGACTGTATGGAGATTGTCAGATCAGACTCAGTAGGAGTTCGGATGGGTTTCCTCATCAGCCTTCTTATCGACATCTACCTGGGGACTGTTACGTACAGCTAGTGCCGCTTGCGGTCTGTGGTTAAACCCACTGCCAGCGTAGTAGTCGAGTCTCTAGAGTCCCACACAGAGAGTTTCCCTACTTCGGGCGAAACGATATAGAGGTCGTATGGTTTTACGACAAGGGTTCGGACGCATACGTGTGTTTACGCACGTATGACTTTCGGACAGTTTTTACGAGTCGGCTTTGGTTTAAGCCAGTTACTGGTATCCGGTTATTGGATTTATACAGTCTAAAGTTTTTCCGTATTTTTGCGGAAAGGAGGGGCGTTCTCGTAATTGTGCGAGAAGCTTCTAGAAGGTGGTGACTAAGGAGGTTTAGGTGGCATATACAATGAATGTGATTAGTGAGTCATATGGATGATTCATCCATGTCATTAAAGCATCATAAATGCTTAATGACTCATGGAGATGAATCATCACTTGATATTTATCAAGCATGGTTGTTAAATGATTTATTTTCTTTTCTTGATAAAAAGAAATGCTTGATATATATTATCATAACTCATTATTCTCACTTCATTATTATGTTCATCTTCTCTCTCCTCAAGCTCTCCCTCTTTAAACCCTAATCCTCCCCTCTCATGTGATGAGTACAAGGATTAGTTAGACTAATTAAACCATAACTCTCACTCTATATCACCTAGCTTCTTTGATTAGCACTTAAAGAAAGATTAGTTGCCTCAAGTTTAGAGGCTAAGCTTGGAGTAAAGCTCTCGGGTGGATCGTCTACTACTTCGAGAAGGCCGAGGAGGAGGTGGAGTTCGCAAAGACGAAGGACACGATTCGTTAGGTATAATCCCTAAACATAGTAGTATAGAACTTCTATGTTTCATGTTAGTTATCGTTTAGCTTCGATTCATGCGGTTAGTCGATGTTTAAGCAAAGAACAAGATCGTTTTTCAAATTTCCGCCTCCCCGCAAGTCGTGGGGTGTTGTACATCGACTTACAGAAATGAACTCCAAATCCAATAAACCTCTTAGATTGTATCATCAACTGAATTTAATCAGTATCCTGCGCCATACTTCCCTCAGTATCCGCTTGGACCATCTGTCCAAACTACTGCCCCTCGTCAGAGGGAAAACTATAACTCTGACAGTCACTCTGTCATCCGGGTCACCTTGGAAGCCTGGAATGATAACTATTTCCCGAAGGAGGCTGTCGTTATCAAATCCCTAGAACAACCACTTATGTTCTAAAACTGCTTCCGAACGTTTCTCCAAGATTGGATTAATATCAACCTATTGCATCTAGTGCAAAAAACAACATATGATATTATATCCATATCCTATATGGAGAAACAACTGTGTGACAACCACGGTATAACCAATCGTAGTGTAGGAATTTCACTTCCTACTATGTGTATGTTATCCAAGTACCGGGACATCACATCCTACTACCATCTTAACAGATCCATCCCCTATTCTGATGAAGTCAAAGTCCATGACTGTCACATCAAAATTAGATGATCTATCCCCGCTATATCTGCTTTAGTCTATAAATATACATAAGCAACTTGTCCACTATGCTTCCGCTGCTCCCACTGACTACGACAACCCTCTGGCAGAGTCATATACATATGCACTTCTAAAGCTAGTTTAGAACAATGCTATACTCATCCTCCTGCCGGGTCTCATAGTCTGGAACAACAGCAATGGCAAGTCTGGGTAAAACTAGAACCTCCCTGTCACCGTCCTTGAGGCTACCGGAGTACCTCTCGGGCTCCTGAGGTTACCCACAATATCTGTGGAGTGGCTAATGGAATGACAATCCTGATTGAATTTTTAGGTCCTATTAAATTTTCCGTAATCGTTTGTGGTTCTGGAATCTCTTCCAGTTCTACCATACCCCCACTACTGTTTTCTGAAAAAATCCATTTTACTAAAACTGTGGCGAGTCAAGAACAATATCACTATTGATCTTCCAGATGGTAGAAAGTCAACCCTCGTCAAACCCTGGGTTAACCCATAAACTGCCATTACAGAAACGTGCCTTGAGTTATCCGGAGTCTGGTTTTAAGCATAAACCGGACAACTCCCCGTACCTTAACATCGTTAAGATACAAACCATTCTATATACTATATAGAAATAGAGGCACTGATTTAATTGGAACCAGATTCAAATCATGCAGCTGTCTCCAGTGTATGTCAACTAAATGGAAAGAGGACGATCATCATTACTCAACTTAGGAGTGCATCCAATTATGAGTAATCTGAAAGAGAAACAAGTTTCTCAAAAACCATTACTATCAACTGAATACCAACCACAAGTATCAACATCTTCGATCACCTTGAAGAATCCCGACACTTGCAACACATGGTTCTTTACTTTATTTCTGTACCTATAACTTCTCAAACTTGGACCTTGTATTTCTACGAAAGACTTGTCTAAAATTTGAGAAGTCACAAGTAAACAAAATACAGTACGAGGACCAACCCCTTTGTCCTAATGGACACTGGGCAATATACAATACTTTGTATAAGTCCCCTGAGTTGAATAACTCAAACTCTCTGCATCGTAGGTTGAAAACTGTACCCAGGCGATTTCCTCAAATATCACCAATTACAACGAATTCCGATATAATGAGGATGATCACCTAATTCTCAATAACTTACTCCCACTCATCATCTGTAAAACCATACAGATGTGAGAATCATACCTGGTAAATATATACCCTGAAGCAAGGGTCCAATTTGGAAATCGGTTTTCAATTAATAATGCACAGTGAAACTGAAACATAAAAATGTTTTGAAAGGGTATTCGGGTATTCTTAGTAATGCCTCTTCCATTATGAAGATTCATGACTGTAACCGTATATTTCCTTGTCATCTCTCCAGTTCCCTTTATTTGTTTTTAGTCGTTACCTTCTGTACACCATCGTTAGGCTTAAGCGGTTTTCTTCCTTCCTTACCGCTCGACACCAGCCTATGGTTTGGAAGAAGACTATCCAATAAGCATAATAGATGTACTCTCCTAATCCTAGGAGCACTCGCAACCTGAGAGAAGGTAAGGATAAAAGACAACTGAATAAACCTTATTCCTATTTCTCCTGAACCAGAATCCATCCTCGAAAAAGTTCCTTCGAGTTCGTATATAACCATACGATGGATTTATCCAATGGAATTGGATGTTCGTAGTGATACGGGGTGTTCTGGAGAAATGCAAAGGTGAAGTAGGAATGGTGATGAAATACGTGGTTCGGTCGTGAATGATAGCAGTCGCAATTTACTTTGCCCTCTTTCTAATCCCTTTATTTTGTCTTTACTTATTACCTTCTGTACACCCAACTTAGGCTAATTGGTTTTCTTCATTCCCTACCTTTCGGCACCTGCCTATGGTTTGGAAGAAGACTATCCAATAAGCGTAATAGGTGTACCCTATCCTAATCCTAGGAGCCCTCACAATCTGAGAGAAGGTAAATGGAAAAGACAACTGAAAAATCCTATTCGATCTCTCCAGAACCAGAATCCATCCTCGAAGAAGTTCCTCCGAGTTCGTATATAACCATACGATGGATTTATCCAATGGAAGTGGATGTTCGTAATAATACGAGGTGTTCTGGAGAAACTCAAAGGGTAAAAGAAAGAATGGCAATGATGTATGCAACTCAGACAATCCAAAATCCAGTGTTTTAAGAAAGTTCGGTTAACTTGGTCACTGAGTTATAGTCTAGGGTCGGGTCATGGTTGCAGTCAAAGAGAGAGAGAGAGAGAGAGAGAGAGAGAGAGAAAAGAAACACTCTGTGTGCACTCTAACCTAGATCAGAATGGTTAATCACTTTATCTAATCAGGAAACCTTCCACTGTTTTCTTAAATTCTCCTCCAAACCTGAAAGAAAAATTAGTCGGGATCACCCGAGGAGTAAACCAACTCATCAGTGGGAATCGGGATCCAACTATCATCGCATGATAACGTGATGGAAGCCACTCACGTCATCACACTCCAGAAGGTATGCGCAAGCCTGGCAAGTTTCCTGTATATTTGAAACTCCCGATATGATTTTACCCCTAGGACCCAAGTGACCTTGACTGAGCCAACATATTAAAGGATCCTAGTCAAGTTCAACCCGTCATTATCTTGATTGCATTAGACCCACCCGTACGAGTCTTTGACTGAGCCAAAATGACCGCACGACTGCCCTAACCAATCGCATATCCATGCAACAAAAAAGCACAACATAGCTACCGAACACTACGCCTCGGCTAAGCACGACATACGTAGAACGAATACTAAGCAATACTAATCTGAAATGACGGAGGGCTACAGCTGATTTTTGGCGAAAAACCTTTAGCGTAATGAACTTGATATCGTTGAAGGAATTCAAGTGGTTTTATAAAAATATAATGGCGAAAACTTTTGCTAAAGAGGTCACTCCCGGTGAAGGGATCTCAGCTCTTTCCCCGTAGAATGAGGTGCAGGATATTCCAAACTGAATACCACGATGTAAAGCAAAAGGTAATCGACTATAATAAAGTTGTTACCCTGACGCAAACCTCTGTCCAAGGGGTCACTCCCGGTGAAGGGATCTCGGCCCTTGCCTCGTCGAATGAGGTACTGGATATTCATAACCGAATACCACTGTGCAAAACAAAAGAGAACGTCCTTGCAATAACAGCTTTTTTTTTGAAAAATTGGTTCCAACAACATCAAATATATGTTTGTTTTCCTTGCATTGATAAAAATCAACGCAGTCCCATCAATTGATCACACCAGAAAAGAACGAAAAATATGATGTACGTATATGCCATCCGCATTCGCCACCGGGTCCCGTCATCACCCGTTAGGTTACTTAACTAACGACAGAGCGGGGACTGGACTAGCGCGGGTGCAAAACATATACAACATCTACTAATATATATATCAATATATAATAATCGCTCCAGGCATAATAAATGCAACATCACAGAAAAGTAATAAGTATCACAGAACAATACAGATAATCTGAGATCCCTGGATTTCATTGAGCCGCAAGTGAAACCCGACGTTCCCCTGGTCGTGTGGATAGCCTGCGCAATGAAAACCTAGACCTCTATGAGCGCGGCAAGTTACCCGCCAAAACCTGAAGCGAGACAACCCCCTTCAACAAAGTGAATGGACCACCAAGCACTTCACCGAATCCGGTAACTTGAGCACCCCTCCTTGGGTCAACCTGTACCCCTACGAGTGCGGCGAATAACCCGCCAATTCTAGAGTGAAGCCCCCTCCGTCTCAACGTCATGAGATGCGGGCCCGTTGCCCTCTAGAACCCGGCTATCCGTACACCCCACCGCGGGGTAAGCTTAGTACAGAAAAGAAAATATATACAACGGGTACATCGACCTCATCCCGGTCGTACCCCAAAATAATATACAAACAGGCAGTGACGGCAATCCACATGTCGGACGCTCGCCCCGTAATATTAAATATACAAATAAATCCAAACTGCACCACCATTGCACATGAGCTATCCACCACGACAAATCCGCAATATCACAGCACAACACAGAACATCAACGTGAATATCACGTTCGCAAATCCGTCTAAAAGGACTATAGCGATTAGACAAGATTTACCGATCAAATGACATTCACGGTCACATATAGAAATGTAATGTACTGCAAAACTAACTTGTTTAAATTTTCGATCGACAAAAGTTTCCCTAGGTGGGCCTCAAGTACAAATCCAGCACTCAAAATAATCTAGGCCAAAACTAAATATTCCAGAAACCACAATTCCAAATGAAAGACTTCCAGGTGAAAATTGATGAAATGAAGCCCCAGAACGGCGGCGGAACCGCGGCCAAAACGTGGGTACGGCCGCGGTTCCGCGGCGTTCCTGAGGTATCAGTCAATGAAATTTCTCCCAGAATCCAAGAAAAGCCTGCACGTTTTTCTGAAACACTCGAAATAATTTTTCGATGACAAACAAAAATCGACAGAAACTTTTGAACTTGAAAATGTGGTTTTGGAAATTTTGTCCGATCGAGCTTTTGAACATGTTAGAACAAGTTAGATTACGGTTAATGTGTGGCTCTGATACCATGTTGGGATGCGGGGGCGCCCCGGCCGTCCAAACGACGCTAAATGCGGAACAAAAACTTTTTACCAAACCGGCGCCGCCGCAACCCTATACCCAGATCGTTCCATTAACCGTAAATTAGCAAAATGTAAAATGAGTTCAGAAATTATACCGATCGATCCGTGTCCTTCGGTCTTTAATCTCCGTTCCAAACTCCCCGCTGCTGCGCCGACGAAGTCCGCTCCCCGATCTCGCTCGCCCCAGCGGCACCACGCATCGAATCTTTATACGGGCTCCCGCCTCTGTACCGAGGCAACTCGGACATGAAGTTTGCTAGCCGACATGTCCAAAAATGTAGTAGAGAAAGTGTAGAATAGTTTGTCTCAAGACACCCAGATGTTTGGATGGAGGTAAATTGGAATTGCCATTTGGGAGAACAATGTGAGCACATGAGAAAAGGATCTTGTGATGCAAGAGAAGTGGGGCTCGGCCAAGAGCAGAACGCTCACTGCCAAAACAAGAATGCACTCTATGAATTTGCAATGGAAAAAAAACTTTTACCCAAAAGAATGGGCTCTGCTAAGCATAAGAAAAATGCTCTGTGGATTTGAATTTGGTGATGTGTATATAAAACGGCCATGGGGGAGAACCTCACTCCAAATTTTTATCCCATCCCTCCTCAATTCGCAGCAAAATCACAATCATTTAAAAAAATGGCCATGCCTCACAATCATGCAGCAGGCCCCCTTACCATGGATTTCAGTGCAAGACAAAAAAAAAAAGGCCAAATGGCACACAATATTTAAACATAGAGGGTGATATTTAAGACGGAAAAAAGAAAACTGGCAACTCCCAAAATAATCCTGTAACGAATTACGAGATTACACCTCAACTGTAAATATATACCCGCATTTGTATTCCGACCGAATATAAATGCAATGAGACTAAAAAAATCCCTACAATATAATACTATGATCCGGCTTAAACCAAACCCCGCTAGTATTATCCGTCCCTACCATAAAACCATACGGCCTCTACAACGTTTCGCCCGAACTTGGGAAACTGTCTGTGGGGGACTCTAATGACTTATCAATACACTGGAACTGGGTATAACCACTAGCACGTCAGAGGTACTAGCTGTGCGTAACGGTTGCCTATATATTGAAAGAAAGTGAAGCTGATGAGCGAACTCATCCTGAAACCCTACTGAGCCTGACAGTGACAATATCCGTACAGTCCGGTCCGTTCGCCTATGAGTATCGCATATAGGGCCTAGGGGGCTGGTAAACGTCAGACCCCCAATAGCGGTATAAGTCATGTCGGAGAGTAGCCCAGAACACCCTGAGAAACTACTGGAATACCTACCAGTAAATCTCGATTACCCTGGCCAGGGATTTCGTGTAATGGCTCTGCTAGACACAACGCGATCTCACCCCCAATACCGGGAGAGACGAATCCCTGACGATCCGCTCACTGCCTCCATGTGGCTCGGGACTGTACCTAACTAAAACCTGTTTGCACGACTCCTTTGAGCCGTGGTAGGGTAGTAATCAAAGCACAGTGGGAACTCGCATGAGACAAATGACGATCTCAGGTCGACAGACTAACCTCTACACATGTCACCTGGGAACTGCTATCTGACGATATGTATAATACCAACTAGCTTGTTCCCGGCGAGTCCTGTCTGGTGTACTCATAACGTAATGAGCACCTGTATACATCTTAGGTGAACCAACTGACACCAATGGCTTGTGAGACCGGCCACCGCCCCTCGTCGGGGTCTCGACTGTATACACTAGTCTACTCTGGAGTATCGATGCCCTGTCTCGAAACTCCCACGACTAGGGACACTTTAAGGAAATGCTTATAGACCCCAGCTCCCACGTATATGATCGCCATCATACTGCCGGCAGTCAAGCAAGAATCCTATGGGCCCTATCAACATGCGATAGTGAACTAAAGCATGTATACGATGATAAAGACAAACCAGATAGCATACTATCATCTCGAGCAAAACTGTCCTATCGGTATAGGTCCTCCCTCAATCATTGCAATCGCGTACCTGCGATCCAATAATTGACTTTGAGGGCACTATATCCAACATGAGCTGTCCCAGTTCGACATAAAATACCGCCCAAGGTAAGCCATTAAAGCACAAGCCTTGATCGATTTTATCGTCGAATGCACCATCCCCAGCAAGGGGCCGGAGTCCACGCCGACCCTCGCAGCTCAGCACCCAATCGTGGGGAGACGCGACTCGGTCCCAGAGTGGGTCATTTACGTCGACGGGTCCTCGACCAAGGAAGGCTGTGGCGCTGGCCTCATCATTCGGGGCCCGAACGAGGCAGAAATGGAGTACTCCTTAAAGCTCGGATTCAAGGCCTCGAACAACACGGCGGAGTACGAGGCCGTGCTGGCCGGACTGCGCCTGCCCTCCGGGCTGGGGCTGAAAACAATTCGAATCTGCAACGACTCAACCCTAGTTGTTGGCCAAGTGACCGATCACTTTGAGGCTCGGGAACCTCTAATGGTGAAGTACCTGGCCGAGATAAGAAAACTTCGGAAGAACTTCGACGAGGTCCAGGTAGAGCAAATACCCAGGCAGCTAAACGCCCAAGCCGACGCCCTGAGCAAACTGGCTTCATCCTACTCGGCCAACAACAAGCGATCTATCCTCTTCGAGACCTTGTCACGTCCCAGCATAGAAGATAGGGCGGTGATGCTTCATGTATATGCATCGCAGGAGGGCGACCAAGACTGGAGGAAGACTTTCGTGGAATTCCTACGGGACGGTACGCTCTCAGAAGATCGGCGAGCGGCCCGCCGTCTCCGAGCCAAAGCCCGTCACTTCGTCTGGAGCAATGGGAACCTTTACAAGAAATCTTTCACTCAGCCCCTGCTCCGGTGCGTTGACCCCTACGAAGCCGACTTCGTCCTCCGCGAAATCCATGAAGTGGTCAGCGGCGCACACTAAGGGGCCCGGGCCTTAATCCAGAAGGCGCTGCTCCAGGGGGACTACTGGCCAACTATCCACGAGGACGCTCAGAAGCTCGTCTGGAGATGCAAGAGCTGTCAACTCCACGGAAGCATACCTCGCCTCCCGGCCACCGAGCTAACCGTGCTGACCTCACCGTGGCCGTTCGCCCAATGGGGATTGGGCATGATAGGCCAGTTCCCTACCGGCACAGGCGGGCACAAATATGTTCTCGTCACGGTAGATTACTTCACGAAGTGGATCGAGGCCGTCCGCATCAGAAAACCGGACGCTGCCACGACCATCAAGTTCCTGCAGTGCAACCTGATATTCCGGTTCGGCATCCCGAGGTGTATTATTACCGACCACGGGACGAACTTCGAGAACGAGAAGGTGAAAGATTTCTGCAATGAATATCATATCCTCATGAAATTCGCCGCGGTCGCACATGTAAGTCGATGTACAACACTCCACGACTTGCGGGGAGGCGGAATAATGAAAAACGATCTTGTTTTAGGCGTAAACATCGACTAACCGAGAATCTTTGCATAAACAATAACTAACAAGAAACCATAGAAGAGTTAACTACTATGATAAGTGAGTATACCTAAAGAACCGAGTCCTTCGTCTTGTCGTTCTCCATGTCCTCTCCGGCCTTCTCTATGTAGTAGAAGATCCACCCGAGAGCTTTACTACAAGCTTCACCTCTAACTTGAGGTAACTAGGTTTCTTAAATCGCTAATCTAAGTAACCTAGGTGATATAGAGAATGGTTAAGGATTAAGTAGTCTACTCTAATCCTTGGTCTCAACACATGAGAGGGGAGAATTAGGGTTTGAAGAGAGAGAGCCTGAGGAGAGAGAAAGTGAGCAAGAGAATGAGATGAGATAATGAGCTATCATAATATATATCAAGTATTATCATTTATCCAATAAAAGAAAATAAAGGATTAATAATCATGCTTCATAAATACAAGAGGGTGATTCATCTTCATGAGTCATTAAGCATTTATGATGCATTAATGACATGGATGAATCACTCAAATGACTCACTAATCTCATTTAATGCATATGCCACCTTAACCCCCAAGTCACCATATTCTAGAAGCTTCTCGCGAAATTACGAGAACGCCCCTCCAATCCGTGAAAACACGGAAAAACTTTAGACCGTTTAAATCTAATAACCGGATACTAGAAACTGGCTTAAACCAAAGCCGGCTAGTAAAAACTGTCCGGATGTCGTACGTGCGTAAACACACGTATGCGTTCGAACCTTTGTTGTAAAACCATACGACCTCTATATCGTTTCGCCTGGAGTAGGGAAACTCTCTGTGTGGGACTCTAGAGACTCGACCACTACGCTGGTCGTGGGTTTAACCATAGACCGCAAGCGGCACTAGCTGTACGTAACGGTCCCCAGGTAGATGTCGATAAGAAGGCCGATGAGGAAACCCATCCGAACTCCTACTGAGTCTGATGTGACAATCTCCGTACAGTCCGGTCTGTTCGTCTAAGACTATCGCATATCGGGCCTAGGGGGCGGCAAGCGTCAGTCCCCTAATAGCGGTATAAGTCGTGTCGGAGTGAAGCCCATTACACCCTGAGAAACTTCTGGAACCTACCAGCAAATCTCGCTTGCCCTGGCCAGGGACTTTGCGTAATGGCTCTCTGACACAGCGCGATATCAACCCCCAATACCGGAAGAGACGAATCCTGTCTAACCGCCACTGCCTCCAAGTGCTCGGGACCGCACCCAACTGCTACCTGTTTGCACGACTCCTTTGAGCCGTGGTAGGGTAGCAATCTAAGAACAGTGGGACACACTCGAGACGAAGTAGTAACGTCAAGTCTGCGGACTATGCTGTACTCATGTCACCTGGGAACTGTTCACTGACGACTGGTATAAAAACCAACCAACAGTTCCATGTGAGTCCTGTCCGGTGTACCCGTAACCTAACGAGCACCTGCATACTATCCCCAGTACGACGTACTGACGGCTGTGGGACAGACCATCTCCCCAACTGGGATGAGAAGCGTACACACTAGTCTACTCCGGAGTATCGATGCCTCGTCTCGATAATCCAACGACTAGGGACCTGAATAAGGATGTGCTTGTAGACTACCCAGCCCCCACTAGTGTGACTGCCATCACAACGCTGGTAGTCAAGCAAGATCCTAAGAGCTCTATCAATATGTATACTTACATATTAAGATAGAAAAACCAAGTAGCATACTACCATGTTTAGCAAGACTGTTATATACATGTGAATATCTCAAGCTTTCATTAAGTAATATACAAACTAGTATGATACAATAATGTCCCCTAGGGCATATACACTAACAATCTCCCACTTGCACTAGGGCCATGTACTGGCATATCGAAGACCGATGATCTCGAGTAGCCTCTTGAACTGAATCTGAGATAGGGCCTTTATGAATGGATCAGCAATGTTCTCTTCAGTAGCAACTCTCCGAACCTCGATCTCCCGACGATCAATGATCTCCCTGATCAGGTGATACCGCCTTAAGATGTGTCTGGACTTCTGATGGGACCTTGGTTCCTTCGCTAAAGCTATAGCTCCGTTGATGTCGCAATACAGAGGTATTGGATCAACAATGGTAGGAACCACCTGAAGTTCTGTTAGGAACTTCTTCATCCAGACCGCTTCTTTTGCGGCATCGCAAGCAGCAATATACTCCGCTTCCATCGTCGAGTCAGCAACGATGTCCTGCTTGGAACTCTTCCAGCACACCGCCCCTCCATTGAGGGTAAAGACATAACCTGACATGGACTTGGAATCGTCCTTATCACTCTGGAAGCCGGAATCAGCATAGGCCTCCATCCTGAGGTCTTTTCCGCCGTAAACCAAGAACATCTCCTTAGTCCTCTTCATGTACTTGAGAATGTTCTTTACTGCTATCCGGTGCTTCTCCCCTGGGTCTTACTGATACCGGCTTACCACGCTTAGTGCGTAAGCTACATCTGGTCTGGTGCACAACATCACATACATTATAGAGCCTACCGCAGAAGCGTAGGGTATAATAGACATGCGTTCCCTTTCTAAATCAGTCTTGGGAGACATCTCTTTGGATAGGGTGATTCCGTGACAAGCCGGTAGATTACCGCGCTTAGAATCTTCCATACTGAATCTTTTCAGTACAGTGTCGATATACCTGGACTGCGAAAGTCCCAACATCCTCTTGGATCTATCACGATAGATCCGGATCCCCAGAATGTAAGAGGCATCACCCAGGTCTTTCATGGAGAACCTGTGTGATAAGAATCCTTTGACAGATTGTAGCATAGGAATGTCATTTCCTATCAATAGAATGTCATCCACGTACAAGACGAGGAATAAGACAGTTCTTGCTACAACTTTACTATATATGCACGGTTCATCTGGATTTTTGATAAAGTCATATTCTTTGCCTGTTTCATCAAAACAGATGTTCCAACTCCGCGATGCCTGCTTCAGTCCATAAATGGACTTAAGCAACTTGCATACTTTCCCGCTGTTCCCACTCTGATTGAAACCCTCTGGCTGATCCATATAGACGCACACTTCTAAATTTCCATTCAGAAAAGTCGTCTTTACGTCCATCTGCCAGATTTCATAATCATGGAAGGCAGCAATAGCAAGAAGGACCCGAATGGATTTGAGCATAGCCACTGGAGAAAAAGTTTCGTCATAGTCCAAACCAGGTCTTTGACGAAAACCCTTTGCAACAAGTCTAGCCTTATAGGTTTCCACCTGTCCATCTACACCAATCTTTTTCTTGAAGATCCATTTGCATCCTATGGGTTTTACCCCATCTGGAGCAAAGTCCAAAGTCTATACTTTGTTGGTGTACATGGACTCCATTTCGGTCCGTATTGCATCTAGCCATCGTACCGAGTCGCCGCTCTGGATGGCCTGCTGGAAGCCAGTAGGTTCATCATCATCTATGATGCAATCCTCTCTATCCCCATCTATGAGAAAACCGTAGTATCTCTCAGGCGGATGAGGCGACCTACTACTCCTGTGGAGGGATGCGGAAATGTCCTATTCTTCTTGAACTACTTGTTCTACCAAACTTTCAGTATTAGTTTGTGGTTCTGGAATTTCTTCCAGTTCTATTTCTCTCCTACTTGTTTCCTTTTCTAAAAAACTGATGTTCTAGAAAATGGGCATTACGAGAAACAAATACCTTTTGTTCCTCTGCGTAATAGAATAGATATCCCCTGGAGTTCTTTGGATATCCCACAAACTTACACTTTACTGATCGTGCCTCGAGCTTGTCCACATGCTTGTTTTTAACAAAAGCTGGACATCCCCAAATCTTTATATACCGAAGATGGGGTTTCTTCCCACTCCACATCTGATATGGCGTGGTAGGCACAGTCTTGGTAGGTACCATGTTCAAAAGATATACCGCTGAATCTAGCGCATAACCCCAAAAAGATCGCGGTAACTCAGCATTACTCATCATGGAACGTACCATATCCAATAGGGTTCGATTCCTTCTCTCCGATACACCGTTATGCTGTAGAGTGTATGGAGGAGTAAGCTGAGAGAGAATTCCTTTCTCATTTAGGTAACCTAGGAACTCGGCACTCAAGTATTCACCACCTCGATCAGATCTTAGTATTTTGATACTTTTGCCGGTTTGGTTTTCCACTTCATTCTTAAACTCTTGGAATTTCTCAAAAGCCTCGGATTTATGTTTCATCAGATAAATGAATCCGTACCTTAAGTAATCATCCGTGAAAGTAATAAAATAGGAAAAACCACCTCTTGCATGTGTAGACATTGGACCACAATCGCTGTGTATGAGTCCTGAGAACTCGCTCGCTTTTACTCCATGTCCACTAAATGGAGTCTTTGTTATCTTTCCTTTGAGACAAGATTGACAAGTGGCATAAGTTTGATATTCGAATGAGTCCAAATATCCTTCTCTATGTAACTTAGTCAACCTTCTCTCATTGATGTGACCCAGTCTACAATGCCATAAGAAAGCTTTATTTAAATCTGGAGACTTTCTTTTTAGTGTATTCTGGACATTGAAAATTTGGAGTCGGTTTAACATATATATACCGTTTTCCAGTGTACCGGACCCAATCAAACTATGATTAAGGTGGATGTTAACAACACCACTTAAAACGTGAAATTATAACCTTTATTTGATAACAAGGAAACATATATGATATTACACGTTAAGCTGGGTACACAAAAACAGTTATGTAAAACCAAAATGTGTCCACTCGTCAATCCCAGGTAATAATCCCCTACGGACACAGCTCCCACGCTAGCTCCGTTAGCGACCATCAGGGTCATATCACCTTCCTTCAGCACTCTACGGTTTCTCAGTGCCTGCAATGAATTGCAAATATGAGATCCTGATCCGGTATCCAATACCCAGGAAGTAGAGTTGATTGACAGACAATTCTCAATTACAAACACACCTGAAGTCGAAGCCACAGCTTGCTTCGGTTCCTGGTTCTTGGCGTTCCACGCCTTGCAATCCTTCTTCCAGTGCCCTTTCCTGTGACAATGGAAGCACTGATCCTGGCCCACTACTGGTACTGCAAACTTTTTCTTTCCCTTCCCTTCCACCTTACTTACACCTCCTTTAGGTATGGCGGCGGCCTTCTTTTTCCTTCCTTTGGCCCTAGCCTTGGACCCGGAAGAAGAAGCACCGCTAAGGCTATGTTTAGCCAAAAGAAGAAAATAAACCAAAAGACGACTTTGGATAATGAGCTCTATACAGACCTTATTATCCAGTAATGTGATTTCTTCTAAATTGTTCCAACGATTCATCTTTTGGTTTATTTTCTTTGCATTATAAATAATGCGTCCCATCATTAACTTATCATTGCAGAAAATAACAAAAATACAACGTCCTCTTATGCCATCCGCATTCGCCACGGGGTCCCGTCATCACCCGTTAGGTTACTTAACTAACGGCAGAGCGGGGGCTGGGCTAGCGCGGGTGTAAAACATAAGTGACGTCTAAATAACTATCATATATAGATAATGTACATTCGTCAGACGCAATAATAGGCATTCCAGATCTCATATGAACTTTATTGGATTTGCAAGCAATCCGCGTTTGTTTAGAGCCTGCAACAAAAGACGGATTACACAGTTGTGATGAATAGCCATTACTCCACCCTAGACCCCTATGGGTACCGCAAACTACCCGCCAAATACCCGAAGTGAAGCGGTCTCCCTCAACAAAGTGAGTAGGCCACTAAGCACTTCAAAGTACCCGGTAGTTTGTGCATCCCACCCTGGGTCTATCCTAGGAGCAAAAACAGTAAAATGAAATAATACAACGGTGGCTACAACCGCAACCTGGATGCGCCCCGCAAAATAATATTACAACATATTACGATTACATCGAATGAATGAATATAACAACCCATCTTAAACCCTGGCTAATCATCACAACAGTCCAATACAGTTCACAACCACAAACAGTAAAAACCATTACAGAAATGTGCAACCCCTTGCCAACCGACATACTAGCAGTTGTAGGGTTCCTAGGCACTCTAATGAGGTCTCACAAGGCATCAACCATGCCAATTTCAAAATTTACGGTGCCGAGAAACCCTAGACTATGGATCGTTAACAAGAATTCTAGGCGACAAAGCAACTAGTTAACTACTTTAACTAAGAGTACGGAAATACAACCTTTGTAGATCCGGTCCTCCACCTCCACGGCTCCGTGATGAAGTCCTCTCCGCTGTCCAAATGAAATCCTGGGCTCTAGCGTCGGCTTCATCGTAGAAATGGGCGGGCAAGGTCGTCGGCTTCGTGCCGAAGATGATCTACGTCGAGGCATCACTAGATCAAGCTCCAACTTCACCAAGTCAAGAAACTTGTGAAGAAAACACACTCTACTACTTGGCAAGAGGTAGAGGATGAAGAAATAGGAAGTAAGTAGACTTTAGAATTGGATTTCTCACTCATTTCATCAAGTCACCATTGATGAAGTCTAGCTTCTTCATCTTGAAGAAGAAGAAGAAGAAGATGATAATGTTATGATGAGTTATTATGAAAAAGAAAAGAAAATCAATCTTTATCATAATACAACCATGGTCAAGTGTAGAGAATAAACTAGGGTTAAATGGAGTGGTTAGGGTTAAGCATGAGACAAAATAGTCACTTTGGTCAAAAGGTTCAAGAAGCTTCAACTAGAATACAAAATTAGCAACCATTTTCTCTTTATGCTTATCATATTCCAAAATGAATAAATAAATAAGATAAATGAAAAAGAAAACAAAACCCTAACCATTCATATAACCATGGTTTAGTCTTTACACAAACCCAAGTTAGCATGCATCATCAAACATGATACAAACTTGTGTACAAAAGTATATCACATATACAATGTGCACAATCCAAGTGAGAAAATCCATTTAAAGTGAACCAATACTAGTTAATGCAAAGTAATATATCAAATATATAATTATGCATTAAATCATTAAATCAACACTTGATTCAATGATCCGGTCATGTCGCACACAACCGACTAGTATACAATGTATCGGCTTATCGAATCAACGCTTGAATCGATAACTAGGTTATATCGCATACAACCATTCGACACATTGATCGCGAGAATGAAATACGGTATCACATACATGCATTATTCTCGGTCCCGCACATATCTCATATGCGCTCCTATTTCGTTTCGCTTGAGCCAGGAAACCTCTGTGTAGGACTCTAAAGACTCGTCAATACGCCGGCAGCAGATGATGATCATATCAAACACCCACAAGCCGCAAGCGGTCTGCTAAACGTAACGGCCACCCGGGTATTGAGCGATGAGAAGATCGACGAGCAAGCCCGCTCACCCTCCTGTGAATCCAAACAGTAACACTACCGTACAATCCGGTCTGATCGTCTGATATGCCGCATATCTCGCCTAGGGGTGGTAAACATCAGACCCCAATAGCTTGATAAGTCGTGTCGATATGAGGTCTATAACAATTCGAGAAACTACTGGTAACACTTACCGGTAAATCTCAGCAACCCTGGCTAGGGATTTCCGGTTATAGCCAATCGAACACAGCGCAACATCAACTCCCTATACCGGGTGAGACGAATCCCCTCCTATCGCTCATTGCCTCCATGTGATTCGGGACTGTACCCAAAAACCACCATTTTGCACGCCCTCTTGGACGTGGTAAGGTGGAAATCAAAGCACAGTGGGAACCACACAAGACTCTATGACGATCTCGGGTCAACAGACTACTCTGTACCAGTGTCACCAGAGAACTGCCATCTGACGTAAGGTATAATACCATCTGGGAGTTCTCGGCGAGTCCGTCCAGTGTACTCAGTCTCTACTGAGCACCCGTATATCATCTCTGATGTCAAATACCAATGGATATGGGATCATCCATCGCCCATCTATATGGCTCGAGAAGGTATACGCTAGTCTACTCTGGTATATCGATGCCCCGTCTCGATACACCCACGACTAGGGACTTTGAAGGATGTACTTATGGACTACCTTGTCCCCACTAGTATGATCCGCATCATAGTCTAGGTAGTCAAGTACACATCCTAAGGGCTTTACCAACATGTATCAGAGAGACAATCAGTATACATGTTAAGGTAAAGAGTAATCAGAAAGCATACTATCATGTCGAGCAAGAAAGTCCTCTTTATATATGTCCCAGCATCCATTACAATATACATCCTTTGTACAGTAATGGCCTCTAGGGCATACATATAACTAACAATCTCCCACTTGCACTAGGGCCATCTGATAGCAGTGGTTGCAGTATCTCATACTCAACCATCCCATAAAAGTCTCTCTCTGGGAATAGGCCTTTGTGAGTGGATCCGCCGTGTTGTCCTCTGTGTCTACTCTCCTGACCTTGATCCCCTGGAGATCAATCATCTCCATGATCAGGTGATACTGCCTTAGAATATGTCTGGATCACTAATGGGACCGGCGTTCCTTGGCATAAGCCACAACTCCATTGTCACACAATGGTAGGAACGTAGTTCATCTCATGAACCAATATATATCTAAACAGCCTCTTTGGTAGCATCTTAAGTAGCGATGTATCATGCCTTTATCGTCTAGTATGTCACGGTATCTAGCTTGGAACTCTTCCAACATACCGTCCCTTTACTGAGGGTAAAGACAATGCCTACGACTGACATTCAGTCGTCTTTATCACCCTGGAACCTTTCCAGTGATTTTCCCCAGGATCGATTGATACCATCTCACTACGACTAGTGAGATTCCTAACATCCAATTAGATCTATCTCATAGATCCAAAATCCAGGATTTAGTAGGTATCACTTTGATCCTATGTGGAGAATCATTGTGATAAGCGGAGATTGATCGAGCGTAGCATAGGAAACTCCTTCCCTATCAAGAGTATGTCATCCACGTACTCTACGAGGATCGTCACCATACTCCCTACTACCTTTTTGTTTATACAAGGTTCATCTACCATTTTGATGATGTCAACTTCTTTGACTAATACATCAAAACAGACGTTCCAACTCCGCGATGCCTGCTTTATCATATAAAACATCTTGCACACGTTTCCGCTGCTCCCACTGTCTACGAGGACCTCTGGCTGTGTACTTATAGACGCACTCTTCTAAAACATCATTTAGAAAAGCAGTCATGGCACCCAACCGCCAGATATCGTAGTCATGGTATGTAGCCGTGGCAAGTAGGATCTGGATGGACTTAAGCATAGATCCTTAGAAAAGGTTTCAACATAATCCATACCTGGTCAATGATGCAAACCTTTAACAATTCTAGCTTTGAAAGTCTCAACTTTCCATGTACACCAAGTAATCTTCTCAAGATATACTTGCTCCTGATGGGGATTTAACCCTTCAGATATAGCAACTAAAGTCCATACTTTGTTGGTGTATAAGGATTCCATCTCAGATCGATAAGCATCCAGCCATTCTTACAGAGTCCTACTCCTGATGGCCAGCTCGAAACTAGTTGGGTCATCATCTCATGATGCAATCCTCGCTCCCACTGTCATAGAGAAACCGAAGTATCTCTCAGGTGGGTGAGGAACCCTACTAGATCGGCGGAGAGGCTGAGGTTCGTTGGAATCTACTGAATCCTTCGGTTCTGTCAAATCATTAGCTGCAGTTTGTATAGATGGAACATTTCCAGTTCTACATAACAGACCTTGCCTCGAGCTTGTCCGGATTTTGCTTTTAGACATAAGCCGGACAACCCCAAATCTTAACTAACTTAAGATATGGGCTCTTCCCTTTCCATATCTCATATGGAGTGGTAGGCAACTGATTTGATTGGAACCCTATTCAATAGGTATGCAACTTCTCAAGTGCATAACACCCAATAGGAAAAAGTTAACTTAGTAGTACTCATCATAGAGCACACCATATCAAATAGGGTGTATCTGCTTCGCCCCGATATACCATCGTGCTATGGTGTATACAGAGGAGTAATGCTGAGAGAGAATCTCATTCTCCTTTAGAATAGTCCAGGAATTCCATGCACAAGTATTCTCCTCCTTGATCACATCATAGGACATAATACTTATACCCGTATTTTGGTTCTCTACTTCTAACTTATATTCTGTGAATATCTCAAAAGGTTCGGACTTGTGTTTCAACAGGAACATAGGTCTGAATCTCGAAAGATCATCAGAGAATGTAATGAAGTATAAAGAACCAGTCCTGGCATGTGTAGACAGGAGACCTTGCATACATTATCATGTATCAGTCCCAAGAGCTCACTAACTCTTTCTCTGTTTCCAATAAACAGAGCTATGGTCATCTTATCTTTGTGACATGACTGGCGAGTTTCACAAGATGTAAATTCAAACTGATTTAAATATGCATCTATATGTAACTCTAGCTAGTCGGGTCACTTTGATCTGACCTAGTCTACAATACCTCAAGAAGAATTCGTTCATTTCTGAACTCCTCCTCTTGTGTGTGTTCTGTATACTAAGAACTGTAGTTTGATTTAGAACATCAATGCTTTTAGATAACGTGCCTGAACCGATCAACTTTTGATATAGGAAATGTTCAAAACATTATCCAACAATACAAAATTATATCATTTCTTTACTAATAAAGAGACTGATATGATTTTGTATATCAGGTTCGGTATCTAATAACATTCGTTCAGAATCAATGTATCAGTAATACAGGGTGACAGTGACCGACAGACTTGGCTGCAACTCTTGCCCCGTTTTCTGCCTCATGAAACTTATCACCCGTTCCCAGTTCTCTATCTTTCTTTGGCCCTATGTAACAGATTACATATCTGGGATCCTGATCTGGTATCACATACCCAGGACGTAGAGGATACAGAGAGACAGTTCTTTGTAATGAACACACCCGAAGATGATGCATCAGCATGCACTCTCTTCGTTTGGGCGGCATGGGAAATCTGGTATTCCCCAATTTCCTGCTCTGTCTTATAACTATTATAAGTTGGAGCGGGACCAACGTTCCCCAGCTCAGTATAACAAGCGGGTTCGGTCAATAATCCGTATTATTATCTTGATTAAGGCGTGATATGGTCGCTACCTGTAGAGAGAGAGAAGAAAACACTCAGCGTGCGCTCTTGCAAGAATAGATTGGTTATTATTTTATCTAGTCAGGATGGCTCCCACTGCTTTTTATCAAATCTTCCTTCAAACCCTAAAAGGAAAGACTAGCCGGGATTAATTACACATAACAAGTTCGCCAATCTTTCAGCCAGGCCAGTGTCGGTACTTTGAGGGAGGTGCCCCGTGCTTTCGCACGGACCTAATTAATGTAAACCTCGTTTTCCCATAGGCGTAACCCCGTTGACACCTTTCTAGACACCTACATGATCGGCTAATTGTAATGTGTAAAACTCTCCCAGGAGTAACAATTACTCGCAGCGGGTATCGGGATCCAACTATCTCATAGAAGGTATGCAATCTCATTGCAAATTTCAACACTTGAAATTCCCGATAATATTTTGCCCCTAACGTGCTATGACCTTGACGAAAGCCAACAAACCATAGCCCGCTAGTCAAGTTCAACCCGTACATTTCTTGATTGAATTAAACCCACCCGCACGACCCTTGACGATAGCCAACAAAGCCGCACGACTACCCTAATCCAATCGCATCGTATGCTAGCAGATAAGCAGCATATAGCTACCGCACACTGCACCATGACGAAAGCCAACAAATGCAGCACGAATACTATATACAACTTATCTGAAATGACGGAGGGCTACGACAGGTTTTTCTGAAAACCTATTGCGTAATGAACTTGATATCGTTGTAGAATCAAAGGATTTTGAAATGGAGTGTTTTTGAGGCTTTTCTAGTTTTGCTAAAGGAGTCACTCCCGGTGAAGGGATCGTCGGTCCTTTCCTCGTCGAATGAGGTGCGGGATATATCATATATATCACTGTGCAAAGCAGAAACTCTTAAAAGCAATCAAAAGACAAACCGAGTGTGTAGCATCTGCCAGTTATTGCTAAAGGAGTCACTCCCGGTGAAGGGATCTCGGTCCTTTCCTTATCGAATAAGGTGCAGGATATATCATATATACCGCTGTGCAAAGCAAGAACTGTAGCTACCTGTTTTATTTTGAAATTCGATTCCACAACATCTTAGGTTTCTTTTATTTTCATTAATCACATTAATGAAGTCCCATCATTTAAGTACCTAAACATCACAGATAAATACGGCGCACACTTATGCCATCCGCATTCGCCTCGATGTCCCATCGTGCACCGTTAGGTTAGGTAACTAACGACAGAGCGGGGCAGGGCTAACGCGGGTGTAAAACATAAGTAACGTCTATATAATATATCATATATACTATATACTGTATCCATCACAGAACATCACATGATCACATCACAGATATCGCAGCAGAAGAAACATATGAAATTTTGGATATACTAGGACGTCCGTGTTTTCAATACGAGCCAGTATAAAACACGGATTCCACGGTCGCGATGAATAGCCAAACCCACACCCCTAGACCCCTACGAGAGCGGCAAGCAACCCTACCAATTCTAGAGTTAGGAGACCCGGACTCGACTCCTCGAGTTGGTCTCCCACTGGACTCCAGAACCCGGTTACTTGTGCCCTCCTCCTTGGGTCTATCCTAGTGCGGAAAAGTAAATAATATACAAAGGGTGACAACTTCCGCAACCTGGAAGTGCCCCAATAAAAGAATATTACATACAGTTTTTACATGAATGAAAATGAAAAACACTCATCTCACATAAAAACCCCCCGGCTATTCAAACACGACGATCCAATATAACATATCCAGCAACACATAAGATCACATGTCATCAACGTAAGTAAACATGCGTATCCCAATTGTCATTGACATATAGCAACGAAACCGGCGATATCACATATTACACTTACGGTCACAGAAAAGAAAGTGTAAAACTACAACAGTTGGAATCCGCAACCACCTCAGACATCGCATGCCTGACCAAATGAATTACTTAGACATCGCATGCCTAACAATTATAAACCCCGCATTTTAGTCTCATTATCGAAAACACTTTTCAATATCAAGTCGGGTAATTCAACAAGATTCCCGACATCCTGATCGAATGCTCGTCGCAAACTTTAGTAGGCGGCTGCACCCCCGACGCCGTCGACGAAGTGCACCAAGGCGGAACACCGCTACCGCGAGCACCCGAATGGATGCTTTCGGTGACAGGGTTCTCCTACAGTCACTTGGTCGGGGCTATGGGACGAGGCTGTCTATTAAGTTTACCCGGCGAGTATCCACGTACGCTACGTGATTGCGATGGACTTTTGATCACATCAAAATTCTGTGGCAACCGATCAAGTGAGACTAAACTGCTATGTTTATAATATTCATTCAGTTATCTCATAACTCTTTGTGAATTCCAATTATTGTATCACATTCCAGATAATTAGAAAATGTTAAACTTTCCGATCGAACATTCAAACACCCAAGTTTTCCCGATACAGATCAACACATGAAACAAGTCTAAAAACATTCAGTTCGTGCCTCAGTACCAACGGTCCAGCCGTAGAAGGGTCAAGCCAACGCCTCACATGTGGCACGCCGTACTGCCCCAAACCCGAAGGTTCAAAGGGCAGTTCAAGACGGTCATATAATCGAGTTAAGGTTTGTTGTCTTCTAGAGGGTCCATCGAGTTACTTGCACTACTTAGAACGTCTTTAAATCATGGAAAAATCCAACACTTGGAAATTTCCCGACTGGGGAAAAATTGGGTATTTATATCCGGTCGAACTTTTTAACATATTCAAAAATTTATCCGGAAAGCCACATAGACAAAATCTGATACTCCGATCGAAACACCGAATCCCCAAAACAATCCCAGAAAATTCAACTCTTGAATGCAGATTAAAACTTCCCAGAGAACATAGGAAACAGATACGGGCATTACTATACTAAAACGACACCCCAATCATTACAGACGGCTGCGGAACCGCCGCAAAAGGAGGCTATTGCCGCGGTTCCGCGGCTCATTGGTGGAGTTAGGGGCTCGTTTTCTACAATAACTCTTATAATTTCCTGCTCTATTTTCTGCGAATTTTTAATTCTGAAAAATCCCTGTTTTTTAAAAAAGTCCAGAGAGCATGGAAAATTGGGGTTTCGGGTTCGTTCGGATTTCAAACTTCGTCTAGACTTCGCCTAAGGCTCTAGCTAGGCTCTGATACCACTGTAGGGTTCCTAGGCACTCTAATGAGGTCTCACAAGGTATCAACCATGCCAATTTCAAAATTTACGGTGCCGAGAAACCCTAGACTACGGATCGTTAACTAGAATTCTAGGCGACAAAGCAACTAGTTAACTACTTTAACTAAGAGTACGGAAATACAACCTTTGTAGATCTGGTCCTCCACCTCCACGGCTCCGTGATGAAGTCCTCTCCGCTGTCCAAATGAAATTCCGGGCTCTAGCGTCGGCTTCATCGGAGAAATGGGCGGGCAAGGTCGTCGGCTTCGTGCCGAAGATGATCTACGTCGAGGCATCACTAGATCAAGCTCCAACTTCACCAAGTCAAGAAACTTATGAAGAAAACACACTCTACTGCTTGGCAAGAGGTAGAGGATGAAGAAATAGGAAGTGGGTAGACTTTAGAATTGGATTTCTCACTCATTTCATCAAGTCACCATTGATGAAGTCTAGCTTCTTCATCTTGAAGAAGAAGAAGAAGAAGATGATAATGTTATGATGAGTTATTATGAAAAAGAAAAGAAAATCAATCTTTATCATAATACAACCATGGTCAAGTGTAGTGAATAAACTAGGGTTAAATGGAGTGGTTAAGGTTAAGCATGAGACAAAATGGTCACTTTGGTCAAAGGTTCAAGAAGCTTCAACTAGAATACAAAATTAGCAACCATTTTCTCTTTATGCTTATCATATTCCAAAATGAATAAATAAATAAGATAAATGAAAAAGAAAACAAAACCCTAACCATTCATATAACCATGGTTTAGTCTTTACACAAACCCAAGTTAGCATGCATCATCAAACATGATACAAACTTGTGTACAAAAGTATATAACATATACAATGTGCACAATCCAAGTGAGAAAATCCATTTAAAGTGAACCAATACTAGTTAATGCAAAGTAATATATCAAATATATAATTATGCATTAAATCATTAAATCAACACTTGATTCAATGATCCGGTCATGTCGCACACAACCGACTAGTATACAATGTATCGGCTTATCGAATCAACGCTTGAATCGATAACTAGGTTATATCGCATGCAACCATTCGACACATTGATCGCGAGAATGAAATACGGTATCACATACACGCACTATTCTCGGTCCCGCACATATCTCATATGCGCTCCTATTTCGTTTCGCTTGAGCCAGGAAACTTCTGTGTAGGACTCTAAAGACTCGTCAATACGCCGGCAGCAGATGATGATCATATCAAACACCCACAAGCCGCAAGCGGTCTGCTAAACGTAACGGCCACCCGGGTATTGAGCGATGAGAAGATCGACGAGCAAGCCCGCTCACCCTCCTGTGAATCCAACCAGTAACATTACCGTACAGTCCGGTCTGATCGTCTGATATGTCGCATATCTCGCCTAGGGGTGGTAAACGTCAGACCCCAATAGCTTGATAAGTCGTGTCGATATGAGGTCTATAACAATTCGAGAAACTACTGGTAACACTTACCAGTAAATCTCAGCAACCCTGGCCAGGGATTACCGGTTATAGCCAATCGAACACAGCGCAACATCAACTCCCTATACCGGGAGAGACGAATCCCATCCTATCGCTCATTGCCTCCATGTGATTCGGGACTGTACCCAAAAACCACCGTTTTGCATGCCCTCTTGGACGTGGTAAGGTGGAAATCAAAGCACAGTGGGAACCACACAAGACTCTATGACGATCTCGGGTCAACAGACTACTCTGTACCAGTGTCACCAGAGAACTGCCATCTGACGTAAGGTATAATACCATCTGGGAGTTCTCGGCGAGTCCGTCCAGTGTACTCAGTCTCTACTGAGCACCCGTATATCATCTCTGATGTCAAACACCAATGGATATGGGATCATCCATCGCCCATCTATATGGGTCGAGAAGGTATACGCTAGTCTACTCTGGTATATCGATGCCCCGTCTCGATACACCCACGACTAGGGACTTTGAAGGATGTACTTATGGACTACCTTGTCCCCACTAGTACGATCCGCATCATAGTCTAGGTAGTCAAGTACACATCCTAAGGGCTTTACCAACATGTATCAGAGAGACAATCAGTATACATGTTAAGGTAAAGAGTAACCAGATAGCATACTATCATGTCGAGCAAGAAAGTCCTCCTTATATATGTCCCAGCATCCATTACAATATACATCCTTTGTACAGTAATGGACTCTAGGGCATACATATAACTAACAGCAGTTAGGGGAGGTTTACGAACACATTATACAAACACGAATATAATCAAATTAGCAAACTTCGTATAATTTCGATCGAGCAAACATATCAGATTCTACTCCCAAAACTTCTCTGTGCACCTGAGACTTTGAGCAGAAAATAAACATTCCAGAAAACACAACAATATCATAAAAGAATAACAGGAGCAAATTGGGTCGAATCGGCCCCAACTCGGCCGCGGATCTGCGGCGGATCGGTGGGATCGGCCGCGGTTCCGTGGCTGTATGGCCGATTTACTAACCCATTTTTCTCTAGTGTTCTTATCTTTCTATACTTGTTACTCTGCAGCAACCTGAAAAATTTTTAGAGCCTGTTTAAAATTCGACAGAAACTTGTGATATCGATGTCGTTTTTTGGTTCGTTTTGCATTCGAAATTCATACGACTTTGCTAATGAGTTAATTATTGCTTAGCGAGGCTCTGATACCACTGTAAGTCGATGTACAACACCCCACGACTTGCGGGGAGGCGGAATAATGAAAAACGATCTTGTTTTAGGCGTAAACATCGACTAACCGAGAATCTTTGCATAAACAATAACTAACAAGAAACCATAGAAGAGTTAACTACTATGATAAGTGATTATACCTAAAGAACCGAGTCCTTCGTCTTGTCATTCTCCACGTCCTCTCTGGCCTTCTCTATGTAGTAGAAGATCCACCCGAGAGCTTTACTACAAGCTTCACCTCTAACTTGAGGTAACTAGGTTTCTTAAATCGCTAATCTAAGTAATCTAGGTGATATAGAGAATGGTTAAGGATTAAGTAGTCTACTCTAATCCTTGGTCTCAGCACATGAGAGGGGAGGATTAGGGTTTGAAGAGAGAGAGCTTGAGGAGAGAGAAAGTGAGCAAGAGAATGAGATGAGATAATGAGCTATCATAATATATATCAAGCATTATCATTTATCCAATAAAAGAAAATAAAGGATTAATAATCATGCTTCATAAATACAAGAGGGTGATTCATCTCCATGAGTCATTAAGCATTTATAATGCATTAATGACATGGATGAATCACTCAAATGACTCACTAATCTCATTTAATGCATATGCCACCTTAACTCCCAAGTCACCATCTTCTAGAAGCTTCTCGCGAAATTACGAGAACTCCCCTCCAATCCGTGAAAACACGGAAAAACTTTAGACTGTATAAATCCAATAACCGGATACTAGAAACTGGCTTAAACGAAAGCCGGCTAGTAAAAACTGTCCGGATGTCGTACGTACGTAAACACACGTATGCGTCCAAACCCTTGTCGTAAAACCATACGACCTCTATATCGTTTCGCCTGGAGTAGGAAAACTCTCTGTGTGGGACTCTAGAGACTCGACCACTACGCTGGCAGTGGGTTTAACCACAGACCGCAAGCGACACTAGCTGTACGTAACGGTCCCCAGGTAGATGTCGATAAGAAGGCCGATGAGGAAACCCATCCGAACTCTTATTGAGTCTGATGTGACAATCTTCGTACAGCCCGGTCTGTTCGTCTAAGACTATCGCATATCGGGCCTAGGGGGCGGCAAGCGTCAGTCCCCTAATAGCGGTATAAGTCGTGTCAGAGTGAAGCCCATTACACCCTGAGAAACTACTGGAACCTACCAGCAAATCTCGCTTGCCCTGGCCAGGGACTTTGCGTAATGGCTCTCTGACACAGCGCGATATCAACCCCCAATACCGGGAGAGACGAATCCTGTCTAACCGCCACTGCCACCAAGTGCTCGGGACTGCACCCAACTGCTACCTGTTTGCATGACTCCTTTGAACCGTGGTAGGGTAGCAATCTAAGAACAGTGGGACACACTCGAGGCGAAGTAGCAGTGTCAAGTCTGCGGACTATGCTGTACTCATGTCACCTGGGAACTGTTCACTGACGACTGGTATAAAAACCAACCAACAGTTCCCTGTGAGTCATGTCCGGTGTACCCGTAACCTAACGAGCACCTGCATACTATCCCCAGTACGACGTACTGACGGCTGTGGGACAGACTGTTCCCCTCCGAAAGACGACGCACAAGACCGCGATGTCCTGACGCTGAGATTCGGGGCAGATGCTATTTGGTTTTATCCGTCCACCTCTCCGAAGATGCCAAGTTGATTTATGGCACCGTGTATCGGAGGTTTAGACGGATGCGGCCGATGTAGCAGACTTCGTCAGATTCCCCCTCGCTTGAGGGGTTTTTGATTGTGGGGAGGCTCTTCTCTGCAGGCGCAAGCCCCTGCAGTTAATTACGCTACCGCATCGCGGTAACAACTTTCTCCTTCTCCAGAATTTCACTTCGTGTCGTGTGTGTTTGTTTTGTTTGTGGTTGCCCGTGTATTGTATACGGAGACTGAGTAATGCCGTCGTCCGTAGGACGTGGATTAGTCCAAATCCGTATTTACTTAGATTTTGGTTTGGTGTTTTTAGTTTAAGAATACGTTAGTCGCGTTGCGGCTAAGATCAACTTAAACGTTCGTTAAGGATACGTTAGTCATGTTTGAGACTAAGATCAACTTAACGTGGTGATCCATTTAATATATGGCCGTCAGGACTCGTCACCTCTCTGATGTCGTCGAAGGATTACAGTGACATGTGTCAGAGGAGCTCATAGATGTACCTTCGAACCAGAGTTGATTGGGAGTTTTATAATCCATTTGAATGTTTAAGGATATGCTAGCCGTGTTTGGGGCTAAGATCAACTTAAACGGGATCGTTTAGATCTGGTAAAAGAGCATTTGGAGGCTCTATTGTTCCAGTTTTAGGGACGTAGTGGTCCATGTTCCAGTTTAGGGACATGATGGTCCGTATTCCAGTTTGAAGACGTGGTGGTCTATATTCCAGTTTAGGGACGTGGTGGTCTATATTCCAGTTTAGGGACGTGGTGGTCCGACATTAGTTTAAGGACGTTTCGGTCCAATATTAGTTTAATGACGTTTCGGTCCACCATTCCCATTTTGGGACGAATATTAGTTTAAGGACGTTTCGGTCCAATATTAGTTTAAGGACGTTTCGGTCCATCGTTAGTTTAAGAACGTTTCGGTCCAATATTAGTTTAAGGACGTTTCAGTCCAATATTAGTTTAAGGACGTTTCGGTCCATCGTTAGTTTAAGGACGTTTCGGTCCAAATTGATGTGTGGTTGTTGGGACCCGTCGCCTTTCTGACGTCGTTGAAGGATTACAACGAGAGGTGTCGGAGGAGCTCGGAGATGTACCCTCGAACCGGATATAAATTGATTTAAGGGAGCAATATCGCTCAGTCAATTTAATTTGAGGACTTACGGCCAAAATTGGGCTAAGTCCAGTTGAAAATGTTCAACACTTTTATTAAATAATGCATTGCATTTCTTCCATTTTTTTTGTTTGGGCTCTGCCCATAAAGATGCAGAGCATCAATTTATTCTGGGCTCTGCTCATTTATGAATGATGCAATGCATCTGTTTTGTTTGGGCTCTGCCCCTTTTAGAACGCGTAGCATTTTAATTATTTCATTTGGGCTCTGCCCATTTATAAATGATGCAAAGCATCGATTTAATTAGGCCTGCTTGGTATTTTAATTGGGCCTGGCCCTTCAAGAAAAGAAATGCATTGCATTTGTTAGGCGCTTTGCGCCAATTACTGAGTGCAAGCGCTTGTGGTGAGGACACCTGTCATGCTCTGGTGAGCGCAAGCGCAACAGCGCAGTGCGCTGCGCTGTGGCGCTGCTGACACGTGGCGCGCTCTGGTGAGTTGCGTCAATTCTAGAGAGCAAAGCTCTATTTCAAGAGCGCGTAGCGCAGGTTATTCTGTAGCTGACACGTGGCGCTCTCTTAAGAGCGCAACAACGCAGTTTGGAAGTGCAAAGCACTAAGAATCTTTTAGATTCAAGAACAGAAGTGCAAAGCACTATTTGATTTCTTGATCTAGTTTAGATCAAAGAAAAATAAATTTTTCTTTTTGTTTGAAGAACCAGAGGTTCATAAAAGTGCAAAGCACTATTTTTTATTTTATTGTTTTCTTATTTTAAAGAACCAGAGGTTCATAAGAAGTACAAAGCACTGTTTATTATGTAAAGATCATTGATCTGGTTTTTAGATCAATGATCTATTAGAAGAAATTTCTTCTCTCTCGTAAAGGTTTTAACCTTTTTCTTCGAATTTTCTCAGAATTCTCTCTCTGTTTGAAGCTCTTGGCTTTTTTCCAAGAAAAATGTTCATCCTTTGAATTGAGGCCAAGGGTCCTTTTTATAGTGCCCATAAATTAGTTAAATTTGTTAAAGAGATCTTTCTTTGAGTGATTTGGGGAATTTTCCCGACCGTTGGATCTTTGATCCAAGGGCTTCTGCTTTGCAGAAGAAAATGTTCTTGTTTTAACAAGAACAGAAAAGATTTCTTAGAATTTTAATTCTGTTTGGCGCAGATGCCCCAGTGCGTGACACGTGTCGCGCAGCACACAGCGCAGCGCAACTGCGCTGACACGTGTCGCGCAGCGCAGTGCTTGCGCAGCTGAAGCGTTGCTTCATTTAATTTTTCTTTAAATAGAGCTTTGCTCTGATTGGGTGCGCTGCCTTGGGCGCTGCGCTGATGCATCCGCGCCTGACACGTGGCGTGTTGCGCAGCGCAAATAATATGAAGCGTTGCTTCATTTATTAAATTTTAAATTTTCAAAGCAGAGCTTTGCTCTGATTGGGGGAAGATGAAGCGTTGCTTCATCTCCCGCCTCGGAATTTGAACAGAGCTTTGCTCTGATTGGGGTAAACAAATGCCCCACCACCGTTGCGCTTACGTGGCCCCAAACGTGAGCGCAACGGTGGCGGAATTCCAACCGCCGTGACAACTTTTGGAAGTCGAAGAGGCACTTGATGCCTATAAATAGGACCTTTGGTCCCCCACAGATGCTTATCATCTTTCAGATTTTTATTTTCAAAAAACTTCAGAGCTTTGCTCTTGCCTCCAAGAACTCCAGAGCTTTGCTCTCCTTTCCAAAGTTTTTAGAAAAACTTTAGGTAAAATTGATTCTTTGATTAAATTAATTTTAATTAATCTTAACCAGTAGAGCTTTGCTCTCATAGATCTTTTGATCTAAAGAGATCCCCATTGGGGTTTCACTAGCAGAGTTTTGCTCATTTTCAAAGTTAGAAATTTTAGGTAAAATTAATGTAAATCAAATTAATTTAAATTAATCTCAATCAAAAAGCTTTGCTCTCACAGATCTTTTGATCTAAAGAGATCTCCATTGGGGCTTCATAAACAGAGCTTCGCTCTCAAAAAAGAAAAACTTATAGATCTGCAGAGCTTTTGTTCATGGGTTTTAATCCCTGAACAGAGCTCTGCTCTCTAGAAATTTAGCCCTCTATGTATATTATTTTTCTTCTATCGCTAATCTTCCTGTGGTATTTCCTCCAGGCATAATGGCGGTGCATCTATACAGTTTGCACGAGTTCATCACCTATGACGATATCCGCGCACAGGGTCGTCAACAAAACCAGGAGTTTACAGACGCTCAATGTGCAGAGGTCATGGGTCGTCTGAACGCAAGCGGTGGTTGGCTGCTACCTCGTCGTTCGGCTCTTTTGAAAGTCGTGCTGGGAGCAATATGGAGAGCACTTCCGGGTCTTCACGAGGCCCTACCGCTCAATGCGCTAGATGATGCCGAAGACAAGGTGCATTCAGTGTATCTGACGGGGTTGATCTCGAAGAAACGGCGGGACAGCCTCATTGACATCCTACATCAAATCTTCCAGCAGACGACGATAGTTGCTGCTTATCGAAGGCCGGGAGGGCTTGCCGAGGATCTTGACACAGAGGAGTGCGAGAGGCTGCGCATAAGAATAATTAGAAAGGCCAGAAGAACTCTGGATGGCCTTACTTTTGAATTCCTCAATCTGTGCCCCGGATCTGAGGTTATACCGTTGTAATAATTTGAATAATGTTTCTTATTCATTGCTCTTGTGATTGTAAGAATTTTTAGCAATATGAATGGAAACCCTTTTTTTTATTTCAGCTTGTCTTATTTCTTGTCCTGAGTCTTCTGCCCATGCATAAATGAATGCGTCTCGAACGCCTGATCAAATATAAATCGGATGTTCTTTCTGTCATTTTCTTCTTTCTTTTATTGTTAGCAGGCTGTCTTAATAACCATGGTTGACGGATGTTTAGAACGAGTATTCTGACTTTCTTAAGAAATAGCGATGGCTTAGGCCACAGGTTCAGATCTGCTGCCTAAGACTTTTCAACTCTATAAGCCATGAGGGTCTCATAGAGACTTTTCTCCCTACGGACCGAGAGGATCACGTAGGCGGTTTTTCTCCTTAGGAATCGTGAGGATTCTTAAGTGTGGTTTTCTCTTATAAGTCGTAAGGATCCTATAAGAGAATTTTTTCCCTCTTACGAGTCGAGAGGATCCGTAAGTGGTTGTTTCCCTCCTCGTCGAAACTCGACTTTGGAGAGTGAGACCCGTGAATAGTATGCAAGAGACCGTTTTAGATTGACTTGCAGGGTCCCATTGTTCAGGAAGAAAGTTTTTTTTAGTCCCTGCTGCCTGAGGCTTCATCTTGCAAGTTGAGACGAATCGGGAATTTTCCCGCGGAGACACTGGTGGCTCTGCGAGTCGACGCGGATCAGGAGGCTCTCGTCAAGGAGTGTTTGTATCCGTGAGTCGAGGAGTTTGCTAGGGATTATTTGTTTCCCAAGCGCCAAGGATTATTTGTTTCCTTGGGGTTTGAAACGAGTCGAGGATTTCCCACGGAAGCACCGGTGGCTCTGCGAGTCGACGCGGATCAGGAGGCTCTCGTCAAGGAGTGTTTGTATCCGTGAGTCGAGGAGTTTGCTAGGGATTATTTGTTTCCCAAGCGCCAAGGATTATTTGTTTCCTTGGGGTTTGAAACGAGTCGAGGATTTCCCACGGAGGCACTGGTGGCTCTGCGAGTCGTCGCGGATCAGGAGGCTCTCGTCAAGGAGTGTTTGTATCCGTGAGTCGAGGAGTTTGCTAGGGATTATTTGTTTCCCAAGCGCCAAGGATTATTTGTTTCCTTGGGGTTTGAAACGAGTCGAGGATTTCCTACGGAGGCACTGGTGGCTCTGCGAGTCGACGCGGATCTGGAGGCTCTCGTCAAGGAGTGTTTGTATCCGTGAGTCGAGGAGTTTGCTAGGGATTATTTGTTTCCCAAGCGCCAAGGATTATTTGTTTCCTTGGGGTTTGAAACGAGTCGAGGATTTCCCACGGAGGCACTGGTGGCTCTGCGAGTCGACGCGGATCAAGAGGCTCTCGTCAAGGAGTGTTTGTATCCGTGAGTCGAGGAGTTTGCTAGGGATTATTTGTTTCCCAAGCGCCAAGGATTATTTGTTTCCATGGGGTTTGAAACGAGTCGAGGATTTCCCACGGAGGCACTGGTGGCTCTGCGAGTCGACGCGGATCAGGAGTCTCTCGTCAAGGAGTGTTTGTATCCGTGAGTCGAGGTATCTGCTGAAGACACTGGTTTCTTCGGAGTTGGACTGAACCGTCGACATTTGGCTTCGTCTTCTGGCGGAGCCTGTTGGGAAAGTATGGTTCCCTCTTTGTTTACGCCTTTGGATTGTATACAGGGATCGATGTGATCTTAACTGTAGGGCCAAAGTTTTATCATCATTTTTTTTGTTTTATTTCCGCGACGCTCTATCATTTCAGCTTTTATATCGCGAAGGTCGCGATTGCCCAATCATTTCGGCTATTTTTTCGCGGTGCCCAATCATTTCGACTATTTATTTTATTCTTACTCGCTGTTTTTTATTGCGAGTTGCCCAATCATTTCGGCTATTTTGCATGCATACATTTTACTTGCTGCTTTTTATTGCCAGTTGCCCTATCATTTCGGCTATTTCGTATGCAGGTGCGGCCTATTGGCTTTTCGCCGTAAACCTGAAATTAGACGTCGATTTCGGCATCAGCATCGCTACAACTGGGATATTACCAGGAGCGAATCATCATCTGCCTCTGTCGATGTCGAACAAAGGTGATTTAGCGAACAGGGTTAGGGTCCTGTCGACTAAGGCTTTGACTTCATGAGCCGTAAGGGTCTCACGAAGTTATTTCTCCCTACAAGTCGTGAGGATCTTGTAGGTGTATTTTCTCCATAAGAATCATGAGGATTTCTAAGTGTATGTTCCTCTGTAAGTCGTTAGGATCCTACAGTAGGGTTTTCTCCTTATAAGTCGAGAGGACCTACAAGGGTCATACGAACATATCCCCAGTCACGGATGAGACTTGGTTAGGGAAATGTTTATTCGCGCCCGTGGATTGTATACAAGGGTCAGTATTGAGCCACTTGTAGGGCAGTATCGAAGGTTGGGGGTTGCTTAAGCACAGGTTTAGGTCTCTGTAACTTAAGACTTTCAAATCTTATGAGCCGTGAGGGTCTCATAAGAGAGTTCTCCTTACGAGTCGCGAGGATCTCGCAAGTGTATTTTCTCCTTAGGAATCGTGGGGATCCCTAAGTGTGCTGCTCCCTTGTGAGCCGTAAGGATCTCACGCGGGTGGTTTCTCCTTACAAGGTCGAGGGGACCCTGTAAGTGTCTTTTGACGAGGTTGCGCCCTTTCGAGTTTTCACAAACACTCGCCGGCAGTCCTGCTGTTTTTACTCACGGAGCCCTTTCGGGTTTTCATCCGTGCCCATTTTGCTTATGGACATACCGTTTTTTTTTATTCTTTTTATTTTCTTTTTCTCTCTTTTTTTTTACGAGGTCGCGCCCTTTCGGGTTTTCACGAACACTCGCCGGTAGCCCTGCTGTTTTTACTCACGGAGCCCTTTCGGGTTTTCATCCGTGCCCTTTTTGCTTATGGACATACCGTTTTCATTTATTTATTTATTTTATTTTTATATATATATTTTTTTTATATCTTGTCAGCCTAAAGATGCTGCGGTAGTAGTTTAAAGACGTTTCGGTCTGCTATTAGTTTAAGGACATTTCGGTCCGTCGTTAGTTTAAGGACGTTTCGATCCGTTGTTGAGAAGGCCGGCTACTTTTTATAAAGCTTGAGCTTAGGAAGATAGTGAGCGGACATAGTCGTCGTCATCTATCATTGACCTAGGCTGTGGCTCATTAAGCATAGTATTTCTTTAGGAAGCGACCGTTTATCGGCCTGAAAGGCCTTTCACCGTGCATGTCCATGAGTAAATAGGCCCCACCATGGTAAACTTTATCTATGATGTACGGGCCTTCATAGTTTGGCTCGAATTTTCCCCGCTTGGCGCGATTGGGGATCATAGGCCTTTTGACCACTAGCACGAGTTCGCCTTGGCGGAATGTCCTCGGTCGGGTCAATCTTTCGTATGAGCGCGTCATCTTTGCTTTATAAGCTTCCAGATTTTGTTGCGCTATGAGCCGTGTTTCATCAAGGGCGTCAAGCTCCTCAAGTCGAAGGTGAGCATTTTCTTCGTCCGTCAGCTCGTAGTGAACTGCCACTCGTAGAGAGGGTAACTCTATCTCGAGGGGGAGTACTGCTTCTGTACCGAATACCAACGCATATGGCGTTGCGTTCGTGGCCGTTTTAAACGTAGTTCGATACGCCCAGAGAGCTTCTTGCAGTCTTTCATGCCAGTCTTTCTTATTTCGGGACACCGTTTTCTTTATGATCTTTGTCAAGGTCTTGTTGAAGGCTTCAGCTAGACCATTAGCTCGCGGATTATAAACCGAGGAATATCTCCATTCTATATTGTGCTGCCGTGCAAAGCGACTGATCTTGTGGCTTCTGTAGGCTGGCCCGTTATCGGAGATGGTCCATCGCGGAATTCCAAACCGATATATGACGTGCGTCTTGAAGAAGTGGAGGATATTTTCCGTCTTCACTTCTTTCAGCGGTACTGCTTCTGCCCATTTGGAGAAGTAGTCAGTCGTCGCTAGGATGAAACGATATCCTCTAGACGATGCTGGTTCTATGGGGCCGACTATGTCAGTCCCCCACATTTCGAATGGCCAGCTAGCCACCGTTGGATGTAGTGGATTTGGATGCTGGTGGATGAAGTCCCCATGAATTTGACATGAGTGACACTCCTTTGCATATTCGAGGAAGTCCTGAATTATCGTGGGACAGTAGTAGCCCATCCGTTTTATCTTCAACTTCATCTTCGGGCCTGCTTGGTGAGAACCGCAGAGTCCGTCGTGAACTTCTTGGACGACCCTTTTCGCTTCGTCAGGTCCTAAGCATCTCAGCCACAAAGAATCAAATGACCTCTTGTACAGAGTATCGTTGACGAAGGCGAAAGACAGGGCTCGTTTCATGAGCTGATGTCTTGTGGACGCTTCTTCGGGCAATCGGTAGGACTTAAAGTAGTCTATGAAGACTTCCCTCCAATCCTCGGCCTTTTCCGGGTCTTTTATTTGCAGAGCCATTCACTCAGTCGTTTCCTTTTCTTCGGATGATTCCGGAGATATTTATGCTGGGGCAAGAACTCGACGGCTTTGTACCACGATTCTAATGTCGTCGAGGTTCTCGTCAGCCAGTTCTTTAGAAAGTTTGGCCAACGCGTCTGCTTTGCTATTTTCCGCACGCGGTATGTTCTCCAAAGTATAAGAGGGAATTTGGGTCAACAGTTGTTGCACCTTTTCACCGTATTTCACCAATTCTGGCTTGCACGTTTGGTAGTCACCGTTTACTTGACTAACGACAAGTTGAGAATCCCCGTATATGAGGAGGTTTTCAATTCCCATGTCAATGGCGATCTCAAGGCCTGATATCAGAGCTTCATATTCGGCTTCATTATTTGTCCTCGGCTCTGTTAGGGAGAGCGCGTAGCGCATTATCCCTCCTTGTGGAGTCATGAAGATGAGGCCTACGTCCGATTTGATTATAGGGGTACTTTGTTTGCGTTTTTTCATGGAAGATACTCCATCGAAATAAAGTTCCCATTGGGTATCACCACCGTCGATCGCGTCAAACGCATGTTCGTCTGGCAAATCACAATTCAGAGGAGAATCAGCAGGTATTGGGTGCTCAGCGAGGAAGTCGGCGATGGCCTGACCTTTCACTGCCTTGAGAGGTTGATATGTTAGCGAAAACTCCATCAAGAGTAGGGCCCATTTAGCGAGTCGTCCCGTCAATATGGCCTTTGACATTAAATATTTAAGGGGTCCACCTTTGAAATGAGACGGACTTCATGCGCCAACGCATAGTGTCTAAGCTTTGTTATCGCAAAAATCAACGCCAGGCAATGTTTTCAATGGGAGAGTAGTTGCTTTCTGCCCCCAGCAGAACTCGACTTAAGTAGTAGAGTACTCTTTCTTTCCCTTGATCGTTCTCTTGTGCCCATAATGAGCCTAAGGAACCTTCGAGGGCGGTTGTATAAAGAATGAGAGGTTTTCCCTTGACCGGAGCAGCCAACACTGGCGGGTTCTGCAAGTATTGCTTGATCTCGTTTAGTGCGCTTTGGCATTTTTGATCCCAAATGAATGGGGTTCCCTTCTTCATCAGGTGACTATAAGGACGGCACTTTCCTGAAAGGTTGGCTATAAATCGCCGTATATACGCGAGCTTCCCTTGGAGAGATCACAGCTGTTTGAGAGTCCTTGGCGGAGGCATTTCCATGATCGCCTTGATCTTTGATGGATCTATCTCAATACCTCGGTGCCGGACGATGAATCCCAGGAATTTGCCCGAGGAAACTCCGAATGCACACTTGAGCGGGTTCATCTTCAAGTTGTATTGTCGAAGGCGTTGAAACACGGTCTTCAAATGCTCGAGATGTTCTTCGTATGATTTTCTTTTAACCACGAGATCGTCGATATAGCATTCAACGATTTCGTGTATAAGGTCATCAACGATCTGCGTCATGGCTCTCTGGTAAGTAGCACCGGCGTTCTTTAAACCGAAGGGCATCACCTTGTAGCAGAATATACCCAAAGGAGTCCTGAAGCCGGTGTGCTTCTGGTCTTCGGGATGCATCTTTATCTGATTATATCCTGACGAGCCGTCCATGAAGGAGAAAATCTCATGAGTGGACGTATTGTCTATCATCAGTTCGGTGACTGGTACAGGAAAATCGTCCTTCGGACAAGTTTTATTAAGATCCCGAAAGTCCACGCATATGTGCACCGTCCCATTTTTCTTCATCACCGGGACGATGTTAGTGATCCATTCAGGATATTGAACCTCCTGGATAAAGCCAGAGTCGATAAGCTTCTTGACCTCAGCGTTGATACTCATCTCGAGCTTGAGCCGCATTCTCCTCGGCGCCTGTTTGACTGGCTTGATGTCCGGGGATATCGCCAATTTGTGTACAGCAGTTTCTGGATCTAGTCCCGGCAATTCGTAATAGTTCCACGCGAAGCAATCTCTATGCTGTAGAAGCACATCTTTTAACGCAACCACCCTTTCTTCAGATAGCAGCTCGCTGATGAATGTCGGTCGTGGATCGTTTGCCATCCCCAACTCAATCTTCTTGAGGTTATCTGCAGTGGTATGGATTCCATCTTCCAGCTCTTTTGGCGCTGGTGGGAATTTTGAGATTATCTCGTCGCTGCTGTTTTCGAAGCACCAAGGGAGCTCATCTATGTCCTCGGGCTCTTCTTTTAATATCGTAATCATGTGACAGGTGCGAATTCGCTTCCAATCCCTATGTGGAACCGGTTCTTCTTTCGTGGCCTTGGGCTCGTGCTTCTGTGGCGGCGCTACCCTCCAGTTATCAGACATAGCGAACTTGCCCAGCTGGTACTGATCTTCGACCCAATTCTTGAAGGTGAAGCAGTCCTCGAGAGGGTGCCCTATCACTCGGTGATAAAAGCAATAGTCCGGGTGTGAGACTTTGCCCGCTTGTTCGGGGTGCTTAGACTCCGGCAGTGTAAGCATCTGATGTTTTAGAGAGAGATCAAGTATCTTCTTCGTCTTGTCTCGTGGAAACGAGTATGCTCGACCCATTTTCTTCATAAGGGATAGATCAATAACGCCCTACTCCAGTTTGCGTGGCTTCTTAGCCCCGCTTTGTTGTTGTTGAGCGCCTCTTTGGCCTTTCGACTTATTTCTGCTTTTGCGCCGAGCCTTCTTTATAACAGATTGACATGGGGCGGCATTTTCACCTTTCACGACCTGTTGGAGAAGGCGTTGCGTTTTGGCTTTCTCGTAGATGACCATTTCGCGGTTATGATCGTCCCGGACTTTTTGACCCGCTTCCCTTATAAGCTTGTCCATTTGTTCTTCGAACGACGGACTGGGCTCTTTTGCATCTGGAACTTTTACTGGCTCAGTATTAGCGTCCTCCCATTGAGCATCCGCTTCTTCATCGAAGTCATATATGACATAGCAGCTGTTTAGTAGCTCTCGTTTCTTTGACCGGATGTATCCAAGCCCTTTTGTCTCCATTCTTCTATTAGGTAGTTTGCGTTGAGTCCCAGGAACGTTCCAGACTTTGTCATAGAACTTGGCTTTCCGAACGGTCTGCTTGAAGGATATCCCCTGGCATTTCAGCAGATTTTTTAAACCCTCGGTATAATATCTGGGAAGACGGATAGGCTGAAGCCTGTCGAGCGTGGGATCCGTGTCATGCCAGATTTCTTTTTCTACCTTGGTTTCTTCAGAGCGGTAGAACAAAATTGCTTTCTCGCTTTCTCGCCTGGGAGGGATGTAGAATGTCCGCAACTCTTCTACACCGTAGATATTAAGTGCATCCAGTTCTTTATGGTGTCCAAGCGGCACCATGGCGACTTGCAGACTTTTCTCTTCATCAGGGAACATTTGTATTGAAGGTCGAGCAGAGAATACAACATGGATCTCATCTTCTGAGTCGCTACCAAAGATCAACGTAGGGGCGAACGGTCCTGGCTTATTGTGTTGGGGTGGACCCGAATAAACTATCTCGTCTTCCTCCTCGGCATCACTGCCGAAAACAGGGATGGTGGCGTTAGCTCTATTCTCCGATTTGTGACACTTCTCCGTATCTTCGAAATCCGGTAAGAAATATTTGACATCTTCGTATTTGCGGACCTCGTTCACGGAGAACGGGTTCAGTTCTCCCGTCACGGTATACTCGAAACCATCCTTAAAATACTTCATACACTGATGTTGTGTAGAAGGGATGATGTTGTACTCGTGTAACCATGGCCGGCCGAGCAAAGCGTTGTAGCATGTCTTGGCATCTATGACGTGGAACTTAACGTCTGTGACGAGTAGCCCGAAGCGTAGCGTCAGTATCACAGACCCAAGAGTTCTTGATGACTGGGAGTCGAACCCGGAGATGGTGATCTTGTCACGAGCAAGGTGCTGGACGCTCATGCAGATTTCTTTTAACACCCGCACGTTGAGGAGATTAACGGAGGATCTGTTATCGATCAGGATTTTGCCTATCTTTATATCATGGCAGTATCCTGAGACATAGAGAGGGCGATTGTGTTCGCACGTCCCAAGGAGAAGGTCCTCGTCGCCGAAAGTGACATCGGCCGTGTGCACTTCCTCTAGTTCATCCTTCATCTTTTTCTCGGCCAGGCATGCTTGGAATTGTTCCGGATCTTGTAGTGCCTTGATCAACGAATCTCTCGCCTCCTTTGACAGCAAAAGGGCGTCAAGAATGCTGAGCTGTGAGGGTAGTTTCCTCAGATGCGCTAGGACGTTGTAATCCACCTTATTCTTCTTCGGCGGGTTGTTGGCGCTTAGCTCTTCCACCACTTGGTCATCTAAGACGATATCTTCAGAGACCTTTTCTTTCCCTTTATCTTTTCTGTTTGAGGGTCCGAGGTTCTTTTCAGGCAGCGTCCGGTTCCGCAGCCGAATATTTTCGCAGACCTTCGGCTCTTCTTCTTTTCCGGAAGTTGATTCTTTAAAGAGAGGGGCGAGTTCCAGCTCCTCATCAGAATCGCTCCCGAATGTAGGCACTTGTGAGCCACCAGTGTTAACCATGCGACAATTGCCGGTAGTTCTTTCAAGCCCTTCGGTCGTATTTCTTTGCTCCCGACGAGTTTTGCGCTTTTCCCGCTTAAAGCGTTGTCGACGAGCAACGTATCCTTGCCACCATTTATCGAAAGCTTTGCACTCTTGAGTGGGGTACGAAACCTTTTGAGGAGGGGTGCATTTCTATTTCACCAGTAATTTTTCCTTCAGAGGATGGTAGCTTCATGCCCATTAATATGGCTTTAGCAAACCTTTTCTTTATCTTGAATTGACTTTTGTCGGTAGCGAAGGTGTTTTGCTCCAGCGGGATCGTCTCAGCTCTTTCATCAAGTCGCTGCCGCTTGGCCCTTTCAAATATAGCCGTCTCGCGTTCTCGATCAGCTTTACTTTTCAATCGAGCTTCGTTAAGGAACGCGTCAATCATTTCAACTGATAGCTCCGGAAATTTTGGTTCAGGATCTGCCCCCAGCTTTTCAGTACAAGAAGTCTCCTCATCGTTCATGAACGAATGGGAAATCATATGACAGCTTGCCACGCATCCTTCAGATCCATCTGACGAACTTTCTCTCTCACCTTCCTCTTGGAAGACGTGATTGAGGAACTCTTGGAGCGTAATGGGAGTCCGTGCCTTTTGGTTGTATTCATCTAGCGCATCAATTTGCTTTTGTAAGTCCGTGCGCTTGTCGCCAGGCTTCACGGGCTTCATAGATTTCTTCTTCTTCTTTTTCGAGGATTTTGACGGCTGGCTGCAGGTGCTTGAACCACCACTATCGGTCTTTGGAGTCGGACGCGGCTTCAACATCCCTTCAATGACCTGCGGTTCCAACGGGTTCTTCCACTTGATCGCCGGACATGTCTGAAGATCGTTTAGAATCCTCTTTGTCTTGGCTGATAATACAACCTCCCAACGAGCTTCTTCAATGACGGAGCATGTTGCCCCCGGCGTATTCATCTCCTTAAAGGTGTGGGGCTGCGGGGGTTTCACCTTCCATTTGTCAGATAACGCGAACTTGCCCTGTCGGTACTGGTTTTCAAGCCAATTTTTGAAAACGTAGCAATTTTCGATCGGATGGCCTAGTACTCGATGATAAGGACAGTAATTGGGCTCGTTGACGTCACTTGGTTGCAACGGACGTTTTGGATCCGGCAGATTTATGAGTCTGTTGCGCAACGCCAGCTCGAATAACCTCCTCGTTTTATCGCGGGGAAAGGAATAAGGACGTCCCATCCTATCCTCAAAGGGTACGTACGGGCGCATATTATTTTGACGAGCAACCGGCTTCGAGTCGCTCAGTTGTTGTTGAGCATTAGCGACGACGATCACTTTTCCCTTCCCTTTGTCATTTCGGGAGTCCGGCCTTGGAAGAGGAGGTTTATGGCCCATCTGATCCATCTGCGCTAGTTTGTCAATCAAGGCCTGGAAGGTAGTTGGCTTGAAAAACATCATAAATTGTGAAATGGTCTCTTGAGGATCAAGGGTCCCCACAAACATACCCACCGCGGGAGCCTCTTCAATGCGCTGCTCACACTTCGACCACAAGTTCCGCCACCGTATAGCATACTAAACCCACGTCTCGCCTAGCTTTACCCTGGCGTTAATCAGTGCTGTCATCGGGGTACGTTCACTGGCGCTTGCAAAACGCTGAGTAAACAGCAGCTCCATCTCCGCGAAGGTTTTAATAGAGTCGTTCGGAAGCTCAGAGTACCATTCGAACGCCGTATCTGATAAGCTTCCAACAAACTGGCGAAGCAACAACTTTTCGTCACCGCCGGTGTTGCCGCAAAGTGCCCTGAACTGGGCAACATGCTGATGAGGATTGCCCGTCCCTTTGTAGACATGGAACTTGGGAATTGTGTAACCGGGTGGGTACTTGATTTGATCGTACCAACTTGGATATGGCCGTCCCGTTTTTACGACCTGACTGGCCGCTTCGGTCGCATGATGAACCCGTATTTGCTGGGCGATGTACTCATCCAAATCAGCTTTGGAGATTGTATCCTCTTTAGCCGTCGACAGAGCTGGTGGAGGATTTAATGTTTCTCCCCTATCGTCACCAAGGACAATCGGGGGCTCTTCAGCCGGGGGATCTTGTTGTATCATCATCCCTATCATGCCCTGGAAGAGGAGGCCCATACGCTGTATGTTGGCTGCTTGTTCAGCAGCCTCTTTGTCCTTCTTTTCCAATATCCGACGAAGGAATTCGGCGTCGGTTTCTTCCTCCCGGCGCTCATCTGAGGACGTTTCAGGGTTCTCTTTTGGCCCTGTAAGTGCGGCCATAGCATTCATCATCTCCTGGAGCTTCTGTTACTGCTCCTGAGCCTTGGTCACTGACCGTGTAAGCGGTCTATGACCCGTGGATGCACGGCTGTCTTCTTTTCCCGATGCCATGTAAACCGTATGAACTGTTATGCCCCCTGTCTTGGGGCGTTTAGGTTCACCATTTTTAACTTTTGCCGCTGACGCGGGAGTTTTCTTTGGCCTCCTTCTTTTGTGGGCCGTTGATGTTAGTGTATATGCCCTAGAGGCCATTACTGTATCATACTAGTTTGTATATTACTTAATGGAAGCTTGGGATATTCACCTTGTATAAACAATCTTGCTCAATATAGTAGTATGCTACTTGGTTTGTTTCTACTTCAATGTGTACTTATGTTTATTTCAGTATATCACTTATACGCATTAGTGGAGCCCTTAGGATTTTTGCTTGATTACCAGCGTTGTGATGGCAGTCACACTAGTGGGGGCTGGGTAATCTATAAGCACATCCTTATATAGGTCCCTAGTCGCAGGACTATCGAGACAGGGAATCGATACTCCGGAGTAGACTAGCGTATGCGCTTCTCATCCCAGTATGGGAGATGGTCTGTCCCACAGCCATCAGTACGTCGTACTGGAGATAGTATACGGGTGCTCGTTGGGTTACGAGTACACTGGACAGGACTCGTCGGGAACTGACAGGTTGGTATTATACCTATCGTCAGTTATCAGTTCCCAGGTGACATGAGTACAGCTTAGTTCGCTGACTTGACACTGGCACTTCGCCTCGAGTGTGTTCCCACTGTGCTTTGATTACTACACTACCACGGCTCAAAGGAGTCGTGCAAACGGGTAGTAGTTGGGTACAGTCTCGAAGCACTTGGAGGCAGTGACGGTTAGACAGGATTCGTCTCTTCCGGTATTGGGGGTTGACATCGTGCTGTGTCTAGGAGAGCCATTACACGAGTAGTCCCTGGCCAGGGCAAGCGAGATATACTGGTAGGCTTCCAGTGTTATCTCAGGGTGTTTTGGGCTTCACTCCGACACGACTTGTACCGCTATTAGGGGACTGATGTTTTACCGCCCCCTAGGCCCGACATGCGATGTATTAGACGAACAGACCGGACTGTAAGGAGACTGTCACATTCAGACTCAGTAGGAGTTCAGATGGGGTTCACCTCGTCAGCCTTCTTGTCGGCATCTACCCAGGGACCGTTACGCACAGCTAGTGCCGCTTGCGGTCTGTGGTTAAACCCACTGCCAGCGTAGTGTCGAGTCTTTAGAGTCCCACACAGAGGGTATTCGCCTCTGGGCAAAACAGAGTAGAGGTCGCATGGTTTTGCGACAGGGTTCGTTCTCATCCACGCACTTGTGCACGTTTGGAGTCCGGACGGATATTACTGGCTGGCTCTGGTTTGAGTCAGATACTGGTATATGTTTTGGGGTTGCTTTTATCTCTCAGTATTCATGTTCCTCGGAACAAGAATGCAGGTGTGTATGCACAGTTGTTTGAGGAAGAGGAAGATGACTTTCATTAGGGTTTCGGAACGGGTGCGTATGCACAGTTGACAGTCGTCTTTTTCCAAACCCTAATGGATTTATGTTATATCAATTAATAATATTAATAAAATGAAATTGTGTCATGGTTGGATTCTGTTGACTAGTTGACCATGGTTGACTTGTTGACCATGGTTGAAGTTTTGACCATCATCATTACAAAAGAAAGATGCTTTTTGATTCTTGCAAAACCATTTAATGTTTGAAATGATAATAGTCATTCCTAAACCTTCCATCAACTATTTCATTTTCATTATTATTATTAATTTGATAATTCGTTTTCTTTTGTGATATGGTTGCAAGAAAGAAAAAGATAGCTCATTCTATCATTTAGCTTCTCTCTCCTCACTTCATCTTCTTCTTCCTCTAGCAAAAGGAGAATCCTTCTCATGTGTTGAGAATCCCTCTCCTTGAAAGATAAACACCTCTTAGACACTCTCTACTCACTCTAGGATCAAAGGTTTGGCAAGCCGGAGATTCTAGTCCTCTCAAAGTTCGAGAAAGAGCTCGAAGGTTGAACCCTCAGGTGGATCCATCTTTGACGGAAGAAGGCAACGAGGAAGAACCATCAACCTCTACAAGTTTTCAAGAAGAAGGAGTTCAAGTTAGGTATAACCTTTCATCCGAGTAGCTAACTCTCTTTAGCTTGTTTGCTAGTTTAGTTTAGAAAAGATCCCGACTTTGTTAGTCCATGTTGCCCCATACGCTAAAAATTTGATTTTTATACCGTTTCCGCCTCCCCGTAAGAACCGGGGGTCGCAATGTGGACTTACAGTGGTATCAGAGCCTAACTAAACTTAAACTAGCTTGGTAGTGAAGTGTAACGAAGTTCGGAACCGAAAAATCCAAAAACCAAACATTTCAAAAACCCTAGTTTCTGTTAAAATTTTTTCTGGTCAAAACAAAATTTGTTATACACCTAAATTCGGCTCCGGGTTTAGTGAGAACACCCAAGAAAAACGATCCCCTGATTCCTTCAAACCGCCGCGGTTCAGCGGCAATAGGTATGCATTTGCCGCGGAACCGCCGCCGTTTAGGGTCCTCTCGTGATCGGGTTTTGTGCAGTGTTCTTCTGGTAGGGTTTTGGGATTTTTCAGATATATTATATGTGCCCAGATTTTCCAGAATAGAAATTTATTTTTGGGGGCCTATAATTCCGTATTTTTTCCAAACTTCACTACACTTGGACTGTATTGGTTATATCTGTGATGTTTGTATGTATTGAACGTCGGCTAATCGCTATAAGTCGATTAGTCGGGGTTATACATCTCTGTGATCTGTGTTTGATATTGGAATGTGTATATGAATGTGTTGGACTGTCGCGGGTGAATAGCCGGGGTGGATGTGAGATGAGCTTTTGTTTTTCTTTCATTCATTTGTAACATGTAAATTGATGTAATATTATTATTTGTTTGGCCGCACAACCGGGTCGGGGTTGTAGCCGTCATTGTATAATTCTTTTTACTGTTTTTGCTCCTAGGATAGGCCCATGGAGGGGTGCACAAACTACCGAGTACTTGGCGGGTAGTTTGCCGCACCCGTAGGGGTCTTGGGTGGGGTATTGGCTATTCACCGCGACCGTGTAATCCGCTTTTCGTTGCAGGCTCGAACGGATTGCGGATTCCTAGTATATCCAATGTATTCATCTGTGATCTGTAATGTCTATCATTGCTATATTTATAACTATTTAGGCGTTGCTTATGTTTTACAGCCGCGCTAGCCCAGCCCCCGCTCTGTCGTTAGTTAAGTAACCTAACGGGTGATGACGGGGCCCCGTGGCGAATGCGAATGGCATAAGCGTACGTCATATTTTGGTTGTTTTCTGCAATGGTAGGATTTAAATGATGGGACGCATTAAAAGAACTAATGCAAGAATATCACGCATTAAAAGAACTAATGCAAGATAATAAACCAAGTTAAAGTCGTTGGAACATTTTCGAAAAACCACTCGGTTCTTTTCAAAACTAACTTTTAAATGCGGAGATTGAGCCACTCCTTCTAAAAGTTATCTCGTTCCATCGATTATATCAAGTTCACTACGTTCACGGTTTCGCCAAAACCATTCGTAGCCTCCGTCGTTTCGTATGAATATTCAATAGTATTCAAGCTATGTTTGTTGACCTTCGTCAAGGCATAGAGATTGGTAGCTGTTGGGTGTTCATATGTAGCATAGATAGATGCGTTGGTTTGGGACAGTCGTATTACCTTGTTGACCTTCGTCAAGGGTATATACGGGTGGGTTCAAATTAACCTGGAAAATGACGGGCAGAACTTGACATGTGACTTATGATTTGTTGACCTTCGTCAAGGTCATAAGAGCATGGGGCAAAAATCCACATCGGGAGTTTCATAAGTACTGAAACTTGCTAGATTTGCATACCATTTGGAGTGTGGTGATTCTGGTAGGATTCCTTCAGTTTCGTCACGCGATGATATTTGAATCCCGATCCTACTGTGAGTATATGCTACTCCTCGGGAAATTTCTCACTAAACGATCAATGCTATAAACCTAGTAGGTGCATAGAAAGGTGTTAGCGGGGCTACGCCCCCAGGGAAAAGAGGTTATTTAATTAAGGAACTTCACGAAAGCGTTGGAAAACCTCCCTCGAAGTACCGACACTGGCCTGGCTGAACGGTTAAGCAAGTATTGTGCGGTGGGATTGATCCCGACTAGTTCTTCCTTTATGGTTTGAGGAGGGATTCGAGAGACAGTGGGAGCCATCCTGTTTAGACAAATTAAAAACCACTCTAAACTTGCAAGAGCATCGTGCTAAAGTGTTTCTTCCTCTCTCCTAATTGCAGCGACCAATCGACATGACTGGACTTAAGTTACTTCTAGATAAAAACATACTGACAGGGCCAAACTACAAAGATTGGCTCAGGAATGTCAAAATGGCAATCACTTACGACAAGCTGGGGTATCTTCTTACCACCAAAGCTCCTCCCGTCCCAGGTCCCACCTCCAGCGTCGCGGATAAGGAAATCCGTAAGACTTGGGAGATTGATTGCGCGAAGGCCAGGTGTCTCGTGCTTGCCTCTATGGACAATGAACATCAGAGGAGGCACGAGAATATGGATTTGGAATCCATATTTCTTCATACAAAAGAACTGTATGGAGAGCAGTCTCGTATCGCAAGATACGAAGTGTCGAAGAAGTTGTTTTCGGCAAAGTTGGCCGTCGGATCATCGGTAGCGGACCACGTGCTTAAGATGATTGGCTACATTGAGGAGCTCGCGGAACTTGGGACCACGTTGGAAAGTGAACTCTATACGGATTTAATTCTCCAGTCCCTTCCATCCACTTACGCCCAGTTTATACTGAACTTCAACTTACAAGAAAAGGAAGTTGAACTTTCAGAACTCCTCAACATGCTGAGGAGCGCAGAGGGCACCCTACAGAAAGGTAGGGAAACACCCGCTTTGTTTGTAGGAGGATCTTCTTCCTCTAGGTCCAAGGCGAAAGCCAAGGGAAAGAGAAAGAAAGCCCCCGCCAAACCAAGGGGCGGTGTTAGTAAAGTGGGTACGAAGGGAAAAGAAAAGGCAACAATGATAGCGGGGAAGCTTGTGGGTAAAGAAGAATGCTTCTATTGTCATAAAAGTGGACACTGGAAGAAAGATTGCAGGGCTTGGAAAGCCAGGACACAGGAACTGAAGCAGGTTGCGGCTTCAGCTTCAGGTATGTATGTTATTGAAAACTGTCTATCGATAAACTCTACTTCCTGGGTATTGGATACCGGATCAGGATCTCATATCTGTAATTCTTTGCAGGCGTTGAGAAACAGTAGGTTTTTGAAGGCAGGTGACATGACCCTCAGAGTTGCGAACGGAGCTAGCATGGATGCTAAAGCCGTGGGGGACTATCACCTGGGAATGTCAGATGGGCATGTTTTGGTTTTGCGTAATTGCTTTTTTGTACCCAACGCAACTTGTAATATCATTTCTGTATCTTTGGTTTCTAAAGAAGGTAATGAATTTGCGTTTGTAAGTAATGTTGTAAACATTCACCTTAATCAAGTTCTGATTGGGTCAGGTACACTGAGCAATGGTATATACGTGTTAAACCAACCACAGATTTTCAATGTTCAGAATACACACAAAAGAAAGTCTCCAGATATCAATCAGGCTTTCTTATGGCATTGTAGACTGGGTCACATCAATGAGACACGGTTGACTAAGTTACATAAAGAAGGATACTTGGATCCGTTCGAGTATCAGTCTTATGCCACTTGTGAATCTTGTCTCATGGGAAAGATGACAAAGACTCCATTCACTGGACACGGAGAAAGAGCGAGCGAGCTCTTGGGACTCATACACAGTGACGTGTGTGGTCCAATGTCTACACATGCGCGAAGCGGTTATTCATACTTCATTACTTTCACAGACGATTTCTCTAGGTATGGACATGTCTTCTTAATGAAGCACAAATCCGAGGCCTTTGAGAAATTTCCGGATTACAAGAATGAAGTTGAAAAACAAACAGGCAAAAGTATTAAGATTCTAAGATCGGATCGAGGTGGTGAATACTTGAGTGCCGAGTTCCTGGACTATTTAAAAGAGAATGGAATTCTCTCTTAGCGTACTCCTCCATACACTCCGCAACATTACGGTGTATCGGAAATGAGGAATCGAACCCTATTGGATATGGTTCGTTCCATGATGAGTAAGGCTGAGTTACCGCGATCTTTCTGGGGCTATGCACTAGAAGCAGCTGCATATCTCTTGAACAAGGCTCCCACCAAGACTGTGCCTACCACTCCATATCAGATGTGGAGTGGGAAGAAACCCTGTCTTAAGTACCTTAAGATATGGGGATGTCCAGCTTTTGTAAAAAAACAGCATGCGGACAAGCTCGAGGCACGCTCAGTACAGTGTAAGTTTGTGGGATATCCAAAGAACTCCAGGGGGTATCTGTTCTATTCCGCTGAGGAACAAAAGGTTTTTGTTTCTCAACATGCCCGCTTCTTGGAAACTGAGTTTTTGGAAACTCAGATAAGTGGGAACGCAATAGAACTGGAAGAAATTCCAGAACCACAAGCTATTACTGAAAGCTTGGAAGAGCCAGTAAGTTCAAAAGAACAGGACATTCCTATGCCGCTCCGCAGGAGTAGTAGGCAGTCTCATCCGCCCGAGAGATACTACGGTTTTCTCATAGACGGGGATCGAGAGGATTGCATCATAGACTATGATGAGCCTACTAGCTTCCAGCAGGCCGTTCAGAGCGTTGACTCGGTAAAATGGCTGGATGCAATGCGGACCGAAATGGAGTCCATGTACACCAACAAAGTATGGACGTTGGACATTGCTCCAGACGGGGTAAAACCCATAGGATGCAAGTGGATCTTCAAAAGGAAGATTGGTGTAGATGGACAGGTTGAGACCTATAAAGCTAGACTTGTAGCAAAGGGTTTCCGTCAAAGACCTGGTTTGGACTATGACGAAACCTTTTCTCCAGTGGCTCTGCTGAAATCCATTCGGATCCTTCTTGTCATTGCTGCCTTCCACGATTATGAGATTTGGCAGATGGACGTAAAGACCGCTTTTCTAAATGGAAATTTAGAGGAGTGTGTCTATATGGATCAGCCAGAGGGTTTCATTCAGAGTGGGAGCAGCGGAAAGGTGTGCAAGTTGCTTAAGTCCATCTATGGACTAAAGCAGACATCGCGGAGTTGGAACATCTGTTTTGATGAGACGGTCAAGGAATTTGGCTTTATCAAAAATCCAGATGAACCATGCATCTATAGTAGATTTGTAGCGAGAACTGTAGTATTCCTCGTTTTATACGTGGATGACATTCTCTTAATAGGAAATGACATTCCTATGCTACAATCTGTCAAGGGGTTCTTGTCGCACAGGTTCTCCATGAAAGACCTGGGTGATGCCTCATACATCCTGGGGATCCGGATCCATCGTGATAGATCCAAGAGGATATTAGGACTTTCTCAGTCCAGGTACATCGACACCATAGTGAAAAGATTCAGTATGGAAGATTCCAAGCGCGGTAACCTACCGGCTTGTCACGGGATCACCCTCTCTAAAGAGATGTCTCCCAAGACTGATTTGGAGAGGGATCGCATGTCTATTATACCCTACGCTTCTGCGGTAGGCTCTATAATGTATGCGATGTTGTGTACCAGACCGGATGTAGCTTATGCACTGAGTGTGGTAAGCCGGTATCAGTCAAACCCTGGGGAGAAACACTGGATAGCGGTAAAGAACATTCTCAAGTACCTGAGAAGGACTAAGGAGATGTTCTTGGTGTATGGCGGAAAAGACCTCCAGATCGAGGCCTTTGCTGACTCCAGCTTCCAGAGTGACAAGGATGATTCCAAGTCCATGTCGGGTTTCGTCTTTACCCTCAATGAAGGGGCGGTGTGTTGGAAGAGCTCCAAACAGGAAACCGTTGCAGACTCGACTATGGAAGCGGAATATATCGCTGCATCTGATGCCGCAAAAGAAGCTGTCTGGATGAGGAAGTTCTTAAAAGAACTTCAGCTGGTTCCGTCCATTGTTGACCCAATACCTCTGTATTGCGACAACAACGGGGCTATAGCTTTAGCGAAGGAACCCAGGTCCAATCAGAGATCCAGGCACATCTTGAGGCGGTATCACCTGATCAGGGAGATCGTGGATCGCAAGGAGATCGAGGTTCGGAGGGTTGCTTCAGAAAAGAACACTGCAGATCCATTCACCAAGTCCCTGCCCCAGACTCAGTTCGAGCAGCTCATCGAGATGATAGGTCTTCGATACGCCAGTACATGGCCTTAGTGCAAGTGGGAGATTGTTAGTGTATATGCCCTAGAGGCCATTACTGTATCATACTAGTTTGTATATTACTTAATGGAAGCTTGGGATATTCACCTTGTATAAACAATCTTGCTCAATATAGTAGTATGCTACTTGGTTTGTTTCTACTTCAATGTGTACTTGTGTTTATTTCAGTATATCACTTATACGCATTAGTGGAGTCCTTAGGATTTTTGCTTGATTACCAGCGTTGTGATGGCAGTCACACTAGTGGGGGCTGGGTAATCTATAAGCACATCCTTATACAGGTCCCTAGTCGCAGGACTATCGAGATAGGGCATCGATACTCCGGAGTAGACTAGCGTATGCGCTTCTCATCCCAGTATGGGAGATGGTCTGTCCCACAGCCATCAGTACGTCGTACTGGAGATAATATACGGGTGCTCGTTGGGTTACGAGTACACTGGACAGGACTCGTCGGGAACTGACAGGTTGGTATTATACCTATCGTCAGTTATCAGTTCCCAGGTGACATGAGTACAGCGTAGTCCGCTGACTTGACACTGGCACTTCGCCTCGAGTGTGTTCCCACTGTGCTTTGATTACTACCCTACCACGGCTCAAAGGAGTCGTGCAAACGGGTAGTAGTTGGGTACAGTCCCGAAGCACTTGGAGGCAGTGACGGTTAGACAGGATTCGTCTCTCCCGGTATTGGGGGTTGACATCGTGCTGTGTTTAGGAGAGCCATTACACGAGTAGTCCCTGGCCAGGGCAAGCGAGATATACTGGTAGGCTTCCAGTGTTATCTCAGGGTGTTTTGGGCTTCACTCCGACACGACTTGTACCGCTATTAGAGGACTGACGTTTTACCGCCCCTAGGCCCGACATGCGATGTATTAGACGAACAGACCGGACTGTACGGAGACTGTCACATTCAGACTCAGTAGGAGTTCAGATGGGGTTCACCTCGTCAGCCTTCTTGTCGGCATCTACCTGGGGACCGTTACGCACAGCTAGTGCCGCTTGCGGTCTGTGGTTAAACCCACTGCCAGCGTAGTGTCGAGTCTTTAGAGTCCCACACAGAGGGTATTCGCCTCTGGGCAAAACAGAGTAGAGGTCGCATGGTTTTGCGACAGGGTTCGTTCTCATCCGCGCACTTGTGCACGTTTGGAGTCCGGACGGATATTACTGGCTGGCTCTGGTTTGAGTCAGATACTGGTATATGTTTTGGGGTTGCTTTTATCTCTCAGTATTCATGTTCCTCGGAACAAGAATGCAGGTGTGTATGCACAGTTGTTTGAGGAGGAGGAAGAGGACTTTCATTAGGGTTTCGGAACGGGTGCGTATGCACAGTTGACAGTCGTCTTTTTCCAAACCCTAATGGATTTATGTTATATCAATTAATAATATTAATAAAATGAAATTGTGTCATGGTTGGAATTTGTTGACTAGTTGACCATGGTTGACTTGTTGACCATGGTTGAAGTTTTGACCATCATCATTACAAAAGAAAGATGCTTTTTGATTCTTGCAAAACCATTTAATGTTTGAAATGATAATGGTCATTCCTAAACCTTCCATCAACTATTTCATTTTCATTATTATTATTAATTTGATAATTCTTTTTCTTTTGTGATATGGTTGCAAGAAAGAAAAAGATAGCTCATTCTATCATTTAGCTTCTCTTTCCTCACTTCATCTTCTTCTTCCTCTAGCAAAAGGAGAATCCTTCTCATGTGTTGAGAATCCCTCTCCTTGAAAGATAAACACCCCTTAGACACTCTCTACTCACTCTAGGATCAAAGGTTTGGCAAGCCGGAGATTCTAGTCCTCTTAAAGTTCGAGAAAGAGCCCGAAGGTTGAACCCTCAGGTGGATCCATCTTTGACGGAAGAAGACAACGAGGAAGAACCATCAACCTCTACAAGTTTTCAAGAAGTAGGAGTTCAAGTTAGGTATAACCTTTCATCCGAGTAGCTAACTCTCTTTAGCTTGTTTGCTAGTTTAGTTTAGAAAAGATCCCGACTTTGTTAGTCCATGTTGCCCCATGCGCTAAAAATTTGATTTTTATACCGTTTCCGCCTCCCGTAAGAACCGGGGGTCGCAACGTGGACTTACAGTTGAGGTTGAAGGGGCCATTGCAGTGGGCATCCTAGCGATTGTTGTCCCTTGCTGTTCAATAGGATGGTCTTTGTCTTTTTCCACATTCGCCTTTTTCTGGCGACGAGAGTGACCTGGGTCAATCACGGAGTCTTGAACCCTTCGCCAAACTTTATAAATTCTTGAAGACAGCCGTTGAGGGGGCTGTTCTTGCTTCGTTTCTGGAGCTCTCTCCGCAGGTGGAGGAGATCTCTTCAATGTAGCGGTTGGAGAATTCTTACATACTCTCTTCAGCAGTTCAAAGCTGTTCCCAGTTGGAACAGCAGCGTTGACTTCCACCACTGGAGCCGGTGGAGTTAGCCCTGAGGGGGAGTTGCCCCCTGCCTTCCTCACTCGTTGCCAATGGCGACGTCGAGCACGACGAGCCGTTGGGACTGGATCGGAGATTGAGATATCTTCTTTTTGCCCCCTGTCTGAATGAGGCACCGCCGGTGTTAACTTTTTAAAGACCGAGGTTGTCTTCTGAGGTGTGATATCCAACCTATTGAAGACAGATCCTCAAGCAGGGATAGGAGCAGGAATCGTCAGTCTTGAAAAGACTGACTCTTTGACAGGGGAAGCCGCCTTGACGACTTCTGGATCAGCAGTTATTGCCTTCCTTGGGACAGCCAATTTAGAGTTCTGATTTAGCCTGGTGAAAACAGAGGCTGTCGGTTTGGTAGCGGGCGATCCGTTGACAGGGGTTGTCGCAGCAGTGAGCCGGTCGAAGACCGACTTCTTGTTCACTTCCGGTGCAGGTATTGGCATAGAGAAGCTTGTAGGTGGGATCATGGTCCTGAAGAATAGGCCAGTGGTGGCCTGGGTCACCTGGTCTACCGGCAGAGCGAGGAAGGAAGCCGCTTGGGGCCCATATGCTACACCTCCTGGTGAGGTGGAGCGTCCGTTGCAGTGGCATTTCGAGCAGTTGGTGCAGTTGAAGGCCATTGAATCTTGAGTTCTGCGCCAGGCAAAAGACCAAATCTTAGTAACTTGAAATCCGAAGGCAACCATTAACAAACCGTGATTGGTTCACGAAGACGACACACGAAGTGTGGAGTGGAAAGAGGAAAAGGTCCCACCGGGCGTGCCAGAATTTGTTCCCCTCCGAAAGACGGCGCACAAGACTGCGATGTCCTGACGCTGAGATTCGGGGCAGATGCTATTTGGTTTTATCCGTCCACCTCTCCGAAGATGCCAAGTTGATTTATGGCACCGTGTATCGGAGGTTTAGACGGATGCGGCCGATGTAGCAGACTTCGTCAGATTCCCCCTCGCTTGAGGGGTTTTTGATTGTGGGGACGCTCTTCCCTGCAGGCGCAAGCCCCTCCAGTTAATTACGCTACCGCATCGCGGTAACAACTTTCTCCTTCTCCAGAATTTCACTTCGTGTCGTGTGTGTTTGTTTTGTTTGTGGTTGCCCGTGGATTGTATACGGAGACTGAGTAATGCCGTCGCCCGTAGGACGTGGATTAGTCCAAATCTGTATTTACTTAGATTTGGGTTTGGTGTTTTTAGTTTAAGGATACGTTAGTCGCGTTGCGGCTAAGATCAACTTAATCGTTCGTTAAGGATACGTTAGTCATGTTTGAGACTAAGATCAACTTAACGTGGTGATCCATTTAATATATGGCCGTCAGGACTCGTCACCTTTCTGATGTCGTCGAAGGATTACAGTGACATGTGTCAGAGGAGCTCAGAGATGTACCTTTGAACCAGAGTTGATTGGGAGTTTTATAATCCATTTGAATGTTTAAGGATATGCTAGCCGTGTTTGGGGCTAAGATCGACTTAAACGGGATCGTTTAGATCCGGTAAAAGAGCATTTGGAGGCTATATTGTTCCAGTTTTAGGGACGTAGTGGTCCATGTTCCAGTTTAGGGACATGATGGTCCGTATTCCAGTTTGAAGACGTGGTGGTCTATATTCCAGTTTAGGGACGTGGTGGTCCGACATTAGTTTAAGGACGTTTCGGTCCAATATTAGTTTAAGGACGTTTCGGTCCACCATTCCCATTTTGGGACGAATATTAGTTTAAGGACGTTTCGGTCCAATATTAGTTTAAGGACGTTTCAGTCCAATATTAGTTTAAGGACGTTTCGGTCCATCGTTAGTTTAAGGACGTTTCGGTCCAATATTAGTTTAAGGACGTTTCAGTCCAATATTAGTTTAAGGACGTTTCGGTCCATCATTAGTTTAAGGACGTTTCGGTCCAAATTGATGTGTGGTTGTTGGGACCCGTCACCTCTCTGACGTCGTTGAAGGATTACAACGAGAGGTGTCGGAGGAGCTCGGAGATGTACCCTCGAACCGGATATAAATTGATTTAAGGGAGCAATATCGCTCAGTCAATTTAATTTGAGGACTTGCGGCCAAAATTGGGCTAAGTCCAGTTGAAAATGTTCAACATTTTTATTAAATAATGCATTGCATTTCTTCCATTTTTTTTTTGTTTGGGCTCTGCCCATAAAGATGCAGAGCATCAATTTATTCTGGGCTCTGCTCATTTATGAATGATGCAATGCATTTGTTTTGTTTGGGCTCTGCCCCTTTTAGAACGCGTAGCATTTTAATTATTTCGTTTGGGCTCTGCCCATTTATAAATGATGCAAAGCATCGATTTAATTAGGTCTGCTTGGTCTTTTAATTGGGCCTGGCCCTTCAGGAAAAGAAATGCATTGCATTTGTCAGGCGCTTTGCGCCAATTACTGAGCGCAAGCGCTTGTGGTGAGGACACGTGTCATGCTCTGGTGAGCGCAAGCGCAACAGCGCAGTGCGCTGCGCTGTGGCGCTGCTGACACGTGGCGCGCTCTGGTGAGTTGAGCCAATTCTAGAGAGCAAAGCTCTATTTCAAGAGCGCGTAGCGCAGGTTGTTCTGTAGCTGACACGTGGCGCTCTCTTAAGAGCGCAACAGCGCAGTTTGGAAGTGCAAAGCACTAAGAATCTTTTAGATTCAAGAACAGAAGTGCAAAGCACTATTTGATTTCTTCATCTAATTTAGATCAAAGAAAAATAAATTTTCCTTTTTGTTTGAAGAACCAGAGGTTCATAAAAGTGCAAAGCACTATTTTTTATTTTATTGTTTTCTTGTTTTAAAGAACCAGAGGTTCATAAGAAGTGCAAAGCACTGTTTATTATGTAAAGATCATTGATCTGGTTTTTAGATCAATGATCTATTAGAAGAAATTTCTTCTCTCTCGTGAAGGTTTTTACCTTTTTCTTCGAATTTTCTCAGAATTCTCTCTCTGTTTGAAGCTCTTGTCTTTTTTCCAAGAAAAATGTTCATCCTTTGAATTGAGGCCTAGGGTCCTTTTTATAGTGCCCATAAATTAGTTAAATTTGTTAAAGAGATCTTTTTCTGAGTGATTTGGGGAATTTTCCCGACCTTTGGATCTTTGATCCAAGGGCTTCTGCTTTGCAGAAGAAAATCTTCTTGTTTTAACAAGAACAGAAAAGATTTCTTAGAATTTTAATTCTGTTTGGCACAGATGCCCCAGCGCGTGACACGTGTCGCGCAGCGCAACTGCGCTAGCGCAACTGCGCTAGCGCATCTGTGCTGACACGTGTCGCGCAGCGCAACTGCGCTAGCGCATCTGCGCTGACACATGTCGCGCAGCGCATCTGCGCTGACACGTGTCGCGCAGTGCAGTGCTTGCGCAGCTGAAGCGTTGCTTCATTTAATTTTTCTTTAAATAGAGCTTTGCTATGATTGGGTGCACTGCCTTGGGCGCTGCGCTGATGCATCTGCGCCTGACACGTGGCGTGTTGCGCAGCGCAAATAATCTGAAGCGTTGCTTCATTTATTAAATTTTAAATTTTCAAAGGAGAGCTTTGCTCTGATTGGGGGAAGATGAAGCGTTGCTTCATCTCCCGCCTCGGAATTTGAATAGAGCTTTGCTCTGATTGGGGTAAACACAGACCATCTCCCCAACTGGGATGAGAAGCGTACACACTAGTCTACTCCGGAGTATCGATGCTCTGTCTCGATAATCCAACGACTAGGGACCTGAATAAGGATGTGCTTGTAGACTACCCAGCCCCCACTAGTGTGACTGCCATCACAACGCTGGTAGTCAAGTAAGATCCTAAGAGCTCTATCAATACGCATACTTACATATTAAGATAGAAAAACCAAGTAGTATACTACCATGTTTAGCAAGACTGTTATATACATGTGAATATCCCAAGCTTCCATTAAGTAATATACAAACTAGTATGATACAATAATGGCCCCTAGGGCATATACACTAACAGCACACCCCCAATGCAACGGCAGGCCAAAGTCGCCAACCGGGATGTCCTTCGGGGTCTCCAGACCCGCTTGGAGGGGCGCCAAGGCAGTTGGGTCGAGGAATTGCCCCGGGTCTTATGGGCCCTACGCACGTCAAAGAAGACCCCCACTGGGGAAACCCCTTTCAGCCTCTGCTACGGGATCGAGGCGATGGTCCCAACAGAGATCGGGCTACCCAGTCACTGGGTCAAACACTTCGATGACAAAGCGAACACCACGGCACTATGGACCAACCTGGACATATTGCTGGAGAAACGGGACCGGGCTCAAATCAGGGTTGCCGCCAATCAGCAGCAAACTGCCCGATACTACAACGCGCGGGTCAAGCTTCATTCCTTCAAGACCGGAGACTTGGTCCTACGGCGGAATGAGTTCAGCGATCAAGGCAGGCTGCATAAGTTCTCCCCGAAATGGGACGTTCCTTTCCGCGTCGCCGAGGTACTTCCCGGCGGAGCCTACTGCTTACAGGACGCAGACGAGCGCATGTTTCCACGGCCTTACAACGCCGAGAAGCTCAAGCTGTACCAGTGAACTTATTGCCTATGAGTGTACACCTCTTCTTTCATAAAGACAATGTAAATTTTTTCTTCTAAGAATTCCTTTTCACCCGAATAACGAGAAGGGAACGTTAGAACATTACAAAAAGAAGAGTTCTCTCTTTGTGGTCTAAAGCCCTCACGTAGAGGCAGCCGAGCGGCTACCCTGCTCGGCTATCCTTAGTTGGCTAAATACGGCCCCTCCAACAGCTAAGGATCTAAGCCCTCGCTAAGAGGCAGCCTTGCAGCTACCCTGCTCGGCTATCTCTGGCCGGTAGTTTCCCTACCTCATAATGCCAGGGATCTAAGCCCTCACGAAGGGGCAGCCCTGCAGCTACCCTGCTCGGCTATCCCTGGTCGTTAGCTTCCCTAACTCACAACGCCAGGGATCTAAGCCCTCACTAAGAGGCAGCCCTGCAGCTACCCTGCTCGGCTATCCCTGGCCAGTAGCTTCCCTACCTCACAACGCCAGGGATCTAAGCCCTCACTAAGGGGCATCCCTGCAGCTACCCTGCTCGGCTATCCCTGGCGGGTAGCTCCCCAACCCCACGATGCCAGGGATCTAAGTCCTCGCTAAGAGGCAGCCCTGCAGCTTCCCTGCTCAGCTATCCCTGGCCGATAGCTTCCCTTCCTCACAACGCCAGGGATCTAAGCCCTCACTAAGAGGCAGCCCTGCAGCTACCCTGCTCGGCTATCCCTGGCCGGTAGCTTCCCTACCTCACGACGCCGGGGATCAAAGCCCTCCCCAAGAAGCACCGGGCAGCAACCCTACTCGGCCATCCTTAAGGACCCAAAAGCCCTCGAAAGAGGCAATCGCTTAGCACCAACCGTGATCGGTTGTCCCTGGCATACCACCGGGGATCAAAGCCTTCGCCAAGAGGCACCGGGCGGCAACCCCGCCCGGACATCCTTAGTAGGCCTACTACGCCCCTCCCGTGTGAAGGATGAAAAGTCCTCGAAAGAGGCAACCGCTTAGCACCAACGGTGCTCGGTTGTCCCTGAGCAGCTACCCTACTCGGCCACCCTCAGCAGGCCTCTCACGACCCCTCTCACGCTGGGGATCAAAGCCCTCGCCAAGAGGCACCAAGCAGGTACCCTGCTCGGCCATCCTCAACAGGCCTCTTACAGCTACCCTGCTCGGTCATCATCAGTTGGCCAATTACGACCACTCCGACAACTAAGGAGCATAAACTCAACAAGAGGCATTGGGTCTATCGACGTCTTAAGCGATCTACACTTCGACTTCGGGGCCATAGAGACATCGTCTTCCCGCCGGTCCTCGCACACTCGGCAAATGATCAGAGTCAAGCCGACGAGTAATCGCTAGACGGGGAACACGCCGACCATAAAGCAGTACTGTGCGGGTACAAATGTCTACCAACGAAAGAAAATACAAGCACAAACACTACTGCGAAAACAAAAGGTTTTATTCAAAAAGTCAAAGCCTTTACAAGGGTATTGTGGGCTCCCCAGCCTTATCAAATTATCCGGAGGCTTACAAGAGAGAGGAGTAAAAACCAAAAAGCTCGGGCAACAAGCCCTGCCTAGACCTCACTCCCCTCGTCGCTATCGGCCGGAGGCGGAACCACCGAGAGTGGGACCCGAGCACGGAGCTCACCGTCGGCGAACTCCGGAAGCTGCTCCTTGACGGCATCAAGAGCTTTGTTCCAGGCAAGGGCGGAGGCCTCGCCGAGGTCGACGTAAAACTGATCCGACTCCTTGTAATCCGTCACAGCTCTCTTAGCCCAGGCTTCGGCGGCCTCCGCCGCCTGACGCACCGCGTCGGCATCCCGCCTGCTGGCATCCCTCACCCTCTTCATGGCTGCAAAGCGGCCGGCCAGTTCCGTCAGCTTAGCCTCAACGACTCGGTGAGACTCACTTAGGCGGCGGTAAGACTCCCGGCACTTCGAAATGGTGAGGTCCGCAACTTCCGACTGTAAGTCCACGTTACCCACCCCGGTGCTTATGGGGAGGCGGAATAGGTAAAAATCAAATTTTTAACACAAGGTAATATGGACTAAAGCTTAAGGATCTTTGCCAAACCATTGCTAACAAACAAGAAGAGGTTCTATCTACTATGCTTAGGAGATTATACCTCATGCAACAAGTCCTTCGGGTCTTCTTTCCGCTGTACTCCTCGTCCATGCAAGCTCCGAGGATCGATCCGGATCTTGGTCACCTCCGCGGCCTCCTAGAGTCGAAGACGATCCATCCAAGAGTCTGTAGTCCGAGCTCCACCTCGAGCCGAGGTAACTAGGGTAACAAGTTTGCTATTCTTGAAGTCCTGGGTGGTGTAGAAGAAGATGATGGATTTGTTTGTCTATTTTATTTCTATTTTTCTCAACACATGAGAGCTACAGAAAAATTCAAGAGAGGAAGAAGAAGGAGGAACCATGGGAGCTCTCACTTGAAGAGAGAGAATGAGAAGAAAATAATGATGCATTTTTAAAATAATTACTAATCTCTTATCATGATAAAGTTGATGGCTACATTGATTTGACCATCATCATGTCAAATCTAATCCAAAGCCAAAAGCAAAAGAAGGATCTAGTGCTCTCAAGAAAAGTCGAAGTCAACAATGGTCAACTAGGTCAAATGGTCAAGCATGGTCAAATGGTCAAAGCAATTAGCCATAACACAATTATCATTAAAAAGATTAGTAAATATTTTCCTCACCTCATAATGGTTTTGACCGAGCAAACGGTCAAAACCCTAATGAGGCACCTCTTTTTTCTTCGCTCCTCACAACCGTGCATACACACCCGCATCCGCATTCCGTAGAATGAGAATGCACAGAAGACAAAACTAATCCATCCATACAATACTAGGATCCGGCTTAAACCAAATCCCACTAGCATTGTCTGCCCGAACAGCATACGCACACAAGTGTACGTAAGTGATCGTAGCCCTGCCGTAAAACCATACGGCCTCTACACCTTTCGCCCAGTGCAGGAAAACTCTCTGTGTGGGACTCTAAAGACTCGACACTACGCTGGAAGTGGGTTTAACCACAGACCGCAAGCGGCACTAGCTTTACGTAACGGTCCCCAGGTAGATGCCGATAAGAAGGCCGATGAGGTGAACCCATCCGAACTTCTACTAAGCCTGAATGTGACAATCTTCATACAGTCCGGTCTGTTCGTCTATGAGTATCGCATGTCGGGCCTAGGGGGCGGTAAACGTCAGACCCCTAATAGCGGTACAAGTCATGCCGGAGTGTAGCCCAGAACACCCTGAGAAACTACTGGAAACACTACCGGTAATTCTCGCTTGCCCTGGCCAAGGACATTATGTAATGGCTCTCCTAGACACAGCGCGATATCAACCCCAATACCGGGAGAGACGAATCCTATCTAACCGCTACTGCCTCCAAGTGCTTCGGGACTGCACCCAACTACTACCTGTTTGCACGACTCCTTTGAGCCGTGGCAGGGTAGTAAACAAAGTACAGTGGGAACACACTCGAGGCGAAATAGCAGTGTCAAGTCGACGGACTAAGCTGTACTCCTGTCACCTGGGAACTGTTATCTGACGATAGGTATAGTACCAACCAACAGTTCCCGACGAGTCATGTCCAGTGTACTCGTAACCTAACGAGCACCCGCATACTATCTCCAATACGACGTACTAATGGCTGTGGGACAGACCATCTCCCCTGCTGGGATGAGAAGCGTATACACTAGTCTACTCCGAAGTATCGATACCCCGTCTCGATAATCCTACGACTAGGGACCTGTATAAGGATGTGCTTGTAGATTACCCAGCCCCCACCAGTGTGACTGCCATCACAACGCTGGTAATCAAGCAAAGATCCTAAGGGCTCCACTAATATGTATAAGCGATATGCTAAAAGAAACACATGCACATATTAAAGTAGAAACAAACCAAGTAGTATACTACCATTTTGAGCAAGATTGTCTATACAACTGTGAATATCCCAAGCTTCCATTAAGTAATATACAAACTAGTATGATACAGTAATGGCCTCTAGGGCATATACACTAACAATCTCCCACTTGCACTAGGGCCATGTACTGGCGTATCGAAGACCTATCATCTCGATCAGCCGTTCGAACTGAGTCTGGGGTATGGCCTTCGTGAGTGGATCTGCAGTGTTATTCTCCGAATCTTCTCTCCTCGCCTCGATCTCCCGGCGATCTACGATCTCCCTGATCAGGTGGTACCGCCTCAAAATGTGTCTGGACTTCTGATGGGACCTGGGTTCCTTCGCTAAAGCTATATCACCGTTGTTGTCACAATACAGCGGTATTGGATCAATAATGGTAGGAACCACCTGAAGCTCCGTGAGGAACTTCTTCATCCAGACAGCTTCCTTTGCGGCATCGCAAGCAGCTATGTACTCCGTTTCCATAGTTGAGTCAGCAACAGTTTCCTGCTTGGAGCTCTTCCAGCAAACCGCCCCTCCATTGAGGGTAAAGAAATAACCCGACATGGACTTGGAGTCATCCTTGTCACTCTGGAAGCTGGAGTTAGCAAAGGGCTCGATCTGGAGGTCTTTTCCGCCATACACCAAGAACATCTCCTTAGTCCTTCTCAGGTACTTGAGAATGTTCTTTACTGCTATCCAGTGTTTCTCCCCTGGGTCCGACTGATACCGGCTTACAACAGTTAATGCGTATGCTACATCAGGTCTGGTACACAACATCGCATACATTATAGAGCCTACCGCAGATGCGTAGGGTATAGATGACATGCGAGCCCTTTCCAAATCAGTCTTGGGAGATATCTCTTTGGAGAGGGTGATTCCGTGACAAGCCGGTAGATTACCGCGCTTTGAATCTTCCATACTGAATCGTTTCAGTATGGTGTCGATGTACCTAGACTGCGAAAGTCCTAACATCCTCTTAGATCTATCACGATAGATCTGGATCCCCAGAATGTAGTTGGCATCGTCCAGGTCCTTCATGGAGAACCTCTGTGACAAGAATACTTTGACTGACTGTAGCATAGGAATGTAATTTTCTATTAGGAGAATATCATCCACGTACAAGACGTGGAATACCACAGTTCTCCTTACAATCATACTGTAAATGCATGGTTCATCCGGATTTTTGATAAAGTCGAATTCTTTGACAGTATCATCAAAGCAGATGTTCCAGCTCCGCGATGCCTGTTTCAGTCCATAAATGGACTTAAGCAACTTGCACACTTTACCGCTGCTCCCACTCTGAATGAAACCCTCCGGCTGATCCATATAGACGTACTCATCCAAATTTCCATTTAGAAAAGCCGTCTTCACATCCATCTGCCAGATCTCATAATCGTGGAAGGCAGCAATGGCAAGAAGGATCCGAATGGATTTGAGCATAGCCACTGGAGAAAAGGTTTCGTCATAGTCCAAACCAGCTCTTTGACGAAAACCCTTAGCAACAAGTCTAGCTTTATTGGTTTCAACCTGCCCATTTACACCAATCTTCTTTCTGAAGATCCATTTGCAGCCTACGGGTTTTATCCCTTCTGGAGCAATGTCCAAAGTCCAAACTTTGTTGGTGTACATGGACTCCATCTCGGTCCGCATTGCATCCAGCCATTTTATTGAGTCACCGGTCTGAATGGCTTGTTGGAAGCTAGTAGGCTCATCATTTTCAATGACGCAATCCTCTCGATCCCCGTCTATGAGAAAACCGTAGTATCTCTCGGGCGGATGAGACTGCCTACTACTCCTGCGGAGTGTCGTTGGGATGTCCGGTTTTCCTGAAACTTCTGGTTCTACCAAGCTTTCAGTAATAGCTTGTGCCTCTGGAATTTCTTCCAGTTCTACTGCGCTCCCACTCGTTCCTTTTTCTAAAAACTGATGTTCCAGAAAGTGGGCATGACGAGAAACAAAAACCTTTTGTTCCTCTGCGTAATAGAAAAGATACCTCCTGGAGTTCTTTGGGTATCCCATAAACTTACACAGTACTGAGCGTGTCTCGAGTTTGTCTGCATGCTGCTTTTTAACAAAAACTGGACATCCCTATATCTTCAGATATTGAAGATGGGGTTTCTTCCCACACTACATCTGATATGGTGTGGTAGGCACTGTCTTGGTGGGAACCTTGTTCAAAAGATATGCAGCTGATTCTAGTGCATAACCCCAGAAGGATCGCGGTAACTCAGCCTTACTCATCATGGAACGAACCATATCCAATAGGGTTCGATTCCGCCTTTCAGATACACCATTGTGTTGTGGTGTGTATGGAGGAGTAAGCTGAGAGAGAATTCCATTCTCTTTTAAGTAGTCCAGAAATTCGGCACTCAAGTATTCACCACCTCGATCAGATCTCAGTGTCTTGATACTCTTGCCTGTTTGTTTTTCAACTTCATTCTTGTATTCCCGAAATTTCTCAAAGGACTCGAATTTATGCTTCATCAGGAAGACATGTCCATACCTAGAGAAATCATCCGTAAAAGTAATGAAGTATGAATAACCACTTCGCGCATGTGTAGACATTGGACCACACACGTCACTGTTTATGAGTCCCAAGAGCTCGCTCGCTCTTACTCCGTGTCCAGTGAACGAAGTCTTTGTCATCTTTCCCATAAGACAAGATTCACAAGTATCATAAGACTGATACTCGAACGGATTCAAGTATCCCTCTTTATGTAACTTTGTTAACCGTGTCTCATTGATGTGACCCAGTCTACAATGCCATAAAAAAGCCCAATTTAATTCTGGAGACTTTCTTTTAAGTGTGTTCTGGACATTGAAAACCTGAGCTTGATTCAATACGTATATTCTGTTTTCTAATGTACCTGACCCAATCAGAACTTGATTTAGGTGGATGTAGACCACATCGCTTACAAAAGTAAAATCATATCCTTCCTTAGAAAGTATGGATGCACATATGATATTACAAGCCATACTAGGGACATACAAACAGTTACGCAGAATCAATAGTTGCCCACTTGTCAATCCAATGTGATATTCCCCTACGGATTCAGCGTCCACGCTCATTCTGTTGGCAACCCTGAGAGTCATATCACCTATCCTGATAACTCTACGGTTTCTCAGAGCCTGTAATGAATTACAGATGTGAGATCCTGATCCGGTATCCAATACCCAGGAAGTAGGGTTAATTGACATACAGTTTTCTATTACAAACACACCCGAAGCCGAAGCCACAACATGCTTCGAATCCTGGCTACTGGCTTTCAGAGCCCTGCAATCCTTCTGCTAATGTCCTTTCCCGTAACAATAGGAACGTCCCTCTTTCACTACATCTAGTCCCGAAACTTTTGCCCTTCCCTTTCCTCCTTCTTCCCTGGTTTCCTTCAGGGAATAAGTAGAGGGTAGAGACCGTAGAATCAAGTCAGTATTTGACCCGTTCTTCAACGTGGTCTTCAGGTCCGTGAGCTCATCAAAATAGCTAGTCTCTGTAAGGACGTTGTCCCCTACAGATGACCCGACAGCCAACCTCGCTTGAAGCAATTCGTTCGAGGTCTCATATCTTGCGATACGAGATTGCTCTCCATATAAATCTTTGTTATGGAGGAAGATAGAAACTAAGTCCATCTTCTCGTGCTGCCTCTGGTATGCACCATCAACTGAGGCCAACACGGGGCACTTGGCATTCTCACAGTCTTTTTCCGATATCTTACGGATATCAATATCCGTGACAGGGGAAACTGGTCCTGAGACGGCAGGGATTTGATTAGTTAAGAGGTGTCCCAGCTTGTCATGGGTAATGGACATCTGGACAGACCTTTGCCAGTCATAACAGTCAGATTCAGTCATTTTATTATCTAGATGTAACCTATGTCTGGTCACTGGGTCACTGCAATTAAGAGAGAGAGAAGAAAACACTTAGCATGATGCTCTTGCAAGTTTAGATTGGTTTTTAGTTTATCTAAACAGGATGGCTCCCACTGTTTCTCGAATTCTTCCTCAAATCATAAAAGAAGAATTAGTCGGGATCAATCTCACCGTACAATACTTGCTTAACCGTTCAGCCAGGCCAGTGTCGGTACTTCGAGGGAGGTTTTACGACGCTTTCATGAAGTTCTTTAATTAAATAACCTCTTTTCCCTGTGGGCGTAGCCCCACTAACACCTTTCTAGACACCTACTTGGTTTATAGTATTGATCGTTAAGTGAAAAGTTTTCCGAGGAGTAGCGGATACTCACTATAGGATCGGGATCCAAATATCATTGCGAGATAATACTGAAGGAATCCTACCAACATTATCACTCTCCAAATGGTATGCAGCACTAGCAAGTTTCAATTTCCTTAGAAACTCTCGATGTGGATTTTTGCCCCATGTTCTTATGACCTTGACGAAGGCCAACATATCATAAGTCACATGTCAAGTTCTACCTGTCATTATCCAGGTTAATTTGAACTCATCCGTACATACCTTTGACGAAGGAAAAAATAGTAGTACGGCTGTCCCAAACCAACGCATCTATCTATGCTACAGATAAATATTCAGCAGCTACCAATCACTATGCCTTGGCGAAGGTCAAAATACATAGCTTGAATACTACCGAGCATTTAACTGAAATGACGGAGGGCTACGAATGGTTTTGGCGAAACCGTGAACGTAGTGAACTTGATATAATCGAAGGAACCTGATAACTTTTAAAAGGAGTGGTTTAAGCTCCGCGTTTTTATAAGTTTTCTGTTTTGGGAAAAACCGAGTGGTTTTGAAATTGTTCCAACGATTTAACTTTGGTTTTTTTTCTTTGCATTAATTTAATGTGTCCCATCAATTAATCCTACCATTGTAGAAAACAACGAAAATATGACGTACGCTTATGCCATCCGCATTCGCCACTGGGCCCCGTCATCACCCGTTAGGTTACTTAACTAACGACAGAGCGGGGGCTGGACTAGCGCGGATGCAAAATAAGTAACGCCTACTAGATATCATATATAGATATATATATTCGTCAGATGCAATGATAGCTATTCCAGATCACAGATGAAAACATTGGATATGCTAGGAATCTGCGTTTCGTTTGAGCCTGCAACGAAAGACGGATTACACGGTCGCGATGAATAGCCAAACCCCACCCTAGACCCCTACGGGTGCGGCAAACTACCCGCCAAGTATCCGAAGTGAAGCAACCTCCCTCAACAACGTGAGTAGGCCACTCGACACTTCAATGTACCCGGTAGTTTGTGCACCCCACCTTGGGTCTATCCTAGGAGCAAAAACAGTAAAAGAAATAATATACAATGGCGGCTACAACCTCAACCTGGATGTGTGGCCATAAAATAATATTACATCAAATTACAAATTTTACATTGAATGAAAAATGAAAACTCTCATCTCACATCCCCGGCTATTCATCACGACAATCCAACAAGTTCATATACACAAACCAACATTACAGATCACAGATATGCACAACCCCTACTAATCGACGTATAGCGATTAGTGAACGTTCAGTACCCCACCTTGGGTCTATCCTAAGAGTAAAAACAGTAAAAGAAATAATATACAATGGCGGCTACAACCTCAACCTGGATGTGTGGCCATAAAATAATATTACATCAAATTACAAATTTTACATTGAATGAAAAATGAAAACTCTCATCTCACATCCCCGGCTATTCATTACGACAATCCAACAAGTTCATATACACAAACCAACATTACAGATCACAGATATGCACAACCCCCACTAATCGACGTATAGCGATTAGTGAACGTTCAGTACATATATCACATCACAGAAGATCCGATTAGCAAAAGTACTTAGAATTTCGATCGATAACTTGATTTGAAACTACCCCAAGCACAACACAGTACTCAGCAAAATCTGGGCAGAAACAAACTATCTTAAAAATCACAAAATACTCATAGAGAACCCCAGAAGAAATTTGGTACGCAGCCGAGTTGACCCGGCCGCGGATCCACGGCGGATCGCATGGATCGGCCGCGGATCCGCGGTCTTCTGAGCGAATCAGGCGCCCAAATTTCTACAGTTTTCCTAAAAAAGCCAGCATGTATTTTTAAGGTCCCTGGAAAAATTTTTGGACCAGTTTTTAAAATCGACAGAAAAGTGCAATTTTTGACGTGTTTTGCGATTTTTTTCGGAGATCGAATTTCTAACACTTTGCTAACAAGTTAGTAATGGTTTAGCGAGGTTCTGATACCACTGTAAGTCCACGTTACCCACCCCGGTGCTTACGGGGAGGCGGAATAGGTAAAAATCAAAATTTTAACACAAGGTAATTTGGACTAAAGCTTGAGGATATTTGCTAAACCATTGCTAACAAAAAACAAGAGGTTCTATCTACTATGCTTAGGAGATTATACCTCATGCAACAAGTCCTTCGGGTCTTCTTTCCGCTGTACTCCTCGTCCATGCAAGCTCCGAGGATCGATCCGGATCTTGGTCACCTCCGCGGCCTCCTAGAGTCGAAGACGATCCACCCGAGAGTCTGTAGTCCGAGCTCCACCTCGAGCCGAGGTAACTAGGGCAACAAGTTTGCTATTCTTGAAGTCCTAGGTGGTGTAGAAGATGATAGTGGATTTGTTTGTCTATTTCGTTTCTATTTTTCTCAACACATGAGAGCTATAGAAAAATTCAAGAGAGGAAGAAGAAGGAGGAACCATGAGAGCTCTCACTTGAACAGAGAGAATGAGAAGAAAATAATGATGCATTTTTAAAATAATTACTAATCTCTTATCATGATAAAGTTGATGGCTACATTGATTTGACCATTATCATCTCAAATCTAATCCAACGCCAAAAGCAAAAGAAGGATCTAGTGCTCTCAAGAAAAGTCCAAGTCAACAATGGTCAACTAGGTCAAATGGTCAAAGCAATTAGCCATACCACAATTATCATTAAAAAGATTAGTAAATATTTTCCTCACCTCATAATGGTTTTGACCGAACCAACGGTCAAAACCCTAATGAGGCACCTCCTTTTTCTTCGCTCCTCACAACCGTGCATACACACCCGCATCCGCATTCCGTAGAATGCGAATGCACAGAAGACAAAACTAATCCATCCATACAATACTAGGATCCGGCTTAAACCAAATCCCACTAGCATTGTCTGCCCGAACAGCATACGCGCACAACTGCACGTAAGTAATCGTAGCTCTGCCGTAAAACCATACGGCCTGTACACCTTTCGCCCAGTGCAGAGAAACTCTCTGTATGGGACTCTAAAGACTCGACACTACGCTGGCAGTGGGTTTAACCACAGACCGCAAGCGGCACTAGCTGTATGTAACGGTCCCCAGGTAGATACCGATAAGAAGGCCGATGAGGTGAACCCATCTGAACTCCTACTGAGCCTGAATGTGACAATCTTCGTACAGTCCGGTCTGTTCGTCTATGAGTATCGCATGTCGGGCTTAGGGGGCGGTAAACGTCAGACCTCTAATAGCGGTACAAGTCATGCCGGAGTGTAGCCCAGAACACCCTGAGAAACTACTGGAAACACTACCGGTAATTCTCGCTTGCTCTGGCCAGGGACTTTGTGTAATGGCTCTCCTAGACACAACGCGATATCAACCCTAATACCGGGAGAGACGAATCCTATCTAACCGCTACTTCCTCCAAGTGCTTCGGGACTGCACCCAACTACTACCTGTTTGCACGACTCCTTTGAGCCGTGGTAGGGTAGTAATCAAAGTACAGTGGGAACACACTCGAGGCGAAGTAGCAGTGTCAAGTCGACGGACTAAGCTGTACTCCTGTCACCTGGGAACTGTTATCTGACGATAGGTATAGTACCAACCAACAGTTCCCGATGAGTCCTGTCCAGTGTACTCGTAACCTAACGAGCACCCGCATACTATCTCCAGTACGACGTACTAATGGCTGTGGGACATACCATCTCCCTTGCTGGGATGAGAAGCGTATACGCTAGTCTACTCCGGAGTATCGATGCCCCGTCTCGATAATCCTACGACTAGGGACCTGTATAAGGATGTGCTTGTAGATTACCCATCCCCCATCAGTGTGACTGCCATCACAACGGTGGTAATCAAGCAAAGATCCTAAGGGATCCACTAATATGTATAAGCGATATGCTAAAAGAAACACATGCACATATTAAAATAGAAACAAACTAAGTAGCATACTATCATTTTGAGCAAGATTGTCTATACAACTGTGAATATCCCAAGCTTCTATTAAGTAATATACAAACTAGTATGATACAGTAATGGACTCTACGACATACACACTAACACCGACTGGGCTTTGAGGGCGAGCGACCTCTCCCTCTCCAGATGCAGCTCGAGTCGCAGACTCTCAACCTCCGAAGAAGACTCTTCTGCTGAACCCACGCCCCGAATAGCCCCCTCGGCTTCTATACGAGTGACAAGAGCACAGTGCTGAAGGACCTGACAGAAAACGACAGAGAAACCTAAGGACACCCGAACTAAGAAAAGGTCGCTCGAAGCAACACATGAGGGAGAGCATACCTGAACCGCCTCCTGTGCGATGGCGGCCATTCGGGCCCTCAAGGTCCCCTGCGGCATCCGGCCCCCGGCCGACTCCTCTATACCAGCAAGAAGACTGGCCGCAACGGAGAGCCCCGACGGGACCATGAACTGGGCGTCCCCTTCCTGCACGGGAGTCCCCTCCAATGTGTCCGCCCGCGGTGCGCGAGAGACCGTCCTCTTCCGCTTGAGAGGGACCTTGTCTTTGCTATCTCCTGCATCCCTTGTCTGAGTGTCGAGAACCCGTGTACGCCTTTGGCCGCCGCCGGAACAATCACCGAGAGCTCGTGACGGGGAAGGTGACCCCGCTGCCGGGGGCACATCCAGCGCAGGGCTCAAGTCAGCCAGAGGCAAGGCCGCACTGCCGTCCCCCTTTCTGGACTGAGCGCCGAAGGCACCAAAAGTCTAGGATCGAACCATCCGCCCTGCCAAAAGGGAGAAGAGGCTCGACTCAGAGAGAGAAGAAGCAGAAGGAAGGAAAAAGGGAAGACATCAAACCTGATTGAGAAGCCCTCGGGAAAGCAGAAGATTCGACCTAAAACGAGAATGCCGAGCTTACAAGATTAGGGACGAGAAAATATGAAGAGAGATGGGCCCTGAAGAAGGCCCCACCTTTATCTATAGACTCCGGCGCCCCCATCCAACGGCGGCCGTCGACTCCCGCCAAAAACAACTCTTCGCATTCAACGAGCCAGATCGCTCCACCTGGCACGCGCGCATTGAGCAGCATCCCATCAGACGCCAGAGGCCTGCGGCACGTCGCGTTCGCCAACCAATGCTCGACGCGTGGGCCGCCGCTTCGCCAAAAGTGCGCATGATCCGGCGCCCCTCTTTAATGCAGAATATCTCGCCCTGATTCGCCTGCATCATCCAGCAAAGGACAACGGATTGCCCGGGGACACGCCCGACGATATCTTCGAAAGAGAGCTCACCTCAGATGACCCGGCCGACCACTCTCGATCCGACCCGTCAGCTGGTCGGGCCACTCTCGATCCGACCCGTCAGCTGGTCGGGATGAGAGTGGGGGGCTAATAACGGGGCTCGATATCGGTGATCTCCCAGATCGTGACACGTGGCAGATGACGTGTTCCAGAGCATGCAGGAGAGGACCTACAGCTGCCGACCAAACCACTCCTATGCTCGTCCTACCGAGCAGGCGCTGGCTCGCCTCCGAGCCCCAGCACAATAGGCCTCCTCGGCCTCACAGCTCATTCCCGAGCTCCCGCAGAAACAAGAGGCCTCGGCTCTCCCGCTCGTCCGCGAGCTCTCCCGCCGAGGTCATCTTTCTCGGTCCATCGGCCGACCAACAGCACCGCTTGCAGGCGTAACCGCCATCCCGCAAATCTCGCCATGCACGAGATCTCCGCCGGCCACATCCCACGTTCCACGCCACCACGATCCCCATTAACGAGCCTGTCTCCCCATTAAAGGGAGGTCCCGCTCATCACGCGGGCGTAACGTCGGGAGCGTAACGGCCGGCGTGATTCTCGCGCCTACTGCACCTGCTGCCACCGCTATTTAAACCCCCCTTTCAGACGGTCAAGATAAGTCAATTCTAATCCACTAAGCCGTTACTCTGCTCGGATTACCCCACTAACTTGATCGTCGGAGGGTCCTCGGTGGTCCAACCACCCCGAGACTTCCTTGCAGATAGCTCGGCTCAACAACTCCAAACCCATTGAGATCCATACGCATCAGGAGTCTGTCTCCAGATCAAATCTCAGCTACTCATCACCGTCATGAGCAGATCAACGGGAAGCAACATCTGAAGGGGATTCCACCCTCCATCACTTACTAATCTTCTATTATCACTGGATCATTTTTGGTCCTTTTTTATTTTTTTTTTTACGTTTGGTTAAGTATGTACGATGTAACACGAGACTACTCAAATTTTTATGTACTCCATGGCACCCAATCTTTTCTACTCTCACCCTAATTACATTTGGTTGATTGATTTAATTACATATCACAGCTTTTTATGTGTGCTTGCGCTTTGAGATGTTTCATCACTCTCTCATACCCTTAAACTATTTTCGGGATATAACTAATATTCTTGTGTTCTGATTGGTTAAATTATACATTGCAACTTTTTTTGGAAAGCTTGGATTTTGATATTTTCTCCTCGACTCTCTCAAACAATAAAAATGTTTTTGTTAAATCTAATTTAATTTATATATATATGTTTTGATTGATTAAATTTTATATTTCAACATTTTCTTGTTCTTGGACTTCAACTCTTTCGGACTCTAGATGGTTTTTTCATTTTTTTTCGAATGATCTCATCTCATTTTCATCTTAATTAATTATATATAATTATCGATAAATAATTGATTATTAATTTTATTGGTTATCATGAATTTTTGCTAATAAAATATTTCTAACTGAAAGAATTGATTCGTCTCATTTTTGAAATATAACATATTTTTTACCGACTTTACACATTATAACAATAAATAATAAATTATCCATGTAATAGAAAATAGGGTAAATTGTTACAAAGCCCCTGGCCCGCTTCAAACTTGTGTAAAAACCCCTAGGCTTTTTGCTCTTATTAAAAAACCTCTCGGCCGAATTAAAACCTCTTTTATACTAGTTGCCTATAATATCTAAAAAGTTGTATGTAATATCTAAACAGTTGTTTGTAATATCTAAGCAATTAGAGGGAATAAAGGCCTAAATAAATGAGGCCCAGGGTTTTTTCACAAAGATTTAGAACGGTAGGCCTTTTCGCAACAATTTTGAAAATATTAGAGGTTTTAGACAACTACCGAGCTGGCCGGGGCCTTTTTGACAATTTACCCTAAAACTATCCTAAAATTTATTCACGTCATAATACAATTTTTTTTTGAGTTAACCGGGCTTTCCATTGAAAGATCAATTAATGAAACAAGAGCTTCATAATACAAATTGTTCAAAGGACTCGTGTAAATCCAAGTGAAAAGTCCAAATTCAAATCTAATTGTCATGCCATTGAATCCACTAGTAAGTGCACGTGCGATGCACGTTTGTATATTTTGACATTACAAAGATTTTAAAAAAAATTAAAAAAAATTAGTTTGAGAGATTAGAACATGGGAATGAGAAGAGTTAAACTAAAAATTTTCAGTTATGAGAATTTTTTTATGCGTGAATAACAACAATAACCCTAAAATCCTCATATTTTATATTTTACTTTAAGTTTAACATAAATTAAAATTATTAATTTTTTACATATCTGTATTGCTGATACGGTAAAAAATTAAAAAGGTTCGTTTTGCACGTGTTTGAGTACACCTCTCATATTAATATACAGTAGAGATGATCAAATCCAAATCCAATAGCAGAATCTGGGCCCAAATCTAAATCAAAGAAATTGTCCCACTGTGACAATTATTTTAGTTGTACTTACGAATCCAAATCCAATAGCAGAATCATGCATTGTCGAGTCACCCCTACGCCTCGTCCTTGTAAATAGTTTGGGAGCCTGGTTTCACGTGAACATTTGGTACCACGTGTATCCTTCTCGCTAAAGGACGCCATCCATTCACGTGATCAATCCACGTAGCTCTCACAATTATTGCCCTAGTTTATATATATGCATGGCCTATTCTTGCTAAGTTTTGTCCTACGCGATCTAGTGGAAAAAGACGCGCATCACATTACTATTAATTAGCAAGAACTCCTTTTCAATTCAGCGCTTCCTCATCTTTTCCATGTTATTTGTGTTCCTAAGGATTAATGGCTGGATCAACTGGTTTAAGTGAAAAATGTGTCGAGGGGCAGTCAAAATCCAATTCCGTGTCCATTTTATTCAGGCATCATCTATCTTGATTATTATATTCTTAGAAACCCATATGTCAAAAAGTTACGGGGCCTAGATGTTCCTTTGTATCGGATGGCTATAATTTATGGGTAAATTTTACTAACTATCCTGAACTTTCAGTGTTTACAACTAAACTACCTTTGACTTCTTTAATTATCGATGGTTATCCTCAAGTTATTATATAAGCCCCACTTAATTCTTTAGGGGTGTGTGTGTTATATATAACTACAATTATAAATTATAAATTACATCCTTTCATATAAAGCATTGGTCATATCCCTAATTTCAAAAAAATTGGAGAAATAATTAAATAATAAAACAATTAGATAAAATAAACCTATATCACAATGGACAAAGCCAAGAATTTTTCATTGAAGAGGCGGAGATAAACCGAAAACGGGTTGGAACGTTCTTCAGGACCCAAACCGGCCCTTTTTCAACCGTCATAATTGAATTACTTTCCGAATTAATAACTGTGATTCAAATTTTGTTCAAACAATTGTACAATTTTTGATTATGTTAGTCCTAATTAATGATGCAGTTAACCAAATTTAGGTCAATTTCATTTAAGTCTAAAGAAATTATAATAAAATAATTATAAAATAGGAATCATGATTGTTGGAAAATCAAATTCCTACCTTCGTTTTAATGTTTTGCCCCCGAAAGAAATTTGACTTCGTTGAGGAAAGACTGATGCATACATGCATTGTTCGATGGTACGAGAACAAAAGGAGATCCATCGGGAGTCAAGTATTGAAATCGGAGGGCTGAAGTGTTATCTCGATTATAGATATGTTAGTTTAGCTTAGTATTTATTTTTATTTATTTACTTCTAAAGATGTGTAAAATAAATGAGGTGTGTGCGAGCATATGGATGCTTGTAGAGAGTACTGCAAAAAAGATGATTTATTTTATTAGGGACTTCAAGTTTCAAAAGAATATGTTTGAAAGGTGAAAGTAGAAGTAACATTCTGATTGTTGGAATGGATTTTAATAAATTTGGTGAGAGGCATATAGTCCAGTTCATGGTGCTCACAGGTAGCAGGTGTCAAGTCTCCCACGAGCATCAACTAACTGCTTAAAATCTATGAAGCTGATATAAGTACCATACAAGGGGGACATTTCTCGGCTCTTCGCCTCCGAGGCAGCATCCGATCTTTGGGGGCCTTCCCTGAGTATGTTCCCTCTTCACCTAACCACAAGCCAAAAGCTCGTCTCCGAGCAATCATAGAGTTGAGCTTTCTTAGGTTCCTTACTTGTCTCCAAACTATTCTATAACTGAAATTCCTCAGCGTCTCAGTTTGGCCAGGAGTATGAAGTACGAGCGTCCTCGTAACGGCTCCGTGTATCTCGCCACGACGAGATCTCCACCGCTCCATGTCCCGCATCCTACGCTAGCATACCTCTCTATCAATGCGGACGTGACCCACGGGCGAAACGGGCGGTGAGAATTTCGCATCGGCTCGCCCTCAGACTACCTCTATATACACCTCCCTCTCAGACGATTCAGGTAACTCGTTCTATTACGCCGTTACTCTGCCTAAATATTCCTCGATACTTACTTAATCGTCGGAGGGTCCTACGGTGATTTCCTACCGCGTGACATTTTTTGCAGGTAGTTTGGCGTCGACATCAACCAGCGAACCCATTATGATCCACACACTCAATCTTCCATAATAAATCTCAGCCCTTCAGCCTCGCTGGTCACAAGATCGATGGAAGACAACATCTGAGGGAGATTCCGATCTCCATCAGCTGGCACCGTCTCTGGGAACTAAGAAATTTTTTCCACAAAAAAGTTGATCTTCCGCCTTTGATTTGATGGCCAGTAATCATTGCAACGAAGATCCTAGTATGAGCCATCCCGTGCTTTGCAATGGAAGCAGGGGCGGTTCCACTCCTCCTCCCAATATGGTCGAAATCCTAACAACACGGATCGACCGATTAGCAGCGATGGTGGATGTGCTCGCTCGTGTTCAAACTACTAGCCATGCCCAGCGAACCGCCACCCCTGCTCTCCAGAACTGCGGAGGGCATGAGACGACGAACAGACGCGCTCACGTCCTCGGCCTCGCTCGTGTCAATCCTGACACCATGGAACACCGACATGCCGATTCCGGCAATCACGACCCCTATATGAGAAATGATTACATGACTCGTTGGACGCCGAACAGTCCAACACCGAGGTCTCAGGACCAACAGAACTATCGCTTCTACGCTCGACGCGCTTCCTCGCCCTCTGAGGTGACGTCGGTTAGGTCGCATGATTCCAGGGAAGACCAACGTCATCGTAATCACCGAGGTCGTGTACATGGCACTTGCCGGGAAGAGCAACGAAGGGTTCATCCCGAGAATCTGAGGAACGTGATAGAGCGAAGCCGAAGCTATTCCATCGCCCAAGCCAGAAGCAGGGACAGAAGGAACTCCGATTATGGAGAATTCTCAGGGTACCAATAGCAAATCGATGTCCTCGAGAAGAAGATCGAGGAAATGCATCTTGCCATCTGTTTGCCTGGCGGGTTGGCGAAGTATTCCGTGGACTCTCTCACGAAACCCTTCACGGAGCAGTTACTGAGATAGCGGGTTTTAAAGACGCATGAGCACCGGGCGCCAATGCCTCACGCGCCCGGTACGTGGGTGCTGGGTGTTTGCGGGCCACGTGCAAGGCGCATGGGCACCAGCGCCTCACACGCTCGGCACGTGGGCGCTAGGTGCTCGAGGGCCACGTGCAAGGCACATGAGCGCTGGGCGCCAGCGCGTCATGCGTCAGGCACGTATACGCTGGGCACCTGCAGAAAAAGGGGGCTTAGCCCCTGGATCTGGAGTTAAACTTCCAAAAGGATTTTTATTATTATTGTTTTTTATTGTGGAGCTCAACTCCAAAAGAATTTTATTTATGGAATTAAACACACAAAATGGTTTTGAGTGGAGTTAAACTCCCAAAAATATTTTATTTATAGAGTTAAACTCCAAAAGATTTTAATAAATGGAGTTGAACTCCCAGAAATATTCGGGGATGATCAAGGAGGACCCCTTTCTTCTTCCTTGAGCCCTAGATTCTCTCCTAAGCCTCGGATCTTCCCCAAAGTGGGATTTTGGAAGATGGTGAAGGGTTACCCAAGCGTCCCGGCCAACTCTCGTGGCTAAATGCGGAACAAAAATATTCCAACGATACGAAACTTGGTGCTAGAATAAACCTAAACCGGATCTTAACCATAAACCTAACTAGCAAAACTAAAGTGGTGCTATCTACTATGAAAGAAATCTCACCAAACGATCCAAGTCCTTCGGTCTTCTTTCCTCATCATGTGCTCCTAGTGGCCATCTCGAACATACTTGATCTCTATTTCCGGCTCCATCGGTCCTCCGGGATCGAGCTTGTTCTCCGACCTTCCTTTGTCGTAGATGTTGAGGGATTTGATCCATGGCTTTAGCTCATCACAATATGTCAAGTGAAGCAACTAGAGAACTTTGGTTACTAAACCAAGTAGTCTAGGATGTAGTGTGATGATCTAAGTGTTTGCTATCTCTTTCTAGCCTCTTCACTTGTTTCTCAACTTATGAGAATGGTAGTGAAGAGGAAGAAGATGAAGGTGAAGGAAACTCAAGAGGAGGGAGGAGAGTGAAGCAAAATGAGAGCTCAAGAAAATAATGAAGCATCCAAGTGAGAGAAATTCAACACAAAGGTTTTGTGTATGAATTCTTTCAATAAACAATCAACAACCATACTTCAATAGTAACTCCAAATGAACTAAAAATTCATTTGTTAAATATTGAAGTATGGTTATTGCCGTTCCTCCCATACCTCACACTTTACACCTCATTTTCCATTTATCAAATAAAAGAAAAAAGCATAATGAGGTGGCCACCTTCTAGAAGGTAATCTGTAATACAATACGGATTACAGTCTGTTGTATATACATACCTGTATTCGGATAAAAACACGAATTCCTAAAGAGATAGAATAATACGAAGAACGTAATACTAGAATATACATATCGAAATACATATATATAAATAATCAAATCAATACCTGATTTAATTATCCGGCTCAAACCCGAGCCGGTTAGTATTACCAACTATCCGATCGAAAGTCCGGGTACAAAATACATCAATCGATCGGAATCTTGCACGTATCCAATATGGCTACTACATCATTTCGCCTGAACCAGGGAAACCCTCTGTGTGAGACTCTAAAGACTCGACAGTTCGTCGGCAGTGAGTTACTGGATAAATCCATAACCACAAGCACGTCAGCGGCACTAGCTGTATGTAACGGCTATCCGGGTACCTGTCGAAAAGGAAGGCTGACGAGCAAACTAATCCGGATCCCTACTGAGCCTATCTGTGACAATCTCCGTACAGTCCGGTCTCTTCATCTGAGAGTATCGCATACCAGGTCTTATGGGGTGGTAAACGTTAGACCCTATTAACCTGGTAATTCGTGCCGATGCGGCTCGGGACCAATCCAGCAAACTACTGATCAGCCTATCAGTAAACCCCAACTGCCTTGGCCAAGTTCTTATGGTCCTGACCAATCTAACACAGTGCGATATCGATTCCCTATACCGGGAGAGACGAATCCCCAACAATCTCTCACTGCCTCCATATGGCTCGGGACTGTACCCAACTAAAACCTGTTTGCACGACTCAGTAGAGCAGTGGTAGGGTAGTGACCAAAGCACAGTGGGAACTCACACGAGACAAATACCGATCTCAGGTCTAAAGACTAACCTGTACTGATGTCACCTGAGAACTTCCACTTGACGATAGGTATAGTACCATCTGGAAGTTTCCGGCGAGTCCGTCCGGTGTACTCAGCCTCAGTGAGAACCTGTATACGATCTTAGGTCTAAAGACTAATGGTTGCGAGACCATACCATCGCCCCTCATCGGGGTCTAGAAATGTATACACTAGTCTACTCTGGAATATCGATGCCCAGTCTCGATACTCCCACGACTGGGGACCATTTAAGGATGTGCGTACCGACTACTCAGCTCCCACAAGTATGATCGCCATCACAACGCAGGTAGTCTAGCAATGATCCTACGGGCTTTATCAACATGTATAAGAGATATGTAATAGAAAGTAAAACATGCACATGTTAAGATAAAGACAAACCAGATAGCATACTATCATATCGAGCAAGACTGTCCTGTACATATATATGTCCAAGCATCCATATGTATACATATACAATAATGGCCTCTAGGGCATACATATCCAACAATCTCCACTTGCACTAAGGACATATATATTGGCGTTCCGAGTATCCAACGTCCGCTTTATAGCCAGCTGTTGGCGTACCGCATACCCAACATCTCAAAAAGTCTTTCGAACTGTGCTTGAGGAAGGGCCTTGGTGAATGGATCCGCAGTGTTGTCTTTTATATCCACTCTCCGGACCTCGATCTCCTGGCGATCTACGATCTCCCTGACCAGGTGATACCGCCTTAAGATGTGTCTGGATTTCTCATGGGACCGTGGTTCCTTTGCTAAAGCTATAGCCCCAATACAAAGGTATTGGGTCAACAATGGAAAGAACTACCTGAAGTTTATTAATGAACTTTTTCATCCAGACTGCCTCTTTTGCGGCATCGCTTGCAGCAATGTATTCAGCCTCCATCGTCGAGTCTGCAACGGTATCCTGTTTGGAGCTCTTCCAACACACCGCCCCTCCATTGAGGGTAAACACAAAACCTGAGACAGACTTGCTGTCATCCTTGTCACTCTGGAAGCTTGAATCGGTAAAGGACTCGACCTTTAGGTCTCCATTACCGTAAACCAAGAACATCTCCTTAGTCCTTCTCAGGTATTTGAGAATGTTCTTTACCGCTGTCCAGTGGTCCTCACCTGGGTTCGACCGATACCGGCTCATCACGTTTAGCGCATAAGCTACATATGGCCTTGTACATAGCATCACATACATTATAGGTCCTACCGCTGAAGCGTAGGGTATAGTGCTCATGCGAACCCTCTCCTCGTCAGTCTTGGAAGACATCACCTTGGAGAGGGTGATTCTGTGCAATGAGGGTATGTTACCGAGCTTGGAATCTTTCATACTAAATCTCTTTAGTACGGTCTCTATGTACCTGGACTGTGAAAGTCCCAGTAATCTCTTAGATTTATCTCTGTAGATCTTAATCTCCAGAATGTACGAGGCATCACCCAGGTCCTTCATGGAGAACCTTTGTGATAAGAATAGTTTGACCGATTGTAGCATATGAATGTCATTTCGTATCAAAAGAATGTCGTCCACGTACTAGACTAGGAACACGACAGTTCGTCCTAAAATCTTCTTATAAATACAAGGCTCATCCTCGTTCTTGATGAAGTCAAATTTCTTGACTATTTCATCAAAACAGATGTTCCAGCTCCGCGATGCCTGCTTTAATCCATAAATAGATTTAAGCAACTTGCACACCTTCCGGCTGCTCCCACTGTCTACGAAACCTTCCGGCTGATCCATATAAACGCACTCTTCTAAACTTCCGTTTAGAAAAGCGGTTTTTACGTCCATCTGCCAGATCTCATAGTCATGGAAAGCAACAATGGCAAGTTGGATCCGAATGGATTTGAGCATAGCCACTGGAGAAAAGGTTTCTTCATAGTCCATACCTGGTCTTTGACGAAAACCTTTTGTAACGAGTCTAGCCTTATAGGTTTCCACCTACCCATCTACATCAAATTTCCTTTTGTAGATCCATTTGCATCCAACGGGTTTTACCCCAGGTGGAGCAATATCCAAGGTCCACACTTTATTGGCGTATGACTCCATTTCAGATCACATAGCATCCAGCCACTTATCAGAGTCTCTACTGATAATGGCCTGCCTGAAACTAGTAGGATCATCTTCTTCTAAGGTGCAATTCTGTAATACCCTGGTTCGGTTATACTATGTTCGAATTGATTATTTTATTTATTTATGGTCATTTCTTGTTTTATTCGCTTTTGGGTGCGGATAGTGTTTTGGTATCTGTGTTTGCATCCGACCCGACCCGCATACTAGAAAACCCGTCTTGATTCCTGTTTGTGATTTATCTCAGCTAATTATGATGATCCGTGTACTTTCATGTTGTATATCCTGCATACTTGCATTATATCTAGCATCTGCAATTTTTTAATAATACAGTTATAATCAAATAATATATTTTAAAAATATCTAGCATGGCCTGCATCATACCCCTAACCCTGTCATGGCATCCGTACATCGTGTTCTCGTCCCGTTCAGTGAAACAAACTCGTTTGGATAGCTACGTGCACGCTACGTGCATCCGTTCTTGGGGGTATACATTTTCATGACCCGGATATCGTATTTTGATTTTGGTTGATACGTATATTATTCGTATTTTCAAACTGTAATTTTAGACCCAACCCGGACGTATTTTGGAGTAATTTTTGTACTAGCCAAAATCTCAAAATATATTTAATATTATATTCATATAATATTTTACTTAACTCGTTTATATTTTAAGTTTTAAATATTTTAAAATTTAAAACCAAATCCTAATCTAAACTAACTCTCAGTCTCTCTCTTCTTTATTTATTATATATATTTTCCCTTTATTATTTAAACCTCACACTCACGTTCTTCTTCTCTATCGTCTGCTTCTTTCTTTGCCGCCCCGCCTCAACTCAAAACCCTAACCCTACCTTCACTCGCGTCTTACCGCCATCGCCGCCTAATCCTCGACCTCGCCTCCACTCATCTCCTCGACCACCTCACCTGCCTCTCTCTCCTCCCCGCTGCAAACCTCACGAGAACCCAAGAACCTGACGCTGCAACCCTCGCCAGCACCCTCGTCGCCGGAGCTCCGACCTCGTCGCCGACTCCACACCCTCGTCCTCTTCTTCCTCTCTCCTTTATTCTTCCCCCTAAAGATTTCGAGCTCTTTTCCCTGCACACCCTGACCCCAACGATCAAGAACTCGATCCACTGCCCATCGCCGGAAAACCCTCGCCTGCATCCTTACCGTCGACAGCTCATCGTCGACGTAACCCCCTCGCCTCCCTCTATGATCCCAGTGCATCCAAACCCAGAGAGCCTATCCTCTTCTCCTTCTTCTTCTTCTTTCTTCTTCTATATTTTTTTCTTGATCTTGTATTTTCCGGTGATCGCCAGAGCCGTACCCGTCGCCGACGATCTGGGCAACTCAATAGACATCCCCAGACAGCGTGGTCATGTTCTTGCTTTGCCTGGTCCTGCCCCGTCCGACGTCATACGCAGCGTACGCATCCCGTCGTGAGATCCGATCAGGTAAGTTTATCTTGCTACATGCTATGATATATATTTTGCATCCATATGAATAAAAATATCACATGTTTACTGTATTGCATCCCATGTTACCGTTTTACTGTTTTCGGGTAGTCGCTCGTATCCGTATCATTTATTGCATCTCTAGTCGCATGCAAGTTTATCTTGCTACATGCTATACTATTATATTTTGCATTCATGCGAATGATAATTTTACATATTGTTTAGTTATGCATCCCATGTTATCGTTTTACTGTTTTACGATACCCGTTCATATTCGTACTGTATATTACGTAATTAGTTGCATGCAGGAACCTGATTGCTTCATGTTACTGCTAGATTCATGTACCATACTTGCTAGTATGCATTATATGACTCATGGACTCAGTATATGTTATCACTGATTACTACTCGTGCATCCGTGCTTTTACCATGATTCGATACTAGTTACATTTTACTGTTGGACATCCATTGAATAAACTGTACACCACCTGACATGACCTGATACACCGCTGCTTGACTTGATTCCTGATCCTGTTACTAATTCCGACAACCCTGACTTGTTGTCCCGATGGACGTATCCTGTTGTCTATTCAGACAAACCTGTACCTGCTTGATCCTGTGTCGGCATTAGCTCCCGATTTATCAATACCTGACTTGAACACATAACTTGGGGGTAAGGGGAAATCAATGATGAAACCTGAATTGTAACTCAACAGTTCGATGCTTATACTGATCAGTTTTATGGGTTAGGCCAGCCCCGGGATGCTGCTGCTGACATCATTCGTCTGTACATGTTACCTGTTTACTGCCTATTGGCACGTCTTGGATTCAGCCCGAGAGTCTTAACCGTGGTCCCGGGCATACACGGGATACTATTGAGTTATATCGACGATTCATTAAATTGATTTCAAAGACTTGAGAGTAATTAACCCAGTAGTTTAGTTCAGATTACTCACCTCGCGTCACACGTGCTTATACACTTCACTGTTCCATATTCGTGTTACTGGTATACCCTTATTACTGTTCATACTCATGCCTGCATATCTTGTTACCTCCTGATTATATTTTATTGTTTGATATTATGACGCACTGACGTCTGGGTTTTGCATGGTCCAGATCCTTTATCTCTTTCGCAGGATGATCAGGAGTATTTCAGCCGACAGGCCGAGCAGTGAGGATCCTGTTAGTATCCGGTTTAGTTTAGTTTCTTTCCGTACTTTTATTTCCTGATGTGAGCCTGTATTTAGGACGTACTTTCCAGATGTTATTGCTTATTGGATTTATTGCTTCCGCACATTTATATTTCTTGACTCGTTTATTCTGGCATATGGACATGTACTAGTTAGTTTTATAGATTTTACTGTTCTTGATATCTTATGGACAGCTGTAATGTGACTGTGGAAGGATGTTTCCTAGCCACAAGTAGCATGGTTGGCTCTATCACGTGCCGAACTTAGCGCACTCTGGGAAGCGGGGCGCGACAAATCCTCTCGATCCCCGTCAATGAGAAAACCGTAGTATCTCTTGGGCGGATGAGAAATACTACCAGATCTGCGGAGTGGCTGAGGCTCGTCGGGTATAACTGAATCTAGCGGTTCCACCAAATCTTCAGTTATAGTTTGTGTTTCTGGAACTTCATCCAGTTCTACTGCGCTCCCACTGGTTTCTTTTGCAAGAAACTGCCATTCTAAAAATTTGGCATTCCGAGAAACAATAATCCTTTGTTCCCCTGCGTGGTAGAATAGATACCTATTAGAGTCCTTTGGGTATCCCACAAACTTACACAAAACTGATCGTGTCTCGAGTTTGTCTGGGTTCTGCTTTTTGACATAAGCAAGGCAACCTCAAATCTTAATACGTTTAAGATACAGACTCTTACCACTCCATATCTCATACGGAGTTTTAGACACGGATTTGGATGGAACTTGATTCAAAAGATGTGCTGCTGTTTGAACCGCATATCCCCAGAATGAAAGAGGTAACTCAACACTACTCATCATGGAGCGAACCATATCCAATAGGGTACGATTCCTCCGCTCCGATACACCGTTGTTCTGTGGTGTATACGGAGGAGTAAATTGAAAGAGAATTCCAATCTCTTTTAATTATTCTAGGAATTCCGTGCTTAAGCACTCCCCTCCTCTATCAGATCGGAGGATCTTAATACTTTTTCCAGTCTGGTTCTCTACTTCGTTTCTAAATTCTTTGAATTTCTCAAAAGCTTCAGATTTGTGTTTCATAAGATATATATATCCGAACCTAGAGAGATCGTCAGTGAATGTGATGAAGTACAAGAATCCACCCCTTGCAAGTATAGACATTGGACCACATACATCACTGTGTATGAGTCCTAAGAGCTCTGCTGCTCTTTCTCCGTGTCCGGTGAAAGGAGATTCGGTCATTTTTCCTTTGAGACAAGACTGACAAGTTTCATAAGATGAAAACTCGAACGTATCCAAAAATCCATCTTTATGCAACTTATTCAGTCTTTTCTCTCCGATATGACCAAGTCTACAATGCCATAAGTAGGATTCATTCTGCTCTGAACTCTTCCTCTTATGTGTGTCTTGTACATTGAGAACTGTGTTCTGATTTAGATCATAGATACCATTACACAGTGTACCTTCTGCAACCAATACCTTATAAAGTTAGATGTTCATGATATTTCTATCAAGAACAAAATTATATCCATCTTTATCAAGTAAAGAAACTGATATGATGTTGCAAACCATGGAAGATACATAGTAGCAATTGTTCAAAATCATAGTATTGGCATTTGGCAACACTAGGTGATATTCACCGACAGCTGCAGTATTAACTTATGCTCCGTTCCCTATTCTGAGGGATATATCACCCGGTCCAACCATCCTACTTTTTCTCAGTCCCTGCAATAAATTACAGATATGAGATCCTGATCTGGTATCTAGTACCCAGGAGGTAGGACTGACCGAAAAGCAGTTCTCAACTACAAGGCACTTGAAGGAGATGCAATAGTATGCTTCTTCTTCGATGAGGTCATCAAGGAATTCATGCTTTCCTCTTTCCCTTACTCATACACATGACTGCTGTCACAGTTTAGAGCCGAACCGACGTTCCCTAGCCCCAAATAAGAATTCGGATAGGTCAAGCGATACATTTTATTATCTTGATTAGGGCGTGAAATGGTTGCTACCTGGAGGGAGAGAAAAGAAATACTCAGCGTGCGCTCTTGCAAGATTAGATTGGTTATCAATTTATCCAATCATGGTGGCTCCCACTGTTCCCTCAAATTCTTCTTCAAACCTTTAAAGGAAGAACTAGTCAGGATTAATCGCACGTCACAATACTTGCTTTAACTTTTCAGCCAGGCTAGTGTTGGTACTTCGATAGAGGTTTTCCAACGCTTTCGCGAAGTTCCTTAATTACATAACCTCTTTTCCCTGGAGGCGTAGCCCCGCTAACACCTTTCTAGACACCTACTTGATTTTTAGTATTGATTGTTAAGTGTGATAATCTCCAAGAGTAATCTTACTCATCAGTGGGATCGGGATCCAACTATCATTGTGTGATGCACTAGATGGAATCCACTCTAGTCACCACACTCCAGAAGGTATGCTAAATTCTGCAAGTTTCCTGTATGTTTGAAACTCCCGATGTGGTTTTTGCCCCTAACGACTTATGACTTTGACACAGTCAACATATGATAAGTGGCTAGCTAAGTTCAACCTGTCATTTTCCAGGATTGCATTAGACCCACCCGCATGACCCTTAACACAGTCAAAATGGTCACACGACTGTCTTAACCAATCGCATCATATGCCACAAACAAGTATTTCTCAGCTACCTTACACTACGCCTTGACACAGTCAACATACGCAGCATGAATACTAAGCAACACTTGTAAGAAACGACGGAGGGCTATGGCTGGGTTTTTGGCGAAAAACCCGTTAACGTAATGAACTTGATATCGTTGAAGGAACCTGAGTAGTTTTGAAAAAAAGAGTGGTTTAAGCTCCGCCTTTTTGAAAATTTTTGGTTTTGAAAAAAAATCGAGTAATCTATAGTGTAGACTTTAGCTCAAGAGGTCACTCCTGGAGAAGGGATCTCGACTCTTGCCTTGTAGAATGAGGTGCTGGATATTCATGACCGAATACCACTATGCAAAGCGAAAGAATATAACTGTAGTTTTTCGAAATTTGTTCCAACAACATCTTTTAGGTTTATTTTCTTGTATTAATCAAAATTAATGCGGTCCCATCTGTTAATCCTATCACACCATAAAAAGAACGAAAATATAATGTACGTATATACCATCCGCATTCGCCACGGGGCCCCGTCATCACCAGTTAGGTTACTTAACTAACGACAGAGCGGGAGCTGGACTAGCGCGGGTGCAAAACATATACAATATCTACTAGTATATATATAAGTATATACAATATTCGTCCCAGGCATGATAATAATCAACATCACAGAATCTCAGCCAACAATACAGAATGGTGGATAATCTTGGAGCCTCGGGTTTCATTTGAGCCGCAAATAAAACCCGACGTTCCCGGTCGTGTGGATAGCCTGTGAAATGAAAACCTGGATCCCTACGAGCGCGGCAAGTTACCCGCCAATCCTAGAAGTGAGGCAGCCCCCTTCAACAAAGTGAATGGGCCACCCAGCACTTCACAGAATCCGGTAACTTGGGCCCCCCTCCGTGGGTCATCCTATAGCCCCTATGAGTGCGGCGAATAGCTCGCCAATTCTAGAATGAATCCCCCTCCGTCTCAACGCCATAAGATGCGGGCTTGTTGCCTTCTAGAACCCGGCTATTCTTGCACTCCACCGCGGGGTAATTCTAGTACAGAAAAAGAAAATAATATGTACAAATGGTGACATCGACTTCAACCCGTTCGTGCCCCAAAATAATATACAACCTGGCAAAGACGGCAATCCACATATCGGACGCTCATCCCGCAATAACAAATGTACAAATGAATACAAACTGTACCACTAACATTGCACCACTTTCTATCTTCCACGACTATCCAACCACAATCACAGCACAAGCACAAAATATCAACACGAATGTCACGTTCGCAAACCCGTCTAAAAGAACATATAGCAATCAGACGAGTTTACCGATCAAATGACATTCACGGTCGCAGATAAAAGTGAATGTACTATAAACCATTAAACAATGTCAAATATAACGACTTCGAAACACTCCGAATTACCCCGTACAGAAAAACAACAGAAAATCAAACTTGGGCAAAAAACTAGCAACACCAGACAACCAAACTCCTCGAGATAAGAACCCAGAACAAAACTCGACCTATTTCTCCAAACTTGAACCGAAGAGGCCGGTTTTAGAGGGGTTGTAGCCGGACATATCATGGTATAAATGCATCGTTTTTGTTCTGGGTACATCTCACAGTCTAAGGATCACTCTGCAGTTGTTTTAAATTTTTTTTGAAGCCTTTTAAAAATCGACAGAAACTGCAGTTTAGTTTCGATGTTACGGAGTCGTTTCGGTTTCGTTGTTTTAACATTGTTTAAACTTGCTAATCTAGGGTTTATGGGCTGGTTCGGATACAATAAAGGGTTACCCTAGTGCCCCGGCCAACTCCTGTGGCCAAATGCGGAACAAAATTTTTCTAACTATACGAAACTTGGCGCTAGAATAAACCTAAACTGGATCTTAACCATAAACCTAACTAGCAAAACTAAAGTGGTGCTATTTACTATGAAAGAAACCTCACCAAACGATCCAAGTACTTCGGTCTTCTTTGCTCATCATGTGCTCCTAGTGGCCACCTCGAACATGCTTGATCTCCATTTCCGGCTCCATCGGTCCTTCGGGATCGAGCTTGTTATCCGGCCTTCCTTTGTCGTAGATGATCCACCCGAGGGATTTGAGCCATGACTTTAGCTCCTCACAATATATCAATTGGAGCAACTAGAGAACTTGGGTTGCTAAACCAAGTAGTCTAGGATGTAGTGTGATGATCTATGTGTTTGCTATCTCTTTCTAGCCTCTTCACTTGTTTCTCAACTCATGAGAATGGTAGTGAAGTGGAAGAAGATGAAGGTGAAGGAAACTCAAGAGGAGGGAAGAGAGTGAAGCAAAATGGGAGCTCAAGAAAATAATGAAGCATCCAAGTGAGAGAAATTCAACACAAAGGTTTTGTGTATGAATTCTTTCAATAAACAATCAACAACCATACTTCAATAGTAACTTCAAATGAATTAAAAATTCATTTGTTAAATTTTGAAGCATGGTTATTGCCATTCCTCACATACCTCACACTTTACACCTCATTTTCTATTTATCAAATAAAAGGAAAAAGCATAATGAGGTGGCCACCTTCTAGAAGGTAATCTGTAATAAAATAGAGATTACAGTCTGTTGTATATACATAGCTGCATTCAGATAAAAACACGAATGCCTAAAGAGATAGAATAACACGAAGAACGTAATACTAGAATATACATATCGAAATACATATATGTAAATAATCAAATCAATACCTGATTTAATTATCCGGCTCAAACCCGAGCCGGATAGTATTACCAACTGTCCGATCGAAAGTCCGGGTACAAAGTACATCAATCGATCGGAACCCTGCACGTATCCAATACGGCTACTACATCATTTCGCCTGAACCAGGGAAACCCTCTGTGTGGGACTCTAAAGACTCGACAGTACGCCGGCAGTGAGTTACTGGATAAATCCATAACCACAAGAACGTCAGCGGCACTAGCTGTACGTAATGGCTACCCGATACCTGTCGAAAAGGAAAGCCAGCGAGCAAACTCATCCGGATCCCTATTGAGCCTATCTGTGACAATCTCCGTACAGTCCGGTCTCTTCATTTGAGAGTATCGCATACCGGGTCTTAGGGGGTGGTAAACGTCAGACCCTGATAACCTGGTAATTCGTGCTGATGCGGCTCGGGACCAATCCGGGAAACTACTGATCAGCCTTTCAGTAAATCCCAACTACCTTGGACAAGGTCTTATGGTCCTGACCAATCGAACACAGTGCGATATCGACTCCCTATACCGAGAGAGACGAATTCCCGACAATCGCTCACTGCCTCCATGTGGCTCGGGACTGTACCCAACCAAAACCTGTTTGCACGACTCAGTAGTGCCGTGGTAGGGTAGTGATCAAAGCACTGTGGGAACTCACACGAGACAAATGCCGATCCCAGATCTAAAGACTAACCTGCACTCATGTCACCTGAGAACTTCCACCTGACGATAGGTATAGTACCATATGGAAGTTCTCGGTGAGTCCATCCGATGTACTCACGCCCAGTGAGCACTTGTATGCGATTTTAGGTCTAAAGACCAATGGTTGTAGGACCAAACCATCGCCCCTCGTCAGGGTCTAGAAACGTATACACTAGTCTACTCTGGAATATCGATACCCAATCTCGATACTCCCATGACTAGGGACCATTTAAGGATGTGCGTACCGACTACCCAGCTCCCACAAGTATGATCGCCATCACAATGCAGGTAGTCTAGTAATGATCCTACGGGCTTTATCAACATGTATAAGAGATATGTAATAGCAAGTAAAACATGCACATGTTAAGATAAAGACAAACTAGATAACATACTATCATATCGAGCAAGACTGTTGTTCAGTTGATAAAACTGCACATTTGTTATTATATTTTTCATACTATTTCCATATTTAAAAAATGTCTTTATTATAATATATCATACATATGAGGGTTTATGTGTAAAAATACTATTTTCCATGTGTTGATATATTATAATTAGAATTTGGTAGGAAATTGTATGCAAATAATATGATTGACCAAATCCTAGTAGAACAAAGTCTACTAAATATTATTTAAGTTGTTGTGCAGAATTTTTCCAAGTTGTTGTGCAGAATTTTTCAAAGAAATCAAGTTGTTAAAGAAAACTTGCATAATTAAGAAAGCAAAACATGGAGACTAAGTCTGGCAGCAATCACGAGAAGATTTTCATGTTACAAAGGTTCCAAGGATCGCCAAACGTCACAAAGACAGAGCCCCAAGAAAATGATGAACGACCGAGATTAAATGGCCGTGGATTCGCGGCCATACCCCCCTTGGGCCGCGGATCCGCGACAATCTTGATGATATATTTGCTGAGATTTTTTGTGGAGAATCTATGCTGTTATTTACCTAATTTGGAAGCAAAGGTTCTGGCTTTGGGACTATAAATAAAGACCGAGAGCCTCTTGGAAAAATCATCAAGTCGACGCGATCACGAAGTCCAAGACGGCTCACGCATCCAGACTGATCATCAACGGTTTATCTACCTCCTTGGAAGAGATCGAGAAGCAAACTAGTCTTTGTAATCATTTTCTAAGGAATCAAAGTGTAATGAATATTGTTGATTAATAAATGTAGCTTTCTTTTTCTTATTCTATTTCTTCGTAGTTTAATTATGCATTTTCTCTCCATCTCTTTTTCTCCCAACATGCGCGAGTAATTCTCCGCTTGTTAGGGTTCGTAGGATTAGGGTAGGCTAATGGATGATGAACATCTCTAAACCCTTTTTAAGTCCTATAAAGTTTATGAACTTTATCAAAAGAATCATTAACATCCTAATCGGGCGCGCTAACAATTCTTTGTTAGTTCCGACCGCGATTAGAGATTAGATTAATGATTGTTTTGGTAAAGGTTAGATATAAACGGAGTTCCGTGTCGAGGTAAGGGTTAAGAGTGGGATTCCTTTTCCCTCCAGAAACCCTAATTTACACGCATCACCGTCGTTCTAGTTTTAAATCTATTAAAGGATAAAAAGGGTAATTTTTAATTAATCGTCCATAACTACTAAATCCTAAGAACCCTACAAGCCCTCTTATTATATTAACTACATCCCTAAAATAATCTAGATCTATATATTTTGCATTCTTGCTTAACGTAGATCTAGAAACCTTTCCACAAAATTCTTTATTCCTCCTTTTTCAACACATCTAATGTAAGAGTAAAAGATTCAACGTTTCCATGAGGACGACCCGTACTCACCTCGGTCTAGCTACACGCGACACCGTTCTGATTGCGGTTACACTACAAAAACACACTCTTTCGAATCAATCAAATGGCGCCGTTGCCGGGGATACGTGCGTAAATTTTTATTCTTACTATTTGTGTTGAATTCTTATACGATCCATATCATAATTAAAACAAAAATGCAAATTGCATATTTAACGATTTGTGCGTGAATTATTTGCAAGGAGATCTGGAGTCACAAACTTGAGAAAACAGAAAGACAGAGACATTCATCGAGATCCAGAGGAGTACAGGATGCCACAGAAAAAATTTCATCAACCGATCCAAATACTCCGCGGTGGAACCGCGGCAAAAGAGGTGCATTCGCGGCGGAAGCGCGGCGCATTAGGTGATCTAGGGTTCCACATTTCTCTGGTAAGATTCTAACCTCTTTCTCTCTCCTCTGAAATCCAATAAAATCTATTTTCTGCAGGATTCTTTGCAAAATAGCGCCGCTCAAAAAAATCTTTTTGCAAAAGTTTTGTGATTGGTTTTGTTTTGCATATTTTAATACGGGCTTTAAGGGGCAAAGACCAAATCCAGATTAGGTGGGGATTTCATCACCCTTCCTAAGCCCCACAAATCACAAACCGAGCATCTGCATCAACCCCACATTAATTTAAAAAATATCTAGACCAGACTCTAAGGACTGTCGCGCTCATTAAGGGCAGAGGAAGGTCGTGGGTAATCTATCGCTTATCCGCATTATTTTTGTGGTGCCTAGGCATGTGTGTCTAAGGCAAGTGGTTTACTTAATTAGGCCCGCTATTTTCGGTGATTCGTATAGAGAATACCTCCCACTTACCTGTCACTTACCTGGCCACAAGAGTAGTAAAGAGGTGGTAGAGGATTGATCCTACGGCTTGTCCTTTGGAAGTCTAGGAGCAGTCTAGAGACTGGACTTAGGTGACCTTAGTTCTAGGGTTGTTTGTGCATTTTTGAGTGATTTGTCTTGAGTCCCACCTTTTTCAAAACAAACCAATTTTAAATCACACACACGCTGCTACTTGCACTAAACCCGCTTAGTGCATGCTCGGCTGGACACGGGATCCCAGTGCCCGTCTTGTCTGCGTTCCTGCTATCGACGCCGAAGTTGGTACTTCTTCATCTTCTTTTCCCCCACCACACACCACGACCGAGATGGACGGCAGTCCATCAGAATATAACACCACGCTGCCACCTCCCGTAGGTGCGCAGAATCCACCGCGCATCTCTCTCCAAGAGAGATGCTATCCTATCGGTGGTCCTCTTCCCACTTGTCTATCTCTTCCACCAGCTAACGGGGATAATTTCGAAATTAAACCCCACTACATTAATCTGCTGCCCAAATTTCACGTGCTTGAGTCGGAAGACGCGTACGTTTTCATCACCAAATTCGAAAACGTATGCGCAATGATGGGTACTTCACAGTTGACTGTCGATGCTATGCGCTTGCGTCTTCTCCCATTCACACTGTGCGACTTGGCAGAAAAATGGCTTTATAATACCGCCGCACACTCTATCACTAATTGGGATGAATTCGTAATAGCATTTCTTAAGAAGTTTTACCCAAACCATAAGACCGCCCGTGTTAGGAGCGAGATCAACCAGTTCACCCAGCTTCCCAATGAACCATTTTGGAAGTGCTTTGAACGTTTCAAGGATCTGCTTGTCCAATGTCCTCATCATGTAATACAAAGATTGGATTATGTCGAATAATATATGAGGGCATTAATCCAGCGACAAAGCAGATGCTTGAAACAATGTGTCAATGCAATTTCAAGTCTAAAGACGACGGTGAAGCTTGGAAATATCTGGAAGACCTTGCTGGACACACTTTGCAGTGGGAAAGCGTAAGATCACCTTCAACTAGGGGAGGTATTCACCAGCTCGATGTTTCCATCGCAGTAAAAGCCGAATTGGCGGCGATGGAAAAGAAACTCGATGCCATTGAGAACAAACTTTCATCAGTCTCCCTAAATCAGGTCACGCTTCCCAAGACCGTCTGTGGTTGCTGTTTAGATCCTTCACACTTAACGGAAGAATGTCCTATGATTGCATCGGTTCAAACTAATGCTGCTTTTCAGCACAACCAAGAAACGATCCTTATTCTTCCACATACAATCAAGGATGGAGGAATCATCCTAACTTTGCTTGGAACCAAAACCAACAAAGTAATTATCAAAGACCCCCTCCACAGCAACCACAACCACAAAATCAGCTCCCCTTTCAGTCACAAAATTTCCAAAATCCGGCCAACACTTCTACACCACAAGCGGTCGGTACTGACAACTCTTCACTCGCACAAACTTTGGATATGTTCATGAAACATTCCATGCAATTGTCGGCTGAGATGAAGTCTTCTATTGATACCATACAGAAAGACTCCGCCTCCCACGGCGAGAGTATTAAATCAATAGAAAACCAACTCGCACAGTTAAACGCCGCAATGAGTGCGAGAGAGAAAGGGAAACTCCCATCTCAACCCATACCTAATCCTGGCCACTCACAAAGTTATAATGTGAGTGATGTTACCACGTTAAGATCGGGAAAAGTGCTGAATAACCGAGTGGGTGAGCAATGTGATGATAGTGACACCAAAGATACCCCAGCTTCTTCTTCTTCCCCTAATTCGTCTAGTCTCCCACCTTCACCCGAGCCTATTCTCCGATTTCCCCAAGGCTCGAACCCTTCACCCATTTCCTCAAATCTACCTAAAACGATCCCCACTCCAATTCTGGGATCCACTCCATCCCCACAATCCTCTCCAATGTTGGACCAAACCCTTATTGATAAAGCACCTTATCCAAACAGGTTAAGGGGCAACAGACCAAGTCCACAAATGGAGAAGATTGTGGAAATTTTTAAGCAAGTTAACATAAACATTCCTCTCCTAGATGCTATTCAACAAGTTCCGTCATATGCAAAAATCTTAAAGGACTTGTGCACTAGGAAGAGAAAAGTTCAAGTACCTAAAAAAGTTTTCCTTGCGAGTAATGTGAGCACTGCTTTTACACAACAACTACCCAAGAAACGAAAGGACCCCGGAAGTCCTACAATTTCTATTTCCATTGGAGGTAAAAATATCAATCGTGCTCTACTCGATCTAGGTGCTAGTGTTAGCTTGCTTCCGTATTCTGTTTATGAGCAATTAGGGATCGGAGAGTTAAAACCCGCGCATTGCACTCTTCAGATGGCCGATCGATCTATCACCCAACCAAGGGATGAGCTAGAGGATGTGTTAATCAAAGTCGGGGAATTTATATTTCCTGTGGACTTTATCGTTATTGATACACAACCTATGGCAAACCCACGGAATCAAATCCCGGTGATACTCGGTCGACCCTTTTTGGCCACTTCCAACGCAGTAATCAATTGTAGAAACGGCTCTATGACCCTATTCTTTGGAAAGAAGTCAATTGAGCTTAACATTTACAAGTTGGGAAGTGAACCCTACGAACCCTTTGCTAATGTGTGTTCTGTCGAATTAATGGATGTCGACAGCAGCGAATTTGATCAACCTCATGATACTGACTCTTTTCATATGTTGTTGTTTGACCCAACCATGTACTCTTCCACTGAGTTATCCGGGTCAACATCTAACGTTGATGAGGAAATTTTTATAGAGTCTGACGATCACCCTGTTTTCCTGATGACATTATTCTTCGGGGTATCAATAAAAGCTTTGAGGAAATTTTCGCTGATGAACTCGCATTTTTAAAAGATACGGGTGTTGACATGAATCAACTCCAAGATAAAGAAATTGAACCTCCACCCCTTCTTCTGGACAATCATGATAATGCGAGTAATCCATCATTACAATCACTGTGTCGTCTCTCCAAATTGAGACGCAATCCTTTTCCATTACACCTCTTATCACCTCCCCACTTCTTCACGTCGAAAGGTGACTTGTTCTTCCACCAACCTTGGTGCTTCATCGATAAAATTTTTGAATGGTTGGTGATGACCTTCGGTCTTTGCAAAGTTTGGCATTGACCAATAACCTTGACCCCCTCGTGTGATTTTAAAAGATTAAAATTATTTAACTCAAGTTTGGGGGGGGGTATATTTTGGGCTCTTTAAAGAAGATGATCTTTACAAAATTGTGAGCCAAAAATAAGTTTGGGGGAGGATTTTCACTTTCATATATTCTTGCCCCCATTAATAATTTCCTCCCAAGTCTACAGGTTCTTGAGCTTAACGAATGACATCAGTGATGACACTGCTGTAAACAGGTTTGGGGGAGGTTTGTGTTTATTTACACATCAATTTGCATCATATTTTGCATAAGCACAACATTTTTAAAAATTTTAATAAATTTTCTTTTATAACAAAAGAGTAGAAAGTGAAAAATTACATCCAAAAGATAGGAATAGTTTAAGAAAACCAAAAAAATTAGAAGTTTTCTTAAACGAACTAGTAATAAGTAGTTATGAGCTGTTGTCCCAAGGGTTAGTAAGATGAAGGAAGTCACTAATCTGAAGATAAAAATAAGTCTGAAAAATAGTTTCTATTCTGGAAGCCAAATATTTGAATGTTAATACCCTACTATATGCACTTACACACGTCTTGAAACTCGGGATAGTAGAGGATACCTTGAAATGCTCTTGTCTAAAAGCCAAAGTATGAAGGAAATGAAAAAAAAAATTGAAGAAAATATATAAATGGTGAAAAGAAAAATGAACACTGGTTTTGTTATCGCCAAGGAAGCAATAAAAAATATAGCGAGGGTGCCTCTTCACCTAGTGCCCTAAGGCCAACTGGTCTGGGAGTCACTGCTAAGCCTTAGGTGGTGCAAGACGAGGAAAATATTATCACCGAATCAGCAAGCACATGAGTAATCGGTCGGTTAGTACCTCAAGAAGTATTAACGGTCGCATGAAAATGTGTGAGCAAATCTAAATATTCATCAAGTTAAAAAGTATTGAGGTAGATGGACAAGAGTATGATAGCTTGAATTGAATTCTCCGAGTGTAGGGATGTCCATTTCACACACGTAGGGGTATATGATCGATGTTTGGACGAAAGGTAGGAATGAAGAATAAAGACGATATTTTATTGAGGGATAATGTGATTTCTAACATCTTTTCATGACTATTAAGATAGGGCTCATGACAACTGAAAAGCTAGTGTAGTTGGAAATTCTTATTTTCAAAGTCTTTCTTTTATAGTTCTTTTCTTTATATGTAAATTTCACCATCTCTCTTTTGTTACAGGATTTTGTGGGTGTAATCCGCTGAAAACCCTCAGAGACAACACTCCTCCTACTAGGGACACCTAGAGGTTTAACGGCTTATTGCATGTGCTCAGTGCAATCGTGTCTGCCTACGAAAGTGTGCTTAGTTTTTTCCTTTCTTTTTTCTCCTTCTCTTGAATAAACTAGTTTGCTCGGGACGATCAAAGATAAGTTTGGGGGTATTTGTTCAGTTGATAAAACTGCACATTTGTTATTACATTTTCCTACTATTTCCATATTAAAAAAAGGTCTTTATTATAATATATCATACATATGAGGGTTTATGTGTAAAAATACTATTTTCCATGTGTTGATATATTATAATTAGAATTTGGTAGGAAATTGTATGCAAATAATATCATTGACCAAATCCTAGTAGAACAAAGTCTACCAAATATTATTTAAGTTGTTGTGCAGAATTTTTCCAAGAAATCAAGTTGTTAAAAAAAACTTGCCTAATTAAGAAAGCAAAACTTGGAGACCAAGTCTGGCAGCAACCACGAGAAGATTTTCATGTTACAAAGGTTCCAAGGATCGCCAAACGTCACAAAGACAAAGCCCCAAGAAAATGATGAACGGTCGAGATTAAATGGCCGCGGATCCGCGGCCATACCCCCTTGGGCCGCGGATCCGCGACAATCTTGATGATATATTTGCTGAAAATTTTTGTGGAGAATCTATGCTGTTATTTACCTAATTTGGAAGCAAAGGTTTTGGCTTTGGGACTATAAATAAAGACCGAGAGCCTCTTGGAAAAATCATCAAGTCGACGCGATCACGAAGTCCAAGACGGCTCACGCATCCAGACTGATCATCTACCTCATTGGAAGAGATCGATAAGCAAACTAGTCTTTGTAATCATTTTCTAAGGAATCAAAGTGTAATGAATATTGTTGATTAATAAAGGTAGCTTTCTTTTTCTTATTCTATTTCTTCGTAGTTTAATTATGCATTTTCTCTCCATCTCTTTTTCTCCCAACATGCGCGAGTAATTCTCCGCTTGTTAGGGTTCGTAGGATTAGGGTAGGCTAATGGATGATGAACATCTCTAAACCCTTTTTAAGTCCTATAAAGTTTATGAACTTTATCAAAAGAATCATTAACATCCTAATCGGGCGCGCTAACAATTCTTTGTTAGTTCCGACCGCGATTAGAGATTAGATTAATGATTGTTTTGGTAAAGGCTAGATATGAACGGAGTTCCGTGTCGAGATAAGAGTTAAGAGTGGGATTCCTTTTCCCTCCAGAAACCCTAATTTACACGCATCACCGTCGTTCTAGTTTTAAATCTATTAAAGGATAAAAAGGGTAACTTTTAATTAATCGTCCATAACTACTAAATCCTAACGAACCCTACAAGCCCTCTTATTATATTAACTACATCCCTAAAATAATCTAGATCTGTATATTTTGCATTCATGTTTAACGTAGATCTAGAAACCTTTCCACAAAATTCTTTATTCCTCTTTTTTCAACACATCTAATGTAAGAGTAAAAGATTCAACGTTTCCCTGAGGACGACCCATCCTCACCTCGGTCTAGCTACACGCGACACCGTTCTGATTGCGGTTACACTACAAAAACACACTCTTTCGAATCAATCAACTGTCCTGTACATATATATGTCCAAGCATCCATATGTATACATATACAATAATGGCTTCTAGGGCATACATATCCAACAGACGGGTCTCCTACTTCCTCCTTTCTGTTGGCTGGATCTTAGAGAAAAGTGGGTGGGACTTAAAAATCTCTCACTTTAGTGATTTGATGGGAGATCTGAGCTCCCCTTCGTAGGTTTTATGGTGAAAAACTATTTCTTTTTAGGAAAGGAAGGATTAAACTCTTGATTTAATTTAGAAAAGTGAAGAAGGTTTAGAACCTTGAGGAAGGAGAAAAAGGCACAAAACCCTAATTTTTTGAGAGAATGAAAAGTTGTTGTAGATTTTTTCATCATGTTTGTCTTTATAGGCTACACACTTTACATATAATCCCTTGGGTTTTGCCAAATGACACTTGTGCTACTCCATGCCTTATGTGCTTATTTTTTTTGCACATAAGCCATGAAGTTTACAAAATTTTGATTTTCTGCCCATTTTTCATACATTTATTTCTAAAAAATTGCATTAAACTAATTTATTGCTTCATTCTTATCATGGAGCCAGCCCCTTCCATGCTTGGTCTTGACTTGGGCTTGGGCCCGCTTGGCTAGGGGTTGACTAATTTTGACTTGGTCAACCGAGCTGTAATTTTTGAACCCAACAAAGTGCTCCCCATCAATAAATGCACACCACATATATGGGTCGTGTGCATGAAATTGATGGATTTTCTTTCGCGTGGAGGTTGACTTGATTTGGTTCCCGTTTTAACGACGTGGAGGTCGATGCTGCTCTTTTCACGACGTGGATGGTCGATACTGCTATTTTAGCGATGTGGACGGTCAGGGCTGCCATTTTTGCGACGTGGACGGTCAGTGCTGCCCTTTTTACTACTTGGAAGGTTGATGCTGTCCTTTTTGTGACTTGGACGGTCAGTGCTGCCATTTTAGCAACGTGGACTGTCGGTGCTGCCCTTTTAGCGACGTGGATGGTCGGGGCTGCCATTTTTGCGACGTGGACGTTCGGTGCTGCCCTTTTAGCGACGTGGACGGTCGGGGCTTCCATTTTTGCGACGTGGATGGTCGGAGTTGCCCTTTTTGCGACTTGGACAGTCGGGGCTGCCCTTTTTGCGACTTGGACGGTCGGTGCTGCCCTTTTTGCGACGTGGACGGTCGGTGCTGCCCTTTTTGCGACGTGGACGGTCGCTCCCGCCCTTTTTGTGACTTTGAAGGTCGGTGCTGTCCTTTTTGCTATGTAGACGGTCGATACTGCCCTTTTTGCGACTTGGACGGTCGGTGCTGCCCTTTTTGGGACGTGGATGGTCGAGGCTTGATTTGACTTGCTCCGCTTTCTGTGGTGTCAGGATTGAAATTGACTTGGTCCGCTTTCTGCGGTGTCGGAATTTGATTTGACTTGCTCCGCTTTTCTGCGGTGTCGGAATTTGATTTGACTTGCTCCGCTTTCTGCGGTGTCAGGATTTGATTTGTTTTGGGAGTTCCCTACCCGTCCAGCGGGACTTTTGAGCTTAGAAGCGCTGCCTGGAGGGACGTTGATTTGATCTGATTTATTTCTGCCTTATTTGGCGGGACTTTTGATTTTGAGAGGAACTTGAAATTTGGATTTTGTTTGGCATCAGCATTGCTGCACTAGAATAATGCTAGGAGCAACTCATCATTTGCCTTTGGGAAAACTTGGGATTTGGGTTTTTGGTCGGCATCATCACCGCTAATACTGAAGCAATGCCAGGAGCGACTCATCATTTGTCCTGGGAAGACTTGGGATTTTGGTTTTTGGTCGGCATCAGCACCGCTAACACTGAAGCAATGCAAGGAGCGACTAATCATTTGTTATTGCCCGTTGGGGAGCGATGGCTCAGGAGACAGGTTTAGATCCCTATCACCTAAGGCTTTTCAATTTTATGAGCCGTAAGGGTCTCATAAAAGCATTTTCTCCATACGAGTCGAGAGGATCTCACAAGTGTATTTTCTCCCTAGGAACCGTACGGATTCCTAAGTGTGTTACTCCTTTGTGAGTCGTAAGGATCCCACACAGAGATTTTCTCCTCACAAGGTCGAGAGGACTTTGCGAGTGTATTTTATCTCTTTTCACGAGTTTGCGCCCTTTCAGGTTTTCACAAACTCGCCGGCAGTCCAGCTATTTTTACTCACGGAGCCCTTTCGGGTTTTCTTCCGTTTCCGTTTTGCTTGTGGACATACCTTTTTTTTAGCTTCATCACTGGTAGGACTTTAAATGTAGTCCCGCCGGTAGAACTTTGGGAGAGATATGGGTCATTTATGCCCGTGGATTTTATACAGTTTTATAAGATGTATGATCTAGACCGTAGGGCCGGTATGCTCAATTTGTCTGTGACTTAGAGCATTCACGCATAATATTTCTTGAGATATCGGCCATTGATGGGTGGCTTGGGCTTTTCTCCCTTGGCGCTTATTAGTTGGTAGGATCCTCCGTCGAACACTTTCTCGATGACGTATGGCCTTTCCCAATTTGGCTCGAATTTTCTATTAGCATGTCGATTGGGGATGATCGGACTTTACCAATTCGCCTTTCTTGAAAGCGTGGAGATAGGTCATCTTCTCATAGGCCCATGACATTTGGGCTCGGTACAGCTCCAGATTTTTCTGTACTGCAAGCCTCTTTTCTTCGAGGGCGTCGAGCTCTTCGAGCCGAAGGAGCATGTTTTCTTCCTCAATCAACTCGTGCCGAACATCCATTCTTAAGTTTGGAACTTCAACTTCGAGGGAGAGGATCGCCTCCACTCAGAAGAGTAATGAGTATAGAGTGTACTGAGTTGGAGTACGGTGTGTGGTACGATATGCCCACAACGCCTCGTGAAGTTTAAGATTCCTGTTTCTCTTGTTGGTTGAAGAATTTTTCCTCAGGAGCTTGCATAGAGTTTTATTGAAGGGTTCAGCTAGCCTATTGACTCTTAGATTATAGATGGAGGAGTATTTCTCCAGTTTATCTTGTGCTGATTAGTGAACCTTGAGGTTTTGATGCTCTTGAAAGAAGCCCCGTTGTCAGAAATAATTCTTTTTGGTGTACCGAAGTGGTATAGAATATTATGCCGGAAGAATGTCAGAATATCTTCTGTCTTGGCTTCTTTTAGCGGGACATTTTCAGCCCATATGGAGAAGTAGTCTGTTGCAGCCAATATGAATCGATGGCCTTTAGATGATGGAGGATCAATTGGGCCAAGTATGTCGGTGCCCCAAACTTCGAATGGCCACGACGCCACTGTAGGATGCAACGGATTGGGATGCTTGTGAATGAAATCACCGTGAATTTAGCAGATATGACATTTCTTTGCATGCTCTTCGCAATCCCTTATTATGGTGGGCCAGTAATATCCAAGCCGTGTGATCTGAAGCCGCATTTTGGGGCCGTACTGTTGAGCCCCACAGACGCCCGAGTGAACTTCTTTCATGAATTTTTGGGCTTCGGCCAATGACAGACATCTGAGCCAGAGTTGGTCATATGATCTGCGGCATAGCGTATTATTTAGAAACACGTATCAGAGAACTCTCTTCTTCAGCTGAACCCTCGCAGATTTTTCTTCGGTTAGCTTGTCGTATCGGAGGTACTCTATGAAGGGCTCTCTCCAATCGGGCTCCTCTTGAATGATTAGAACTTCTTCGGCAGGATCGCTATTTTGTTCTGCGTTTTTCTCTTCTCGTAAAGAGACCTGGGGCAGAATTTACTGGCTCCTGACTGTGATCAGAATTTCATCCATGTCGGGATCAGCCAGCTCTTTGGCTAGGCGAGCGAGTACGTCGACTTTTCCGTTCAACGCCCTTGGGACTCTCATTAGTTCAATGTAAGTGAACCTTTTCATGAGTTCCACCACCCGACTTCTATATCGAGCTAACTTAGGCTTATATATCTTGTAGTCGCCGCTCACTTGGTTGACGACAAGCTGGGAGTCACCGTAAACCCATAGCCGAAGGATTCCCATTTCTATGGCGAGCTCCAGACTAGCTATCAGAGCTTCGTACTCAGCCTCGTTGTTTGTGCGAGGCTCAGTGAGAGCGAAAGAACGTCGTAGGGTTTCTTCTGATGGCGTGACGAACACCAATCCTATCTCCGCTTTTATCTCCAGGACACTTGATTTACTGGATGTCCTTATTAATGAAGCTCCATCAAAGTAGAGCTCCCAACATGGCTCGCTATCCTCGAGGTGCAGCACTTGTTCATCGGGTAATTCACAATTTAGCGGCGACCCTTCTGGTATGGGATGAGCTGCGAGGAAATCGGCGAGGGCTTGCCTTTTTATTGCTTTCTGAGGAGTATAAATTATTTCAAACTTAAGCAACATGACAACCCATCTTTCCATTCTGTCGGCTAGGCTTACTTTGGTCATTAAGTGTTTGAGCGGGTCGACTTTAGAGATCGGCATAACCCGATGAGCGAACAGATAGTGCCTCAGCTTCTTCACAGCGAATATCAGAGCCAAGCGTTGATTTTCGACCGGGGAATAGTTGTGTTCCGCCCCGACTAAAGTTCGACTGAGGTAGTAGAGGGAATTTTCTTTTCCCCCCTCGTCGTTTTGGGCAAAGAGCACACCGAGTGACTCATCTAGCACGGCAGTATAGAGAATAAATGGCTTAATTGGAATAAGAGCAACAAGCACTAGAGGGTGCAACCAAGACAAAGGGATCACCCTTCTTCATAACTTTTGAGAAAAGGCCGACATCTCCCCGATAGGTTCGAAATGAACCTTCGTATGTAGGCGAGCTTGCCTTGAAAGGATTTTAGCTGCGTCGGATTCTTTGGAGGAAGCATCTCCATGATGGCCTTTATCTTTGATGGGTCAACTTCGATCCCCCGATGTCGGACTATGAAGCCCAAGAATTTTCCCGACGACACTCCAAAAGCGCACTTCAAAGGATTCATTTTCAGATCGTGTTCCCTCAGTCCGGTGAAAACGGTCCTGAGATCTTAGATGCGATCGTCCTTGGCTTCAGTCTTAATGACCAAATCATCAACATAACATTCGACGACTTATGGATTAAGTCACCAAAGATTTTGGTCATTGCCCTTTGATATGTGGCGCCTGCATTTTTCAGTCCGAACGACATCACCTTGTAGCAATATATTCCGATCGGGCTTCGGAATGCTGTGTGTTTCTCATCCTCGGGCGACATCTTGATTTGATTGTACCCAGACGAGCCATCCATGAAGGTGAACAACTTGTAATTTAAGGTGTCGTCGACCATCATTTCCATGACCGGTAGCGAGAAGTCGTCTTTAGGGCATGCCTTGTTGAGGTCCCTGAAATCAACGCAAACTCGGATCTACCCATTTTTCTTCTTCACTGGGACGATGGATGCGATCCAGTCCGCATATTTCTCTTCTCTGATGAAGCCAGCATCGATAAGTTTCTTAGTTTTCTCGATGACCTTTTCTTCTAGTTCTCTTCTCATTCTTTGAGGAGCTTGTTTGACCGGCTTGGCATCAGGAGATATAGGCAGCTTATGCACGACAACTTCAAGAAAGAGACTATGCATTTCTTTGTACATCCATGGGAAACAGTCGGCGAACTAATGCAACAGGGCAACTATCTGCTCTTTCATTTTCTCTGACAAGAGTGAGCTGATGTAGGTCGGTCTTGGATTATCGGGCGTTCCCAAATCAACCTCGGTTAGCTCGTCAAAGGTTGCTTTTCTGCCATCTTCGAGCTTTCGAGGAGCCTCTTCTAGCGTGGCTATCTCGTCATCATCATTTGACCTTTCGCTGGATTCACCAACATGGATCATGTAGCATGCTTTGGAATCAGGTTGAATGAAACCTATGCCGCGTCTATCGGGAATTCGTCCATCGATGAGTGCTCGGATCTGAGTTGGATGCCATAGCCCCTCATAAAACTTCGCTTCGGATTCCGTTTGATATAACCGGCATCCGCACTTTTCAAAATATTCCCGCATCTCGGGCGCATAATATCTAGGATTGAGGACGGCTTTTATGCCTCTCTCATAAGGAAGGCACGTGACAGAAAAATCGTTCGGGTGCACGACAGGATTTGACCCATAAAACAGAATGCCCTTCTGTTCACTTTTCCTTCCAGGAACGTAGAAAGTTTGCAGTTGGTTCACGGTAGAGACCGACAAAGCATCTAGCTCCTTGCACATCTATTCCGGCACCCTTGGATAGCTAAGGACCCTTCTGTAATCTCGAAGGTTTCTCTTAGCTTCGCTTTTTGCATGAGGGCCCAATCTGCATAGCTGTTGTAAGGCGGGTTCTCTTCCTCCGACTCTTCAGTGTCGCTGCCTAAACAAGGGCGAATTTTGCTGTCGGATGGGTCTTCGATATCAGACTCGTCCGTATCGCTACCAAGATGAGGGCGGTTTTTACGGACGGACGGACTTCCAATGTCGTACTCGTCAATGTCACTGCTGAAATGCAGACGCACTTGGGGTTTTTGCTTTTGAAAGTGCCAGACGGCTCAGATTTTCTTTTGAGTTTCGGGGCTGTTCTGTCTTTTGTTAGCTGTGGCTCAGCACTTTGGTGGTTCACAAAGTACCGAGAATCTTCATATCGGATTTCATGCACACTGAATGACTGGATATCTCCGTCAATGCATATTTCTTATCCATTTTTGGTATACTTCATGCACCGATACAGAGTTGATGGAACGGTGCCGTAATCGTGAAGCCACGGCCTTCCCAGGAGAATCTTATAGGACATGTCGGCGTCGATCACGTATATCTTGGCTTCAGTTTGTAGGTCCCCGAACCTGATCGGCTGAGCTATGGATCTCAGAACTTGCTGGCAATTTTGATTGAAGCCTTGAATGATAATCCTTTCCCTTCACAGGTGTCAGATGTCCATTGACAAACTCTCCATAGTCCCCAAGTTCATGATGTTCACTGAGGATCCCGAATCAATCAATATGTGATTAATCCGATCTCCGTCGTTGTACCCGGTCACGTAAAGCGGCCGATTATGCTCAGCCATTCCCATTAGAAAGTCTTCATCCTTAAACATGACTGCGGCGGCATGCAGAGTGTACTGGGCTTCTTTCATATTAATTTCCGCAAAGCTAGCCTAGTACCGCTCGAGGTTTTGTAGAGCGTGAATGAGAACATCTCTAAGCTCCTTAGATAGGACCAAGGCATCGTAGATGCTCGGGAGAGACAGAAGGTTCCGGAGATGGGCCGAGACATTATAATCCACTGAAGAAGGACTCGAGTTTTTATGAGCCAGCTCTCCTCCATCTTCTTCATTAGTGACTTGTTTGTCCTTTCCATTTGGGGTGTTGCCCTGATTTGGCGGTAAAGCCAAGCCGCTTCTGAGCTGGATTTGGTTGGCCTTTATGGCGGGCTCCTCGTCCTCTTCGGGAAAACATAACTCTTCCTCAGAGTCGCTACTAAGGTGGTGTTCATCACAGAATTTTGTATATTAGTACCGCCCATTCTTGATCACATTGCATACAGGTAGGTGCTTTTAATCCGTATTTGCTGCATGTTTACAGAATACAGGTTTCCAGTCCAAAAGAATGCAAATCCGACAAAATCTCCACAGTTACACCCAAATCCAGAACATCTGTCACAAACAGATAAAAGCCGGGTTCCAGTATCCGACCAGTATCCGTTCAGTACCAGTTCAGAAGATGAGACGAAACTAGTTGTCATTTGTGACTAAATCAAGTTAGAAGTCAAAGGAGATAAAAGTCAAAAGAGAAGAAATGAAGCAATCTTGGACCAGAAATCTGAAGATACTCTGGAGAAATTATTACAGTTTAATGTCTTCAAGAACCAGGAAAAAAGAGCACAAGACCAGAGAAATCAACCCGACAGGGTTTGGCCACCAACCCACCGCGGATCCGCGGCCAAACCCCCACTATGGCCGCGGATCCGCGGCTGACACGTGTCCCCATCTGATGAAACTTTGGGGTCTTTTCTGTAATTGTGTATAGGCTTGTATTTTACTCCTAATCTTTCAGAACAATGTCTATAAATAGCCCAGAACAGAGCCAAGAGGAGGGTGCTTAATTTTGTGTGTAATTTTTGTATTAAGTTAGTTTAGTTTTTAATAAAAGAGTATTTCCTCCATCTTCCTCCATTAAAGCTTGTGAGAGGTTTTATTGAGTGTTGAAGAATGCAAGAAGTGTTCTTTTTCTATATGCATGATTTGTAATTTCGTTTATTATGTTGCTTGTAATTTCAATTGTTAAAAGTAGTTGTTGTTATTTGTTATCATTTTGCTTTTAATTCTCTTCCATTTTCTTTTATCCTTACAACCATGATGCTTAGTGTGATCCTTGCCTAAGTAAGGTCCCAAATAGCTAGTTGTGATTTTCTACCTCAATTCTTATTACCCTCTTTCTTGTTTCATTTCATATATCTTTTATAATGGGTGAGTAATTTCTCACTTGTTAGGGTAGGAAACGGAAAGTTTGAAAGACGGAAATCTCCCTCACTTTTCTCCTTGACAAATATCTTGATTTGAACTCCCGTTAATTGACCCACAATCCGCTCCCTACGGTACCCTATTCTTTATAATAGCGGTGATACCCTAGTGAGATCGGTTGTGGTTGAATTAACTTGAGGTTGCGACTAAGAGCCAAGAACGGACGGACAAGGACCAAAAGAGGAAACGAAGTGTGGGAAAGCCTAGCTTATACTCACAAGTTTTCTCTTTAGTCGTGCTAATCCCCGTTGTTGCCGATTACCGTAACATCGATATCAAGAAGTGGCAAATGACTTAAGTGAGCGACCTCCTAACTCAAACCAACCAAATCCTACCCTTAACAAGTTCTCTTATCATTCATTTATAATTAGCTAATCTCAAACAAACCTCAACACAATTGGACTTAACTCGTTAAAACACAAAGAAAAAGACTCCCATCTCTCTGTGGATCGACCCGTACTCATCCGGCGAGCTGCAAAGCGAAACCGTCCTGATTGCGGTAATTAAACTTGAACACGCAGAAAATCTGTCAATCAAATGGCGCCGTTGCCGGGGAGACGGTAGTTTATTTCATTGTGTAATTTCGGGTTAACTTGTGAATATAACTATAACCAAAAACAAAACAAAAAAATATACTGTAAAAATCATCTTATTATTCTTTGTGCAAGAGTGCAGGACAAGGAGAACTTCAAGTTCAGTGCCAAAGTTGTGGGGAGTTAGACCCATATCTCGCGGCTACACCGCGGCGGATCAAGGTGAAACCCAAAAATCCTCTGTGAGTATCCCAACCATCTTCTCAACTCCTTTTAACTCCACTGAACTGTGTTTTCTGCCGGATTCTTTGCGCAAATTCTTTTCCCCCTTCCAATAAACTGTTCTTGTGCAGGATTCTTTGCGCCGCGCTAAAAAAATAAAAATTGTTTACAGTTGATTTGTTACTGCTTTGCATTTATTAATACGGACTTTAAGGGGCTTGAAACCAATTCAGATTGGGTGGGGATTTCATCACCCTTCCCAGGACCCCAGAAATCACAAAAGCATATGCATTGACCATTGTTAATTAAAAAAATACTAGACTCAGCCCTAAGGACTTCGCGCTCAATAGGACAGAAGACTAGTTACAGGCATCGGCCGTTTATCCTATCTGACTTTTGCGGTGTCCAGGCAAGTGTGTCGAAGGCAAGTGGTTCTTTAATTAAGGAACTTCGCGAAAGCGTTGGACAACCTCCCACTTACCTGGCACTTACCTGGCCGTAATTAACGGAGAAGAGGCGGTTTGAGGTTCTATTTCTAGCCATCTGGAACAGTTAGGAGCTGTCTAGCAGACCTAGGTAACCCTAGATCTAGGTGTGATTGTGCATATATTGTTTGTGATTACTTAAAACCGTAAGTCCATACATATTTCTGTAAAGCTCTTTCTAAAATAAAAAAAAAATCAAAAACTTTTATAAAAACTTGCCCTTTGTCGCCAAAAATCCATTTTTCACCCACCACCATCGTATTTCTCCATTGACGTTTTCTTACCCTCAGCTTCTCCGCTTTAACTATACTAAACTCGTTTAGTATATGTCCGCTTGGACTCGGGACACTAGTGCTCGTCTAGTCCGCGTTACGTTAGTCGCTACCGACTACGCGATCGACTCAGACGTCGAAACTCCGTCCACACCTCTTTCACCCTTACCTTTGCCGGATAACACCGACGTTGACCGGAATTCTGTTCATACATCTTCACCTTCACCATCACCAACCTCTTCTTCCGCGATGTCAGGATTTAATCCGAACATCTCTTTGACTACCCCTGGATTGGCTCCACCTCCTATGGAGACCAATATTCCACCACCACCACCTGTTGTAGCACCGCAGCGAATCGCGCTCCAGGATCGTTTCTATCCCATCCGTTCTGCAGTTCCCACCTGTCTTTCTCTTCCACCGGCCAATGGGGATAACTTTGAAATTAAGCCCCACTTCATCAACATGCTTCCGCGATTTCATGGGCTTGAATCTGAAGATACCTACATCTTCATCAATAAATTTCAAAACGTTTGTGCCATGATGAAAACTACCCAACTGTCGGACGATGCTATACGTCTACGGGTCATTCCGTTCACCTTATGCGATCTAGCTGAAAAATGGCTGTATAGCACCGCTTCCCACTCCATAACCAGTTGGGACGAGTTTGTTAAAGCGTTTCTCAAAAAGTTCTATCCAAATCATAAAACCGCAAGGATTCGCAATGAAATCAACCAATTCTCTCAGCTTCCTTCTGAACCCTTCTGGAAGTGCTTTGAACGGTACAAAGACCTTCTTGTTCAGTGTCCTCACCATGGTATCGAGAGATGGCAACTTTGTCAAACCTTATATGAGGGCCTGAACCCAGCAACGAAGCAGTTGTTGGAAACCATCTGTCATGGCCACTTCCTATCGAAATCTGACGAGGAAGCGTGGCAATTCTTTGACGACCTTGCGGAGCAAATGCTACAATGGGAGAGCACCAGACCGACTTCTTCTTCTTCTACATCCACTTCTACCGGTCAGTCTAGGGTAGGAATTCACCAACTTGATGTCTCTATTGCGATGAAAGCTGAAATGGCTACAATAACAAGAAAACTTGAAGCGATAGAGAGCAAATTTTCTTCTCCTGCTCCTACCCCTGTTCTTCCCCTTCGTACCATTTGCGCATGTTGTTCCGATCCTTCTCACTTGACCGAAGAGTGTCCTTACAATCCACCATCGCAAGGACAGGATCAGGTTAATGCTGCATTCCAGCAAAGACCGAGGAATGATCCATACTCTTCCACCTACAATCCCGGTTGGAGGAACCACCCAAATTTCGCCTGGAATCAGAATCAAAATCAATTCCAAGGCAACAATTTCCAAAGGGCCCCTCCGCCGCAACAACAAGCGCAACAACAAACTCAACAATAGTTTCAGCAGCCCTTCCAACCCCAACATTTTTAAAATCAGACAAACAACTTTGCACCCAACAATTCTTTTCCACCAAACAATTTTGTTCCGTCAAACAACGATAAGGTTTCCTCGCTCGAACGAAGTCTGGAGGCGTTCGTTAAACAATCGACTCAGTCCACCGCCAACATCCAGTCTTCCATTCAGTCCTTAGTGCAACACACTGCCGCTCACGGGCAAAGCATCAAGACCATCGAGGCCCAGATTGCACAGCTGAATGTGGCCTTAAGCGAGCGAGAGAAGGGGAAGCTCCCGTCCCAACCACTCCCAAATCCCGGTCACCCACATAATGTACATGTTGCTCTTGAACAACAGAATCATAATGTGAGTGCCGTGACCACATTGAGATCGCGAAGGATGCTGCAGAATAACATCGGCACACGGATCGACGACGACACCCCGACCGCTTCTTCTTCTCCTGCTTCTTCGTCTTCTGAGCCTATTCTCCATTCTTCAAAAGGCTCTTCTTCTTCTTCATCTTCTGAGCCTATTCTCCATTCTTCAAAAGGCTCTTCTTCTTCTTCGTCTTCAGCTCTGAACGGACCCACTTCTCACTCCACGAAAACACATGTTCTGGGATCCGTTCCAACTCCACAATCTCCTCCTCCAGCATTGGACTCAACCAATTTTAAAAACATTCCATTTCCAAACCGGTTGAAGTCCAATAAACAAAATTCCCAAATGGAGAAGATTCTGGAGTTATTTAAGCAGGTTAACATTAACATTCCTCTTTTAGATGCTGTCCAACAAGTCCCGTCCTACGCTAAAATCTTAAAGGACTTGTGCACGAAAAAGAGGAAGTCTCAGGTACCAAAGAAATTTTTCTTGGCTAGTGCTGTAAGTGATGCTCTTACCCAATATTTACCACAAAAACGGAAGGACCCTGGCTGTCCTACGATTTCTATTACCATTGGTGATAAGAACATCAACCGCGCACTATTAGATCTTGGTGCCAGTGTTAACCTGCTTCCGTACTCAGTATACGAGCAATTAGGCATAGGAGAGCTGAAACCCACGCACTGCACTCTCCAAATGGCCGACCGATCGATCACCCATCCTAGGGGTGAGCTAGAGGATGTGTTAATCAAAGTCGGGGACTTCGTATTCCCAGTTGACTTCATTGTATTAGACACACAGCCTGTAGCTAACCCCCGGAATCAAATTCCGGTGATACTCGGTCGCCCATTCCTTGCAACCTCCAATGCTGTGATCAATTGTCGCAATGGTTCTATGAACCTATCTTTTGGAAATATGACGATTGAACTTAACATTTTTAGGTTGGGGAATCAGACCTCCGAACCTAATGCTCATATACTAGACGTCTGCTCGATCCAGGAGATCACCCCAGAAGAGTGTGAATTCGAGGAATTTCTGTTTGATCACGATGACCTTGACGCCACTAGTGCGTTACTCTTTGAACCTGCTGCTGTTTCTGCGCCCGAGAACGACTACGAGTGTTTCACGTTCTCAAACGATCTTAGCCACTCACAACCCGAGTTTGAATCCTTCGAATTTCCGGATGAGTTACCTGAACCATCCAACTCGGTCGCTTACACTCGTTTTGAACCTTTGCTGGAGTCCTTTGAGTTCGAGACCTTTTCACCAATCTTGCCTTCAATCGTTTCACCTCCAACGATCGACCTCAAGCTTTTGCCGTCTCACCTTAAGTATGCTTACTTAGGTGAAAACGAGACCCTCCCTGTCATCATCTCAGCTTCTCTAGCTCCAGAGCAAGAGAAAGCCCTTCTTGTGGTCTTGCACAGCAATAGGCAAGCTTTTGGCTGGTCCATGGCGGACATCAAGGGGATTAGTCCCCTGATTGTTGAACATCATATTCATCTGATGGATGATGCCAAACCAGCCAGGGATCCACAAAGACGTCTCAACCCCGTCATGAAGGAGGCTGTGAAGAAGGAAATCGTAAAATATCTGGATAGTGGTATCATTTACCCTATCTCTGATAGCCAGTGGGTTAGCCCCATTCACGTTGTCCCCAAGAAATCAGGTATAACGGTCATTACCAATGAGGCGAACGAGTTAATCCCTACTTGCACCCAAACTGGGTGGCGAGTATGCATCGATTACAGAAAACTCAACGCCGCAACGCGGAAGGACCATTTTCCGCTACCTTTCATTGACCAAATGCTTGAACGATTGGCCGGACACGAGTACTACTGCTTTCTTGATGGCTACTCCGGCTATAATCAAATTCCCATCGCCGAAAAAGACCAGGACAAGACAACATTCACTTGTCCTTTCGGCACGTTCGCATATCGTCGCATGCCCTTTGGGTTATGCAATGCGCCCGCTACCTTCCAGCGGTGTATGATGGGAATCTTTTCAGACATGGTGGAAAAATTTCTGGAGATCTTCATGGACGATTTCTCCATTTTCGGCGATTCCTTTAATGAGTGTTTGCTGCATCTTGACGCTGTCCTTACCCGATGCAAGGAAAAGAATCTCACTTTGAATTGGGAGAAGTGCCACTTCATGGTGTGCGAAGGTATTGTCTTAGGACATATCATCTCGCAAAATGGCATAGAGGTTGACAAAGCGAAGATTGAAGTCATTTCCAATGTTCCTCCTCCCAGATGCGTCAGAGACATCCGAGCCTTCCTTGGCCATGCCGGTTTCTATAGACGGTTCATCAAGGACTTTAGCAAGATTGCTAGGCCCTTGACTCTTTTGCTGGCCAAGGACACAACATTCGACTTCAACTCGAGCTGTATGACTGCGTTCGAGTCATTGAAAAGCTCACTCACTTCTGCTCCCGTTCTTTCTTCACCTGACTGGACGCACCCATTTGAGATTATGTGCGATGCATCCGACTTTGCCATTGGTGCTGTCCTTGGACAACACATCAACAAGATGCCGCACGTAATCTATTATGCGAGCCGAACCCTGAATGACACCCAACTCAATTATACAACAACTGAGAAGGAATTCTTGGCGGTTGTATTAGCTTTAGAAAAGTTCAGGCCCTACCTCATCGGCTCTCCAGTCATTGTCTACACAGACCATTCTGCTCTACGCCATCTTTTTGCGAAGAAAGATGCAAAATCTCGGCTAATACGTTGGATCCTCTTGCTTCAAGAATTTGACCTTGTCATTAAGGACAAATGAGGATGTAAAAACGTAGTTGCCGATCATCTCTCACGACTTCCTTCTTCGCCTACGCTTCCAATTCCGATCAACGACGTTTTCCCGGATGAACAGCTCTTGAAAGTATCTTGCGAACCCTGGTTCGCAGATATTGTGAATTATTTGGCCACATGACTACTACCGACTGAATGGTCAAGTCAGGACAGACTTCGCTTCTTATCCTAAGTAAAACACTTTTACTGGGACGAACCCTATTTGTTCAAGTACTGTCCCGACCAGATTATTCGTCGGTGTGTCCCTGACGAGGAATTCAAGAGTGTGCTGTCATTTTGCCACGATCAGGCATGTGGCGGGCATTTTGGCCCAAGAAAGACAACTGAGAAGATCTTGCAATGTGGTTTCTACTGGCCACAACTCTTCAAAGATGCTCATGACTATTGCAAGACTTGCTCCCGGTGCCAACACTTGGGCCGGATATCCAGGAGGAACGAGATGCCGCTCCAACCGATCTTGGTTGTGGAGATTTTCGATGTTTGGGGAATTGATTTTATGGGGCCGTTTCCCAGCTCTTTTGGGAACCTGTACATTCTTCTGGCTGTTGATTATGTCTCTAAATGGGTCGAGGCCGTACCAAGCCGAACTAACGACAACAAGGTTGTCGTTAAGTTCCTTAAAGAAAACATCTTTTCCCGGTTTGGACACCCCCGAGCGATCATTAGTGACAATGGAACGCACTTCTGTAATAGGACTTTCGAGGCCTTGATGCGGAAGTATTCCATTAATCATAAGCTATCCACGCCCTACCACCCCCAAACAAGTGGGCAAGCCGATGTTTCAAATCGGCAAATCAAGCAGATACTGGAGAAAACGGTTTCAAAGAACCGTAAGGATTGGTCGTTGAAACTCACTGACGCCCTTTGGGCATTTCGAACCGCTTATAAGACCAATCTTGGCATGTCTCCCTATCGGCTTGTGTACGGAAAGGCTTGCCACCTGCCTGTCGAAATAGAGCATCATGCATTTTGGGCGATAAAGGAGCTAAATTTGTCTCTCGAAGATGCGGGCAGCCATCGGAAGCTGCAGTTGAACGAATTAAGTGAGCTTCGGGATGAGGCTTACGAAAACGCGGTTGTCTTTAAGAACCGAACGAAGGTGTTTCACGATAAACACCTTTTGCGCAAAACATTCTCACCTGTTCAACAGGTACTGCTTTACGACACCAGATTACATTTCCATCCCGGGAAGCTCAGATCTCGCTGGAAAGGACCATTCTTGGTACGGACTGTATATCCGTACGGTGCTGTGGATTTGGAAAATCCAAAAGCCGGTTCACTATTCAAAGTGAACGGACACAGGTTGAAACCATTCCACACCGCTGACCCATCAAAGGAGCTCTTGTTGTTGCAGGAGCCGGTTTACGTCGACTAATCTTCCTCCACTTACACCCGAACTTCGATTTTCCAGCCAAAAACAGTGGAAACACTTTTTCAAATAAGTTTGGGGGTATGTAAATACATTTTTTTTCCTGTGTGCCTGGAACATTTCCACTAATAAATAAAACCAATAAAAAAATTTCAAATATATATATATATATATATATATATATTTAATACTAAAAATTCTTTGTACACAATTCTTTTATTTCATTATTCTTTTTAGAGGGTTTTTGTGCAAATAGCCAAAACCCCTATAAATACCTCTCTAACCCTTTTCAGATTTTCTTCTGCCTTAATCAAGTCCCCAACAGAAACCCTAGCCGCCAGAAGAATTCCAGCAGCCGATCGTCTCCTTCCGCCGCGCAAGCGCCGCCGGAGCTCCTTCCCGCCGCGGATCCGCCGCCCCCCTGCCGACTTGCCCTCTGGAATTTTTCCAGAGGAGGTTTGATCTCTTCTCCTCTCTTTTCAGATCTATAGAAATCCTAATTTTTTAAAATGGCTCCACATTTCCAGTATGAGAGAAATTTTTCACAATTGTTTGACCATAACATGTATGGTAGCTATTTCAGCGACGAGATCCGGAAACGCGGATGGAATTACCTCTTGTATAACCATCTGAATGCATTCGCGCTTCCGGATCTAGTTGAACGTTTCTTTGATAACATGGAGGAGGGTAGTTTTCAAAAATACGGGTTTATTCGCTTAATTTGGGGCGATCAAGAAATTAGAATAGACAGGGACTTCATTCATGAAGTCACATTGATACCGCGTATACCCGCCCATGACCAACCCCTCCAATTTGAGGATTACACACCGCTGATGGGAAATGATTGTTATAGGGAGCCTAGAAAAGGGATTCAGGCGCGTACACTTTACGCGAATGTGTTGACAGTGTGCCGATGGGCACAAAATAACATATTTGGCAGTTCACACAATACGACGTTTTTCATACCTTCACTACACATTGTGCACACGTTAATGACTAGATATCCAAGTTATGATATGTGCACCGTGTTACTTCAGTCGATTGATGCGGGCAAAAGTTCGACCAATTTTCCGTGCCCAATGTTGGTGACACAACTGTGTCGCCATTTCATCCCTGTTGACGAGTTTGACCTACACATGCATGCTGGGCAACCCATTAGACCCCTTCTTAAGGGTATTTCCACATCCTATACTCGACTCCACGATGTATGGTCGCGCACCGAGCCGGCCGAGAATGTAATGGCTAGGACATCTAGCTCGAGCTCTCCAGGGAGCGACGAAGAGCTCACCCCTGCTGCGCAAGCGCGCCTAATTCGACGAACACATAGGGGGGTAGAGAGAGTGATTGGGATGATGACAAACTTTGACCAGCGTTTAACGAACCTCGAACACGGAATGGCCACCCTATTGGAAAGAGAGGAAAGATCAAGATTACGATCCAGGGGCCCTAGGGCAGAGAGTAGTGAGGCAGGGACGAGTGAGGCAACGTCTAGGAGACGACGCAGAGGGCAGTGAGGACACTGCTATCAATAAGTTTGGGGGAGGGATTGGGTTGTAAATAGTTATCCTTGCATTGCATCTGCAGGTTTTATTTATCTTTTATGTAAATATTTGTTTTTACTTTGCATATTTAAATTCTACATGGCATTTTCTGCATTGCAATTTTTTTTTAAAATATAAAAAAAAATTAGAAAATAAAAAATAGAAAAAAAATAGAAAATGAAAAATATAAAAAAATATAAAATGAAAAATATAAAAAAAATTAAAAAAATCTTGAAAATAAAAACAAAAATTTTATTGACTGTTTCTGACTCAAGTGCAATATGTCAGTTGACTAGTTAGCAACTACTAGATCTTAAACTTAGTAATTATAAACCCTAAAAATAACCTTCCTTGAAATATAACTATAGAAAATATACGTCCCAGTGGTTTATTATGAAATAACCAAATTTTGAGTCTAGATCTCAGGCGAAGTCAAAATGAGGGAAAAGTATTGAAGCTCTATTCGAAGAGTAATTCTGAAAAATAATTCTGAATCTTAAGTCCAAATTTTTGAAAATATATACCCTACAAATCGCACATACACCACCTTGAAACTCGGAATAGTAGGGGATACCTAGAAATACTCTTGCCTGAAATCCTAGTATGAAAGAAAAACGGTATTTAAAGCTAAACTCCAAAAGAGCATATTGAAAGAAATATCCGGTCTTGAAAAAGAAAAAAATAAAGAAAAAAAAAGAGAATAAAATACAAGACCTGGAAACTGCTATTTACGCTTTAAAGCTCACACATTTAGTAATCGGATGTTAGTGCCTCGAGAAGCATTAATAGTCGCATGAAAGATGTATGAGCAAAACCGTCCATCATTAATAAAAAGAAGTAGTGCTAGGTATTAAGGCAAGGGTATTATAGCTTGAACTGAATTTCCAAGTGTAGGGGTGACAATTACACACACGTAGGGGTATATAATCAGAGTTTGGAGGAGAGATAAAGAATGAAAAATAGGGTTTATTTCGTCAGTAGAGTTGATAAAAATTCTGGATTCGAGATTGCGCTTAAGAAGGAAAACTCAGGAGATGCTGAAAGCTTGGTAAACTGGCTAGACGTATAGGATCTTAAGTTAAATAAAAAGGAAGTGTGAAGAATACGGGTTAATGATTTCTAAGTTGATGATAATAGAGTTTTTGGTTAGAATGCTGAAATAAAGGATTAGAGTCGACGGTCAATTTGATCGGATTTTGTGGGTGTAATCCGCAGAAAACCCTCAGGAGACAACACTCCTCCTACCAGGGACACCTAGAGGTTTAACGGCTTGTTGCACGTGCTCAGTGCAATCGCGTTCCCTGTGAAAGTGAGGTTAAGACTTTTTGTGAATAAAATGGCTTTGCTCGGGACGAGCAAAAGATAAGTTTGGTGGTATTTGTTCATCACAGAATTTTGTATATTAGTACCGCCCATTCTTGATCACATTGCATACAGGTAGGTGCTTTTAATCCGTATTTGCTGCATGTTTACAGAATACAGGTTTCCAGTCCAAAAGAATGCAAATCCGACAAAATCTCCACAGTTACACCCAAATCCAGAACATCTTTCACAAACAGATAAAAGCCGGGTTCCAGTATCCGACCAGTATCCGTTCAGTACCAGTTCAGAAGATGAGACGAAACTAGTTGTCATTTGTGACTAAATCAAGTTAGAAGTCAAAGGAGATAAAAGTCAAAAGAGAAGAAATGAAGCAATCTTGGACCAGAAATCTGAAGATACTCTGGAGAAATTATTGCAGTTTAAAGTCTTCAAGAACCAAGAAAAAAGAGCACAAGACCAGAGAAATCAACCCGACAGGGTTTGGCCACCAACCCACCGCGGATCCGTGGCCAAACCCCCACTATGGCCGCGGATCCGCGGCTGACACGTGTCCCCATCTGATGAAACTTTGGGGTCTTTTCTGTAATTGTGTATAGGCTTGTATTTTACTCCTAATCTTTCAGAACAATGCCTATAAATAGCCCAGAACAGAGCCAAGAGGAGGGTGCTTAATTTTGTGTGTAATTTTTGTATTAAGTTAGTTTAGTTTTTAATAAAAGAGTATTTCCTCCATCTTCCTCCATTAAAGCTTGTGAGAGGTTTTATTGAGTGTTGAAGAATGCAAGAAGTGTTCTTTTTCTATATGCATGATTTGTAATTTCGTTTATTATGTTGCTTGTAATTTCAATTGTTAAAAGTAGTTGTTGTTATTTGTTATCATTTTGCTTTTAATTCTCTTCCATTTTCTTTTATCCTTACAACCATGATGCTTAGTGTGATCCTTGCCTAAGTAAGGTCCCAAATAGCTAGTTGTGATTTTCTACCTCAATTCTTATTACCCTCTTTCTTGTTTCATTTCATATATCTTTTATAATGGGTGAGCAATTTCTCACTTGTTAGGGTAGGAAACGGAAAGTTTGAAAGACGGAAATCTCCCTCACTTTTCTCCTTGACAAATATCTTGATTTGAACTCCCGTTAATTGACCCACAATCCGCTCCCTACGACACCCTATTCTTTATAATAGCGGTGATACCCTAGTGAGACCGGTTGTGGTTGAATTAACTTGAGGTTGCGACTAAGAGCCAAGATCGGACGGACAAGGACCAAAAGAGGAAACGAAGTGTGGGAAAGCCTAGCTTATACTCACAAGTTTTCTCTTTAGTCGTGCTAATCCCCGTTGTTGCCGATTACCGTAACATCGATATCAAGAAGTGGCAAATGACTTAAGTGAGCGACCTCCTAACTCAAACCAACCAAATCCTACCCTTAACAATTTCTCTTATCATTCATTTATAATTAGCTAATCTCAAACAAACCTCAACACAATTGGACTTAACTCGTTAAAACACAAAGAAAAAGACTCCCATCTCTCTGTGGATCGACCTGTACTCATCCGGCGAGCTGCAAAGCGAAACCGTCCTGATTGCGGTAATTAAACTTGAACACGCAGAAAATCTGTCAATCAGGTGGACGACGTAGCGGGTCACTATAGGGATCTCGTCATTGGAGTCTTCTTCTAGCTCCTCCAGAATCTCAGCCGCTTTTACGGGAAAGAACTCCTTCAATTGAATCGGAGTTCTTTCCTTTTGTTCATATTCTTTAAGGGATCCGATATATTTTTGAACGATCGATCTCCCTGCAGACTCTTTTTCGCTTCGAGCTGCACCTTTCCCTTTCTTCTTCTTTAGCCTTTTGGATTTTAAGCCCGATTGAGCCGAAGTGGTAGCTGGAATGGTGGGCTCCTTCTGCCCCTCCCATTCTGTTCTGGGCTCTTTCTGAAGTAGCTTTAGCATCTTCTTCGTCTTATTAGATATGTGCATACTCCATGGAGGCTGCGGCAAGTCAGTTTCATTCCTCAAGGGGGCTGTGCTCCTAGAAGGCTTCAGCTTGTGTCTATATAAAGTTGGTGGTTGCAGCTTGATTGTTCACCAACACACTCTTGGATAACTCAATCTCCCCAGTCTTGTACTGCTTCTCGACCCGGTCTTTGAAAATGTAGCAATCCTCGATCGCATGGCTCACTACTCTGTGGTACGGGCAATACAGGGGATTGTCGGTCATTTTTGCTTCATGAGGTCTCTTCGACTCCGGCAATTGTAGACCATTTTTCAATGCATATTTGAATATCTTGCGGACCTTGTCCCTTCTAAAAGAGTAAACCTTGTTCTTCTTCTCCTCTAGTGAAGGCCCTTCTCCTCTTAGCACTGGCTTTCGAGCCCGATCTGTTTTTGATTCGCTAGCCTTTCTCTTATCTTCACTATTAGACGCATTGAAGGCATTGGTCTTGTTGGAGCTCCCACCTTTATGGTTGTCATCTTTTCTTCTCTTTCAAGACTTTTCACCCTGAGACTCCGGGGTAGACTCTTGTTTCAAGTGTTCTAACATTTGAACTCTCTTGGCCAGCTCTTGAAATGTCTTGAGGCCTGCTTTACATAAGAACGAGACCATCCAATTGCTGAGGTTCCCAATGAGAAGGCTGACAGACTGGTCCTGCTCCAGCGGTGGTTCGTACTTGACCATGAGATTACGCCACCGGGCAAAAAAGTTTGTGTTGCTTTCGTTCTTTCCTGGCTTGGTCCTCACAAGGTCAGCAATGGAGATCTTATCACTGACGCTCATGAACCTTTGTCGAAATAGAGACTCCATTTAGACAAAAGTGGTGACGGGCATGTATGGTATGCTCGCGTACCAGTCAAAAGCGACACCGGTCAGGCTGTTGACAAACTGACGAAGAATGAGTGCATCATTTCCCCCTTTATTTCCGCAAGACGCTTTAAAGTGGGCAACGTGCTAATTTGCGTTTCCCATCCCATCAAATATTCCGAACTTAGGAATGATGTAACCGCTGGGAAACTTGATCAGATCATACTATGCAGGATATGGCCGCCCACTACTGCCAATTTCTTTCTGAGCTTCGGCTTCGGCCACCAATGTTCTAACTTTGCTGGTGACCAAATCTATTATCCGAACTTGTGTTAGCGGGATAGTGCCATTCGGGGCCAAGGCATCCCCAGAAATGGAATATGGCCGGATTTCGTGCGGCTCGCCTATACTTGGACCTAAAGGGACAGGCATCAGTTGCTTCGGGCCGTTATCGCCTGGCTCATGAGTAGAGACATGTGCTTGATTGGAAGGCGCCCGAGCAATTTGATCCGTGAGCTGTATCACAACATTCGTTAGGTCATCAATTTTTGAATAGAGCTTAGACATCTCTTTATCTTTGTTCCTGAGCTGTTTTCGAAGCTCTTGAGGCAGCTCTTGCTCTGCGGTCCTGGGACGGAAAGTCGGCCCTTCTTCGCTGTCCGAACTTGATTCCATATGGACTGAGGGGTCCTTCTGCCTATCGGCCTCCTCAAAAGGGTTTTCATCGTCCAGCGGAGGTTGCTGATCTTGGGAAATAGCAACCACATTCAAGCCAGATTGGGCTTGGGATGTGGTGGCCCATCCGTACTTTTGCTGCGCAAGTTGCCGCCGGGACGCGTGCCCGCCATATAGACCGTGTGGAAACACATCCGGCCATCTTTTCAGCACCGGCGGATGACTTCACGGACGGTTGTCATGGTCTTTCTATTTCGGGAACGGACAATCTATTGAAGACGGCTGGTCTGATCGGGTTCTTGAGTGGGGCTGGTGCTTCTTTTCTGGCTTTGCCCCACTGCTTTCGCATGGCACAGAGTGGCTGATAAACTCTTGAAGAGATAGTGTCATGCTTTCTATGTTGGGGCTGAGACACGTCTCTTTGTAGCTTTGTTCGGGTTGCTGTCTTCTTGATTTTAGCGGTCATGGCGTTTTTCTGAACCCATTTCAGAGGTTCGAAGGAATTGCTGACTTTTATGGCCGACTCAGCTGTCGTTGCGGGGTAACCCTGTTCTTGGAACCTCACAAGGTTCAACTTGGCCGGAGCCCTGGCACTTTTGTTGGGTCTATATCGAGCCGCTTCTGCCTTAATTTTTCTATTTTGAGCACTTGACAAGCTTTGGCCCTTCGGGAAGACACCGTAGACCGATTGACAGAGAGTCCAGAAAATATGCCTCTCGCGTGATTGTCAAGGGCACCATCTGAGCTTGCTGGAGATGCTTTGTGGCTCCATTGGTGTTGACGGCCTTGCCCCCAGTCGGAACAGTGGAGAGCCATTCGAATACGGATTTGCATTTGGGGTCTGTCACGCCTCGCTTCCCAGTATACGGAGAAGGATACGTGACGAGGCCCGCGACGTATTTACTCAGAAATAAACACGTTAAGCTTAAATAAGCAATATAAATGAATAACACAAGAAAAACAAGAGATGTAATAAAACAACTTTTTATTGATAAACATTCTTTACATACAACTGAAAAGTAAATACAATGTTGGAAAGCGATACCTAAATAATGATATATGAACTGAAAGTAAAGTAAGTATAAGTAGATCTACAACAACTCTGTATCTTCAGTGAACTGCTCCAAATCGTCCTGGCTGGGCTCGATCTCCGGAGGGTCGGGTCCTCCTGACAACATTCCAAAGAAAAAAGAAATGGGAATGCCATCAGCGAACTAGCACTCGGTAAGTTCCAAGAGGTAGAATAGAATTAGACAGGTAAGAGAATAGAATAGTTAACTTATATGTTTGTTATGCTAACTTAGTTGTTTATAACTTGGTACAGAATGTGCCAGTGTAGACGAGAGGAGTCCAACTTGCTCCGTGGACTAAGGTAACATGTAAGTATAAGGCCCCGTCAAAACCCATAGGACAACGGCACAGGATGTTCATGTAGGTGTCTTTTAGTGATCATCATCGTGCCACTTTTAACACATTCCGTACCAGTCTACCCCTTTAAAACCCCGTAATGTATATTGTATTGTTTGTACATATAAGACTTGCCAAGACCATGGTATAAATTGTTTATGTAAACGGATCAGGATATAAACGGATAGTCATGTATTCAAGTTCAAGATATATCCACGGTTTGGTTAAGTCAAGACACGTTGCATGTTTGTATAGCTCTGGTATTCATGTTCAAGTTCAAGTATTCATGTTTTGATATATTGGATTCATGTTAAGTTGGAGTTATGTTTGGATTGTATTCATATTTAGATTGTATTCAGATTAGACTAAGACTCAGATTGAGTCGGACACTTAAACAGATTTGGGTCATGAATTAGGTTTTGGAGTTATCGGTAACTGCTGCACAGGGACGGCAGGATTTGTGTCTTTTTCCAAGACAATTACCATTTGATAACCCCATTTTAGTTATATACCTTAAATAGGCAAGCACCGACTTTCTCCGTCTCCCTGAGGTTCAAGAGAATTGGTCCCGCTTAAACCTATATTTACTATGGTTCTTTTTGTAATTTAATATAACTTGAGGGGGTTTTATGAAAAATATGTTTAGTATACTTTCAAAATAAACCTCAAGTATTTATTTACCTTATTTAGGGTTTTCATGGATGTAACTTTTAAAAGGTGAGTATTCTAGTGAATATATAGACCTAGCTTGAATAGTTCAAGGTATTTTAATGTAAACTTGATTTGAATGGATTCTTGATGGTATTTTCATGAAACTTGTAATTCTTTTCTTTTGTTTAGAAAAACATGAAATTTATTATATATTTAAAATAGATGGTTTTATAATATTTATATATAATTATTAAAAATAAAATTTATTTATTAAATAGAAAATCACGTTTTTCTTAAAAATTGCATTAAAAATTCCATCGAGATCGTATGCTTCGTGAAGAGGTCTGCATCTCGCCCTACTAGTCCAATGGATGTGTGATAACCCGCACCAACCGAATCGGATTCCCCAAAAGTGGGTTGTAGATACACAATTGTAAGGAATTTAAATAACACAATTTAAAGAATACAGTTTTTAATAGTTTATGGTATTTTGATGTAAAAGTCGTATTTGCCACAAAATTGTTGTTCAAGAGAATCGTGCTATGTCAAGATGCGTATTTTTGAGAGGTGGGTCATTACCTCATGAGATTTTTCTAAAGATAATATAAGAAAGAATGATTAAACGATATCATAACTTCATGGTATTTAAGCGTAAAAGCTTAATAAAAGTTGTTTTTACATAAAGTTTTAAATTGAAACTTGTTTCTAAAAATTGTTTAATGATTAACAAGAAGGGTTTTATGATTTGGATGATTGGTTCTTAAGAAAAATTGCAATTCTAAAGAGAATAGAATTTAAAGATCGGTATAACTCCACTTACCGATGTGATTTAAAAAAATGAAGTTTTATCATAGAACAAGAAGTATAGAGGTGGGATTTACTAGTTGTTTGGTTTAAGAAAAGAGAGAGGAAGAGATTTAGGTCTTTGTGGCATTGCGAAGTCGCCGGAAACGTCTCGAATTCTCGCTGGAACTTGACCTAGTGCTAACTCCACTTGTACTCTTCTTTGACTTGAAAATTTTTGAGAATTTTTAACAAGAAATTTCAGAATGAAGAGAGCTAGGGTATGGGGTTGTATTTATAGGGTAAAATTAGGGTTTTGAGAATAAAGAGAGAATTAAAAATGCATTAAATAGGATTAAAGAGGTGAATTAACACTCTCTGGATAAATGCAGGAAAATCAAACAGTGCTGGGGTAGCGGGGTAGGAAAAAAGACTAGTGTGCAGAGTTTGGGGGCATTGGCTACAGGGGAGCTCGGCGCCGCCGGCCCAAGTGAGAATCTTGCCGGCCATTGGGTAGGGTTGGGCTCTGGATTTGTGCCACTTGTCTAGGTCGGTTCATATAACATTGTGCACATGTTTGATTTTCTGTGGCTTTTCATTTTACGTATATTGCACGTGTAAACTTTTGGGCTTCCGAAAATTTTAAAAGAAAAATCATTAAAAATAATATGTGGCTGATAGGACTCGAACGCAAGGGCTACGTCACAGCAGTGCAAGACTTTGCCAAAGAGCTATAAGTTGTTTCTTGCTGTTCATTAATTAAAAACAACATTTAAAATATACTCAGGCCTGTAAATACTACATTCTGTACATTAACTTTAAAATTTTTGTACCATCAAAATAGAGTCGTTACAGGGTGGGATGCTTTGGCAACCACAGCATTCGGCCCCCTGCCCCTTGAGGTCGGTTTAGCCACTTGGTTTGCCGGGACCTCCGTCAGATGAGCGCTTCCAGCCGGGTAGATGATGACGGAACAAAATTGACGGGATGGCTCCTCCCATTGCCGGCTGTGACTCGCAGGGAAAACGACACGGGAATTGATCTTGACCACGTAGGGAATCAGAGTCGCGTCAGAAATGAAGCTCATCTTGGGAGACATCGTCGTTGAAAGTAGATTGCTGCACGGAAAAGCATTATTTTAGTACAAACATCAGTATATATGTTAAATGAGTTCGCATGAATGCTTGACCCGAGATATGGGAGGAGAGAAAAGTCCCACCGGGCGTGCCAGAATCTGTAGGGTGTTTTTCATCACCCTATTGAGATGAGAATGCGCGCGCTTGTCAAGCGTATACAGATTCCCTCTACCTAGGGTAGGATGGGGTTTAATACCCCTCGCTTTTGGAGCGAGAGAACCTCCGATTGACGGGTCAAACTGGTCATGCGACCTCAATGTGTCGTGTACGTGTATTGTGTTTTGAAGGGTTTGGAAATATCGGGGGCCTCACAGAGTTTATGGGGGTCCCGCTACCCGGATAGCGGGCTGGGGGTCAAGGGGCTAGCAGCCTCCTTACGGGATACGGGACAGCACCCCGTTAGAATTTTTTTTCTAACGAGGGAGGCATTTTTAGTGGGAAGTGTATGAGAAAAGGAGGGTTTAGTAGCTTCCTAAGGACGCGTGAGCGCTGGGCGCCGGCGCTTCACATGCCCGGCATGTGGGTACCGGACGCCAGCCCCTCACGCGTCCGGCATATGGGCGCTCGCAGGAATGTGCAAGGCGCATGAGCTTTGGGCGCCAGTGCCTCACGCGCCCGGCATATAGGCGCTGGGCACCTGCAGAAAAAGTGTGCTTAGCCTCGGGATCTGGAGTTAAACTCCCAAAAGGATTATTATTCTTATTATTTATTGTGGAGTTCAGCTCCAAAAGAATTTTATTTATGGAGTTAAACTCCTAAAAGGGTTTTGAGTGGAGTTAAACTCCCAAAAGGATTTTATTTATGGAGTTAAACTCCAAAAGATTTTAACAAATGGAGTTGAACTCCCAGAAATCGTCGGGGATGATCAAGTGGGACCCATTTCTTCTTCCTTGGGCCCTGGATCCTCTCCTAAGCCTCGGATCTTCCCCAAAGTGGGATTTTGGAAGATGAGTCTCCTTCCTCTTCCTTTCTATTCGCTGGATCTTAGAGAAAAGAGGGCGGGACTTAAAAATCTCCCCATTTAGTGATTTGATTGGAGATCTGAGCTCCCTTTCATGGGTTTTATGGTGAAAAACTATTTCTTTTTAAGAAAAGAAGAGTTAAACTCTTGATTTAATTCAGAAAAGAGAAGAAGGTTTAGAACCTTGAGGAAGGAGAACGAGGCACAAAACCCTAATTTTTTTAGAGAATGAAAAGTCGTTGTCGATTTTTTCATCATGTTTGCCTTTATAGGCTACACACTTTACATATAACCCCTTGGGCTTTGCCAAATGGTATTTGTGCCACCCCATACTTTATGTGCTTATTTTTTTTGCACATAAGCCATGGGGTTTACAAAATTTTATCTTTCTGCCCATTTTTCATACATTTATTTCTAAAAAATTGTATTGAACTAATTTATTGCTTCATTCTTGGCATGGAGCCAGCCCCTTCCATACTTGATCTTGACTTGGGCTTGGGCCCACATCGCTTGGGCTTCGGCCTGCTTGGCTGGGGGTTGACTGACATTGACTTAGTCAATCAGGTTGTAATTTTTGACCCCAACAATCATCTCCTTGTATTTGCAAATTTGTTTAAATATTAAGAAAATACAATCTGGAGTCTTGGAGGAGAAATGCATATCTTGATAATCCATTACATCAACACTTTTCAAAATCACTCATTATTCCAAGCCCACTTACATGCCCACTTGTTAAAAGTGTGTTCACATCATATTATTTCTGGCTACTAAGGTGCATGCATCTAAAAACTCTTGTGTTCACACTTGTAGACATGTTGGATCATTTGCATGAATAATGTTTTGTGCGCTTTTGATTTGTTTCAAAAAATCTTCTTGAATTCCGATCGGTTTTCCGTTCTGGTTGCAGTGTTGGCTCACAATATTGTATCCATTCATTTTGAGTGTATTTCTCGTGTTTTGTCACGAATAGCTATACCCTGTACTTATTGAGCAGACATGGGTTAATAATACCGATATATCGCAAAATTGATAGAGAATGAGCGGTATTGAAATGCAGTTTTACATGATGAACAAATACCCTAAACTTACCTTTGCTCGTCCCGAGCAAAACAAAAAATCTTAACCTCACTTTCGCAGGGAACACGATTGCACTGAGCCCATGCAACAAGCCGTTAAACCTATAGATGTTCCTAATAGGAGGAGTTTTGTTTCCTGAGGGTTTTTAGCGGATTACACCCACAAAATCCCGTCAAACTAGTTTCCGTGGGGTAACTGTTATCTCTAATACTAAGGTTTATTATCAAAACTTAGAAATTCTATTATCCTAAGTTAAAAATATCGAACCCTCTATTTCACTCCTCGCTTTTTATTTAACCAAGATTTTATACGTCTTTTCGTGCTTGTGCGGCGTCGTTTTGTTTCAAAAAATTTTGTCATGCCCTGCTTCCCGGTGTACGGGCAGAGGACGCGACTGGCCCGCTACGTATTTATTCTGAAGTAAACACGCTGAGCGTATCTAAGAAATATAAATAAAATGCACAAGAGACGGAGACAATAGATATAAATAAACAACAACTTTATTTATTCACATTCTTTTTACAATACATCCGAAAAGTAAATACATGGAATGAAAAGCAATGCCTAAACAATGGCATAACAGAAATACAAAGTACTGAAATGAAATGTACAAGTATCTAGAGCTCCGGGTCGAAGGCTAGCTGATCAAAGTCCTCGTTAGTGGGCTCGATCTCCTGAAGGTCCGATCCACCTGACAACATTCCAAAGAAGAAAGAGAAGGAATTTCGTCAGCGAACAATCGCTCAGAAAGTACCAAAGATAAGGGAGAAGTGGAATAGACAGATAGAGGGAATGTAGCTTTTAAAGTTGTATTATATTGTTATAATGTTGTATTTAGTGTTAACACTATTGTTTGTAGCTTGGTACAGAAGAGACCAGTGTATATGAGATGAGTCTCGTTAGACCAGAGACTACGGTGGACGGAATACAAGGAACCGTTCATCCACGGTACAATGGCAATTGAATTCATGTTAGGTGTCTTAATGGTTGCAGTCTCGTGCCACTTCTAACACCTTTCGTACCAATCTACCCCTTAAACTCCGCGATATCTTGATTGTATTGTTTGTATTGTATTGTCTTGTAATTTGAATTGTATAGATGGATGACTTACCGAAACCATGATATTAGTAAATGGATGTAACTGGAGAATTATGTAGATGGATGTATATCCATGGTTCGGTTCAGTCAAGTTGTATAGATTGATAAATTGAACAGATTGAATATATGGATTCATATTGAATTGTTATATATATACTTGAATCTCATTCAAGTCAGATTGATTATATTGAGACTCAGTCTGAGTCAGACAGTTAGAAAAGAAATTGAATACTGAATTAGGTTTTGGTGTTATCGGTAACCGCTGCATATGGATGGCAGAATTTGTGTCTTTTTCAAAGACGATTACCGTGTTTATAACACTGTTTGTTAAGTTGTCTGCCTTAAATAGGCAAGCACCCATATCTCCGGCTCCCTGAGGCTCAAGAGACCGGTCCCGCTTAAAGCTATGTTTACTAGGGTCCTTATTGTAATTTAGTATAACTTGAGAGGGTTTTATGTAAAAATAATTTTGTATAATTTTCAAAATACACCTCAAGTATGTTATTATCGTCTTTAAAGTTTTCATTGATGTATATTTATCATTGTGACATTTCTAGTGAATAAAACCTATTTTTCATAATATATGGTATTTATTTGTAATATTGGAATTGTATGGTATTTTCTTATAAATGAGATGTTTTTCTTGAATTTTGGAAATATGGAATATTATAAATACTAAAAATAGATATTTTGATATTAATTACATATATATTTATTTATTAAAAATATAAATTTTATTTATAATAGAAATCACATTTTCTAAAGAAAATTGTATTTTAAAATCTTTTGAGACCGTATGCTCCTTGCGGAGGTCTGCATCTCGCGCTACTAAACCCGAGGATGTGCGATAATCTGCACTATCCCAAACGAGTTCACCAAATGGGTTTTAGCGGCACATTGCAAAGATTTGTTAAAAATACATATCTTGTAGAAAAAGATTTTGTAGTTTATGGTATTTATTTGTAAAAATCGTATTTCCGTATTCTAGGTTCCCAAAAGATATCGTGCTATGGTAGAGATGTGTGTTGTGAGGAGATAGGTCATTACCTTATAAACTATCTAAAGGTATAGTAAGGGGTAATGATGTTTATGTCGAAACTAAACTATATGGTATTTTTTTTGTAAAAGTGCTATAAAAATTGAAATATGAATTCTTTTGATATAAAACCCGTCAATATGTTTTGTTAATGTTTAATGATCATGATGTGAGAGTTTGTTATTATTGTGTTTAAGAAAAATATGATTTTTAAGGAAAAACCGAATCGGAAGTCGGATTAACTCCACTTCCGTCGGGTTTTAGAATTCTAAGTTTTTAGAATAGTAAAGAGAAGGGGAGAAGGGACTTACTGGATTGTAGGGTAGAGTAGAGGAAAAGGAAAAGGAAAAAGTGGGAGGCGTCGGTGCATCGTTTCGTCGCCGGAATCTCCTCGAATCGTCGTCGGAAGTTCGCCGGAGCTTCACCCTTCGCTAACTCCACTTGCACACAAAAACTCTAGGGAATTTTTCTTGAGAGTTTGGAAAGAGATTTGGAAGTGAGGAGGGGTGAGTTTAGGTGTGGTATTTATAGGAAAAATTAGGGTTTAGGGTAAATGAAAGGGCGCGATAAAAATTGTATTAAAATGGATTAAATGTGTGATTTAAGTTGCTCTGTAAATGTGCAGGGAAATTAAACCATATAGGGGTTATGGGGGAGTTCAAGAGTCACAGAGAAAAGAAGAAAATTAGGGTTTCGGCCGAGTTGACCCGGCGGCGCCTGCCCGATTCGGCTGAGTCAGGTCGGGTCTTGACGCCACATGTCCCTTACCTCTTGGTTTACCTCTTGATCTTGTTTGTTTAAGCTGTGACTTTTCAGTTTATGTGTTATGCACGTGTAGACTCTTGGGCTTCTAAAATGATTAAAAGAAAACTAATTAAAAAATAATGCGACTGATGGGATTTGAACTCTGGTGCTTTGGTTCAGCAGTGCAAGGTATACCAATGAGCTACAAGCTCCTTCTTGATGTTCAAAAGTAAATTAAATACTTTAGTACTCACAGGAAATATAAATACCCCAAGTATACATTAACTTTTAAATCAATTTTATGTATACAAGAATTGGAGTTGTTATAGTCTACCCTCCTTACAAAAATTTCGTCCTCGAAATTTACAATTTATTTTAAGAACTGGTTTAAAAATAGGTGAGGATATCTTGCACGCATCTCATCTTCTCTTTCGCATGTCGATTCTCCTGGAGTGTCTTTTCTCCACATCACTCGAACCAAGTTGACTTTCTTGTTCCGAAGTGACTTCACTTTCCTGTCCAGGATCTCGACAGGTTGTTGCTCATAAGATAAGTCGGGTTGTACAGTGAACTCGGAATGATCGAGAATGTGGCTGGGGTCACTCACATACCTTCTGAGTTGGTATATGCAGAATACATTATGCACTCCTTCCAATGAAGATGGAAGTGCCAAGCGATAATCCACTTCACCGACTCGTTCGATTATGTCGAACAGTCCAATGTATCTTGGACTAAGCTTACCCCATCTTGCAAATTAGATCACTCCACGGTTCGGAGATATCTTTAGAAATACGTGATCTCCCGGATGGCACTCCAAGTGACGTCGCTTCACATTAGCCCAGTGCTTCTATAGATCTTGGGCTATGCGCATTCTTTATCTGATAGTACAAACCACATCAACAGTTACTACTATCATCTCAGGTCCAAGGAGTTCTCTATCTCCGATGTCGTCCCAACTTAATGGCGATCGATACTTCCTTCCATAAAGTGCTACAAAAGTTGTCATTCCTATGCTTGCTTGGTAGCTGCCACAAGATGTAGGTGATCTTCCCACGATCCTCCGAAGTCCAACATACATGCTTTGAGCATATCCTCCAAGATCTGAATAGTTCGCTCAGACTAACCATCTGTTTGTGGATGATAAGCTGTGCTGAAGTTCAAACTTGTTCCTAAGCTCGCTTGCAGTCTCTGCCAAAATTGTGATTGGAACCTGGTGTCATGATCGGAGATAATGCAAACCGGTACTCCATGAAGTCGCACAATTTCCTATATGAGTTCATGGGTATCAGAGATAGTACATTATGAAGAGTTTAAATCTTAAGTAGATTCTTACCTCCATGTACTTCTTTGCTAATGTCTCAGTTGATTGGCCAACTCGAAATGGGATGTAGTAAACTGACTTTGTGAGTCGATCCACAATAACCCATACCGCATCGTTACCCTTTGTACTACGAGGAAGTACAGTCACAAAATCTATTGTGATGTGTTGCCACTTCCATTCTGGGATAGGTAACGGTTGAAGTAATCCAGCAGTCCTGTGATGCTCAGCCTTTACTTGCTGACACACCAAGCATTTAGCGACGCTTCTGGCTACTTCACGCTTCATTCCATGCCACCAGTAATTCTGACATAGATCTTTGTACATCTTTGTACCTCCAGGATGTACTGAGTAGGGAGAGCTGTGAGCATCTTTCATTAACTCTTCCCGAACAGAACCTTTTGGTACACATAATCTGTTGCCGTATCTCAAAGATCCGTCTTCATGGATGATGAAGTCTGTTCTGAGTCCATTCTCCACTTGTTCTCTGATCTTTTGCAACTTAGCATCACTTGCTTGAGCTTCTTTGACCTGATTGACAATTGTTGATTGAACTTGTAAATTCATCAAGCTTGAAGCGTTACCTGGCCTGACCACTTCAATCTCCATCTGATACAAGTCTTGTTGAAGCTTCCACTGGACGGGGAGATGCATTGCTAATGGTTGGCAACTAAGAGCATCTGGAACTACATTCACCTTTCCCGGGTGATATTGCAGGTTGATGTCAAAGTCCGCCATGAGTTCTAACCATCGTCTTTGCCGCATATTAAGCTCTTTCTGAGTAAACACATATTTCAGACTCTTGTGGTCTGTGTATATGTTCACTCGTTCACCAAGAAGATAATGGCGCCAAATCTTGAGAGAAAAGATTATGGCTACCAACTCCAAATCATTCGTCGGATAATTGCGCTCATGAGTCTTCAGTTGTCTTGAAGCATAAGCCATAACTCTTCCGTGTTGATGTAGAACACATCCTAATCCCTTACCGGATGCATCACAATGCACTTCGAAACCTACAGATTGGTCTGGTATAACGAGAATAGGCGCTGATGTCATCCTTGACTTGAGTTCTACGAAAACTTGTTCGCATGCTTCCGACCACACAAAGTCTTCATCTTTACGTGTAAGCTTGGTCAGGGGTTTTGCTATCTTTGAAAATCCTTCAATGAACCTTCGGTAATATCCGGCTAGACCCAAGAAACTTCAAATGTCCTTCACTGACTTTGGTGTCGGCCATTCGCTTACTGCTGCTACTTTCGCTGGATCCAAAGAGATTCCTTCGCCCGATACGATATGTCTAAGAAAACCAACTTGATCTAGCCAAAACTCACACTTGCTGTACCTGGCATAGAGTTGATGTTGTTGTAGAATTTCCAAGACAATTCATAGGTGCTCGGCATGTTATTTCTGACTCTTTGAATACACCAGGATGTCGTCGATAAAGATGACAACAAACCTATCTAAGCACTCCCGGAAAACTTGATTCATAAGGTTCATGAATATTGCTGGTGCGTTGGTCACTCCAAATGGCATCATAAGAAATTCGTAATGTACATAACGAGTTCTGAAAGCCGTTTTGTGGATATCAGATTCCTTGACCTTCACCTAATGATAACCTGAACGAAGATATAACTTGGAGAAAATACAAGATCCACTTAGCTGATCGAATAAATCGTCGATACGCGGTAGAGGATACTTGTTCTTTGTTGTTACTTCGTTCAAGGCTCTATAATCGATGCACATTCTGTATGAACCTTCCTTCTTCTTCACAAGCAATACTGGTGATCCCCAACTTGAAGTGCTAGGACAAATCCATCCATTTGCCAATAATTCGTCCAACTGCGTTCGAACTTCCTTCAAACCTTCCGGACTTAATCGATAAGGTGCTTTGATCACCGGTTGTGCTCTTGGTACTAAATCAATACTGAATTCAAGAGCTCGATCGGGAGGCAAACCTGATATATCGTCAGGAAACACATCGTCGAACTCTCGAACCACTTCTGGATTTGATCCTTCCTCCGCTTGAATTGCTGCAATCACTGCCTTCTTTGGTTTCACCTTGTAAGTACTTTGCTCCAGGGTATGGTCTCCACTTTTGAAATAAAAGATCGGATGGTCTGGAATCTCGAACACTACCCTCTTTTGATGACAGTCAATGGTAGCGTAGAAGGTTCCTAGCCAATCCATACCTAGAACCACATCGAAGTTCGGTATGTCCAGCACCTTGAAGTCAGCATAGAATTCTCTGCTGCAGACGACTACTGGACACAGGCCGTATCCCATTGTTGCTTTTAGAACGCCGTTCCAGGAACTGACATTCCAGCTGGATACAAGTGGAGTGATTGGAATCGAATGAGTTCGGACGAACCGTTGCGACATAAAGTAGTGAGATGCAATAGCGTCGAAAAGTGCTATTGCAGGGAGTGAGGCTACTAAGATTGTACCTAAGGTATGTGGGATATATTTTAGGTATAGGAAAATATGTGGATAGGTATTAAGAATGTAAGAAAAGCTTGAGAAGAAAGGGTTACCAGTGATGACTTGGCCAGTGGCCTCAGCTTCTTCCACGGTCATCGTGACAGCCTGTCGCCGTGGTACATTCCTCCTGGCCGAAGGAGCATTCCTCGTAACATTCCGTTGAGCTTGATGGAACTGACGAGGAGGAGGTGCGGTCGGTGGTCCTCTAGGTGGTGGAGCAGAAAGAGCTAGTCTTGGAGCAGGTGCTTGGATGGCTGGGCGCTGCGGGTAAGTGATTGCTGGCCTAGGTGCAGCATATGAGTTTTGTCTATGAGGACAAGACCCAATATCGTGAGTAGCTGAGCCACAGACTAAACACAGACGATTTGCACGCCGACAGTCTTTCATCAGATGTCCATCTCTCTTGCAGTAGGTACAAAAGGCTGGGCTGGGCTGGTTGATTTGTACTCCCGGTCTCCTTGGCATAAAAGATGGCCTTGATGAGGCTCCTCCTGCCATCTGGTTGGCAGGGCGCTTAACTCCAGCATATTGAGATCTTCCCCTCATCTTTACCACTGCCTCATAACGGTGGATAGTTTTCAGAGCCAATTCATGAGTCGGAAAATCTCCTGTGGCTAATGCAGCCTGGATCTCCGGGTCTAACCCTTGTTGAAATCGACGGGCTCTGATTTCATCCGTCGGTATCAGGTGTGCCGCAAATCTGTTAAGGACTTGTGTTAGCTGTGTAGAATGTGATATGTAAAAAATCGAATTATTGAGATAGATCTTACCGACTGAGCATGGTGAACTTAGCGTCATATTCATCTACTGACTTGGTCCACATCGAACCCAGTTGTAAGTGAATGAACTGCTATTCCATGTCGAACCTGGCAGTCTCAGGGAAGTACTTTGCGTCGAACATGTCGCAGAAAGTCTTCCATTTGATGGGTTGATCAAGACGGCTTTCTTCCGCCTTCCACCAAACCCGTGCATTGTCCGTGAGAAACTATCTCTGGCACTTGTGCCGCTGCCAGATCATCTTCGATGCTCTGAGCCCATTCCTCAGCTTTTAGAGTGCTCTCTTTTCCTGCAAACTGTTTGGGGTGCAAAGCTCTGAATTCCTTCACCCCAGGTGCTTCCACCTCTGGTCGGTTCATCAGGATATCAGTCTGCTGCTACTGTCCTTCCAGGAGGCTGCGGATTGCCTCAAGCAGAACCGTCTGCTCGTTGATCGGAGCAGCGACGGCAGGTGTAATCGGTAGGGGAAGTGGAGTGTTGTTGAAGTTGGTGCTGGTGTTGTTTGGGGAATCCATAACCTTGAAAGAAAATTTGGGTTCGGATTGTTTCAAAGTATATGGAATTATAAGATTCAAGAAGTATGAATTGTAAAGAATGTTTTCAGTTGCTGGTTCTTGTGTTATATTGTTTAGGTTGTCCACGCAGAACTGAACTGCATGGGTTCCATACAGCTTAGACCTTCATGGGCCACCAACAAAACCTGTCATCCCCCGCTTCTCGCTGTACGGGCAGAGGGCGCAACTGACCCGCTACGTATTTACTCTGAAGTAAACACGCTGAGCGTATCTAAGCAATATAAATAAAATGCACAATAGACAAAGACAATAGATATAAATGAACAACAACTTTATTTATTCACATTCATTTTACAATACATCTGAAAAGGAAATACATGGAATGAAAAGCAATGCCTAAACAGTGGCATAACAGAAATGGAAAGTACTGAAATGAAATGTACAAGTATCTAGAGCTCCGGGTCGAAGGCTAGCTGATCCAAGTCCTCGTTGGTGAGCTCGATCTCCTGAAGGTCTGATCCACCTAACAAAATTCCAAAGAAGAAAGAGAAGGAATGTCGTCGGCGAACAATCGCTCGGTAAGTCCTAAAGATAAGCGAGAAGTAGAATAGACAGAGAGAGGGAATGCAGCTTTTAAAGTTGTATTATATTGTTATAATGTTGTATTTAATGCTGTTGATTGCAGATTGGTACAGAAGAGGCCAGTGTATACGAGAGGAGTCTCGTTAGACCAGAGACTACAGTGGATGGAATACAAGGAACCGTTCAGCCACAGTACAACGTCAATTGAATTCAAGTTAGGTGTCTTAATGATTGCAGTCTCGTGCCACTTCTAACACCTTTCGTACCAATCTACCCCTTAAACCCCGCGATATCTTAATTGTATTGTTGTATTGTATTGTCTTGTAATTTGAATTGTATAGATGGACGACTTGCCGAAACCATGATATCAGTAAATGGATGTAACTGAAGAATCATGTAGATGGATGTATATCCATGGTTCGGTTCGGTCAAGTTGTATAGTTTGATAAATTGAACAGATTGAATATATGAATTCATATTGAATTGTTATATATATACTTGAATCTCATTCAAGTCAGATTGATTATATTGAGACTCAGTCTGAGTCAGACAATTAGAAAAGAAATTGAATCCTGAATTAGGTTTTGGTGTTATCGGTAACCGCTGCACATGGATGGCAGGATTTGTGTCTTTTTCAAAGACGATTACCGTGTTGATAACACCGTTTGTTAAGTTTTATGCCTTAAATAAGCAAGCACCCATATCTCCGGCTCCCTGAGGCTCAAGAGACTGGTCCTGCTTAAACCTATGTTTACTAGGGTCCTTATTGTAATTTAGTATAACTTGAGAGGGTTTTCTGTAAAAATAATTTTGTATAATTTTCAAAATACACCTCAAGTATGTTATTATCATCTTTAAAGTTTTCATTGATGTATATTTTATCATTGTGACATTTCTAGTGAATAAAACCTATTTTTCATAATATATGGTATTTATTTGTAATATTGGATTTGCATGGTATTTTCTTGTAAATGAGATGTTTTTACTTGAATTTTGGAAATTTGGAATATTATAAATACTAAAAATAGATATTTTGATATTAATTACATATATATTTATTTATTAAAAATATAAATTTTATTTATAATAAAAATCACATTTTCTAAAGAAAATTGTATTTTTAAATTTTTCGAGACTGTATGCTCCTTACGGAGGTCTGCATCTCGCAGTACTAATCCCGAGGATGTGTGATAATCCGGACCATTCCGAACGGGTTCCCTAAATGGGTTATAGCGGCACATTGCAATGATTTGTTAAAAATACATATCTTGTAGAAAAAGGTTTTGTAGTTTATGGTATTTATTTGTAAAAATCGTATTTCCGTATTCTAGGTTCCAAAAAGATACCGTGCAATGATAGAGATGTGTCTTGTGAGGATGTAGGTCATTATCTCATGAACTATCTAAAGGTATAGCAAGGGGTAATGATGTTTATGTCGAAACTAAACTATATGGTATTTGTCTGTAAAAGTGCTATAAAAAATAAAATATGAATTATTTTGATATGAAACTTGTCAATATATTTTGTTAATGTTTAATGATCATGATGTGAGAGTTTGGTATTATCGTGTTAAAGAAAAATATGATTTTTAAGGAAAAACCGAATCGGAAGTCGGATTAACTCCACTTCCGTCGGGTTTTAGAATTCTAAGTTTTTATAATAGTAAAGAGAAGGGGGAGAAGAGACTTGCTAATTATAGGGTAGAGAAGAGGAAAAGGAAGAAGTGGGATGCACCGTTGCGTCGTTTCGTCGCCGGAATCTCCTCGAATCGTCGTCGGAAGTTCGTCGGAGCTTCGCCCTTCGCTAACTCCACTTGCACACAAAAAGTCTAGGGAATTTTTCTTAAGAGTTTGGACAGAGATTTGGAAATGAGGAGGGGTGAGTTTAGGTGTGGTATTTATAGGAAAAATTAGGGTTTAGGGTAAATGAAAAGGGTGATAAAAATTGTATTAAAATGGTTTAAATGTGTGATTTAAATTGCTTTGTAAATGTGCAGGGAAATTAAACCATACAGGGGTTATGGGGGAGTTCAAGAGTCACAGAGAAAAGAAGAAAATTAGGATTTTGTCCGAGTTGACCCGGCGGCGCCGGCCGAGTTAGACGCGCCGCCGGCCCGATTCAGGCCGGGTCTTGACGCTACGTGTCCCTTGCCTCTTGATCTACCTCTTGGTCTCGTTTGTGTAAGTTGTGACTCTTCAATTTACGTGTTATGCACGTGTAGACTCTTGGGCTTCTAAAAAAATTAAAAAAAACTAATTAAAAAATATTGTGGCTGATCAGATTTGAACTCTGGTGCTTTAGTTCAGCAGTGCAAGGTATTACCAATGAGCTACAAGCTCCTTCTTGCCGTTCAAAAGTAAATTAAATACTTATAGTACTCACAGGAAATGTAAATACCCCAAATATACATTAACTTTTAAATCAATTTTATGTACATAAGGATTGGAGTTGTTACAATTTTGATTTAGAGTTTTTATGTCAAAAATGGACCAAAAACTTAAGAAGGACCACACTAGTTTGTTTAAGACTTAAACTTTTTTCTCAAGTTTCATTCTCCAGCTTAGTTTCAAATCAGAGTTTCTATTATCTTCAACAGAGGACCAATCTTTATTCTTCACTCCACCTATTACCTGATTTTGTATCATACACACTCTCGTGAACACGCAATAGTCTTTTATCTGTATATCTCCGTTAAAAAGTATTTTTAAAGTAAAACTTGTCTTAAACCAAGATTATTCTCACACAAAGAACTGTGAGGAATTTTAACTCGGACAAAACACTTGCTTAATTTTTTTTAAAACGGACTTTCTAGGTTTCTTAGCGAGCTTTGGTCAATGCACCCAAAGCAGATAGTTTTAGGACATTAGGTGTGAAAACACCCCGGCGGACTTAATTACCCAAGTCACCTATGCCCTAAATCAAAAAGACTTATTTTATACGTGAAAATCTCAAAGCAATGCGAACGGAGATACAATTGATTTTTCTTTTTATTTTTAAGATAAAGAAGACGTGTTTTGTGTGGATTTGGTTGTGTAATCACTCAAAGATCAAGATGGGTTATTTTTTAGACTTGGTCTCTATTATAGCTTCAATAATACCTTTTCATATGAACTTTACTTTATGAACTATTCTTGATATTCCTTATTTCCAAACAACTTGTTTGATCCCAAAGAGATTAATCGATTTTAAAAGTTTTTATGACATGTCAAAACTCGTTCTCTAATTCTCAAAACTTACGACACGTGTATGGTGATGTAAAAGACGTATTTTATCTATAGTTAAATTAAAAGAAAGGTTATCATTTTGGGTTTTCAATTCTATAAAAAATAGGATCTAGTTGTTTCAAACTTGTCAAACACAAACCGTCGATACTTCGAAACCAGGTTTTTCCCACTAGCTAACTTGATGACAAAGTTTTTATATTTTTTTAAAAGAAAATTTTCACATTTTTATGGTTTTTTGGATTGTTGTATTTACAAACAGAAAAAGGAAATTTTAACACTAATTTTTTTTCATTTTAAATTTTTTTTGTACAATAAGCAAAATGCAGTATAAAAGTAAATATGCAATGCAAACTACATGAAAATAAAGGAAAAATACAGGAATGAAAGTGCGAAAATCCAGGAAACGTGCAAATGCAACTACAAGCTATATACATGAACCAACTCATCACATTACCCCTAAACTGGAACTGTGCAATGTCCTCATTGTCTTCTCGATTTCCCTTTTCCCTTTTTACTGCCGGTTGCTTCTTCCTGTGCTGCTTGTTGTGTCGTTTCAATTCTATCTAGCTGTTCCTGCATCTTTTGTTGCTTCTTCATCATATGGTGGATGCTTCGAAATGTCAAGCGCTGCAAGTCCTTTTTATTGTCTGGTTCAGGCTCGTGAAGAAGCGCCACCGTAGAGTCCTCCGGTCCGAGATGCTCGCTAGGGTTTTCCCTTATCCAATTCTTCTGTTCATAGTGGTGGCATGTATATCCTTGCGAAATCTGCTCTCTCAACTGGCAAATGTGCGTAAGAAGCAGCGTACCCATTGAACTCTTCCTTCGCTATGTAGTACTTGCAAATGAGGGCCACCAGGACTGGAAGTAGAGGTTTCTTCTGAGCAACCCCTCCTTGATCGTACTGAACAATTGGGTCACAACATAAAAGTGGAGATCCTTTTCCATTAAGCAATGAACGATATGCCCCACTCCAGCCGGGAAAGAAAAAACACGGCTAATACCCATGATGTTGCGGTTTGCCCATCGGCAAGCCGCAAGCACATTCCGATACATCTGCGCGGGGTTTAACTCCTTGTCCTTCAATTCTACGAAATCGCCTAATAGAGATCGAGACACTGCCAACTCGTTTGGCTGTTGATTTTCTGGTCTCATCGGAATGTTGGTTACTCTCGAGATTGTTTCGGGTTGAAAAATTCTTTTTCTTCCTTGAAAGTAAAACTCTTCATATCCTGACTCCCTCGCGATTTCTTAAAGCATCGTAAAAATCCTCAACCAATTCTCTTATTGCAAAAAACACCCTCACGGTTATAAACTAGAAAATCCCACCCCTTTTAACGAATTTCATCGTAAAAATACTTCCCGTAAGTTTCATCGGAGAATAAATCTAAAAAGTTCTTTTCACACTCGAAAGCCACCATCTTAAAAATTGACAGATTTTACGTATGGATGTGAACAGCGAAGGATAGAATCTTACAGTGGGAAAAATCTCGTCGAGATTGGGGAAGTGCGGGCCGCAAATTGCGCCATAGGAGGTTTTTTCGGCGGCCGAAGAGTTGATTTGGGGGTGGATCTTGGGGGAGGAAGTCGGGGAGGAAGAGAGGGTTTTGAGTTTTGGGGAAAAATTGAGATGGAGTCTCGGGTCTGGTGTGGGGGTGTTTTTAATGGCATTTTTCATATAAGCCCACCACAAAAAGTAATTAAAAAACTAAATTTTTTACAAAAAGAAACAAAACTTGTATTTACAAGATGTGGGGACGTGATTAATCGATATAACACGGCTTATGCAAAAACATGAGCTCCCCTATTTCCGCTGGCATTTCTAAGAATGGCTTCAGACACTGGCCATTGACTTTAAAGGTGTTGCCAGACTGCAGATCTTCATTAATGACTGCACCATGCGAAAAAATGATGCGCACAAGAACTGGCCCAGTCCATCGTGACTTCAATTTCCCTGAAAATAGATGAAGTCTAGAATCGTATAGTAGAACCTTTTGGCCAACCGTGAAAATTTTTCGGAGAATCGTCCTGTCATGAAAGACTTTCGGCTTTTCCTTGTAGAGTTTGGCATTCTCATACGCATCATTGTGTATCTCATCGACCTCGTTCAGTTGAAGTTTTCGTACCTTACCATCCTTTTCTAGGTCGAAATTGAGCTGTTTAATTGCCCAGAATGTAAGGTGTTCCAGTTCAACAGGAAAATGACATGCTTTACCAAAAATGATTCGTTATGGAAACATACCTAAATTCATTTTGAAAGTGTCCCTAGTCGTAGGAATATCGAGACCGGGCATCGATATTCCGGAGTAGACTAGTGTATACATTTCTAGACCCCGACGAGGGCGATGGTTGGTACCACAGCCATTGGTCTTTCACACCTAAGATCGTATACATGTGCTCACTGGGGGTGAGTACACTGGACGGACCCGCCGAGAACTTTTAGATGGTACTATACCTATCGTCAGATAGCAGTTCTCAGGTGGCATAAGTACAGGTTAGTCTTCAAACCTGAGATCGTCATTTGTCTCGTATGAGTTCCCACTGTACTTTGATTACTACCCTACCACGGCTCTACTGAGTCGTGCAAACAGATTTTAGTTGGGTACAGTCCCGAGCCATATGGAGGCAGTGAGCGATTGTTGGGGATTCGTCTCTCCCGGTATAGGGAGTCGATAACGCACTGTGTTCGATTGGCCAGCACCATAAGATCTTGGCCAAGGCAGTTGGGATTTACCGATAGATTGATCAATAGTTTCCCGGATTGGTCCTGAGCCACATCAGCACGAATTATCGGGTTATTAGGGTCTGACGTTTACCACTCCCTAACCCAGTATGTGATACTCACAGACGAAAAGACCAGACTGTACGGAGATTGTTACAGATAGGCTCAGTAGGGATCCGGATGAGTTTGCTCGTCGGCCTTCCTTTTCGACAGGTACCCGGGTAGCCGTTATGTACAGCTAGTGCCGCTGACGTGCTTGTGGTTATCGATTTATCCAGTAACTCACTGCCGGCGTACTGTCGAGTCTTTAGAGTCCCACATAGAGGGTTTTTCTGATTCAGGCGAAATGATTTAGTAACCGTATTGGATACGTGCAAGGTTCCGATTGAATGATTGTACTAGTTATCCGGACTTTCGATCGGACAGTTGATAATACTAGCCGGCTCGGGATTGAGCCGGATTATTAAATCAGGTATTGATTTAATAATTTACATATATGTATTTCGATATGTATATTCTAATATTATGTTCTTTGTGTTATTCTATCTCTTTGGGTATTCGTATTTTGATACGAATACAGGTATATATATACAGTAGAGTATAATCCATATTTATATGGAAAACATTGTAGAATGTGGACACCTCATTTTAGATTTATCCATTTATTTTTAAATGGAAAATGAGGTGTAAAAAGAGGTGAAGGGAGTATGGTGAGAGCCATGCTTCAATAGTTTTGACAAATGAATTGTCAGTTCATTTGTGCAAACTATTGAAGCATGGTTGGTTCTTATATTGTAAAAATTGTTTTACAAAACCATAGTTGAGTTTTTCTCTCTCATAAGATTTTGATTCTCACCATTTTCTTCACTTTCTTCACTAGTTATTGAGCTCCTCCACCTTCATCTTCAACCTCCTCTCTACAATCTCATGTGTTGAGAATCAAGAGAGAAGGTGAGATAGAAACATACATAGAACTATACACTATATCCTAGATATTTTAGATTAGCAATCTAAAGTCTCTAGTTGCTCCACTAGACTCTTAGTGAGGAGCTAGAGCCATGGACTACATCCCTCGGGTGGATCATCTTCGACGGAGGAGGACCAGTGATCAAGCTCGATCCACGAGATCTCAAGGAGCAAGGAAAGGCGATCAAGCATGTTCAAGGAGATCTATAGGAGCAAACGAAGATGATAGAAGACCGAAGGACACGAGTATTTTGGTGAGACATTTCTATCATAGTAGTTAGCTCTATCTTCTTTGCTTGATAGTTTAGGTTTATGGTATATTCTTGGATGGGTATTTCTAGCCCCAGTTCTAAACCCTGAAAAAAATTTGTTTCGCAACGGCCACGGTAGATGGTCAGGGCACTAGGAAATCCCAACATGGTATCAGAGCTACCCTATAAACCTTAACTAGCTAGTTTAGACAAGTTTAAAATATCGATCGACGAAATTTTTCAAAATTGCAATTCCATTTTTGAGCTTGCTGTTGATTTTAACAAGCATTCAAAAAATTATTCAGAGTATCTTAAAAATATGTGTAGGCACATGTTAGTATCTGCGACCGTGAATATCATTTTGCGGCATAACCCGACTAATTGCTATATGTTCTATTAGACGGGTTTACGAACATAATATTCACGTTGATATTCTGTAATGTGCTGATATTGTGGTTGGATTGTCATGGTGGATAGACTATGGTGAAATGGTAGTAGTACAGTTCAGATTCATTTGTATATTCATTATTGCGGGATGAGCGCCCGACATGTGAACTGCCGTTTCTGCCGGATTGTATATTATTTTTTTGGGGCATGACCAGGTTGAGGTCGATATCACCATTTACATATACTTTTCTTTTCTTTACTAGGATTACCCCGCGGTCGAGTGCTCGAATAGCCGGGTTCTAGAGGGCAACGGGCCCGTATCTTATAGCGTTGAGACGGAGGGGGCCTTACTCTAGAATTGATGGGCTATTCGCCGCAATCGTAGGGGTATAGGATGACCCACGGAGGGGCGCTCAAGTTACCGGATTCTGTGAAGTGCTGGGTGACCCATTCACTTTATTGATTGGGGTTGCTTCACTTCTGAGATTGGTGGGTAACTTGCCTCACTTGTAGGGGTCTAGGTTTTTATTGCACATGCTATCCACACGACCGGGAATGTCGGGTCTCATTTGCGGCTCAAATAAAACCCGAGACTCCAAGATTATCCGCCATTATGTGTTGCTTATTGATGTTGCTTTTATCATGCCTGGGACGAATGTTATATATATATATTTATATAAACTAGTAGATGTTGTATATGTTTTTCAACCGCGCTAGTCCAGCCCCCGCTCTGCCGTTAGTTAAGTAACCTAACGGTGTATGACGGGGCCCCGTGGCGAATGCAGATGGCATATACGTATATTGTATTTTCGTTCTTTTCTGGTGTAATAGAGATTAAATAATGGGGCCGCATTAATTTTGATTAATGCAAGAAAATAAACCTAAAAGATATTGTTGGGACAAATTTCGAAAAATTATATTCATATTCTTTCGCTTTACATAGTGGTATTCGGTCATGATATCCAGCACCTCATTCTAGGAGGCAAGAGCCTAGATCCCTTCGCGGGGAGTGACTGTAATATTTTAGAAAAATAAAATATTATTTTTGGTTATATAATTAATATAATAAATATTATGAATATTTTAATGTGTGGAGATTAGTTTTTATGATACGGTATAATTAAATACCGATAAATTGGGAAATATTTGGAAATTTATATCAATTATTGATTTTAAATGAATTTATGAAAATTGGGAATTTTGCAATGTAGTATACAATGATTTGTATATATGTAAGTATTACTAAACACGATTAGTATATAATCACACATTGATGGTGTTTTGTGCATCTGACATGCACCATGTCATATTACACATTTGTTACATTTTCTACAATGGCTTTTTCTTTATTTTTCATGCATGGCTTTGTTTTAAATGAGATGAGAAGAAAAGAGAAGAAAAGAAAAAGGAAAAAGAAAAGAAAATGGAATAAACAAAAGAGTATGGGCATGAGAGAGAAGAGAGAGAGAGGTGAGAGGTCATTTGACCAAGGCTCCCATTTGTTTCTTCCTTCATTCTTCATCATTTTCTCCTCCTTATTCACCCCATGGCTGCCCTCCTCCCACCACCACCTCAACCCCTCACAACACCACAAAAAATATATCAAAATACTTCATTCCCTTCATTAAAAACATGCACAAGCTCACTCCAAGCATGGGAGATCAAGAAAAATTGGATTTTGAGCACTTGGGGAAACTCAAGAAAATTCTTTAGTTGCCAAATGAGGTATTTTCTAGTGTAGTAATCCATTTCCTTTAGCATATATACATGTTTAGAAGTGTTTTAGTGAGATTTAGTGAACTTAGAAAATTCCAAGTTGAGGTTAGGGTTTGATTTGATTTGAGATGGTGCAATTGAGATTTAGTAGTGACCTTAAACCCCTGTAGTGTTAGTTTTATGGAATGAAACCAGAGATTTAACCCCAACACATGAACTTAGAATCTCCGACGTCGGGTTTTGTGAGGAATTGTGGTGTAGTTTTGAGATCTGCTTTCACCCGGGGGTCTTGAAAATTATTTAGCAATTACTGAGATGTGTTCAGGCAACCTAGAACCTATACCCAAGACCCGGGACCCCAAACTTACCTTATGGCCGCAAATAAACTCCTTATGACCGCAATTTGCGGCCTGGGTACTTCCATTTTGATTCGTGCTTGGTCCTGGGCTTTATCTTTAGTAAATTAGACCATCCACAAATGCAAAATTGGTTAATTTCACTTGGGGTAAAATCTGGAAGTGTTTTTCATAGTTTCTGATTTCGGTTTGTGAATTCTGTGAACTTGAACTTTGGTATTTGTGTTTTATCTAGATCACTTGACATTTTTATGTCGATATCGGGTGTTGTTTGGTTCTTTAACACGTGTAGGCTATAACTTCTAAGCTATAGGCACCTCGCGTGTCGTTTTGGTTTCGAAACGGATTTTTAATGCGATACGCTATGTTATGACATGCAGGTACCTCCGCGCGAACTTCGGGATGACAAGCAAAGGCGTGGCGACATCGAATTTGGCAAGCAAGGATCAAAGTGGGTAGATATATATCTACGGGAAAAGTCGGGTCGATTGCGTATAGCACCCCCACAGTTTCGTAGTGTAGCACGCGAATGCGTTATGTTGTATATTATATGTGTTTTTTTGAAACATGGATATATAGTAATAGGGGCCTTAGGAGATCATGGGATAGTGTTAGAATATTAGAAGTTAGTGTTTTCATTTAAATTCTTAGTTACGAAACCCTAGAGTAAAGTTTGGCACACACGCGCACACACACACATACGCATACATTTGATTTTCTTGTGCGTGTATAGGGACACACACACACACGTATATGAGTATTTATATATATATATATCTATGTATTTATGTATGTATGTATACATATACTCGAGTGATGAGGATAGTATATGATACTTGGAGATGAGTCGATGTGATTGGGAATGATGCCGTGAGATCGGTGACGTGATTTAGGTCGTGCTACGAGACACGACATGATTTTATAGCGGATCGTTGAGCAATGTGTTTTCATACACACGCGATATACGTTGATGGTATCGAAATGTACTAGACGTTAGATCAGTACCACTAATTCATGATATGATGATAATGATACCTGTTAGATAATGAGGTATATATGATATTGACCCGTACCCCGATTTTGGGATGCCGTACGATGGATTTTACCGTACGATGTATAATTATGATGATTGATCCGCACTCTTGACTCGAGGATGTTGCATTATATATACATTTTATTGTACGTGACGTTATTGAGGCGGGATCACCGACTACTAAGTATATCGACTCGGACTTAGGTGGATTTCCTTACCTTTTTGTTTAGTCTTTTAGTTTAGTCATGTAGTTACTTGGTAGATATTAGACGGGACTCAAGTCATACCTATTTTCAGAAACTAACGAATCGTGAGTATTTTCAAAAGACAACTACGGGGACATTACGGATTTTCAAAGGACATACCTTTACTTAAAAACACCGTAACCTTTATTTCCTAAAAACCACGATTCGTGGTATTTCAAATGCCAAACTGTATGACTCGTATATACACATGTATATTCTTCATTATTGTGATTACCATTCATTGTCCGTTTATTCATGTTGTTCATATCGCATTGCATGCTTATATCTGTGTTTCCTTTAGTATTGTAAACCCATGTTGTCCGGACACCAGCACCATTACCGATGATTCGTATGACTACGAACACTTGCTTGCCGGCTCACACACATCATCATCGGTAATTGCCATATCACGTACACTTTAGAGAATATTATTTCATTGACATAACTCGCTAGCCGATGGTTCTAATATATTATTATTATGCTGGTTTAGATATTGTATTCTGTATTTAGATACCCATGCACATATATATTCCTTGTCATGCAATATTATGGAGCTTTATGCCAGTATTCACTGTTTATTGACATCGTGATTTTGAGATTTCAGATTCCATGAGATTTCTCGATTTAGAGAAACTGTAAGGATTTTATAAACTGATTATCATTTTTAAAAATAGAAATTGCGGTTTTCTCGTGATATGATATGAGATATGTCCACCATGAGTTTTCTCGGATCTTGAGCGGTATCATACACCCGATTGAGAAGGAGGAGGAACCGTATGCGGGTGCATGGTGGACCCGGTGCGGTACCCCGTGGCAAGATGGTCGTAGATGATGGCGTTGAGCCTGGCAGGGGAGCACTACCGACCGGTTATTTGTGACACGGCGGATATCCGGAGGATACCGACGTAGTCGTGAGATTTGTTTGGGCCAGTCCGGATCGCCGGAGCCCAAGGGCCAGTCCGGATTGCCGGAGCCTGAGATATTGAGACATTGAGATTTTATGATAGGGGCCAGTCCGGATTGCCGGAGCCCGAGATATTGAGATATTGAGATATATGTTTTGTGTCGATGCTTGACACGGATTCTATGTTGATTTCATTGATGATACCTCGATTTTATATACAGAAATCTCACTAAATTAAGAAAACAGTTTTCCATTCATGATGTATTATGTTTTCATTTGCAATGCATTTGCACATCATATCAGTGACATATTGCTACCTGAGGCACTGACACGAGCACCTGATATTACACTTATGTGTAGATGATTTCAGGTTTATATTATATTTGAGAATATCATCATCGTATGACCTAGGATTGAGTCATACATGTGATTTCTGCTCGATGATGTTTTCTACTCACGAGTTGGCAACTCACCCCCGTTGTGCCACAGTTTCTTGGCTGCTTTGCCGTACAGGTTTCCTTGGCGGCTTTGTTGGCACACTGCTTCCTTCCGGGTGATTGCTTTGGTAGGTGGGTTCACTTGTATCGTGACCACCGTCGTATTTGTATTTACATTGAGTTGTATCTAGTAAAACTCCATCAACCAAACTTGTATATTTAGTAGACTTAGAAGGTTTATTCTTTCGACCTTAGAGTCGCGCTTGTATTATTATGGTTTTCTGGTGGATATTGATTTTCTTGATGAGTTTTTATCCTCGCCCTTCGGCGTTGTATATTATATTGCTTGCGTGGTTGTGACCGCCAATTGGCCAAGAGCTAGCTCCCGCTTGGGGATACCTTTATATTATGTATGTTTGTACCCGTTTGGGACCAGTATTTACAAAGGAAACTCTGCCGAAATTTTCGGAAAAGATTTGACGTTTTAAAAATGCTTACTATGAATTTCAAAGTAAATTTATATATTAACTTTTAAATGAACTTTTCCTTCACTCTCTTTTAAATGGTTTAGATTTCTGGGCTTTTGGCTTACTTGAATTAGATGGGGTCTATAGACTTCATATGATTCAAATGCCAGTCACGTGTCATTTCGGGTCATGACAAAGTTGGTATCAGAGCGCTGGGTTTAACCTTGGTTCAAGTCTATGTTTGACTATGCGGAGTTTAGGGCATATATTTATATTCGGAACCTAGGCTTGACCTTACGGAACTTAGACTTGGTCGAGGGGGTATTAGACCCGAACTTTCGTCGCATAGGTTGACCTTGGTTAATGGAGTAGGTGACTTATGTAGAGTGACGCACCGTGTGTATGTTCCACGGCATACTTACGATACGCTACTCCGGTTAAGGAGCCTTAGGATGTACATTTCTTTGCACCGTATTATATTCATTCCTATGATCTAACCTCATCGATATCGGTTTGTGGTTTGTGTTACCACGATTGCACGGGCAGAGAGAGCTGCGGCTAGAGTTGCGGTCAGCATGAGCTCGTCTTGGACGGGGACTGACCAGGGCGTAATTCCAGTGACACACGATTGCATAGATGTGTCTTTTTATTGCGTTTTTTGCGCCATGAGCGTTTGATGGATTGCTTTTACAAAATTTATCGAATGTGCAGATCAGCACCAGAGGATTGGGCCACTGCTATAGGCCGGCTAGAATGTGATGACCGTCAGTGCACCATTATTCTTGATGATTGAGGCACTACTTAGCGTGCAGAAGAATGAGCCAAATGTTGCTGTGACTGACAAGATACCGCCCGAGATGTTTGAAGCTATTGCAGCACGAGTTTATACTTAAAGATATGATAGAAGATCGCCGGTCACCAAAGGATGAATGACTAGGACATGTGGTTCGTTGCATACCCCGATACGAGATTATCAGATTGATGGATTCCAGCTTGAGAAGACTTCACGCAGGTACGTTGAGAGTCGATAGAAGTCGATTGAATGTCAGAAACCCATTTTTCCAAGTTTAAGGTATTCGGAAAAACATGCAAATAATTCTGTGGACCCTCTAGAAGAATGAAACCCTAACTCGATATAATGACCATGCGAACGCTTTTGAACCTTAGGGTTTGCGGCAGTTCCGCGGTGCCATTAATGAGGCTTGGGTTTGCCCTTCTACAGCTGGTCCATAGGTACTGTGGCATGTACTGGATATTATTAAACTGTACTCAAGAGTTGGGCTCTCGGGGAATTATGGGACTTTGACGAATCGATCGAAAAGTTTGACGACATCCGGATATCATGTGATGGGATACATTACTTGGGAGACTCCAGATATGAGTGTCGCCGTTGGTAGCGCAGTCCATACAGCTACGCAGAGACGAGTCCGAATCAGTCGACGTTAGAGAAAAGTGGAGTAAGAGGTTCGTACGGGATTTTAACGAGATGGCATTCCACTCCTTTGACATCAGAGATGTGATACACATGCAAAGGCGTTAAATATGGATATATCTTCCAGAAGGAGTCGTGATGAGTATGCAGCCGTTCCGGAACAAGAAATAGATTTAATAAAGGGTGATAATTTCCGGACAAATCGGCAGAAACGAGATTGGGAGAGATCTCGATAGAGACTTTCTGGAAATACTAAACGAGAAGACTTGGACCCAGGATCGGTCGTATTACGCACACCCAGTAGGCCAGAGTTCGGCATCGTCGACGAGACATGTTATGAGTGACCATGATAGTTGGCCAGAGTTCTTTAGAGGATGTGCCGGAGCGGGACTGTTTCCGTCATTTTGGATTTCGGTAATTTGGGCGATTTATTTGCATAATTGAGTTCTCGTGCACCACAATTGCACTCGGTTTCGATTTGATATCATTCAAGATGTTGATTTTGATTTCATGCCTAGGGTATGTATTTGATTTGAATTGTTCCTTCGGTATAATTTTCATGCACTTTTAGTATTTGGATTCGATTTTGTGCACGTTGATACACGTAGTTGTGAGATGATATACCATGGTATACCTGATTTGGATTGAGATGTGTTGTATACCGTCGATTTTGATTGTGATACTCGATATTTATTTTCGTGCACCTTGTGCACTTGATTTGAATTCTTGTTCATACTTGACGTGCTTGATGCGATTTTGGTACACGCCAGATGCACTAAATCGGGATTATTCGTGCATATCAGATGCACCTGATATTGTCGTCAGGCACACCGTTGCTTTTTACAGGTGTTTTCGTGCACACCAGTTGCACTTAGATTTTGTTTCTGTTTACATGTATGGCACATTCATGGATTTCGATTTCCGTGCGCACCAGACGCACATGGCATTCTTATACACATTTTGGGATTGATTTCTTTTGGAGCAGTATGTTTTATAATATTTACTATTTGGTATAGTAGCTGAGCAGGACTAGTCCGAGAACAGTACTTGAATATATTTTTGCATGCATTAATAGTTATCGAAGGGATTTCCAAAAAGGAGCTGTAGTCTCAGTATTTACCTACGTGTCCGAGATGACACGAGACATTTAGCAATGGAAACCCTTCTAAATTAATTTCAAAACGGCGGGACATGTATGTTAAACAAAATAAAAATAATATATATATATATAGTTATTTTCTTACAATAAACGTCCGCTACTGTGCCGTGATACGCACATCGCACAGCGACTTAAAAAAGGTTTGGCATGCATTTCTTTCAGATGTTTTGACGAGTTTACAATGATGCGTACTGTGTACATATTATAGTTTTGATGTATATCATGCTGGTTTTCTTATTGGATTTTGACATTGGTATCTTCCCCATAACTCCGATGATAGTGTGATGCTTGACGGAGTTCTGATTTTGGGTTATATACTCGTTTTTCATGCGCATGCATTGCGCTACGATGTGTTTTATGTACTTATGATTTCGGAGCCCCGACGACTTGATCATTTTGCTGAAATGTTTTAGTATATGAGGGGTTTAAATTTAAATTCGGGAACCGAATTTATTTAAGAGGGGAAGACTGTAACATTTCAGAAAAATAAAATATTATTTTTGGGAATTTATATAATTAATATAATAAATATTATGAATATTTTAATATGTGGAGATTAGTTTTTATGACACGGTATAATTAAATACCGATAAATTGGGAAATATTTGGAAAATTTTATCAATTACTGATTTTAAATGAATTTATGAAAATTGGGAATTTTGCAATGTAGTATACAATGATTTGTATATATGTAAGTATTACTGAACACGATTAGTATTTAATCACACATTGATGGTGTTTTGTGCATGTGACATGCACCATATCATATTACACATTTGTTACATTTTCTACCATATCATTTTCTTTATTTTTCATGAATGGATTTGTTTTAAATGAGATGAGAAGAAAAGCGAAGAAAAGAAAAAGGAAAAAGAAAAGAAAAGGGAATAAACAAAAGAGTATGGGCATGAGAGAGAAGAGAGAGAGAGAGGTGAGGGGTCATTTGACCAAGGCTCCCATTTGTTTCTTCCTTCATTCTTCATCATTTTCTCCTCCCTCTTCACCCCATGGCTTCCTCCCTCCCTCCACCATCTCAACCCCTCACACCACCACCAAAATACATCAAAACACTTCATTCCCTTCATTAAAAACATGCACAAGCTCACTACAAACATGGGAGATCAAGAAAAATTGGATTTTGAGCACTTGGGGCAACTCAAGAAAATTCTTGAGTTGCCAAATGAGGTATTTTCTTCACCATTAGTGTAGTAATCCATTTCCTTTAGCATATATACATGTTTAGAAGTGTTTTAGTGAGGTTTAGTGAACTTAGAAAATTACAAGTTGAGGTTAGGGTTTGATTTGAGTTGAGATGGTGCAATTGAGGTTTAGTAGTGACTTTAAACCCCTGTAGTGTTAGTTTTATAGAATGAAACCAGATATTTAACCCCAAGACATGAACTTAGAATCTCCATCGTCGGGTTTTGTGAGGAATTGTGGTGTAGTTTTGAGATCTGCTTTCACCCGGTGTCCTGAAAATTATTTAGCAATTACTGAGAAGTGTGCAGGCAACCTAGAACCTATACCCAAGAACCGAGACCCCAACCTTACCTTATGGCCGCAAATAAACTCCTCATGGCCGCAATTTGCGGTCTGGGTACTTCCATTTTGGTTCGTGCTTGGTCCAAGGCTTTATCTTCAATAAATTAGACCATCTATATATGCAAAATTGGTTAATTTCACTTGGGGTAAAATCTGGAAGTGTTTTTCATAGTTTCTGATTTCGGTTTGTGAATTTTGTTAACTTGAACTTTGGTATTTGTGTTTAATCTCGATCACTTGACGTTTGTACGTCGATATCGGGTGTTGTTTGGTTCTTTAACATGTGTAGGCTATAGGTTCTAACCTATAGGCACCTCGTGTGTCGTTTTGGTTTCGAAATGGATTTTAATGCGATACGCTATGTTATGACATGTAGATATCTCCACGTGAACTTTGGGACAACAAGCAAAGGCGTGGCGACATCGGCTTCGGCAAGCAAGGATCAAAGTGAGTAGATATATATCTACGGGGGAAGTCGGGTGGATGGCGTATAGCACCCTTGCAGTTTCGTAGTGTAGCACGCGAATGCGTTATGATATGTGTTTTTGTGAAACATGGATATATAGTAATAGGGGCCTTAGGAGATTATGGGATAGTGTTAGAATATTAGAAGTTAGTATTTTTAGTTAAATTCTTAGTTACGAAACCCTAGAGTAAAGTTTAGCACACACGCACGCACATACACACGCATACATTTGATTTTCTTGTGCGTATATGGGGATATATATATATATGTGTGTATGTGTGTGTGTGTGAGTATGTATATATGTGTGTGTGTGTGTGTGCGCGTGTACATATACTCGGGTGATGAGAATAGTATATGATACTTGGAGATGAGTCGATGTTATTGGGCATGATGCCGTAAGATCGGTGACGTGATTTAGGTCATGCTATGAGACACGACATGATTTTTTAGAGGATCGTTGAGCGATGTGTTTTCATACACATGCGATATATGTTGATGGTATCGGAATGTACTGGACGTTAGATCAGTACCACTAATTCATGATATGATGATAATGATACCAGTTAGATAATGAGGTATATGTGATATTGACCCGTACCCCAATTTTGGGATGCCGTACGATAGATTTTACCATACGATGTATAATTATGATGATTGATCCGCACTCTTAACTCGAGAATGTCGCATTATATATACATTTTATTGTACGTGACGTTATTGAGGCGGGATCACCGACTACTAGATATATCGACTCGGACTTAGGTGGATTTCCTTACCTTTTCGTTTAGTCTTTTAGTTTTGTCCTGCAGTTACTTGGTAGATGTTATACCGGGCTCGAGTCATACCTATTTTCAGAAACTTACGAATCGTGAGTATTTTCAAAAGGCAACCGGCGGGACATTACGGATTTTCAAAGGACATACCTTTTCTTAAAAACACCGTAACCCTTATTTCCTAAAAACCATGATTCGTGGCATTTCAAATGCCAAACTGTATGACTCGTATATGGACATGTATATTCTTCATTATTGTGATTACTATTCATTCTCCGTTTATTCATGTTGTTCATATCGCATTGCATGCTTATACCTGTGTTTCCTTTAGTATTATAAACCCATGTTGTCAGGACACCAGCACCATTACCGATGATGCGTATGACTACGAACACTTGCTTGTCGGCTCACACACATCATCATCGGTAATTGCCATGTCACGTACACTTTAGAGAATATTATTTCATTGACACAACTTGCTAGCTGATAGTTCTAATATATTATTACTGTGTTGGTTTAGATATTGTATTCTGTATTTAGATACCCATGCATATATATATATATATTCCTTGTCATGCAATATTATGGAGCTTTATGCCAGTATTCACTGTTTATTGACATTGTGATTTTGAGATTTCGGATTCCATGAGATTTCTGGATTTAGAAAAACCGCAAGGATTTTATAAACTGGTTATCATTTCTAAAAATAGAAATTGCGGTTTTCTCGTGATATGATATGAGATATGTCCACCATGAGTTTTCTCGGCTCTTAAGCGGTATCATACACCCGATTCGAGGAGGAGGAGGAACCGTCTGCGGGTGCATGGTGGACCCGGTGCGGTACCCCGGGGCAAGATGGTCGTAGATGATGGCGTTGAGCCTGGCAGGGGAGCACTACCGACCAGTTATTTGTGATACATCGGATATCCGGAGGATACCGACGTAGTCGTGAGATTTTTTTGGTCCAATCCGGATTGCCGGAGCCTGACATATTGAGACATTGAGATTTTATGATAAGGGCCAGTATGGATTGCCGGAGACCGAAATATTGAGATATATGTTTTGTGTCGATACTTGACAAGGATTCTATGTTGATTTCATTGATGATATCTCGATTTTATATACAGAAATCTCACTAAATTAAGAAAACAGTTTTCCATTCATGATGTATTCTGTTTTCATTTGCAATGCATTTGCACATCATATTAGTGACATATTGCTACCTGAGGCACTGACACGAGCACCTGATTTACACTTATGTATAGATGATTTCAGGTTTATATTATATTTGAGAATATCATCATCGTATGACCTAGGATTGAGTCATACATGCGATTTCTGCTCGGTGATATTTTGTACTCATGAGTTGGCAACTCACCCCCGCTGTGCCACAGTTTATTCCAGGTTTTGCCGTACAGGTTTCCTTGGCGGCTTTGCTGGCACACTGCTTCCTTCCGGGTGATTGCTTTGGTAGGTGGGTTCACTTGTATCGTGACCATCCTCGTATTTGTATTTACATTCAGTTGTATCTAGTAAAACTCCATCAACCAGACTTGTATATTTAGTACACTTAGAAGACTAGTGTGTTTATTCTTTCAACCTTAGAGTTGCGCTTGTATTATTATGGTTTTCTGGTGGATATTGCTTTTCTTGATGAGTTTTGATCCTCGCGCTTCGGCGTTGTATATTATATTGCTTGCGTGGTGGTGACCGCCAATTGGCGAAGAGCTAGCTCCCGCTTGGGGATGCATTTATATTATGTATGTTTGTACCCGTTTGGGGCCAGTATTTACAAAGGAAACTTTGTCGAAATTTTCGGAAAAGATTTGACGTTTTAAAAATGCTTACTACGACTTTCAAAGTAAATTTATATGTTAAATTTTAAATGAACTTTTCCTTCGCTCTCTTTTAAATGGTTTAGATTTCTGGGCTTTTGGCTTACTTGAGTTAGATGGGGTTCTATAGACTTCATATGATTCAAATGCCAGTCACGTGCCATTTCGGGTCGTGTCAGTGACCTCTTGAGCAAATGTTTATACTGCAGATAACTCGGTTTTCTTCAAAACCATAAGTTTTAAAAGCGGAGCATAAACCACTTCTTTTCAAAACTACTCGGTTCCTTCAACGATATCACGTTCATTATGTTAAAGGGTTTTTCGCCAAAAACCCAGTCGTAGCCTTCTGTCATTTCCTACGAGTAGTACTCAGTATTCGTGCTACGTTTGTTGACCTTGTCAAGGCGTAGTGTACGGTAGCTGAGTGGTGCTTATTCGTAGCATATGTTGCAATTAACCAGGACAGTCATATAGCCTTGTTGACCTTGTCAAGGGCTTATATGAGTGGATCTAGAGTAATCAAGATAATGACAGGTTGAACTTGACTAGCGACTTATGATTTGTTGACCTTGTCAAGATCATAGGTCGTTAGGGGTAAAAATCACATCGGGAGTTTCAAATATACATGAAACTTGCTAGTGTTGCGTACCTTCTGGAGTGTGGTGACTAGAGTGGCTTCTATCTAGTTTATCATGCAATGATAGTTGGATCCCAATCCCACTGATGAGTAGGATTACTCTTGGGAGATATTTTCACTTCACAATTAGCCGACCTATTAGGTGTCTAAAAAAGTGTTAACGGGGCTACGCCTATGCGGAAACGAGATTTATTTTAATTAGGTCCGTGCGAGAGCATCGGGAACCTCTCTCGGAGTACCAACACTCACATGGCTGAACGGTTAGTGAACTTGTAAGGTGTTAATGATCCCATATAATTCTCCTTTCAAGGTTTGAAGGAGAATTCGAGGAAACAGTGGGAGCCATTCTGATTAGATAAACTAATAACTAATCTAATCTTGTAAGTACGCACGCTGAGTGTTTCTTTTCTCTCTCTCCAGGTAGCAACTAATTCATGCCTTAATCAAGATAATAAAATGTATCGTTTGACCGATCTAAATTCTTATTCGGGGCTGGGGAACGTCGGTTCGGCTCTAACTTATGACAATAGTCATGAGTATGAGCAAAGGAAAGAGGATGCATGAATTCCTTGATAACCCCAACGCAGTTGAAGCATACTATTGCGTCTCCTTCAGGTGTTCTTGTTATTGAGAACCGTTTTTCGGTTAGTCCTACCTCCTGGGTACTAGATACCGGATCAGGATCTCAAATCTGTAATTTATTACATGGATTGAGAAAAAGTAAGATGGTTGGATCTGGTGATATGTCCCTCAGAGTAGGGAATGGAACACAAGTTGATACTGTTGCCATCGGTGAATATCCCCTAGCATTTCCAAGTGGCAATACTATGATTTTGAACAATTACTACTATGTACCTTCCATGGTTTGCAACATCATATCAGTTTCTTTACTTGATAAAGATGGATATAATTTTGTTCTAGATAGAAATATCAAGAAAATTTACCTTGATAAGGTATTGGTTGCAGAAGGTATACTGTGTAATGGTATCTATGTTCTAAATCAAAACACATTTTTCTATGTACAAAACACACGCAAGAGGAAGAGTTCAGAAGTGAACGAATCCTACTTGTGGCATTGTAGACTTGGTCATTTCAAAGAGAAAAGACTAAGTATGTTGCATAAAGATGGATATTTGAATACGTTCGAATTTTCATCTTATGAAACTTATTAGTCTTATCTCAAGAGAAAGATGACCAAATCTCCGTTCACCAGACACGGAGAAAGAGCTACAGAGCTTTTGGGACTCATACACAGTGACGTATGTGGTCCGATGTCTATACATGCAATGGGTGGGTTCTCATACTTCATCACATTCACTGACGATCTCTCTAAGTTCGGATATGTGTATCTTTTGAAACACAGATCTGAAGCTCTTGAGAAATTCAAAGAATACAGAAACGAAATAGAGAACTAGACTGGCAAAAGTATCAAGATCCTCTGATCTGATAGAGGAAGGGAGTACTTAAACACGGAATTCCTAGAATGCCTAAAAGAGAATGGAATTCTCTCTCAGCTTACTCCTCCATATACACTACAGCACAGTGTATCGGAGCGGTGGAATCGTACCCTATTGGATATGGTTCGCTCCATCATGAGTAGTGCTAAGTTGCCTCCTTTATTCTGGGGATATGCGCTTCAAACAGCGGCACGTCTGTTGCATCATGTTCCATCCAAATCAGTGCCTAAAACACCATTCGAAATATGGAATGGAAAGAGACCATATCTTAAAAAATTTAAGATATGAGGTTGTCGGGTTTACGTTAAAAAGCATAATCCGGACAAACTAGATGCACGGTCAGTTCTATGTAAATTTGTGGGATATCCAAAAAATGGTTATGGATATCTGTACTACCATACTGAGAAACTGAATGTGTTTGTATCTCGCCACGCTACCATTTTGGAAAAGGAATTTCTTGGAAAAGAAATTAGTGGGAGTACGGTAGAACTGGGAGAAATTCTTGAATCACAAACTGTAACTGAAGATTTGGTAGAACCGCTTGATTCAGTAGTCCCAGACGAACCTCAGCCACTCCGCAGATCTAGTATGATTTCTCATCCACCCGAGAGATACTACGGTTTTCTCTTAGACGAGGATCGAGAGGATTGCATCTTGGAAGAAGATGATCCTATTAGTTTCAAGCAGGCCATTATCAATAGGGACTCTGAGAAATGGCTGGATGCTATGTGATCCGAAATAGAGTCCATGTACACCAATAAAGTGTGGAACTTGGATATTGCTCCACCTGGGGTAAAACCAGTTGGATGCAAATGGATCTACAAAAAGAAGATTGGTGTAGATGGACAGGTGGAAACTTATAAGGCTGGACTTGTTGCAAAAGGTTTTCGTCAAAGACCAGCTGTGGACTATGATGAAACTTTTTCTCCAGTAGCTATGCTCAAATCCATTCGGATCCTACTTGCCATTGCTGCCTTCCATGACTATAAAATCTGGCAGATGGACGTAAAAACGACTTTTCTAAACGGAAGTTTGGAAGAGTGCGTTTATATGAATCAGCCGGAAGGATTTGTAGACAGTGGGAGCAGCGGGAAGGTGTGCAAGTTACTTAAATCCATTTATGGATTAAAGTAGGCATCGCGGAGCTGGAACATTTGTTTTGATGAAACAATCAAAGAATTTGACTTCATTAAGAACGAGGATAAGCCCTGTATATATAAGAAGATTGTAGGACGAACTGTTGTATTCCTAGTCTTGTACATGGAGGACATTCTTTTGATAGGAAATGATATTCTTATGCTACAATCGGTCAAGCTGTTCTTGTCACAAAGGTTCTCCCTGAAAGGCCTGGGTGATACCTCGTACATTCTGGGGATTAAGATCTACAGAGATAGATCCAAGAGATTATTGGGACTTTCACAGTCCAGGTACATAGAGACCATACTAAAGAGATTTAGTATGGAAGATTCCAATCGCGGTAATATACCCGCATTGCACGGAATCACCCTCTCCAAAGAGATGTCTCCTAAGACTGATGACGAGAGGGTTCGCATGAGCACTATACCCTACGCTTCGGCGGCATGATCTATAATGTATGCGATGCTATGTACCAGACCAGATGTAGCTTACACGTTTAGCGTGGTGAGTCGGTATCAGTCAAACCCAGAAGAGAACTACTGGACAGCAGTGAAGAACATTCTTAAGTACCTGAGAAGGACTAAAGAACTGTTCCTGGTATTCGGTAATGAGGACCTCCAGGTGGAGTTCTTTACCGACTCGAGCTTCCATAGTGACAAGGATGACAACAAGTCTGTCTCGGGTTTTGTGTTTACCCTCAACGGAGGGGCGGTCTGTTGGAAGATCTCCAAATAGGACACCGTCATAGACTTGACGATGGAGGCTGAATACATTGCTGCCAACGATGCCGCAAAGGAACCGGTCTAGATTAAGAAGTTCATTATTGAACTTTAGGTGGTTTCATCCATTGTTAATCTAATACATTTATATTGCGACAACAATGGATCTATGGCTTTAGCGAAGGAACCATAGTCTCATCAGAAATCTAGACACATCTTGAGGCGATATCACCTGATCAGGGAGATCGTTGATCGTCGGGAGATCGAGGTGTGGAGAGTGGACACAAAAAGCAACACGACGGATCCATTCATAAAGGCCCTTCCTCAAGCACAGTTCAGGAGACTATTTGAGATGTTGGGTATGCGATACGCCAACAACTGGCCCTAGTGCAGACGTTGGGTACTCAATACGCCAATATAAGGCCTTAGTGCAAGTGGGAGATTGTTGGATTTGTATGCCCTAGAGGCCATTATTGAATATGTATACATGTGGATGCTTGGACATATGTATGTACAGGACAAACTTGCTCGATATAATAGTATGCTATCTGGTTTGTATTTATCTTAACATATGCATATGTTTTACTTGTTATTAAGTATCATTTATACATGTTGATAAAACCTGTAGGATCATTGCTTGAATACCTGCGTTGTGATGGCGATCATACTTGTGGGAGTGTTCCCGCCAAAATTTTGGCTCACAATCTGTTCCCTTATAAATAAAAAAAATAAAAATAAATAAAATAAATAATAATAATAAATAATGTAAAATAATAAAAAAATAATAATAAAATAAAAAATGAAGGGAAAAACTCCACATGCAAAGAATGTAACAAATGCCTTAAAGCCAAGAGTTAAAACATTGTGAAGCAACGCTTCAGATGTAGCGCCAAGTGCGCTGCGCCCTAAACAGCGCGCCACATGCAAAGCACGTGTGCGCTAGCGCAGGCTACGCTGCGCTCTGAGCATCTTACCACGTGTCAAACACGGGTGCGCTGCCTTTTAAGCAGCGTACCACGTGCAAAGCACGGGTGCGCTAGCGCTGGAATCTAAAAGCTCCCCACTGTTTCCCCCAATCAGAACGAAACTCTATTTCTAAGACTGAAAAGTAAAGCATTGCTACATAAAAGAGACTAAACACCAAAGGCAATTTATCCTTGCAAGAATCACATGCACCTAATAATAGCAAATTAAATCATACGATGCACAAGCATAACAGAGAGCTAAAATAAAAGAACCCTTAACAGATAATGAAATACTTGATTAAAAAGAAAAATACTTGTTCATTATTATTATTATTATTACATTTAAAAAAGATCACCAAATATGGGATCGGAAAGACAAGGGTTCGCAAAGATAAGAAGAAGATTCTCTAGTTCCCTTTCTGTCTTCTCCACCACGTTGAAGCGGCGGTCCTCTCGAGAGGTAGACGCCCAACGATCGTCGCCACATTCGTCAGAAAAGGTGGCGATGACAACCCGGCGAGCCCGTATCTGGCTCAGCAAGTGGAAAGAGCAGTCCCTCAGGGCTTTGGTGATCAAGTGCGCTTCAAAGAAGCACTCGATCTTATCCTCGGCGGCGTCAAGCATTGCCGAGAACATCTCTACTGGAGGAGGGGGAAGATCGGAGAGCACCGAGGCAAGGATCATCCGGAGCTAAATGGAGTGCGGAGGGAGAGGAGACCCCACACGAGTCAAAAGCTCATACATTACAGCATCGCACTGCTCGTCCGTAAGAGAAGGGTCCACCAAGCGCGCAGCAAAACGGGGAACGATGTCTCGAATTGGCACTTCCCATGGTTGTCAGCGGGCATGAGGACAGTTGCAAGCCATGATCGATAAAGTTCTCTGAAGATGAAAAAAGAAAATGCTCGGCTTTGAGTTATATAGGCCAAGCACAGAAAATTCTGTGCACAGTGGAATTATTTCCAAAACCCGGGAAATGAAATTTTTGGGAAGATGAAAAGACATCTCAAGTGAAGCAACGCTTCCGATTCCCCCAATCAGAGCAAAGCTCTACTTTGAAAATTTAAATTTTAATAAATGAAGCAACGCTTCAGATCCTCTACACTGTGCGCAGGATGCCACATGTCGAAATCTGGCACGCCAGCGCGTCCAATCAGAGCAAAACTCTATTTAAAACAAAATTAAAGGAGGCAACGCTTCTGGTGCGCAAGCACTGCGCTGCGCGACACGTGTCAGCGCAGATGCACAAGCGTAGGTGCGCTGTGCCGTGCGCTGTGCGACACGTGTCAGCGCAGATGCGCTGCGCGACACGTGTCAGCGCAGATGCACAGTGCTCGCGCAACAGAAGCGTTGCCTAGCGCAGTTGCGCTGCGCCGTGCGCTGCGCTGCAACTGCGCCGTGCGCTGCGCGACACGTGTCAGTGCAGATGCGCTAGCGCAGTTGCGCTGCGCGACACGTGTCAGCGCAGTTGCGCTGCGCGACACGTGTCATGCACTGGAGCATTTGCGCCAAACAGAATAAAATTCGAGTAAGATTTTTCTGTGCTTGTTAAAACAAGAAGATTGCCTTCTGTAAAACAAAAGCCCTTGGATCAGAGATCCAACGGTGGGGAAAATTCCCCAAATCACTCAGAGAAAGATCTCTTTAACAAATTTATGGGCACTATATAAAGGCCCCTGACCCCAAATCAAAGGCATCAACATTGTGAGAAATCAAGAACTTCAAACAGAGAGAACTCTGAAGAAATTTCAAGAAGAAAAAGGTAAAAACCTTTAAGATAGAAGAATTTCTTCTAATAGATCATTGATCTAAGAACAAGATAAATGATCTTCAATAAAAAACAAATAAAAATAGTGCTTTGCACTTATGAACCATTGGTTCTCTGAGATCAAGAAAAAAATAAGAAAATACTTGTTTTCTTGAATCTAAATTAGATCGAGAAATCAAACAGTGCTTTGCACTTTTTTATGAACCATTGGTTCTGAAATCTAAAAGATTCTCAAGTTAATAGTGTCTTGCACTTGCAAAACTGCACTGTTGCGCTCTTGGGTTGGCGTAAGCCACCAGAGAGCGCCACGTGTCAGCATCTGAACCATTTGTCCTATGCGCTTTTGAAATAGAGCATTGCTCCACATCGCGCCACGTGTCAGCAGCGCAAGCGCAGCGCACTGGCACAGCGCGCTGCGCTTGCATGACACGTGTCATCACCACAAGCATTTGCGCTCTTTGATTGGCGCAAAACGCCTGACAAATGCAATGCATTTCTTTTGCTAAAGGGCCAGGCCCAAATCAAAAAGACCTAGTAGGCCAAAATAAATTGCAAAGCAATAAATAGGCAGAGCCCAGGTAAAATTGATGCTCTGCATCTTTTATAAAAGGGAAGAGCCCAAGTAAAATTGATGCTCTGCATCATTTATAAATGGGCAGAGCCCAAAACAAATTGATGCTCTGCATCCTTTATGGGCAGAGCCCAAACAAAAATAAAAAGTAATGCAAGGCATTATTTAAACATGTGCAAAGCCTTAGCACAGGTCTAATAGACCAAAAATGAGAAATAAACTGGACTTAGCCCAATCATAGCCGTAATTCCTCAAATTAAATTGACTGAGCACAGCTGCTCTCTTAAATCAATTTACGACCGGTTCGAGGGTATATCTCCGAACTCCTTTGACTCCTATCGTTGTAATCCTTCAACGACGTCAGAGAGGTGACGGGTCCCGACAACCACACATCAACATGGACTGTGGGGTCCTTAAACTCATGGACTTAAGCGTCCTTAAACTAAAACACGGACTGGGGGTCCTTAAACTCATGGACTTAAGCGTCCTTAAACTACAACACGGATTGTAGGATCCTTAAACCCGCGGACTTATGCGTCCTTAAACTAAAACACGGACTGTGGGGTCGTTAAACCCACGGACTTAAGCGTCCTTAAACTACCTATGGACCACTATGTCCCTAAACTGGAATATGGACCACCACGTCTCTAAACTGGAATATGGACCGCAATGTCCTTAAACTACCTATGGACCACTACGTCCCTAAACTGGAACAATAGAGCCCCCAAATGCTCTTCGTCGGATCCAAACAATCCCGTTAAGTTGATCTTAGTCTCAAATCGGACTAACGTATCCTTAACGAACGTTTAAGTTGATCTTAGCCTAAATATGGCTAACGTATCCTTAAACAAAAACACCAAAACCAAATCTAAGTAAATACGGATTTGGACTAATCCACGTCCTACGGGCGACGGCATCACTTTGTCTCCGTATACAATCCACGGGCATCCACAAACAAAACAAACACACACGACACGAAGTGAAATTCTAGAGAAGGAGAAAGTTGTTACCGCGATGCGGTAGTGTAATTAACTGCAGGGGCTTGCGCCTGCAGGGAAGAGCGTCCCCACGATCAAAAACCCCTCAAACGAGGGGGAATCTGACGAAGTCTACTACATCGGTCGCATCCGTCTAGACCTCCGATACACGGTGCCATAAATCAACTTGGCATCTTCGGAGAGGTGGACGGATAAAACCAAATAACATCTGCCCCGAATCTCAGCGTCAGGACTTCGCAGTCTTGTGCGCCATCTTTCGGAGGGGAACACCCACCGTCAGATAAAAGATCTAATAATAATGATAAATTATTAATTAATCCGAAACTAAATTCTGTTAAGCAAAGATTCCTCAAAATATTTCCAAACAACAAGATTGTGCTCTGTAAATCAGAGCACCGTTGGATCAATGATCTAATGGTAAATAAAGTTTACTAAAAACAGAATAAATTCTGTATGGAAAGATTTTTCCAATGGTGGGGAAACATCCCCAAATCAATCAGAGAAAGATCTCTTTAACTGATTTAACAAATCAATTTGCCCTATATAAAGGGCCCAAGACTTCAAGTCTGACATAAGAAAAAAAACCCTACAAATTTTGAGAAAATTCAAAAGAAAGAGAGCAAGCTCTTAAAAGAAGATCATTTCTTCAAGGTAAAAAGAATGACTCTTGAACACAGATATGAAATCATCTCATAAAAAGAAGTGTTATCTTCTTAAAAGATCATAGATCTACAAAGACCAAGTTCTTTCATAAAAGAGATCAAAAGATCTAATCAGAATTATTTACTTCATTCACAGATCCTTGATCTACAAAGGCAAAGCCCTTTCAAAAACAAGAACTTTTGTTCTTGAATCTTGAGGCAAAGCCTCCTTTAAAAGAAGAACATAAACTTGTTCTCTGATTATAAATTTGATCAGATGCACTTTGCGCTGCTGAACAGTGCCTTGCACTCATGAGTTGCGCTTTTGCGCTCCTTGGACCGGTGCTCAGCGCCAAAACGTGCCACGTGTCAATCACAGAGACAACTTGCACTTTGCGCTTCTGAAATAGCACACTGCGCTCATGGGCTGGCGCTTGACGCCAAGCGAGCTACGTGTCACTCACTGGCGCGCCCCTGAATCAGCGCAAAGCGCTCATAAACTAGCGCTTAGCGCTAAGCGCGACACGTGTCACCTTCGTGTGCGCTACCTGACAGAAGCGCAATGCGCTCTTTAATTGGCGCAAAGCGCCTGACGCACCACGTGGCGCACTGTCAGAACACACTTTGTTCTGATGAATACTATTCATTAAATAAAAGACAAAAATTGTCAGGACCTAATGCTCAGCATTACTAAAAGGGCCAAGCCCAAGTAAAGGCTCAATAGCCAGAATTAAAAATGTTAAACATTTTAATTGGACTTAGCCCAATTCTGGATATAAGTCCTCAACTTATATAGAACTGAGCCCATCTACTCACGAATATTCAACAGATCTTAGTTCTAAAATGGGCTACTGATCTTTCAACCAAGTCACACCGGTTCAAGGGTACATCTCTTTACTCCTATGATATCTGCCGTTGTAATCCTTCAACGTCTTCAGAGAGGTGACGGGTCCCGACAACCACACATCTCACGGACTGTGGGGTCCTTAAACTCATGGACTACGATGTCCTTAATCCTTATAGACTACGATGTCTCTAAACCGGACTGTGGGGTCTTTAAGCCCATGGACTATGATGTCCTTAACCTTGAACTGTGGGGTCCTTAAACTCACGGACTATGATGTCCTTAACCTGGACTGTGGGGTCCTTAAACTCACGGACTACGATGTCCTTAACCTGGACTGTGGGGTCCTTAAGCCCATGGACTATGATGTCCTTAACCTTGTACTGTGGGGTCCTTAAACTCACGGACTATGATGTCCTTAACCTTGGACCACTATGTCCTTAAACTGGTAATCGACCGCAATGTCCTTAAACTAAACATTAGAGTCCAAATGCTCTTCTATTGGATCTAAATGATCCCGTTAAGTTGATCTTAGTCTAAAATGAGACTAACTTATCCTTAACAAACGTTTAAGTTGATCTTATCCTCAAATGAGACTAACGTATCCTTAAACCCACCCCCCAAACCCGAATCTAAGAAGATACGGATTTGGACTAATCCATGCCCTACGGGCGACAACATAAATTAGTCTCCGTATACAATCCACGGGCAACCAAAAAACAAAACAAACACCCACGACACGAAGTGATCATCTGGAGAAGGAGAAAGTTGTTACCACGATGCGATAGCGTAATTAACTGCAGGGGCTTACGCTTGCAGGGAAGAGCGTCCCCACAATCAAAAACCCCACCCCTCGTCAACGAGGGGGAATCTGACGAAGTGTGCTACATTGGCCGCATCCGTTTAAACCTTCGATACATGGTGCCATAAATCAACTTGGCATCTTCGGAGAGGTGGACGGATAGCACCAATTAGCATCTGCCCCGAAATTCAGGCGAGACGGACCTACGCGTCTTTGTCTGCGTCTTTCGGAGGGGAACGGATTCTGGCACGCCCGGTGGCACCTTTTCCTCTTTCCACTCCACACTTTGTGTGTCGTGTTCGTGAACGAATCGCGGTTTGCTATGGTTGCCTGTGGATTCGAGGTACTAAGATTTGGTGTCTTGCTCTATGCAGAAAACAGAAGATCAATGGCTTCAAACTGCACTAACTACAACTGCAACTCTCGCTCCGTCCCGTCCGGAGGGGTGACTTACGGGACCCAAGCGGCCTCCATCTTCGCTATGCCGGTGGAACAGGTGACTCAGGCCACCACTGGGCTATTCTTCAGGACTATGCTCCCACCGATGATCTTTAATGCCCCAATGTCGTCCCAAGAAGCTCCAAAGAAGTCGGTCTTTGATCGGCTTACAACTACCGCGGCCTCTCTCAACGGGTCGCCCAAGTCCAATACCTCGGTTTTCAGCAAACTGGGCCAAAGCTCAAGCGGGCCCATGAAGAAGCCCGCGATACCTGAAGCGGCCATCACGAAGCGGATAGCCATTCCTGCTCCTAAAGTCGTCAAGGCAACTTTCCCTGCTAAAGGGTCGGTCTTCACAAGACTGTCCGTTTCAGCTCTTATTCCATGCGAAGTCACGAAGGCTGCTTGCCCTGTTCGAAAGTCGGCCTTTGCAAGAATGACTATCCCCTCTCAACGGGCGTCGGTCTTCGACCGGCTAGCACCAATAACAGCCTCTCCTCAAAACAGGAGGCATGACAAAGCCATTCCCATAGCCGAACCAACACCATCTGAGCGACATGCTCACCGTCGTCATTGGCGCCAAGTACGGAAGGCTGGGGGCAGCTCTCCATCTGGATTTACTCCACCAGCTCCAACGGTGGAAGTCAATGTTGCTGTTCCAACTGGGAACAGCTTCGAGCTGCTTAATAGGGTGCGTAGGAATTCACCCACCGCCGTACTGAAAAGATCTCCTCCACCCGTGGGGAATGTTACAGAAACGAAGCCGGAGCAATCCCCTCAGCGACTGTCCTCCAAAATTTACAAAGTCTGGTGACTGGTTCAGGGCTCAGTAATTGATCAAGATTACTCTCGCCGACAGAAAAAGGAGAAGATTCAGCAGGAAGAGAACCGTCCTGTCAATCCATAAAGGACGACAACTACCTGGGTGCCCGCTGCAACAGCCCCTCAACTTCAACTGCTCAAAAGAGAAGGAGGCCAGAGAAAGCCCCTGTGACTACGACAGACCACAAAGACGCTGAGCCCAAACGCCCCAAGTCTGGGGGCATAATTGTGCATACTGTTTACATGGCTTCCAGAAAAGAGGAAAGCCGCGCTTCGACGGGTCACCGACCGCTCACCCGATCCGTGACAAAAGCCCAGGAGCAGCAACAGAAGCTTCAGGAAATGCTAACGCAAATGGCTGCACTCACCGGGCCAAAAGAAAGCCTGGAGGCGTCATCAGAGCAGCGTCATGAACAAGAAACCGATGCTGACTTCCTCAGCAGAGTCCTCGAAGGACAGAGAAGCAGCAGAACAAGGGGCTAATATAAAACGAATAGCACTTCTCTTCCAAGACATGGTCGGGATGATGTTACAGTCGGATCCACCAGCTGAAGACCCTCCGATCATTATTGAAGACGACGGAGGAAAGACATCGAACCCTCCTCCGGCTCTTTCAGCAGCCAAAGAAGAGACCATCTCCAAGGACGCTCTGGATGACAATATAGCTCAACAAATACGAGCTCACCGAGCGAACGAAGCGGCTGGCCAAGTTGTCAAGACTGGACGACCCTATCCGGGCTGGTATGACCAAATTAGTTACCAGCCGGGATATACGATCCCCAAATTCCATGTGTACAAGGGGACAGGCAATCCCCATCAACATGTCGCTCAATTTAGGGCTCTTTGCGGCAACACCGGGGGTGATGATAAACTTTTGCTCTGTCAGTTTGTTGGCAGCTTGTCGGAGCCAGCGTTCGAATGGTACTCTGAACTTCCAAATCACTATGTCAAGACTTTCGCAGAAATGGAGCTATTATTCACCCAGCGATTCGCGAGTGCTAGTGAACGCACCCCAATAACGACATTGATCAATGTCAGGGTGAAGCCAGGGGAGACATGGGTTCAATACGCAATACGATGGCGGAATCTGTGGTCGAAATGTGAACAACGCATTGAAGAAGCACCGGTGGTGGGCATGTTCGTGGGCACTCTTGATCCGCAAGTGACTATCTCCCAGTTCATGATGTTTTTCAGGCCAACTACTTTCCAAGCCTTGATTGACAAGCTGGCCCAAATGGATCAGATGGGTCATAGACCATCTCCTTCAAAAACGGATCCTCGGAATGAAAAGGGGAAAGGAAAAGCAACTTTCGTTGCCACTACTCAACAACAGCCGAGCAACTTAAAGCCGGTTGTTCGCCAAAACAACGTGCGTCCATGCCCATCCCTCGAGGAAAGACTGGGATGTCCTTACTCCTTTCCTAAGGATAAAACGAGGAGACTGTTCGAGTTGGCAGTGCGCAACAGGCTCATAAAATTGCCGGATCCAAAACATCCGTTGCAGCCAGGTGATGTCAAAAATCCTAATTACTGCCCTTACCGCCAAGCAGCAAGCCATCCTCTCGAAGATTGCTTCGTTTTCAAAGGCTGGATTGAAGACCAATACCAACAAGACAAGTTCGCATTATCCGAAAACTGGAAGGTGAACCCGCCATAACCTCACGCCCCTAAAAAAGTGAACGTAGCAGGGGCATCGTGCTCATTTATAAGGGAAGCCCCTTTGGAAGTTGTTCTTTCGGAAAAGATGAAAAGAATGCTGAAGGATCTCCAAACGTGCCCGGCAATCAGGCGGAAAAATCCAATGGAACCCGAGATCGTCGAGGGAATGCTGGAACCGCGCCCAACTACTAAAATTGGTGGTGATAGACAAAGCCCTCACACCCAACCGTCAAAGTTTTCGAAGAAGAAGAAGAAGACCAAAAAGCCCGTGAAGATTGATAACAAGAGCACATACCTGAAAAAACAGATTAACGCTCTGGAAGAATAAAACCAGAAGGTGCGGACCCCAGTCACACTCCAAGAATTTCTCAACAATATCCTTGATAACGGAGATGACGACAATAACGACAGGGATGGATCCTCAAAAGAATCTTAGGACTATGTGGCAAGTTGCCACATGATCTCTCATTCGGCATTAACTAATGAAGAAACGCACTCGGCGATAGAAGACAGCACAAAAGAGCTGGGGGCAGGATCGAAATCGAAACCTTTGGAAGCATCTGACGGAATGATCGACTTGCTACTGAACGAAACCTGTCAGAAAAGCAAAGTCAATCGAGAGCATGAATTGGCTATAGCCAAACGCTGACGATTGAATGAAAAGGTCGAGGCACCCCAACCGGATCGAAGCATCCCTATCGTCAACAAAAGCAAGCTTAAAGTAAGGAAACGATTCACTAGGGCCCTGGCAATAGGAATGAAGTTACTCTCTTTCAAAGGAAATTCCCCTGGCAATATATGTCTGGATGAAGCACACATACATCCAAACTTCTGCCTATATCATCAGAGGATTGCACACCCTACCGAGGAGTGCATAGCCTTTAAAAACTGGTGGCAAGGATATGTCGCCCATCGACGACACGTTCAACGAGTGAAGCGCAAGGCACGTCGGGAAAAGGAAAGCACGGCAGATGAGCGCGAAAGAACTGCTGGAAACTGTCACATAGCCGACACCAAGGGATCGCAAGTTATCACCTTTGGAAGCGACTCTGACGAAGAAATCACCCTCAGCCCTCTCTTCACGGAATCCACCTCTGACACAAAACATGTGAAGGTTTGCAGCAAAACCTAGCTGCATAATCGTACGCTAACTGATGACCGAAATGTCGTTAAACTATAACCAACCCACGGCATCCTCAGACTGATGTGTTAAAAAAAACGGTATGTCCATAAGCTAAAAGGGCACGGTTGAAAACCCGAAAGGGCTCCGTGAGTAAAAACTGCAGAGCTGCCGACGAGTTTTGTGAAAACTCGAAAGGGCGCAACCTCGTTAAAATAAAAAAAAGGAAAAAAAAGAAAACGGTATGTCCATAAGCAAAATGGGCACGGATGAAAACCTAAAAGGGCTCCGTGATTAAAAACAGCAGGGCTACCGGCGAGTTTTGTGAAAACCCGAAAGGGCGCAATCTCGTTTAAAGACACTTGGAAGGTCCTCTCGACCTTGTGGGGAGAACCTACCTGCGTGAGATCCTTACGACTCACAAGGGAGCAACACACTTAGGGATCCCCACGATTCCTAAGGAGAAATTACACTTGCGAGATCCTCACGACTCGTAAGGAGAACCCTCTTATGGGACCCTCACGGCTTATAAGATTTGAAAGTCTTAAGCTACGGGGATATGAACCTGTTCTTAAGCAACCACCACAACCTCCAACACTACCCTACAAGTGGTTCAATGCTGACCCTTGTATACAATCCATGGGCGCGAATAAACATTTCCCTAACAAAGTCCCATCCGTGACTAGGGATATGTCTATACGGTAAATAGCCCTTGTAAGTCCTCTCGACTTATAAGGAGAAAACACTCTTATAAGATCCTTACGACTTATAAGAAAACATACACTTAGGAGTCCTCACGATTCCTAAGGAGAAAACTCACCTACGAGATCCTCACGACTCGCAGGGAGAAATACCTTTATGAGACCCTTACGGCTCATGACGTCAAAAGCCTTAGTTGACAGGATCCTAACCCTGTTCTCTAAGCCACCTTTGTTCGACATCGACAGAGGCAAATGATGATTCGCTCCTGGCAATATCTCAGTTGTAGCGGAGCTGATGCCGAAATTGGTGTCTAATTCCAGGCTTTTAGCGAAAAGCCAGCAAGCCACGCATGCATACGAAATAACCGAAATGATGGGGAAACTTGCAACAAAATCAGCAAGAAAAAATGTATGCATGCAAAATAGCCGAAATGATTGGGCAACTCGCAATAAAAAGCAGCGAGTAAAAATAAAATAAAAATCCGAAATGATTGGGCACCGCGAAAAATAGCCGAAATGATTGGGCAATCGCGACCTTCGCGATATAAAAGCTGAAATGATAGAGCATCGTGGAAACAAATAAAAAAAAGTTTGAAAGAATGAAATTTTTGCCTTACAGGTGATATCACATCAATCCCTGTATACAATCCAGGGGCACAAACAAAGAAGGAATCACACCTTTCCTTCCCAGGCTCCATGAGATAACGAAGCCAAGTCTCGACGGCCACATCTACAACTTAGAGATCATTAACAGCGTTCCTCCTCATTCCAGCATGACTCAGACGCAACATCACCAAACAGAGCCACGGCTTAGTCCCTAGTTCCAAACCTCGATGGTTCACAGACGACCTAGAGATCACCTCGACATTCGTCTCGTTACAGCAGACGCAATGTCGACAACGGCGTTCCTTCGCAGTCCAGCAGGATGTAGATCCAACGTCAACAAAAAGACCTCACGGTCAAAAGAAAGCGGAGTGACGGCAAAATCCCAGCTCCACCTCAGCATTCGTTTCGTTACAGCAGACCCAATGTCGACAACGGCGTTCCTTCGCAGTCCAGCAGGATGCAGATCCAACGTCAACAAAAATACCTCACGGTCAAAACAAAGCGGAGTGACGGCAAAATCCCAGCTCCACCTCAGCATTCGTCTCGTTACAGCAGACGCAATGTCGACAACGACGTTCCTTCACAGTCCAGCAGGATGCAGATCCAACGTCAACAAAAAGACCTCACGGTCAAAACAAAGCGGAGTGACGGCAAAATCTCAGCTCCACCTCAGCATTCGTCTCGTTACAGCAGACGCAATGTCGACAACAGCGTTCCTTCGCAGTCCAGCAGGATGCAGATCCAACGTCAACAAAAAGACCTCACAGTCAAAACAAAGCGGAGTGATGGCAAAATCCCAGCTCTATCTCAGCATTCGACTCGTTACAGCAGACGCAATGTCGACAACGGCGTTCCTTCGCATTCCAGCAGGATGCAGATCCAACGCCAACAAAAGACCTCACGGTCAAAACAAAGCGGAGTGACGACAAAATCCCAGCTCCACCTCAGCATTCGTCTCGTTACAGCAGAAGCAATGTCGACAACGGCGTTCCTTCACAGTCCAGCAGGATGCAGATCCAACGTCAACAAAAAGACCTCACGGTCAAAACAAAGCGGAGTGACGGCAAAATCCCAGCTCCACCTCAGCATTCGTCTCGTTACAACAGACGCAATGTCGACAACGGCGTTCCTTCACAGTCCAGCAGGATGCAGATCCAACGTCAACAAAAAGACCCCACGGTCAAAACAAAGCGGAGTGGCGGAAAAGTCCCAGCTCCACCTCAGCATTCGTCTCGTTACAGCAGACGCAATGTCGACAACGGCGTTCCTTCGCAATCCAGCAGGATGCAGATCCAACGTCAACAAAAAGACCTCACGGTCAAAACAAAGTGGAGTGACGGCAAAATCCCAGCTTCACCTCAGCATTCGTCTCGTTACAGCAGACGTAATGTCGACAACGGCGTTCCTTCGCAGTTCAACAGGATGCAGATCCAACGTCAACAAAAAGACCTCACGGTCAAAACAAAGCGGAGTGACGGCAAAATCCCAGCTCCACCTCAGCATTCGTCTCGTTACAGCAGACGCAATGTCGACAATGGCGTTCCTTCGCAGTCCAGCAGGATGCAGATCCAACGTCAACGAAAGACCCCATTGTCAAAACAAAGCGGAGTGACGGCAAAATCCCAGCTCCACCTCAGCATTCGCCTTGATACAGCAGACAAAATGTCACTACAGCATCCTTCCTCCAATAGGATTCGGACACGCCAAAGGAAACGAAGCGAAGGCCAAATTCCTAGTTTCACGGTCTTGATGGCAGCTCATATAAAACCTGAAAGACCATCGGAGATCATCTCACACCAGCGCGGAGTGGTCACCACCTCGACGTTCGTCTCGATACAGCAAACGATATGTCACTACAGCGTCCTTCCTCCAAAAGGATTCGGACACGCCAGCAAATGAAGCAAAGGCAATATTCCTAGTTTTAGGGTCTTGATGGCAATTCATATAAAACCTGAAAGATCATCGAAGATCATCCCACACCAGCGCGGAGTGATCACCACCTCGACGTTCGTCTCGATACAGCAGACGAGATGTCACTACAGCGTCCTTCCTCTAACAGGATTCGGACACGCCAAAGCAAACGAAGCGAAGGCCAAATTTCTAGCTTCAGGGTCTTGACGGTAACACATATAAAACCTGAAAGACCATTAGAGATCATCTCACACCACCGCGGAGTAGTCACCACTTCGACGTTCGTCTCGATATAGCAGAAGAGATGTCACTACAGCGTCCTTCCTCCAACAGGATTCAGACACGCCAAAGCAAACGAAGCGAAGGCCGAATTCCTAGCTTCAGGGTCTTAACGGTAACTCATATAAAACCTGAAAGACTATCAGAGATCATCCACACCAGCGCGGAGTGGTCACCACCTCGACGTTCGTCTCGATACAACAGACGAGATGTCACTACAGCGTTTTTCCTCTAGCAGGATTCAGACACGACAATCAAACAACGGAGCCACGGCAAAATCCCTAGTTCCAAGCCTCGACGGTTCACCAACAACCTAGAGACAACCGAGACATTCGTCTCGATACAACAGACACAATGCCAGCAAACGAAGCGAAGGCCAAATTCCTAGCTTCAGGGTCTTGATGGTAACTTATATAAAACCTAAAAGACTATTGGAGATCATCCCATACCAGCGCGAAGTGGTCACCACCTCAATGTTCGACTCGACACAGCAGACGAGATGTCACCACAACGTTCTTCCTCCAGCAGGATTCAGACGCGACAATCAAACAAACGGAGCCACGGCAAAATCCCTAATTCCAAACCTCAACGGTTCACCAGCAACCTAGATACAACCGCGACATTCGTCCCGATACAGCAGACGCAATGCCAGCAAACGAAGCGAAGGCCAAATTCCTAGCTTTAGGGTCTTGACGGCAACTCATATAAAACCTGAAAGACTATCGGAGATCATCCCACACCAGCGCGGAGTGGTTATGACTCATCGGGGCTCTCCAAAATGAGCCTAACCTTAAGTAAAAAGAGGCATGGCAAAACTCCTAACGCTTGCTCTTCCGACGGTCAAACTGCCTAGGAGGATTGCTTGAAGACGTCTTGTCCAGCCCCCGAAGAGATCAGAGACACGACAGTCGCAAGGCTACTCGAACAGCAAGATTTCCTATCGAGGAATACATCAGCCAACGCAACGGTACGACGGACAAAACCTTAGTACCACAGACCTTAACGGACCTCTGTCGTAAAGAGCAGAGGTTAACTGTGATGATAGAATATTCTTGCGAGAACTGCTCGATTCGTCTCGACTCGTAAGGAAATTAGTGTCTTTGCGAGAACTTCTCGATTCGTCTCGACTCGTAGGGAAAAGCCTTAGGCAATGGAGATAAGAACCGGATTCCTAAGCACTGGGGCCCTGCAAGTCGGTCCAAAATGGACTCTTGCATACTATTCACGGGCCACACTCTCCAAAGTCGAATCTCGACAAGGAGGGAAACAATCGCTTACGAGTCCTCTCGACTTGTAGGAGGGAAAATTCTCTTAGAGATCCTTACGACTCTCAAGAGAAAACGCGCTTAGGAATCCTCACGATTCCTAAGGAGAAAATACACCTACAGGATCCTCATGACTCGTAGGGAGAAAAGTCTTTATGAGACCCTCACGGCTCATAAAGTTGAAAAGTCTTAGGTAGCAGATCAGAACCTGCTTCCTAAGCCATCACTACCTCTCGGAGAGTTCAAGATGAAATGTTCTTTATTATCTACGGGCCACATTTGCCAAAGCCACATTCGCCGCTGAAGTGAAGAAGCTACATACGGGTCCTCACGATTCGTAAGGAAAAATACCCGAGTGAGATCCTTATGACTCACGGAAGTAATGAACACTTAGAAATTCTCACAATTTCTAGGGAGAATTTGCACCTACGAGATCCTCTCGACTCGTAGGGAGAAAAACCTTCTTGAGACCCTTACGGCCCATGAAGAACGAAGAACGTCTTAGGCTACAAGGACCCTAAACTTGTCTCCTAAGCCCTCAATTCTGTGGCCATGCATAACTCTGCACTACTTCACCCACGTACATACTTACGTGGGCAAAGTAGTGGGGGGCATTTTTTCCCGCCAAAATTTTGGCTCACAACCTGTTCCCTTATAAATAAAAAATAAAAAATAATAATAAATAATAATAATAAATAATAATGTAAAATAATAATAAAATAAAAAATGAAGGGAAAAACTCCACATGCAAAGAATGTAACAAATGCCTTAAAGCCAAGAGTTTAAATATTGTGAAGCAACGGTTCAGATGCAGCGCCAAGTGCGCTGCGCCCTAAACAGCGCGCCACGTGCAAAGCATGTGTGCGCTAGCACAGGCTGCGTTGCGCTCTGAGCAGCGCACCACGTGTCAAACACGGGTGTGCTAGCGCAATATGCGCTGCCTTTTAAGCAGTGCACCACGTGCAAAGCACGGGTGCGCTATCGTTGGAACCTAAAAGCTCCCCACCGTCAGATCAAAGATCTAATAATAATGATAAATTATTAATTAATTAGAAACTAAATTCTGTTAAGCAAAGATTCCTCAAAATCTTTCCAAACAACAAGATTGTGCTCTGTAAATCAGAGCACTGTTTGATCAATGATCCAATGTTAAATAAAAATTACCAAAGACAGAATAAATTTTGCATGGAAAGATTTTTCCAATCTTGTTAAAAACAAGAAGATTGCCTTCTGTAAAACAGAAGCCCCAGGATCAAAGATCCAATGGTGGAGAAACATCCCCAAATCAATCAGAGAAAGATCTCTTTAACTGATTTAACAAATCAATTTGCCCTATATAAAGGCCCCAAGACTTCAAGTCTGACATAAGAAAAAACCACCTACAAACTTTGAGAAAACTCAAAAGAAAGAGAGCAAGCTCTTGAAAGAAGATCATTTCTTCAAGGAAAAAAGAATGACTCTTGAACACAGAGATGAAATCATCTCATAAAAAGAAGAATTATCTTCTTAAAAGATCATAGATCTATAGAGACCAAGCTCTTTCATAAAAGAGATCAAAAGATCTAATCAGAAGTATTTACTTCATTCACGGATCCTTGATCTACAAAGGCAAAGCCCTTTCAAAAACAAGAACTTTTGTTCTTGAATTTTGAGGCAAAGCCTCCTTTAAAAGAAGAACATAAACTTGTTCTCTGATCATAAATTTGATCAGATGCGCTTTGCGCTACTGAACAGTGCCTTGCACTCATGAGCTGCGTTTTTGCGCTCCTTGGACCGGCGCTCGGCGCCAAAACGTGCCACATGTCAATCACAGAGACAACTTGCGCTTTGCGCTTCTGAAATAGCGCACTGCACTCATGGGCTGGCGCTTGACGCCAAGCACGCCACGTGTCACTCACTAGTGCGCCCCTAAATCAGCGCAAGCGCTCATAAACTAGCGCTTAGCGCTAAGCATGACACGTCTCACCTTCGTATGCGCTACCTGACAGAAGCGCAATGCGCTCTTTAATTGGCACAAAGCGCCTGACGCTCCACGTGGCGCACTGTCAAAACACACTTTGTTATGATGAATTCTATGCATTCAATACAAGACAAAAATTGTCAGGTCCTAATGCTCAACATTACTAAAAGGGCCAAGCTCAAGTAAAGGCTCAATAGCCAGAATTAAAAATGTTAAACATTTTAATTGGATTTAGCCCAATTCTGGACATAAGTCCTCGGCTTATATTGAACTGAGCCCATCTGCTCATGAATATTCAACAGATCTTAGTTCTAAAATGGGCTACTGATCTTTCAACCAAGTCACACCGGTTCAAGGGTACATCTCTTTACTCCTCTGATATCTGTTGTTGTAATCCTTCAACGTCTTCAGAGAGATGACGGGTCCCGACAACCACACATCTCACGGACTGTGGGGTCCTTAAACTCATGGACTACGATGTCCTTAAACCTTATAGACTACGATGTCTCTAAACCGGACTGTGGTGACCTTAAGCCCATGGACTATGATGTCCTTAACCTTAGACTGTGGGGTCCTTAAACTCACGGACTACGATGTCCTTAACCTGGACTGTAGGGTCCTTAAACTCACAGACTACGATGTCCTTAACCTGGACTGTGGGGTCCTTAAGCCCATGGACTATGATATCCTTAACCTTGTACTGTGGGGTCCTTAAACTCACGGACTATGATGTCCTTAACCTTGGATCACCATGTCCTTAAACTGGTAATCGACCGCAATGTCCATAAACTAAACATTAGAGTCCAAATGCTCTTCTGTTGGATCTAAACGATCCCGTTAAGTTGATCTTAGTCTAAAATGGGACTAACATATCCTTAACAAACGTTTAAGTTGATCTTAGTCTCAAATGAGACTAACATATCCTTAAACCCAACCTCCAAACCCAAATCTAAGAAGATACGGATTTGGACTAATCCACGCCCTTCGGGCGACAATATAAATTAGTCTCCGTATACAATCTACGGGCAACCAAAAAAACAAACAAACACCCACGATACGAAGTGACCATCTGGAGAAGGAGAAAGTTGTTACCGCAATGTGGTAGCGTAATTAACTGCAGGGGCTTGCACCTGTAGGGAAGAGCGTCTCTACAATTAAAAAACCCTCGTCAATGAGGGGGAATCTGACGAAGTCTGCTACATCGGCCGCATCCGTTTAAACCTTCGATACATGGTGCCATAAATCAACTTGGCATCTTCGGAGAGGTGGACGGATAGTACCAATTAGCATCTGCCCCGAAATTCAGGCGAGACGGACCTACGCGTCTTCGTCCGCGTCTTTCGGAGGGGAACAGGGAGCTGGGTAGTCGATAAGCACATCCTTAAAGTGTCCCTAGTCGTAGGAATATCGAGACCGTGCATCGATATTCCGGAGTAGACTAGTGTATACATTTCTAGACCCCGATGAGGGCGATGGTTGGTACCATATCCATTGGTCTTTCACGCCTAAGATCGTATACTGGTGCTCACTGGGGGTGAGTACACTGGACGAACTCGCCAAGAACTTTTAGATGGCACTATACCTATCGTCAGATAGCAGTTCTCAGGTGGCATGAGTACAGGTTAGTCTTCAGACCTGAGATCGTCATTTGTCTCGTGTGAGTTCCCACTGTACTTTGATTACTACCCTACCACGGCTCTACTGAGTCATTCAAACAGATTTTAGTTAGGTACAGTCCCGAGCTACATGGAGGCAGTGAGCGATTGTTGGGGATTCGTCTCTCCCGGTATAGGGAGTCGATATGGCACTGTGTTCAATTGTCCAACACCATAAGACCTTGGCCAAGGCAGTTGGGATTTACTGATAGATTGATCAATAGTTTTCCGGATTGGTCTCGAGCCACATCAGCACGAATTATCGGGTTATTAGGGTCTGATGTTTACTACTCGCTAACCCGGTATGTGATACTCACAGACGAAGAGACCGGACTGTACGGAGATTGTCACAGATAGGCTCAGTAGGGATCCGGATGAGTTTGCTCGTCGGCTTTCCTTTTCGACAGGTACCCGGGTAGCCGTTATGTACAGTTAGTGCCGCTGACGTGCTTGTGGTTATAGATTTATCTAGTAACTCATTACCGACGTACTGTCGAGTCTTTAGAGTCCCACATAGAGGGTTTCTTTAGTGCAGGAGAAATGATGTAGTAGCCGATTGGATACGTGCAGGGTTCCGATCGAATGTTTGTACTAGTTACCCGGACTTTCGACCGGACTGTTGATAATACTAGCAGGCTCAGGATTGAGCCGGATTATTAAATCAGGTATTGATTTAATAATTTACATATATGTATTTCGATATGTATATTCTAGTATTATATTCTTTTTGTTATTCTATCTCTTTGGGTATTCGTATTTTGATATGAGTACAGGTATGTATATACAGTAGAGTGTAATTCGTATTTATATGGAAAACATTCTAGATGGTGGACACCTCATATTAGATTTATCCATTTATTTTTAAATGAAAAATGAGGTGGAAAAAGAGGTGAGGGGAGTATGGTGAGAGCCATGCTTCAATTGTATTGACAAATGAATTTTCAATTCATTTGTGCAAACTATTGAAGCTTGGTTGGTTTTTTATATTGTAAAAATTGTTTTACAAAACCATAATTGAGTTTTTCTCTCTCATAAGATTTTGATTCTCACCATTTGCTTCACTTTCCTCACTAGTTCTTGAGCTCCTCCACCTTCATCTTCAACCTCCTCTCTACAATCTCATGTGTTGCGAATCAAGAGAGAAGGTGAGATAGAAACACACATAGAACCATACACTACATCCTAGACACTTTAGATTAGCAATCTAAAGTCTCTAGTTGCTCCACTAGACTCTTAGTGTGGATCTAGAGCCATGGACTACATCCCTCGGGTGGATCATCTTCGACGAAAGAAGACCGGTGATCAAGCTCGATCTAGGAGATCTCAAGGAGCAAGGAAAGACGATCAAGCATGTTCAAGGAGATCCCTAGGATCAAACGAAGAGGATAGAAGACCGAAGGACACTGGTCTTTTGGTGAGACATTTCTATCATAGTAGTTAACTCTCTCTTCTTTGCTTGCTAATTTAGGTTTATGGTAGATTCTTGGACGGGTATTTCTAGCGCCAGTTCTAAACCCTGAAAATTTTTTGTTCCGCAACAGCCACGGTAGATGGTCAAGGTGCTAGGAAATCCCAACAAGTCCGTGGGGTAGGAGACTTGAAATGACGTCAATTTTTGCTTTATCGAGCTCGATGCCATTTTCAGAGATGATGTAGCCTAACACAATGCCGTGTTTGACCATGAAATGGCACTTCCTCCAATTGAGTGTGAGATATTTTTCCTTACATAGTATCATTACGATTTCAAGATGCTTCATACACTCAGAAAATAAAGCTCCAAAGACGGAGAAATCATCCAAAAACACTTCCAGAAATCGCTCTACCATATGAGAAAATATGCTCATCATGCACCGCTGAAATATTGCAGATGCATTGCACAGCCCAAAGGGCATGCTGCAGTAGACGAATGTATCAAAAGGACAAGTAAAAGTCGTCTTGTCCTGATCCTCTGGATTGATTAGGATTTGATTGTATCCGTAATATCCATCAAGAAAACAATAGTAAGCATGGCCGGCTAGGCTATCAAGATCTGATCAATGAAGGGCAGCAGAAAATGATCTTTACGAGTTGCTGCATTGAGCTTTCTGTAATCAATACAGACCCTCCAACCTGTCTGTGTGCGGGTTGGGACTAGCTCGTTTGCTTCATTCGTAATCACCGTGATTCCCGATTTCTTTGGTACGACATGAATGGGGCTTACCTATTTGCTATCAGATATGTGATAAATGATACCATTGTCAAGACACTCAGCATTTACTTCCACACCGCTTCTTTCATAACCGGGTTAAGCCGACGTTAAGGATCCTTGAAGGGTTTGGAATCATCGGTCATATGGATTCTGTACTGGCAGATAGCGGGGCTGATTCATTTGATATCATCCATCAACCAACCAATTGCTTCCATGTTCTTTCTCAGAACATTCATGAGTGCCGACTCTTGCTCAGGCGCAAGGTCGGTTGCGATTATAACTAGAAGTGTTTCGTTATTGCCCAAGTATGCATACTTAAGGTGGTCAGGAAGAACTTTGAGGTAAGTTTAGGTGGCTCCTCCACTGATGGTCGCACTTCGGGGGTTGGTTCATTACAAAGTGGTTCGAATTGGGCCCCCAATGTGCGTAGGAAGCCTTCTCAGGACTTAGTTTCTCAAGCAGAAGAAGTTCCTTAGAAAACAGTTCTTCAAAAGTCTCTTCAAGACACTCATTGTTGAAGTCAAATGTCTCCTCCTCAGACATATCGTGTACAACGTTGACTTCATATGTGTCATCGTGTTTATCACTCACTTGGTTTCCTAAACTAAAGATGTTGAGGTCAATCGTCATGTTTCCAAAAAGTGTTTCATGTATCCATTACGACAATTGATCAATGCGTTGGACGGGCTAGGAAAGGCTGCCATAGTATGATTGGAATCTGACCGCTGGGATTGGCGACGGGTTCAGTCTCCAATATGATAAAATCTATAGGGAATATGAATTCCCTGACCTTAATCAGAACGTCATCGATCTCTCCCCTCGGTATCTTTGTGGATTGGTCTGCCAATTGCAGAGTCACTTTGGCCGGCTTCAATTCTCCTAAACCCGGTTGTTCGTAAACTGAGTTAGGGAGCAGGGTCACGCTTACCCCTAAGTCTAACAAGGTTCAATTGATTTGCTTGTCCCCGATAGTGTAAGAAATAGTAGGACAGCTAGGGGCCTTATATTTTACCGGAATGGATTTAAACAAGACATAGCTTAAAGTGGGGGACCAAGAAGGCTGTTTTGGGCACATTCGTGTGTCGTTTCTGCACGCACAAATCCTTAAGAAATTTTGCATACGCCGGGACCTGTTGGACCATGTCCAACAGCGGAATGTTGATTTCACAACGTTTGAACACTTCTAACACCTTTTCCATACTTGCAGAGGGCTTCTTTGATTGTAATCTATTAAGATAGGCAGCCTTGGGCTCAAACATTTGGTTTGAAGAACTTGCAGATGGAGTAGGTGTAGAAGGAGCGCGCGCTCTTGTTGGAACAGCTAGACGAATTTGCGGTGGTAATCTGGTTGTTTCGAAGGATTTGCAGCCGACGACGACGAAGAAGAAGGTGAAGAAGAAGACAGTAAAGAAGATGAAGAAGTGGACGGATCGGAAGATGAAGCAGGCGATGAGACATTTGCCGGTAAATTGACAACCACGCGTTTAGATGAGTCGTTAGGTTTGACAATCTTGTTGTCAATTGTGCGTCCTGATCTTAGGACGGTGACGGCATTCACATTCTCAACATTTTTCTGTTGAACAATATGAGCGTTGTGGTTCCTCTGTTCTCTCGGGTTTGTCACCGGTTGGGAAGGAAATATTCCCTTTTCTCATTCATTCACTACAGCAGCGAGTTGACTAATTTGAATTTCTAGCCTGGCTATGGATTGTGTGTTAGTGCTATGCAACGACCAGACGTTTGCATGAAAGTAGCCAGACTACATGTAATCTGCATGGAGGTTTTAATCAAAGCTTCTAACCCCTTTTCAATGGTTGACACCCTCTTGTCGTCTTGGATGAACCCAGGAGGTGTAAAGGTCGGGTTAGGCCAATTCTGTAGCGCCTTGAAATGTCGTTTTGGTGTTTTCCCGAAAATCGGTGAAAATGTGGTATTTTTCCGTAAATCGTCTTTTTTGTTATTTTGCAGTTTAGGACTAATTATAACTAATTTGGTTAGGTAATTGCTAGTTTTTAGTAGCAAATGAGTTACTTATGAAATTCTGGTCGCTTAAAATTTTTCCCTAATTTTTCAATTTTTAATATTATTTTAAGCCGGTAAGAAAATACATTAAATTAGCGATAAATACAAATTTAAATGGGCTAAATTTAAGCTTTAAAATCATGTTAATTAAAATCTAGTTGTAACATAAATTTTTAGTATTTTATTTTAAGTTTTAACTAATTTTTATTATAGAAAACGAAATTTATTGAATTTAAGCTTAAACTTGCAATTTTGGACTTGTCGGGGGTCTTTTTGCATAATTTTTTTTGTGCACTCTCACACACACATCCTCACATCTCCCTTGGCTGGCCCAAACTGCAGAAAATTCTCCCTCTCTCTTTTGTTTTAAAACTCTTTTGTTAGGGATGAATTGAGTTAAAGTGTAGGTTTTAAAATATAATATTTTGGAGGTATGGTGTATTTGACTTTGATGGGGGTTTGACTTGGTGACATTTCCCACACACCCCACCATTCCCCTCCTCCCTCCTCTAGCCGAAATCTGCAGCCCCTCCCCTTTTCATCATTTTTCTTTTCATCTTCTTCAAAAATTCTTCAAGTTTGCTCCAAAATTGCAATTTAAACCTCACAAATTAAACCCCATCCTTCATCCCATTCTCCTTAGCCTCTCTTGCTTGGATCATGGTGCTATGAAGCCATCTTTGGAGGCCTCTTGTTCTTGCTAGATCCATAGATCTTGAGGTATAATTTCCACCATATTAATTTCCACCATCTTTGGAGGCCTCTTGTTCTTGCTAGAGATTTACTTGGTGAGTCGAGAGGTGGTGCTCCACCATCTAAGGACATATCATGGTGGAATGAAGATGTAAAGGCTGCTATTAAAATTAAAAGGGATTCTTATAAAGATTTGAAGAAAAGTAGAGATGTGGAGAGATTTGAGAAGTACAAAATGGCTAAAAAGGAAGTTAAGAAAGCTGTTCGGGAAGCTAAATCTAAGGTCTACAAGGAGGTGTACGAGAAATTAGACACTAAAGAGGCTGCAAATGATATATACCGGATTGCTCGAATGCGGGAAAGGAAGACTAGAGACTTATGTGCGGTCAAGTGTGTCAAAAATGAAAATCAGAAGGTTTTAGTTCGAGATGAGGATATCAAGAAAAGATGGAGAGATTATTTTGACAAATTGTTCAATGAGAGCTTTACTAAGAATTTGGATGGACTTGTCATTCAACCTCAAGATATAAATCGTGATTTCATGCGTAAAATAAGACTTCCTGAGGTTAAAGAAGCTTTGAACAGAATGGGTTTAAGAAAAGCGGTTGGTCCTGACGGGATTCCTATCGAGATTTGGAGATGCTTAGGAGAAATTGGCGTTAAATGGCTGACAAATCTGTTTAATAAGATTTGGCAGACAAAAAAGATGCCAAATGAATGGAGGAAAAGTATCCTTGTACCTATCTACAAGAATAAGGGTGACATTCAAAGTTGCTCAAACTACCGTGGAATAAAACTGATGTGTCACACCATGAAACTTTGGGAGAGAGTGATTGAACACAGGCTAAGGAAGGATATTACGATAACAGAGAATCAATTTGGGTTCATGCCTGGACGATCGACGACAGAGGCGATTCATTTGCTTCGTCAACTTGTCGAACGCTTTCGAGAGAGGAGAAGAGATTTGCATATGATATTTATTGATTTAGAAAAAGCGTACGACAAGGTACCTAGAGAGGTATTATGGGGGACAATGATGAAGAAGGGGGTCCCCGTCAAGTATATTGACATAATCAAGGATATGTACGACGGAGTAGTGGCAAATGTCAGAACTTGCGGTGGCTTAACAAGTGATTTTCCGATTACTATTGGTTTACATCAAGGATCTGCATTAAGTCCATTCCTATTTACCATCGTGATGGATGAGCTTACTAGAACTATCCAAGATGAGGTCCCTTGGTGTATGCTATTCGCTGATGATATTGTTCTAGTAAATGAGACGAAAGCAGGGGTTAATGCCAAATTGGAATTATGGAGGCAAACATTGGAATCTCGGGGATTCAGATTGAGCAGGTCCAAGACAGCATATATGCACTGCAAATTTAGTAGCCAGAGAAGTCAAAACCATATTGGTATAACATTGGAAGGGCAAGAGATATCACCGAGCGACCAGTTTAGATATCTAGGTTCCATCATCCAAAGGAATGGGAAGATCGATAGTGATGTTAATCAAAGGATCCAAGCTGGTTGGTTGAAATGGAGGAGTGCAACAGGGATTTTGTGTGATCGTAACTTTCCGTTAAAATTGAAAGGGAAGTTTTATCGGAGCGCTATTCGGCCTGCCTTATTATATGGTACAGAATGCTGGGCTCCTAAGAAACATCATACACAGAAGATGCACGTAGCGGAGATGCGCATGCTTCGTTGGATGTGCGGTAACACTAGAAAAGATAAGGTGCGAAATGAGGATATTCGTGCAAAAGTTGGTGTAGCACCCGTGGAGGAGAAGATGCGGGAAAACCGGCTAAGATGGTTTGGTCATGTGCGACGCAGACCTATGGAAGCACCGGTTCGACGAACAGATACTCTCGATATGGGCAATGGCAAAAGGGCAAAAGGAAGACCGAAGAAAACATGGATGGAGGTGATACGAAACGATATGGTTGCCAAAGGACTCAATGAAAGTATATTGTTCGATAGAAGTGAGTAGAGACAGAGGATTCATGTGCTGGACCCGGCGTGATTCTCATGTTGGTTCATGTAGCCTACCCCATATGCTTGGGATAAAAGGCTCAGTTGTTGTTGTTGTTGTTGTTGTTGTTGTATTTTCTTTTGGTTAAATTCCTTTAGTTAAATGGTTTTAGTGTTAAAAGCTTAGCAAAATCCTAATCTAGTTTTTTCTAGTTCATGGTTGAAATTAAACTAGGGTTTTAGAAACCATTATTTAGTTAATTAAAGCTAATTATCTATCTAGTTGTTTACTAAACCAATCTTTAAGGTTACTTTGCTTAAGTGGCTTCATATTATGCTAATCTAAGTTAAACTTGTGTGAAATTTTCATTGTAATTGCTAATTACAAAAATCAAGAAAGGGGTTTGTGTTGGAATTATGGTTTGATGCTTTGTAAAAGGTTTAAAATTAGTGTAGTGGCTATCTAGTGGGTTAGTTTAGATGTTTGTGTTGGATTGTGAGCACTTTATCGCATAACGGCGATGTTGCGTCGTTTTTTTGGAATGTTTGTGCTTACTAGTTTTGTGATAAAATTGTGTGATTAATTAATTGCGATATCTTGATGATATTTTTGGCATATCCTATGATAATTAGGATGTGTGAGTGCGGATTTTTGAGTGATCGGGTTTTAGCTTTGCCGGGCGACCAAATCGACGATTTTAGTTAGTTTTTGCGATTTTCGCGTGTGTTCCGCGCACCTCATGCACGTTGTACCTAGCTTGTGAACTATGGTATTTTCGTTTGGGATTTGCGTCGTTCTTGATATGTAACCTTATGTTTGTATTGATGTAAATTCCAGGTTCGGTCGCGGAGACGTCAGACGCGGCACGAAAGGGGAAAGCGGTGATTGGACGTGACTAGCTAGGGATTCCGGTGAGTAGATGTAACATCTACGGGGGACTATCGTTGGATGGTGCAAGTCGCTCGATAGTTTTAGTAGCTTAAAAAGATTCTTAGTAATGTTGGTAATTAGGGGTGTAATACTTGTATGATCATTTGCTACATTCCTGCCTTATATTGACATACATATGCGAACCCATTCTATAGGACACCTGCACCATTGCCAGGGTTTTTATATGCAGCACGAGCACTATTCATGCTTACACACACACCCTGGTAATTGCCATGCCACCACACTAGATAACCTAATTTGAAACCTTTTACTATAATTGATACTTAAACTTGTGCTATTGCCTTTAATTCCTTAAAAATGAAATCGTAGGATTGCTATTCATGTGCATGTACCTCATCATATTATTTGTTCATGCCTAGTCTATTAATCATACATCGCAACTTGATTATTGATACCATATGCATTCATTATCATTGACATATGCACTTATGAGGATTTCTTGAGATTTTATGATATTCTGGATTTCGGGGGAAAGCCGCAAAATTCCTAAACTTATTATAATTTTTTATATATGTAAATTGCGGTTTTCTAGTGATGTAAGTGTCGTCCACCATGAGTTTGCTGTGGTTTTCGAGACCCGTTTCGAGGAGTTGGATGAACCGTCTCGGGTACATGGTGGGCCCGGTAAGGTACCCCGGGGCAAGAAGCTCGTGTTGCTGACGATGAGCCTGGCAGGGGACGGATTACCTACCGGTGACTGTTGGGGACGGTGGGTATCCAGAGGATACCGACCGTGGCCGCGAGATGATGAGATATTGATATTGAGATGGGTCAGCCGGATGGCTGAGGCCAGAGATACTATGACATGGATATATGAGATTTGTGATAGTTTTGAGGTGTCGTTGCTGGACACAGGTTCTTATTGATTCAATTGGTATTGTGCTGGTATTTCAAAAGAGATTCATAAAGGAAAAACATGATTCTTATACTTACACATTCAGATCATGAGTTGATTCGCATTGCATTCATACCTGCTAGTATATTCATATTGCATGCATACCTGCTATTATGTCCTGCCTTACCTGTATTTTAGATGCTAGGGTGCTTGTGTGCATGCTTTCGATAGCCTGTGTAGATGTTATTTATTACTCACGAGTTGGCAACTCACCCCCGTTGTGCCACAGCCTTTTGCAGGTCCGCTCCGTCAGTACAGTAGCGGTGGGCGCACTTGCTTCTTTTGCCTTCTTTGCCTGGACTCGAGGTTTTGCTCTTAGGTGGGTTATATTATTATTTTTGTACCACCTTGTATATTCTTTGTATCTAGTGTACTCCATCTACTGTATCTACCAGTATTGTTGTATATTGACCTAGAGATGAGACTGTGAGATTTGTGGACTTTTTATGCTGTATTTTGGGGTCGAGCTCACTTGAGTCGACATGCGGTTTTTCTTATGCTTCTTTATGATTATTTTGCATGTTGTTGTTTTATATTGCGTGGGATTTGTGACCGCCTTGTGGCGAAGAGCTAGCTCCCGCTTGGGGAAGCCTTATTTGTTGGATTTATATATATTCTTGTTGTACCCATTTTGGGGGCCAGTATCCAAGTTATATGTGTCAAGTCAGGTACTCTGTAATCAAGAACTAATGCCAACACAGGATCAGGTAAGAGAAGGTTTGTCTGGATAGACAACAGGAACGGTCCGTGAGGACTACATGTCAAGTTTGTTGGCATTAGACACAAGATCAGGTAACGGGTCAAGCCATGGTACATCAGGTCAAGCCAGGTAATGTATAAAGGTGTCATGTCATGTCAGGAGTGTACGGTACCATGTCATATCAAGTAGGCAGTGCATCAGGTCATGTCGGGAGCACAAGATGTCATGTGGGTACTCACAATCAAACTAACATAAACAAGATTATGAATAAACAAGCATGGTACTATCAGAGCAATAAACGGGCACAGTAACATGATAGCAATAGGTGCAGATTAAACTTCTCAGTTGCACAGTTATCAGTTTGGCTTAAGGAATACTTTTAACGTTTCAGAGAATGCAGTATAACACTTGTGGATGATAAAATCATATTAATATGTATTGAAACAATCTAGAGATGCAATTGAATGTGAATAAAGCTAAAGATATGCAATCGGTCGTCCGATAGGGCAAAACTACAAAAAGGGTAATATAACTAATAAACAATTGTGATTATGTGATTTAACATTTAAATGTGATTATGTAGGCTTAGTAAACTAAATTCAATGGTTACCTTTCAAGTTCTAGATCTGAAATAATATAAACAGATGCAACGGAATATCGAAATGTTATAAAACGATGCAGGGGTGCTAAATTCAAACTACAGGTATGTTATATATATAGAATAGGTATAGAATGATTCAAATAGCATGTAGCAAGGTTAACTTGCATCGGGAACGGAACAGTAATGCAGACATGAAGCACAACACTGCTGATGCACGATCACGGCTAGACTTTGGCTCGATTAAAAGTTGTGCTCGGCTAGACATTTGCTCGAAACGACGATCGCGACAACGATGGATACAACACGGAGGCGAGATGATTCGTCCGCTGACGGCGATAGGGACTGGGAGGCTACGGTGGCTCACTGCACAATGAAGATGGAGCAGCGCTCGACGAAGTCGACTGGGGTTACACTCACGGTTGCGGCGAAGACGTTGCAGCGGCCGCGATGATGGAGAATAAGAAGGCGATGGCTGGAGGAGGGTCTCGTCGCTGGACGGGCTCAGTTGCTGAACAGGAAAGAAGAGAAGTCGATGATGGAGGAGGTGACGATGAAGGTGGCCGGATGTTTAAGGAGGAATCAGGAGAAAGTTGCGGCTAAGGCTGACGAGGCGGTCGGTGCTGTGAAGGAGATGGCTGGAGGCGAGGATGATTGCTGCTGTCGACAATAAGATGTTGGGTTTCTGGGTTGTTGGCAACAGGAAGACGACTGCGGCTAGGAGGAGGCGACGAAGGCAAGGCGCTGGGGATTAAGAAGGGTGATGGGCGATGATGTGCTCAGGACGAGCACGAGCATGAAGAAGAAGGAGAAGGCGGCGGCTCATAAGGCTAGGGTGGTCTCGGGAAGGAGGTGATGGTTGCGGTGGTGACAACGGTGATGGGAGAAAGTGGGGGAGGCGACTACGAGATCGGAGACGGCGACGATGATGACAAGGGGTTAAGTTTCCTGGGTCTGTCACGGTGGGTGTGTAGGAGAGAAGCGAAGGCGACGACGAGGAGGTGGTAGAGGAGGAGAGGAGAGAAAGGTGGAGGAGATGGTGGTCGGGGCGGGACGACGATGGCGACGCGACTAGGGTGAGGTTCTTGTGATCTCGTCGCGAGGTGCATGGGTTCCAAAAAAAAGAAGGAAAGAAAAGGGAGGTGACGCTAACCAAGGAGGCGGTGACGAGACTCATGCTCACCGCGAGAAGAGAGAGATAGCGATGCGAGAGGAGAGAGATAGAGAGAGAGAGGAGAGAGAAAGTTGGACGTTAGCAGGGGGTGAGAGAGGAAGAGAGAGAGAGAGAAGAAAAAGAAGAGAGGGGGAGGAAAGAGAGTGCTCGTGGGGGGCCCAGGGGTTAGAAAAGAAGATTGTGATTGGTGGAAAGAAATTTTAGGGGAAAGATTTGGGCATGCAAACTGTTGGGGAAAGTTATCAAAAGATTTATAGGTTTTTTAAAAAAAAACTACGGTTGGTTAAGAATTTTAATAGGCTGAAGAGAAAATATTTCAAACAGATTTAAGAATTTTGAAATAAATAGAATTTGGCGGAAAACACAATATTTCATAATCGCGCCCGGGTTGGGTCCAAGAATTTGAATTTGAACCATGAAAATTATTGGCAAACTCCAAAAAAAAATTAAAATGAAAGATTTTGTCATAGAAAAGCATACCCCCAAATACGGACGCACGTACGTGCGCATAGCCGTCCAAACGCGTCCGTTTCACTGAACGGGACGAGAGCACGATGCAAGGACGCTAGCACAAGATTAGGGGTATCGAGAAGCCCATGAAATGCAATCTTAATTTATTTTACATGATTTAAACTGTTATATGCAAAAGATGCGATATAGGATAAAATACCAGTATACTGAATTATGAGGTGCACCAGTCCATGCAACCAGTCAAGGCAATCTATAACAAGAGTTAAACAGGTTCAAGCAAGCGGGTCGGGTCGAATGCCCAGTAACATGTAAAATACCATTCGACCCAAACACGATAAATCAGAACAGACCAAGGACAAGTAAATACGGAAACTGGAATTGGTATAAATGAACTCGGGTGTTACATAGACGGATAAAACCAATTAGCATATGTCCCGAATCTCAGGCAAGACGTTCAGTCTCGGCCGTCTTTCGGAGGGGAACACATCCCGCAATCATCGGAGTCATGTGAAGACATAAATGTCAAATCCAATACGAAAACCAATATAATATACATCAAAACTATACATGTAAATATCTGAAAAAAATGCATGCCAAACCTTTCATGTTGCTGTGCGATGCGCGTATTGCGGCACAGTGGCGGACGCCTATTGTATGAAAATAACTATATATATACTTATCCCTTGTTTAATATATACGTCCTGCCGTTTTTGAAAATAATTTAGAAGGGTTTTCCTTTATAAAATGTTTCGTGTAATCTCAGACACGTAAGTAAATACTGAGGCTATAGCTCCTTTTTGGAAATCCCTTCGATAACTATCAATGTATGCAAAAATATAGTCAGGTACTGTCCTCGGATTAGTCCTGCTTAGCTACTATACCAAATAGTAAATATCATAAAAACGTACTGCTCCATAAGAAATCAATCCCAAAATATATATAAGAATACCCTGTGCGTCTGGTGCGCACGGAAATCGAAATCCATGAATGTGCCATACATGTACATAGAAACAACATCTAAGTGCAACAGGTGTGCACGAAACACCTGTCAAAGGCAACGGGTGTGCCTGACAACAATATCAGGTGCATCTGATATGCACGAAGAATCTCGATTTAGTGCATCTAGTGTGTACCAAAATCGCATCAAGCGCCCAAGCATGCGCAAGAATCCAAATAAAGTGTACGAAAACAATTTTCGAATATCAAAATCGAAATCGACGGTATACAATAAATCTCAATCCAAATCAGGTATACCGTGGTATATAATCTCACAACCGTGTGCATCAGCGTGCACAAATCAAATCAAAACACTAAAAGTGCATGGAAACTATGCCGAAAGCACAAGTCAAATTATATGCATATTATAGACATGAAATCAAAATCAACCTCTCGACTGATATCGAATCGAAATCTGGTGCAACTGTGGTGCACAAAATCTCAGTCACGCAAATAAATCATCCAAAATACCGAGATTCAAGGTGACGGATACGTGATAATCGAATCACCAAATCACAAATCATAAATACCGTCGTCGATATGTCCTTCCTTTGCAGTCGAGAAGGTATCGGCGCATCCAAAGATAGCAGAGCAAGATATCTACTTGCCTCCTGTTCATGGTCTGGAGCCTGGTGCTTTTAGGCTCTTGTCTCTCACTGCGAATTGCTAGAAATATAGCTCCTTGGCTCAACGGCCCAATGTGGAATGACGACGGAAACAGTCCCGCTCTGGCAAATCCTCTAAAGATCTCTGGCCAACTATCTCGTCGACGATGCCGAACTCTGGCCTACTGGGTGTGCGTAAAATGACCGCTCCTGGGTCCAAGTCTTCTCGTACAGTATTCCAGAAAGGTTCTGTCTAAGTCTCTCCTAAGCAATGTATCCCATCACATGATATCTGAATGATGTCGAACCTTTCGATCGATTCGTCAAAGTTCCATAATCCCCCAAGAGCTCAACATCTTTGGTACAGTTTAATAGTATTCCAGTACATGCCACAGCACCTGTGGACCAACAGTAGAAAGGCAAATCCAAGCCTCACTAATGGCACAACTGAACTGCCGCAAACCCGAAGGTTTCAAAGCGTTCTCATGGTCATTATGTCGAGTTAGGGTTTCATTCTTCTAGAGGGTCCATAGCATTACTTGCATTTGTCTCTGAATATTTTAAACTTGGAAAATGGGCTTCTGACATTCGATCGTCTCTATCGACTCCCAACGTACCTGCGTGAAGTCGTCTCTAGCTGGAATCAATCAATCTGATGACCTCGCATCGGGGTAAGCGAACAAACCACATGTCCTAGTCATTCATCCTCGGACGACAAGCGACCTTCTATCATATCTCTGAGTATATACTCATGCTGCAGTAGCTCCAACATCTGGGGTGATATCTCGTCATTCGCAGCAGCAACTGGCTCATTCGTCTGCACACTGAACAGTGCCTCGATCCTCATGAATAAGCGATACATTAATGGTCATCATATTCTGGCTGGCCTCTATCAGTGGCTCAATCCTCTGGAGCTGATCTGCACGTCCGAGTAATCTCATAAAAGCGATCCATCAAATGCTCTTGGCGCTAAAACACAAAAAAAAACGGCGCCTCTATGCAATCGTATGTCCCTGGAATCACACCCTGGTCAGTACTCGTCCGTGACGAGCTCGTGCTGACGCAACTCTAGCCGTAGCTCTCTCTGCCCGTGTAATCGTGGCAGCAAAATCATAAACCAATATCGTTGAGGATAGATCATAGGAATGAATATAATACTATGCAAGGAAATGTACATCCTAAGGCTCCTTAAGCGGAGTAGCGTATCGTAAGTATGCCGCGGAACATACACACGGTACGTCACTCTACTTAAATCACCTACTCCATCAACCAAGGTCAACCTATGCGACGAAAGTTCGGGTTTAATACCCCCCTCGACTAAGTCTAAGCTCCGTAAGGTCAAGCCTAAGTTCCGAATATATACAAACGCTCTAGGCTCCGCATAATCAAACTTAGACTCGAACCAAGGTTAACCTAGCGCTCTGATACCAACTTTGTCACGACCCGAAATGGCACGCGACTGGCACTTGAATCATATGAAGTCTATAGGACCCCATCTAATTCAAGTAAGCCAAGAAATCCCAGAAATCTAAACCATTAAAATTATGAAGTGAAGAAAACATATTTTAAAACAAGGGTTTTTAAATAACATAAGCCGAATATGCATTTTAAAATCTCAAGTCTTTTCTGAAAATTTCGGCAGAGTTTCCTTTGTAAATACTGGCCCTAAACGGGGTACAACATGAATAATATATGCACAATGATAAAAGGCATTCTCAAGCGGGAGCTAGCTCTTCATCAATCGACGGTCACAACCACGCAAGCCATATAATATACAACGCCAACGGGCGAGGATCAAAACTGAAAAGGAAACTCAAATCAACAAGAAAATCCAAAATAATACAACGCGCGACTCTAAGGTCAAAAGAATAAACAACTGGTTTTCTAAGTCTAATACATATACATGTCTGGTTGATAGAATTTTACTAGATACAACTGAAAATAAATAAGTACAATGGTGGTCACGATGCGAGTGAACCCACCTACCAAAGCAATCACCCGGAATAAAGTAATGTGCCAACAAAGCCGCCAAGGAGAAACCTATACGGCAAAACCTGCAAGAAACTGTGGCACAACGGGGGTGAGTTGCCAACTCGTAAGTAGAAAACATCACAGAGAAGAAATAGTATGTATGACTCAATCCTAGGTCAAACGATCAGTAATATATATTCTCAATATGATAAAGTCTAAAGCATGATAAGGTGGCAAGGGTAAAGATCTAAAATAAGTGTAATACCAAGTGCTCGTATCAATGCCTCAGGTAGCAACATATCATAAACATGAGGTATCATCAATGAAATCAGTGCCAACTATAGCATCAAGTCTATAAGTATGTGGATATCATCCAACAATATAATCAATGCCTGTATGCGTGTGGATCTCGTCCACGGGTCAACCAATGACACAAAACATCATGCATGTAAATATCATAAAGCATATGCATGAAAGTATAAGGATATAAATCAACATGTGTCCCTCGTGACACATCAAAATCATGGCACCTGAGTGTCCAGCATCGACTCTCGAAACATCATGAAACCCGTGTCCAGCATCGACACGTAAATCCTCATATATCTCGGGCTCCGTCTGCAGGATCAGCCCGTGGGCTCCGGCAGAACGGGTCGACCCATATCCATCTCTCGACTTTGGTCGGTATCCTCCGGATAACCGCCAGGTCTAACCAAATCACCGGTAGGTACTCGCTACCCTGCTAGGATCATCGTCTACTCCACGAAAAACATTCTAGCCCCGGGGAACCATACCGGGTCCACCATGAACCCGCAAACGGATCATCCACCTCCTCGAATCGGGTATCACATATCACACGTCTCAGAACCGAGAAAACGCATGGTGGACGCACTGAAATATCATATCAAGAGAAACCGGGTTTTTAAAACAATACATACTTTCTTTTGAAATAACCACGGTTCTCAATCCAGAAATATCATGGAAACAACATATCTCAATGCGTAAAATCATAAAGCATGATATATGCGACATATAATAGAAATGTAAGCATATCAGTATATCATGCAACATAAAACAGTAATATGCACATATCGAGGGAAAACCGCTCTTTTAAATGAATCCGGTTTTAAAATATATCATGTGGTTCCCAAATCTCCAAAATCAAGCCAGAATCAGCTATGTATGTGCAAAAATGTATGTATGCAAGTATGAGTGTACAATATGTATGTACGTAAGTATATAATGCAAGGAGTCATATCCTGATGTCAGCAATCCTACTGTGTAGTGACATGGCAATTATCGATGATGAAGTGTGTGAGCCGGCAAGCAGGTGTACGTGGAACATACACATCATCGATAATGGTGCTGGTGTCCTGACAGCATGGGTTTAATATAACCATAAATACATTTAAACATGCAATGCAATGCGAATAATAAGAATACGCGGAAAAATGAATAATAAATGCGACGGTGAAGAATCCACATCAATATATATATATATATATATATATATATATATATATATATATATATCATACAGTTTTCCATTTGAAATTACACGAATCATGGTGTTTAGAAAAAAATAGGGGCTATAGTGTTTTTAAGAAAAGATGCGTCTTTTGAAAATATCCGTAGAATCCCTTGGCCTGTCTTTAAAATACTCACGATTCGTTAGTTTTGAAATAGGTGTGCCTCAAGTCTTGTCTTACATCTATAAGTAAACAACAGGACTAATCGAAAGGTAAGAAAACCACCTAAATCTGAGTCGATACATATAAATATAATAGTCGGTGATCCCGCCTCAATAGAATCACATACGATACAATATATATATTATGACATCCTCGAGTCAAGAGTGCGGATCTATCATCAATATATAACTCGTACGTAAATCCGTCATACGGCATCCCCAAATCTGGGTATGGGTCAAATATCACATTCATCTCATTATTCATTTGGTACCATTATCATCATATCTCATGAACTGGGGGTACTGATCTAAGTCTAGTATAAACTGATACCATATGCATATATATGCGTGTATGAAAACACACGCCTAAGGGCCCGCTAAAATCTCATGTCGTATCTCATAATACGAATCTAAACATATCACCGGTCTCATGGCATCATGCCCAATCTCATCGACTCATCTCCAAATACCATATACAATCCTCATCATCCATGTGTAGGTATACGTATGTATATATATATATATATATATATATATATATATATATATATGCCTAGTCCCATACCGATGTGTGTGTGTGTGTATACGTATCCCCATATACGCACAAGTAATAACAATAATGCATGCAAGGGGGTGTGTGTGTGTGCGCAAACTTATTCTATGGTTCGCGACTAAGAAATCAACCACGACACTATCATCCAAATTCACAACACATCTGTAAATATATAACATATCATCAATTACACTACGAACTGCGGGGGTGCTATACGCCATCCACCCGACTTCCCCCGTAGATGTGTATCTACTCACTTTGCTCTTCGCTTGCCGTTGCCGACATCGCCACGCGCTTGTTTGTCATCTCGAAATCCTCATGGGGGTACCAACATGTCACAACATATCGTATCGCATTAAAACCCAATTCAAAACCAAAACGACACGCTAAAAGCCTATAGGTTAGAACCTACGGACTACGCCTTTCAAACCACCAAACTGTTAGTGTATATGCCCTAGAGGCCATTACTGTATCATACTAGTTTGAATATTACTTGATGGAAGCTTGGGATATTCACAGTTGTATATACAATCTTGCTCGAAATGGTAGTATGCTACTTGGTTTGTCTCTGCTTTAATATGTGTATGTGTTTCTTTTAGCATATTGCTGATATACATATTACTAGAGCCCTTAGGATTATTGCTTGATTACCAGCGTTGTGATGGCGCTCACACTCGTGGGAGCTGGGTAATCCATAAGCACATCCTTATACAGGTCCCAAGTCGTTGGACTATCGAGACAGGGCATCGATACTCCGGAGTAGACTAGCGTATGCGCTTATCATCCCAGTATGGGAGACGGTCTGTCCCACAGCCGTCAGTACGTCGTGCTTGAGATAGTATGCGGGTGCTCGTTAGGTTACGAGTACACTGGACAGGACTCGTCGGGGACTGTTGGTTGGTATTATACCTATCGTCAGTTATCAGTTCCCAGGTGACATGAGTACAGCTTAGTCCGCTGACTTGACACTGTCACTTCGCCTCGAGTGTGTTCCCACTGCACTTTGATTACTACCCTACCACGGCTCAAAGGAGTCGTGCAAACAGGTAGTTTTTGTTGCAGTCCCGAAGCACTTGGAGGCAGTGACGGTTATACAGGATTCGTCTCTCCCGGTATTGGGGGTTGACATCGCGCTGTGTCCAGGAGAGCCATTACACAAGTAGTCCCTGGCCAGGGCAAGCGAGATATACTGGTAGGTTTCCAGTGTTATCTCAGGGTGTTCTGGGCTACACTCCGACGCGACTTGTACCGCTATTAGGGGACTGACGTTCACCGCCCCTTTAGGCCCGCCATGCGATGTATCAGACGAACAGACCGGACTGTACAGAGAATGTCACATACAGGCTCAGTAGGAGTTCAGATGGGGTTCACCTCGTCAGTCTTCTTATCGACATCTACCTGGGGACCGTTACGTACAGCTAGTGCCGCTTGCGGTCTGTGGTTAAACCCACTGCCAGCGTAGTGTCGAGTCTTTAGAGTCCCATACAGAGAGCTATTCGCCTTTAGGCAAAATGAGTAGATGTCGCATGGTTTTGCGACAGGGTTCGTTCACATCCGCGCACTTGTGCACGTTTGCTGTCCGGGCAGCTTATACTGGTGGGCTTTGGTTTAAGCCGGATCCTAGTATATGATTTGGGATTGGTTTTTCTCATTGTATTCGCGTTCCTCGGATCATGAATACGGGTGCGTATGCACAGTTGCTTGAGACAGAGGGAGAGGACTTTGTTTAGGGTTAATGACTATTGTCATTTTATTAACCCTAATGCTTATGTGTGTATTATGGTTAATTGATATTAGTTTAATATAATTGTGCATGGTTATGGTTGTTGACCATTTGACTATCTTGATTTGTTGACCTTTGTTGACATGTTGACCATCATCATTCCATATAAAAGATGCTCTTTGATCCTTGCAATTAGCATTAAATATGAAATGATAATGGTCATGTCATGATTAACCTTGACAATTATCTAGCTAATTATCAATTTAAAGTAATTCACACATATATGTGAGAATGGTTATTATTCTCGCATTCTATCATTTACTTTCTCTCTCTTGTTCTTCCTCTCCCTCAAGCTCTCCCCTCTCATGTGTTGAGAAACACTTAAGCTTGAGAAAAACCCCTTCTTGATAATCTCTACTCTCATCTAGGGTTCAAGGATTAGCACTTCTTGCACCCTAGTTACTTCTAGCTTGGAGTTGAAGCCAAAGATTGAGGCTTTCGGGTGGATCTTTCTTCGACGTGAGAAGACGACAAAAGTGACCTCTTTCCACTACTCCAAGGAGCAAGGAGAGAAGGACATAAAGCCCTAGGTATAACCTTTCTAACACTTAGCTAGTTTCTAGTTAGCTTTAGCTTATTTTTTTTTAGCAAAGATCCTTCTTTGTCTAGTCCATGTTGCCTAAGTTGATAAAAATTTGATTTTTATTCCGTTTTCCGCCTCCCCGCAAGCACCGGGATGGGCAACGTGGACTTACAGTGGTATCAGAGCCTAACTAAACATAAACTAGCTAGGTAGTAAAGTGTATCGAAGTTCAATCGGAAAAAATCGAAAAAACCGAGTTTTCAAAACCCTAAGTTTCTGTTAAAATTTTTTCTGTTCAAAACAAAATAAATCATACTCCAAAAATCATCTCAGGGTTTTGTGAAGAAAGCCACCAAAAACAATCCAGAGATTCGACCAAAGAGTCGCGGTTCCGCGGCAATAGCAAGCTATTGCCGCGCTACCGCGGCCATCTTGGCTCGGCTCTGGGTCGAGTTTGGTGCAGTGTTTTTCTGGCTTGGTTTTAGGAATTTTAAGATGGTTTATATGTGCCCAGGTTTTCCAGAATAGAAATTTGTTTTTGGGGGCCTATAAATCCGTATTTTTTATCGAACTTCAATACACTTTGACTATAAGGGTTATATCTGTGATGTTTATATGTACTGTATGTCGGCTAATCGCTATATGTCGATTAGTCGGGGTTATACATATCTGTGATCTGTGTTTGATGATGGTATGTGTATATGAATGCGTTGGATTGTCGCGGGTGAATAGCCGGGGTGGATGTGAGATGAGTGTTTCTTTTTCTTTCATCATTGTAATATGTAAATTGATGTAATTATTATTTGTTTGGCCGCACAACCGGGTCGGGGTTGTAGCCGTCATTGTATAATTCTTTTTACTGTTTTTGCTCCTAGGATAGACCCATGGAGGGGGTGCACAAACTACTGGGTATCTCGAAGTGCCGAGTGGCCTACTCACGGTGTTGAGGGAGGTTGCTTCTCTTCGGGTACTTGGCGGGTAGTTTGCCGCACCCGTAGGGGTCTTGGGTGGGGTATTGGCTATTCACCGCGACCGTGTAATCCGCTTTTCTTTGCAGGCTCGAACGGATTGCGGATTCCTAGTATATCCAATGTATTCATCTGTGATCTGTAATGTCTATCATTGCTATATATTTATATATGATAACTATTTAGGCGTTGCTTATGTTTTACAGCCGCTAGCCCAGCCCCCGCTTTGTCGTTAGTTAAGTAACCTAACGGGTGATGACGGGGCCCCGTGGCGAATGCGAATAGCATAAGCGTACGTCATAATTTGGTTGTTTTCTGCAATGGTAGGATTAAATGATGGGACGTATTAAAAGAACTAATGCAAGAAAATAAACCAAGTAAAAGTCGATTGGAACACTTTGAAAACCACTCGGTTCTTTTCAAAACTAAACTTTTAAACGCGGAGCTTGAACCACTCCTTTTAAAAGCTATCTCGTTCCGTCGATTATATCAAGTTCACTACGTTCACGGTTTCGCCAAAACCATTCGTAGCACTCCGTCATTCCACATGAATGGTCAAAAAGTATTCAAGCTATGTATTTTGGTCAAAGTGAAGGCATGGTGATTGGTAGCTATTGGGTATTCATGTGCAGCATAGATAGATGCGTTGGTTTGGGACAGTCGTGCTGCCATTTTGGCCAAAGTCAAGGGTAGGTACGGGTGGGTCCAAATTAACCAGGAGAATGACGGGTAGAACTTGACATGTGACTTATGATATTTTGGCCAAAGTCAAGGTCATAAGAGCATGGAGCAAAAATCCACATCGGGAGTTTCATAAGTACTGAAACTTGCTAGCGCTGCATACCATTTGGAGTGTGATAATTCTGGTAGGATTCCTTCGGTTTTATCACGCGATGATATTTGGATCCCGATCCTACTGTGAGTATATGCTACTCCTCGGGAAAACTCTCACTTAACGATCAATGCTATAAACTTAGTAGGTGTCTAGAAAGGTGTTAGCGGGGCTACACCCCCAGGGAAAAGAGGTTCTTAAATTAAGGAACTTCGCGAAAGCGTTGGAAAACCTTCCTCGAAGTACCGACACTGGTCTGGCTGAACGGTTAAGCAAGTATTGTACGGTGAGATTGATCCTGACCAATCCTTTCTTTACGGTTTGAGAAGGGATTCGAGAGACAGTGGGAGCCATCTAGTTTAGACAAACTAAAAACCACTCTAAACTTGCAAGAGCATCATGCTAAAGTATTTCTTTTCTCTCTCCTAATTGCAGCGACCATTCAACATGACCGGACTTAAGTTATTACTAGATAAAAACATATTGACAGGGCCAAACTACAAAGATTGGCTCAGGAATGTCAAGATGGCAATCACTTACGACAAGTTGGGGTATGTCCTTACCACCAAAGCTCCCCCTGTCCCAGGTCCCAAAACCAGTGTCGTAGATAGGGAAATCTACAAGACCTGGGAAATAGATTGCGCGAAGGCCAAATGCCTCGTACTAGCCTCGATGGACAACGAACATCAGAGGAGGCACGAGAATATGGACCTAGAGTCCATATTTCTTCATACAAAAGAACTATATGGAGAGCAGTCTCGTATCGCCAGATACGAAGTGTCGAGGAAGTTGTTTTCGGCAAGGTTGGCCGTCGGATCATCGTGTAAGTCGATGTACTTCACCCCAGTACTTATGGGGAGGCGGAATTTTCAAAAACAATCAAGTTTAAACAACGAACATCGACTAACCGCTTGAATCGAAGCTAAACTATAAATAACCGTATCTTATGAGTTTCTTTTCACAAGTGATTAGGGATTATACCTAATGAAACCGGTCCTTCTTCTTTACGTCCTCCTTTGTTCTCCTCGACCTTCACTAGGTAGTAGACGATCCACCCGAGAGCGAAACTCCAAGCTAAACCTCTCACTTGAGGTAACTAATCAACTTTGATTGCTAATCAAAGATGAAAGGATGATGTAGAGTGTAGGTTATGGATTGTTTAGTCTAACTAATCCTTTGATCTCAACACATGAGGATTAAGGATTAGGGTTTGAAGATGAGAGCTTGAGGAGAGAGAATGTGAGATGAGATCATGAGAGAAGAGAGAGAGTGTGTCATAATATTATGAAGCATTCTTATTTTAGAATAATCAATAAAGGAAATGAATAAGCATGCTTCATAAAATATCTTGTGGTGATTCATTAGCATGAGTCATTAAGCAATAAATGTGCATTAATGAAGTGAATGAATCACCACCATGACTCACTCTCTTATCCAAAAGAAACCTCCTTAGTCACATCTTCTAGAAGCTTCTCGAGTAATTACGAGAACGCCCCTCCGATCCGTAAAAATACGGAAAAACTTTAGACTGTATAAATCCAATAACCGGATACCAGTAACTGGCTTAAACCAAAGCCGACTGGTAAAAACTGTCCGAAAGTCGTACGCGCGTAAACGCACGTATGCGTCCGAACCCTTTGTCGCAAAACCATGCAACCTCTATATCGTTTCGCCTGGAGTAGGAAACTCTCTGTGTGGGACTCTAGAGACTCGATTACTACGCTGGCAGTGGGTTTAACCACAGACCGCAAGCGGCACTAGCTGTACGTAACGGTCCCCAGGTAGTTGTCGATAAGAAGGCCGATGAGTAAACCCATCCGAACTCCTACTGAGTCTGATGTGACAATCTCCATACAGTCCGGTCCGTTCGTCCAAGACAATCGCATATCGGGCCTAGGGGGGCGGCAAGCGTCAGTCCCCTAATAGCGGTATAAGTCGTGTCGGAGTGAAGCCCATTACACCCTGAGAAACTACTGGAATCTACCAGCAAATCTCGCTTGCCCTGGCCAGGGACTATGCGTAATGGCTCTCTGACACAGCACGATATCTACTCCCAATACCGGGAGGGACGAATCCTGTCTAACCGCCACTGCCTCCAAGTGCTCGGGACTGCACCCAACTGCTACCTGTTTGCACGACTCCTTTGAGCCGTGGTAGGGTAGCAATCTAAGAACAGTGGGACACACTCGAGGCGAAGTAGCAGTGTCAAGTCTGCGGACTACGCTGTACTCATGTCACCTGGGAACTGTTCACTGACGACTGGTATCAAACCAACCAACAGTTCCCTGTGAGTCCTGTCCGGTGTACCCGTAACCTAACGAGCACCTGTATACTATCTCCAGTACGACGTACTGACGGCTGTGGGACAGACCATCTCCCCAACTGGGATGAGAAGCGTACACACCAGTCTACTCCGGAGTATCGATGCTCTGTCTCGATAATCCAACGACCAGGGACCTGAACAAGGATGTGCTTGTAGACTACCCAGCCCCCACTAGTGTGACTGCCATCACAACGCTGGTAGACAAGCAAGATCCTAAGAGCTCTATCAATACGTACACTCACATATTAAGATAGAAAAACCAAGTAGCATACTACCATGTTTAGCAAGACTGTTATATACATGTGAATATCCCAAGCTTCCATTAAGTAATATACAAGCTAGTATGATACAGTAATGGCCTTCTAGGGCATAAACACTAACACATCGGTAGCGGAACATGTGCTTAAGATGATTGGCTACATAGAGGAGCTCGCGGACCTTGGGACCACGTTGGAGAATGAACTCTATACTGATTTGATTCTCCAGTCCCTTCCTTCCACTTACGCCCAGTTTATCCTTAACTTCAACATGCAAGGAAAGGAGGTTGAACTTTCCGAACTTCTGAACATGTTGAGGAGTGCTGAGGGCACCCTACAGAAAGGTAGGGAGACATCCACTTTGTTTGTAGGAGGATCTTCCTTTTCTAGATCCAGGGCGAAAGCCAAGGGTAAGAAGAAGAAAGCCCCCGCCAAACCAAGAGGCAGTGTCAGTAAAGTGGATACGAAGGGAAAAGGAAAAGCAACAAAGATAGCGGGAAAGCTGGTGGGGAAGGAAGAATGCTTCTATTGTCACAAAAGTGGTCACTGGAAACAGGATTGCAAGGCTTGGAAGGCCAGAACATAGGATTTGAAGCGAGTTGTAGCTTCAGCTTCAGGTGTGTATGTTATTGAAACTGTCTGTCAATAAACTCTACATCCTGGGTATTGGATACCGGATCAGGATCTCATATCTGTAATTCTTTGCAGGCGTTGAGAAAACGTAGAGTTTTGAAGGCAGGTGACATGACCCTCAGAGTTGCAAACGGTGCTAGCATGGATGCTGAGGCCGTGGGGGACTATCACCTGGGATTGTCGGATGGACATTTTTTGGTTTTGCGTAGTTGTTATTATGTACCAAATGCAACCTGTAATATCATTTCTGTATCTTTATTATCTAGAGAAGGTTATGAATTTGCATTTGTAAGTAATGTAGTGAACATTCACCTTAATCAAGTTTTGATTGGGTCAGGTACATTGAACAACGGTATATATGTATTAAACCAACCACAGATTTTCAATGTCCAGAATACACACAAAAGAAAGTCTTCAGAAATCAATAAAACTTTCTTATGGCATTGTAGACTGGGTCACATCAATGAGAGAAGGTTGACTAAGTTACATGCAGAAGGATATTTGGATCCGTTCGAATATCAATCGTATGCAACTTGTCAATCCTGTCTCAAAGGAAAGATGACAAAGACTCCGTTCACTGGACACGGAGTAAGAGCGAGCGAGCTCTTGGGACTCGTACACAGCGACGTGTGCGGTCCAATGTCTACACATGCACGAAGCGGTTATTCTTACTTCATTACTTTTACGGATGACTTTTCAAGGTACGGTTATGTCTTCTTAATGAAACATAAATCCGAGGCTTTTGAAAAATTCCAGGAATATAAGAATGAAGTAGAAAAACAAACAGGCAAAAGTATCAAGGCACTGAGATCTGATCGAGGTGGTGAATACTTGAGTGCCGAGTTCCTGGGTTACTTAAAAGAGAATGGAATTCTCTCTCAGCTTACTCCTCCATACACTCCGCAACATAACGGTGTATCGGAGAGACGGAACCGAACCCTATTGGATATGGTACGGTCCATGATGAGTAACGCTGAGTTGCCGCGATCATTCTGGGGATATGCGCTAGAATCAGCTGCATACCTTTTGAACCGAGTTCCAACTAAGACTGTGCCTACTACACCATATCAGATGTGGTGTGGGAAGAGACCCTATCTTAATCATATTAAGACATGGGGATGTCCAGCTTTTGTAAAAAAGCAGCATGCGGACAAGCTCGAGGCATGCTCAGTACAGTGCAAGTTTGTGGGATATCCAAAGAACTCCAAGGGATATTTCTTCTATTGCGATGAGGAACAAAAGGTGTTTGTTTCTCGCCATGCCCACTTTCTAGAACACCAGTTCATAGAAAAAGAATTAAGTGGGAGCGCAATAGAACTGGAAGAAATTCCAGAACCACGAGCTATTACTGAAAGCTTGGTAGAACCAGAGGGTTCGAAAGATCAGGACATTCCCACGCCACTCCGCAGGAGTAGTAGGCAGTCTCGTCCGTCCGAAAGATACTACGGTTTTCTCATTGACGGGGATAGAGAGGATTGCATCATAGATTGTGATGAGCCTACTAGCTTCCAGCAAGCCATTCAGAGCGTCGACTCGGTAAAATGGCTGGATGCAATGCGGACCGAAATGGAGTCCATGTACACCAACAAAGTATGGACGTTGGACATTGCTCTAGATGGGGTAAAACCCGTAGGATGCAAGTGGATCTTCAAAAGGAAGATTGGTGTAGATGGACAAATTGAGACCTATAAAGCTAGACTGGTTACAAAGGGTTTTCGTCAAAGACCTGGTTTGGACTATGACGAAACCTTTTCTCCAGTAGCTATGCTGAAATCCATTCGGATCCTTCTTGCCATTGCTGCCTTCCACGATTATGAGATTTGGCAGATGGACGTAAAGACAGCTTTTCTAAATGGACATTTAGAGGAGTGTGTCTATATGGACCAGCCAGAGGGTTTCATTCAGAGTGGGAGCAGCGGAAAGGTGTGCAAGTTGCTTAAGTCCATTTATGGACTAAAGTAGGCATCGCGGAGTTGGAACATCTGTTTTGATGAGACGGTCAAGGAATTTGGCTTTATCAAAAATCCAGATGAACCATGCATCTATTGTAGATTTGTAGCGAGAACTGTAGTATTCCTCGTTTTATACGTGGATGACATTCTCTTAATAGGAAATGACATTCCTATGCTACAATCTGTCAAGGGGTTCTTGTCACACAGGTTCTCCATGAAAGACCTGGGTGATGCCTCATACATTCTGGGTATCCGGATCTACCGTAACAGATCCAAGAGGATATTAGGACTTTCGCAGTCCAGGTACATCGACGCCATACTGAAGAGATTCAGTATGGAAGATTCCAAGCGCGGTAATCTACCGGCTTGTCACGGGATCACCCTCTCCAAAGAGATGTCTCCCAAGACTGATTTGGAGAGGGATCGCATGTCTATTATACCCTACGCTTCTGCGGTAGGCTCTATAATGTATGCGATGTTGTGTACCAGACCGGATGTGGCTTATGCACTGAGTGTGGTAAGCAGGTATCAGTCAAACCCTGGGGAGAAATATTGGATAGCAGTAAAGAACATTCTCAAGTACCTGAAAAGGACTAAGGAGATGTTCTTGGTGTATGGCGGAAAAGACCACCAGATTGAGGCCTTTGCTGACTCCAGCTTCCAGAGTGACAAGGATGATTCCAAGTCCATGTCGGGTTTTGTCTTTACCCTCAATGGAGGGGCGGTGTGTTGGAAGAGCTCCAAACAGGAAACCGTTGCTGATTCGACTATGGAAGCGGAATACATCGCTGCATCTGATGCCGCAAAAGAAGTTGTCTGGATGAGGAAGTTCTTGAAAGAACTTCAAGTGGTTCCGTCCATTGTTGACCCAATACCTCTGTATTGCGACAACAACGGGGCTATAGCTTTAGCAAAGGAACCCAGGTCCCATCAGAAATCCAGACACATCTTGAGGCGGTATCACCTGATCAGGGAGATCGTGGATCGCCAGGAGATCGAGGTTCGGAGGGTTGCTTCAGAAGATAACACAGCAGATCCATTCACCAAGGCCTTACCCCAGACTCAGTTCGAGCGGCTGATCGAGATGATAGGTCTTCGATACGCCAGTACATGGCCTTAGTGCAAGTGGGAGATTGTTAGTGTATATGCCCTAGAGGCCATTACTGTATCATACTAGTTTGTATATTACTTAATGGAAGCTTGGGATATTCACAGTTGTATATACAATCTTGCTCGAAATGGTAGTATGCTACTTGGTTTGTCTCTGCTTTAATATGTGCATGTGTTTCTTTTAGCATATTGCTGATATACATATTAGTAGAGCCCTTAGGATTATTGCTTGATTACTAGCTTTGTGATGGCGCTCACACTCGTGGGAGCTGGGTAATCCATAAGCACATCCTTATACAGGTCCCTAGTCATTGGACTATCGAGACAGGGCATCGATACTCCGGAGTAGACTAGCGTATGCGCTTCTCATCCCAGTGTGGGAGACGGTCTGTCCCACAGCCGTCAGTACGTCGTGCTTGAGATAGTATGCGGGTGCTCGTTAGGTTACGAGTACACTGGACAGGACTCGTCGGGGACTGTTGGTTGGTATTATACCTATCGTCAGTTATCAGTTCCCAGGTGACATGAGTACAGCTTAGTCCGCTGACTTGACACTGTCACTTCGCCTCGAGTGTGTTCCCACTGCACTTTGATTACTACCCTACCACGGCTCAAAGGAGTCGTGCAAACAGGTAGTTTTTGGGTGCAGTCCCGAAGCACTTGGAGGCAGTGACGGTTATACAGGATTCGTCTCTCCCGGTATTGGGGGTTGACATCGCGCTGTGTCCAGGAGAGCCATTACACGAGTAGTCCCTGGCCAGGGCAAGCGAGATATACTGGTAGGTTTCCAGTGTTATCTCAGGGTGTTCTGGGCTACACTCCGACACGACTTGTACCGCTATTAGGGGACTGACGTTCACCGCCCCCTAGGCTCGCCATACGATGTATCAGACGAACAGACCGGACTGTACGGAGAATTTCACATACAGGCTCAGTAGGAGTTCAGATGGGGTTCACCTCGTCAGTCTTCTTATCGACATCTACCTGGGGACCGTTACGTACAGCTAGTGCCGCTTGCGGTCTGTGGTTAAACCCACTGCCAGCGTAGTGTCGAGTCTTTAGAGTCCCACACAGAGAGCATTCGCCTTTAGGCAAAATGAGTAGAGGTCGCATGGTTTTGCGACAGGGTTCGTTCACATACGCGCACTTATGCACGTTTGCTGTCCGGACAGCTTATACTAGTGGGCTTTGGTTTAAGCCGGATCCTAGTATATGATTTGGGATTGGTTTTTCTCATTGTATTTGTGTTCCTCGGATCACGAATACGGGTGCGTATGCACAGTTGCTTGAGACAGAGGGAGAGGACTTTGATTAGGGTTAATGACTATTGTCATTTTATTAACCCTAATGCTTATGTGTGTATTATGGTTAATTGATATTAGCTTAATATAATTGTGCATGGTTATGGTTGTTGACCATTTGACTATCTTGACTTGTTGACCTTTGTTGACATGTTGACCATCATCATTCCATATAAAAGATGCTCTTTGATCCTTGCAATTAGCATTAAATATGAAATGATAATGGTCATGTCATGATTAACCATGACAATTATCTAGCTAATTTTCAATTTAAAGTAATTCACACATATATGTGAGAATGGCTATTATTCTCTCATTCTATCATTTACTTTCTCTCTCTTGTTCTTCCTCTCCCTCAAGCTCTCCCCTCTCATGTGTTGAGAAACACTTGAGCTTGAGAAAAACCCCTTCTTGATAATCTCTACTCTCATCTAGGGTTCAAGGATTAGCACTTCTTGCACCCTAGTTACTTCTAGCTTGGAGTTGAAGCCAAAGGTTGAGGCTTTCGGGTGGGTCTTTCTTCGACGCGAGAAGACGACAAAGGTGACCTCTTTCCACTACTCCAAGGAGCAAGGAGAGAAGGACATAAAGCCCTAGGTATAACCTTTCTAACACTTAGCTAGTTTCTAGTTAGCTTTTGTTTGTTTTTGTTTAGCAAAGATCCTTCTTTGTCTAGTCCATGTTGCCTAAGTTGATAAAAATTTGATTTTTATTCCGTTTTCCGCCTCCCCGCAAGCACCGGGGTGGGCAACGTGGACTTACACAAACAACCCTCGATATTGTCATACAAACGTCAAGTGATCGAGGTTAAACACAAATACTAAAATCCAGAATCCAAAATACGAAAAATATAACCCCGAATCAAAACAGCAACTTATGAAATTAGTCCCAGATTTTACCCTAGGTCAAATCAGCAAATTTTCATATGTGGAGGGTCCATTTTACTGAAGATAAAGCCACAGAACCAATACGAACCAATTTGCTCTAGGTCTGGCCGCAATTTGCGGCCAGAAGGGATATATTTGCGGCCATGGTGAGGGCTTAGGGGCTAGGGTTTCAGTAGGGGTTCTAGATTGCCTGCATGTATCACTGTCTTTGCTAAAAAAAATTCAGGTCACCTGGGTGTTAGCAGATTACCAAAAACCATCACATTTCCCACAATTTCCAATATCTGCAGATTTCAAAGTTCGTATGTGGGAGTTAAGTCTCAGGTTTTAGTCCAAAATGATATCATTAGAGGGGTTTTAAGGTCACTACTAATCTCCATTACACATCACAACTCAAGAGTTCTTCAAACCCTAACTAGAAATTTCCAACCCTCACTAAACAACACTAAATCGGTTCTAATCAAATATGGATGTAAAAGAAATGGAAAAACTATGCTAATGGCTAAGAGAATACCTCATTTAGCTCTCATGAATCCCCTAAAGCACCAAAATGCAAACTTTCTTGGTCCAAAGTGAAGCTTGTGAGCTTGAGCACATTTTTTGTGAAGAGGGATGGACTTTTGATGAGTTTTTTGGATGTGAAAATAGGGGTGTAGTGAGGAGGGGAAAGAGGTGCTGCCATGGTGAAAGAAAAGAGAAGAGAGAATAATGAGGATGATGAATGAATACAAATGGTTCTTGGTTAAAGAGACCCCTCACCTCACTCTCTCTCTCTCTCGCACATCCCTCCATTGTTTAATATTTCCCTTTTTCTTTTTCTTTTGTTTTGTTTTCTTTTCTTCTCTCTTAATAAACCCAAAACATGCATGAAGGAATAAAGAAAATCCATGTAGGAAAATGTAACACAAGTGTAAAAATGATATGGTGCATGTTTTGCACAAAACAAGCTTAATGCGCGATTAGCGATATTTAACCGCGATTAGCATTAAAATAGTGTGTAATAAATCATAAAATTTCATAATTTGCTTAAATCCAATAAAGCACCCTCATTTCAGTAATTTCTGTAATTTTCTAAATTTTCCCCAATTTATCGGTATTTAATTATACCGCCTTATTAAAATATTCAATATAATATTATTTAATTATAAAATTTCCCAAAAATAATATTTTATTTTTCGGAAATGTTACAGTAGGTATCAAGCAGATCCTGGAGAGGATCATTGGACAGCTGTGAAGAATATTCTCAAGTACTTGAGAAGGACTAAAGAAATGTTCTTGGTGTATGGTAACGGAGAACTCCAGGTGGAGTCCTTAACCGATTTGAGCTTCCAAAGTGATAAGGATGACTCTAAGTCGCACTCGAGTTTTGTCTTTACCCTCAATAAAGGGGCGGTGTGTTGGAAGAGTTCCAAATAGGAAACCGTGGCAGACTCGACGATGGAGGCTGAATACATCCCTGCGAATGATGCTGCCAAAGAGGCTGTTTGGATAAAGAAGTTCATCACTGAACTTGGTGTGGTTCCATCCATTGAGCATCCAATACCTCTGTATTGTGATAAAAATGGAGCTGTGGCTTTGACCAAGGAACCCAGGTCCCATCAGAGATCCAGGCATATTCTGAGGCGGTATCACCTGATCCGGGAGATAGTTGATCGCCAGGAGATCGAGATCGGGAGAGTTGATACGAAGGACAATACTGCGAGTCCACTCACGAAGGCCATACCCCAGATACATTTTGAGAGACTCTTCGGGTTGTTGGGTATGAAATACTACAACAGCTGGCCTTAGTACAAGTGGGAGATTGTTAGTTATGTATATGCCCTAGAGGCCATTGTTGTACATATGATGTATATTATAGTGGATGCTTGGATATATATAGAGAGGACTTTCTTTCTCGACATGATAATATGCTATCTGGTTTCACTTTGTCTAAATATGTTGACTTGTATTAGTTTACTGTCTTGCTCTCACATGTTGATAAAGCCCTTAGAATTTGTACTCGACTACTAGGACTATGATGAGATCATACTAGTGGGGCCATGCTAGTCCACGAGTACATCCTATAACTGTTCCTGGTCGAGGGTGTATCGAGATAGGGCATCGATACTACAGAGTAGACTAGCGTATACGCATCTTGACCCATATGATGGGCGATGGATGATCCCATATCCATTGGTGTGTGACATCAAAGATGGTATACGGGTGCTCAGTGGAGACTGGGTACACTGAACGGACTCGCCGAGAACTCCTAGATGGTATTATACCTATCGTCAGGTAGCAGTTCTCTGGTGACACTGGTACAGGTTAGTCCGTAGACCCGAGATCGTCATAGAGTCTTGTGTGATTCCCACTGTGCTTTGATTTCCACCTTACCGCATTTAAGAGAACATGCAAAACGGTGGCTTTTGGGTACAGTCCCGAATGACATGGAGACAATGAGCGATAGGAGGGGTTTTGTCTCTCCCGGTATTGGGGTTTGATGTTCCGCTGTGTTCGATTAGCTATAACTGGAAGTCCCTGGCCAGGGCTGATATAGAGATTTACTGGTAAGTTTTATCAGTAGTTTCTCGACCCATTATGAGCCTTACATCGACACGACTTATCGGTTACTAGGGTCTGACGTTTATCACCCCTAGACTGGATATGCAACATATCAGAAGAAGAGATCGGACTGTATGGTAGTGTTACTGATTGGATTCGCAGGAGTATGTACAGGCTTGCTTGTTGATCTTCTGGTCGCTCAATACCCGGGTAGCTGTTACGTTTATCTGACCGCTTGCAGCTTGTGGGTGTTTGATATGATCATCACTTACTGTCGGCGTATTTACGAGTCTTTAGAGTCCTACATAGAGGTTTCCTGGCTCAGGCAAAATGGAGTAGGAGCACGTATGTGATATGTGCGGGATCGAGATTGATACGTGTATGTGATACCGTATTCGATTCTTGCGATATGTGATATCGGCCGGTTATATATGATATAGCCGGGTTATCGAATCAAGTGTTGATTCAATTAAATATATATATATATATATTATGTGCTGACTTATATATTTATTATTCTCACTTGTGATACATTTAACATATATGTGATATATGTTTATTGTATTGTTTTCTTTTGTTACATAAATATTATATATGTGATATATAATATTGTAGCATGTTAGGTTATACATGCAACATGTATGTATGAGAATTATACCATACTATATGTAATGTTTGGGTTTAAATATCTAAGTAATTCAAATTGTGGAAATGAGTCATGGATGAAGCTTGTAGATTACCATTGACCAAGTCCACCCTTTATGTTTTGCCCTTGATATTTCTAACCCAACCATGACACATAACCATGGTTAACTCTCTACAGTGGTTAAGGATGATATACTTGACCCATGGTTGCATTTCTAACCTCAATCTCATTTCATTCTTCTTCTTCTTCCTCATTCTCATTTTGCTTTCTAGCTTTTGAGATCAAGAAGAAAATAGTGAGAAATTAAATAATAAAGTGAGCAAAATTTCTACTTCATCATCCTCTTATATAATAGTCATATAGATTAGTGTGTTAGCTTCACTAATTCATAATTAGTGAAGTTATAGCTTGAGTTCGTGTTTCCTCGAAGTAGATCATCTTGGATTTCGAAGTTTTCAAGCAAGCATGGATCATTCGACTTATGGAGCCTCTTTAGAGTCCGAGAGTTCATGGATCGCAGCGAAGGGACCGCTACTCGGAGCTTATGAAGCGAAGGAATGGACTACAAAGATTGCAATCCCTCTCTCTTAGATGTAAAGTTGTTTACATGCAAAGTTAACCCTAATTCTCTAATTAAGATCTTGGTTAGGGTTTCATAGCACCCCAAAAATTTTCAATATGGCATGTGTGATGCCTTCCTAAACCTTATGGTGGTGTTACGCAACCCTACAAAAATTCTTTTAGACGTCTGCCAAAAAGGACCTTCAAATGTCTAGCAAAAGGTCTTTAAAGAACAGAGCGTACCTTAGACGTCTGAAGTTCAATAAGCAGACGTATGAAGTTCAAAAAACATGCAATATTGAAATACCTTCAGACGTCTGCCATAAATGACCTTCATACGTCTAGAAACCTGTACACTTTCTGATATTTCAATGGCTACAGAGGCCATGCGTCTGAAGCAGAGAGGGCAGATGTCTGAAGTGTAAAAACCTGGAAAATTTGCCTTTTGAACGATAAAACCATGCAAGGTATAAACCAAATGTTTCATGCAAGATTTTGTATGTATGCTTGAGCTCTTATTAGATAATCTCATAGGTCATGAAATACTTACAATGATTTCCTAAAGATTTTGCACTTTTAGCTCGAACTCTTGAATTCTTTGATTTCTTCGATTCTTGAATTTTTTAAACTTGGGCTTTGGCTCCTCAGCCTCTTGAAGCTTGAATATGAATTTTGAGAGGCTCTAGTCCATTATACTCCAATCTGCAATAGATTTGCTGTTTTAGCTCAATTTATTTCACCCTCCATCCTCCATCCCAGGCTTATGTCGTTTGATAACCTGAAATCTTTCTCAAAGACGATCAAGCTCATATGTAGTGTTATGAAATATGCAATATGAAACATATGTATAAATCTATTAATATTATGTAATATCATCAAAACTAAATAATAGGATTATGAAAATCCACAAGCCATTAATTCTTCGAACGTCTAGAATTCATTCAGGTCATTTTCACCGGTCGAATATCTTATGTGCAGATCAAACATCCACTTCACGCTAACTCTCTCATTGTCACATCGTGAAGTACTCAAAGTATAAATTATTTCCCTCAAAAGCAAGATCAATTCATGTCGGATCCATCCCCAGCTTACACCCATTTGACTATGCGTCAACTTCGATCACACGCTCATCGGAACCGTTTTTTATTCGATCTTTATTTTGCTGGACCAAGTCACGGATTACACTCCAAATCATTAAATCCAACCCTCCACCACTAGATTCAATGACCTCGTGACCAGAACTGGGCCACGCACCGATGGGATCCGATCACCATTGATGGGTTCCGACCACCAAATCACCCGATTTATAAATCTCTTGGCCAAATCTGGCCACTAAGGCCTTGATGTCTTTAAACCCTCAACGAAAAAGAAGGCAAAGCTTAAGAAACCTATTCATATCAAATTCATATAAAAACACGGGCTTTTCATGCTACATCCAATCCCATATCATTGGATCTGATGGAGCTCCTTTTTAGGCCTCCGTCAGATGTTGTCTTCCGTTGATCTCGCGGTGGACTTGGTTGATTATCTTCCGTTGCGTGTGGGTCTCAATGGGTTTTTGGAGGAAGAGGTGAAGTGAGGAAGTTGGTACCGAGTACCTGCAAAGAAGTCCCAGGATGGTTTGGTACCACCAAGGACCCTCCGACGCTCAAGTTAGTGATGAGATCCGAGCAGAGTAATGGCTTAAAAGAGTAAAAAATGGCTTACTTGACCCCTCTGTGATGGGGGTTCATATAGCGGTGGAGCACGCAGCAGCAGGCGCGAGAATCTCGCCGGCGGTTACGCCCCCTGACGTCATGCCCGTGTAGAAAGCGGATCGCCCATTAATGGGGATTGATGACGTGGAACGTGGGATGTTGCTGGCGTAGAATCAGCGCATGGCGAGATTCGCGGAGCGGCGGTTACGCCTGTGAGCGACGACCTCGGTCAGAGGGCCGAGGAAGACGGCCTCGGACTGGAGCTCGGGACGAGCGAAGAGGCCGAGGAGTCCTGGCCCTGTGGCAGCTCGGCGCGAGCCACGGGACCGAGGAGGCCAATCTGCATGGGGCCCTGAGGAGGGCCAGCTTGTGTTTGCAGGTCGGGTACAGGGTGGCTTCGTTGGCCCCTGTGGGCCCCTTCTCATGTGTTCTAGGACACGTCACCTACCACGTGTCATGATCTTTGGGATCGCCAATATCGAGCACTAGCATTAGCCCCCCACTCTTGTCCCGACCAGCTAGCGGGTCAGGTCAGGAGCGGACTGCCGGGCCTCCCGAGGTGAGATCCCTCATGGGGTTTCGTCGGGACGAGTCCTTGGGCCGTCGGTTGTCTCTCCCGCTTGCAAATCAAGGAGAGATCTCCGCATCTTAAAGAGGTTTTGTCGGTTCGTGCACTCTGTAACTGAAGCAATGGTCCACATGTCAAGTGACGATTGGTCGGCACGACGTATGCGGGCCTGTGGCGCCCGATGGGATGCGGTTCAGTGCAGGACCGACACGTGGAGCAATCGGGGCCGCTGGGCGCAAGGAGTCATTTCGGCGGTCGAGATTTTGCAACGCGACCTGCGCTAGGAGAGGGCAAGGGCTGACGTTGTGACGGGCCGGGCGGAGCCGCGGAACTCGCCAACTCAGCGACTCGGGGTGCCCTTCGTCTTCTGAATGCGTCTCTCTGAATTGCCGACAGGAAGCTGGCAGACATGGCCGAACGCTGCACGGCCGTGGAAAAAGATAGGGACGCTAGCAGAAGAGATGCTGAGGCGGCCCTTATAGAGGCCCGGGTTGCCAAGGTTCGGGCTAAGAAAGTTGTGGCCGATTATAAGACCTCGGAGCAGTTTTACGCCGAGCTCGAGGAGTATTCTACAGTCGCATGGAACAATGCCCTGTACGCCGTGAAGGAACAGCTTCCTGAGTACGATGATGGTGAGCTCCGCGCTCGGGCTCCGCTTCCAGTGGCGAGGCCTCCGGTGGGAGATGGCGAGGTGAGCAGGGTGCATCCCGGGCGGCAAGATATCCAGCGGTAGAGCCCCCGGTGGGCCAAGATGCCAGCAATGAAGGGATCGGAGTAAGCTTTCGGGCAGTTTGTAGGGTAAGGGAGGCCCAGAATGCCCTTTGTAAAAACTTTTCTTTGGTGATAAGAGAAAATTTTTGTTTCGTTGGTTTGCATTTCATCTTCTGTGTGTAGAGGATGTTCGCAGGATATCTTTGCTTGTACTATCGTGTTTTTATGTCAGGTTGGTCATTTGTCTGGCGATTTCTTGTCGAGTTGACTTCAATCACTAGCCGTATGTCCAGCGCTGCCGCGGAGGTATCCCCAGAGCCCCCGAGGTCGATGAGAGATCGCTCAGACTTGGATGAACCTGGCGTCCCTCCCGGGTGTCTTGGATCCTCTGCTGGCCATAGGGCGTCTTTGATCATCGATTCCCAGCCGTGGGGGTTGGGCAGGTGCTTCTTGCGCGGTCTTACCGATCGCTGGCATTTGGGTAGGGAGCTACCAGCCAGGCTTGACCGAACAGGTGGTAGTTTGGTTGCCTCTTGCGAGGGCTTTGATCCCTGTCGGTTGTGGTAGGAAGCTACCGGCCGGGGATAGCCGAGCAAGGGCTCGACCGCCTTTGGGAGGACTTTGGTCCTTAGCGCGGGAAGGGCTCCAAAAGGCCATTAAGGATGACCGGGCAGTGAAGCTGTGCGGTTGCCTCTTGGCGAGGGCTTTGACCTCTGGCGTCGTGGGTAGACAACTACCAGCCTGGGATGAATGAACGGGGTAGCCGCTCTGGTGCCTCTTGTGAGGGCCTTTGATCCCTGGCGTCGAGGGTAGGGAGCTACCAGCTGGAGTAGACCGAGCAGGGTAGCTGCTCGGTTGCCTCTTGCGAGGGCTGTGATCCTTCAGGACGGGGACCGAGCAGGGTTACTGCCCAGTGCCTCTCGGCGAGGACTTTGATCCCTGTCGGTTGTGGTAGGAAGCTACCAGCTGGGGATAGCCGAGCAAGGACTCGACCGCCTCTGGGAGGACTTTGGTCCTTAGTGCAGGAGGGGCTGCAGAAGCCTACCAAGGACCCTTGGCAGGGCAGGGTTACTACCCGGTGCCTCTTGGCGAGGGCTTTTGTCCTGAAGGATAGCCGAGCGAGGGAACCTCAGGCTCGACTGCCTCTGGGAGGGCTTTTTGATCCTCGGCGTTGCGGCAGGGAAGCTGCCCGCAGGGGATAGCCGAGCGAGGGAACCTCAGGCTCGACTGCCTCTGGGAGGGCTTTTTGATCCTCGGCGTTGCGACAGGGAAGCTGCCTGCAGGGGATAGCCGAGCGAGGTATCCTCGGGCTCGACCGCCTTTGGGAGGGCTTTTTCTGTTTTTTTATTTTTTATCCGGGCAGTGGGGTGCACGGTCGCCCCGTGGCGAGGGCCTGTAGGTTGCTCGTCCGCTTCGCGACGAGGGCCTTTTCGTTGTAAAGGAGGAAGTCTACCGGGGGAAAAGGATTCGATGTTTCTTTATTCGTATGGGTAGGAATTTCAGACAACGCTTTACACCATCTTTGTTAAAGGGAAATCTCGAGGGGTGGCTAGGGTGCAACACTTCGTTAGTTTTGACCTCATTGGTATAGCTTGAGCTTTTCGAAGTTGTAAGGCCGCGGGAGCTTCCGTCCGTCCGCGTCCTGTAGGCGGTAGGCTCCGCCGGGGAGCGCTTCAGAGACAAGGAAAGGACCTTCCCACTTTGAGGATAACTTATGAAGCCTGCCTTGGTCAATGAATTAGTTCCGCCGCAGGACTAGGTCCCCGGTCTTGAAGGAGCGGTGTTTCACCCGAGCGTTGTAGTATCGGGCCGTCTGCTGTTGATAGGCGGCGGCTCTGATCTGAGCCCGATCCCTTTTCTCCAACAGTATGTCGAGGTTGGTCCGTAGTGCCATTGTGTTTGCATCATCGTCGAAATGCTCGACCCGGTGATTGGGTAGCCCGATCTCCGCTGGGACCATCGCTTCGGTCCAGTAGCAGAGGCTGAAAGGGGTCTCCCCGGTGGGAGTCTTTTTTGACGTGCGCAAGGCCCATAAGACTCGGGGTAGCTCTTCGACCCAACTGCCTTGTCTCCCTTCCAGGCGGGTTCGGAGACTCCGGAGGACGTCTCGGTTAGCGACCTCGGCCTGCCCGTTACATTGGGGATGCGCGACCGCGGCGAACTTCATGAGGATATGGTATTCTTTGCAGAAGTCCCTTACTTTATCGTTCTCGAAGTTTGTCCCATGGCCGGTGATAATGCACCTCGGGATTCCGAACCGGAGTATCAGGTTATTTTGCAGGAACTTGATGGTTGTGGCGGCGTCCGGTTTCCTGATGGGGACGGCCTCGATCCACTTGGTGAAGTAGTCCACCGCGACAAGGATGTATTTATGCCCGTCAGTTCCGGTAGGGAACTGGCCGATCATATCCAATTCCCACTAGGCGAATGGCCACGGGGACGTCAGGGCAGTTAGCTCGGTATCCGGGAGGCGGAGAATACTGCCGTGGAGTTGGCAGCTCTTGCACCTCCAGACCAGCTTCAGGGCGTCCTCGTGCATGGTGGGCCAGTAGTACCCTTGGAGTAATGCCTTTTAGATCAAGGTTCGAGCCCCCTGGTGTGCGCCGCCCACCCCTTCGTGGATTTCCCGAAGGACGTAGTCGGCTTCGTGGGAGTCAACGCATCGGAGCAGGGGCTGGGTGAAGGCCTTCTTGTAGAGGTTCCCTTTGCTCCAGACAAAGTGGGTGGCTTTGGCCTGGAGGCGGCGGGCGGCCGCCCTGTCCTCCGGGAGCATGCCGTCCTTCAGGAATTCCACAAGGGGCTTCCTCCAATCCCGATCGCTCTCCTACGCCGTGTACACGTGGAGTGTCGCCGTCTCGTCTCCCACGCTGGGCCGGGTCAAGGTTTCGAAGAGTATTGATCGCCTATTGTTGGCCGAGTACGATGAAGCCAGCTTGCTCAGGGCATCTGCTTGAGCATTCAGTTGCCTGGGTATTTGTTTGACCTGGACTTCGTCGAAGTTTTTTCGGAGCTTCCTCACTTCGTCCAGGTACTTCATCATTAGAGGCTCTCGAGCTTCGAAGCGGCCGGTCACTTGGCCGACAACTAGGGCCGAGTCGCTACGGATTCGAATAATCCTCAGCCCCAGCACGACGGCCATGCGCAGTCCGGCCACGAGGTCCTCGTATTCTGCCGCGTTGTTCGACGCTTTGAAACCGAGCTTTAAGGAATACTCTATCTCAGCTTCGTTTGGGCCCCGGATGATGAGGCGGCCCCGGCGTGGAATCTGGCTTCCTGCTAGGGATGGTGCATTCAACGATGAAGTCGGCCAGGGCCTGCGCCTTGATGGCTTGCCTCGGGCGATACCTTATGTCGAATTGAGATAGCTCCCATCTCCATTTCTCTAGATGACTTGAGGATTCCGGTGATGCCAGGATAGCTCCCAACGGGCGCTCAGTGAGGACGATGATAGTGTGTGCTTGGAAGTAGTGCCGCAGTTTCCGCGAGGTTACCACGAGGGCCAGGACAATCTTCTCTATGGCGGGGTACCTCGTCTCCGCATCCTTGAACACATGGCTTACATAGTACACCGAATTTTTTGCTCCCTCGGCCTCTCGGACGAGCACCAAGCCTGCTGCTTGGTCGGATACTACCAGGTACAGCGACAGCTCGTCCCCTTCCACGGGCCGAGTGAGCAGTGGCGGTGTTGCGAGGTGCTTCTTCAATTGGTCGAAGGCGGCTTGGCAATCCTCCAACCACTCGAACCTCGGAATTTTCCTCAGCGCTTTGAAGAACGGAAAGCACTTCTCCCCCGACCTGTACATGAAACGGCTCAGAGCGGTGACCCGCCCAGTGAGCCGCATGATCTCGACGTTGGTCTTGGGTGCGGCCATGCTCAGGATGGCGTCGATCTTCTCTGGATCAACTTCGATTCCGCAGTAAGTGACTATGAACCCGAGGAATTTCCCTCCGGTGACTCCGAATGCGCACTTGGCGGGGTTCAGCTTCATGTTGAATTTGCGGAGCATTCCAAATGCCTCGCCCAGGTCCTTGGCATGGTCAGTCGACGAGACGGACTTGACGATCATGTCGTCAACGTAGACTTCCATGTTCCTGCCGATCTGTGGCTTGAACATGCGATTGACCAGCCTCTGGTACGTGGCCCCGGCATTCTTGAGGCCGAAAGGCATCACCCTGTAGCAGTACACTCCCCGGTCCATTGTGAATGCGGTCATATCTTCATCGTCAGGATTCATACGGATTTGGTTGTAGCCGGAGAAAGCGTCCATGAAGCTCAGAAGCTCGTGCCCGGCCGAGCTGTCAACGAGCTGGTCAATGCGGAGGAGCGGGAAGTTGTCCTTGGGGCAGGCCTTGTTGAGGTCAGTGAAGTCGACGCACATACGCCACTTCCCACTCGACTTCTTGACCAGAACTACGTTTTCCAACCACTCCGAGTAGGGCACATTCCTGATGAAGTTGGCGGCGAGGAGCCGGTCGACTTCCTCTTCGATAGCCTTCTGTTTGACCGGGGCGAAGCTTCTTTTCTTCTGTCTGACGGGTCGGGCCGTAGGATCAACTCCGAGCTTGTGGGAGATGATTTTGGGGTCGATCCCAGGCATGTCAGCTGGTGCCCAGGCGAAGACGTCGGAGTTGCTTCTGAGGAACTCGATCAGGTCATCCCGCTGAGTTCCCATCAGGAGTGACCCGACCTGGACGGTCTTTTCGTGCTCTCCTTCCGCTAAGGGCACCTCGGTCAGAGGTTCGACCGGCGCTCCACGGACCTCCTTCCGCTTGTCCAGGGTGTCCAAGGACCCCTTAATGTCGCCGCATGCATCGGCGCTATCAGCGTGCTGCTCGGGAGAAGATGCCTTTGTCAGGCCTACCTCCGCGACCCTCCGGCTTCCGTATGCCCGACCTACCCCGCCCTGATCGAGGGGGAATTTTATCGCCAGATGTTATGTCGAGATCTGGGCCTGGAGGGAGTTCAGCGTCGGCCGGCCGAGGAGGACGTTGTAGGCCAATGGAACCCTCGCCATGATGAAGTCCACAGGCAGCGTGGGCGTGCAACCGGGCTCCCCGATCGTGAACTGCAGGGTGACCACCCCTTGTGCCGGGATGGAGTGGTTGGTGAACCCCGACAAGACGTGGGAGGTCGGTCTCAAGTCTGCTGGGGCAAGCCCCATACGCAGAAAGCAGTCGTGGAAGAGGATGTCCGCCGTGCTGCCCGAATCGATGAGTATTCGGTGGACCTCGTATCGGTGAATTTGTGCTATGATCACCAGCGGGTCGCTATGGGGCACAGATATGCCGTGGAGATTCTCGTCGCCAAAGGTGATGGGCTCTCGGCCCCTAGCCCGTTTACTCGGGCGGTCGCAGGAGCCTGTAAGACGGCAGCCGGTGGGGAGACCGACGACCTTAGGCGAGGGTTCGCCCGCATCTCCGTTGCGAGGGGCGACAACAGGCGTTTGGATCTTCAGGGGAACCGGTTGTCATGTGGGCGGAGATCGGAAGGCCAACTTTTGTTTTTGTGGAGTTGTGTTTCCCACAGACGGCGCCAACTGATGGAGCTCATTTTCAGGCCTCCGTCAGATGTTGTCTTCCGTTGATCTCGCGGTGGACTTGGTTGATTATCTTCTGTTGCGTGTGGGTCTCAATGGGTTTTTGGAGGAAGAGGTGAAGTGAGCAAGTTGCTGCCGAGTACCTTGAAAGAAGTCCCGGGGTGGTTTGGTACTACCAGGGACCCTGCGACGCTCAAGTTAGTGATGAGATCCGAGCGGAGTAACGGCTTAAAAGAGTAAAAAATGGCTCACTTGACCCTTCTGTAATGGGGGTTCATATAGCGATGGAGCACGCAGCAACAGGCGCGAGAATCTCGCCGACGGTTACACCCCCCAACGTCACGCCCGCGTAGAAAGCGGATCGCCCATTAATGGGGATTGATGGTGTGGAACGTGGGATGTTGCTGGCGTAGAATCAGCGCATGGAGAGATTCACGGAGCGGCGGTTACGCCTGTGAGCGACGACCTCGGTCGGAGGGTCGAGGAAGACGGCCTCGGACTGGAGCTCGGGACGAGCGAGGAGGCCGAGGAATCCTGGCCCTGTGGCAGCTCGGCGCGAGCCACGGGACCGAAGAGGCCAATCTGCAGGGGGTCCTGAGGAGGACCAGCTTGTGCTTGCAGGTCGGGTACAGGGTGGCTTGGGCGGCCCCTTCTCATGGGTTCTAGGACACGTCACCTGCCACGTGTCATGATCTTGGGGATCGCCAATATCGAGCACTATCAGGATCCAACTATACAACATCAAGTTCGGCCTCATCCTCACCTCGACCTTCCTTTTCAAACCAAAAAGAAAAAAGGAAAAGAATAGAGTAGAGAGGGGGCATCCCCTACCTCAGGCGTGCCCCAGAGCCCTCGCTACGCAAACCCTAGCGGCTTATCGATGCTGGAAATTGTGGTGTTGCTCTTGAAATGATTGGAGCTATTATACATGATTTCTAAACATGCTTTTGTAATTTGCAAACAACCAGGAGATTGTAAGAAAACCAAAAAAAATACAAAATCTAACTCTATCATTTAATATAGTTTCGTTAAATTAATTATCTTTTAATGAAACGTGTGACCGTGCCTTCGTTTAATAAAAATTGTCCAAAGAAAAAGATAAGAAAACCCTTGCACTTTTTACTCCTAACTATTGCATCCTATCAAGTAAGCATGTCAATCTAACTTTTGTCTTCGAAATCTTGAAACATATGTGGCGATGATTGCTATGAAAGAGAGAATTTGGACCAGACACGGTAGCAGTATCTTCTTGAAATAATATTGACAATAATATTAAGGAAATCAAAGAAAAGATAAATGCATTAAAAACTGATTTATATCTCTTAAAACTGGATTCTATCACTTTTATATGCTATTAGGAACTATTAGATCCAAGGTATAGTAATCAGTGAGTGGGTAAAATAGGGGATCGAAGGATTTATGGCTTTTGATCTTTCATCTGTGGTCATGAACTAATTAATTGGCAGAGGCTCCTAATGTGTTTTGTAGTCTTCTCTTATCTCTTTAGGTATTGGACTAGCGGAAAACCCCGCGCGATGCGGCATCTTTTGGAATAAAATATGAAAATGATATTTATTTGTGAAAAAAATATCCATGATATTTTCCCGAAAAATATTGAAATTTAATGTTATTTAATTGTAACGGACAAAGCCACAGTATTTATCTAAGAAATTTTGAAATTTATTGATGTTTTTTTGTAACAGACAAAGTTTACGGTATTTTTTTATAATAGACAAAGCTCATGGTATTTATTTGAAAAAGGGAAAGTTCATCGTATTTTAATGAATATCTAGTGCTATTAACTAATAAAACACTGAAAGTTTATGTTACTTGTTTGTGAACAGAGCAAGTCCATGGTATTTATCTAAAAAACGACGAAATCAAATTTATTTGTAACGGAAAAAAAATCCATGATATTTATCTGAAAAACGTTGAAAATTAACGATATTTATTTGTAATGGACAAAACCCATAGTATTTATCTGGAAAACGTTGGATATTTATATTATTTTTTTATGGACAAAACTCATGGTATCTACTTGAAAATAGCGAAAGTTTGTCATATTTTAATAAAAATCTAGTAGCGTTTATGTATAAAACATTGAAAGTTCATGGTATTTTAAGAATAACCTATTGGGATTTTGAATTGATGGCATACCTGTAATTATTGAAATTTTTTGAACTCATAGCACATTTGTAAATAGTGAGAAGTTAAAATGATAGTAAAGTTGTAATTAATGAGAAGTTGGCAAAACTTTGCCTTGAACTATCTAAAATATCCTCACCAAAATCTTAGAATTTATAAAAATACCATATTTTTTGTAAAAAGATCTGAAGAAAAATTCTATTATTATGGATATTTAAGGATAACATCAAATTTCCACTTGTCATAGTTTTGTATATGAATGATAATGAAGGATTGGCCAAGTTGTTTAAAACGTGTTTGGAATAATGCATAATTGAGTGATCACATGGTCTTGGTTTTCTCCTATAAATTGACACAAATCCTTTAGATTGGAACCATACTCAGATCTCAAAAAGAAAGAAAGAAAAAAGACCAGTTCTTAGTGGTTACATTCACTAGCAATATGGCCACTACAATGCCCACCCTTCCTCAGTTCATATTTCTTTTCGTCATTGGTAAATATCTAGCTAGCACTCTATGTATATATTCTCTCCTCCTTTTCTCCAGTTTTATTTCGATCAAACATTGTGTTTACGTAATCATAAATATCCCGCCCCCCCTCCCCCCCCCCTCTCCTCCAAATTTTACGTTTATATCCATGGAGCTTATCTGATAACTAGAAACTGATCGGACTTATGATAATTAAGCTAAGTGTAATTCTATGGAGAACAAAAAATATTTATAAAACGGTTCATGATAATCTACACTCTTCATATTGACTCTTAAAACATAAAAATAAAAATAATTATATGAACCTGATTTTATTGGAATAGTTATAAATGTAAAGGTAACAAGAATTAATGATGGGATAGTCCCATATCAGGAATAATAAGGGAGATAAAATATAAATGATAACCCATTCACCAAATTTGTTTAGGTATTTAATTTGGATAGAATATGATGTAAACCCATATCCTCTGTTATAAGTCCCCATATTGGGGTTTTATGTTTATGATAAAAAGATTGGAGGCTATTAGGGAAAAAGTGAGAATATTGGTTAAATCAAGTTAGGATATTTGGGAAAAAGTGGGAAGTTATAAAATGTTGTAAATTGCCTAAATTTATGGTTTATATAACTTTTTGACAATATTTTATGAAGCTTTTGTATGTTTACCAATAAATACGTAATAATTTGTATCGAATAATTGGATGAAACCCAAAACCTGTTACTGTTTAATGAGTATTCCACTCGTCCTGGCCCGGTTTCATCTTTACCGGTTGTTTGACTCTTCCGTTAACTTTCACTTTCCACTTCTTTTTGCCCAACCGATCCTAACATATGAAAGTCATAAACTAATCATTTCAATATGCCTTCGTTACTCTGCGTACAGCATCAGCTTTTGCTACTGCTCTTTCCAGAACTGAGGATAGACTTAAAGCTCCGGTTAACATCAGTGAAGTCGATGTTGTAAGCCTAACGGCAACGACATACAGAAAGTTTCTGAATCAGATCCGTGATCAAGTGGTAGAAACATGTTCATTCAAAGTCCCCATCCTGCCCATTGCGGAAAAAAGGGAAAAGCCCGAGGTCTTCGACGTGCCGCTCAAAGCAGATGCGGTCACCTTAAAAGTCAAACTCCGTCGAGACAACCTCTACGTAATCGGTTACCAGATGAGCAACGGGACATGGCTGGAGCTAGGCAAGAAGGGCCAACAGCATAATATTACAGGCTCCGTTTTCCTAGGCTTCGGCGAAAACTACAAAGATCTGGAAGGCGCCGGAGAAGTGAAAATGGCCAATTTATTAATGACCAGACAGGAACTCAAAAATACGGTGCTGGAGCTCTCCAATACGACCGTTCGGCAAAAGAGGGCAGAGGGGATTCTTAACCTGTGTCTGATGATCGCCGAAGCGACCAGGTTCGCTGATATTGAGAACCGGATTGCAAATGGGCTTCTGGCCAGTACTAATAAATTGCAGCCATATATGGTGTATAATTTGATCCGTAATTGGGATACTTATTCGACGATGGTGATTAAAGCTGACGCTGATCCCACTACTTTCGTGCGTCCAATGGTCGATGAGGATGGGAAAAACAGAACAGATACACATTCAGAGTTGCGGGACAGGTTTGGGATCATGTACCGACAACCTGAGCTGCCGCCGCCTAATCCATTACCTCCCGTCACTTGCAAAAGCAAGGTAATTAGTTTATGACTAATTTCGCATTAATTATCTTACACATTTTTTTAGGAAAAAAATTAACGTTGGGAAGGTTTAATTAAATAGATTAATTGATTTATTTCTTTATTTATATATAGATTTGATTAGATTTTGCCCTCTTTTTTTCTTCTCTCAGCTACTTTTTCCTCAGGATCCTAAGGTGCATCTGCTGGTTGCACAAGCCTGAAATATGATGAAGATGCTTATATATGTACAGGCGCTATATATATATAAATAGCTGGAGTCAGCTATCTACTTGCCTTAAGTTTGATATCGTTGTCCTCGGCGTCCAAGTGTTTAGTGTTTATGTATTTAGGTTCCTGTGTGTGATGTTGGTGTCTGTTTGCGCTCGTTTCTACGTATGTCACTCCTTGTGTGATGTAACGTCTGCTTAATTTCAAGAAATAAATCCAGGTTAATTGGTGCAGTTAGCTCCTTTCTGTTGTTAAGAATATATTAGTATTTTGCACTCTGTGATGCATGTATTTGATAAAAACATCATATCAAACAAAATTTCAAAAATCCATTAAAAAAATTATATTATCCATACCATATTGATTCTAACTTGACCTTTGATTTTATCTTCCTTAAGCTTTTATATAATTGATCTCAAATTTTGGGAATGAGAATGTCTGTAACATACGCGCATTGCTCTAAAAGATTTGCAACTTGATTGATTCTAATCAAAATACATCGTGTGTAGCTCTATTTGTAGACCTTCTGTAATGACCGTGTTTTTTAATACCTAATAAAATATATTTAAATTTCTACTATCAAATGATTATTTACGTGTTTCTTTTATAGAATAATAATTTTTAAAGTAATGTTAATAATTTTCAAAGTATCGAAATATGATTAAAGGATTTTCTAAAATCTGTTTGTTCTTTTTATAGGCTTAGAATGTTTTAGTAAGATTTTATAACGCCTTAAAATAATCTACATATTTTTATCATCAATTGAAGTAATTAATTCGTAATTAAAATTATTTTAAAGGATAAACTAGATATTATATAATTTTAGTAACTAGCTAAAACCATAGGAACAGTTATATTACTTAGTTTTAGCCCAAAACTATTTTTATACTAAAAATAATAATAAAATATATTTTCTGAAATTTTTCCATAATTTTCCCATATTTTTAACTATTTTTAACAATTATTTAAAGCCAAATCCAATTTTTAAATAATAAACAGAATATTATATATATATATATATAATTACAAATCCCTTTGATCTGGACCGTTGGATCCAAGATCCAACGGCCCAGATCACAACGCCCACATGGTGGGGACCACACGAAAACGCATGGTCTCCCCACGCGCGACACGTGGCGACTTTGGCGGTGCGATCTCAGCCGTTGGATCTCAATCCAAGGGCTGAGAAGAGAGGCGGCGGGCGCAAATGATTCGCAATCATGGACCGGCGTGATTTTCCGTGCGATTTAACAGATTTTTGGATTTTCTTGTTACCTTTTGAACCTTATAAATAGACACCTTCAAACCTAAATTTCTCACACCCCGGGACTCCAAAAATTCTGAAAAAAATACCGGTGCCTTCGTATCGACGACGCCGACGCTACGGCTCCACCCAATCACCAAGGAAAAATTGGGACACGGAACGTTTGAAGAGTTTTGTACCAGCCTACGTCTTCCACTGTTTACGTCCAAACTCTAAATAAAGATAGGATCCGCCTCTCTCTCCTTTTCTTGTCACCTCCTTCTATCTCAATAAGCTAGTTCCAACTTATAATCATCAAGCCCTGTTTAAAAAGTTGTTATTATATTTGTGTATACATTTTTCCTTGTACTCTCAATAATGATAATGTTAACCCCATTTAAAACGGTGTTTAAATTTCCTCTGTACACAAAAGTATATTGCACACCCATAATATCTGGAATCTGATATAACCCATGAATTGTCATTTCACATCTGACATACCTATACTATAAAAACGATCTCGAAATAGGTTACTTCCACAAGATACCCACGTTTAATTGAAATGTTATATTTGTTTAAATAACTATAAGAAATAAAGATATGTGAAATAACCATTTTAGATACAGCATACGTATATTTTACTTACAAATATTTTTAAAAAACCCCTTCAACCTTTAAAGAAGAAAATTTTTAATTTAAATAACGATATCTTTTTAAAAGGGAGTATTTAATATCTTTTAAAAGGTAATTTTAAAATAACATCAATTTAGGACAAACGAAAGGTTGTAGGCATCAATCGTTTATCTAAACCAGACTTTCTGGTGCCTAGGCTAGAAAAGTGAGAAATGTAATTTTAAAAGGCCCGTCTCACGGTGATTCGTGAGCGGATCCCTCCTTTCCTTACTTGTGCTTACCTGACCACAATTGGCGGTGAAGAGGCAATTTGAGGGCCTCACAACTCGTCCTTTTGGAATATTAGGAGCAGACTAGATTTTCAAATAAAAACCTCTTGCAAAAGATTTTCAAATAAATACCACAACCTTTATCGAAAGGATATTTTCCGTAAAACATTATGTTTTTCCAAAATAATAAATATCTTAAATATCATGGTTTTCTTAGAAGTAATAAAAGCTATTTAAACACTATTATTCTTTTACTAAGCTTTCTCTAAGATAACGCGAAGTACTTTACAAATTCTATAAAACGAGTGGTTGTGGAAGGCCATATTAAACGAGATCAATACGTTTTAAATTCCAATTTATGACAACATACAAAACATGTTACGGTTAGGGTTAGAAGGCGCGGACCTAGGTATGGAATACTTACGAAGATCCCGATATTCCGGATGAACAGTCCAAAGTGTGGACGACTATACAAATATGAAGATCCCGATATTCCGGATAAACTGTAACACCCGAGCCCAATAATACTATTTATATTACAAGTTGAGGGTTGTGGTTTGCTCATTTCCAATTTTCCTGATTTTCTGGTGTTTATTGCTAAATTTCACCCGGTTAAGTCATTTTGGCACATAACAAATTTTAACTCCGAAAATGAAATTTAAGATATCCTTGTTAGCCTACTCGTCGCCACTAGTTGCGTGGTAGCGTCCGCGTGTCGAGATTCCGTTCCGTTTGGCTAAACGGACAAGTTTGGGCGACTACGCGCGCGTGCAAGTGTCCGACTTGGGGGCATGCATTTTAATCATTAAACACCTCTTTTCAAAATTTAAAACCCGCTTAAAATCCTATAATTTGAATTTGGAACATTTGGGAGTAACCCGGGCGCGATTTGAAAATGTTTCATTTCGCACCAAAAAGGCCCGTTTCAATTTAATATATATATAAAACTAAAATATACCTACGAATATATTCCTAACAGTTATTTTCCTCAAATCCTTAACCAAGTATTTTCTCTTTAACCGCCCCGCCAATCACGAGCTCACAATCGAGCTCATGGGACCCGCCTCGTTTTCCCCATCTCTCTCTCTCTCTTCTCTCAATATTCTCTCAATCTCTCTCTCTCTCCTATCCCTCTCTCTCTCTTCTTATATTAATACCCATGCATGCAGCCGCCTCAACCATCTTCCTCCCCACCATGAGAACCCAACAAACCCTAACCCTAGCCTCGTACTCGCGCAGCCACCATCGCCACTGCGACCTCGCCGTCACCGCCAGCAACGCCTCCTCGACCGCCGCGCCTTCCTCCTCCCGTTTCCCGACGACTCCCGCGCCTGCACCCAACGCAGACCTCGCCTCCACCATCGCAGACCTCGCCGTCGACGCCACCCCTCGTCGTCGACGACTCCCGCGACTCCCTCTCACCCTCCTCGTCCCGACCTCGTCGTCGTTTCCCTCCTCCCCTCGCCGGACCACCAACCCGAGCCCATAACCCCTCGCCTAACCTCCGCTGTTCGCCGGAGAAGCGCGCCGGCGACCTCGTCGACGCCACCTCCGACCACCTACTTCTTCCCCTCGACCACCAGAGCCGACCCCCTCTCCTCCAGCTCGCCGCAGCACCCTATCCCGCGCACCCCGAAGCCTTCAACCCTCGCTGCAGCCGCTGCCGTCGCTTCGCCGGCGTTCCAGCGCCGTCGAGCTCGCCGGGGTCACCTGGTATACCTCTCTGTAAGTGTCCCCTTTCCTTCCTTTGTGCAAATCATTCCCCTTGCTGGTCGTAGTCGCTTGTATCCCATCGTTTTGCTAACTTCGCTCCCTTTTGTCGTTGCCGGAACCCGACCGTGCCGTCTTGGCGAACCCGACGCTCCAGCGAAGCCCCCTGGTCCGTGTGATCCCGTTGACCTCTGTTGGGACTCGATCCGTGGCCCGTGCTATCTTATCGTGGTTTCTACCGACATCGCATCCGTGTTCCAGTTTGCAGACCGTCGAGGCAAGTATCTGAATACTTGCTTGAACATGCTAGCGTGCGAGATCTAGTCTTGCCACGCAATTTAATTCAAACTATTTAATACCGTAACTTAATGATGGCATTTGATATCGTAATATTGCTGTTATCCTCATAATGGAATCGTTACAACCGTTCCTCGTAATTAATTAACCCACATCAATCCATGCTTTAACTAAATAAAACGACTGAATCATATCTGCTTGAACTGTTAAACCATTCTTGAGACAATTATTACATTTAGTATAATTTCATGTAGTTCCTTAATTTATAATTGTGAATATTGCTTTACCTTGTGGCTATTACACCCTAAAGATGATTGAACATGTTAATAAGAGAATATAAACATCACTGTAGTTATATGGAATATTGTGGTTAAATACTGTTTCCTGCTGTTGTTCATTATTGATTGTTTACCGGTTGTGAGCACTTACCCGATTGCACGACATATTGACCTGACCCTGCTACACCTGACGTATACATACATACCGACTCATCCTGTTGTACCATGACATTACCTGTTTCATGATTTCATGCCTAATGCCGGCAAACCTAACCATTCCTGCTGTCGATCCAGACAGACCTACTTTTACTCGACCTTGTGTTGGCATTAGTCCTTGACTACTGAATACCTGACCTGACATACATAGTTTGGGGGTATGGGGAAATCAAAGGTGAAACCGACTTGTAACTCAACAGTTCGATACATTGTTCTGATCAGTCTTACGGGCTTGGCCAGCTCCGGAGTGTTGATGCTGACATCACTCGTCCATCCTACTACCTTTTACTGCTTAGCGGCACGTCTCGGATTCAGCCCCGAGGGTCATGACCGTGGTCCCGGGCACGCACTGGATACTATTGAGTTACATCGACGATTCATCAATTGGTTTCAAAGACTATAGAGTAGAAAACCTGATAGGACAGTTTAGTCACCGTTGCACATTACCCTGCTTGTTACTTCTTATTACTGATGTATTCCAGTTCATGCTTGCATTGTTTATTACCATGTTTATACTGTATTCTTGATATCATGACGCGCTGACGTCTGGGTTTTGCATGGCCCAGATCCCGTACCACTGTCTACGACCGAGCAGGAGTACTTCAGCCAGCAGGCTGAACTGTGAGTTCCTTAGAGTTTAGTTTATTTATGTCATTTCATTTCCAGATGTGAGCCCGCATTACGGGACATACTGTTTATTCATTGTATTGGATCATTAGCTTCCGCACTTATTGTTTATTGATTCTTGTTATTATGGATTTGGACATGTATTAGATTAGTTTTATCTTGTTCTTGATATCCTTACAACCGTAATGTAACTGTGGATGGATACTTCCTACCCACAGGTAGCATGGTTGGCTATGTCACGTACCCAAATCTTGCGTACTCTGGGAAGCGGGGCGTGACATGGTTTTATGGTATCAGAGCCATAGGTTAATTGGGTTGATTCTTTGTAGTTGGGTATTGCACCCGATACACGAATCATAATCCCCGTGATTAGGAAACATGTCCTGCCACCTTGACCGTTTTACCGTCCTTGAATCATTCTTCCAGATCATGTCGACATGCAAACTTACTTTGCATTGTTAACTAGAAAACCTAATCTCTTGTTATCTCTAGGACTTAGGCGACTTGGGTGGAGTTAAGTAATTGCGGCTATGATACCGCGGCATAGCTACAATGCAGCACTCTATTTAAGTATCTTGGAGTTCTAGCCTTGATCTATACTCGAAAACTATCATCATGCTAATGTTGGGTACTTTGATTTCCAGCAATATGGCCGGTCAGAATTTGATGATGGACCCAGGGCATGCGGTCTTAGCCGCCAGGCAAAGAGTGATAAGGGGATTGCTGGAGAAACTAAAGGAACAACTCGAGCTGGAACCAGCATTTGCACTGGACCCCACGTCCGTACGTAGAAGTATTCCAGTGAACAGGCGCAGCGTGGCACCAATGAAAAAAACAAGTATGGGTGATCGGAAGGGGAGAGTGATCTGTAGATACTGCCATAAACCCGGACATGTGCGAAAGAAGTGTCGTATGAGGCTGGGACTCTGTTTTAGATGTGGAGCGGCAGATCACACCGTTGATGCTTGTCCGTCGAAGCCTCGCACAAAGGATGATACACAGAAGTCTCCGCAGGGACCGTTCCAAGGACAGGAACCGCTTACTCAAGGACCACAGCAGGCTCGAGCGTTCGTGTTGACAACTGAAGAAGCTAAGGCATCGGGAGAAGTGGTTTCAGGTAATTTACTCGTTCATGGTTTTCCCGCTTTGGCATTACTTAATTTCGGAGCATCCCATTGTTTATGTCATCCAAATTTATAACTACACACTCGATCACCTGCACGACCCTGTCTAGTTTCTGGGACATACACACTGGGAATAGGAAAATCATAGCTAGTAAGGAAGGTAGAGATTGTACAGTTGTTGTTTGCGGACGGGAGCTTTTTGCAGATTTCTTGGTGATAGATACGGGCAGTTATGAGGTTGTCTTGGGGATGGACTTTCTTGGCACTTTCCACGCCCACATTGACTGTAGGGCAAGGAAGGTAATTTCCAGATTCCCGGACATCCTAAGTTTACTTTCATTGGAGGAAGCAGTTTTGTCGGGCCAGTCGAGTTTAGGGCTAGGCCGACGAACAATGTTCTTACGGCTATAGTAGTGGAGAGTAATGAAGAGCCGGCAATTGTCCGCGACTTTATGGATGTGTTTGAAGATATTTCGGGCTTACCGCCGAAGCGAGAAGTGGAGTTTGCGATTGAACTTATTCCCGGTGCAGTGCCAGTGTCAAAATCTTATTATCCGATGGCACCGGTGGAATTGGAGGAAGTTAAGAAACAGGTGGGTGAATTACTCGAGAAGGGATGGATTCGAAGCAGCAACTCACCTTGGGGAGCTCCTGTTCTTTTAGTGAAGAAGAAGGATCGCACTGCCGACGCTGAGACAAGAGAAATTATTCGCGAAGACGAGTAAGTGCGAATTCTGGCTGGAAGAAGTGAAGTTTCTGGGGCATGTCGTGTCGGGCGATGGAATCGCCGTTGATCCCGAAACGATTGCAGCAGTTCGAGATTGGCCTATTCCAAGGAATGTAGCTGAGATAAGAAGTTCCTTGGAGTAGCCGGATACTACAGAAGATTTGTGGAGAACTTCGCTCGTTTAGCTGAGCCGTTAACCAAGCTTACGCGTAAGGAGGTACCGTTTGTTTGGACGGAGGGATGTGCATTGGCCTTCGAGACGTTGAAGCAGAAGTTGATAACCGCCCAGATCCTGACCGCACCGGATAATTCAGGAGGACCGGTGATTCACAGCGACGCATCTGGAAAGGGATTGGGATGTGTTTTAATGCAGAATGGGAAAGTCGTCGCTTACGCATCGAGACAGCTGAAGACTCATGAGAAGAACTATCCGACTCACGACTTGGAGCTTGCAGCCGTGATCTTCGCCCTGAAGATTTGGAGACACTACCTTCTGGGCGAGAGAGTTGAAGTCTTTACGGATCACAAGAGTTTGAAATATGTGTTCACTCAGAAGGAGTTGAACATGAGGCAACGCAGATGGTTGGAGCTGATGGCCGACTACGACCTTGATCTTAAGTACCATCCGGGAAAGGTTAACGTCGTGCCAGATGCGCTAAGTCGGTTACCAGCAATTCATTTATTGACTGCACACAGAGAGATCATTGAGGAGTTTCGGAGATTTGACTTGGAGGTTGTACTACCGCGTGCTACAGAACAGTTGATGCAGTTGCAAGTACGATCGTCCTTAGTTGAGAAGATTAAAGCGGCGCAATCGCAGGATCCTAGACTGCAAAAGTTCCGAGAGCAGGTTGAAGCCGGACTGCGAACCGATTTACTGATCCATGAAGATGGTTCGTTGAGATGGTAGCCGTGTGTGTGTGCCAAAAGGAGATGTGCGTGAAGAGCTTATGAAGGAGGCACACAGTTCAGCTTACTCTGTACATCCAGGAGGGACGAAGATGTACCGAGATATTCGACAGCATTTCTGGTGAGAAGGTATGAAACGGGAAATTGCTCGCTTCGTGGCTAAGTGCTTGGTGTGTCAGCAAGTCAAGGCTGAACACCAAAGGGTTGCTGGTTTGTTGCAACCACTTCCGATTCCTCAATGGAAGTGGGAACATATAACCATGGATTTCGTGACGGCTTTACCGCGGAGTCCAAAGGGCAACAATGCAGTATGGGTGATTGTCGATCGGTTGACCAAGGCAGCTCACTTTATTCCTTTCCGGGTTGGTCAATCGACAGAGACTTTGGCAGAACGGTACATGCAGGAGATTGTCAGATTGCATGGAGTACCGGTAAGCATCGTGTCCGATCGGGACACTCGGTTCTTGTCGCACTTTTGGAGGAGCTTACAAGAAAGTTTGGGGACTCGATTGAAGTTCAGCACAGCCTATCATCCTCAAACTGATGGACAATCGGAGAGAACGATCCAGACCCTTGAAGATATGTTGAGGGCTTGCATGTTGGACTTCAAAGGTTCTTGGGAAGATCATCTACACCTGGTGGAGTTTTCGTACAACAACAGCTTCCAAGCAACTATTCAGATGGCCCCGTTTGAAGCACTGTATGGTCGTAAGTGCCGTTCACCTGTTTGTTGGGATGATGTTGGTGAACGAAGGTTACTCGGACCAGATTTGGTGGTACAGACAGTCGAGAAGGTGAATACAATCAGGAAGCATATGAAGGCAGCTCAAGACAGACAGAAGAGTTGGGCCGACACGTCAAGAAGACCTCTAGAACTCGCCGTGGGTGATTTGGTATTCCTGAAGATATCACCGACTAGAGGGGTGATTCGCTTTGGAAGTCGGGGAAAGCTTAGTCCCCGATTCGTTGGACCCTTCGAGATATTGGAGCGTGCTGGAGAGGTATCGTACCGGTTGGCATTACCGCCGTCATTAGCAGGAGTTCACGACGTGTTTCATGTGTCTCAACTACGGAGGTATGTTCGTGATGAGACTCATGTCTTGGATCATTCGGAGTTGACTGTGCGAGAGGATCTGACTTTCGAGGAGCGACCAGTTGAAATCAAGGATCGAAGAGAAAAGGTTCTTAAGAACAAGGTTATCCCTCTTGTGCTAGTCTCTTGGGGTAACCGATCGCATGGAGAATCCACTTGGGTGCGAGAAGACGAGATCCGACAGAAATTCCCTCACCTTTTCCAGTAGTTAGCTATCTTGTATTCTTGGAATTTCGAGGACGAAATTCTTTTGTAGTTGGGTATGATGTAACACCCGAGCCCAATAATACTATTTATATTACAAGTTGAGGGTTGTGGTTTGCTCATTTCCAATTTTCCTGATTTTCTGGTGTTTATTGCTAAATTTCACCCGGTTAAGTCATTTTGGCACATAACAAATTTTAACTCCAAAAATGAAATTTAAGATGTCCTTGTTAGCCTACTCGTCGCCACTAGTTGCGTGGTAGCGTCCGCGTGTCGAGATTCCGTTCCGTTTGGCTAAACGGGCAAGTTTGGGCGACTACGCGCGCGTGCAAGTGTCCGACTTGGGGGCATGCATTTTAATCATTAAACACCTCTTTTCAAAATTTGGAACCCGCTTAAAATCCTATAATTTGAATTTGGAACATTTGGGAGCAACCCGGGCGCGATTTGGAAATGTTTCATTTCGCGCCAAAAAGGGCCCGTTTCAATTTAATATATATATAAAACTAAAATATACCTGCGAATATATTCCTAACAGTTATTTTCCTCAAATCCTTAACCAAGTATTTTCTCTTTAACCGCCCAGCCAATCACGAGCTCACAATCGAGCTCGTGGGACCCGCCTCGTTTTCCCCATCTCTCTCTCTCTCTTCTCTCAATATTCTCTCAATCTCTCTCTCTCTCCTATCCCTCTCTCTCTCTTCTTATATTAATACCCATGCATGCAGCCGCCTCAACCATCTTCCTCCCCACCACGAGAACCCAACAAACCCTAACCCTAGCCTCGTACTCGCGCAGCCACCATCGCCACTGCGACCTCGCCGTCACCGCCAGCAACGCCTCCTCGACCGCCGCGCCTTCCTCCTCCCGTTTCCCGACGACTCCCGCGCCTGCACCCAACGCAGACCTCGCCTCCACCATCGCAGACCTCGCCGTCGACGCCACCCCTCGTCGTCGACGACTCCCGCGACTCCCTCTCACCCTCCTCGTCCCGACCTCGTCGTCGTTTCCCTCCTCCCCTCGCCGGACCACCAACCCGAGCCCATAACCCCTCGCCTAACCTCCGCTGTTCGCCGGAGAAGCGCGCCGGCGACCTCGTCGACGCCACCTCCGACCACCTACTTCTTCCCCTCGACCACCAGAGCCGACCCCCTCTCCTCCAGCTCGCCGCAGCACCCTATCCCGCGCACCCCGAAGCCTTCAACCCTCGCTGCAGCCGCTGCCGTCGCTTCGCCGGCGTTCCAGCGCCGTCGAGCTCGCCGGGGTCACCTGGTATACCTCTCTGTAAGTGTCCCCTTTCCTTCCTTTGTGCAAATCATTCCCCTTGCTGGTCGTAGTCGCTTGTATCCCATCGTTTTGCTAACTTCGCTCCCTTTTGTCGTTGCCGGAACCCGACCGTGCCGTCTTGGCGAACCCGACGCTCCAGCGAAGCCCCCTGGTCCGTGTGATCCCGTTGACCTCTGTTGGGACTCGATCCGTGGCCCGTGCTATCTTATCGTGGTTTCTACCGACATCGCATCCGTGTTCCAGTTTGCAGACCGTCGAGGCAAGTATCTGAATACTTGCTTGAACATGCTAGCGTGCGAGATCTAGTCTTGACACGCAATTTAATTCAAACTATTTAATAACGTAACTTAATGATGGCATTTGATATCGTAATATTGCTGTTATCCTCATAATGGAATCGTTACAACCGTTCCTCGTAATTAATTAACCCACATCAATCCATGCTTTAACTAAATAAAACGACTGAATCATATCTGCTTGAACTGTTAAACCATTCTTGAGACAATTATTACATTTAGTATAATTTCATGTAGTTCCTTAATTTATAATTGTGAATATTGCTTTACCTTGTGGCTATTACACCCTAAAGATGATTGAACATGTTAATAAGAGAATATAAACATCACTGTAGTTATATGGAATATTGTGGTTAAATACTGTTTCCTGCTGTTGTTCATTATTGATTGTTTACCGGTTGTGAGCACTTACCCGATTGCACGACATATTGACCTGACCCTGCTACACCTGACGTATACATACATACCGACCCATCCTGTTGTACCATGACATTACCTGTTTCATGATTTCATGCCTAATGCCGACAAACCTAACCATTCCTGCTGTCGATCCAGACAGACCTACTTTTACTCGACCTTGTGTTGGCATTAGTCCTTGACTACTGAATACCTGACCTGACATACATAGTTTGGGGGTATGGGGAAATCAAAGGTGAAACCGACTTGTAACTCAACAGTTCGATACATTGTTCTGATCAGTCTTACGGGCTTGGCCAGCTCCGGAGTGTTGATGCTGACATCACTCGTCCATCCTACTACCTTTTACTGCTTAGCGGCACGTCTCGGATTCAGCCCCGAGGGTCATGACCGTGGTCCCGGGCACGCACGGGATACTATTGAGTTACATCGACGATTCATCAATTGGTTTCAAAGACTATAGAGTAGAAAACCTGATAGGACAGTTTAGTCACCGTTGCACATTACCCTGCTTGTTACTTCTTATTACTGCTGTATTCCTGTTCATGCTTGCATTGTTTATTACCATGTTTATACTGTATTCTTGATATCATGACGCGCTGACGTCTGGGTTTTGCATGGCCCAGATCCCGTACCACTGTCTACGACCGAGCAGGAGTACTTCAGCCAGCAGGCTGAACTGTGAGTTCCTTAGAGTTTAGTTTATTTATGTCATTTCATTTCCAGATGTGAGCCCGCATTACGGGACATACTGTTTATTCATTGTATTGGATCATTAGCTTCCAAACTTATTGTTTATTGATTCTTGTTATTATGGATTTGGACATGTATTAGATTAGTTTTATCTTGTTCTTGATATCCTTACAACCGTAATGTGACTGTGGATGGATACTTCCTACCCACAGGTAGCATGGTTGGCTATGTCACGTGCCCAAATCTTGCGTACTCTGGGAAGCGGGGCGTGACATAAACAGTCCAAAGTGTGGACGACTATACAAATATGAAGATCCCGATATTCTGGATGAACAGTCCAATATATGGGCGACTATACAATGTGGAAATTCCATGCCTAGAAGTATACGCACTAACTCTAATTCGTCCGAACCTATATACTGAATAGCGGGTATAGGTAGTTTGATTAGGCAAGGATAATTCGGAACTCGGATTCCCCTACTACTTGATCATGATCCCGAGAAGTGAAACGTTATATTTCACTTCCCCAGTTGTTGTTCCGTGGCCACAACGGAATAATCGCGAGTATCTGGACCCTTATTTAACAAACTAATACAAACTTTTACATTCACCTATACTTCCTACATATAACTTACAACATACTCATGCTCATAAATACCTCTTACCAAAATGTCTTAAGTTTGTTCATTTCAAACATTTACACCCCTTACTTTATGTCTGCACAATTGTACATCATATTCATTATATACACATGTTCGTTTCTATACCTTTACTTTATTATGAGGCAATTCTACCCGAGTATAACTCGCTGACGAACTTTCTCTCTTTTACCCTTTTTAGAATGTCCGTTAGATGGGAATGAGTTTTATGATGAAGATCTAGGTGAGGAACCGACTAATGAAGATTATGCAGAGTTGGCATCGGAGGATTGATTAGTTTACTTTGTTGCCCACTTGTTTAGGGCTTTGTTTTCTTTGATGTAATTAAACCAATTAGTTTGTATTGCTCTTTCTCTGGAATGTAATAAAATTGGTTAATGGAAATAAATGCTTTTCGCTTTATTGTTTTATTTTTGTACACAACCCTGCTCACTATGATTCATTCTTACGCTTAACGTAACTGTATTGAATATACCTTCTTCAATACAGTTAGGTTGCGGACCGTGCTACGCCACTCTTCACCTTCTTTTAGGAAGTGGGACGTGACACCTTCTGATGTTCTTGATTGAACCGTGTGGATTATCTTGCAAAAGTTGACGGCACTCATTTATGGTATGAGGGATCGACCATAAAGGGATTGGGTTAGCGATTGAGATATGTGGATAATATAGTATTATATTGGAAAAACTATAAGAGCTACATGTGTATAAGAAATAAGATGAGACAAACCTCCATAAGACTTGAGTCTTATTGGAAGGAACCCGCTTATGTCGTAAGCCCATATATATGTATCCTATAATCGGCCCCTTGTTCGTGTATATTAAAAAAACTTAATATGGTATCAGAGCTAGGTTGAACATTATTGGAGTACATACTTTAATAGCATCTCTGTGAGAGAGCCGTCTTCATGCCTTTGATAGACTAGCATTTTTGTGCCGTGGTGATCTTTAAGAGGCTGTACGATCCACGTGATAACCACGTTGCGCGTAATGTGGAGTGTTGAGATATGTGGATAACACAGTCCCGCGTAGGAAAAATTACTTGAACTCTGAAAAACTTGCCTCTATATATGTTGTACGATCCACGTGAGAGGGAGTGTTAAAATATATGGATAACATAATCCCACGTTGAAAATATGTGTTGTATGATCCACGTGAGGAGCGGGGGTTATTAAGATATGTGGATAATATAGTAATATAATCCTACGTTGGAAATATGTGTTGTACAATCTACGTGAGGGGGAGTGTTAAGATATATGGATAACATGGTCCCATGATGGAAAAATTATGAGAAATACATCGGTATAAGATATAAAATGGAGACAAAACTCCATAAGGCTCAAGTCTTATTGGATGGAACCCGCTTATGTCGAAAACTCGTGTATACCCCCGTATAAATAAATATATAAATGCCTCCTTGGTTCGTGTATAAATAAATTGAATAGATCCGATGCATAATATTTAATGAGTCATACTCAATAATGCACTTTATCTCAATGTAATTTTGGACTTGCAATATACCCATTCTTGCCGCACATACATCGGAAATTTCTATATCTCACCGCTTTAATGGCTCCAACCCGACATAAAAAGGGACCAAGATTCTACTCAGACACCATCCATATTAAATTTTAAACATCCGCTTATGTCAAAAATCTTCAAAGACACTCTTCACTGGAACCACACCCCAATTAGTAGGTTAAGAAATAGGAGCTCAATTTTTATTGTCTTAAATTCAGGAAATTCTCCTCACATCTGGCGGAAAAAATAGAAAGCCTTCTTAAGGTTTAAAAACCTCCTGCTTGCTAGATTGTACACCCAAAAATTATATGACCTGACTAAAATGCCCCTACAAAATAAGAAAGAACAAAAATTACATTTAGAGTAAGCCAGGGATATTTACATCACGTCACAACAATGCTGGATGAAAAATTTAACTGAAATTAAGTGAAAGAGGAAAAGCGCAGATTCTCATATGAAGGGGGATTTTCCAGTTTTGGGGCAAACATTAGGGAGGGTTTCCTGTATTTGAGCCTTTTTTTTTGTTGTTTTAGTAACCATAACATGTCGACATGTCGAGACGCTTTTGACGCCCTTTTGCACCTCTTGAGGCCCATTATTAATGGGCTTTAAAGTGGGTCTTAAGTTAGGGAAGTTAGAGAGGCCCATCTTCATATTAGACCTCCATTTCTTACTTTGGACCGTTGGAATAGAGCTCATCTTCTATATGATTTTTTATAATTCTCTTTCACCAAGAAAAGATACAAATACCAAGATATTTGTATTATGATTAAAAGCCACGTGGAGTGATCTTTGCGTGTGAAATTTCAATCGATTGGACACCTTGTATGTTCTCCATCAAGTGTTTCCGATTTATGACATTTTTATTATGATTAAAAGACATCCAATCTTTAGATGCTTGATCCATCACTTGTAATGCATTATATTAATTAAAATTTCAGACATATTGATCACTCCATGTGTAAAACAAGATAGCCAGAACGGAGACCGTCGGATTGGACGGTTTAATATTAGCTACTAGTGGATAATCCGTTCCTCATTAATAAAATCTCAAAGGAACGGGTTGTCCTATCAAATGATGCAAAGATGGTGAGGATGGAGGATTTATGATATGGTTAGAGAAGCTAACAATTGTGCTTATTGGGTAAACTGAGCAGTGCGCATTTTGAAGACAATTTTCCCCATCCGAAATATGAATCCACAAGGTGTTATTTGTGTGTACGCGCGCGAGAGAGAAACCATTCGATCTATTTCTCAATATCCACGTTATTACCCTATTTAAATATTTTAATTGAATTTTTTGAATTAAAATTTTAAACATTGTAACCTCTATATCTTCTTCCTGTTTATCTAAACTAGGGGTGGTAATTGAACGAGCCAGCTCGGGTTCGGTTATGATTCGGATTAATAACATGTCGTTCAAGCTCGGTCCGTTTATAAATAAGCCGAACTTGAGCCAAAAAACTCAACTCGTTTATTAAACAAGCCGAACTTGAGATTAGAGAGGCTCGTTCGATATCGGCTCATTACACATACTTAAAAAAAATGTTAAATGTATGGTATACCATACCTACTTCTCATTAACTCTTATGAACATTTATAAAACAAGAATGTATATGAAATTTTATTAGGATTTTGAATATAAAACATTAACCTCATCCTTTTCTTCTCGTAGCTCGTGATTCTTCTCAAACCTATTCCTCATCAAATGTCACTGCCCCCTTATTGATTCATCTTCGCCACTGTAAATCTATGAAGAGGGAACAACACGAAACTTGACTTGGGCTTGACTTGGACGCCGGCAATTGAAGCTCGATCTCCTCCTCCTCGACCGAGCTCGGCTAGGGCTCAACACAAGCTAGACAAGTTCAACAGACCGAACATGGACCAAAACTAGTCGGCTCAAGCTTATGGATTTCGAAAGTTGATCTAAAAACGTCGGTTCTCTTTTATTTTAGTTTCCACTTATTCTCAATCTAAAGTTCCAAAAATTCTTCAATAACATCCTCTATATCAGCTTGAACAACAAGGCATCGCATCATTTATAAAAATGACCATAAACTTTGTTCATTTGTCTTTGTGGTTGAGAATTGGACAAAAGGCATTTTCTATATGTAACATGATATAAGCATTTTAAAAAAAATAAGTGCAAAATTGAATAAAACATATAAAGATGTAAAATGCATCACATAACAATTATGAAAAAAATTAGTTTTATGTAGTTTGGTTAAATTATCCATACCAAATGCAAGAATCATTGGTCAAGTGGGTGAAATATATTAAGTCCTGACAGCAACCTTGTTTCATTTGTGTAGAAAATTAAGAGAGACATTCTACTTTGCTACAAGGTGAGACAAATAAAGAGGCACCAGAATATTTCAGACTCGAGTCATCAAAGGCAACACTAGAAACATATTGCAAAAAATAGAAATTGTTTCACAGCCCAGTTTTTTAACTTGATTTATTTCGAAACCCAAAAACTTTCAAAATTATGAAAAATCCAAAATATGTTACGTACTGAGTTTCTTCTAAGCCTAAATATTGATTTGTATACGTATTTGTGTATGTATTGTCATAGTACACTTTAAATATTTCATGAAATATATGTTACGATTTGATGGATACAATTATATTATGATAAATAGTGTAACGATTTGATTAACAATGTTATGATTTGATAAATAATCTTATGATTTAGTAAATAATGTACTTATAGCTGGATAAATAATGTTAAAGTTCAAAATGCATATAATTTAGGTTATGAGTCCTCTGTCACACGACTTATCAGGTTAATGGGGGTCTAACAGATTCCACCCCTCAGACCCGGTATGTGATACTCTTTGACGAAGAGACCGAACTGTATGGTATTCATCGTTTATAGACTTTGTCGGGTCCAGATGAGTTCACTCATCAACCTGCCGTTATTTTGCTCATACCTGGGTAGTCGTTATGTACAGTTAGTACCGCTGACGAGCATGTGAATTAACCTGTGAGAGAATTGAATCTGAAAGTGTTTCGAATTCAATCGAATATAATCATGTTTAACCTACGGCTAGTGTATTGACAAGTCTTTAGAGTCCCGCAACGAAAGTGTCTGTCCGGGCAAAATGTGATGTGACGTACGTATTGGATATGTGCGGGAGTTCGATTAAATACTTGATTTAATCGAACTTCCGATAATACTAGCAGGTTTAAAAGCCGGAATATTAAGTCAAGTGTTGGCTTAATAACCGTATTTTCATATGATTTCTAGTATTGTGTATATGATACACGCTCTTTTTTTGGTATATGATACTGATATGAAATTGATGGTTATCGTGTATATGATACATAATGTGTATGTGTATAGGATATATATACTTGATCTCATTTAATATATATGTGATATATATTAATCCCGCTCTTTTAAATGTTATATAAATATGCGTGAGTGTGTGTGAGTAACGTTTCAAAAAAAAATTTAAATGTTATTTTAGAATTTTAAATAAATAATAGAATTTTAAATAATGATAAAAAGAGGTTTATTAAAAATTATGGCAGTTAAGTGTAGTAGTAACTAATTATAAAGGGTTTTTATTTATAAAAAAAGGGTTTTATTTGCAAAAAGGTTTTTAATTTTAATAAGGTGTATGGTATATGATAAGGGAATTGATCATGTACATATATTACAATACCTCACACTCTCATATCCCTCCACCTTATGCTCACCCTACACACCTCCTCCTTACTATCTTAGCATAATTCATTGGGATAAATCATTCTAACTGAGTTATTCCTTTCTCAAAATTCATTACTGAAAGAAATTAACAGTAGTTCATCACTTAACCAAAACAAATGAGTTATTCATGAAGTTTTCTCAAAAACTCAAGATAAAGTAAGTACCAAATCCAAGATGATCCAAGTTTGCACCCATGAGCTTGGAAGTTCTGTAACCTCTCATTAATTAGGTAAAAATTTATCTTTTACCAGTTTTGAAGTGCTTTAAGTTTCAAGGTTTTGGTATGATATCATAAAAAGCTAAGTTTTGTAATATTTTTTATATTAAATTGGAATTTGCTATAAATAATGAACTCTGAAAAATATTTTGAGAATTTTATGAGATGTTGAGAATAATTAGAGACTACACCCCAAGGCCGTACCCAATTGGACCTCCCATGGCCGCCAATTAATTAGTAATGACCGCAAATTGCATGTGGTATTTGGAGTTAGGGTATGGGATTTTTACAGTAGTTTCTATACATCCCAAATATGACTAGTGTATATACAATTTTGTCCCGGGTCACTTTTATCAAAATCTGGAGCAAATATCCTATAAAGGTTTAAGGTTTTTCGTTTTAATAACTTAAGTTTTGACTTTCGTTATTGCCGGAGATAGTTTGATACTAATAAAACGCGTTAAGATTCGTCGATCATATGTTCTAGTCTATATACATTAGAAGGATAGCAACGTTTGCATTTCGATTCTTATTTATAAGCTTGGCTAAATATATAGGATCAGTCGTAGAGTCATCCGAAAAGGCGAGGAAGAGCAAGACGTTCACGAGCTTCGTCTAGTACAAATTGATATTAGGTGAGTAGAGGGACATTTACAAGTGGAAACTCGGGTAAATGACATATAGCACCCCCGATTAGTAGAAGCTTTATAAAATTCTGTATCGGTTTTAAACATTGTCCGTGATACTTATCGCATTTCTATACCATATGCATTACATTGAGTATTATGCCATCTTTAATGTATCGTTATATTTGCTAGAATAGATACACTGAATAGTACACAAGCGCAGCACTAATGATTCCATATTGCACAGTTCACAAACTCGCATATTACACTACACATCATTAGTACTGCCCTGACACGTAGAATTGCTATAATTATCTGTATTACCGTTTCTTATATAGTATTCGTTGTTATTTACTATGTTCCATTATTAAAATGCTATAGTTAGTTTAAATACATATTACAGTTGCCAGATGTTGTATGAATGAATCATTCTTTGTTGATATTATAAATTTGATATTTTTATGGATTTAAGAAACCGCGGGTATCTCTTATAAAACAGATTGTGTTTTTAAAAGTGTGATTTTCTCGTGATATGATGATTAGGTGTCCACCATGAGTTTTGATTTTTATGATGAGATATTCGAATCGAGGAAGGAGTTAACCGATTTCGGATACATGGTGGACCCGGTACGACTCCGAGAGGCAGGAAGACCGTAGGGAGGTACGGGAAACCTAGCGAGGATGTTCGATACCGGAGGTGATATCGAAGGCGGCGGATATCCGGAGTATTCCGACCGCGGCAGAGTTGATATAATGAGAGGACCGATCAATTGGACGGTGCATATAATATCCAGATTTTTGTTGTGTCGAGGGTGGACACGAGTTTGATGAGGATTTGATGATGATGGATATTATTTCTATATGACTTCATTTGTATCGTACTTGCATTCATTATTACATATGTCATATTATATCTTGTGATGTATATTTATATTCAGTGAGTTGGCAACTCACCCCCGTTGTGCCTTAGTTCCTTGCAGGACAGACCGCACGGACGTATAGCGGCGTCGTGGACATATACCTTGGGGTTCATTGCAGACTTTGTTAGGTAGGTAACACGTATAGTAACCGCCTCTTTTGTTGACGTTATTTCTTGTATCTAGTGTCATTCCATCAGACCGCCTGTAAATTATTTGACTTAGAGTGGGTGGTGACTTCATGTATATATTTTTGGGTTGGACTCGAGTAGAGTCGACGATTTAGTTTACTTATGCAGTTTATTTATATTTTACTTGTGATCTTTCGCCTTCAAGCATCGTATATAACTGCGTGGTTATGATACCACGGTTGGGCATTGAGATAGCTCCCAAGTGGGGATGCCTTTCTAATTATATGTATATATATGTATATATATCTGTCTTTATCAAAAAAATTACTAAGGAGGTGCTGTCGAAATTTCAAGTAACTAAAACATTTTTAACCATATTTCAAAACACTTGACATATGCTTTTAAATAAACAATCTTTGTATAAATCGTGTTTCATGCTAAATACCTTTTGAAAAACATCACCTTCTTTATTCTTTAAAAATGTTTAGATCTTGGTTTTTGGCTTATTTGGATCGTGTCGACATCTTTAGATGTCATATGATCTAAGTGTTGGTCACGTGCCAGTTTGGGTCGTGACAAAATTGGTATCAGAGCTCTAGGTTTAACCTTTGTCGAGTTTAAGTTTAACAATGTGGAGTCTAAGGTATATCTTTTTGGAACCTAGGTTTAACCTTATGGAACTTATACTTGACTTTGGGGGTATTAGACCCGAACTTTCGTTTCATAGATTGACCTTGGTATGATGGAATATGTAACTTAGATAGAGTAACATAGTATACGTATGTTCCGCGACATATTTACGATACAATACTCCACTTAAGTGGCCTTAGCATTATGTCTTGTTTAAAATTTCCTTGACTCTCTGCATCTTTTTGTTTCTGTAATTACACCTTATTAACTCTTGTTTCCTTGTTCCAGTTACCATGGCCACGTGAGCTGAGAGAGCCGCAGCTAGGGATGCAGCCATGGCGGATCCGCTAGTGATAGGGACTGACCCGTAGATCACCCTGATGGCACAGGGACGTATCGATCCTCCTATCCCCGACCGGATGACTAGATTAGAGGAGAGAATGTTTGGCTTACAGCAGATGATGGGACATTTGGCTGAGACCACCCGGATTTAGAAGCAGTATTATGCATCGCCTATTCTAGAGCCCGTTGTATAGCCCATTCGAAAAGTTGCACCTGTTGTCGCAAGGGTTGTGGAGGTATCGCTTTCAGAGTTTATGAGGCTGAAGCCTCCGATGTTCACAGGGACAGATGCATTAGAGGATCCTCGGTCTTTACTTAACAGGATAGCTAGGATCAGTAGGTTCTTGAGGTGTTCAGATGAGATATCAGTGGAGCTGATTAGTTTTCGGTTGGAGGGACTTGCCCAGACCTGATGCGAGTCGATTGAGAGAGATCGAGCAGCCGATCTTCCTTCAATGACTTGGGCAGAGTTCTCTGAGGTTTTTCTAGCCCGATTTCTTCCGCAGAGCATAAGAAACACCAGAGCTCACAATTTTGAGGCGCAAACCCGTAAGTATGTCAGTAGCTGACTACGATTTGCAGTTCACCCAGCTATCATATTATGCTCCGTACTTTGTTCCTACTGAGGAGTTTAGGGTGAAGAGATATGTGAGGAGTCTTGACACCCAGTTATTCCTTGCTCTCAGCGTCCAGCACTTCACTACATATGTCGAGGCCATGAATGCAGCGATACGAGTAGAGGAGCGTCTGAATGAGACCATGATTGTTCCGGAATCGAAGAGGGTCTGTCCCAGCATTCCAGCTTCCAGACAAAGAGGCCGTGGTGGATTCATTCCTAGACATGGCGGCGGTAGAGGTTGGATTCAGGATCAGATATACGGCGCATATTCTGAAGGGCAGAGGTCACCGTCAACATGTTTTAGCTGCGGGAGTCCAGATCATTTCTATAAGGACTGCCCTACAAGACGTCAGGGCGGGACCGCGAGCTTTCAGACCGCTTTACCCCCTTCTCAGATGGCCTTACTTACTCCGCCTGACATTACTCCGCGTCAGACATTCACTCTAAAAGACCGCCGTATTGGTGGTCGTGCACAGAGAATACATGGGGACAGGGGCAGATGCAGAGGACCCTAGGGAAGAGGTGGGGGTCACGCTAGGGTTTTCGCCTTGACTCCTCAGGATGCCCAGGCATCCAATACGGTGGTTACAGGTACTCTTTCCGTATGTTCCTTTGATGCGCATATTTTTTTTGATCCCGATTCTACGCATTCATATGTATCTTCACATTTTACACCGACACCGGGTAAAGATTCATCATTGTTAGACCTACTGCTAGTAGTAGTTACTCCAGTAGGAGATTCTTTCATAACACGACATATATTCAAATCTTATTTCGTGCAGATTGGGGACATGGAGTTGTTAGTCGATCTGATTCTTCAAGATATGTTAGATTTTGACGTACTTCTCGGTATGGATTGGCTGGCCGCTTATCATGTATACGTTGATTGCCACGGGAAGTCGGTCAGATATGTTTTCCTAGTAAGTCGGTTTTTGTGGTATAAGGGTATTGCAGTGCTGCTCCTGCCAATATAATTTCAGCACTTTGTGCTAATTGGCTTTTGAAGAAGGGATGTCGTGGGGTTTTTAGCGTTTATTTGGGATATTGGAGCCATAGAGGGTCCGTTGGACCAAGTTTCGATTGTGTGAGAGTTTCCCGATGTATTTCCTGATGAGCTATCAGGATTGCCGCCAGAACGCGATATTGAGTTCTGCATCAATCCGATCCCTGATACAGGGTCTATTTCTATACCGCCCTATCGGATGGCCCCGACAGAGCTCAAAGAGCTTAAAAATCAGTTGCAAGAATTTCTTGATAAAGGACTTGTTCGTTCAAGTGTATCGCCCTGGGGAGCTCCTGTCCTGTTTTTTAAGAAGAAGGATGGTAGTATGAGATTATGTATTGATTATCGTCAGCTGAATTGAATTACGGTGAGGAATAGGTACCCATTACCTCGTATTGACGATTTATTCGATCAGCTGCAGGGAGCAGGATACTTCTCGAAGATTGATTTGCGGTCCGGGTATCACCAGTTGCGAGTTCGGAATGATGACATTCCGAAGACTGCTTTTCGGATACGTTACGGGCATTTTAAGTTCTTAGTGATGTCGTTCGGGCTCACTAATGCCCTAGCAGCGTTCATGGATCTGATGAACCGGATTTTCAAGTTGTTTCTCAATCAGTTAATTATCGTGTTCATTGACGATATATTGATCTACTCTAGAAGTCGAGAGGATCACGAGCAACATTTGAGGATTGCGTTGCAGACTTTGCGAGAGCATCAGATTTTTGCCAAATTCTCGAAGTGCGCTTTCTGGTTTGACAGTGTGGAATTCTTAGGTCACATCGTTATAAGATACAGGATGCAGGTTGATCCGAAGAAGGTTAGAACGGTACAACATTGGCCCAGACCTGTTTCAGTGATTGAGATTCATAGCTTTTTGGGCTTAGTAGGGTATTATCGTCGCTTCATGCAGGATTTCTCTCGTATTGTGGTACCTATCACCGGTTTGACCCGGAAGGGAGTTCCATTTTTTTGGACTGATGAGTGTGAGCAGAGTTTCCAGCAGTTGAATACTCATCTAACTGCGCCAGTTCTATTTTTACCTTCAGGATCAGAAGGATTTGTTGTGTATTGTGATGTGTCTCGTGTGGGCTTAGGTTGCGTGTTGATGCAACACGGAAAAGTCATTGCTTATGCTTCTCAACGGTTGAAGAAACACAAGCAGAACTACCATGCCCACGATCAAGAGATGGCCGCAATGATGTTTGCGCTTAAGATTTGGTGACATTACTTATATGGAGAGTCATGCCGGATCTTCACTGACCACAAAAGTCCAAAGTATATATTTCAACAACGGGATTTGAACTTGAGACGGCGCCGTTGGATGGAGATTGTGAAAGAATATGATTGTGAGATTCTTTACCATCCAGGCAAAGCAAATGTAGTGGCAAATATTTTGAGTCAGAGGCCTGGAGGTAGCTTGTCTTATTTGCGCTTGATTAGGTGGCTGAGAGGCAGCTTGGGCCGTGAGCTGTAAGATGACGTTTGTCAAGTCGTCAATCTTCAAGTAGAGCTTGGCCATCTCCCTGTCTTTGTTTCTGAGCTGCTTTTGGAGCTCTTGGAGAAGTTGCTGCTCTGCGGTCTTGGGACGGAAAAATGGATCCCCTTCGCTTTTCAATCCCGACTCCTCATGAACTGAGGGATCTCTCTGCTTATCAGCCTCACTGGGAGGGTTTTCATTACCTTCCAGAGAAGGCTGGTCTTGGAAAGTGGCACCCCATTCACCCCAGATTGGATTTGAGATGTCGTGGCCCTATCCTTGCTCTTGCTGCGTGTGCCCGCCATGTAGACTGTGTGGATAACACATTCGGCCAGCTTTTTGAGCACTTTGGACTACCAAAAGACTTTCTTGAGTTCCTTCCATGAGGTAAAACCTTCACCTTCCTTCAAGTTTTAAGTTTCTTAGGCTCAAGTGTTAGTTTAGAATTAAAAAGTCTAAGTTTTGGTGATCTTGGAAAATTCTAGGATGAGAGTTAGTGGATGAAACTTATAGTGGAGGTTAGTGGAGGTGTAATGAGTATCCCTTGGCCTAGTAGTGAGGGTAGCCATGTCTAAAATGAGCTTTGAAGTCCCAAACACGAACTTAAAATTTTCCGATATCGGGTTTTTGCTAAATTGTGATGATCAATTGGAATCTGGGATGAATATGAGAATCTGAAAATTAAGTTGCAAACACAATGAGATGTGCAGGCTAGTAGAAAGATACCCTAGAAATCCGAGCCTCCAACTCCCACACTTGGCTGCCAATTTAATCTATATGGCCGCAATTTGCGTCCTGATCAAGGATTAGGGTTTGGTCCTTGATCCATAGCTCAATCATTTGATAACTAAGCCTACCATATATGCAAAATGTCCTAATTTCACCTAAGGTAAAATCTAGGAGTGTTTTTTTAAGTTGCTGGTTTCGTTTTGCTACTTTTGAAACTTGGTTTTTGGTATTTGAGTTTTGACTCGATCATTTGACGTTCGTACATCAACGTCGGGAGCTGTTTGATTGTTCTTGCATGCGTGGACCATATGTTCTAACCTATGTGCACTTCACATACTATATCGGTTTTTGGATTTGATTTTGATTCCTTTACGATATGCATTGAATTGTAGGTACCTTCGCGTAGACTTCCGGGACGACGAAGGAGAGCAAGGCGTTCATCGACTTCGGCTAGAGCGAGGACAGTAGGTGAGTAGATGTATATCTACAGGAAGAGTCGGGTGGATGGCGTATAGCACCCCGCAACCATAGTACTAGGAGATCATAGATGTAGTATGTATATAGATACATACGCTTATATACATACGGATATAACCATAAAGATAATTACGAGATGATATGAAGAGATGAGACTGTGATGGAATAAAATGACATGAGTCTATAGGTTTGATATTAGGACGCGAAGCGCTATATATATATATATATATATATATATAGAGAGAGAGAGAGAGAGAGACACACACACATACACACATATATATATATATATATATATATGAGAATATGAAATAATATGATGTACGTGACCATAGATCCATACTTTGATTTGATGATACCGTACGATAGATTATACCGTATGCGATATTATGTACAGGAAGATAGATCTTTACTCTGATTTGATAATACCATTCGATGGATTATACCGTACGCGATATTATGTACATGACGATAGATCTTTACTCTGATTTGATGATACCGTACGATGGATTATACCGTACGTGATACGATGAGCATGAATCGCCGACACATATATATCGACTCGAGGAATATTGATTAAGATCACTTAAATAGATATTAGGATATATATTCGGAACCATACCTATTTTCAAAACTAACAAATCGTATGCACTTTCAAATGACAACCTTAAGGGACGCTGTGGATTTTCAAATGGTATTTTTTTCTCAAGAACATCGTAGCCTCATTTTCAAAAACAACGATTCGTATTATTTAAGCTGTAACTGTATGGTTCATATGAAGTTCCATATTTTATACTGTTCGCGTTACGTTTCCCTGTGTTTATCTTTATATGATTTCGTCTGCTAGGACATATGCACCATTACCAATGATGCGCATGTTGCACATACACATACTCGCTGGCTCACATACTCATCATCGGTAATTGCCATGCCACTTATACAGTAGAAACTGCTATATCGGTGTATTGTTTCTTAAATTGTAGAATTATAGTTATTGTTCAGTACTTATTACCACTCATGCTAGCTTAGATATTGCACTTCCTTACCCAGTTAAACGACGTGCTTATATGAAAATACCGGATATACCTTACAGTACTGTTCTGTACTTGTATTTACTGTTCCATCATAGTTATATGATTATGAGATTCGTTTTTCATGAGATTGTTGGATTCAATAACCGCAAATATATTTTAAAATTTTATGATTGTTTTAAAAAATGCGGTTTCTCTTGATATGATATTTCGACGTCCACCATGATTTTTCTCGGTTCTGAGTTATGTGTATACCCGATTCGAAGATAGAGGGGGCACCGTCTGCGGGTACATGGTGGACCTGGTACGGTACCCCGAGGTAAGAAGATCGTATAGAGAGACGTTGAGCCTGGCAGGGGAACACTACCTACCGGTGATGATTTAGACTCGGCGAATATCCAGAGGATAACGACCGGAGCGAGTGAGACAGATGGATATGAAGGTCGATCCGATGAGACGGCGCCTAAGATATGCTGATTTATGTGTCGATGCTGGACACGGGTTTTTATGATGATTTCGAGTGTCGATGTTGGACACTAAGGTTTCATGATGATTTGATATGTCATTGATGGACACACGTTGGATGATACACATATATATTTACGTATGACACAAATGACTTGGTACTATATACTGACACTGGCACGGCATTGTTATTTTACACATATGTATACATGATCACCCTAGATACCACATGGTATAATGTTTTATATTATTTATGAACTAGGAGATCGTTATACATTCGATTTCTACCTGCTGATATTTTCTACTCACGAGTTGGCAACTCACCCCGTCGTGCCATAATTTTCTTGCAGGATCGACCGCTCGGATCAGTAGCGGCTTGCTGGCACACAACTTTCTTCTGGATGATTGCATTGGTAGGTGTGGTGCATTTTGGATTGTGACCACCATTTGTATATATTATTTTCAGTTGTAATCTACTTAAAAGCTCCATCAACCAGACTTTGTATATTTGGTAGACCTAGATACCAGACTTGTATATTCTTGAGACTTAGAGCGAAATGAGTGTATTGTTCTTTATTTTGAACTTGATGATGTCTTGGTTTTCTTTATTTTCTTTCTGTGATTGATTTTCGCATTGGACGTTGTATATTTTTATATTGTGTGGTTATGATTCCGCCAATTGGCGAAGAGCTAGCTCTTGTTTGGGGATGCCTATAATATTGCTATGGTGTATTAGTTTCGGATCAAATTTACAAGGGAGGTGCTGCCCAAATTTTAAATGACGAAAAGGTTTTCAACTATAATATACAACTCACTTGTATTTCTATATGTCATTATTTATGCATTTAAAGAAAGAACTTGATCATGTTACACCTTTATTTTAAAACTTCACCTCCATTATTTTTCTAAAAACGTTTAGATTTCTGGGCTTTCGGCTTACTTGGATTACGGTAAGGCCCTATAGACTTCACGTGCCGGTCACGTACCAATTCCGGATCATGACAGCTTTGCTCTTCGGAATGATACCCGACCCTGGAATTATGCTCCGCACATCGGAATGATACTCCGACCCCCAGAATTATGCTCCGCTCTTCAGAATGACGCTCTGACCCTTGAATTATACTCCACAAATTGGAATGACGCTCCAACCCCCGGAATCATGCTCCCGGAAAGATGCTCCGCCCCCTGGATGATGCTCCACCTTAAAGTCAAACTTCTGCGGAACAAAATCCATCAATTTCATGCACATAACTCGTATACGCGATGTGCATTTATTGATGGGTGGAACTTTGTTTGGGTAAAAAATTACACCCCGGTTGACCAAGTCAAAATCAAAGTCAACCCCAAGTAAGCGAGCCCAGTCCCTATTAGTTGTATGTATGCCTTAGAGGCCAGTATTGTACATATGATGTATATTATATTGGATGCTTGGACATATATAGAGAGAACTTTCTTGCTCGATATGATAGTATGCTATCTGGCTGCTCTTTATCTTAACATGTATACTTGTCTCTTGATACTGTCTTATGGTTATATGTTGGTAAAGCCCTTAGGATGTGTACTTGACTACCAGGACTATGATGCAGATCATACTAATGGGGCCATGGTAGTCCATAAGTTCATCCTTTAATGTTCCTAGTCGTGGGTATATCGAGACAGGGCATCGATATACCAGAGTGGACTAGCGTATACGCTTCTCCACCCATAAGATGCGCGATGGATGATCCCATATCTATTGGTGTTTGACATCAGAGATGCTATACGGTGCTCAGTGGAGACTGGGTACACTGGACGGACTCGCCGAGAACTCCCAGATGGTATTATACCTCACGTCAGATGGCAGTTCTCTGGTGACACTTGTACAGGTTAGTCTGTAGATCCGAGATCGTCATAAAGTCTTGTGTGATTCCCACTGTGCTTTGATTTCCACCTTTCCACGTCCAAGAGGGCGTGCAAAACGGTGGTTTTTGGGTACAGTCCCGAGTCACATGGAGGCAATGAGCGATAGGAGGGGTTTCGTCTCTCCCGGTATTGGGAGTTGATGTTGCGCTGTGCTCAATTGGCCATAACAGGGAAGTTCCTAGCCAGGGCTGATTTAGAGATTTACTGGTAAGTGTTACCAATAGTTTCTCGACCCGTTATGAGCCTTATATTGGCATGACTTATCGGTTATTGGGGTTTGACGTTTACCACCCCTAGACTTGATATGCGACATATCAGACGAGGAGACCGGATTGTACGACAAATGTTACCGTCAGGCTTTTGCAGGAGTTGAAACGGGCTTGCTTGCTGATCTTCTGATAGCTCAATACCCGGATAGCCGTTACGTCCAGCTAGTACCGCTGACGGCTTGTGGGTGCTTGATGTGATCATCACCTACTGCCGGCGTATTGACGAGTGTTTAGAGTCCTACATAAATGTTTTACTAGCTCAGGAAAAACGAAATAGGAGCTCATATATGATATGTGCGGGACCGAGAATAATGCGTGTATGTGATACTGTATTCTATTCTCGCGACTTTTGTATCGGTCGGTTATATGTGATATAGCTGGGTTATCGAATCAAGTATTGATTCGATAAGATGGTACATTTAGTGTTAGTCGGTTATATGTGATATAGCCGGATTATTAAATCAAGTGTTGATTTAATAATTTAATGTATAACTGTATATTTAATATACTAATTTACATTAACTAACATTTGCTCACTTAAGCATTCTTTTATCACTTGTGTGTACATGTAATATATATGTGATATATATTGATGTGCATTATTTATTATTGTGTGTCATGGTTGTTGATACACAATATATGGGTGTATGGGACATACACCATTATAATTATAATGGTGGGTTATTAATGTTTAAAGTAATTACAAAATTAGTGGATATTTATTAAATGCATGAGGAAGCTTGTGGATGCATTGACTAAGTCCACTAGGTTTGTTTTACTTTAGATATTTGTTAACCTAACCATTTTTAATTAGCCATGGTTATGTCTCTACATGAGTTAGTATATGATACTCACTCACCATGGTTTACTCTCTCACTTGATCATTTGATTCTCCTCTCATTTTCTTCATCTTCTTCCTCAAGCTCAAAAAACTTTCTAGGGTTTGAAAAAGTGAGAAAGTATTGTGAGAAAAATAATTCTAAAGTGAGCACACTTCCTATTTCATCATTCTCTACTAGATTAGCACTTTAGTATAGGGTGTTTGATTCACTAATCCTTTAGTTAGTGAAGTAGAAGCTTGAGTTAGTATTCTCTCGACGTAGATCATCTTCGGTCTCGAAAACTTCAAGCAAGATCGCTCTTTTCCCCTCGTGAAGCCATGCAAGAGTCCGGGAGTTCAACGATCGCAGCGAAGGAACTACTACAAGAAGCTTTAGAAGTGAAGGACCGATCTACAAAGGTTGTATTTTTATTTCACTTATAAGTAAAAAGGTTTACTTTTGTTTCTGTATTATATTCTAGTTAACGATTCTAGTTTAGAGTTCCTTGAAACGGTAATTTTTTTTAAAATGGCATGGATGATGCCTCCCGAAACCTTGCTGCCGTCGATAGAAACCCAACAGCGGTATCAGAGCCTAGTTAGAAAATTATACGGATAATGTTAGATTACGAATACGAAACGAACTCCGAAACTTGAAACCCTAAAACCATGTTTCTGTCGTTTTTAAAAAGAGCTCCAAAAATTTTGCAAACAAGTACAGAATCATCTATGAGCTAAACAATGAACATGGGAGAAAATAGGGACCATGTGCTCGGATTTGGACCAAGCACTGGGCAGTAAAACCGAGGAGGCCGGCCCCTGCATTGAAATTTGGTCCAATTTTTTTTCCATGTTCTTAGCTCTGGGTTTTGGTATTTCAGGGTGTTGTTTATTTTTGCTACTTTTTCATGTGATGATTAGCTCAATGCAAAGGCAATTCGGAGTGTTTCGTAGTCGTAATTTTAACTGTTTTTGGGATACTTTGGGCGTTGCTAAAAAGTTCAATCGGATGTCAAATACCCGCTTCAACCCTTGCCGGAAAAATGTCCAAGTGTTGGATTTTTCTCGTAGTTAAAAAGCTTTCAAAGATCATGCAAGTTATTCGATGGACCTTCTAGAAGAATGAAACCCTAACTCAAGATGTGATGACGGAACTGTAGGGTTACTATGCCCTCTAATAGGGTTATACAAGGCATCTACCGTGCCGGATTAAAATTTTAGCCGTGCCGAACAACCCAAAGCCGGATCTTTAACTAGAGATTAGGCGAAAAACTAGCAAGTTAAACTCTTTAACACTAAGTGAATACGAAATACAACCTTTGTAGATCGGTCCTTCACTTCATATGCTCCTTGATGTAGTCCCTTCGCTGCGATCATCCAACTCCCGGACTCTCGGACGGCTCCATGAGAAGATGCAACGCTATTGTTTGAAGTCTTCGAGACCGAAGATGATCTACGTCGAGGGAATACGAACTCAAGCTTCTACTTCACTAACTAGAGAGTTAGTGAAGCAAACACCCTAAACTAAAGTGCTAGTCTAGTAGAGGATGATGAAATAGGAAATGGGTACACTTTAGAATTTCTTTTCTCACTTTGTTTCTCTTTCTCTTTCAAACCCTAGCAAGAATATGAAGGAGGAAGAAGATGAGCTCAAAATGAGAATGAAAAATAATCAAGAGAGAGAGAGAAAGAGCTAACCATGGTGAGTGAGTATCATATACTAACTCATGTAGAGACATTACCATGGCTAGTTATAATAGTTAGGTTAACTAATATCTTAAGTAAAACAAAACTGGTGGACTAAGTCAATGCAACATAAGCTTCATGCATTTGAACTCATTATCCACTAATTTTAGAATTACTTTAAATATGAAAACCTAATACTATAATAAGTATGGTATAAGTCTTATACACCCATGTAGTGTGTATCAACAACCATGATACAATATGTACACAAATAAAAATATATATCACATATATATTAAGTTGTGCACAAGTGAGAAAAACAAATGCTTAAGTGAACCAATGTTAGTTAATGTAAATTAGTATATCACATATACAATTATACACTAAATTATTAAATCAACACTTGACTTAATAATCAGGTTATATCATATATAACCGACTAACATACAATATATCGATTTATCGAATCAACCCTTGATTCGATACCTGGTTATATCGCATACAACCGATCGATACAAACATCGCGAGAACAGAATACGGTATCACATACTCGTATTATTCTCGGTCCCGCACATATCACATATGCGCTCCTATTTCGTTTTGCCTGAGCCAGTAAAACCTCTATGTAGGACTCTAAAGACTCATCAATACGCCGGCAGTAGGTGATGATCATATCAAGCACCCACAAGCCGTCAGCGGTACTAGCTGGACGTAACGGCTACCCGGGTATTGAGCGATCAGAAGATCAGCAAGTAAGCCCGCTTTAACTCCTGCAAAAAGCCTGACAGTGACACTACCATATAGTCCGGTCTCCTCGTCTGATATGTCGCATATCAAGTCTAGGGGTGGTAAACGTCAGACCCCAATAACCGATAAGTCATGCCGATATGAGGCTCATAACGGATCGAGAAACTACTGGTAACACTTACCAGTAAATCTCTAAACCAGCCCTGGCCAGGGACTTCCCTGTTATGGCCAATCGTGCATAGCGCAACATCAACCCCCAATACCGGGAGAGACGAAACCCCTCCTATCGCTCATTGCCTCCATGTGACTCGGGACTGTACCCAAAAACCACCGTTTTGCACGCCCTCTTGGACGTGGTAAGGTGGAAATCAAAGCACGGTAGGAATCATACAAGACTCTATGACGATCTCGGGTTTACAGACTAACCTGTACCAGTGTCACCAGAGAACTGCCATCTGACGTAAGGTATAATACCATCTGGGAGTTCTCGGCGAGTCCGTCCAGTGTACCCAATCTCCACTGAGCACCCGTATATCATCTCTGATGTCAAACACCAATGGATATGGGACCATCCATCGCCCATCTATATGGATCGAGAAGGTATACACTAGTCTACTCTGGTATATCGATGCCCCGTCTCGATACACCCACGACTAGGGACCTTGAAGGACGTACTTATGGACTACCATGTCCCCACTAGTATGATCCGCATCATAGTCCAGGTAGTCAAGTACACATCCTAATGGCTTTACCAATATGTAACAGAGAGACAATCAGTGTACACGTTAAGGTAAAGAGTAACCAGATAGCATACTATCATATCGAGCAAGAAAGTCCTCCCTATATATGTCCAAGCATCCACTACAATATACATCCTATGTATAGTAATGGCCTCTAGGGCATACATATAACTAACAATCTCCCACTTGCACTAGGGCCAACTGATAACAGTGGTTGTAGTATCTCATAGTCAACCATCCCATAAAAGTCTCTCTCTGGGAAACGGCCTTCGTGAGTGGATCCGCCGTGTTATCCTCTGAGTCTACTCTCCTGACCTCGATCCCCTGGAGATCAACCATCTCCATGATCAGGTGATACTGCCTTAGAATATGTCTGCATCACTGATAGGACGGGCGTTCCTAGGCATAAGCCACAACTCCATTGTCACACAATGGGAGGAACGAAGTTCATCTCATGAACTAATATACATCCAGACTGCTTCTTTGGTGGCATCTTTGGTAGCGATGTATCCAGCCTTTATCGTCTAGTATGCCACGATATCTAACTTGGAACTCTTCCAACATACCGTCCCTTTAGCGAGGGTTAAGACAATGCCTGCGACTGACACTCAGTCGTCCTTATCACTCTGGAACTTTTCCAGTGATTCTCCCCAGGATCATTTGATACCATCTCACTACAACTAGTGAGTATCCTAACATCCAATTAGATATATCTCATAGATCCAAAACCCAGGATTAAGGAGGTATTATTTTGATCATAAATGGAGAATCCTTGTGATAAGAGGAGATTGACCAAGCGTAGCATAGGAAACTCCTTTCCTATCAAGAGTATGTCATCCACGTACTGTACGAGGATCACAACCATACTCTCTACTACCTTTTTGTATATACAAGGTTCATCTACCATTTTTGATGATGTCAAACTCTTTGACTAACTCATCAAAATAGATGTTCCAACTCCGCGATGCCTGCTTTATCACATAAAACATCTTGCGCACGTTTCCGCTGCTCCCACTGTCTACGAAGCCCTCCGACTGTGTACTTATAGACGCTCTCTTCCAAATCTACATTTAGAAAAGCAGTCATGAAACCCAACCGCCAGATATCGTAGTCATGGTATGTAGCTGTGGCAAGTAGGATCTGGATGGACTTAAGCATAGCTACTTACAAAAGGTTCCATCATAATCCATATCTGGTCAATGATGCAAACCTTTAACAAGTCTAGCTTTGAAAGTCTCAACTTTTCCATGTACACCAAGTAATCTTCTCAAGATATACTTGCTCCTGATGGGGATTTAACCCTTCAGATAAAGCAACCAAAGTCCATACTTTGTTGGTGTATAAGGATTCCATCTCAGATCGCTAAGCATCCGGCCATTCTTACATAGTCCCACTCCTGATGGCCTGCTCGAAACTAGTTGGGTCATCATCTCATGATGCAATCCTCGCTCCCACTGTCATAGAGAAACCAAAATATCTCTCAGGTGGGTGAGAAACCCTACTAGATCAGCGGAGAGGTTGAGATTCGTTGGTTGCTATTGAATCCTTTGGCTCTACCAAATCATCAGCTGCAGTTTGTATAGCTGGAACTCTTTCCAGTTCTACCTCATGTCCACTAATTTCTTCACAAGAAATTCTCTTTCACAAAGGTGGCATGCTGAGAAATAAAACATCTTTTTTTCCTCGGTTAGGTAGAAGATATTCCCTTGCGAATGCTTGGGATATCCAACAAACTTCTACAGAACTGACTTTGCCTCGAGCTTTTCCGGATTATGCTTTTAGACATAGGCTGGACAACCCCAAATCTTAACAAACTTAAGATATGGGCTCTTCCCTTTCCATATCTCATATGAAATGGTAGGCAATTGATTTGATCGAAAGCGTATTCACTAGGTATGCAACTTCATAAGTGCATAACTCCCTAAAAGGAAATAGGAAACTCAGTAGTACTCATCATAGAGCGCACCATATCATATAGGGTGTGATTGCTCCGCCCCGATACACTGAAGTGCTGTGGTGTATACGGAGGAGTAATGCTGAGAGAGAATCTCATTCTCCTTTAGAAAAGTCCAGGAATTCCGTGCTCAAGTATTCTCCTCCTTGATCTCATCAAAGGACATAACACTTATACCCATTTTTGGTTCTCTACTTCTAAATTATATTCTGTGAATATCTCAAAAGGTTCGGACTTGTGTTTCATCAGGAACATATGTCTGAATCTTGAGAGATCATCAGAGAATGTAATGAAGTATAAAGAACCGGTCTTGGCATGTGTAGACAGGGGACCTTCATGCATCAGCATGTATCAATCCCAAGAGTTCACTAACTCTTTCTCTACTTCCAATAAACAGAGCTGTGGTCATCTTATCTCTGTGACATGACCGGCAAGTTTCACAAGATGTAAATTCAAACTAATTTAAATATGCATCTATATGTAACTTCAGCTAGTCGGGTCACATTGATATGACCTAGTCTCCATATACCTCAAGAAGGATTCGTTCATTTCTGAACTCTTTCTCTTGTGCATGTTCTTTACGTTAAGAACTGTGGTTTGATTTAGAATGTCTATACTTTTAGATAACGTGCCTGAACCGATCAACTCTTGATATAGGAAATGTTCAAAACATTATCCAACAATACAAAATTATATCCTTTCTTTATTAATAAAGAGACTGATATGATTTTGTATATCAGGTTCGGTATCTAATAACATTCGTTCAGAATTAATGTATTCTGGTAATACAGGGTGACAGTGACCAACAGACTTGGCTGCAACACTTGCACCGTTTCTATCTCATGAAACTTATCACCCGTTCTCAGTTCTCTACCTATCTGTAGCCCATGTAATGGATTACATATGCGGGATCCTGATCCGGTATCAAATACTCAGGACGTAAAGGATACTGAGAAACAGTTCTATGAAATGAACACGCCCGAAGAAGATGCATCAGTATGCACTTTCTTCGTTTGGGCGGCACGGAAATTCTGGTAATCCCCTATTTCATGCTCTGTCTTATAACATTTATAAGTTGGAGCGGGACCAACGTTTCCCAGCTCAGTATAACAAGCGGGTTCGGTCAATACATCCATATTATTATCTTGATTAAGGCGTGACATGATCGCTACCTGGAGAGAGGGAGAAGAAAACACTCTACATGTGCTCTTGCAAGATCGGATTGGTTATTATTTTATCTAATCAGGATGGCACCCACTGTTTTTATCAAATCTTCCTTCAAACCCTAAAAAGAAAGACTAGCCGGGATTAATACACCCTACAATTTCGCCAATCTTTCAGCCAGGCCAGTGTCGGTATTTTGAGGGAGGTTTCCCGTGCTTTCGCACGGACCTAATTAAAGTAAACCTCGTTTTTCCAGAGGCGTAACTCCGTTGACACCTTTCTAGACACCTACTTAATCGGCTAATTGTAATGTGTAAAACTCTCCCAGGAGTAACAATTACTCGCAGTGGGTATCGGGATCCAACTATCTCATAGAAGGTATGCAATCTCATTGCAAATTTCAACACTTGAAATTCCCGATAATTTTGCCCCTAACGTGCTATGACCTTAACGAAAGCCAAAAAACCATAGCCCGCTAGTCAAGTTCAACCCGTACATTTCTTGACTGAATTAAACCCACCCGCACGACCCTTGACGAAAGCCAACAAAGCTGTACGACTACCCTAATCCAATCGCATCGTATGCAGCAGATAAGCAGCATATAGCTACCACACACTACACCTTGACGAAAGCCAACAAATGTAGCACGAATACTATATACAACTTATCTGAAATGACGGAGGGCTACGGCAGGTTTTTCTGAAAACCTATTGCGTAATGAACTTGATATCGTTGTAGAATCAAATGATTTTAAAATGGAGTGTTTTTGAGGCTTTTGCTAGTTTCGCTAAAGAGGTCACTCCCGGTGAAGGGATCTCGGCACTTTCCTTGTCGAATGAGATGCAGGATATATCATATATATCACTGTGAAAAGCAAGAACTAGAAAAGCAATCAAAAGACAAACCGAGTGTTTGTAGCATCTGCCAGTTATTGCTAAAGGGGTCACTCCCGGTGAAGGGATCTCGGCCCTTTCCTTATCGAATAAGGTGCAGGATGTTCTACAAGGAACACCGCTATGCAAAGCAAGAACTGTAGCTACCTGTTTTTGAAAATTCGATTCCACAACATCTTTTAGGTTTCTTTTCTTTCATTAATCATATTAATGAAGTCCCATCATTTAAATCACCTAAACATCACAGATAAATACGACGTACACTTATGACATCCGCATTCGCCTCGATGTCCCCTCGTGCACCGTTAGGTTAGGTAACTAACGGCAGAGCGGGGCAGGGCTAGTGCGAGTGTAAAACATAAGTAACGTCTATATAATATATCATATATACTATATACAGTATCTATCATAACATATCAAAATGATCACATCACAGATATCGCAGCAGAAGAAACATATGAAACATTCGATATACGAGGACGTCCGTGTTTTATTTTGAGCCTCTATAAAACACGGATTCCACGGTCGCGATGAATCTCCAAACCCACACCCCTAGACCCCTACGAGAGCGGCAAGCAACCCTACCAATTCTAGAGTTAGAAGACCCGGACTCGATTCCTCGAGTTGGTCTCCCACTGGACTCTAGAACCCGGTTACTTGTGCTCTCCTCCTTGGGTCTATCCTAGTGCGGAAAAGTAAATAAAATACAAATGGTGACATCATCCTCATCCCGGAAGTACCCCAATAAAAGAATATTACAAATAATGAATTTTACATGAATGAAAATAAAAACCCTCATCTCACATAAAACCCCCGGCTATTCAAAACGCGACGATCCAATATAACATATCCAGCAACACATAACATCACATGTCATCAACGTAAGTGAATATGCACATCCTAATTGTCGTTGACATATAGCAACGAAACCGGCGATAACACATATTACACTTACGGTCGCAGAAAAGAAAGTGTAAAACTACAACAGTTGGAATCCGCAACCTCCTTAGACATCGCATGCCTAACAATTATAAACCCCGTATTTTAGTCTCTATATCGAAAACACTTTTCAATATGTAGTCGGGCAATTCAACAAGATTCCCGATATGTGATCGAATGCTCGTCGCAAACTTTAGTAGACGTCCGCACCCCTGGATGCCGTCGACGAAGTGCACTAAGGCGGAACACCGCTGCCGCGAGCACCCAAACAGATGATTTTGGCGACGGGGTTCTCCTACAGTCACTTGGTCGGGGCTTTGGCGTGTGGCTGTCTATTAAGTTTACCCGGCAAGTATCCGCGTACGCTACGTGATTGCAACGGACTTTTGATCGCATCAGAATCCCGTGGCAACCGATCATTTGAGACTAAAGTGATATGTTTATAACATTCAAATCAGTTATCTCATAACTACTTGTGGATTCCAAATATTGTATCACATTCCAGATAAATAGACAATGTTAAACTTTCCGATCGAATAACCAAACACCCAAGTTTTCCTAAATGGTGCTCAACACTTAAGGGGAGTTTAAAAACATCCATTACATGCCACAATACCAATGGTCCAACCGTAGAAGGGTCAAGGCAACGCCTCACATGTGGCAACGCCGTACTGCCCCAAACCCTAAGGTTCAAAAGGCAGTTCAAGACGGTCACATAATCGAGTTAAGGTTTGTTGTCTTCTAGAGGGTCCATTGCGTAACTTGCACGATCTAGACGTTCTTAAACAACGGAAAAATTCAACACTTGGAAATTTTCCGGCAGGGGAAAAAGTGAGTTATTTATATCCGGTCGGACTTTTTAACACGTTCTAAATTACCCAGAAAAATACAACGAAATTAAATTTTCCGATCGAATCAACGAATACAAAATAAACCCCAGAATACTCAACACTTGAGTCAGTTTTAAAAATACCCAGAAAAATATAGGAATAGCTACGGAGGTTACTGTACAAATTACTGCTCAAAATTCACTTTTACGGCCGCGGAACCGCCTCCTGAAGTGGGGTGGGACCACGGTTCCGCGGCGGTTGTACGGAGATAGGGCCTCGTATTTTATGGTAATTCTTAGAATTCCTTGCTGATTTTTTAGGTATATTTAATACAGAAAAATCTCAGATTTTACAAAATGTACAGAGAGGGGGTCTACTTTGTCACATCGGGGTTCGATTGGAGTTTTAGTATCGTAAACACATCGCCTAATGCTCTAGCTAGGCTCTGATACCACTGTAGGGTTACTAGGCACTCTAATAGGGTTATACAAGGCATCTACCATGCCGGATTAAAATTTTAGCCGTGCCGAACAACCCAAAGCCGGATCTTTAACTAGAGATTAGGCGAAAAACTAGCAAGTTAAACTCTTTAACACTAAGTGAATACGAAATACAACCTTTGTAGATCGGTCCTTTACTTCATATGCTCCTTGATGTAGTCCCTTCGCTGCGATCATCCAACTCCCAGACTCCCGGACGGCTCCATGAGAAGATGCAACGGTATTGCTTGAAGTCTTCGAGACCGAAGATGATCTACGTCGAGGGAATACGAACTCAAGCTTCTACTTCACTAACTAGAGAATTAGTGAAGCAAACACCCTAAACTAAAGTGCTAGTCTAGTAGAGAATGATGAAATAGGAAATGGGTATACTTTAGAATTTCTTTTCTCACTTTGATTCTCTATCTTTTTCAAACCCTAGCAAGAATATGAAGGAGGAAGAAGATGAGCTCAAAATGAGAATGAAAAATAATCAAGAGAGAGAGAGAGAGAGCAAACCATAGTGAGCGAGTATCATATACTAACTCATGTAGAGACATTACCATGGCTAGTTATAGTGGTTAGGTTAACTAATATCTTAAGTAAAACAAAACTGGTGGACTAAGTCAATGCAACATAAGCTTCATGAAGCTTCATGCATTTGAACTCATTATCCACTAATTTTAGAATTACTTTAAATATAAAAACCTAATACTATAATAAGTATGGTATAAGTCTTATACACCCATGTAGTGTGTATCAACAACCATGATACAATATGTACACAAATAAAAATATATATCACATATATATTAAGTTGTGCACAAGTGAGAAAAACAAATGCTTAAGTGAATCAATGTTAGTTAATGTAAATTAGTATATCACATATACAATTATACACTAAATTATTAAATCAACACTTGACTTAATAATCAGGTTATATCATATATAACCGACTAACATACAGTGTATCGATTTATCGAATCAACCCTTGATTCGATACCTGGTTATATCGCATACAACCGATCGATACAAACATCGCGAGAATAGAATACGGTATCACATACTCGCATTATTCTCGGTCCCGCACATATCACATATGCGCTCATATTTCGTTTTGCCTGAGCCAGTAAAACCTCTATGTAGGACTCTAAAGACTCGTCAATACGCCGGCAGTAGGTGATGATCATATCAAGCACCCACAAGCCGTCGGCGGTACTAGCTGGACGTAACGGCTACCCGGGTATTGAGCGATCAGAAGATCAGCAAGCAAGCCAGCTCCAACTCCTGCAAAAAGCCTGACAGTGACACTACCGTACAGTCCGGTCTCCTCGTCTGATATGTCGCATATCAAGTCTAGGTGTGGTAAACGTCAGACCCTAATAACCGATAAGTCATGCCGATATGAGGCTCATAACGGGTCGAGAAACTACTGGTAACACTTACCAGTAAATCTCTAAACCGGCCCTGGCCAGGGACTTCCCTGTTATGGCCAATCGTACATAGCGCAACATCAACCCCCAATACCGGGAGAGACGAAACCCCTCCTATCGCTCATTGCCTCCATGTGACTCGGGACTGTACCCAAAAACCACCGTTTTTCATGTCCTCTTGGACGTGGTAAGGTGGAAATCAAAGCACAGTGGGAATCACACAAGACTCTATGACGATCTCGGGTCTACAGACTAACCTGTACCAGTGTCACCAGAGAACTGCCATCTGACGTAAGGTATAATACCATCTAGGAGTTCTCGGCGAGTCCGTCCAGTGTACCCAGTCTCCACTGAGCACCCGTATATCATCTCTGATGTCAAACACCAATGGATATGGGATCATCCATCACCCATCTATATGGATCGAGAAGGTATACGCTAGTCTACTCTGGTATATCGATGCCCCGTCTCGATACACCCACGACTAGGGACCTTGAAGGACGTACTTATGGACTACCATGTCCCCACTAGTATGATCCGCATCATAGTCCAGGTGTCAAGTACACATCCTAAGGGATTTACCAATATGTAACAGAGAGACAATCAGTGTACACGTTATGGTAAAGAGTAACCAGATAGCATACTATCATATTGAGCAAGAGAGTCCTCCCTATATATGTCCAAGCATCCACTACAATATACATCATATGTATAGTAATGGCCTCTAGGGCATACATATAACTAACAGGAACTGCGTCTAAACCTTAGGGTTTACCGTAGTTAGTGGCGCCACAAATGAGGCTTGGGTTTGCCCTTCTACGGCTAGTCCATTGGTACTGTGGCGTGTGCTGAATAACTTTAAACTACGCTCAAGTGTTGAGCTTTTTGGCTGATTTTGGGTGTTCGTTGATTCGATTAGAATGTTTAACATCGTCTAAGCTTTTCTCTGTAATGTCATGACATGTGATGTTCTGTGAAAATGGCATGGACGATGCCTCCGGAAACCTTGCTGCCGTCGATAGGAACCCTACAGTGGTATCAGAGCCTAGCTAGAAAATTATACGGATAATGTTATATTACGAATATGAAACGAACTCCGAAACTTGAAATCCCAAATCCATGTTTCTGTCGATTTTAAAACAAGCTCCGATACCACTGTAGGGTTCCTATTGACGGCAGCAAGGTTTCGGGAGGTATCGTCCATGCCGTTTTCAGAAAATTGCCGTTTCAAGGAACTCTAAACAAGAATCGATAACTAGAAAACAATACGGAAACATAAGTAAATGTAAATCCCCGTTTCCATCAATAAATTTTTTCTATATTTCCCAAGTCCCCGAATGTTTTCCTATTTTTTTCCTTGTATTATTTTGTGTGAAATCGGTTGCTTAAGTTTTAATATTTGATTTTTCTAAACCAATTAAAATCCAAGCCCAAACAAATAAAAACTAAAACTAAAAATATATAAATCCAATTCCCTGCTCAGCCCAGCCAAATAAAACAAAAAAAACAAATAATTAAATCCCTCACCGGCCCAAGCCCGTTTCCCTAGCCCGCGCCCACACCCAAGGCAACCCGACCCGACCCGTTCGCTTCCTTCTTCTCCCCATGTTGTTTTCTTTTCCCACTCCTTTCTGCTGTGTCCCCACGTCGCCACGCTCCATGCCAACGCCTCGTATTCGCTGCCCCATGACCCCGACCCACAATCGCGCGTGCTCACAACCTCCTCAACTCCTCCTCATCCCTCTAACTCTCTCCACTTCCTCCCTTTCTTCTCTCCTCACTCCATCTTTCACCAAACCCCCTGCTTCATCCCTACCCTCCGCCACCGACGACGACGACTACGATCACCTCGTCATCCTCCCTCGCTCCTCTTTCCAGAACCCAAGCCTCACTTCACCTCCCCTCGCCTACACGACCGAACCCCTCCTTACCATCTTCAACTCGCCACCGAGCTTCCCCAGCACACCCTCCTCGCCGACGAGCTCCCCACTGCCTCTGAACCACCTCGTCGACCCTCTGCGTCATCAGCATCATCACCTTCACCAACCCGAGCACCACCACTGCTTCCTCCCTCTCTCCACGGCCACACTAAGCTTCAAACACTCGAGCCTCGAACCCCCGCCGCACCCATCGCCGGAGCTATCTCCGCCGACCACCGCCGACCCCAGCACATCCCCAGGAGCTTCACAGCACCCCACTCCGCCTCCAGCGATCACGAGCCATCCTCCGGACAACTCCGACGACGAACCCAAACTCGAGCCGAGGCCGTGAACCCAAACCATGCCGTTCGTTGCGCGTTCGTGCCGTTGCCGCTGCCGTGCGTCATCAACGTGTCTCCAGGCAAGTACCCTACTTGCTACATGCTAGATTATTCTATTACAATTCAAAATCGTATTAATTCCGTATTTACAATTCGTGAAAATTTATATGACACAAGTGTTTGATGCAAAACCCGAACGAAAACCATCCATTAAACTGACAGAAATTGATCATATAAGATGACCCATGTGGTAATGAATATTGTGTTAAAATTTGATTGAAAAATATAATCGTTACTGACTTGAACGATCATCCCCAATCACATCCGTAAAAACTGAAAATTTCCCGCGTCTGAAACTTGTAAAAATCATAATTAATTGTTCACAAATTGGAATGGTGCGTTCGAGAGCTCAAATCGAAGACGACTCGACGACCTGGAACCCCATAAAAGTTTTAAATTGTTTCTATACTGAAAATATGACGGAAACTGGTTCGGAGAGCGGCTCTGGACTGCAGTCCAGAGCAGCTCTGACTATTGATTTCTATCTCGTAATGCTTACCCCTTTGCTTCTTGAACTTGTATGTTGCGGAACCCTATACTTTAGTGAAGATGACATAGTTATCTAAATAATGAAAGTGATTTCACCCCTTTTTACCGTCGTTTACTATTTAAACTGTAATTTAAAAGAACAGGACGTATAGCAGTCCCAAACAGAAACAAAACTGAGACCCTATTGTTGAACAGCATATAACTTCTGACGTAGAGGCGCGATTGAGAATATATCTAGTGCGTTGGAAACCCTATTGAAAATTCTAAATTTTGTTCAACCATAGCGTCGCTAAATTCTGATCCTAACAGGGTGAAAATTGTGTCACGAAACGGACGTTCAGTTCAGAAACTGAATTTCCTGCAGTGAGAACTTAAAATGAAACGGCTGTAACTTGCCAACCCGAAATCCGATTGCACTGAAATAAATTTTGCTGAACTGCCAACTGAGTCTACTTGTTACCGTATTTGTATCGTTTAACAAAATTTTGAACGTCTGATTTACTGCAATTTTTATAAGCTCATAAGGTGTATAATAGTTCATATTACACATGACTTGTTAACTGCATAAATGCACATATATTTCCCGATTGCCATACACATAGTGATAGTGCGCGTTATTATTTAATGTATAATACATTATCGTGCGTGAACAGTATTGGTTTAGGAGTGTCAAGTACGCCGATGGAAAAGTGAATGATTCGTGACAGTGAATAATACAGTGAACAGTGACAAAACCGTGTTATTGGTGCATACTTGTACTCGACTAGACCATACTCGTCAATAGTGTAAACCTGGAGAAAAAGGGGAAATCGAAATGGAAATAGCATTGTATTTAGCGAGGACAGTGATTTAGAGGATGATCATTCAAACAACGACTCTTATATATATTAGGTTGGGCATAGCGGTCCGGCTGACAGGGTTATATCCCGGGCAATAGCGAGCCGTAGTCTCGGGTATGTATGAGACCCTCGTTAAACATGATCCTCCTTTCCACAACTCGATTTCAAAGATGGCTTAGAGACTGATAGGGACACAGATCATACTTGCATCAGTTAGTGACATATTGATTATCTGCATTTTACTTCTACTGTTATTACCTTCTGTGCTTGTTACTTGTCATTATTATAATATTGCTATTACGTCGCTCTGACGACCTGAGTATGCATGCTCAGATCTCGAGGAAGAACCAGCGCAGGAGTCGGACTTAACCTTCGAGCTCGCGGAGATTTAGTCGGGAGTACCTCCTTCACTTTTTCTGCTTTCCCTAAAGAGACCTTGTAATCGAACTTGGTTGGTAGTTCTTTTCTTGTTTTATTGTAAATTGTGAACAATGAAAGTTGATGTAATAATTTAGTGTTGTATTTCCTTTACTTCTGTGCTTTGTGCACTGATTACCATGTAATGCTAGAAGCCGAAATGTGACTACGGCGGGATTATTCCTTGACCGTAGGAGCATGGCTAGCCTAGTCATCTCTCGTTTTCCGTATTTTGGGAAGCGGGGCGTGACATGGTTTTGTTGGTATCAGAGCCAGGTTTAGTAGTAAGGGATAACATTAACTACATTGTGTTACATTATTTTCGCTTCACTATTCCCGACTTTCATCCTTGTATCTAATCATATCCTTTTAATATCTTCCAACGATATGACGTCCCCGAACGACCACTCCTCGGACTCAAGTTCTCAGGATCGCACGGAGAGGATACTTAGTGCACCGACCTCTCTTGCAGAAGCTCAGGAGAGAAAGACGGACCTACTCACCGAGGGACTCAGGGCTATTACCGCCGTAGGGGGACCCTCCGCACTCATTACCGTCCTCGAGGGCATTGCTCCACCAGCTTTTTCTGCCAAGGCTGGCACCGTGTCAGATTTTCGGAGGTTACATCCAGCTGCATTTACGGGACTAGCCGAACCACTCGAGGCCGAGCAATGGCTGGTTAATATGGAGAACCTACTGACGGCTGCCAGGGTACCAGATGAAGATAAAGTGAATGTGATAAAGATCCAGTTGGAAGATGAAGCCCGTACTTAGTGGATAGTTGAAGAAAGCAGGCTAGAAAGGCCAATCGAATGGAGCAAATTCAAGGAGTGCTTCTTGGACCACTATTTCCCTTCCACCGCCAAGGCTGAGATGGAAGAAAGATTCATCTTACTGAAGCAGAATGGTCGTCCCGTGGACGTATACGTGACAGAATTCAACCGTTTGAGCCGATTTGCTCCGTACATGATCGCTTCAGAGGCCACCAGGGCCAGGCGCTTCTTACAGGGACTCGATTTCGAGCTGCAGCAGTTGATCGCGTCACTCGAGTTGCAGACTTTTGCACATGTACTCAACGCGGCGTGAATTCATGAGAAACTGATCAACAAATTCAGGAATCCCCTAGTTGTTCCAGCACGCACCCACGCACCTTCTCGAGGAGTCATACAGTTCATAAGCCTGGAACGACACAGATGAAGCGTCCATTCGTGCCACAGCATCGCCCCCAGAGCAAGAACGTAGTTTGCGGCTACCGTAACAGAGATGAGCACACCCAGAAGGACAGTCGCCGCGCCAAGGGACAGTGTTTGATTTGCGGATCCAGCCAGCACAGAGTTAGCGGTTGCCCCGAGCGAGCAGAGATACATGGAGGGTCTGGACCACAGCAACAGAGATCACAGGAGCAGAGGCAACCCTACACAGGCTGCGGTCAGGGACGGGCTTTCACCTTGACCGCCGAGCAGGCAGAGGCTTCAGGCGAAGTTGTCACAGGTATTCTACTCGTACATTCCATGCCAGCTAGAATACTATTTGATTCTGGAGCATCGCACTGTTTCATATCTGCGCATTTCGTTGATACACACTCCATACCACATGAACCATTAACCATGGGCTGGGAAATACATACGGGTAATGGTGTTATAGTATCTAGTCGAGAATGTAGATCATGTCCGGTTGTAGTGTGTGGCAGGGAATTCTATGCGAATTTCCTTTTGATCGGGACAGGCAGCTATGACGCAATTCTCGGGATGGATTGGATGAGTACCTTCCATGCAGTTATTGATTGCCGAGCAAGGAATGTGATCTTCCGCATTCCCAATCACCCGGAGTTTATTTTTGAAGGCAGGAGCGAATCTTTGGAGCCAGCCAAGTATAGAGCCAAGCCAAAGGAGTTGTCAGCTATGGAGATTGATGAGAGCCCAGCCCCAGAGATTATTCGGGACTTTCTGGACGTGTTTCCTGAAGATTTACCAGGTCTACCACCTCCACGCGTCTTGGAATTCTCGATCGATTTAACTCCAGGTACAGCACCAGTTTTTAAGGCCCCGTACAGAATGGCACCGGTTGAGTTGGAAGAATTGAAGAAGCAAATTGAAGAACTCCTGAAGAAGGGATTTATCCGGCCAAGCATTTCACCGTGGGGTGCACCAGTTCTGTTAGTGAAGAAGAAGGATGGATCGCTGCGGATGTGTATAGACTATCGGGAGCTGAACAAAGTCACAATAAAGAACAAGTACCCAATTCCGCGCATCGACAACTTATTCGATCAGTTAAGTGGGGCCAAGGTATTTACGAAGTTGGATCTCCGTTCTGGCTATCATCAGATCAGAGTAGCAGCTGAGGATATATGCAAGACGGCTTTCAGGACCCGATACGGACACTATGAGTTCCTCGTGATGCCGTTTGGTGTTACCAATGCTCCAGCGATATTTATGGATTTGATGAACAGGGTGTTTGCAAAGTACTTGGACACGTTCGTCGTTGTATTTATCGACGACATACTAGTATATTCGAAGACCCGGGAGGAACACGTCGAGCATTTGCGCACGGTTCTACAAATTCTTCGGGAAGAGAAGCTGTACGCGAAATTGAGCAAGTGTGAATTCTAGCTCGACAAGGTTCAGTTCTTAGGACACATTGTTTCGGGCGAAGGCATCTCAGTGGACCCTGTTCCCCTCCGAAAGGCGGCCAAGACATTAAGACGTCTTGCCTGAGATTCGGGGAAGATGCTATTTGGTTTTATTCGTCTACCTCTCTGAAGATGCTAAGTTGATTTATGGCACCGTGTATCAGAGATTTAGACGGATGCGGCCGATATAGCAGACTTCGTCAAATTCCCCCTCGCTTGAGGGGTTTTTGATTATGGGGACGCTCTTCCCTGCAGGCGCAAGCCCCTGCAGTTAATTACGCTACCGCATCGCGGTAACCACTTTCTCCTTCTCCAGAAATTTCACTTCGTGTCATGTGTGCTTGTTTTGTTTGTGGTTGCCCGTGGATTGTATACGGAGATTAAGTGATGTCGTCGCCCGTAGGACGTGGATTAGTCCAAATCTGTATTTACTTAGATTTGGGTTTGGTGTTTTAGTTTAAGGATACGTTAGCCATGTTGAGGCTAAGATCAACTTAAACGTTCGTTAAGGATACGTTAGTCCTGTTTGAGACTAAGATCAACTTAACGTGGTGATCCATTTAATATATGGCCGTCGGGACTCGTCACCTCTCTGGCGTCGTTGATGGATTACAACGACAGGTGTCAGAGGAGTTCAGAGATGTACCCTTGAACCGAAGTTGATTTGGAGTTCTATAGTCCATTTGAATGTTTAAGGATACGTTAGCCGTGTTTGGGGCTAAGATCAACTTAAACGGGATCGTTTAGATCCGACAAAAGAGCATTTGGGGGCTCTATTGTTCCAGTTTAGGGACGTAGTGGTCCGTGTTCCATTTTAGGGACGTAGTGGTCCATGTTCCAGTTTAGGGACGTGGTGGTCCATGTTTTCCATTTGGGGATGAGCATTAGTTTAAGGACATTTCGGTCCAACATTCCCATTTTGGGACGAATATTAGTTTAAGGACGTTTCGGTCCATGAGTTTAAGGACCCCGCAGTCCGTATTAATATGTGGTTGTCGGGACCCGTCGCCTCTCTGACGTCGTTGAAGGATTACAACGATAGGTGTCAGAGGAGTTCGGAGATGTACCCTTGAACGGATGTAAATTGATTTAGGAGAGCAGTCTTGCTCAGTCAATTTAATTTGAGGACTTACGGCCATGATTGGGCTAAGTCCAGTTGAGAATATTCAACGTTATTTCTTATTTTTGTCCTATTAGACCTGTGCTAGGGCTTTGCACATGCATAGCATTAATCTTGGTCTCTGTTGGACCTTTATTTGGGCTCTGCCCCTTTTTTGAAAATAATGCATAGCATTTACTAGGCCTGTTAGGCCTTTTTAATTGGGCTCAGCCCTTCTTTTTAATGATGCAGTGCATTTGTCAGGCGCTTTGCGCCAATCACTGAGCGCAAGCGCTTGTGGTGGCGACACGTGTCACGCAAGCGCAGCACGCTGCGCTGCTGACACGTGGCGCACTCTGTTGAGTTGCGCCAATTTCAGAGAGCAATGCTCTATCTTAAAAGCGCATAGCGCAAGTGGTTCTGGTGCTGACACGTGGCGCTCTCTGGTGGCTTGCGCCAACCCAGGAGCGCAACAGTGCAGTTTTGCAAGTGCAAGGCACTGTTTCAATAACTTGATCCAATTTTGGATTCAAGAAAAGAATCTTTAAGATTCCAGAACTAATGGTTCATAAGAAAGTGCGAGGCACTATTATTATTTATTTTTCCTTTTATTTAAGATCATTGATCTTGTTCTCAGATCAATGATCTGTTAATAAGAGAATTTTCTCTTTTTTCTAAAGGTTTTTACCTTTTTTTTGTTCTTGAGGAATTCTCTCCAATTCTTCAGAGTTCTCAATGATGATGTTCATCCTTTTGAATTGAGGTCTAGGGTCCTTTATATAGTGCCCATTAATTAGTTAAATTTGTTAAAGAGATTTTTCTATGAGTAATTTGGGGAATTTTCCCCACCGTTAGATCTTTGATCCAAGGGCTTCTGTTTTACAGAAGAAAATCTTCTTGTTTTAACAAGAACAGAAAGATTTTTTTAAAATTTTAATTCTGTTTGGCGCAAATGCCTCAGCACAGCTGCGCTGACACGTGTCGCGCAGCGCACAACGCAGCGCAGCTGACACATGTCACGCAGCGCAGCGCTTGCGCAAAAGCGACTGCGCTGACACGTGTCGCGCAGCGCAGCGCTTGCGCAACTGAAGCTTTTCTTCTTTTAATTTTGTTTTTTTAATAGAGCCTTGTTCTGATTGGACGCACTGTCTTGGGCGCTGCGCTGACGTATCAGTTTCTGATACGTGGTGCGTTGCGCACAGCGCACGGAATCTGAAGCGTTGCTTAAAATTTTGAATTTTTGAAATTCAAACAGAGCCTTGCTCTGATTGGGGGAAACAGACCCGGCAAAGATAGAATCTGTCAGAGATTGGCCAAAACCAAAGTCAGTGGCCGATATCAGAAGCTTTCTAGGACTGGCAGGATATTATCGGCGGTTCGTCCAAGACTTTTCAAGAATCGCTGAACCGTTGACGAGGCTGACACGGAAGGATGTACCGTTTGCGTGGACAGAGGAATGTACTCGGGCATTTGAGACACTAAAGCAGAAGTTAACCACGGCGCCCATTCTTACAGAACCAGATGATTCTGGTAGTCTGGTGATACATAGTGATGCCTCAGGGAAGGGCTTAGGCTGTGTTCTGATGCAGCACGGTCAGGTGGTTGATTACACCTCTCGACAGCTGAGAAATCATAAGAGGAACTATCCTACGCATAACTTGGAGTTAGCTGCAGTGGTTTTTGCATTGAAGATCTGGATGCACTACCTGTTGGGCGAAAAGGTGGAGGTGTGCACGGATCACAAAAGTCTGAAGTACGTTTTCACTCAGAAAGAACTAAATATGAGGCAGCGCCGATGGCTAGAACTGATGGCGGATTACGACTTGGACCTTCAGTATCACCCGGGGAAAGTAAATGTTGTACCAGATGCTCTCAGTCGCAAGCCAGCAGTCATGATGTTGACCAGTCAGAGGAGCATCATTGAGGATTTCCAGAGACTCGAGCTTGAGGTCGTCACACCGAGTGCAATCAGTCAATTTTGGCAACTACAGGTGCAGTCTTCCTTTGTGGATCGCATCAAGGCTGCACATGTGGATGATCCTCAATTGCAAAAGTTCAGAGCGCAAGTAGAAGCCGAGCTGAGAACGGACTTACTCATACATGAAGACGGTTCTCTGAGATTCGGTAGCAGACTCTGCGTACCCAAGGGGGATGTTCGAGAAGATGTACTGGATGAGGCGCATAGTTCAGCTTATTTTGTGCATCCTGGAGGTACGAAAATGTATCGAGACCTAAAGCAGCATTTTTGGTGGAACGGGATGAAGCGGGAAATTGCGCGGTTTGTATCCAGGTGCTTGGTATGCCAACAGGTGAAGGCAGAACATCAGAGGACAGCAGGATTGTTACAACCGCTTCCGATACCAGAATGGAAGTGGAAGCACATTACTATGGATTTCGTGACGGCCTTACCACGGAGCCCTAGGGGCAACAACGTCATTTAGGTTATCGTCGACCGCCTCACGAAAGCTGCACACTTCTTACCTTTCCGAGTAGGACAGTCGACAGAGTCACTGGCAGAGAGATACATGCAGGAGATAATACGACTTCACGGAGTCCCGGTCAGCATTGTGTCAGATCGAGACACCAGATTTGTTTCGCACTCTTTGAGGAGCTTACAAGAGAGTTTGGGTACCCGCCTCAAGTTCAGTACAGCTTATCACCCGAAGACGGACGGTCAATCCGAGCATACGATCCAGACACTCGAGGATATTCTGAGAGCCTGCATGTTAGACTTTCAGGGTTCCTGGGAAGATCATCTGCATCTAGTCGAGTTTTATTATAACAACAGTTATCAGGCTAGCATCCAGATGGCTCCTTTCGAAGCACTTTACGGGCGGAAGTGTCGATCCCCAGTTTGTTGGGATGATGTAGGAGAACGAAGATTACTGGGTCCCGAGCTCATTGTTCAGACAATCGACAAGGTCCAAATGATCAGACAGCGCATTAAGATGGCTCAGGATCGACAGAAGAGTTGGGAAGATACCAACAGGAGAGCACTAGAATTTGAAGTCGGAGATCACGTATTCCTGAAGATTTCCCATACCCGCGGAGTTATCAGGTTCGGCGGTCGGGGGAAGATCAGTCCCCGTTTCATCGGACCTTTTGAGGTGCTAAAGCGAGTAGGAGAGGTGGCCTATCGACTTGCCTTTCCTCCATCGCTAGCTGGTGTGGACATTACCTTCCACGTGTCTCAGTTGCGGCGTTATATTCGGGATGAGAGCCATGTTCTGGACTATTCGGGGTTAGCTTTGGGTACCGACCTATCTTACGAGGAGCAGCCCACCACCATCCTCGACCGCAGAGAGAAAGTGCTGAAGAATAAGGTCATTCCGTTAGTCCGAGTGTCTTGGGGCGGTCGTTCCCCAGGAGAATCTACCTGGAAGCGTGAGGAAGATATCCGTGCACGTTTTCCACATCTCTTTGTTTAGTAATGTTGCTTCATTGTCTCCTTTTAAATTTCGAGGACGAAATTTTTGTAAGGGGGGTATGATGTAAGTCCTCGAATGTTTTCCTATTTTTTTCCTTGTATTATTTTGTGTGAAATCGGTTGCTTAGGTTTTAATATTTGATTTTTCAAAACCAATTAAAATCCAAGCCCAAACAAATAAAAACTAAAACTAAAAATATATAAATCCAATTCCCTGCTCAGCCCAGCCAAATAAAACGAAAAAAACAAATAATTAAATCCCTCACCGGCCTAAGCCCGTTTCCCTAGCCCGCGCCCACACCCAAGGCAACCCGACCCGACCCGTTCGCTTCCTTCTTCTCCCCATGTTGTTTTCTTTTCCCGCTCCTTTCTGCCGTGTCCCCACGTCGCTATGCTCCACACCGACGCCTCGTCTTCGTTGCCCCACGACCCCGACCCACGATCGCGCGCGCGCTCACAACCTCCTCAACTCCTCCTCATCCCTCTAACTCTCTCCACTTCCTCCCTTTCTTCTCTCCTCACTCCATCTTTCACCAAACCCCCTGCTTCATCCCTACCCCCAGCCGTCGCCGCCGCCGACAACGATCACCTCGTCATCCTCCCTCGCTCCTCTCTCCAGAACCCGAGCCTCACTTCACCTCCCCTCGCCTACCCAACCGAACCCCTCCTCACCATCTTCAACCCGCCACCGAGCTTCCCCTACACACCCTCCTCGCCGACGAGCTCCCCACTGCCCCTGAACCACTTCGCCGACCCTCTGCATCATCAACATCATCACCTTCACCAACCCAAGCACCACCGCTGCTTCCTCCCTCTCTCCACGGCCACACTAAGCTCCAAACACTCGAGCCTCGAACCCCCGCTGCACCCATCGCCGGAGCTATCACCGTCGACCACCGCTGACCCCAGCACATCCCCAGGAGCTTCACAACACCCCACTCTGCCTCCAGCGATCACGAGCCATCCCCTGGGCAACTCCGATGACGAACCTAAACTCGAGCCGAGGCCGTGAACCCAAACCATGCCGTTCGTTGCGCGTTCGTGCCATTGCCGCTGCCGTGCGTCATCAACGTGTCTCCAGGCAAGTACCCTACTTGGTACATGCTAGATTATTCTATAACAATTCAAAATCGTATTAATTTCGTGTTTACAATTCGTGAAAATTTATATGACACAAGTGTTTGATGCAAAACCCGAACGAAAACCTTCCATTAAACTGACGAAAATTGATCATATAAACTGGCCTATGTGGTAATGAATATTCTGTTAAAATTTGACTGAAAAATATAATCGTTACTGACTTGAACGATCATCCCCAATCACACCCGTAAAAACTGAAAATTTTCCGCGTCTGAAACTTGTAAAAATCATAATTAATTGTTCACAAATTGGAATGGTGTGTTCGAGGGCTCAAATCGAAGCCGACTCGACGACCTGGAACTCCATAAAAGTTTTAAATTGTTTCTATACTTAAAATATGACGGAAACTGGTTCGGAGAGCGGCTCTGGACTGCAGTCTAGAGCAGCTCTGGCTATTGATTTCTATCTCGTAATGCTTACCCCTTTGCTGCTTGAACTTGTATGTTGCGGAACCCTATACTTTAGTGAATATGACACAGTTAGCTAAATAATGAAAGTGATTTCACCCCTTTTTACCTTTGTTTACTATTTAAACTGTAATTTAAAAGAACAGGACGTATAGCAGTCCCAAACAGAAACAAAACTGAGACCCTATCGTTGAACAACGCATAACTCCTGACGTAGAGGCGCGATTGATAATCCGTATGGTGCGTTGGAAACCCTATTGAAAAACCTAAATTCGTTCAACTATAGAGTCGCTAAATTCTGATCCCAACAGGGTGAAAATTGTGTCGCGAAACGGACGTTCGGTTCAGAAACTGAACTTTCTGCAGCGAGCACTTAAAATGAAACGGTTGTAACTTGCAAACCCGAAATCCGATTGCACTGAAATAAATTTTTCTGAACTACCGACTGAGTCTACTTATTACCGTATTTGTATCGTTTCACAAAATTTTGACCGTCTGATTTACTGCAATTTTTATAAGCTCATAAGGTGTATAATAGTTCATATTACACATGACTTGTTAACTGCATAAATGCACATATATTACCCGATTGCCATACACATAGTGATAGTGCGCGTTATTATTCAGTGTACAATGCATTATCATGCATGAACGGTATTGGTTTAGGAGTGTCAAGTACGCCAATGGAAAAGTGAATGATTCGTGACAGTGAATAATACAGTGAACAGTGACAAAACCATGTTATTGGTGCATACTTGTACACGACTAGACCATACTCGTCAATAGTGTAAACCTGGGGAAAAAGGGAAAATCGAAGTGGAAAGAGCATCGTATTTAACGAGGACAGTGATTTAGAGGATGATCATTCGAATATCGACTCTTATATATATTAGGTTGGGCCTAGCGGTTCGACTGACAGGGTTATATCCCGGGCAATAGCGGGCCGTAGTTTCGGATATGTACGAGACCCGCGTTAAACATGATCCTCCTTTCCACAACTCGATTTCAAAGATGACTTAGAGACTGATAGGGACACAGATCATACTTGCATCAGTTAGTGACATATTGATTATCTGCATTTTACTTCTATTGTTATTACTTTCTGTGCTTGTTACTTATCACTATTATAAGATTGCTATCACGTCGCTCTGACGACCTGAGTATGCATGCTCAAATCTCGAGGAAGAACCAGCGCAGGAGTCGGACTTACCCTTCGAGCTCGCGGAGATTTAGTCGGGAGTACCTCCTTCACTTTTTCTGCTTTCCCTAAAGAGACCTTGTAATCGAACTTGGTTAGTAGTTCTTTTCTTTTTTTTTGTAAATTGTGAACAATGAAAATTGATGTAATAATTTAGTGATGTATTTCCTTTACTTCTGTGCTTTGTGCACTGATTACCATGTAATGCTAGAAGCCGAAGTGTGGCTACGGCGGGATTATTCCTTGACCGTAGGAGCATGGCTGGCCTAGTCATCCCTCGTTTTCCTTATTTTGGGAAGCGGGGCGTGACAGTATACCTTTATACTTCTAAGTGAAATAGAAATACAACCTTTGTAGATCGGTCCTTCACTTCTAAAGCTCCTTGTAGTAGTCCCTTCGCTGCGATCATCGAACTCCCGGGCTCTTGGACGGCTCCATGAGAAGATAGCAACGGTCTTGGTTGAAGTCTTCGAGACCGAAGATGATCTACGTCGAGGGCATACTAGCTCAAGCTTCTACTTCACTAACTAAAGGATTGGTGAAGCAAACACCCTATACTAAAGTGCTAATCTAGTAGAGAATGATGAAATAGGAAGTGGGCTCACTTTAGAATTTCTTTTCTCATAATATTTCCTCACTTGGATCAAACCCTAGAAACCATTTTCTTTTGGAGGAAGAAAGAAGAAAGAAGAAGAGAATGAAATTAATCTAAAGTGAGATGAGTAACCATGGGTTAGTGGGTATCATATACTAACTCATGTAGAGACACAACCGTGGCTAATTATAGTGGTTAAGTTAATAAATATCCTAAGTAAAACAAAACTAGTGGACTTGGTCAAAGCACTCATAAGCTTCTCAAAGATGAGATGAGAGTCTTATGTGAGATGAGAGTTTTTATTTTCATTCATGTAAAATTAAATATATGTAATATTCTTTTATTGGGGCACTTCCGGGTTGAGGTTGATGTCACCATTGATGTATATTATTTACTTTTCCGCATTAGGATAGACCCAAGGAGGAAAGTACAAGTTACCGGGTTCTAGAGTCTAGTGGGAGACCAACTCGAGGAGTCGAGTCCGGGTCTCCTAACTCTAGAATTGGTAGGGTTGCTTGCCGCTCTCGTAGGGGTCTAGGGGTATGGGTTTGGCTATTCATCGCGACCGTGGAATCCGTGTTTTATAGAGGCTCAAAATAAAACACGGACCTCCTGGTATATCCATTATTTCATATGTTTCTTCTGCTGCGATATCTGTGTTGTGATCATTTGATATGTTGAGATGGATATTGTATATAGTATATATGATATATTATATAGATGTTACTTATGTTTTACACCCGCGCTAGCCCTGCCCCGCTCTGCCGTTAGTTACCTAACCTAACGGTGCATGACGGGACATCGAGGCGAATGCGGATGGCATAAGTGTACATCGTATTTAGCTGTGATGATAAGGTGACATAAATGACGGGACTTCATTAATGTGATTAATGAAAGAAAAGAAACCTAAAATATGTTGTATAATCAAATTTTCAAAAAGGGTAGCTACAGTTTTGCTTTGCATTGTGATATATATGATATATCCCGCACCTTATTCGATGAGGAAAGAGCCGAGATCCCTTCACCGGGAGTGACCTCTTTAGCAAAACTGGCAGATGCTATAACACTCGGTTTATCTTTTGATTGTTTTTGGAGTTTTGCTTTGCATAGTGATATATGATATATCACGCACCTTATTCGATGAGGAAAAAGCCAAGATCCCTTCACCGGGAATGATCTCTTTAGCAAAACTAATGAAAGCCTCAAAAACACTCCTTTTCAAAATTCACTTTTTTCTACAACGATATCAAGTTCATTACGCAATATGTTTTCAGAAAAACCTATCATAGCCCTCCGTCATTTCAGATAGATACTACTTAGTATTCGTGCTACGTTTGTTGACTATGTTAAGGCGTAATGTGCGGTAGCTAATTAGTGTTTATCTGTTTATACATATGATGCAGATTGGATTAGGGTAGTCGTACGACTTTGTTGACTATGTTAAGAGTCATGCGGGTGGGTTTAATTCAATCAAGAAATGACGGGTTGAACTTGGCTAGCGCTTATGATTTGTTGACTATGTTAAGGTCATGAGTTGCTAGGGGCAAAATATTATCGGGAATTTCAAGTGTTGAAATTTGCAATGAGATTGCATATCTTCTATGAGATAGTTGGATCCCGATACCCACTGCGAGTAATTGTTACTCCTGAGAAAGTTTTACACAGGACAATTAGTCGATCAAGTATGTGTCTAGAAAGGTGTCAACGGGGTTACGCCTCTGGGAAAACGAGATTTATTTTAATTAGGTCCGTGCGAAAGCACGGGGAACCCCCCTCAAAGTACCGACACTGGCCTGGCTGAAAGATTGGCAAAATTGTAGGGTGTAATTAATCCCGGCTAGTCTTTCCTTTTAGGGTTTAAAGGAAGATTTGATAAAAACAGTGGGAGCCATCCTGATTAGATAAAATAATAACCAATCTGATCTTGCAAGAGCATACGCTAAAGTGTTTTCTTCTCTCTCTCTCCAGGTAGCGACCATATCATGCCTTAATGAAGATAATAATATGGATGTATTGACCGAACCCGCATGTTATACTGTGCTGGGGAACGTCGGTTCCGTTCTTCCTTATAAAAGTTATAAGACTGAACATGATATATGGGAATACCAAGATTCCTATGCCACCCGAATGAAGAAAGTACATGTTAATGCATTTTATTCGGGTGTGTTCGTTACAGAGAACTGTTTCTCCATTTGCTCTACGTCCTGTGTATTAGATACCGGGTCAGAATCCCATATATGTAATCAGTTACATGGGCTGAGAAAAGGTAGAGAACGTGGAGAAGGTGATAAAGACATAAGGGTTGGAAATGGTGCAATTGTTGCAGCTAACACCGTCGGGGAATATCACCTTGTATTACCAACTGGTAATACATTGATTTTGAACGAATGCTATTACATGCCGAACCTGATATGCAACATTATATCGGTTTCTTTATTAAGTAAAGAGGGATGCAATTTTGTATTACAGGATAATGTTATGAACATTTTCCTGAACCAAAAGTTGGTTGGATCAGGCACGTTGTGCAATGGCATTTATGTTCTAAATCAATCAACAGTTCTGAGCATAACAAACACACACAAGAGGAGGAGTTCAGAACTGAACGAATCATTCTTGTGGCATTGTAGACTAGGTCACATCAATGCGACACGGCTAGCTAAGTTGCATAAAGATGGATATTTGAACTCGTTCGAATTTTCATCTTATGACACTTGCCAGTCATGTCTCAAACGCAAGATGACCAAAACCCCATTTACGGGAACGGAGAAAGAGTTACTGAACTCTTAGGACTGATACATAGTGATGTATGCGGTCCCATGTCTACACATGCCAGGGATGGTTCTTCGTACTTTATTACATTCACTGACGATCTCTCAAGATACGGACATGTGTTCTTGATAAAACACGAGTCTGAAGCTTTTGAGAAATTTAGAGAATATAAACAAGAAGTCGAGAACCAAACCGGGAAAAGCATTAAAATCCTTCGATCAGATCGAGGAGGTGAATACTTGAGCAATGAATTCCTGAACTTCCTAAAAGAGAATGGGATTCTATCTCAGCTAACTCCTCCATATACACCACAACACAACGGTGTATCGGAACGGAGGATCCGCACCCTATTAGATATGGTGCGCTTTATGATGAGCACAGCTGAGTTACCTATTTCCTTCTGGGCTATGTGCTTATGACAGCTGCATACCTATTGGATCAAGTTCCATCTAAATCAGTGCCTACCACACCATATGAGATATGGAGTGGGAAAAGACCGTATTTTAAACGAGTTAAGATATGGGGTTGTCCGGTCTATGTCAAAAGGCAAAATCCGGACAAACTCGAGGCACGATCAGTTCTTTGCAAGTTTGTGGGATATCCAAAGAATTCACAAGGATATATTTTCTACCATGCTGAGGAAAAAAAGTGTTTGTTTCTCAATATGACACCTTTTTAGAAAAAGAATTTCTTGTAAAAGAAATTAGTGGCAAAGAGGTAGAGTTGGAAGAAGTTCCAGCAGCACAAACTGCAACTGAAGATTTGGTGGAACCAGAGGATTCGGTAGTTCCCAAAAAACCTCAGCCTCTCCGCCGATCTAGTAGGGTTCCTCATCCACTTAAGAGATACTAAGGTTTTCTCATGGATGGTGCGAGCGAGGATTGCATCATGGAGGATGATGACCCAACTAGCTTCAAGCAGGCCATCACGAGTGGTGACTCAGTGAAATGGCTGGATGCAATGCGGTCTGAGATAGAATCCATGTACACCAACAAAGTATGGACTTTGGAAGATGCTCCTGATGTGGTAAAACCCATTGGGGGCAAGTGGATCTTCAAGAAAAAACTTAGTGTAGATGGGAAAGTGGAGACTTTCAAAGCTAGACTTGTTGCAAAGGGTTTTCGTCAACGACCAGGTGTGGATTATGACGAAACCTTTTCTCCAGTGGCTATGCTTAAATCCATTCGGATCATGCTTACCATCGCTGCATATCTTGACTACGAAATCTGGCAAATGGATGTTAAGACCGCCTTTCTAAATGGTGATTTAGAAGAGAGCATGTACATGACTCAGCCAGAAAGCTTCGTAACTAGTAGGAGCAGCGGGAAGGTGTGCAAGCTGCTTAAATCCATTTATGGATTAAAGCAAGAATTGCGGAGTTGGAACATCTACTTTGATGTCGTTATCAAAGAGTTTGATTTCGTCAAAAACGTAGATGAACCTTGTATATACAAGAAGGTGGCAGAGAGTAAGGTTGTCTTCCTCGTATTGTATGTAGACGACATACTCTTGATAGGAAATGACATTTCTATGCTGCAATCGGTCAAGCTCTTCTTATCACAAAGATTCTCAATGAAAGATCTAGGGGATGCCTCCTACATCTTGGGGATTAAGATCTATAGAGATAGATCTAAACGGATACTGGGATTGTCCCAATCCAGGTACATTGACACCATACTAAAGAGGTTTAGTATGGAAGAGTCCAAGCGTGGGTTTTTACCCATGATCTCAGGACTCACTCTCTCCAAAGAGATGTCTCCCAAGACTGATTTAGAGAGAGCTCGCATGCAAGGGATACCCTATGCTTCGGCAGTAGGCTCTATCATGTACGCGATGCTGTATACCAGACCCGATATAGCACACTCACTAAGTGTAGTGAGTAGGTATCAAGAAGATCCTGGAGAGAGTAACTGGACAGCTGTGAAGAGTATTCTCAAGTACTTGCGAAGGACTATAGAGATGCCCTTGGTGTATGGTAACGGAGAACTCCAATTAGAGTCCTTTACCGATTCGAGCTTTCAGAGTGATAAGGAAGACTCTAACTCGCACTCGGGATTTGTCTTTACCCTCAATGGAGGGGCGGTATGCTGGAAGAGTTCCAAGCAGGAAACCGTGGCAGACTCGACGATGGAGGCTGAATACATCGCTGCCAACGATACTGCCAAAGAGGCTGTCTGGATGAAGAAGTTCATAACTGAACTTGGAGTGGTTCCATCCATTGAGTATCCAATACCTTTGTATTGTGATAACAATGGAGCGGTGGCTTTGGCCAAGGAACCCAGGTCCCATCAGCGATCTAGGTATATTCTGAGGCGGTATCACCTGATCCGGAAGATAGTTGATCGCCGGGAGATCGAGGTCAGGAGAGTTGACACGAAGAACAACACAGCGGATCCACTCACGAAGGCCATTCCCCGGATATAGTTCGAGAGACTCTTCGGGATGCTTGGTATCCGATACTACAGTAGCTGGCCCTAGTGCAAGTGGAAGATTGCTACTTGTATGTATGCCCTAGAGGCCAGTATTGTACATATGATGTATATTATATTGGATACTTGGACATATATAGAGAGGAATTTCTTGCTCGATATGATAGTATGCTATCTGGTTGATCTTTATCTTAACATGTACACTTGTCTCTTGATACTGTCTTATGGTTATTGTTCCCGTCAAAAATTTCTGCGCAAAAGAGCCCAAGGTATCAAATGGTAGTGATACGCTTAAGAAAATGCGAACCAGTATTTTTCGGGCTGTATTTTGATAAACTCCCGAATGAGAAACAGCAAAATTCTGATGGTATTGAAAGCGTCTCAAAAAACCCTTCGAATTGAAATATTATGGGCCTCATAATTCATCCGGGATCAAAAGTTATGAGGCATCACGTGCCCATACGTGACCATTTACAGGCAAAGCCTGTAGGCACTAAATAAAATAAATAATTAAATGGGGTCACATGCCAACACGTGATGGGCCTTTAAACCCACTGAAAAGGATTAAAAGATATAATAAAAAAACTAAGGGAAAACCCCAATGGGGCATCACGTGCTCACACGTGACCAAGGGTCACGTGCTAACACGTGATGATTCCTTAGTTCTTTAAAACAGCAGAATTGAATTCTGGTTAAAATGCTAATCAAGGGGGGTCACGTGTCAACACGTGATGGGCTCCTAAGCTCTTTAATTTATAGAATTAAATTCTGTTTGATAATCAAATAAAGGGATCACGTGCCAACACGTGATAGACTTTTAAAAGCCTTCTGAATTGATAAAATTAAATTCTAATTAAGGGAAATCAAAGACCCTAACTGGGAAAATATTTCTTTAAATCTTTCCAAACAAAAAGATGGTACTCTGTAAAATAGAGCACCGTCGGATTAAAAATCCAATGGTGATTAAAAATCACTAATTTATGGAAAAATTTTATACAAGGAAAGATTTCCCTGAAATTCACCAAGAATAACAAACAGAATATCTTCTGGATTAAAAATCCAAGGGTGAATAAAATTCACTGGGTGATCTAAAAGATCATGTTGGTTACAAAAACAACCAAATATCTTTCAATGAAAGATTCACTAAACAAATTGATTCTTTTCTTTCTCTTATAAATAGGAGCTAAGAAGAGAAGAGAGGGGATCTACTATTTTTGAGAGAAGAACAAAGAGAGAAAAAAGAGAGGAGAATTTAATTCTCAAGAGAGAAAAAAAAGAGATGAGAATTTAATTCTCAAGTGAGGAAGAAAATTTCTTCGGAAGAAAAGGAAACCCTAGGTGAGAAAGGGGAAAGAGATCTAAGCTCCATAAAATAAAAGAGAATTTAATTCTCATTTTAAGAGTTTAACTCTTCTGGACAAAAGAACTCAGTTCTTCCTTTGGTTGAAGATCTGCAGAAGCAGATCTCCCCACAGGTTGAGAATTTAATTCTCATCGGGGAGATTCTGCCATGCAGATCCAAAATTTAGAGAGAGAATTTAAGTTTAAGGAATTTAATTCCCCCAAATTCATAGGAATTTAATTCCTCCAAACAAAACTAGGGTTTAACCCTATATGAGAATTTAATTCTCCCAAATTCATAGGAATTTAATTCCTCTAAACAGAACTAGGGTTTAACCCTATTTGAGAATTTAATTCTCCCAACTTCATAGGAATTTACTTCCTCTAAAAAGAACAGAACTAGGGTTTAACCCTACGTGAGAATTCAATTCTCCCTAATAAGAATTTAATTCTTCCATATGCATAGGAATTTTATTCCTCTAAAATGAAATTAGGGTTTAACCCTATAAAAGAATTTAATTCTTAAAACAAGAGACTTAAAGCTCTCCATGCACGTAAAGATCAAGTATCTAACCTGGTCACGTGGTAACACGTGACCCTCATCCTCAACGAGTAAAAAAGAACGAACAAGACTAGGTCACGTGACCCTACGTGACCCTTAAACAGACTCCTCAAAAATGAGAAAGAAAAAGCTTAGAGGAAATACCTCACGTGCTCACACGTGACCCTCAAAACTAAAGAGAATAAAGCCAAAGGCAATACTGATCTTGGGCGCCCTCACGTATCCCCACGTGACCCCTAGCAAATCTCTTTAATATCCAGTGCATGGATACCCATCACGTGTCCACACGTGATGGCCGTAAAAACTAAGTGTTTAACACTTATCTGAATATTCTGAGAACAAAATAAAGGAGGTCTGGCCTCATTTCAGGCTCCTCACGTGACCCCACGTGACCCCTTTCCTTTCTAGTGTTTAACACTAATTTGAGCATTTTGTCTCCAGTGTTTAACACTGTTTTAAATATATCACGTGAGGACACGTGACCGCCAGATGTACTTTAGTGTTTAACACTATTCTAAAACCAGCTTAGCCCAGATTGGCTAAGTTTTCCAGAGGCAAATATCCCCTTCAAATGAGCCTTAAAATCCAAAACTATAATGTTTAAGTGCTCAAACCAAGACAAAATGTTGTTAGAGCCTCCAAACCCCTATTTAGCATTGCTAAATAATGGGGGGGCTGAATCAAGACAAATGTTCAACAGTCCAACAAAGGGCCAACATTTCAAACTTAATTGGACTTAGCCCAATCTGGCCATAAGTCCTCAATTCAGACTTAACTGAGCCCATGTGCTCATAATCTAATTAATTGATCTTAGTCCCAAATTGGACTATAGATCTCCCAATCGACTCTGGTTCAAGGGTACATCTCTTCACTCCTATGATATTTGTCGTTGTAATCCTTCAACGTCTTCAGAGAGGTGATGGGTCCCGACAACCAAACATTCCATAGATTATGACGTCTTTAAACTGGACTGCGGGGTCCTTAAACTCACGGACTATGATATCCTTAACCTTGACTGTGAGGTCTTTAAACTCACGGACTATGATGTCCTTAACCTTGACCGAGATGTCTTTAAACTAACATTAGACCGAGATGTCCTTAAACTAACATTGGACCACTATATCCCTAAACTGGTAATCGGCCGCAATGTCCCTAAACTAAACAATTGAGTTCAAATGCTCTCTTGTTGGATCTAAACGATCCCGTTAAGTTGATCTTAGTCTCAAATGAGACTAACGTATCCTTAACAAACGTTTAAGTTGATCTTAGTCCTAAATAAGACTAACGTATCCTTAAACCCAACCCCAAACCCAAATCTAAGAAAATACGGATTTGGACTAATCAACGCCCTACGGGCGACAACATAAATTAGTCTTCGTATACAATCCACGGGCAACCAAAAACAAAACAAACACCCACGACACGAAGTGACCATCTGGAGAAGGAGAAAGTGGTTACCGCGATGCGGTAGTGTAATTAACTGCAGGGGCTTGCGCCTGCAGGGAAGAGGGTCCCCACAATAAAAAAAACCCTCAAATGAGGGGGAATCTGACGAAGTCTGCTACATCGGCCGCATCCGTTTAAACCTTTAATACACGGTGCCATAAATCAACTTGGCATCTTCGGAGAGGTGGACGGATAGCACTAATTAGAATATGCCCCCGGAATTCAGGCCCCGACGTCCCAACGTCCCGGTCGCGTCTTCCGGCGGGGAACAGATTCTGGCATGCCCGGTGGGACCTTTTCCTCTTTCCACTCCACATTTTGTGTGTCGTGTTCGTGAACGAATCGTGGTTTGCTATGGTTGCCTATGGATTCGAGGTACTTAGATTTGGTGTTTTGCTCCGTGCAGAAAACAGAAGATCAATGGCTTCAAACTGCACTAACTGCAACTGCAACTCCCATTCCGCCTCATCTGGAGGTGTAACCTACGGGCCCCAAGCGGCCTCCCTGTTTACAATGCCAGTGGAGCAGGTAACTCAAGCCACTACTGGGCTATTCTTCGGGACCATGCTCCCACCGATGAGCTTCAACGCTAATGTACCATTGCAAGAAGCTCCGAAGAGCTCGGTCTTTAATCAGCTCACAACTACTGCGGCCCCTCTCAATGGGTCGTCCGGCTCCAACGCCTCAGTTTTTGACAGACTGGGCCAAAACTCATTTGGGCTCATTAAGAAGCCCGCGATACCAGAAAGGGTTATCCCTAAGAGGATAGCCATTCCTGCTCCTGAAGTCGTCAAGGCGGCTTCTCCTGCCAAAGGGTCGGTCTTCACAAGACTGATTGTTTCAGCTTCTGTTCCAGGCGAAATCATCAAGGCTGCACCTCCTGCTCGGAAGTCTGCTTTCGATAAGTTGGCTATCCCTACTCAGCGGACATCAGTCTTCAATAGGCTGACAATGACAACTTCTGACCAACACAGGGGGCATGAGGAAGTCACTCCTACGGCTGAGATAATCCCAATGGCTCGACACGCTCGACATCGCTACTGGCACCGAGTAAGGAAAGCTGGGGGCAACTCTCTTTCTGGACTAACTCCGCCGGCTCCAACGGTAGAAATCGATGCTGCTGTTCCAACTGGGAACAGTTTTGAACTACTTAAAAAGGTGCGCAGGAACTCGCCAACTGCTGTGCTGAAAAGATCTCCTCAACCTATGGAGGATGCCCTAAAGGCGAAGCCGGAGCATCCCCCTCAACGGTTGTCCTCTAAAATCTATAAAGTCTGGCGTTAAGTCCAAGACTCGGTGATTGATCAAGATTGTCCCCGCCGACATAAAAAGATGAAGGTTCGGCAAGAAGAGGACCGTCCTGTCAAGCCACAAAAGGCGACAGCTACTTGGGTTCCCACTGCAATGGCCCCTTCAACTTCGACCGCTCACAAGAGGAGAAGGCCGGAGAAAATCCCTGGGTCTGCGACGAACCGCAAGACCACTGAACCCAAACACCCCAAGTTTGGGGGAATGGTGGCACATACCGTCTATATAGCATCCGAAAAAGAGGATAGCCATGTCTCCACAGGTCATAGACCGCTTACGCGATCAGTGACTAAGGCTCAGGAGCAACAACAACAAAAGCTCCAAGAAATGCTAACAGCCATGGCCGCACTTACGGGACCGAAAGCAAGCCTGGAGAAATCCTCGGAGCAGCGCCGTGAGTAGGAAACTGATGCCGAGTTTCTTCAGAGAACCCTCGAAAAGAAGGAAAAAGAGGCAGTGGAACAAGCTGTCAACATAAAACAAATGGCGTTCTTATTCCAAGACATGGTCGGGATGATGTTACAGCCGGATCCTCCAGCTGAAGATCCTCCGATTATCCTCGAAGACGACCGAGTGGAGACGTCAAACCCTCTTCCAGCTTGTTCAGCAGCCAAGGAGGAGACCATCTCTAAAGCTACGCTCGATGATTATATAGCTCAACAAATATGAGCTCATCAAGCGAATGAAGCGGCTGGGCAGATCGTTAAGACCGGACGACCCTATCCGGGATGGTATGACCAAATAAGGTACCCGTCGGGATATACGATCCCTAAATTCCATGTATATAAAGGGACGGAAAATCCACATCAGCATGTCTCTCAGTTCAGGGCTCTATGCGGCAACACCGGAGGCAACGATAAACTGCTACTTCGCCAGTTCGTCGGCAACTTGTCGGAAACGGCGTTCAAATGGTACTCTGAACTTCCGAACGACTCCGTCAAAACTTTTGCGGAGATGGAGCTATTATTTACCCAACGTTTCGCAAGTGCTAGTGAACGCACCCCAATAACGGCATTGATCAATGCCAGGGTAAAGCCAGGTGAAACGTGGGTGCAGTACGCAATACAATGGCGGAACTTGTGGTCAAAATGTGAGCAGCGCATTGAAGAAGTGCCGGCAGTAGGCATGTTGTGGGCACTCTTGACCCTCAAGCAACTATTTCCCAATTCATAATGTTCTTCAAGCCAACCACGTTCCAGGCCTTAATTGACAAATTGGCCCAAATGGACCAGATGGGCCATAGACCGTCCTCCTCAAAGACGGATCCTCGAAATGAAAGTGGAAAAGGGAAAGCAACCTTCGTCGCCAATACTCAGCAGCAGCCGAGCAACTCAAATCCGGTTGTTCGCCAAAACAACGTGCGTTCACGCCCATCCCTCGAGGAGAGACGGGGACGTCCTTACTCGTTTCCCCAGGATAAAACGAAAAGACTATTCGAGCTGGCAGTGCGCAACAGACTCATCAATCTGCCGGATCCAAAACATCCGTTGCAACCAGGCGATGTCAACAATCCTAATTACTGTCCTTACCACCAAGCAGTAAGACATCCAATCGAAGATTGCTTCGTCTTCAAAGGCTGGATTGAGGACCAATACCAACAAGGTAAGTTCGCATTATCCGAAAATTGGAAGGTTAACCTACCACAACCTCATGCCCCTAAAAAGGTGGACATGCCGGGGACATCGTGCTCATTCATAGAGAAAACCCCTTGGACCGAAAAATCCGTAAACTAGAAACTCGCCTCAAATATGGCAACGGCGGACCGAAACGTCGTTAAACTAACAATGGACCGCAATGTCCTAAAACTTGCAATTGACCGAAACATCTATAAACTACTACGGACCGCAGCATCTTAAAGCTGACGTAAGAAAAAGGGTACGTCCATAAGCAAGATGGGCACGGATGAAAACCCGAATGGGCTCTGTGAGTAAAAACAGCAGGACTACTGACGATGTTTGTGAAAACCCAAAAGGGCGCAGACTCGTTAAAAAAACGGTACGTCCACAAGCGAGATGAGCACGGATGAAAACCCGAAAGGGCTCTGTGAGTAAAAACAGCAGGACTACCGGCGATTTTTGTGAAAACCCGAAAGGGCGCAAACTCGTTAAAAGACACTTGCAAGGTCCTCTCGACCCTGTAAGGAGAAACCACCTGCGTGAGATCCTTACGACTCACAAGGGAGCAACACACTTAGGGATCCCCACGATTCCTAAAGAGAAAACACACTTATGAGATCCTCACGACTCGTAAGGAGAATTCCCCTTTGAGACCCTCACGGCTCACAGGGTTCAAAAGCCTTAAGTTACAGGGATCTGAACCTGTTCTTAAGCCATCACAATCTCCAATGCTGCCCTACAAGCGGCTCAATGCTGACCCTTGTATACAATCCACGGGCACGAATAAACATTTCCCTAACAAAGTCCCACCAACGACTAGGGATATGCTCACATGGTGAATGACCCTTGTAAGTCCTCTTGACTTATAAGGAGAAAACACTCTTGTAAGATCCTGACGACTTATAAGAGAACACACACTTAGGAATCCTCACGATTCCTAAGGAGAAAACGCACCTACGAGATCCTCACGACTTGTAGGGAGAAACACCTTTTATGAGACCCTTACGGCTCATGAAGTCAAAAGCCTTAGTCGACGGGATCCTAACCCTGTTTGCTAAGCCACCTTTGCTCGACATCGACAGAGGCAAATGATGATTCGCTCCTGGCAATATCCCAGTTGGAGCGATGCTGATGCCTAAATCGGTATCAAATTCCAAGTCCTTTCATGGCAAATGATGATTCACTCCTGGCTATATTCCAGTCGCAGCGATGTTGATGCTGAGATTGGCACCAGATTCCAAGTTCCACACTCGCGATAAAAAATCAATGAACTAAAAATGCATATGAAATAGCCGAAATGATTGGGTAACTCGCAATAAAAAGCAGCGAGTAAATAAAACAAATAGCCGAAATGATTGGGCACCACGACAAATAGCCGAAATGATTGGGCAATCGCGATTTTCGCGATGTAAAACGCTGAAATGATAGAGCATCGCGCAAAGAATTAAAAAAATGAAAGAATGAAACTTTTTGCCCTACAGGTGAGATCACATCGATCCCTGTATACAATCCAGGGGCACAAACAAAGAGGGAACCATACCTCCCCACCAGGCTCCATCAGAAAGCGAAGCCAAATCTCGACGATTCATAGACAACCTAGAGACAGCCTCGACATTTGTCGCAATACACCAGACGCAATGTCAACAACGGCGTTCCTTCGCAATCCAGCAGGATGCAGATGCAACGTCAACAAAAGACCTCATGGTCAAAACAAAGCGGAGTGACGGCAAAATCCCAGCTTCACCTCAGCATTCGTCTCGTTACACCAGACGCAATGTTAACAACGGCATTCCTTCGCAGTCCAGCAGGATTCAAATGCAACGTCAACGAAAGACCCCATGGTCGAAAAAAAGAGGAGTGACGGCAAAATCCCAGCTCTACCTCAGCATTTGTCTAGTTACACCAGACGCAATGTCAACAACGGTGTTCCTTCCCAGTCCATCAGGATGCAGTTGAAACGTCAACAAAAGACCCCATGGTCGAAACAAAGCGGAGTGACGGCAAAATCCCAGCTCTACCTCAACATTCGTCTTGTTACAGCAGACGCAATGTCAACAACGGCGTTCCTTCGCAGTCTAGCAGGATGCAGATGCAACGTCAACGAAAGACCTCACGGTCGAAACAAAATGGAGTGACGGCAAAATCCCAGCTCCACCTCAGCATTCGTCTCGTTACAGCAGACGCAATGTCAACAATGGCGTTCCTTCGCAGTCCAGCAGGATGCAGATGCAACGTCAACAAAAGACCCCATGGTCGAAACAAAGCGGGGTGACGGCAAAATCCCAGCTCTACCTCAGCATTCGTCTCGTTACAGCAGACGTAATATCAATAACGGCGTTCCTTCGCAGTCCAGCAGGATGCAGATGCAATGTCAACAAAAGACCCCATGGTCGAAACAAAGCGGAGTGACGGAAAAATCCCAGCACCACCGCAGCATTTATCTCGTTACAGCAGACGCAATGTCAGCAACGGCGTTCTTTCGCAGGCTAGCAGGATGCAGATGCAACATCAATGAAAGACCTCACGGTCAAAACAAAGCGGAGTGACGGCAAAATCCCAACTCCACCTCAGCGTTCGTCTTGATACAGCAGACGCAACGCCAAAGCAAATGAAGCAAAGGCCAAATTCCTAGCATCAGGATCTTGACGGTAACTCATATAAAACTTGAAAGGCTACCGGAGATCATCCCATATGGAGTGGTCACCACCACGACGTTCGTCTCGATATAGCAGACGAGATGTCACTACAGCGTCCTTCCTCCAACAGGATTCAGACACGCCAAAGCAAACGAAGCGAAGGCCAAATTCCTAGCTTCAGGGTCCTGACGGTAACTCATATAAAACCTGAAAGACAATCGGAGATCATCCCACACCAGCGTGGAGTGGTCACCACCTCGACATTCGTCTCGATACAGCAGACGAGATGTCACCACAGCATCCTTCATCCAACAGGATCCGGACACGCCAAAGCAAACGAAGCAAAGGCCAAATTCCTAGCTTCAGGGTCTTGACGGTAACTCATATAAAACCTGAAAGGCTACCGGAGATCATCCCACATGGAGTGGTCACCACTATGACGTTCGTCTCGATACAGCAGACGAGATGTCACTACAGCGTCCTTCCTCCAACAGGATTCGGACAAGCCAAAGCAAACGAAGTGAATGCCAAATTCCTAGCTTCAGGGTCTTGACGGTAACTCATATAAAACCTGAAAGACTACTGGAGATCATCCCATATGGAGTGGTCACCACCTCGACGTTCGTCTCGATACAGCAGATGAGATGTCACCATAGCGTTCTTCTTCCAGCAGGATTCAGACGCGACAATCAAACAACGGAGCCACGGCAAAATCCCTAGTTCCAAACCTCGATGGTTCATCAACAACCTAGAGACAACCGCGACATTCGTCTCGATACAGAAGACGCAATACCAGCAAACGAAGCAAAGGCCAAATTCCTAGCTTCAGGGTCTTGACGGCAACTCATATAAAACCTGAAAGACTATCAGAGATCATCCCACACTAGCGCGGAGTGGTTATGACTCATCGGGGCTCCCCAAACTGAGCCTAACCTCAAGTAAAAAGCAGCATGGGAAAATTCCTAACGCTTGCTCTCCCGACGGTCAAACTGCCTAGGAAGATTGCTTGAAGACGTCTTGTCCAGCCCCCAAAGGGATCAGAAACACGACAGTCGCAAGGCTACTCGAACAGCAAGATTACCAATCGAGGAATATATCATCCAACGCGACGGTACGACGGGAAAAACCCTAGTACCACAGACCCTAACGAACCTCTGTCGTAAAGAGCAGAGGTTAACTATGACATTAGGACATTCTTGTGAGAACTTCTCGATTCGTCTCGACTCGTGAGGAAATTAGCGTCCTTGCGAGAACTTCTCGATTTGTTTCGACTCGTAGGAAAAAGCCTTAGGCAATGGGGATAAGGACCTGTTTCCTAAGCACTGGGGCCCTGCAAGTTAGACCAAAATGGACTCTTGCATACTATTCATGGACCACAGTCTCCAAAGTCGAATCTCGACAAGGAGGGAAACAACTACTTACGAGTCCTCTCGTTTTTTAAGGGGGAAAATTCTCTTTTGAGATCCTTACGACTCTTAAAGGAAAACGCACTTAGGAGTCCTCACGACTCCTAATGAGAAAATACACCTACAGGATCCTCTCGAGCTGTAGGGAGAAAATTCTTTATGAGACCCTCATGGCTCATAAAGTTGAAAAGTCTTAGGAGACAGATCCTAACCCTGTCTCCTAAGCCATCGCTGCCCTATAAAGAGTTCAAGAGGAACTGTTATCTACCATCTATGGGCCACACTTGCCAAAGATACATGTCACTGAAATGGAGAAATTACTCATGAGTATATAAACTCCTTCACACCAGAGTAAGACATAAAGAAATAAAAGGGCGCGGCTCATGGGGCCGAGGGTTTGGAACTATATCCCTTAAGAGTTGAGATTTGAGTCAATGATAAATGACGATGCTTTTGTCCGCTCGTTATCTTATCATATCAAGATTCTGAAAGTTATATACCAACCCGAAACTGTTCATACGCCATGCATAATTCTGCACTACTTTGTTAGTGTATATGCCCTAAAGGCCATTACTGTATCATACTAGTTTGTATATTACTTAATGGAAGCTAGGGATATTCACAGTTGTATATACAATCTTGCTCAAAATGGTAGTATGCTACTTGGTTTGTTTCTACTTTAATGTGTACATGTGTTTCTTTTAGCATATTATCTATACACATTAGTAGAGCCCTTAGGATCTTTGCTTGATTACCAGCATTGTGATGGCAGTCACACTCGTGAGGGCTGGGTAATCTACAAGCACATCCTTATACACGTCCCTAGTCATGGGATTATCGAGACAGGGCATCGATACTCCGGAGTAGACTAGCGTATGCGCTTCTCATCCCAGTGCGGGAGGCGGTCTGTCCCACAGCCGCCAGTACGTCGTACTTGAGATAGTATGCTGGTGCTCGTTAGGCTACGAGTACACTGGACAGGACTCGTTGGGAACTGATGGTTGGTATTGTACTTATCGTCAGTTATCAGTTCCCAGGTGACATGAGTACAGCTTAGTCCGCTGACTTGACACTGTCACTTCGCCTCAAGTGTGTTCCCACTGTATTTTGACTACTACCCTACCACGGCTCAAAGGAGTCGTGCAAACGGGTAGTAGTTGGGTGCAGTCCCGAAGCACTTGGAGGCAATGACGGTTAGACAGGATTCGTCTCTCCCGGTATTGGGGGTTGACATCGCGCTGTGTCTAGGAGAGCCATTACACGAGTAGTCCCTGGCCAGGGCAAGCGAGATATACTGGTAGGTTTCCAGTGTTCTCTCAGGGTGTTCTGGGCTTCACTCCGACACGACTTGTACCGCTATTAGGGGACTGACGTTTACCGCCCCCTAGGCCCGCCATGCGATGTATCAGACGAACAGACCGGACTATACGGAGACTGTCACATTCAGGCTCAGTAGGAGTTCAGATGGGGTTCACCTTGTCAGTCTTCTAATCGGCATCTACCTGAGGACCATTACGTACAGCTAGTGCTGCTTGCGGTCTGTGGTTAAACCTACTGCCAGCGTAGTGTCGAGTCTTTAGAGTCCCACACAGAGGGTTATTCGCCTTTGGGCAAAATGAGTAGAGATCGCATGGTTTTACGACAAGGTTCGTTCACATCCGCGCACTTCTGCACGTTTGTTGTCCGGACAGCTTATACTAGCGGGCTTTGGTTTAAGACGGATCCTAGTATATGATTTGGGATTGGTTTTATCTCTTTGTGTTCGTGTTCCTCGGAACATGAACGCGGGTGTGTATGCACAGTTGATTGAGGCGGAGGAAGAGATTTTTCATTGGGGTTTTGGAACGGGTGTGTATGCACAGTTGACAGTCGTCTTTTTGCAAACCCTGATGATCTTGTGATTTATCAATTAATAATATTAATTAAATGAAATTGTGTCATGGTTGGGCTTGTTGACTTGTTGACCAAGGTTGACTAGTTGACTAGGTTTGAAACTTTGACCATCATCATTAGCTTTTTAGATGCTCTTTGATCTTTGCAAAATCATTTATGGTGATATGATAATGGTCTATTCAAACTAACCATCACCTTTTCACTTTTGATTAATATTATTTTGATAAATCACTTATATTTTGTTATGGTTGTAAAACCATTTCATTCTATCATATTCACTCTCTCTCCTCTCTTCTTCTTCCTCCTCCTCTAGTTCAAGGAGATTCATTCTCATGTATTGAGAAACCTCTCCTTGAGATAAAAATACCCTAAACCACTCTCTACTCACTCTAGGGTTGAAGGTCTAGCAAGCCAAAGACCTTAGTTCTCTCAAAGTTCGAGAAAGGAGCCCAAGGTTGAACCCTCAGGTGGATCCATCTTTGACGAAAGAAGGCGACGAGGAAAGCACCATCCAACCTCTACAAAGGTTTCAAGAAGAAGGAGTTCAAGTGAAGTATAACATCTTTTTCGAGTAGCTAACTCTCTTTAGCTTGGTAGCTAGTTTTGTTTAGAAAAGATCCCGACTTTTGTTAGTCCATGTTGCCTATTGCGCTAAAAATTTGATTTTTATACCGTTTCCGCCACCCCGCAAGAACCGGGGTCGGCAACGTGGACTTACAGTGGTATCAGAGCCTAACTAAACATAAATTAGCTAGGTAGTAAAGTGTATAGAAGTTCGATCGGAAAAATCGCAAAACTACGACATGCAAAACCTTAAGTTTCTGTTAAAATTTTTTCTGCTCTAAAAATAAAAAGTCATACTCCAAAAATCATCTCAGGGTTTTGTGAAGAAGCCCACCAAAAATGGTCGAGTGATCCCTTCAAAGCGCCGCGGTTCCGCGGCAATAGGTATACCTTTGCCGCGGAACCGCCGCCGTTTTGACTCGGTTCATGACCGAGTTTGGTGCAGTGTTCTTAGGTTGTGGTTTTGGGATTTTTAAGATGGTTTATTTTAGCCCAGATTTTTCAGAAAAGAAATTTGTATTTGGGGGCCTATAAATCCGTATTTTTTATCGAACTTCACTATACTTTGACTAATCGGTTACATCTGTGATGTTTTTATGTATTGAACGTCGGCTAATCGCTATATGTCGATTAGTGGGGGTTATACATATCTGTGATCTGTGTTTGATGATGGTATGTGTATATGAATGCGTTAGATTGTCGTAGGTGAATAGCCGGGGTGGATGTGAGATGAGTGTTTCTTTTTCTTTCATTCATGTAATATGTAAATTGATGTAATAATATTTGTATGGCCGCACAACCGGGTCGGGGTTGTAGCCGTCATTGTATAATTCTTTTTACTGTTTTTGCTCCTAGGATAGACCCATGGAGGGGTGCACAAACTACTGGGTATCTCGAAGTGCCGAGTGGCCTACTCACGGAGTTAAGGGAGGTTGCTTCGCTTCGGGTACTTGGCGGGTAGTTTGCCGCACCCGTAGGGGTCTTGGGTGGGGTATTGGCTATTCACCGCGACCATGTAATCCGCTTTTCGTTGCAGGCTCGAACGGATTGCGGATTCCTAGTATATCCAATGTATTCATCTGTGATCTGTAATGTCTATCATTGCTATATATTTATATATAATAACTATTTAGGCGTTGCTTATGTTTTACAGCCGCACTAGCCCAGCCCCCGCTCTGTCGTTAGTTAAGTAACCTAACGGGTGATGACGGGGCTCCGTGGCGAATGCGAATGGCAAAAGCGTACGTCATATTTTGGTTGTTTTCTGCAATGGTAGGATTAATTTATGGGACGCATTAAAAGAACTAATGCAAGAAAATAAACCAAGCAAAAGTCGATTGGAACACTTTGAAAACCACTCGGTTCTTTTCAAAACTAAACTTTTAAATGCGGAGATTGAGCCACTCCTTTTAAAAGCTATCTCATTCCATCGATTATATCAAGTTCACTACGTTCATGATTTAGCCAAAACCATTCGTAGCCCTCCGTCGTTTCACATGAATAGTCAATGGTATTCAAGCTGTGTATGTTGGCCAAAGTCAAGGCATAGTGATTGGTAGCTATTGGGTATTTATGTGCAGCATAGATAGATGCGTTGATTTGGAAGAGTCGTACTGCCATTTTGGCCAAAGTCAAGGGTAGGTACGGGTGGGTTCAAATTAACCTGGAGAACGACGGGTAGAACTTGACATGTGACTTATGATATTTTGGCCAAAGTCAAGGTCATAAGAGCATGGGGCAAAAATCACATCGGGAGTTTCATAAGTACTGAAACTTGCTAGCGCTGCATACCATTTGGAGTGTGATGATTCTGGTAGGATCCCTTCAGTTTTGTCACGTAATGATATTTGGATCCCGATCCTACTGTGAGTATATGCTACTCCTCGGGAAATTTCTCACTAAACGATCAATGCTATAAACCTAGTAGGTGTCTAGAAAGGTGTAAGCGGGGCTACGCCCCCAGGGAAAAGAGGTTCTTAAATTAAGGAACTTCGCGAAAGCGTTGGAAAACCTCCCTCGAAGTACCGACACTAGCCTGGCTGAACGGTTAAGCAAGTATTGTGCGGTGGGATTGATCCCGACTGATTCTTCCTTTATGGTTTGAGAAGGGATTCGAGAGACAGTGGGAGCCATCCTGTTTAGACAAACTAAAAACCACTCTAAACTTGCAAGAGCATCATGCTGAGTGTTTCTTTTCTCTCTCCTAATTGCAGCGACCATTCAAGATGACCGGACTTAAGTTATTACTAGATAAAAACATACTGACAGGGCCAAACTACAAAGATTGGCTCAGGAATGTCAAGATAGCAATCACTTATGACAAGTTGGGGTATCTTCTTACCACCAAAGCTCCCCCTGTCGCAGGTCCCAAAACCAGCGTCGTAGATAAGGAAATCTATAAGACCTGGGAACTTGACTGTGCGAAGGCCAGGTGCCTCGTGCTTGCCTCGATGGACAACGAACATCAGAGGAGGCATGAGAATATGGACCTTGAATCCATATTTCTCCATACAAAATAACTGTATGGAGAGCAATCTCGTATCGCAAGATACGAAGTGTCGAAGAAGTTATTTTCGGCAAGATTGGCCATCGGATCATCGGTAGCGAAACACGTGCTTAAGATGATTGGCTACATTAAGGAGCTCGCGGACCTTGGGACCACGTTGGAGAATGAACTCTATACGGACTTGATTCTCCAGTCCCTTCCTTCCACTTACGCCCAGTTCATCCTGAACTTCAACATGCAAGGAAAGGAGGTTGAACTTCCCGAGCTTCTGAACATGTTGAGGACTGCTGAGGGCACCCTACAAAAGGGTAGGGGAACATCCACTTTATTTGTAGGAGGATCTTCCTCTTCTAAATCCAAGACGAAAGCCAAGGGAAAGAAGAAGAAAGCCCCCGCCAAACCAAGGGGCGGTGTCAGTAAAGTGGATACGAAGGGAAAGACAAAAGCAACAAAGATAGCAGGGAAGCTTGCGGGGAAAGAAGAGTGCTTTTACTGTCACAAGAGTGGACACTGGAAAAAGGATTGCATGGCTTGGAAAGCCAGGACACAGGATCTAAAGCAGGTTGCGGCTTCAGCTTTAGGTGTGTATGTTATTGAAAACTGTCTATCAATAAACTCTACTTCTTGGGTATTGGATACCGGATCGGGATCTCATATCTGTAATTCTTTGCAGGCGTTGAGAAAGCGTAGGTTTTTGAAAGCAGGTGACATGACCCTCAGAGTTGCTGCTTTCCACGATTATGAGATTTGGCAGATGGACGTAAAGACCGCTTTTCTAAATGGAAATTTAGAAGAGTGCGTCTATATGGACCAGCCAGAGGGTTTCATTCAGAGTGGGAGCAGCGGAAAGGTGTGCAAGTTGCTTAAGTCCATCTATGGACTAAAGTAGGCATCGCGGAGTTGGAACATCTGTTTTGATGAGACGGTCAAAGAATTTGGCTTTATCAAAAATCCAGATGAACCATGCATCTATAGTAGATTTGTAGCAAGAACTGTCGTATTCCTCGTTTTGTACGTGGATGACATTATGTTGATAGGAAATGACATTCCTATGCTACAATCTGTCAAGGGGTTCTTGTCACACAGGTTCTCCATGAAAGACCTGGGTGATGCCTCCTACATTCTGGGGATCCAGATCTATCGTGATTGATCCAAGAGGATATTAGGACTTTCGCAGTCCAGGTACATCGACACCATACTGAAAAGATTCAGTATGGAAGATTCCAAGCGTGGTAATCTACCGGCTTGTCACGGGATCACCCTCTCCAAAGAGATGTCTCCCAAGACTGATTTGGAAAGGGATCGCATGTCTATTATACCCTACGCTTCTGTGGTAGGCTCTATAATGTATGCGATGTTGTGTACCAGACCAGATGTAGTTTATGCATTGAGTGTAGTAAGCAGGTATCAGTCAAACCCTGGGGAGAAACACTGGATAGCGGTAAAGAACATTCTCAAGTACCTGAGAAGGACTAAGGAGATGTTCTTGGTGTATGGCGGAAAAAACCTCCAGATCGAGGCCTTTGCTGACTCCAGCTTCCAAAGTGACAAGGATGATTCCATGTCCATGTCGGGCTTTGTCTTTACCCTCAATGGAGGGGCGGTGTGTTGGAAGAGTTCCAAACAGGAAACCGTTGCAGACTCGACTATGGAAGCGGAATACATCGCTGCATCTGATGCCGCAAAAGAAGCCGTCTGGATGAGGAAGTTCTTGAAAGAACTTCAGGTGGTTCCATCCATTGTTGATCCAATACCTCTGTATTGCGACAACAACGGGGCTATAGCTTTAGCGAAGGAACCCAGGTCCTATCAGAAATCCAGACACATCTTGAGGCGGTATCACCTGATCAGGGAGATCGTGGATCGCCAGGAGATCGAGGTTCGGAGGGTTGCTTCAGAAGATAACACTGCAGATCCATTCACCAAGGCCTTGCCCCAGACTCAGTTCGAGCGGCTGATCGAGATGATAGGTCTTCGATACGCCAGTACATGGCCTTAGTGCAAGTGGGAGATTGTTAGTGTATATGCCCTAGAGGACATTACTGTATCATATTAGTTTGTATATTACTTAATGGAAGCTTGGGATATTCACAGTTGTATATATAATCTTGCTCAAAATGGTAGTATGCTACTTGGTTTGTTTCTACTTTAATGTGTACATGTGTTTCTTTTAGCATATTATCTATACACATTAGTAGAGCCCTTAGGATCTTTGCTTGATTACCAGCGTTGTGATGGCAGTCACACTCGTGGGGGCTGGGTAATCTACAAGCACATCCTTATACACGTCCCTAGTCATGGGATTATCGAGACAGGGCATCGATACTCCGGAGTAGACTGGCGTATGCGCTTCTCATCCCGGTGCGGGAGGCAGTCTGTCCCACAGCCGTCAGTACGTCGTACTTGAGATAGTATGCGGGTGCTCGTTAGGTTACGAGTACACTGGACAGGACTCGTTGGGAACTGATGGTTGGTATTGTACCTATCGTCAGTTATCAGTTCCCAGGTGACATGAGTACAGCTTAGTCCGCTGACTTGACACTGTCACTTCGCCTCAAGTGTGTTCCCACTGTATTTTGACTACTACCCTACCACGGCTCAAAGGAGTCGTGCAAACAGGTAGTAGTTGGGTGCAGTCCCGAAGCACTTGGAGGAAGTGACGGTTAGACAGGATTCGTCTCTCCCGGTATTGGGGGTTGACATCGCGTTGTGTCTAGGAGAGCCATTACACAAGCAGTCCCTGGCCAGGGCAAGCGAGATATACTGGTAGGTTTCCAGTGTTATCTCAGGGTGTTCTGGCTTCACTCCGACATGACTTGTACCGCTATTAGGGGACTGACGTTTACCGTCCCTAGGCCCGCCATGCGATGTATCAGACGAACAGACCGGACTATACGGAGACTGTCACATTCAGGCTCAGTAGTAGTTCAGATGGGGTTCACCTCGTCAGTCTTCTAATCGGCATCTACCTGAGGACCATTACGTACAGCTAGTGCCGCTTGCGGTCTGTGGTTAAACCCACTGCCAGCGTAGTGTCGAGTCTTTAGAGTCCCACACAGAGGGCTATTCGCCTTTGGGCAAAATGAGTAGAGGTCGCATGGTTTTGCGACAGGGTTCGTTCACATCAGCGCACTTCTGCACGTTTGTTGTCCTATACTAGCGGGCTTTGGTTTAAGCCGGATCCTAGTATATGATTTGGGATTGGTTTTATCTCTTTGTGTTCGTGTTCCTCGGAACATGAACGCGGGTGTGTATGCACAGTTGATTGAGGCGGAGGAAGAGATTTTTCATTGGGGTTTTGGAACGGGTGTGTATGCACAGTTGACAGTCGTCTTTTTGCAAACCCTAATGATCTTGTGATTTATCAATTAATAATATTAATTAAATGAAATTGTGTCATGGTTGGGCTTGTTGACTTATTGACCAAGGTTGACTAGTTGACTAGGTTTGAAACTTTGACCATCATCATTAGCTTTTTAGATGCTCTTTGATCTTTACAAAATCATTTATGGTGATATGATAATGGTCTATTCAAACTAACCATCACCTTTTCACTTTTGATTAATATTATTTTGATAAATCACTTATATTTTGTTATGGTTGTAAAACCATTTCATTCTATCATATTCACTCTCTCTCCTCTCTTCTTCTTCCTCCTCCTCTAGTTCAAGGAGATTCATTCTCATGTGTTGAGAAACCTCTCCTTGAGATAAAAATACCCTAAACCACTCTCTACTCACTCTAGGGTTGAAGGTCTAGCAAGCCAAAGACCTTAGTTCTCTCAAAATTCGAGAAAGGAGCCCAAGGTTGAACCCTCAGGTGGATCCATCTTTAACGAAAGAAGGCGACGAGGAAAACACCATCCAACCTCTACAAAGGTTTCAAGAAGAAGGAGTTCAAGTGAGGTATAACATCTTTTCCGGGTAGCTAACTCTTTTTAGCTTGGTAGCTAGTTTTGTTTAGAAAAGATCCCGACTTTTGTTAGTCCATGTTACCTATTGCGCTAAAAATTTGATTTTTATACCGTTTCCGCCACCCCGCAAGAACCGGGGTCGGTAACGTGGACTTACATACTTCACCCACGTACATACTTACGTGGGCAAAGTAGTGGGGGGCATTTGTTCCCGTCAAAAATTTCTGCGCAAAAAAACCCAAGGTATCAAATGGCAGTGATACGCTTAAGAAAATGTGAACCAGTATTTTCCGGACTGTATTTTGATAAACACCCGAATGAGAAACAGCTAAATTCTGATTGTATTGAAAGAGATTCGAAAAACCCTTCGATTTGATATATTATGGGCCTCATAATTCATTCGGGATCAAAAGTTATGAGGCATCACGTGCCCACACGTGACCGGGCATCACGTGACCACACGTGACCATTTACAGGCAAAGCCTGTAGGCACTGAATAAAATAAATAATTAAATGGGGTCACGTGCCAACACGTGATGGGCCTTTAAACCCACTGAAAAGGATTAAAAGATATAATAAAAAAACTAAGGGAAAACCCCAATAGGGCATCACGTGCTCACACGTGACCAAAGGTCACGTGCTAACATGTGATGATTCCTTAGTTCTTTAAAACCACAGAATTGAATTCTGGTTAAAATGCTAATCAAGGGGGGTCACGTGTCAACACGTAATGGGCTCCTAAGCTCTTTAATCTATAGAATTAAATTCTGTTTAATAATCAAATAAAGGGGTCTCGTGCCAACACGTGATAGACTTTTAAAAGTCTTCTGAATTGCTAAAATTAAATTCTAATAAAGGAAAATCAAAGACCCTAACTGGGAAAATATTTCTTTAAATCTTTCCAAACAAAAATATGGTGCTCTATAAAATAGAGCACCCTCGGATTAAAAATCCAATGGTGATTAAAAATCACCAATTTATGGAAAGATATTATACAAGAAAAGATTTCCCTGAAATTCACCAAGAATACAAACAGAATATCTTCTGGATTAAAAATCTAAGGGTGAATAAAATTCACTGAGTGATCTAAAAGATCATGTTGGTTACAAAACAACCAAATATCTTTCAATGAAAAATTCACTAAACAAATTGATTCTTTTCTTTCTCCTATAAATAGGAGCCAAGAAAAGAAGAGAGGGGATCTACTTTTTTTGAGAGAAGAACAGAGAGAGCAAAAAGATAGGAGAATTTAATTCTCAAGAGAGAAAAAAGAGAGATGACAATTTAATTCTCAAGAGAGGAAGAAAATTTCTTCAGAAGAAAAGGAAACCCTATGTGAGAAAAGGGAAAGAGATCTAAGCTCCATAAAATAAAAGAGAATTTAATTCTCAATTTAAGAGTTTAACGCTTCTGGACAAAAGAACTTAGTTCTTTCTTTGGTTGAAGATCTGCAGAAGCAGATCTCCCCATAGGTTGAGAATTTAATTCTCATCGGGGAGATTCTGCCATGCAGATCCAAAACTTAGAGAGAGAATTTAAGTTTAAGGAATTTAATTCCCCCAAATTCATAGGAATTTAATTCCTCCAAACAAAATTAGGGTTTAACCCTATATGAGAATTTAATTCTCCCAAATTCATAGGAATTTAATTCCTCCAAACAGAACTAGGGTTTAACCCTATTTGAGAATTTAATTCTCCCAACTTCATAGGAATTTAATTCCTCTAAAAAGAACAGAACTAGGGTTTAACCCATGAGAATTCAATTCTCCCTAATAAGAATTTAATTCTTCCATATGCATAGGAATTTAATTTCTCTAAAATGAAATTAGGGTTTAACCCTATAAAAGAATTTAATTCTTAAAATAAGAGACTTAAATCTCTCCATGCACGTAAAGATCAAGTATCTAACCTGGTCACGTGGTAACACGTGACCCTCATCCTCAATGAGTAAAAAAGAACGAACAAGACTAGGTCACGTGACCCTTAAACAGACTCCTCAAAAATGAGAAAGAAAAAGCTTGGAGGCAATACCTCACGTGCTCACACGTGACCCTCAAAACTAAAGAGAATAAAGCCAAAGGCAATACTGATCTTGGGCGCCCTCACGTGTCCCCACGTGACCCCTAGCAAATCTCTTTAATATCCAGTGCATGGATACTCATCACGTGCCCACACGTGATGGCCGTAAAAACTAAGCGTTTAACACTTATCTGAATATTCTGATAACAAAATAAAGGAGGTCTGGCCCCATTTCAGGCTCCTCACGTGACCCCACGTGGCCCTTTTCCTTTCTATTGTTTAACACTAATTTGAGCATTTTGTCTCCAATGTTTAACACTGTTTTAAATACATCACGTGAGAACACGTGACCACCAAATGTCCTTTAGTGTTTAACACTATTCTAAAACCAGCTTATCCCAGATTGGCTAAGTTTTCTAGAGGCAAATATCCCCTTCAAATGAGCCTTAAAATCCAGAACTATAATTTTTAAGTGCTCAAACCAAGACAAAATGTTGTTAGAGCCTCCAAACCCCTGTTTAGCATTGCTAAATAATGGGGGGGCTGAATTAAGACAAATGTTCAACAGTCCAACAAAGGGCCAACATTTCAAACTTAATTGGGCTTAGCCCAATCTGGCCATAAGTCCTCAATTCAGACTTAACTGAGCCCATGTGCTCATAATTTAATTAATTGATCTTAGTCCCAAATTAGACTACAGATCTCCCAATCGACTCTGGTTCAAGGGTACATCTCTTCACTCCTATGATATTTGTCGTTGTAATCCTTCAACGTCTTCAGAGAGGTGATGGGTCCCGACAACCAAACATTCCATAGACTATGACGTCTTTAAACTGGACTGTGGGGTCCTTAAACTCACGGACTATGATGTCCTTAACCTTGACTGTGAGGTCTTTAAACTCACGGACTATGATGTCCTTAACCTTGACCGAGATGTCTTTAAACTAACATTGGACCGAGATGTCTTTAAACTAACATTGGACCACTTTGTCCCTAAACTGGTAATCGACCGCAATGTCCCTAAACTAAACAATTGAGTTCAAATGCTCTCTTGTTGGATCTAAACGATCCCGTTAAGTTGATCTTAGTCTCAAATGAGACTAACGTATCATTAACAAACGTTTAAGTTGATCTCAGTCCCAAATGAGACTAACGTATCCTTAAACCCAACCCCCAAACCCAAATCTAAGAAAATACGGATTTGGACTAATCCACGCCCTACGGGCGACAACATAAATTAGTCTCCGTATACAATCCACGGGCAACCAAAAACAAAACAAACGCCCACGACACGAAGTGACCATCTGGAGAAGGAGAAAGTGGTTACCGCGATGCGGTAGCATAATTAACTGCAGGGGCTTGCTCCTGCAGGGAAGAGCGTCCCCATAATCAAAAAACCCTCAAATGAAGGGGAATCTGACGAAATGTGCTACATCGGCCGCATCCGTTTAAACCTTTAATACACGGTGCCATAAATCAACTTGGCATCTTCGGAGAGGTGGACGGATAGCACCAATTAGCATTTACCTCCGGAATTCAGGCCCCGACGTCCCAACGTCCCGGTCGCGTCTTCCGGCAGGGAACAGTTACATGTTAGTAAAGCCCTTAGGATGTATACTTGACTATCAGGACTATGATGCAGATCATACTAGTGGGGCCATGGTAGTCCATAAGTTCATCCTTTAATGTTCCTAGTCGTGGGTATATCGAGACAGGGCATCGATATACCAGAGTAGACTAGCGTATACGCTTCTCGACCCATAAGATGGGCGATGGATGATCCCATATCCATTGGTGTTTGACATCTGAGATGCTATACGGGTGCTCAGTGAAGACTGGGTACACTGGACGGACTCGCCGAGAACTCCCAGATGGTATTATACCTCACGTCAGATGGCAGTTCTCTGGTGACACTTGTACAGGTTAGTCTGTAGACCCGAGATCGTCATAGAGTCTTATGTGATTACCACCGTGCTTTGATTTCCACCTTACCACGTCCAAGAGGGCGTGCAAAACGGTGGTTTTTTGGTACAATCCCGAGTTACATGGAGGCAATAACAGGGAAGTCCCTGGCCAGGGCTGATTTAGAGATTTACTGGTAAGTGTTACCAGAAGTTTCTCGACCTGTTATGAGCTTCATATCGGCATGACTTATCGGTTATTGGGGTCTGACGTTTACCACTCCTAGACTTGATGTGCGACATATCAGACGAGTAGACCGGACTGTACGGCAAGTGTTACCGTCAGGATTTTGCAGGAGTTGGAACGGGCTTGCTTGCTGATCTTCTGATCGCTCAATACCCGGGTAGCCGTTACGTCCAGCTGGTACCGCTGACGGCTTGTGAGTGATTGATGTGATCGTCACCTACTGCCGGCGTATTGACGAGTCTTTAGAGTCCTACATAGAGGTTTTACTGGCTCAGGCAAAATGAAATAGGAGCACATATATGATATGCGCGGGATCGAGAATAATGCGTGTATGTGATACCGTATACTATTCTCGCGACTTTTGTATCGGTCGGTTATATGTGATATAGCCGGGTTATCAAATCAAGTGTTGATTCGATAAGATGGTACATTTAGTGTTAGTCGGTTATATGTGATATAGCCGGATTATTAAATCAAGTGTTAATTTAATAATTTAATGTATAATTGTATATTTGATATACTAATTTACATTAACTAACATTTGCTCACTTAAGCATTCTTTTCTCACTTGTGTGTACATGTAATATATATGTGATATATATTGATGTGCATTATTTATTTTTTTGTGTCATGGGTGTTGATACACTATACATGGGTGTATGAGACATACACCATTCTAATTATAATGGTGGGTTATTAATGTTTAAAGTAATTACATAATTAGTGGATATTTGTTAAATGCATGAAGCTTATGGAAGCTTGTGGATGCATTGACTAAGTCCACTAGGTTTGTTTTACTTTAGATATTTGTTAACCTAACAATTTTTAATTAGCCATGGTTATATCTCTACATGAGTTAGTATATGATACTCACTCACCATGGTTTACTCTCTCACTTGATCATTTGATTCTCCTCTCATTTTCTTTATCTTCTTCCTCAAGCTCAAAAAGCTTTCTAGGGTTTGAAAAAGTGAGAAAGTATTGTGAGAAAAATAATTCTAAAGTGAGCCCACTTCCTATTTCATCATTCTCTACTAGATTAGCACTTTAGTATAGGGTGTTTGCTTCACTAATTCTTTAGTTAGTGAAGTAGAAGCTTGAGCTAGTATTCTCTCGACGTAGATCATTTTCGGCCTCGAAGACTTCAAGCAAGATCGCTCTTTTTTCCTCGTGAAGCCATTGTTCCCCGCCGAAGGACGGCCGAGACTGAACGTCTTGCCTGAAATTCGGGGCAGATGCTAATTGGTACTATCCGTCTACCTCTCCGAAGATGCCAAGTTGATTTATGGCACCATGTATCGAAGGTTTAAATGGATGCGTCCGATGTAGCAGACTTCGTCAGATTCCCCCTCGCTTGAGGGGTTTTTGATTGTGGGGACGCTCTTCCCTGCAGGCGCAAGCCCTTGCAGTTAATTACGCTACTGCCTTGCAGTAACAACTTTCTCCTTCTCCAGATGATCACTTCGTGTCGTGTGTCTTTTGTGTTTGATTGCCCGTAGATTGTATAGGGAGACTGAGTTATGTCGTCGCCCGTAGGGCGTGGACTAGTCCAAATCCGTATTTTCTTAGATTTGGGTTTGGGGTTTTGGTTTGAGGATACGTTAGTCATATTTGAGGCTAAGATCAACTCAAACGTTTGTTAAGGATACGTTACTCTAGTTTGAGATTAAGATCAACTTAACAGGATCGTTTAGATCCGACAAAAGAGCATTTGGGCTCTATTGTTCCAGTTTAGGGACATAATGATTCATTAAATGTATGGCCATCGGGACCCGTCACCTCTCTGACGACATTGAACGATTACAACGACAGATGTCAGAGGAGTTCAGAGAAGTACCCTTGAACCAAAGTTGATTGGGGGATCTATAGTCCAATTTGGGACTAAAGTCTGTTTGAAGGTTTAAGGATACGTTAGCCATATTTGAGGCTAAGATCAACTTAAACGGGATCGTTTAGATCCGAAAAAAGAGCATTTGGGGGCTCTATTGTTCCAGTTTAGGGACATAGTAGTCATCGCCAGTTTAGGGACATAGTGATCCATCGCCAGTTTAGGGACATGGTGGTCCAACATTCCCGTTTGGGGACGAATATAGGTTTAAGGACGCATAAGTCCATGAGTTTAAGGACCCCATAGTCCATGAGTTTAATGACGCTTAAGTCCGTAGCAATATATGGTTGTCGGGACCCGTCACCTCTCTGACGACGTTGAAGGATTACAATGACAAATACCAGAGGAGTTCAGAGATGTACCCTTGAACCAATGAGTTGGTTGAAAGAGCAGATGTGCTCAGTTCAAAATGATTTGAGGACTTATGGCCAGTTTGGGCTAAGTCCAATTATGTTTGAAATATTGGCATTTTAGGCCATTAGACATTTGTCTGGGTTCAGCCCCTCGTCAATGCTAAACAAAGATTTGGGGGCTCTGACAACATTTTGTCTTTGATTTCCTCAATTTTGAGATTCATTTGGAGGAGGGACATTTGCCTCTGAAAAATTAGCCAATTTGGCTAAAAGTAGTGTTAAACACTTAGAGAACAACAGTGTTAAACACTGGAGGTAGAACTCTCAAATTAGTGTTAAACACTAAAAGACAATCAGTGTTAAACACTGGAAATATAATCTTCAATTTAGTGTTAAACACTAGAAACAATCAGTGTTAAACACTGGAAATATAATCCCCAAATTAGTGTTAAACACCAAAGAAAGAGGGGTCACGTGTGGACACGTGAGAGCGCCCAAAAATGGGACCAGATCCTTTTTCTTCGTTCTGCAATTAAGTGTTAAACACTTTTATATTTTATTTCGAGCGTCACGTGATGGGGATTCATGCACTGATCATTAAAGTGTCCGCCAAGGGGTCACGTGGGAGCACGTGAGAGCGCCCAAGGCCTTTATTTCTTTTACTTTTTCTTTTTGTGTTTTGGAGATCACGTGGGAGCACGCGAGGCATTGCCTCAGAACTGTTTCCTTTTTATTTTTGGGGATCTTTTCAAGGGTCACGTGGGGACACGTGACCTAGTTTTATTCCTTCTTTTCTGATCACTGCGGATTGGGGTCACGTGTTATCACGTGACCAATGTTCTTTATGTGCATGGAGATCTTTCAAGTCTCTTTATTTTAAGAATTAAATTCTTTGTAGGGTTAAACCCTAATCATGATTTTGGAGGAATTAAATTCCCATGTTTGAAAGAATTAAATTCTTATATAGGGTTAAATCCTAGTTCTGTCCATTTTGAAGGAATTAAATTCCTGTAACTTTGGGAGAATTAAATTCTCTAAACTCAATTCTTTCTCTATGTTTTAGATCTGCATGACAGGATCTCGACCCGATGAGAATTAAATTCTCAACTTATGGGGAGATGTGCACTTTGCAGATCTTCAACCAGAGAAAGAACTAAGTTCTTTTTTATAAAAGAGTAAAACTCTTAGATTGAGAATTAAATTCTCTTTTATTGAAGTTTTGATCCCCTTTCTTTTCTTACCTAGGGTTTTCTTTTTCTCCTGAAGAAATTTTCTTCCTCTCTTGAAAATTAAATTCTCCTTTCTTTTTTCTTTCTTGAGAATTAAATTCTCCTCACTTTTTCTCTCTGTTCTTCTCTCCAAAAAAGTACCCCCCTTTCTCTTCTCTTTTCTTGGCTCCTATTTATATGAGAAAGAAAAGAATCAATTTGTTTAGCAAATCTCTCATTGAAAGATTTGATTTGTTTTCATATTTAATATGAGCCTTTAGATCATTCAGTGAGTTTTATTCACCGTTGGATTTTAAATCCAAAAGATATTATGTTTGTTATTTTCGGTGAGATTTAGGGAAATCTTTCCTTGTCTAAAATTTTCCTATAAATTGGTGATTTTTAATCACCTTTGGATCTTTAATCCAACGGTCCCCATAACTCTTTTCCATTTGGAAAGATTTAGAGAAATTTAGAATTTTAATTCTATTTGGAAAGATTTAAATGATCTTTTTTCAGAATTTAATTCTGTTGAACAGCAAGGCTTTTACAGCCAGTCACGTGTTGCCACGTGACCCCCGGTCACGTGTGAGCACGTGACCCCCGGTCACGTGTAAGCACGTGACCCCCTGAATGGGCTCCTCTTCTGCGCTCTGTCCTTTGCCGTTGCTTTAACCATCACGTGTCAACACGTGACCACTGGTCACGTGTGAGCACGTGATACCTCATTGAGATAATTCCTGATTTTTAATCAGGGAACAGCGCATAGCACATTTGCTCATAACTTTTGATCCCGGATGAATTATGAAGCCCATAATATATCAAATCGAAGGGTTTTTCGAGATGCTTCCAATATCATTAGAATTTAGTTGTTTCTCCTTCGGGAGTTTATCAAAATCCAGGCCGGAAGATACTGGTTCGCATTTTCTTAAGCGTATCGCTGCCATTTGATACTTTGGACTCTTTTGCGCAGAAATTTTTGGCGGGAACAAATGCCCCCCACTACTTTTCCCACGTAAGTATATACGTGGGTGAAGTAGTGCAAAGTTATGAGTAGCCATAGAATTGAGGGCATAGGAGACAGGTTTAGGGTCCTTGTAGCCTAAGACTTTTCAACTTTATGAGCCGTGAGGGTCTCACAAAGATTTTTCTCCCTAAGGATCGAGAGGATCTCATAGGTGTATTTTCTCCTTAGGGGTCGTGAGGACTCCTAAGTGTGTTTTCTCTTATAAGTCGTAAGGATCTTATAAGAGAATTTTCCCTCTTACGAGTCGAGAGGACCCATAAGCGGTTGTTTCCCTCCTTGTCGAGATTCGACTTTGGAGAGTGACCCGTGGATAGTATGCAAGAGACCGTTTTGGATCAACTTGCAGGGTCCCATTGCTTAGGAAACAGGTTTTTTAATCCCTGCTGCCTAAGGCTTTTCCTCACGCGTCGAGACGAATCGAGCATTTCTCGCAAAGATATCCTAACGTCACAGTTAACCTCTGCTCTTTACGACAAAGGTCCGTTAGGGTCTGTGGTACTGGGATTTTGGCCGTTGTACCGTCGCATTGGCTGATGTATTCCTCGATAGGCAGTTTTGCTGTTCGAGTAGCCTTGCGACATGTCGTGTCTCTGATACCTTCGGGGGCTGGATAAGACGTCTTCAAGCAATCCTCCTACGCAGTTTGACCGTCGGAAGAGCAAGCGTTAGGAATTTTGCCATGCCGCTTTTTACTTGAGGTTAGACTCATTTTGGAGAGCCCCGATGAGTCATAATCACTCCGTGCTGGTGTGAGATGATCTCCGATAGTCTTTCAGGCTTTATATGACTTGCCGTTAAGACCCTGATGCTAGGAATTTGGCCTTTGCTTCGTTTGTTGGCATTGCGTCCTCTGTATCGAGACGAATGTCATGGTTGTCTCTAGGTTGCTGGCGAACCGTCGAGGTTTGGAACTAGGGATTTTGCCGTGGCTCCTTTTGGCGATGCTGCGTCTGCTGTATCGAGACGAACGTCGAGGTGGTGACCACTCCGCACTGGTTCGAGATGATCTCCAATTGACTTTCGGGCTTTATATGACTTGCCGTTAAGACCGTGAAGCTAGGAATTTGGCCTTCGTTTCTTTTGCTGGCATCGCGTCCTCTGTATCGAGCTGAATGTCATGGCTGTCTCTAGGTTGCTGGCGGACCGTCGAGGTTTGGAACTAGGGATTTTGCCGTGGCTCCTTTTGGCGATGTTGCGTCTGCTGTATTGAGACGAACGTCGAGGTGGTGACCACTCTGCACTGGTTCGAGATGATCTCCAATTATCTTTCCGGCTTTATATGACTTGCCGTTAAGACCCTGAAGCTAGGAATTTGGCCTTCGCTTCGTTTGCTTTGGTGTATCCAAATACTGCTGGGGGAAGAACACTGGGGTGACATTTCATCTGCTGTATCGAGACGATCGTCGAGGTGGTGACCACTCCGCACTGGTGCCAGATGATCTCCGATTGTCTTTCAGGCTTTATATGACTTGCCGTCAAGACCCTGAAACTAGGAATTTGGCATTTTGCTTCATTTGCTTTGGCGCGTCCGAATCCTGCTGGGGGAAGAACGCTGGGGGTGATATTTCATCTGCTGTATCGAGACGATCGTCGAGGTGGTGACCACTCCGTGCTGATGCGAGATGATCTCCGATTTTCTTTCAGGCTTTATATGACTTGCCGTCAAGACCCTGAAGCTAGGAATTTGGCCTTATGCTTCATTTGCTTTGGCGCGTCCGAATCCTGCTAGGGGAAGAACGCTGGGGTGACATTTCATCTGCTGTATCGAGACGATCGTCGAGGTGGTGACCACTCCACGCTGGTGCGAGATGATCTCCGATTGTCTTTCAGGCTTTATATGAGTTGCCGTCAAGACCCTGAAGCTAGGAATTTGGCCTTCGCTTCGTTTGCTGGCATTGCGTCTGCTGTATCGAGACGAATGCTGAGGTGGAGTTGGGATTTTGCCTTCACTCCGCTTTGTTTCAACCATAGGGTCTTTTGTTGACGTTGCATCTGCATCCTGCTGGACTGCGAAGGAACGCCGTTGTTGACATTGCGTCTGCTGTAACGAGACGAATGCTGAGGTGGAGTTGGGATTTTTCCGTAACTCCGCTTTGTTTCGACCATAGGTCTTTTGTTGACGTTGCATCTGCATCCTGCTGGACTGCGAAGGAACGCCGTTGTTGATATTGCGTCTGGTGTAACGAGACGAATGCTGATGTGGAGCTGGGATTTCGCCGTCACTCCACTTTGTTTCGACCGTGAGGTCTTTTGTTGATGTTGCATCTGCATCCTGCTGGACTACGAAGGAACGTCGTTGTTGATATTGCGTCTGGTGTAACGAGACGAATGCTGAGATGGAGCTGGGAATTTGCCGTCACTCCGCTTTGTTTCGACCATGGGGTCTTTCATTGACGTTGCATCTGCATCCTGCTGGACTGCGAAGGAACGCCGTTGTTGATATTGCGTCTGCTGTAACGAGAAGAATGCTGAGGTGGAGCTGGGATTTTACCGTCACTCCGCTTTGCTTCGACCATGAGGTCTTTTGTTAACGTTGCATCTGCATCTTGCCGGACTGCGAAGGAACGCCGTTGTTGACATTACGCCTGGTGTAACGAGACAAATGCTGAGATGATCTCTAGGTTGTCTGTGAACCATCGATATTTGGAACTAGGGACTATACCGTGGCTCCGTTTGATGGTGTAACATCTACGTCCTGCTGGAATGAGGAGGCACACCGTTGTTGGTCTCTAAGCTGTAGATGTGGCCGTTGAGATTTGGAACTAGGGACTTTGCCATGGCTCCGTTTCGTTGCGACTCTGAGGTCGGTTGTTGACGTCACGTCTGCATCTGGTTGGAGTGAGGAGAAACGCCGTTGGTGATCTCTAAGTTGTCGATGTTGACGTCGAGACCCTGAAGCTAGGGATCTTCCTTTGCTTCATTTGTTGACATTGTGTCTGCAATATTGAGACAAATGTCGAGGTTGTCTCTAGCTTGTCTATGAACCGTCGAGATTTGGCTTCGCTTTCTGATGGAGCCTGGTGGGGAGGTATGGTCCCTGTTTGTTTGTGCCCCTGGATTGTATACAGGGATCAATGTGATCTCACCTGTAGGGTAAAAAGTTTCATTCTTTCATTTTTTTAATTCTTTCCGCGATGCTCTATCATTTCAGCTTTTTACATCGCGAAAATCGCGATTGCCCAATCATTTCGGCTATTTTTCGCGGTGCCCAATCATTTCGGCTATTTTTCTTTTTACTCGCTGCTTTTTATTGCGAGTTGCCCAATCATTTCGGCTATTTCATAGGCATTTTTGGCTCGTTGATTTTTTATCGCGGGTGTGGAACTTGGAATCTGGTGCCAATCTCAGCATCAGCATCGCTGGGACTGGAATATAGCAAGGAGCGAATCATCATTTGCCATGAAAGGACTTAGAATTTGATACCGATTTAGGCATCAGCATCGCTACAACTGGGATATTGCCAGGAGCGAATCATCATTTGCCTCCGTCGATGTCGAACAAAGGTGGCTTAGCAAACAGGATTAGGATCCCGTCGACTAAGGCTTTTAACTTCATGAGCCATAAGGGTCTCATAAAGGTATTTCTCCCTACGAGTCGTGAGGATCTCGTAGGTGCATTTTCTCCTTAGGAATCGTGAGGATTCCTAAGTGTGTGTTCTCTTATAAGTCGTAAGGATCTTATAAGAGTGTTTTCTCCTTATAAGTCGAGAGGACTTATAAGGGTCATTAACCATGTGAGCATATCCCTAGTCGCTGGTGAAACTTTGTTAGGGAAATGTTTATTCGTGCCCGTGGATTGTATACAAAGGTCAGCATTGAGCCGCTTGTAGGGCAGTATTGAAAGTTGTGGGAGGGTGCTTAAGAACAGGTTCAGGTCTCTGTAGCTTAAGACTTTCAAATCTTATGAGCCGTGAGGGTCCCATAAGAGAATTCTCCTTACGAGTCGTGAGGATCTCGCAAGTGTAATTTCTCCTTAGGAATCGTGGGGATCCCTAAGTGTGTTGCTTTCTTGTGAGTCGTAAGGATCTCACGCGGGTGGTTTCTCCTTATAAGGTCGAGAGGACCCTGTAAGTGTCTTTCAACGAGCTTGCGCCCTTTCGGGTTTTCACAAACACTCGCCGGTAGCCCTGCTGTTTTTACTCACGGAGCCCTTTTGGGTTTTCATCCGTGCCCATTTTGCTTATGGACATACCGTTTTCTTTTTTTTCTTTCCTTTTTTTTTTATTCTAACGAGCTTGCGCCCTTTCGGGTTTTCATAAGACTCGCCGGTAGCCTTGCTGTTTTTACTCACGGAGCCCTTTCGGGTTTTCATCCGTGCCCATTTTGCTTATGGACATACCGTTTTTTTTATTTAACCATGCCAGCCTGAGAATGCCGCGGGTTGATAGTAGTTTAACGACGTTTCGGTCATTTGCAAATTTTAGGACATTGCGGTCCGTCGTTAGTTTAAGGACGTTTTGGTCCGCCATTAGTTTAAGGACGTTTCGGTCCGTCTGCAAGTTTTAGGACATTGCGGTCCATCGTTAGTTTAAGGACGTTTCGGTCCGCCATTAGTTTAAGGACGTTTCGGTCCGTCTGCAAGTTTTAGGACATTGCGGTCCATTGTTAGTTTAAGGACGTTTCGGTCCGCCGTCGCCGTATTTGAGGCGAATCTCTAGTTTACTGACTTTTCGGTCTATGATGCCCCCGACATATCCATCTTATTCGGAGCATGCGGTTATGGTGGGCTCACCTTCCAGTTTTCGGACAACGCGAACTTGCCCTGTTGGTATTGATCTTCAACCCAGTTTTTGAAGACGAAGCAATCTTCGATTGGATGGCTTACTGCTTGATGGTAAGGGTAGTAATTAGGATTGTTAAGATCGCCTAGCTGCAACGGACGTTTTGGACTCGGCAAATTGATGAGTCTGTTGCGCACTGCCAGCTCGAACAGTTTTCTCGTTTTATTCTGAGGAAACGAGTAAGGACATCCTAATCTTTCATCAAGGGATGGGCGTGGACGCATATTGTTTCGAAGGACAACCGGCTTTAAGTTGCTCGGCTGTTGTTGAGTATGAGCAACAATGATCGCTTTCCCTTTCTCAGTTCGAGAGTCTGGTTTTGGAGGAGATGGTTTATGTCCCATCTGATCCATTTGGGCGAACTTGTCAATCAAGGCTTGGAAAGTAGTGGCCTTGAAGAACATCTTGAATTGCGAGATGGTCGCTTGCAGATCCAGAGTGCCCACGAACATGCCCACCGCTGGCGCTTCTTCGATTCGTTGTTCGCATTTCGACCACAGATTCCGCCATCGTGTTGCGTATTGAACCCACGCTTCGCCTGGCCTTACCTGGCATTGATCAGTGCTGTTATCAGGGTGCGTTCACTAGCACTTGCGAATCTTTGTGTAAATAGTAGCTCCATCTCCGTAAATGTTTTGACAGAGTCGTTAGGTAGCTCTGAATACCATTGAAAGGCCGTTTCTGCTAGGCTGCCGACGAATTGGCGAAGCAACAGTTTGTCATCGCCTCCAGTGTTGCCGCATAAGGCCCTGAATTGAGCGACATGCTGATGGGGGTTCTCCGTTCCTTTATATACGTGGAACTTAGGGATCGTGTAGCCCGGCGGGTAACTGGTTTGGTCATACCAGCCCGGGTAGGGTCGTCTGGTTCTAACGATTTGCCCAGCCGCTTCATTCGCCTGATCAATTCGTATCTGCTGAGCGATATAATCATCTAGGGCAGCCTTGGAAATGGTTTCTTCCTTGGCTGTTGAGAGAGTCGGAGGAGGATTAGATGTCTCTCCTCTATCGTCTTCAGTAATGATGGGTCTTCAACTAGAGGGTCCGGCTGTAGCATCATCCGTACCATATCTTGGAAGAGGAGCGCCATTTGCTTTATGTTAGCCGCTTGCTCTGCGGCTTCTCTGTCCTTCTTTTCGAGGACTCTACGTAAGAAGTCAGCATCAGTTTCTTGTTCATGACGCTGCTCTGATGATGCCTCCGGGCTTTCTTTTGGCCCGGTGAGTGCGGCCATTGCAATCATCATCTCCTGAAGCTTCTGTTGCTGCTCCTGGGCTTTTGTCACGGATCGGGTGAGCGGTCGGTGACCCGTCAAAACACGGCCTTCCTCCTTTCCGGAAGCCATATAAACAGTATGCACCACCATGCCCCCAGACTTGGGGCGTTTGTGTTCAGCGCTTTTACGGTTCGCCATGTTCACAGGGGCTTTTTGCGGCCTCCTTTTCTTTTGAGTGATTGACGTTGAGGGAGCCGTTGCAGCGGGCACCCAGCCAGCTGTCACTTTCTATGGCCTTGAGTAGTCCTTCTCCTGCTGAACCTTCATCTTTTTCTGTCGGTGGAGATAGTCTTGATCGATCACTAACTCTTGGACACGTTGCCAAACTTTGTAAATTTCAGAGGATAGCCGTTGAGAGGGTTGCTCCAGCTTCACCTTTGGTGCATTCTCTATGGGTGGAGGAGATCTTTTCAGTACGGCGGTGAGTGAATTCCTGCGCACCCTGTTAAGCAGCTCGAAGCTGTTCCCAGTTGGAACAGCAGCATTGATTTCCACCGTTGGGGCTGGTGGAGTTAACCCAGACGGGGAGTTGCCCCCAGCCTTCCTTACTCGGCGCCAGTGGCGACGGCGAGCATGTCGTGCGGATGAGATGACCTCCGTTGTTGGATAAGCTTCTTCATGCCCCCTGCTTTGAGCAGAGACTGTTATTGGTGCTAGCCTGTCGAAGACTGACACCCGTTGAGAAGCAATGTCTAATCTGTCAAAGACAGACCTCTGGACAGGGAAAGCAGCTTTGAGGACCTCTCCTGGAGCAGCAACCGGAATGGCCAGCCTTATAAAAACTGATTTCTTGGAAGGAAAAGCCTTTTCAATAATCTCTTTCGCTTGAGCCGGAATGGCTATCCGCTTTGGGATGGCAGCTTCGAGTATCGCGGGCTTGTAAATGTTCTGGCCCAGTCTGTTGAAAACTGAGGTACTGAAGTGGGGCGACCCATTGAGAGGGGCCGCGGCAGTGGTAAGTCGATCAAGGACCGACTTCTTTGGGGCTTCTTGCAACGTCATTGGGGCATTGAAGCTCAGCGGTGGGAGCATGGTCCTGAAGAATAGTCCAGCGGTGGCTTGAGTTACCTGCTCCACTGGTATTTTGAAAAGGGAGGCCGCTTGAGGCCCATAAGTCACTCTTCCAGCAAGGATAGAGCGAGAGGTGCAGTTGCAGGTAGTGCAGTTTGAAACCATTGATCTTCTGTTTTCTGCACGGAGCAAGACACCAAATCTTAGTACCTCGAATCCGCAGGAAACCACAGCAAACCGCGATTTGTTCGCGAACATGACACACGAAGTGTGGAGTGGAAAAAGGAAAAAGTCCCACCGGGCGTGCCAGAATCTGTTCCCTGCCGAAGGACGGCCGAGACTGAACATCTTGCCTGAAATTCGGGGCAGATGCTAATTGGTGCTATCCGTCTACCTCTCCGAAGATGCCAAGTTGATTTATGGCACCATGCATCGAAGGTTTAAACGGATGCGTCCGATGTAGCAGACTTCGTCAGATTCCCCCTCGCTTGAGGGGTTTTTGATTGTGGGGACGCTCTTCCCTGCAGGCGCAAGCCCCTGCAGTTAATTACGCTACCGCCTTGCGGTAACAACTTTCTCCTTCTCTATATGATCACTTCGTGTCGTGTGTGTTTTGTGTTTGATTGCCCGTGGATTGTAAACGGAGACTGAGTTATGTCGTCGCCCATAGGGCGTGGACTAGTCCAAATCCGTATTTTCTTAGATTTGGGTTTGGGGTTTTGGTTTGAGGATACGCTAGCCATATTTGAGGCTAAGATCAACTCAAGCGTTTGTTAAGGATACGTTAGTCTAGTTTGAGACTAAGATCAACTTAACAGGATCGTTTAGATCCGACAAAAGAGCATTTGGGCTCTATTGTTCCAGTTTAGGGACATAATGATCCATTGAATGTATGGCCGTCGGGACCCGTCACCTCTCTGACGACGTTGAAGGATTACAACGACAGATGTCAGAGGAGTTCAGAGATGTACCCTTGAACCAAAGTTGATTGGGGGATCTATAGTCCAATTTGGGACTAAAGTCTGTTCGAAGGTTTAAGGATACGTTAGCCATATTTGAGGCTAAGATCAACTTAAACGGGATCGTTTAGATCCGACAAAAGAGCATTTGGGGGCTCTATTGTTCCAGTTTAGGGACATGGTGGTCCATCGCCAGTTTACGGACATGGTGGTCCAACATTCCCGTTTGGGGACGAATATAGGTTTAAGGACGCATAAGTCCATGAGTTTAAGGACCCCATAGTCCATTAGTTTAAGGACGCTTAAGTTCGTAGCAATATATGGTTGTCGGGACCCGTCACCTCTCTAACGACGTTGAAGGATTACAACGACAAATACCAGAGGAGTTCAGAGATGTACCCTTGAACCAATGAGTTGGTTGAAAGAGCAAATGTGCTCAGTTCAAAATGATTTGAGGACTTATGGCCAGTTTGGGCTAAGTCCAATTATGTTTGAAATATTGGCCCTTTGGGCCATTAGACATTTGTCTGGATTCAGCCCCCCGTCAATGCTAAACAAAGATTTGGGGGCTCTGACAACATTTTGTCTTTGATTTCCTCAATTTTGAGATTCATTTGGAGAAGGGACTTTTGCCTCTGAAAAATTAGCCAATTTGGCTAAAAGTAGTGTTAAACACTTAGAGAACAACAGTGTTAAACACTGGAGGTAGAACTCTCAAATTAGCGTTAAACACTAAAAGACAATCAGTGTTAAACACTGGAAATATAATCTTCAATTTAGTGTTAAACACTAGAAACAATCAGTGTTAAACACTGGAAATATTATCTCCAAATTAGTGTTAAACACCAAAGAAAGAGAGGTCACGTGTGAACACGTGAGAGCGCCCAAAAGTGGGACCAGATCCTTTTTCTTCGTTCTGCAATTAAGTGTTAAACACTTTTATATTTTATTTCGAGCGTTACGTGTTGACACGTGATGGGGATTCATGCACTGATCATTAAAGTGTCCGCCAAGGGGTCACGTGGGAGCACGTGAGAGCGCCCAAGGCCTTTATTTCTTTTACTTTTTCTTTCTGTGTTTTGGAGATCACGTGGGAGCACGTGAGGCATTGCCTCAGAACTGTTTCCTTTTTATTTTTGGGGATCTTTTCAAGGGTCACGTGGGGACACGTGACCTAGTTTTATTCCTTCTTTTCTGATCACTGCGGATTGGGGTCACGTGTCATCACGTGACCAATGTTCTTTATGTGCATGGAGATCTTTCAAGTCTCTTTATTTTAAGAATTAAATTCTCTGTAGGGTTAAATCCTAATCATGATTTTGGAGGAATTAAATTCCCATGTTTGAAAGAATTAAATTCTTTTATAGGGTTAAACCCTAGTTCTGTCCATTTTGAAGGAATTAAATTCCTGTAACTTTGGGAGAATTAAATTCTCTAAACTCAATTCTTCCTCTATGTTTTAGATCTGCATGGCAAGATCTCGACCCGATGAGAATTAAATTCTCAACTTATGGGGAGATGTGCACTTTGCAGATCTTCAACCAGAGAAAGAACTAAGTTCTTTTTTATAAAAGAGTTAAACTCTTAGATTGAGAATTAAATTCTCTTTTATTGAAGTTTTGATCCCTTTAGTTTTCTTACCTAGGGTTTTCCTTTTCTCCTGAAGAAATTTTCTTCCTCTCTTGAGAATTAAATTCTCCTTTCTTTTTTCTCTCTTGAGAATTAAATTCTCCTCACTTTTCTCTCTGTTCTTCTCTCCAAAAAAGTACGCCCCCTTTCTCTTCTCTTCTTGGCTCCTATTTATAGGAGAAAGAAAAAGAATCAATTTGTTTAGCAAATCTCTCATTGAAAGATTTGATTTGTTTTCATATTTAATATGAGCCTTTAGATAATTCAGTGAGTTTTATTCACCGTTGGATTTTATATCCAAAAGATATTCTGTTTGTTATTTTCGGTGAGATTTAGGGAAATCTTTCCTTGTCTAAGATTTTCCCATAAATTGGTGATTTTTAATCACCTTTGGATCTTTAATCCAACGGTCCCCATAACTCTTTTCCATTTGGAAAGATTTAGAGAAATTTAGAATTTTAATTCTATTTGGAAAGATTTAAATGATCTTTTTTAGAATTTAATTCTGTTGAACAGCAAGGCTTTTACAGCTGGTCACGTGTTGCCACGTGACCTTTGGTCACGTGTGAGCACGTGACCCCCGGTCACGTGTGAGCACGTGACCCCCTGAATGGGCTCCTCTTCTGCGCTCTGTCCTTTGCCGCTGCTTTAACCATCATGTGTCAACACGTGACCATTGGTCACGTGTGAGCACGTGATACCTCATTGAGATAATTCCTGATTTTTAATAAGGAACAGCGCATAACACATTTGCTCATAACTTTTGATCCCGGATGAATTATGAAGCCCATAATATATCAAATCGAAGGGTTTTTCGAGATGCTTCCAATATCATAAGAATTTAGCTATTTTTCCTTCGGGAGTTTATCAAAATCCAGACAGGAAGATACTGGTTCGCATTTTTTTAAGCGTATCGCTGCCATTTGATACTATGGACTCTTTTGCGCAGAAATTTTTGGCTGGAACAGCCATGCAAGAGTCCGGGAGTTCAACGATCGCAGCGAAGAGACTACTACAAGGAGGTTTAGAAGTGAAGGACCGATCTACAAAGGTTGTATTTCTATTTCACTTAGAAGTAAAAAGGTTTACTTTTGTTTCCGTATTATATTCTAGTTAATGATTCTAGTTTAGAGTTCCTTGAAACGGCAATTTTTTAAAAAATTGCATGGACGATGCCTCCCGAAACCTTGCTGCCGTCGATAGGAACCCAACAGGCCCAAGTCAAGTAAGCTCATGCCCAAGTCGAGCCCCGTGGCCGGCCTCCCCATGCCAAAATGAAAATTATGTAATAAATAATTTTGATATAATTTTTATGAATAAATGGGTATAAAGCCAAATTTTTGTAAAGCACATGGCTCATATGCAAAAGAAATAAGCACATGAGGCATGGGATGGGTAAAATACCATTTTGTAAAGCGCAAGGGGATATGTGTAAACTTGTAAGCCTATATAAGACAACATGATGATAAAATGAAAAACAATAATTGATTCCCCTAAAAAATTAGGGTTTCTGTGCCTCCTTCTCCTTCCTTAAGGTTTTAAAAGTTCTTCTCTTTTCTGAATTAAATCAAGAGTTTTACTCTTCCTTTCCCAAAAAGAAATAGTTTCACCATAAAACTCTTAAAAGGGAACTCAGATCTCCCATCAAATCCCTAAAAGGGTACATTTTTAAGTCTCGCCCCCTTTCCTTCAAAATCCAGCCAACAGAGAGGGGGAAGAAGGAGACTCGTCTCCAAAAATCCCACTTTGGGAAAAATCCAAGACTCAAGAGAAGATCCAGGACTCAAGGGAGAAGAAATGGGTCCCTTTTGATCACCTTCGAAAATCTTTAAAGAGTTCAACTCCAAGACCCAAATCCTCAAAGGAGTTTAACTCCTAATCCAAATCTTTTAATTTTAACTCCAAATCCAAATTTTTTGGAGTTTAACTCCACTCAAAATTCTTGAGAGTTTAACTCCATAAAGATAAAAATCCTCCCTTTTTCTGGAAGGCTCCAAAGTCTCTCGGAGTTTAACTACTAATCCCGGGGCTAAGTCCCCCCTTTTTTCCTGTAGGCGTCCAGTGCCCACGTGCCGGGCGCTGGCGCCCACACGCCAAGCACGTGAACCGGCCCGGCGTCCACGTGCCACGCACGCTTCCTTATGACGCTCCTCGCCCATTTTTTCCCATGCACTCCACACTAAAAATACCTTCCCGGATAGCGGGACCCCCGTAAATTCTACGAGGCCCCTGATATACCCAAAACCCTTCAAGACACACACATACGCACACTGCACACTGAGTTCGCATGACTAGTTTGACCCGTCAATCGGAGGTTCTCTCGCTTCTAAAGCGAAGGGTAATTAACGGCAGCTTAGTCTGCCCTAGGCAGGGGGAGATTCGGATCCCCACAATCAATAAACCCCAGCCTACCCTAGGCAGGGGGAATCTATATACACCCGACAAGCGACGTGTATTTCACATCTCAATGGGGTAACGAAAAACACCCTACAATCGGTCTGTTAGATCGGCTCCCACTGCAACACTATCCCCGCCTCCGGGGCGTTTGATTGCTTGACCCTTGAGCAATCCGTCCTATGCCATTTGGTGGGCACTGGCCAATCCTCTCCATCCGGAGGACGGACGAAAACAAACTTCTCCTTCCACTCATGGATACAAGAAGGGACGACCATTACCCCTGACCCGGCTGTCTTACCCTTATGTTTTTTAGAAAAAGGTAAACCCAGCTCGGCTTGTCCATTCGAGTGTCAGGGTGATTTTTGTAGCAAAGGAAGGAAAGTGTCACGCCCCGCTTCCCAATGTACGGGCAATGAGACGCAACGAAGCCGCTACGTATTTACTCAGAAGTAAATACGCTAAGCATAACTAAGCAATATAATAAAGTACACAAGAAGAAGACAAGAGATGTAAATGAACAACAACTTTTATTGATTAAACATTTCTTTACAATACAACTAAAAAGTAAACACAATGATGAAAGCAATGCCTAAACAATGGCATGAACATGAAAGTAAAGTAAGTGCAAGGGATGACTAATGGTCGTGCTGCTCAGTGATCTGCTCCAAATGCTCCTGGCTGGTCTCGAACTCCTCAAAGTCGGGTCCTCCTAACAACATTCCAAAGAAAGAAGAGAAATAGGAATGTCGTCAGCGAACAATCGCTCAGTAAGTCCCAAGGAAAAGTAGGAATAGAATAGACAGGTGAATAGACAGATGAGAATATAACTGGTGTATTGTAAGTTTATTATGTTAACGCGGTTGTTTGTAGCTTGGTACAGAATATGCCGGTGCATAGGAAAGGAGTCCAACTTACACCATGGACTTTGGTAACCAGTAGTATAAGGCTACGTTGATATAACCACAGAACAACATGTATAGTTGCGTTCTTTTAGTGACCACCTCGTGCCACTTTTAACACATTCCGTACCAGTCTACCCCTTTAAAACCCCATAATGTATTTTGTATTTCTTGTATTGTTTTGTTTTATAGATGGAAGACTTGCCGAAACCATAATATCATATAAACGGAATGGATATAAATGGATAGTCATGTAAACAGAGTATATCCATGGTTCGGTTCAGTCGAGTCATGTTGATATAGATTGAATTTTGATATAAACGGATTCATGTTGAAAGGAGTTATACTGGAATCATATTAAAGGATAAATTGATTGATTGATTTCAGATTAGACTGAGACTCTGTCTGAATCAGACACTTTAAAACGAATTGAAGTCCTGGATTAGTTTTGATATTATCGGTAACTGCTGCACATGGACGGCAGGATTTGTGTCTTTTTCCAAGACAATTACCGTGTTGATAACACCGTTTTTAGTTTGTCTATCTTAGATAGGTAAGCACCCATATTCTCCGGCTTTCTGAGGCTCAAGAGAACCGGTCCCGCTTAAGCATATGTTTACTATGGTTCTTATTGTAAATTAATATAACTTGAGGGGGTTTTATGAAAAATAGTTTTGATATATTTTCAAAATAAACCTCAAGTATTTATTTATCGTCTTTATGGTTTTTTTATAGATATAGTTTTTATAAAATGAAGTTTTCTAGTGAATAGAACATAGATTTCATTGTATATGGTATTTTAGTGTAATATTGGAATTGTATTGATTTGTAATGGTAGTTTCATGAAATTTATAATTCCTTTGATTTAGAAAAAGCATGGAATATATATTTAATATATTTAAATTAGGTATTTTAATAATATTCATATATATTTATTTAGTAAAATAAATATTATTTATTAATTAGAAATCTCATTTTTCTTAAAAATTGCATTAAAATTACATCGAGATCGAATGCACCGTGAGGAGGTTTGCATCTCGCTCTACTATGCCCGAGGATGTGCGATAACCTGCACCATCCCGATCGGGGTTCCCCCAAATGGGTTGTAGAGGCGCGTTTGCAAGGAATTAAATAATATACTTTTAAAGAAAACGGTTTTTGAATGTTTATGGTATTTAAATGTAAACTCGTATTTTCCCACAAACTAATGTTCCAAAAGTCATCGTGCTATGTCCAAAATGTGTGTTGTGATGAGATAGGTCATTACCTCGTGAGTTTTCTAAAGTTAATATGATCAAAATGAATAAGCAATACCGTATGTAAACATAATGGTATTTTACCGTAAAACTGAAATAAAAGTTGTAATACTTATTATTTTGAATTGAAACTTGTTGTGAATCTTGTTTTATGTTTGTTAAACAATATAAGAAGAGATGACAATTTGTTGTTTAAGAAAAACTTGAGTTTTTAAAGAAAAGAGAATCGGAAGTCGGAATAACTTCGCTTTCGACGAGTTTTGAAAAATAGAAGTTTTAGACTAGAGATTGAGAAGGGGAGAGGGGACTTACAGGTTGGAATTAGAGAGAAGAGATAGGGGAAGATTTTGGGATCGTCGGGGAGTAGTTTCGTCGCCGGATTCTTCCCGAAACGTCGCCGGAACTTCGACCTTTGCTAACTTCACTTGTATAACTTCTTGGACTTGAAATTTTTAGAGAGTTTTGATACTAAATTTCAGAATGAAGAGAGCCAAAGTATAGGATTGTATTTATAGGGTAATAGGGTTTAGGGTAATGAATTGAGAATTAAAAATGCACTAAAATTTGGTTTAATGGTGATTTTTAATTCTCTGGATAATTGCAGGGAAAACAAACATACTGGGGTTAATATGGGGAGTCTAAGGGGTGCTAGAGTTAAAAAAATTTGCATTTGGCTCTACCCAAACCGGCGGCGCCGGCCTAAAATTGGATCTCGCCGGTCCAATCCGATGGGTTGGGGTGTGGATTTCTGCCACTTGTTCAAGTCTGTTGGTATATCATTTCCCATGTGTTTATTTTCTTTATGACTTTTCATTTTACGTGCAGTGCACGTCCAAACTTTTGAGCTTTGAAAATTTTAAAAGAAAAATAAAAAAAAATATATGTGGCTGAGAGAATTCGAACACAGGGGTTACGTCACAGCAGTGCAAGGGCTTTACCAGTGAGCTACAGGTGCTTTCTTGCTGTTCAAAAGCAAATTAAATTTATAATTTGTGCTCAGATTTAGGTGCTCCTTTCTGTATTTTTGAAAAAATTATGTACAGAAAGTTTAGGGTTGTTACAGAAAGGAGGCTCAAGTCGAAGAGAATCCGATCAATTTTTAACCGGACCAGGAACCCGAGAAGAATTCTCCACGAGTTCGGCCCTTGCTGGCCCGGGGCAAGCCGAAAGTAATGGAGAACATCACAAATCTCGGATGAGAAATGCAGACGCATCCCCGGTCGGAACGCTTCCAGATAAAGAGCAATCTCATTGCCTTGTACCTGATCTGCCCGTTCACTCTTCCTGGCCAGACAAAGTGAATAGCCAGGGGATGTAGAAACGAGCCCAGATATCGGAAAGCCCGTCCAATCGATTCGACATCGAAGGTGCATCATGGGTATTTTTGATGCGCACCTTAGGAGCCTCTTTGCCACCCGACGACGAAAAACAAGGGCGTCGCCGCCCCTTGGATGCGAGCCCGATGCGGAAGAAGAAGACTGAAGAAGAGGAACTTTCTCGGCTATCGAAAGCCGAGAAAGAAGAAGATGACCCGCTGGACTCGGCTTCAGAAACTGAACTCTCATTGCCTGACTCAACCCTAACTATATCAACAGAAACTTCATAAGAAAATACCTAACCTGATTCAAGGAAAGATCGGCTGAAGAGCGATTTTGGCTGAAGATCCGACCTAAGTGATGGAGCGCCGGGCAATCTTCAGACAAGGGAGGCAACTAAAGCAAAAGTGTTTTCTAAGGAAAGGCCTCTTCTATTTATACGCCCAGCAAAATCCGTTCGACGGTCCAAATCCGCTCCTGCCAAGATGAAGCATCGCACCCTACAGTCCAGATGAAGCCACGTGGCAACCGACCATTGGACATCTCCCCCTCACACGGATCCGACTGGTGACATCTTGTAGTCCGCCATCTAATGATGGCCATATGGCATGAAGATTAACTGCCTGAGCAAGCGAAGCGACGTCTCCTTTATGGTGCAATCATTTCGCCGATCCGCTAACGTCGTCAAGGATACGCACGGAAGCCTAGACGTATCGTAAATCGCCGCGTGGATCCGGAGATCGAAGAGACATGGCCGCCAAATGCCACATCGTTCCCAGACAGTCCACCACGAAGATTCTTCGGCTCCAAGCTGAACGAAGAAAACCGAGCAGACCACTCTCGACCCGATCCATAAATAGGTCGGAACGAGAGTGGGGGGAAAATGATGATACTCGTAAGTAGGAATTCTCCAGATCATGACAATAGCGGATAACGTGTCATCCGCTTAAGCCAGCTAGATTCCTGAGGGCTACGGAGCACGATGTATAGAGGTCATTTCTCGGCATCTCATCTCCGAGACTGCGTCCGACCTTTTTTACCTTCCTTATTTGCCTAGCAACTTGCCAACGGCTCGCCTCCGAGCAATTCTACAACTGAGCTTCCACAGTCTCCGAGCTGTTACGGAGCTGAGCTTTCTCAGCCTCCTCACTCGCATCCGAGCTATCCACCGATCTGAGCTTCGTCGGCTTTCGTGTTCAACAGAGAGCACGAAGCCCAAGCACCCCCGTAGCGGCTCCGTGTATCTCGCCAAAACGAGATCTCCGCCGCTCCACGTTCCGCATCCTACGCTGGCGCGTCTCTCCATTAATGAGCGTATCCTGCCATTAATGGACGTGCCCCGCCATCAACACGAACATGAGACGGGAGCGTAATGGACGGCGAGAATCTCATGTCAGTTCGCTCTATGTGACCGCTATATAAACCCTCTCTTTCAGACGACGGAGGTACGTCGAACTCATTTCCAATACACCGCTACTCTGTCCAATTACTCCTCGGTGTTAACTTGATCGTCGGAGGGTCCTACAGGACTTCCCTTGCAGGTGGCTCGGTGTCAACGACAACCAACAACCCATTGAGACCGACACGCTCAATTCTCACATCAAATCTCAACCGTTCAGCCCCGCTGACAGCAAGATCGACGGATGACAATATCTGAGGGAGATTCCTACCTCAATCACTTACCTAGCCTAAGTATACTCAGCAGACCCTGGAATAGGATCAGCGCATCTTTGCTGGTGATGTCCAAATGATTTACACCTCCCACATCGGTGTTTTCATCCTCTCCCCTAAATCTTTGCTTTTTAGGTCTTACCCTTTTAGGCCTTTTAGTATGAGGAGGGACAACTTCATATGGCAGCTCAACAGACATCCATTCATCCTTGGAAGGGAGCATTTTGATAGAAGTTTGATATGCTTCAAGAAATCTATAATTGAATGTAGACATAACATAAATAAGTTTGCACATAAATCCATACATCATAAGCACAGAATTTTCATTAAGTCAAATATCATAACAAGTTACACCTAATGAATATCATAATCAATTGCACTTTACCAAAATATTTTTCAAAACACTTTCAGAACTGAATATTTATACACAGTTTCAACACTTTCAGAATTTTCGTATCAGTCAAATAAACTAACCAATTGCACTTTCATGAATATTTTATACACAGTTTTCACAAATCAATGCAAAATACTATAAGAAATTTACCGCCAAGCCAAAAAGGATAATTTACTTTGCTTTCTGATGGTACTCATGCACATGCTCCTCCCAATTAACGTTTCTTTTGTTAGTTAGGACTGCCAAAGCATGTGTACAAGGCAATCCAGTGCATTGCCATCTCTTGCTTGTGCAAGTCTTCTGTTCAATGGTCACAAGCTTTCTTAAGTTGCCATCATTTACTTCATACTTCCATATTCCAGCTTGATAGACAGCATAACATGTATGAGTCCTCGTCTTCTCAATCAAGTATCTTTCTGCTGCCGGCACAAAACTTCCCTTCCACTTTAAAGCTTTGAGATCTTCCCAACACCATCTTTCTCATCATTTGAGACCTAATAATGTCAACCAAATCACAAACAGGAGTGACCAAACTTGAAGAACCCAAGCATTGAAGCTTTTACTAAGATTGTTTGTGATTCATCCATCTCTTCATCACTGCTAGGCAATTCGTGATGATCATCCTCAGAATAGCAGTCGTCCGCATCACCCTCTGCAATCTCTTCATTCTCGATCTCAATCTCATCATCTTCTTGCATCACGTAATTCATTTCCTCTTGCAATGACTTAGGATTTTGTTGTCTTTGGGCCCTGATCATGAATTCAGTTCTACCAAGTCCAGCTCAACTCTTCCCTGATCTCATCAACAAAATTGTTGAAATTTGCTCTATCAACTTCAACCATGACGCTCGATTGGGTTCCACATTCATACTTTACCCTACTTGTTCTAGGGATTTTCTTCCAATAACCACCATGTCGCAAGCTAACAACACCCTACAATACATTAAGACTTTAATTTCATGAAATAAGGATCAATTTCGTACCTTAATTTCACGCCATGAACATGCAGAAATTGAACTAGGGCAAAACCGCAAGCAGAGAATATGAAGCGAGAGAGATCTAGGGTTCGTCTGAGAGAATAGAAGAGCACGTAAGAGAGTATAAGGTATTTGCTGGTCGGCTTTAAAAAATGGGCTGGATATTGAAGAGCACGTAGAGTAAATATTGAAAGTGGGGGTTTTCTTAATTTGAATTCATTTAATCCAATTAAAATATTTAAATAGATTGACCAGAAATTTTTTTTATATTTTTGATTTCTTTTATTAATCAAAAAGACCGATCGTTAAGTGAGCTTAATTACATAGAGCTTGTTTGGATTGGATTATTTTTTGTCAACAAGTGGTTAGAAATCATATCAAGATGGACCTCAAATAAATATAGCGTTTGGATCTCTGTTTTGTTATCCAATAAGTGGTTATTTTACCGTGAATCCCTCCATGGCCAACTTAAGAATGGCATCTTTTTCTGCTTAAAATAATCTAGGAATTCTAAGCTTATTCCATAAGTGATTATGGAATGATGGAGTTGACCAATTAATATATCATAATAACCCTCGTTTCTACATCCAAATTTTAAGATGACATTAATGATACATACTTTTGGTAATTTCACATTTAATAATCACTAATTTATCTTTTCATTCAAACACGCCATCTACTTACAATCACTTTTCATACAAAATCATCCAAACACTAAACAACTTATTGCCATAAGCATTTATTGGTGATTTTTTCATCTTTTCCAGAAATAATCCCTTATAAATGAATATGGAAAACAATCACTTAAAATAAACTCATCCAAACACGTAAATAAATAATTGTAGTTTAATATTAAAAACATTAGCCTTTTACTAAAAGGCCCTCTCATACTTCTTATTTACTAAAAAGCCTCCGATACTTCAGTAATTTCTAAAAATTAAGGCTTTCCATACTTCATATTTACTTAAAACACCCCCAATACATTTATGTTACACTACAAAAACCTAAAAGACCAAAAAGAGAATCGTTTTGGTATCTTCCATTACTCCGTTAGGATGCTGATGGTAAGTATTGAGTTGGGGTTAAAACTTTCCCAACCCTTCTTCTTTTCCTAAAATTCCTATTTTTTTTCTCGAAATTGGTTTTAGAATCAAGGTTTCAATCAAATATCTTTTAAATTAATCATGAAAACTGGCTGGTCTTTTTCAACATTCTTCAGTAATGTGCTTATCGTTTGTCGTTGTCCCTTCAATTGCAATTCGAGTTCGCAGGCAAACTCATTTGAAAGAAGAGTGATTCATCAGTAGCGTTAAATCCCAATCTTCGAAGGTTCTTCGATATTTAGATATGAAAATCGGGCTCTTTTTATGAAAGAAAAACCTACCTAAATACCTAGAAAGTAAGAGTGCGCCTTAAGCACAAGCTCTAGCTCCATCTTACTAACCAGACGACAGCCTTTGATGGAAAACTAATCAGGGTTTAGTGCAAGCTAAATGTATGAAGAATCTTTTACGTATATATGAAGTATAAATGGGCTCTTTAATAATTAGCGAAGTATGAGAGTAATGGTAAGTATCGGGTTAGGGTTAAAACCTTCCCAGCCCTTCTTCTTTTTCCCAAATTCCTATTTTTTCCCGAAATTGGTTTTAGAATTAGGGTTTCAATCAAATATCTTTCAGATTAATAATGAAAACCGCCTGATCTTTTTCAAGCTTCTCCAACAATGAGCTTGTCGTGTGTAGTTTTCCCTTCAATTGCAATTCGAGTTCGTAGGCAACCTCATTTGAAACGAGTAATGCATTAGTTGTGTTAAATCCTAATCTTCGAAGTCTCTTCGATATTTAGATATAAAAATCGGGCTTTTTTATAGGAGAAAGACCTACCAAAATACCCAGAAGTTAAGAGAGCGTCTTAAGCACAAGCTCTAGCTAGTTCCATCTTACTTACCAGACGACAACTTTTGATGGATAACTAATAAAAGTTTAATGCAAGATAAATGTATGAAGGATCTTTTACGTATATATGAAGTATGGGTGGTCTCTTTAGTGATTAGCGAAGTATGAGATGGATTTTTAATAACTATAAAATATGATAGGGCTTTTTAGTAATTAACAAAGTATAAGAGACGTTTTAGTAAATATGAAATGTGAAAGGGCTTTTTAGTAATTATGGAAGTACGATGGCTCTAAACATTAGGTTAACTTTTGTACCAAGCATCTTTTTTGGAAAAAAAAGATATTTAGAGCATCTCATTGAGAACTAATTTTATTTTGCACAGCCCAATAGCTAAAAAGGCCTATGATGCCTTTTTCAGGTCGCATCCAAATAAATGTTGATTTTTCTGTCACCATCATACATATAATGACCCGTTTAATTTTTAAAGTTTTTTCTGAACAACTAAATAAAGTTGTGATCGACTGCAGCTCCCAAGTTGTTTTCGGAAAGGAGGAAAAACAAGAAGGTGAGTACGGGCACGAGGCCCAACTCCGGAGCTGGATCAGGTGACCGCAACCATTGCCCTGCTGGACAGTCCTATTTTTTCTCATTCCTAATACTACCGTTTTGACACGTGCTCTATATGTAATTTAAACCGATAATTGATGAGACATCAAGAATAAAAGATTTGTTAATTCTGGTATTTAAAAATTCGTTGATTTTCTAATTTAATTATTAATATATCATTATAAAAGATTCGATATGCTAAAATGGTTTAGTCATGGATTTTAAATATTTTTTGAAATAATGAGAATTTTTTGTCCCTGTGCCCGTCTAAGAATTAATTGTCAATTTTCAGTTTAAAGAGCCCTCGCCTTAACATTTAATGTAAAACTCGGTTTGGACCCACAACACTAGGGTCTACACATAGATACACATGAGCTTTTAATATAGTGAGACTCCATCCAAAAAACTCAAACCTTGTAGAGTTTTATCCCATCTTATATCTTATGCTCCCATAGATTTTTCAATGCTAAACTAAATGTTAACCATATTCTCAACACTCCACCTCACACGTACACAACATGCACATGCAACGGGGGATTCATGGGCAATGAGGGCTCAAACCTTATTTGCAATGCTCACAAGCAAATAACTGAGCTCCGATACCATATAAAACTCGGTTTGGACCCGCAGCACATGGGCCCACACATGGATGCACATGGGATTTTAATATAGTGGGTTTTCATGCAAAAGACTCAAGTCTTATGGAGTTTTATCTCATCTTATATTTTATACCCATATGCATCTCATAGGACTCCATCATTCTAAACACTCTCCTTTACGCACGTGAAGTCTTCTTGCACATTGCATGTAATGGAGAGTGTTGAGAATATGGATAACATAGCCCCACATAGGGAAAATTGTGGGATGCATATGATTTTAAGATATAATATATGATAAATCTTTATAAGGTTTGAATCTTTTTGGATGAAATCTCACAATATTAAAAGCTCATTCGCCTCCATGCATGTTTTGTGGATCAAAAACCGAGTTTCACATCTAAATTAGAGATATGCTGGCACCTCAACCCCCCTCTCAAATAAATCAACATGCACCAAAACTCCCTCTTCCTTCTCTTCATCCTACTAATTCCCTTCTCTTCTCAACCACTCACAGTAGCAGTAGTTGGCCAAAGCTCGCCGGAGTGTCCATACCCGTGCCTTCCCCCACCCACAACAGGAGCCAACTACCTGCCGCCGCCGCCGCCCTCCGGCTACCCACCACCGCCCGATGCGTCCATGTACAACAACTACCCTCCGCCATCAGGTTATTTACCAAACTACCCTCCCCCGCCGTTCTTTATCTACCCGGGCCCGCCGCCTCCGGACCCCATCACCCCTTGGTTTCCGTTCTACCGACGGCTGCCGTCGGCAGCTAGTAGGACGACTGGTGCAGGGCTCATGGGGTTTGTTGGCTTTGCTTTGTGTTGTGTTCTTTTGGTTTAATTTATAATTAATCAATTAAATTAAGGTTGGTTGGTCTTCACTTTTTTTTTTGGTTTGATTAGTTGTATATATGTGTTACTGTTTATTAGTGTTTAATTATTTTTAACTAAATCTTAGGTTATCAATTTTGATTCTTTTCTTTTTATTGATTAGGATAATTTTGGCAGCTAGGTCTAATTGATTCATTAAGGCACATATAAATTGAACTTGTAATCTATACTTCATCAATCCCTGGGATATTATTTAGTTAAGCTATGTTTCTATTTATTAATTTGTTCTTATTTATATTATTCTGAGTAGGATTTCCTGCTCTGCATCGATCCTTTTAGAGAAAAAAAAACTAGCTTTTTATTATTATTATTTCATCAAGGAGATGCGCTAAAAAAAATATAGCTAGTTTTATTTGGGGGAGAGATAATAAAAAAGAAAGGCGACATACCCCTCAACTATTGTGTTATTTCACTAAAGTACCTTAAAGTTTTTTCAATTACAGTATTATACCTTAAACTACGGTTTTGCAAAAAAATTTACATTATAATACCCTCAAAAGCTGCACTTAAGACATTTGCTTGTAATAAAATAACTTTAAAGTATTTTAGTGAGGAAAAAAAACACAATAGTTGAGAATGTTTAAGTATAATTTACCCTCAAAAGAATATAGTTAAATTGTACCAAACCAGTAAGCACGCATCAAAACAAGAATATGCACTATTGCTAAAGCAATGATGAAATGTTAATTATTATTATTTTGGCATTGAAAATATTAATTATTAGGACCGATAGAGATGTGCAACAACATTTTTGTAAAGCTGGTCAATGCTAAATATTATATACGAGTTAGAGTTTGTGATTGTAATACCGCACATGTCGGGACCCGGTTCTTGTTTACGGAACAAAGTGCCACATGAAACAAAGTGCTAAGAGGGTGGGAGCCACCTCTTGAATCCGTGGGGGCCACCTCTTGAGTCCGTGGTATCCACTGTAGAACAATGGAGAATCTTCGGAACATATTCCGAAAGAGAACCGAACTGCAGTATAAATGTAGTGATACCACCTTCAATTACAGAGACATCTTTTAAGTTAACCGGAACTACAGAAGCTTGAGAACTCCGTAGTTAAGTGTGCTCGGGCCAGGGAAGTTCTGGGATGTGCCACCTTCTGAGAAGTGGCCCCTGGTCGGGTCCGGGTCGCTCTGAAGGAAAAATCGTGCGGTTTCGGCCAGAGCGGACAATACCATCTGTACTGTGGCATGGTGGCATTACATGACATTTTCAAGATTTATAAGAGATTGACCTCCACGAATCATTTAAATAAAAAAGACATGATAACAAAAAAAGCATAATAAAATCCCAAACTAAGCAAACACCACAAAGGTTTTGAAAAGATCATTTTCAGAGAAAATGACACGTACAAATGAAGGATTATATAGTACGGGACCATGAATGATGATAGCATAAGCTAATATTTTGTCATTATAGGATAATTTGGATCCACTCCTCATCGATTTCTAAGTTACGATTTTAAAATGCTAGTTCTTTTTTTGGATGCATGTGATATGATGATAATTAATATTTTAAAACAAAATTTTGTGTGAGAGAGAAGGATTTGAAAGATAGGATGGCCTCAAATAAAGAAATTTTAAGGGAATTTGTCAAAAGCCCCCGGCCTTTTTCAAATTTATGTAAGATCCCCTAGCCTTTTGCTCTTGTTAAAAAACCGTCTGGGCCCAATTAAAATCCGGTCGCATGTAATATCTAAAAAGTTGTATAAGCAGAAGAATAAATGCCTGAATGATATGCGGTCCAGGAGTTTTTTCACAAAGATTTTGAACAGTAGACCCTTTCCAATAATTTTGAAAATATCAGGGTACAGCTATGCCCAGCCACTCAGTTTTGTTCTACAGATTCAACAGATGGCCTTATTTGAACTTTTTCGGCCTAAGGCCCAAGAGAGTCAAAAATGTTACATGAATCATTAGCACAACCAATGCTCAACTTTGCATATTGTTCCACCCCTCTTTATCAATATATATATATATATATATATATATATATATATATATATATATTAAACCTACCTCATATAAAGTGCATGTCATTATCCACTGTCATACAAATATTTAAAATCTTGCTGAAAATCAACTATTTGTTCTCAAAAACTTATAAAATCTATAAATGTTACCATCTTCAAATAAAAGCATCTAATTAAGAACAACTCCATAATTGTTCTAAGCACCAATAATTACAAATGAAACATAAATTAAAAAGACCCGACTTTAGTAAAATTAGCAATCCTAATTAACTTAAATTTCAACCTATCTACTCACTAACTATAGTTAACAAAAATGTTAACCATAATTACCTTCTCCATTTCAAAAGAGAGAAAAAGCATAAAAAACAAATGAGGGGGACAAACTAATGGATGAAATGAGCATAAGAGGACAAAAACAAGAGCAAAAGGGCATCCTCCTTTGCTTCTTTTCTCTCTCCTGTATTCGAAGGAAGTTGATCTACGGAACAATACTCGTGACAACACCAAATCACGCAATCAACACGATCACGTAATAACAAGAAAAGATCACAAATTTATAAGTGTGAGAATAAATAAACAATTAAACACAAAAAAAAGAGATACATTGATTTGTTAACGGGGTTCACCTATCGTATAGCTAGTCCGTGACATAGCGGAATCTGCAAACGTCTACCAACAATTCTTGAATCAATTGCTCTGAGCAACCCTAGGAGATTTCTCTCAAATATCTTTAGATCTCTCCAAGTATTAACCGTCACCTTCTCTCAATTACAACAGTCTCGATAATAATAATAGCAACATCTAATAACATATGAGAGATTCCTATATATAGGCAAACCTTAATACTATTGTAAATATGAGATAAATCCGAATTTACCAAATATAGATTCACAACAGATTTACCATCGACAAACGTCTGAACCGCATTTGGTCAAATGTCTTCCTTGACTCTGCTAGGGCTTCGTCTCCTTGAGAAGACGTCTAAGCTTTTGCCATTAGACGTCTGCCGATACTTTGGACCGGACTTCAAGCTTATACAGACGTCTGAACCACATTTGGTCAGACGTCTTCCTTGGCTCTGCTAGGGCTTTGTCTCCGTGAGAAGACGTCTAGGCTCTTGCCTTCAGACGTCTGCCAATACTTTGGACCGGACTTCAAGCTTACACAGACGTCTGAATCACACTTGGTCAGACGTCTGGCCACACTATATACATAGGCTTAGTTCTTCTGCAGACGTCTGTCTTGTTGGCCTTCAAACGTCTACCGCTGTTCTGTATTTCTGACATGATCTCGTGTGCAAATCCAGACGTCTGCTTTCTTCTTCTGCAGACGTGTGACATGAAGTATTCTCCATAATTATTAATAATCTCCCACTTGGAGATATTTCAGCCTTAATTTCCAACGCTGGTAGACTTCACACGACTCCGCTCTACTCTCTCCTTATTGGATTTTCATGAAGAGATTCACCAACCTGCAACAGACATCCAGCTTATCTCTATCTACGACCTTAGTGAACATATCCGCCGGATTCTTTTCTCCCGCGATCTTCTGCAGTGTCTACTCTCCATCTTCTAATGCTATACGTATGAAATAGTACTGCATCTTGATGTGTTTCGTCTGAGAGTGATATGCCGCATTCTTCTCTAAATGCATCAAACTTTGGTCGTCGCTCGACAAGGTATTAAAGTTTTGTTTCTTTCCTAATTCTTCAAGTAACCCTTGCAACCATATCATCTCCTTACTAGCTTCCGTGATGGCCACATCTTAGGCCTCCACTGTTAACAATGCCACCACCTTTTGCAATTAAGAGACCCAATTCACTGTTGTTCCCCCAACCGTGAATACATACCCCGTTATGCTCTTCCCACTATCTCGATCACCCGATTAGTCCATATCAACGTAACCTTGCACCTTTAGAGATTCACCCCCGAAATATAAACAATGACTAGCCATTCTCCTAAGATATCTTAATATCCACTTTACCACATTCCAATGCTCCTTTCCCGAGTTTTGCATATAACTGCTCACAACTCCCACTGTATGTGCAATATCAGGCCTCATACTAACCATCGCAAACATCAAACTCCCGACCAAAGATTAGGCGTGGATAATGAAGCGAATTAAAGCAATTCGCTTTGAAATTCGTTAACTTCGCCTAGCCGGTGAAGCCAATTTTGCTTTCCTCGCCGGCTAGACGAGGTGATGGCTACATTTGAAAGTATGTCTTAGCATCTTTACTATATTTTTATGAGCATCAAGTACGCAATTTAAATTTTTTTAGAGGTCTAAGTATATTAAACAAGAATCGAACTAGAGAATTAGGGGTTTTAAAGTTAAGCAAACAAGTTTTAATCTAAATGAAAAGAGTCTACAAGCTTTGTAGTTTAGTCCTTCACTTCTATAGTCTCAGGTTGTAGTCCCTAGAACTCTTCTTTAACTCCACTTGAAGAATGGATAGAGTTTGCTTGTAGTCTTCGTCATCGAAAATGATCCACCTTGAGGCAACATTCACTCAAGCTCACACTTCACTAATCAAGATATTAGTGAAGTTAATAAGCTATACTAATGGGCTAGAGAAGATGAAGTAGAAATTTTGCTCACTAGAAATTTCTTTCTCTTTTTCTTTTTACTCAACCCTAGAAAACTAGTGAGAAGATGAATAAGGAGATGAACATAGATCTTGGATGAGTGCATGAACCATAAAGATAAGATTAGATGAGAATGAGAGTGATAAAATATCTATGAATAAAACAAGAAAAAAGAATGAGTCATGGCTTCTCAAACCATCTTCAAAACAATGACTCATTTCTCTTTTCTTTAATTCATATATATTAATCATTATCTCCTCATCTTCACCTCTTTTGTGATTCTCATACATCCTAGTTCCATGGATCATCAACCATGACACACACACACACATCAAAGTATTAAATCAACACTTGATTCAATAATCCGGTTATATCATATATAATCCGGCTAATATCAAATATATAAACATATATATAAATCAAATTATTGAATCAACACTTGATTCAATAATCCGGTTATATCATATATAACCCGGCTGATATCAAATAACGCTAGATTAGAATACGGTATCATATACTCGTATTTAATCAAGCTCCCGCACATATCTCCATACGTGCCCTACTTCGTTTCGCTTGAGCTAGAAAACCTCTATATGAGATTCTAAAAACTCGTCAATACGCTAGCAGTAGGTAATGATCATATCAGATACCCACAAGCCGTCAGCGGTATTAGCTGGACGTAACGGCTACTTAGGTATTGAACGAATAGATGATCAACAAGCACACTTGTCCAAACTCCCATAGAGCCTAAAAGAAACACTTAACGTACAGTCTGGTCTCTTCGTCTGATATGTCGCATATCGAGTCTGGGGGTGGTATCGTCAGACCCAAATAACTTGATAAATCATGCCAATGTGTGGCCTATAACCTTTCGAGAAACTACTGATAACACTTATCAGTAAATCTCATCAGCCCTGGTCAGAGACTTGCTGTTATAGCCAATCGAGTATAGCGCAATATCAACTCCCAATACCGGAAGAGACGAAACCCCTCCTATCGCTCACTGCCTCCATGTGACTCAGGCTGTACCCAAAATCCACCTGTTTGCACGAATTATTTGAGCCGTGGTAGGGAGGAAATCAAAACACAGTGGGAACCACACAAGACACTATGTCGATCTTGGGTCTACAGACTAACCTATACAAGTGTCACCAGAGAACTGCTATCTGACGATAGGTATGGTACCATATAGGATTTCTCACGAGTACTGTTCAGTGTACTCATTCTCCAATGAGCACCTGTGTACAATCTTTGATATCAAACACCAATGGTTATGGGATCAACCATCGCCCCATACAAGGTCAAAAAACGTACACACTAGTCTACTCTGGAATATCGATACCCTGTGTCGATACTCTCTCGACTAAGAACCGTTAAAGGATGTGCTTGTGGACTACACAAGCCCCACTAGTATGATCTGCATCATAGTCCTGATAGTTAAGCCAACATCCTAAGGGCTTTATTAATATGTATCAAAAAAATAGTAAACTAAAACAAGTGTACATATTAAGATAAAGAGCAAACAGATAGCATACTATCATGTCGAGCAAGAAAGTACTCTATATATATGTCCAAGCATCCACTATAATATATAATAATGTCCTCTAGGGTATACATATTCCTAACAACAGTAGCGGTTCCAGAATCCATTCGTCTCGCTGGTTCGCGAGGCGAGACGAGGCAAATTCGCCGAGCCAGGCGAATTTTTCGCCCGGCTCAAGTTACTATTTAAAAATAAAAATAAAATTAGACCAAAAAATTGAAAATTGAACAAACTGTTTTATTAAAATAAATCTTAATCAAATTACAATTTCATAATACAATTTGTTTTTTTTACATTAAAGACCGAACCTGTCACGACCCGAAATATTAGCTCGTGATCAGCACTTAAATCACGAGACGTCTAAATGCGTAACGTAATTCAAGTAAGCTGAAACCCAGAAATCTAAACCTTTTTAAGAAATAAAAGAGATGAAGTTTTGAAATAAAGGCATAATGAATCATGTTTTGTCTTTTGAAAATTTGGACAGCACCTCCCTTGTTTATTTTGATCCAAAACCACAATTACATAATGATAATAAAGGCATCCCCAAGCGAGAGCTAGCTTTTCGCCAAACGACAAATTCACAACTACGCAAGTAATAAAACAAATATACGACGCCCAACGACGAAGATCAACACCAAAGATAATGAATAAAGCAAGACATCAACCAAAAAAGCGAACATAAAACCCATCGCTCAATCTCGCAACTACAAGTCTCACTAAGTCTTACTATTTATACAAATACTAGTTTTGATTGATGGAGTTGACTAGATACAATATGAATAATAAATTCAAAAGTGGTACGATCCAACATGTACCACCTACCAAAGCAAGTCACCCGAAAGCAAGCTGTGTGCCAATGATGCCGCTACCGATCCATGCGGTCAACCTGCAAGAACTGTGGCACAACGGGGATGAGTTGCCAACTCGTGAGTAGAAAACATCATCAGATAGAAATCGAATAAACAACGATTCCTAGGTCAACTATATCATAAAGGTAATACTATGATATCTAGGGTGACCGTATGTGTATATGTGCTAATAATAATAATCAATGCCTGTATGCATGTGGATAACATCCAACAATATGATAAATGCCTGTATGCATGTGGATCTCGTTCACTCGAAACATCATAAAAACATATGCATGTAAATGTATGAGGATATCCAAGAATGTGTGTCCATCAATAACACATCAAATCATGGAACCCGAGTGTCCAGCATCGACACTCTAAAACATCATGAAACCCGTGTCCAGTATCAACACGTAAATCCTCATATCTCAGGCGCTGCATCCTTAGATCGGCCCTCACATCCATCTCACTACTCAGGTCGGTATCATCCGGATAACAGCCGAGTCCAAATACTATCACTGGTAGGTAGTGCTCCCCTGCCAGGCTCAACGCCATCATCCGTGACAATCTTGCCCCGCGGTACCGTACCTGGTCCACCATGCACCCGCAGATGGTTCCTCCTCCTCCTCCTCCTCGAATCGGGTGTCACATGCCAATCTCAAAACTGAGAAAACACATGGTGGACGCACTGAAATATCATATCAAGAGAAACTGGGTTTTCAAAACAATACATATTTTCCTTTGAAATAACCACGGTTCTCAAATCCAGAAATCTCATGAAAGCAGCATATCTTAATACGTAAAATCGTAAAGCATGATGTATGCGACAAATAAAAGAATGTAAGCATATCCGTAAATCATGCAACATGGAACAGTAATATGCACATATCAAGGGAAAAACTGCTCTTTAAAATGAATCTAGTTTTAAAATATATCCTGCGGTTCCCAATTCCTCCAAGGTCAAATGCAACATCGTATAAAGGTGTATATGTAACTATAGCAAGTAAATTATGCAAGGAGTCATATCATGATGCAGCAATTCTACTGTGTAGTGACATGGCAATTATCGACGATGAAGTGTGTGAGCCGGCCAATCTGTCTAAGTGTGATATACGCATCATCGATAATGTTGTAGGTGTACTAGCATAGGTATATGAAATGCAATGGGAATGGCATGAACGTAGCATAAAGTAAATCGTCAGCTAAAAGCTATAAGGTATACGTATCTAACATGACCGAGTCGGTGAATCTATCAGACAACATCCTCTAGTCAAGGGTATGGATCAATCATCAATTAAACTCATCACGTACGGTAAATCATCGTACGACGTCATTAAACAATTTGAGATCCTAACGACCTATACGAAAATGAGGGTACGGAACTAACGTCTCGTACGACTTATCGTTCATTATTCACAACATCATATATATATCTATATACCTATATTCCAGGTCACATCCATAACAATCTCATATCAGGAGACCGGCAAAGGTATCAATCATTTCAATCGACTCGCATCCGTATACCGGCATATCAAACAAGTCATCATATCACCTTGTATATTCTTTTCATCGCATAAGTATCTCACATCAAGTCATCTTATCAGTCTAAAATCATATATTATCAACCTCATATCATGTCACTATAATCTCCTATTAGTTCTCTTTAGAACCACTTATCTATATCTATAGTAATTCATATTCTTAAACATCAATTCGAAACATCTTTCCTATCATATTAAGTCACCTAAACCCTAAGCTATAACTTTAAGTCATGGTATATCTTATCTCCTACTAATTCTTTAACCCTATCCCTAAGTTTCTAACATGGTTTCTCTATCCATACCCTATAGTTTTCTAATCCAGGTTTCCTTAACTGTATTCTATATATCGGTTTCCATCAAAACTTATGGGGGTGCTATACGCCATCCACCCGACTTCCCCCGTAGATATAGATCTACTCACATTGATCCTTGCTCGCCGAAATCGATGACGCCATGCTCCATCGTCTCAGAATCCACGCGAAGGTACCTACAATATCAACACATATCGCAATGCTATTAAAATCGAGTTCTGAAAACCAATACGGCACACAGTGCGCTCATAGGTTAGAACCTATAGTCTACGCATGCAAAACAATCAAAAAAACCCTGTTGTTGACGTACAAACGCCCAACAACCAATTACAATATCAAATACCAAAATCCAAGTTTCAGAATCGCAAAACACGAAAACAGTAACCTAGGAAAACCACTCCCAGATTTCACCCTAAGCCAAATTAGGGAATTTTGCATATAGGGTTGCTCTAGATATCACCTAAGGGACTTACCAACCAAAAATCATGGAATTCCACCAAAATGTGGCTACAATGAATAAATCTGCGGCCGGATTAATGCATTTGGGGCTAGGGTTTCAGGTGTAGCTTTTAGGTTGTCTGCTCATATTACTGTCAAGGGAACTTTATTTATAATGGTCCTGGGTCATCCCAGATTCTTATACACCATCACAATCTGTCACAATTCCGACGTTAGGAAAATTCTAAATTCGTATTTCGGGTTCTAATCTCATATCCAGGTCTTGAAATCAATCCCTAAGGTTTTAAAACACTCACTACACCTCTACTTATCCCTCAACAGCAACTTGGGAATATTCCAAGATCAAAATCCACACTTGTTTGACTCTAAACTACACTAGAATGCAAGGAAACTAAAAACTAAACTAATATGAAAGGAAATATACCTCATTTGACAACTCAAGAAAAACCATAGTTTCTCAAAGTCTCCAAAATCCAAACTTGTAAGGTCCAAAGTGTAAAGGATGAGATGGTGCATGTTTTTAATGAAGGGGGTATATGATTTTGGTGAAGGATTGGAGATGATGCTTGAAGATGGAGGTGAAGGGAAATGAGGCGGAAGAAGGAGTTGAAGAAAAGTAGGGGGGAAATAATGGCAGGGGGGGAAATAATGGCAGCCCTCTCTCTTTCTTACCCCCACTCTCTCTTATTCTCACCCCTCACAAAATATCTCAATTTGTTTTACTCTCCATTTTTAACCATGGCATCTAATTGATATTCCATTCACTCTCAACTCTTTATTTTCTTTGCTTTGCTTTTCTTTTCTTTCTTTTCTCTTGTTAACTCATTCTCTTTCTCACACACTCATAAGTCACAAACCCAACATGTACATGACACGGAAAAACTGTAAAAACTCGGATTTGACAAAAAATCCGATAAATATCATTAAAATAAATAAATCATTTTAATCTCTGATAAATTTCCAAATATTGGTATATATTTATACCATTTTACGAAAACCCCAATTTCGCAAATCGGGTAGTTTTCGTGAAATATACTATTTTAATATTAAATTCCAAAAATAATATTTTATATTTTCTGAAATGTTACAATCTTCCCCCCTTAAAGAAATTTGGTCCCCGAATTTAAATTTAAACCCCCAAAATATTAAAATATTTCAATAATCAACTCAAATCGACGGGGCTCCGAAATCATTGAAGATATAGAAAAGCCACAGCGCATCGTGTACGTCTGAAAACGAATATAGAACTTAAAATCGAACTCCGTCAAGCGTCACGCAAATCATCGGATTTGCACGCATATCATCGGAGTTACAGCAGAGATACAGATCTCGAAATCCACTACTGAAATCCAATATGCACAGTCAAATACTATAATACATATATAGCACGCATCCTTGGAAAATCTTAAAACTGAATAAAACACATGCAAAATCTTTTCTGAATTGCCGCGTGATGCGTAACTCACGGCAAGAAGGGGCGGACGCTCATTTGTAAAGTAGTAAATATACCTACATATGTTTTTGCTTAAATTATACGTTCCGCCGTTTTTAACACATCCCCAAGGTTTTGTTTTGTAAATGTTCGTGCCGCTCACGGACACGTAGGAAATAGCGAGACTATAGCTCCGTTTTGAAAACCTCTGGTTAAACTTTTTAATGCATGCAAAGTACTCAGGTACTGTTCTCAGACCAGTCCTGTTTGGCTGCTACACAATATAGTGCCCAACATGAAAACAAAATGCTCAAAAGCAAAACCAGCCTCAAAAGGCGTATCCAACAATCACGTGCGTCTGGTGCGCACGGAAATCAAATCCAAACACAGGTGCCACAATATGCACAAAGAAAAACTAAGTGCAACGGGTGTGCACGAAAATATCTGGTGCATCTATTGTGCACGAAAATCTCAATCGAGTGCATTCGGTGTGCACAAAATCATATCTCATATCATGCGCCCAACATGCGCGAAAATCCAAATCAGGTGCATCAATGCACAAAATACCAATCAATAACTCAAATGCGTAAAAAGCCACACCGAGTGTACCAAGGTGTATAAAATCATAAACGTGTGCAACTGCGTGCACAAAACACATATCAATGCACTACAAGCACATATAAGCTATACCGAGTGCAAAATCAAATTGAGTGCTTACCAAACGCACAAAATCAAATCAACTGTATGAAATCCAGGAAATCATAAACATGTGCAGCCAAGGCACAAAATCAATATCAAGTGCAATAGATATGCACAATTCATAAATCACACAACAGTGTGTAAAACGTATATCAAGTGCGATAACTATGCACGAAAATATAAATAACCAGTAGGTGCAGCCATGGTGCACGAAGTCAATATCATGAAACTCATCATCAAAACTCAAATCCAAGCGATATAAGCATGATACTCGGATCACAAACGCAAATCGAAACAAATGATATCAAGGTACACCTCCTACAATGTCGAAAATAAAGTCGGTGCGCCCAAGTTTCAGAATCGCAAAATACGAAAACAGTAACCTAGGAAAACCACTCCCAGATTTTACCCTAGGCCAAACTAGGGAATTTTGCATATAGGGTTGCTCTAGATATCACCTAAGGGACTCACCAACCAAAAATCATGGAATTCCACCAAAATGTGGCCGCAATTTGCGGCCACAATGAATAAATCTGCGGCCGGGTTAATGCATTAGGGGCTAGGGTTTCAGGTGTGGCTTCTAGGTTGCCTGCTCATATTACCATCAAGGGAACTTTATTTATAATGGTCCCGGGTCATCCTAGATTCTCATACACCATCACAATCTGTCACAATTCCGACATCGGGAAAATTCTAAGTTCGTATTTCGGGTTCTAATCTCATATTCAGGTCTTGAAATCAATCCCTAAGGTCTTAAAACACTCACTACACCTCTACTTATCCCTCAACAACAACTTAGGAATATTCCAAGATCAAAATCCACACTTGTTTAACTCTAAACTATGCTAGAATGCAAGGAAACTAAAAACTAAACAAATATGAAAGGAAATATATCTCATTTGACAACTTAAGAAAAACCCTAGCTTCTTAAAGTCTCCAAAATCCAAACTTGTAAGGTCCAAAGTGTAGAGGATGAAGCGGTGAATGTTTTTAATGAAGGGGGTATAGGGTTTTGGTGAAGGATTGGAGATGATGCTTGAAGATGGAAGTGGAGGGAAATGAGGAGGGAGTAGGAGTTGAAGAAAAGTAATGGGGGGAAATAATGGCAGCCCTCTCTCTCTTTCCTACCATCACTCTCTCTTATTCTCACCCCTCACAAAATATCTCATTTTGTTTTACTCTCCATTTTTAACCATGGTATCTAATTGATATTCCATTCAAACTCAACTATTTATTTCCTTTGCTTTTTTTTTCTCTTGTTAACTCATTCTCTTTCTCACACACTCACAAGTCACAAACCCAACATGCACATGACACGGAAAAACTGTAAAAACACGGATTTGACCAAAAATCTGATAAATATCATTAAAATAAATAAATCATTTTAATCTCTGATAAATTTCCAAATATTGGTATATATTTATACCATTTTACGAAAACCCCAATTTCTCAAATCAGGTAATTTTCGCAAAATATACTATTTTAATATTAAATTCCAAAAATAATATTTTATATTTTCTGAAATGTTACAGAACCCAATCGGGTTGGCTACGTATCCCTCCCAAATATTGATCTCAATGAGAGGGAATCGGTTCTACGTAGTTCTTTTTCTATTATTACAGAACATATTCACTACTCGTCGGCGCCGGTTGTGGTTCCTTCTCTTTCGGTGTTGGTCTCGTCCGATTCTATAAGCACCTCAGGCAGATAATCTGAGTCCAAAATGATTGTATTTTGTTTCCTGACGGCTACTGCTTCCCAATCTTGCAAGCAAATCATGCACTCCATTGTGTCGTGTTCCAATCTGCATATCTTATCGCATAATATCCTGCCACTTGTACTAAAAGCGCTTTACGACTATTGTGGACACTGAAACGATTATTAAATCACGGGCCATAATAGAAAGACCAGATACAAATGTCAGTGGATTTTCCACCAGGCTAAAAAATCAAAATTATCTATAGTTAAATCTACATCTGACTCGATTTGTAAAAATATTGATAGCTCATTTAAAGATGACGATGATGAGGCTATCAGGCCTTTTGCCCTTTTCTTCTGTTGAATAAATTCTAAAACTGGAGTCGAATCATGCGAATTGGTTGAGGGCGGTGGTCTACTTATTCTAGCAGAAGAAAATCGTACAACATACAAATCAAACACTTTATCTAAATTACTTCTAACAATATTGATATAAGTATCAATATCTACACTATACCCCATGGCCATGTGGAACCCACTTAAAAGAGCCTCCAAATCTTCTAATTTAATTGTAGGTTCTATTACCGAACATAAACAGTAAATAATTGGAACTTCAGAGAAATATTTAGAAATCTTAGCTAGCTTAGGAAGTATCGGATGATGAAGTACTGGATTTTCGATATGACTGGCAAAACAATTAGCTATATTATACAATTCAAAGATAAGAATATGAGAAGTGGGAGTATAAAGAGCAGAAAATCGTTTGGTTGCTATTTTAAAAATCATAAGAATTTTTTTATAAAGATCTGCAACCACCCAATGATCGGGTGTTAAGTGGTTTTCTACAGGCATTTGTTCATTCCACATGTTACTAATAATTCTGACGGTATTTAATGCAGTATGAAGTATGTCATATGTACTATTCCACCTAGTGGCCATATTTTTTTAAGAGACGGCCTTACACCTTAAGCTAAGCATTTAGTTTTGTATTCAGCTTTTCTTTTTCCAAAACTTTTAATAAACCTAAATGTATTTTTAATTGTTTGAATATTTGTATTACATACGGTATATGCATCCTGTATAGTAAGGTTAAGTATATGACATGCGCAACAAATATGAAAAAACGATCACTACAAATTGGTTTGCATAGCCTAATAACTTCGGTAATAGCAGAATTATTATTACTAGCATTATCAAAAGAAACAATTTTTTTTTATTTACACAATGATATTCTTCTAAAATAAGTTTAATTTCAAAAGTTTATGAAAATCACTATGCAGATATGGAAATTGTTTAAAAGCAATAATTTTTTTTGCAAAAACCGGTTAGAATCTATCCAATGTGCAGTAACACAGATCTGGGGAAGTTCCCTTCTATCCATCCAAACATAAGAAATTAATGAAATACTGGTATCTAAAGAAGCAAGAGTAGCAATAATACCTATTTACCGTCGTTGTAGAGTTTAAAACTGCGACTTTTAAGCGTAGCCCTCGGAACCCTTTTGAATGCCGATTGCAACGTCGTTTAAACGTACCACTCAAAATCCACGCTTTCTCCGAATCCGAGAACCCGTTCATTTGCATAACATATCTTGCAATTTCTGAAACATTTAAATCATGATTATATTGAAAATGACCTTGATCGGCGAAACCAATTTGTGTTTGTATGGTGGAGGAACCGGCCGGGGCTTCTAAGTTTTTTTTTGCATGTTTATTCAAACTACCGGTGCGACACTATCCTTGTGCTTATATGCATTGCCATAATATTTGTAAACGACGTATCTAACACCAATCATAAATTCAATTTTATAATGATCCCAAATATTACTAGTAGTCTCACGTTTTTTCGCTTTTTGATTGGGGATTTTTATAGTTTTCCAAATTAAATTGCAAGTATACAGATATATCGCAGTAGTACTTGAGAATCGTTCCCATGAAGAGCCGTGTTAACTACTTTTAAACTAAGTTAAAGAGTAATTTAAATAATGCAAATAAAAATAAAAGTGCGCTTTTTATGAATATAGAAGAATTTAGGATTTTGTATTTATTTATCTTTATTGGTTGGTTTAAAAGATGATACTTCTTTTCTAAATCTATTTTTAATATATTTTCTATTAATCCTATAAAATCATAGGTTAATTTAATATTACTAAAGTTAACCTATCAATTATCATTTAGATAGCAATATTAGAACACTTTTTCTAGTTAATTAAAAATAATTTATGTTTAATTTTCGATTAATAGCGGTAGGCGATCAATCTACTTCTATCATCTTATCGAATAACTTAGATCACCATTAACTATCTAGTTTTATTTTTTTTTAATTAAACTCGTCTCTTAACTTCTCTCATTAGATCTCTAGAACGTCAACCTATCATTTAAACTAATGAGTTTCTTGGTATCATCATTTTTCCCTAATCTTATTTATAGATGTCAACTATCATTAAAAAGATTAGCTTTTTAGATGATAATCTTTATGAGAAGAATTATAATTACAAGTGATTAACATTTAAGCACAAGAAAAGAAAGCAATAATAATATCCAACCAAATAAAGTAAATAAACACAAAAATCTAGAAAAGAAAATTAGTTACGATTCATATTAAGAAAAAACAAAAATTTATTCATAAAAATTAACTTACAATGGAGTTGATCTCTCAAAAGAAAATCCTAAAACTTATTGCTAAGAGAGATATGAAACCCTAATATTATACAAGCATTTATATAGTCTTTTGTGAGATTTGGAACAAACTCTACAGATAAACATATAATAATAAAACTACCCTACAAATCTCAACTCAAATCTCCACAAAAAACTGGCCGAATCTTCTAGAATGGGCATTTCGGCCAAAATTTTGACACCTGGGATAATTTAGCTTTTTTCAATATTTTTGTTTTAATCTCGAGATCTCCAATCTTTGTTTCAAATCTTTAAATTTGTTCTCGAATTTTCTGAGTATCTCCTATTTGATTTCCATCGCTTGCACGTGATTTTCTGTTATTTTGTGATTATCTTCCTGAAGCATTTTCCACACACGCGATCTTCATTTTAGCGCACTTTTTCATCTTTTTACAATTAAGTCCTGTTATCTGTAATAATTCACAAAAGCATCCAAAGTAGCATAAAATATGAAATATAAACTGATAAATGTGATATAAAATTGTGCAATAAATTGCACCTATCACTTCTCTAGATGTAGGAGTGGATCCTTTCGCTTGTTGTTTGGGATGGGGAATTTGGGTTTGATGCGTATCCACCGTATCGGATGAACCCTCCATATAAATATTTTAACTAATTAAAAAAAAGAGTGTTAAAGTAGAAATAATAAATTAAAAACAAGAAACAAGAAATGATAACTTTGCAACCATCATACTCAGAGAAGAACGTGTAAATTTGAAACTAATATCAGAAAACATCCTAACATTATCTAATGTGTTGCATGTACACGACGTGATGAGGAATTTAATTAGTGGATCGCTACTAGTGCAATGTGGTTATCTTATTGTATTTGAATCAAATAATGTTGTATTAAGTAAAATTGATTGCTTTGTTGGAAAAAGATATCTATGTGATCGCTTATTTAAATTAAATGTACCTCCTTTATGTACTGATAAAATAAATTCCTTTTCTCCAACTACTATTTTATTAGAATTATTATCTATGTGGCATGACCGATTGGGACATGCAAATTTTCAAACAATTACTTTTGATTATGTGAGATCAGATGATAATATTGCAGCTCCTTTAACCAAAAGATTATCGAAAAAAAAGTGTATAAGTTCTCTTTAAGGATGGGACTTATGCCTATAAAATAGTCATCGTTAGTGGACACCCAACCTTTCAGTTGGAAATGTTAGGAATATGTGTGCCCTAGAGGCCATTATTGTATGATATAGTGGATTCTTGGACATATATATAGAGGACTTTCTTGCTCGACATGATAGTATGCTATCTGCTTTCTCTTTATCTTAACATGTACACTTGTATTATTATACTGTCTCTCTGATATATGTTGACAAAGCTCTTAGAATGTTTGCTTGACTACCAAGACTATGATGCGGATCATACTACTGGGACTTGTGTAGTCCACAAGCACATCCTTTAATTGTTCCTAGTCGATGGGATATCGAGACATGGCATCGATATTCCAGAGTAGACTAGTGTGTTAGGGGGCGATGATTGATCCCATATCTATTGGTGTTTGACATAAAAATTGTACACATGTGCTCATTAGAGAATTGGTACACCGAACAGGACTCGCCGAGAACTCCTAGATGATACCATACATAGCGTCAGATAGCAGTTTTCTGGTGACACTGGTACAGATTAGTCAGTAGACCCGATATCGTCATAGTGTCTTGTATGGCTCCCACTATGCTTTGATTTCCTCCCTACCACGGCTCAAAGGAGTCGTGCAAACATGTGGATTTTGGTACAGTCCCGAGTCACATGGAGGCAGTGAGCGATAGGAGGGGTTTCGTTTCTCCCAGTATAGGGAGTTGATGTTGTGCTATACTCGATTGGCTATAATAATAAGTCCCTGGCTAGGGCTGATGAGATTTACTGGTAAGAGTTATCAGTAGTTTTTCGAACCGTTATGAGCCACACATCGGCATGACTTATTAAGTTACTGGGGTCTAACGATTCTACCCCTAGACTTGATATGCGACACATCAGACGAAGGGACTGGACTGTACGGTAAGTGTTACTTATAGGTTTCATGGAAGTTTGGACAAGGTTGCTTGTTGATCTTCTATTCGCTCAATACATGGATAGTCGTTACGTCCAGCTAGTACCGCTGACGGCTTGTGGGTAACTGAGGTGATCATTACCTACTGCTGGCGTATTGATAAGTCTTTAAAGTCCCACATAGAGGTTTCCTAGTTCAAGCGAAACGAAGTAGGGCACATATGTTGATATGTGTGGGGGGCCTGATTAAATACGAGTATGTGTACCATATTCTAATCTTGCGGTAATTTGATATCGGTTAGGTTATATGTGATATAACCCGATTATTGAATCAAGTGTTGATTTGATAATGTAATATACAAATCAATGATATTAGTAGGTTATATGTAACATAACCGGATGATTAAATCAAATGTTGATTTAATAATATGATATATATTTATATTTGATATAATTATATATTAACTAATATTATAGCTCACTAATTATTTTCTTTTCTTTATATATAATTATATATGTATGTGTGTGTGATATAATTATATGTGTGTGATATATATATATATGAAGCATGGAATTTCTATTTTGGGAAAATAGAAATGAGATGGAAAACTGGGAAGATATTTGAGGAATGGTGAGGCATGGCTTGTTGATTTTTTTTATTGGTTTTTCTTGCACTATTGTAACAATCCCAAATTTCCAATTCAAGTTTTTACAAAAAAATTTCAAAAATCCATAAAGGGGTATTTTAGCCTGAGCACAAGTTATAAGTAATTATTTTGCTTTTTAATTGCAAGTTAAAAGAATGTAACAACTCCATTTTTAGTGTACAAAAATTTGCTATAAAATTAATGTATACTTGGGGTATTTACATTTACTGTTATTACTTGAAGTAATTAATTAGCTCCATAATTATAAGAAGGAGCTTGTAGCTCATTGGTAATACCTTGCACTGCTGAACCAAGCCATCAGAGTTCAAATCCCATACCCCACATTATTTTTAATATTGTTTTTATTTTGAACCTTTAGAATACCAAGAGTTTACACGTGCATATCTCACAAAAACCCCAATACACCCAAAGATGTAACATTGCCAGAGGGTAGATGAACCGTCGGGGGGGATCCCGGCGGCCTATCTCGGCCGGGAATCGGCCCCGACTCGGCCGACTCAGTCCTCTGGCCGAGTCACGGCCGAGTCGGCCAATTCCGGCGACTACCCCAACATGAAAGTTGTGTCTTTCATATTCCCTATGCACCTGCAAAATTTCAGCCTCAGACCATTTCCAGAACTCTTTTAAAACCCCAATTACTCCACTTTTAATACATTTTTAATACATTTTATCACATTTTTTATTTTAACCTTTCACCTACCCTAACCCTACCCTAACTGTCACGACCCGAAAGTACGGAACGTGACCAGCACTTAAATTACGAAGCGTCTAGAGGCGCAACGTAATCTAAGTAAGCCGAAGCCCAGAAATCTAAATCATATAAAAGAAGAAGTAAAGGAAAACATATAGGAAAACAAGTTTAAAAACAAGATCAAATTTTCTCAAAAATTTTGGCAGAGTCTCCTTTCTAAAAACTGGCCCCAAACGGGTACAAACAAGTATAATATATACAAACGATAAAATGGCATCCCCAAGAGGGAGCTAGCTCTACGCCAACAGGCGGAAACAACAACACCAAGCACAGTAATATACAACGCCAAAGGGCGAGGCTCAAAACTCAAAAGAAAACAAATCCATCAAACCATAATAATACATGCGCGACTCTAAGGTCGAAATAAATAACTGGTCCATTAAACTTATCAAGTAATACACGTTTGGTTGATGGAGCTTACTAGATACCAATGAAATAATAAAAATACAACGGAGGTCTTGATACAAGTGAACCAACCTACCGTGCAAATCACCCTGAATGAAATGATGTGCCAGCAAGCTGCCAAGGAAACCTGTACATCGAACCTGTAATAAAATTTGGTACAACGGGGGTGAGTTGCCAACTCGTGAGTAGAAGACATCTGCGAAAAGAAATCGAATGCACGACGCTGTCCTAGGTCATAATAATATACTAATATATTACTAGTCATCTAGTAATGGCAGGGTAATAAACTACGTGTAAGTGCAAATGCTTCGTGCTCGTGTCAGTGCCTCAAATAGTAATATGTCATGTGAATGAGTATGCATGCACTATGAATGTAAAACAATCAATCCTGAAATCTGGATATATCTGTACAAGAAATCTTTAACTTTTATCATGGTAAATTTGTATAGAAATCTGAAATATCATCGATGAAATCCATGGAAATCCGTGTCAAGCATCGACACAAAACATGTAAATCTCATGTCTCAATATCTCGGGCTCCGTCAGTCCGGATCGGCCCATATCATCAAATCTCACGACGGTCGGTATCCCCGGATATCCGCCGCGCCAGACATCACCGGTAGGTAGTCTTCCCCTGCCAGGCTCATCGTCTACAACTCGATCTTCTTGCCCCGGGCTACCATACCGGGCCCACCATGTACCCGAGACGGTTCATCCACTCCTCGAATCGGGTCTCGAAATCCAACAGAAAACATGAAACCTCATGGTGGACGACACATACATCACGAGAAAACCACAACTTATATTTTAAAAAGAGAGGAGGAGAGAGAGAAGTTTTTATATATATTATTGCGGTTTTTCCCAAAATCCAGAAATCTCATAGAAATCCAAAATCCCAAAATCACGAGTAAGCAAATGATAAGTGTCGGCATAAGCCCCACAATACTGCATGATAACATGAAAATGTGAATGCATGAAATGTCTAAGTAATAAATGCCATGTCTAGACTAACACCTGATAATAATCGCAATATTATATCGATATAGCTTTTAGCTGATTCTATCAATAAAAGATAATATGTTCTAAAGTGTACGTGACATAGAAATTACCGGTGATGAAGTGTGTGAGCCGGCAAATAAGTGTACGTGGAATATGCGCATCATCGGTAAGGGTGCTGGTGTCCTAACAGGCAGAGTTTCATACTGACTAGAAAAATATATGTATGAACATGCAACATGATGATTACGATCTGAATGTAAAGATGGATGTGTAATAACCACTCATTGTAATATTCATGCCTAACTACAACTATATAACCCGAGCCTAAACTAGTATCTATTTAGCCCCCAAGGGAACTAAACTAAAGGACTAGTCGATAAAAAATAAGGGTTCACCTAAGGTCTGCGTACATATCTCTAATAGTCGGCGATCCAGCCTCAATAGCGTTACGTACATAGTACGACTTCCTCGAATCAAGAGTGCGGATCAATCATCACATATATGCCTCGTACGGTAAAATCCATCGTACGGCATCCCAATATCGCGGTACGGGTCAAGTATCACCTACGTACAACATCGTTCGTACAATATCATCATCAATTAATGTCATGATCAAGGTACTGTACTGTAATCGCATACATCAATTATATATCATTGCCAGCATAAATATACATCGTCAATTTATCCTCAGAAATTTCATGTCATATATATCATATCTTGATTAAGTCACACTCTTATCATATCATAATCAAGTCACACTTATATGATATCGTAATCAATCACCCATATATCATATCGTGATTCAGTCACAGGTTACAGTCCGAGTTCTATTTTAGAGTCTCATGTACCTCAATATCATCATAACCTATTATTTTTTATGTATACATATCTATTATCTCATTTCTAATGATCCGCTAACATCATAACACGACTGTATAGCCAAGAGATCATGGCATCAAGCCCAGTTATATTGTTTCATCCCCATGTATCATATCACATCCTTATATCACATATACATGCTGTGTATATATATACCTACACATAACTCTCTCTCTCTCTCTCTCTCTCTCTCTATCTATATATATATATATATATATATATATATATATATATATATATATATATATATATATATATACACCAAGTCAAGTTTCTGTGTGTGCGTGTGTGTGTATCTACCTGAAACCTACGAATCTCCTCCAAGATATTCATCCTCTGGTAAGGTCTTTCTAAATCCGTCTAGTCCAACCTAAGGTTATTACTAGGGTCCTACTCACCAAAAATCTAAGGTCACGTCTGGCTTCCTAATGACAATAAGTACTATTCCTATTCTACGTTTACGGGGGTGCTAAACGCCATACACCCGACTTCCCCCGTAGATATACATCTACTCACCTGGTCCTTGTCTGCCGAAAACGATGTCGCCCTCCTCTTCTTCCTCGTCCGAAGTCCACCTGAGGGGTACCTATACGCAAACATATATAATATCGTAAACTGAATCACGGACAAAACCAAAACGACGCACAAAACGCGCATAGGTTAAAACCTATGACCCGCTCATGCAAAAGAACCAAATGTCGCTCGATATTGGCGTACAAACGCCGATTGATCCAGGTAAAACATCAACAAACAGCTCGTAGTTTCAAAACTCATTATTTATAATATAAAATATGGTTTAAATCATCGAAAACTTAAAATCGATCATATCGTCCGATTTCGTAAAAACCTAGAAAACGTCAATTTACCATTTTACTTCAAAACTTGACATTTAAATGAAATTAATGGTCATAATACTCATTAAATAGCATAACTAGATTATATAAACCATCACTATATTTTTAACACCCTAATTTGTATTAAATCGAAATTCTAGTTTGCAAACTTGCCAGATTTCGATACTTTTAAGAAAAAATTTACAATTCCACAATTACACTTGATTTTGCACATTTCAAATTGTTAAACCCCCTCCTTGAAACCTTAAGGATGTGCTAAAACCCTAGCTTTATTTTTAATCCCTCATTTTAAATAAATTTTCAAAATCTAGTTTAATAAAAATAGCAATATTGTGAAAATTTTAAAGTGAAAGCTAGAAATTTGTAATTAGATTATGCTTCACACTCAATTTACATATTAATCTACACATTAACACCACAATCTAATAATAAAAACCCTAATTATAATTTTATCTAACCTAATTGTATGTTTTGTAAAAATCTAGTTTGCAAAAAGAACCTAATTCAAACAATTTAAATGCAACAACTAGCAATTTTGCTACTAGATTAGGTTTAACATTTCCTAATATGTTAAACTACAAATTTATATCAATACTCAAGAATGAAAACCCTAATTAGATCATCAACACCTCTCTTGAAAATCATAAGCAAACAATTTAAACCAAATTTCACACTTAAACTACTAAATCTAGCAAACTTAAACTACAATTAAACACTAGATTAGGATTATACCTCACAAGTGATGATTCCTAGCTTGCACTAGCCTCCAAGACACCTCTTTTCTCCACTTTTTAAACAAATTAGGGTTTGAGAGAAAGTAGAATAGGATTTAGGTTAGAACTTGTAAGGAAAAGTGTGTAATTTTTGTGGATTTTGTTGATTTTTGCAAGGATTTTTGAAGAAGGAAAATGGGGAAAAAATAGGGCTGTTGGAGGGGGGGGTCTCGGCCAGAGCTTAGGGGAGAGGAGAGTGAGGAAATGTGTAGAAATTTCCACAAAAAAATTATCATCTAAGGTCAATTAATGCTTTCACATCAAAACTTTTCAAAAAAAAAACCCTCTTTTCTTTCCATTTTTCAACCCCCTTTTACCATAAACTATTAAACTTGAAATGTTTTGCTAAAATTTTTGTTTCACTTAATTTTCGTTTATAATGGTTCCTAATTATGAAATTTACCCAATTAAATTTGTATTTATCACTAATTAAATGTATTTTTAAAAGCTTAAAATAATATTAAAAATAATTAATTAAGGAATTTTTTTTAATAAACTAGAAAATTTTAAGTGACATTTTAGTGACCAATTTATAGTAATATCTTATCTAAATTTTGTATAATTAGGTCTATAATGAAAAATAACTATTTTGACTCTTTACGGAAAAGACTGCTAATTTTGCCGAAAATCAGAAAATTCACTTAAACGATTTTATTTATTTAATTATATATTTAATTATTTTTAAAACGTTACACTAACCCTATAAATACACCCCCTACCCTCTACCCTCTCACCCCAAAATTCTGAGCCCACTCTCTTAAAATTCCAAGAATTTTGTGCACTTTGAAAACGAGCTCGAGGCGAAGTTCCGACGAATTCCCGGCGGAACTTCCGGCGATCGTTTTAGGAACTACCGGCGACGACGCAACACATCAGCGATTCCACTACTTCCCTCTCACCCTCTTGTGTGTCCTAAAATCGTAAGTCTCAATTTCTACCTATCTCTTCTATCTAAAAATACGGATTTACAAAACCCGACGGAATCGAAACAAATCCGATTTCCGATTCGGTTTCCTATAAAATTCCACTTCTCACTAATACAATCATACTTAAACTTCCCCATGTTGACTATTAAACACTAATCAAACAAATTGATTAAGATTCATTACATAAAATGATAGCTATTTCCATTCATCGTATTTTTCACATAAATACCATATTGTTTCAATTCTACATTTAACCCCATTAAACTTGCTATACCTTTAAAGTAGATCTCGAGGTAACGACCTACCTTCTCACACACTCATATATAACCTAACACGATACCCTCGAGAACTCAGAATACGGGAAAACGAACATTTTCATTTAAATACCCTTTACTTAATAAAACCATTTCTAAAAGATTTAGTATTGATACACTTTTTAAATAAATACCTCTTATTATGAAAATAGGATAAGATTGTGGATATCAGTCGTTTATCTAAACCTGACTTTGTGGTATCTAGGCTAGGCAAGTGAGAAAGGTAATTTTAAAAGGCCCGTCTCACGGTGATTCGTGAGCGGATCCCTCCTTTCTTCATTTGTACTTATCTGGCCACAATTGGCGGTGAAGAGGCGATTTGAGGTATTTCACAACTTGTCATTTTGGACCAATTAGGAATAGTCTAATTGACTTAGGAGACCCTAGAACATAGAATACGGAAAATTGAAATCTTTACAAATAAATACTATCTACTTAATAAAACCGTTTTCTAAAAGATTTAGTATTTATACAAATTTTTGCAAAGCGCCGCTACAACCCATTTTGGGGAACCCGTTCGGGATGGTGCGGATTATCGCACATCCTCAGGCTTAGTAGTGCGAGATTCAGACCTCCGCAAGGAGCATTCGGTCTCGAAAGATTTAAAATACGACATCTTAAGAAAATGAGATTTTTAGAATATAAAAAAATATATTAAAACTATTTTTGTATAAATATATGTATAATTATCATTAAAATACCTATTTTGTTATGATATAAATATTCCACCTTTTTCTAAAAATCACAAGAATCAATTTTACACTAAAATACCATGAATTCCACACAAATCAATATTACAAATAAATACCTTTATTTCTGAATTTAGGATATTTTCATTAGAAATATCACAATATAAAATCTACACTCATTACAACCCTAAAGACGCATAATAAATACTTGGGGTATATTTTGAAAAGTATATAAAAGTATTTTTACATAAAACCCCCTCAAGTTCTATAAATTACCCTAAGGACCCTAGTAAACATAGGTTTAAGCGGAACCAATCTCTTGAGCCTCATGGAGCCGGAGAAGTGGGTACTTGCCTATCTAAGGTAGACAAATTAATAAAAACAACCAGGACTTCAATTTACTTTGCTAATTGTCTGACTCAGTTTGAGTCTCAGCATAATCTGACTTGAATATGATTCAAGTACAATCTACAATCTACAGTCTACAATCTACGATCTTCAATATTACAATTCAACCTGAATCCATGAATCCAATTATCAATCTATACAACTTGACTGAACCGAACCATGGATATACATTCCATTTACATGGTTCTCCTGTTATTCCATTTACATGATTCTACGGTTACATCCGTTTACTGATATCATGATTTCGGTTAGTCAACCAATTATACAATTAATACAATTTACAAGACAAACAATACAATCAAAACACTACGGGGTTTAAGGGGTAGATTGGTACGGAAGGTGTTAAAAGTGGCACGAGACGGTAAGATTAAGACACCTAACCTGTATTCCGTTGCTGTTGTACCGTGGCCCAACGGTTCCTTGAGTTCCTGATACCTTAGTCTCCGGGGCAAGTGAGACTCCTCTCGTATACACTAGCATTCTTCTGTACCAAGCTACAAACAACAGCGTTAATACTAAATATAACAATATAACAATATAATACAACTGTAAAAGATACTCTCTCTCTCACACACACAATCTCTGTCCATTTTATTTCTCCTCTTATCTTTGGGACTTACCGAGCGATCTGTTCGCTGACGACATTCTATTTCTTTCTTCTTTGAATGTCGTCAGGTGATTTGGAACCGTCAGAGATCGAGCCAACTGCAGAAGACTTGGATCAGTACAGCGCAGAACCTGAGCTCTAGACATTGTACATTTTCTTTTCAGTGCCTTTAATTTCCTGTCATGCCATTGTTTAGGCATTGCTTTTATTTCAGTTGTATTTCCATTTCATGCATTGTACAAAAGAATGTTAATAAATAAAGTTGCTGTTTTTATTATACCTTGTCTCTTGTGTATATTTTCTTTTATATTGCTTAGCTACGCTTAGCATATTTGCTTCTGAGTAAATACGTAGCGGACCAGTCGTGTCCCCTTCGCCGTATATCGGGAAGCGGGGCGTGACAACTGTTGAAGTATGGTTCCATTTTATTATTGAGAGATATTCCATGCTTCGATGAGTGAAGATTTTTTTATTTGAGCCATTCTTCATTATTCACTGAGATTGCCTTAGTTCATTCTCTAGCTCTTCCCTTCTTCTTCTTCCTCCTCCTCCAAGCCCTAATTCTCACATGTGATGTGAATCATAAGGTTTTGGATAAATTCTAAGTAAGCTTACAATCCTTACTTCACCATCCTACACTTGATTAGAACTTGAGTTTAGGGTGTTTCCTTCACTGAAGAAAGATTAGTGAAGAGCTAGCTTGTATTAGAGAAGCTTCAGATGGATCATCTTCGGCACGAAGGTCATGAAGGAAGCTCGATCCAATCTCAAGTGGAGCTTAGTAGAGTCGTAGGGACTACAACCCGGAGCTTTAGAAGTGAAGGACACGGTCTACAAAGGTTGTACACTACTACAAATAAGGGTTGCCCCTACGGATATACCCGTAGGGGCGAAAAAATACCCCGTAGGTGCAAAGGCCGCAGGTGCAAGTTGAAGCCCTGAACTTGCCCCTACGGGAAAATTATTGCCTCTACGGATATCTGTGTAGATCCTGTTGCCCCTACGGAGTAGGCCGTAGGGTAAAAAAAGTTATATTATTTACGGTTTTTTTAATATATTAAATGTACCTACGGATATAACTGTCGGGCCAAGTACTACCCCCTACGGATATCTACGTAGGTACCTATCCGTAGCGGCAAAATATCAGGAATCCTGATATGTTGCCCCTACGGATACGTCCGTAGGGGCGAAGCAATAGCCCCTACGGATATGTCCGTAGGGGCATTCCCAACCCCGTGGTACTGAAATCAGGGGGGAAATATCAGTTACTGCTGATATTTTTCCCCTACGGACATATCCGTAGGGGCAACATGTGTACCTACGGATTAATCCGTAGGTACATATTATCTGTATTTTTTTTAAAAAAAATGGGCTGCTTGATTTTTTCCCGCCCTGTGCACAATAATATATACATCAATCAAATATAAAAATAAATAATCACACAACATATATCGCAGTATTCATAATCACATCTCACGCATATATATAATATACAAAAGAAACCCAAAAACTGAATATGAAATAAATATAAACCAATATCAATATCGTTTCAAAATGTTGTACAATGTGTATGATATAAATAAATACATGTTTCAAAAAATAAGAACCAAAAAGCTACCCTAGTTCGGTCCAGCTCCACCTCTGAATAACGATAGAATAACGCGCGCCTGCTCCTCGGTCAATAAACTTTGCAATTCGGCGCGAGCGGGAGTCAGAGCGGCCTGTGGAGCTGGCGATGTGGTCTGTGCAGCCGCCGTCGAGGTAGTCGCTTGCGGAGCCGCGGCTGCGGGAGTTTGAGCAGGCGGTGGAGCTATAGGAGCTGTCTGCGGAACCACAACCGATGTAGTGGCTTGCGGAGCCGCAGCCGAAGGAGATGCATGTGGAGGCTCGTCCGATGTACCCTGTCGCGTCTGGACCTAACGTGTGTAATAAGCGTGTAAGAACTGTGTATTATTCGAATTCGTATCATTATTAAGTTATTTCGAAACCCCGTTTGGATATCTAGTTTGTTGTTTATTTTAATTACATCTGTATGTATGATTAATCAAACTTAAGTCTAAAACCAAATAAGCTCAAGCGATGTACTAATTATGGATATGTTGATATCTATATAATATGACATGATATTTTACTATAAAGTAGTATACATACCAGCATCTCCTTCAACTCCTGAACGGTAGCCCTCAAGCTCTCCAGTTCCTGATGGACACGTCGGTCACTGGAGACGGAGGAAGTAACCGCCGGGGTGGAGTCCAACCTCATATGGGCCCTGCTAGGGCCCAGTCCCCGGCCTCTCTCCCAACCTCCGTGGTGCCCTTCGTGTGCGGCGTCCAGAACTGGGGTCAGCAGCCTCGGATCGCTCTGTCCGGTAAAATCGATCCCCGAAGCCTGGGCCTGCTCAACCACCCGCTCCTACACCCACATTAAGCAGTAAAGTATAAGTATAAAATTTAAACTTGAACCTTCTAAAACTAAAATTTCAAATTTGGGTAGAAAAAATATTAACACTTACGCAGTACTCCTGGGTAGCGACGTCGGGATATCGAAGCTCGCCCATGGCGGGATTTGTCGAGGTGCCGTGGACGACAAGATATGCGGACAGCACGCTCGGTGTACCACCTGATGCCACGGTCCGAGATGTCTGCAATATTAGAAAGTAACTCTTAATATTAGAAATATTAGAAAATAACTCTTAATATTGCAGAATATCACAAAGGTCGGTCTATTGTAATTTACCGATAACTCCATGGCTCGAGTAATGTTCCTCGAGCCACCTGTGTAAGTGGGGCGACCCCTCTTCGCCGACTTCCTGTTCTCTGTATTCTGAGCGGCCTGTTTCTGCACAACGCATTAACATTTAGTTTTCTAATTAAGAAACACAAAGAAATAAATTATATCATAAATAATGAATTACATTTAAAATACATACATGTTTGCGTTGGGAGTCGAAATAAGCGCACAATAGAGGCCATGTCTCTACGTCGAATCTCGCAAACGCCGGAGTAGATAGGAGGGCCACTCTCTCTGCCTCAGGGGTCGCCATCCACAGGGAGTAGCAGTCGGCCTTCAGCTCATTCCTGTTGTATCGGACCTTGGCCTGCATGTTCTTCATCAGGCCATTGTACAGAGCATGAAGGTCGAGCATCCTCCCCGGATGATCAGGGTCGGCTACAGGCTGAAAATCGTAATCCAACTGAAAATACAAAAAAAACATTGTTATTAGATTGCAAGTGTTAATAATAAATATATTGGATAGATCAAATGAAAATATATATTAATACATACCCGAGCCTGATCAAAGAAGAGGGCGAATGAGCGCTGGTGCTGCTCGCCCCACTCAACGTGAAGTGGATAGTTCTTCACGAGCCGGCTCTCGTCCCCCAAATACCGGCCGAACCTCTCGGCATGAGGACCGGTATAGCGATAGTCAAGGGTAAAAAAAAAAGGGGAATGCTGCCTCCCCTCTAGCTCTGTTAGGCCTCAGCCTATGGGACTGATTCGGGCCTCGAGTCCCTCTCTGGGGATGGGAAGGCCCTGCGTCTGCACGAAATATCAAGACAATCAATAATAAGACAAAGTTGTATTAAGAAATCAAGGTTAAACGAAAATTCAAGTGTGATATATACCTCCGGTGACTATCACATGAGCCTGGGCCCGGCCAGCAGCACGAGCGTGACGATAGTTCCTCCGGTGAGGAACAACCGGGGTCCCGGATGCGGACGCATCCCCTCCAACTAGAAAATAAACATCGACGCTAAATTTCCATGAAGTTCATATTTATTCTATAGAGCATATGTAAAATGAATAAATATTTTAAATTTATTCATACTAACCTGCAGACGATGCGGAGGGTATGGAAGCGGCAGGAGTGGCCCCTGCGAAAGATGTGGACGCACCACCTATAATTAGACAATTAAAAATAGATTATATAAGTAATTGCAAAAAGAATGTGTAGATCAATAATATAACGTTCTAAATCAATATGCATGCACTATAGGATATATAAACATACCCACAGGTGCGGTGGTGTCACCACCTACAGCTAGACAATAATAAAAATTGCTAAGTAAGAGCAAAAGGAATGTGTGTATTTATGATATAGCATTCTAAATCAATATACATATACTATATGATATATAAACATACCTGGAGGAGCGGGAGTGGTCTCTGTCTCAGATGTGGACGCATCACCAACAACTAGACAATCAAACATTGACAATATAAGTAATTTTGACATAAATAGGCATGAATATCTGTAATATTACATTCAAAATGGATATGCGCGCAGTATACCTGGAGATGTGGGAAAATCCACACGGAAGGAGGCATCCGAAGGGGTCTCCGATCTGGGTGCAAGACCGACCCTCTGAAGCTCCCTACGGAGCTCTCCGAGCGGCAGAACCGCTCTGCCTCTGCCTCTGCCGCGGCTGGAGCTCCTGCCGCCCCTCGCTGCTCCCGACATCGTCATCAAATCTAGATAAACGGTTCGTGGACGCATTAGACAATCATTAAAAGTATTGACTATATATGTATAGAGCGTATAGAGCGAACGCCCATCACTTGTGCTTTCAACCGTTTCGAGTAAATTTCGGCAGTACCTTCCCGCTGTTCTCCGAGTACACTGTAATAGAATAGATAATCATTTCAAAGCTGTGAAACAACATTGAAATGAACATCTAATCTATCTTTGTACACGGAGAACCAGCGGAAAGGTACCGACGAAATATCTCGAAACGGATGAAAACACAAGTGAATGAAGGCGTTTGCTTTATACATTCTTAACTTGTCCACACGGGACAAATCTATGGGTTACCATACGATTGAATTTTCTCGTCGCGTAGACTATACGACGGTTGTTAGTATCGAGCTATACTGTCTGATATTTAACAACCTTCGTATACTTCTAGGTCACGACGAACATCGCACATATGTTAACTGATAGACGGGGACTAAGTGGCGCTTTTAGTTTCATATATGAGTATCGATGGGAATATGAAGGTTTCATATTATCATCGAGTATCATATATTGGTTTTAACCTGAATATCTCGAATCGCTCTCTAATTATGCGTTTGTTGTGCATTCGTGTTGTATGTGTAACATGATTTTAAACCATTGAGATCAAGATTGATAGAACTGATAATCCTACATTGCAATAGCATTCATCAACCAAAAACTATTATTGCAGTGGCATTCATCTATAACAATCAACAATTAAAACTACAAATGTAGGATACTGATATCACAAAGCGTTATACGCAACATATGAATTCACATGACTGAAACATGCATCAAAATATTGAAGTAGGGGGGCAGAAAAAAACCCTATTTGATTATCAAATGCATGGGTTTGTATGATTTATATGTATGTATTTGAGTGCTGCAATTCCGAAATTTGCTTTAACTTGTACGTTGCTTTATGTTGTTAATTTGATCATTTTTAAAATTGTAATTGGTTCTACACATAATTATTTCGTTATTGTAACAGAAAATTTTGTTTCTTTCGATATGAAACAGATACGATACACGATATGATAAATAAAAAAACGAAACACAAACCGTATCAAGATTTAACAACTTTGATTATGTCATATACGCGGGCCGATATTTTCATATTAGCCAATAGGCAAAAATAGATCGCGGTCTGGATATGGCATATTGGCAGATGTTACCTATATGCATACATGCATGTCGTCTCCCCATTTTTTCATAAATTAAACCAACTTTTCTATACATGCTAGTTATTACTGGATACATTCAGGTTAAATGCATAGAGCTAGCCTTAATTTCCTCTACGGTAAACTTTCATCAATGCAACACTTTGGTTCGCCTAACTAGATCGCCATTCACGAACACAATCTATTTATATGGCATGATTTTATACACTTAATTTTACCACATTTAATGAAAATGAATCATTCATGATATGATACATGTATATACATCGATACCCAACCCCAACCTAACCCTAGCCCCAGCCCCAGCCCCGCCCCAGCCTAACCCTAGCCCCAGCCCCAGCCTAACCCTAGCCCTAGCCCCAGCCCCAGCCCCAGCCCCAGCCCAGCCCCGCCCCAATAACCCTAACCCCAGCGCACCCCAGCTAAACCCCAACCCCAACCCTAAGCCAAACCCTAACCCCAGCCCCAGCGCCAGCCGCAGCCGAACCCCAACCCTAACCCTAACCCCAACCCCAACCCCAACCCCGACCCCGACCGCAACCCCTGCCGAACCCCAACTCCAACCGCAATCCCAGACCCAGCCATGAACCTTAGCCCTAAATAATCAAAAATTTCTTTAATTTAGTTGAAGATTTACTAACCTGAACGGCGGTGGCGACGACCTGAACGGTGGTGGCGACGAGAACGGCGGTGGCGATTTGGGGATTTTGTTTCGCGCGCGATCGAGAGAGGAAGAAAGAGAGCGTAGGCGATCGATCTGTGCCTTTATTAAATCGCTATTTAGTTGCCCTTACGGATTTGTCCGTAGGTCCTTGGTTTGCGGCTCCGTAGGGGAAAACACCAAATTAAGAATTAATATTTTTATTCTTGAACGTCTAGGCCCGTAGGGGCAATCTTTTAGCCCTACGGATTTCAATATCCGTAGGGGCAACCCCCTATTTTAGTAGTGGTAGCATTCTTCACATAGTGTAGTTTTTATTATATCATGTTTTAAACCCTAATAATTTAGTTAGATCTTTGGATAGTATAGCTTAACATCCCGATTTTTTGAAAATTGCATGATCGATTCCGGTTTTAACCTCATGGTGGTGCTAGGGTACACTTTCAGGAAATACCATGACAAAAGGTTTAGTGGATAAAAATGAACTAATAGAGTGACTGGTAGAAGTACAAATATAGAGTAATTCTACAAACTAGTCCCTAATTAATTTTATACTCAACTGCAATGGGATATGAGACTAAATTTTATTTTAATGAGTTCAAAGGCAATATTTTTTGCGAATTATTAAAGTGCAATATACTTCTTAAGAACTCACCTATATGAGCATGCAGTAAAGGCCACCGCCATAGGAAAACAGTTTAGGCAAATCCTTAAAATACTCGTGAAAACGAGATGCAGGAGTACGACCTCTAGACGCACTACCCTTGAGTTGAATCACAATAAGTTTTTATATCATATGTATTACTATTTGAAATTTGAAATAAAAGGAATATGGTTCAAGACATAATTCACCATGCTTTCCATCAAATGGAAATTAGTTTACACTAAATATTTTTTCAAATCCGGAAGGTACCAATACCCATTATATGATAAACGTCGCCTAATAATCTTATTATATTTATTTATTTTATTATTAATCAAAATTTGTGGAGGATTGTTAGGAATTTTTAAATAATATATAGTTTTATTTTTATCTTATATATTTTCTATTAGTTATAATAGATATATATATTTAGACCGCCCTATATATTCTATTGGTTCATAAAACTAATTACTGTTATGTTGGTAGTTGCCATTCAATTTGAGAAGTCGCGTACTTTTGTTTTGGTGTTTGAACAGTTTCTTTATTTTTGAAATTCAAATTTATACAGTTATTTTATTGTTAGTATTGTATTACTATATATAAGGGATTTGGGAGAAGAGAACATGTCTAATTTTTTAAGTTTCTGTCTAAAAATTTTCTCTCTGTAAAACTCTTATACAGATACTTTCTTCTCTCAGACTATTTTTACTTTCCTTAAAATATAATAAGACATTGGTGATTAAAAGACTATACAGATTCGAAAGTAATGAGTCAGATTGTATCTCAAAAGTAAGAGAGCGCAATTCTTTTATACGGCAGAGGCTCAATCTGATTTACGGAAAGCGTCTTCGATATGCCTCCCAATCCACTTACGGTCCAATCTTTGTTTTTTCTAATTTAATTATTTGATCTCATATAGGATTAAATCTTGCATCTCTTAATAATATTTCTTGTTTCTCCTTTTGCGCCTGCTTCGTCTCCTCATATCTCATTCCTCCCTCTTTTGAGTATGATGATTTGCTCTTCTGCTTTGAGTTGAGCTGCGATGATGAGCTTCTCTTCTTCCTGTAACGTAGCCCACACGCATTGCACAGTGTCTGCAATGTTTCATTATATTCACGCATTAATAAATGAATTGCAAAATGAATGTAATATGATAGCAAAATTTGATCATATTGAATATGGGCGTAATGCATTTGAAATTTCCATGTGGATAAGCAAATTGATATAAGAATTTGAAAGCTTCCCTCAAAAAATAAGTAAACCCAAATGAAATTGCTAGAAATAGATGGAAGACTCAATAATTAGCAAATAAAGAAATCCCAATTATTAAATCAACCAAACAAATGGAACATACATAAAGCAGGGGATAGTTCTAGAAATGAAAAAAAAGGAATTTTCTCAGTGTCAAAATTTGAATCCACGTTTCCAAGAAAAATAAAAACCCATCAACAATCATCCAAAACAAGAAGAAACCCATCAACTCAAATTCAAAAAAAAAATTTGAAAATTTGAAAAAAATGAAAAAGAATGAGAGGAAACAGAGGAGTACCCTGAAACCATTGGGGTCATATCGCCAACAGGGAGGAGTCAATATGCTGCAGTCATGGCAAGCTCTCTTCACCTTCACCTTCTTCACCTCTGCTTTCTCCTCTGATTCTTTCTTTACAAAAGCTCTCTTCACCATTTGAAGATCTCCCATTGAGCTCATTGAGGGAGCAGGGGCCTTCACTAAGCTCCTCCTATAATGGCGGCTGAGGCCATCACCTGCTGCCATTCTCATTTTCTTTGAATAAACCATTTGCTGAATTGAATTCAAAGAGAAATTGAATTTGTGTGTGTTTGTGTGTGTGTGAGAGAGAGAGAGAGAGCAGGGGAATTTATATTGGTGAAGGAGGCACCATTTGCTGCCACGTGTGCTGTGTCTGGCGGCAACGATTTGGGTTCATGATTGCATATGAAATGGATGTTGGGACCCCCTAAATCTTTATATTTTTTAGCAAATTTGACAACTTTTCTTTTCTTCTTCTTCTTCTTCATTTTTTTGATAATTAAGACTTTGTAAATTATAATTTCAAGATTCTAAGTAACTATATATGCTATTAAAGCTGCTTCTAATCTACTGAAATTCTTATTGTAATGGAATATTAAATAACAGGAAATAAAACGGTAGGGCATTGAAGTAGATTATGCTGTATGCCTCTGCCATATACTACCATTCATTTTTATTTCATCATTCCTTCTTTAATGAATTTGGATGATTATATCTCACCCGTTCTTTAAAAAAAAATACAATTCAGAATCCGTAACAAAATTAAAAAAATACTTTATAAACAGAAAATTATACATGACTCTCACTATAATTTTATTAGGGACAATTGTAATCGGACCTAATTTTTTAATTTGATTTATTCTAAAACCCAAAAAGTTCCAATATTATAGAAAAACACAAAATATGTTACTGAATTTCTTGTAACAAAAAACATGATTTGTATACATATTTGTGTATGTATTGTCAATAATATCCTTAAAAGATATTGATGGAGGCTGTGATCTCCTTCAGATGTTGTCCTCCATCGATCCTGTGATGGCGGTCTTGGACGGTTGAGATTGATTTGGAGGTTATCTCCTCAAGCGTGTGGCTCTTAATGGGTTGATTTTGAGAGGGAAGCCGAGCTACCTGGAAAGAAGTCCCGGGATGGATGACCACCGTAGGACCCTTCGACGATTAAATTAGCCGAGATATTTGGACAGAGTAGCAACTTGTTGGATTAGAATTGCCTTACCTGAGTCGTCTGGGAGAGGTTTTTTTTATAGCGGTCGTATGGAGCGAGCTGGCGCGAAATATTCGCCGTCAGTTATGCCCCTGACGTTACGCCTGAGTGAATGACGAGATCTTTCCATTAATAACGAGATACACTCGTTAATAGGGCGATACGCCAGCATGGTGCGCAGAATGTTGGGTGGCGGATATCTCGCTTCTGGCGAGATACACGAAGCCGTTGCGGAGACGCTTGTGTTAGTTATATGTGTGCCCTAGAGGCCATTACTGTACATACGATGTATATTGTAGTGGATGCTTGAACATATATATGGAGGACTTTTTGCTCGACATGATAGTATGCTATCTGGTTGCACTTTATCTTAACATGTACACTGATTGTCTCTTGATTACATGTTGGTAAAGGCCTTAGGATGAGTACTTGACTACCAGGATTATGATGCAGATCATACTAGTGGGGACAGTGTAGTCGCTAAGTACATCCTTCAAATGTTTCTAGTCGGGGGTGTATCGAGACAGGGCATCGATATACCAGAGTAGACTAGCGTATAGCTTCTCGACCCAGGTTGATGGGCGATGGATGATCCCATATCCATTGGCGTTTGACATCAGAGATAGTATACCGGTGCTCAGTGGAGACTGAGTATACTGGACGGACTCGCCGAGAACTCCTAGATGGTATTATACCTAACGTCAGATGGAAGTTCTCTGGTGACACTGGTACAGCTTAGTCTGTAGACCCGAGATCGTCATAGAGTCTTGTGTGATTCCCACCGTGCTTTGATTTCCACCTTACCACGTTCAAGAGAACGTGCAAAACGGTGGCTTTTGGGTACAGTCCCGAATCACATGGAGGCAATGAGCGATAGGAGGGGTTTCGTCTCTCCCGGTATTGGGGTTGATGTTGCACTGTGCTCGATTGGCTATAACAGGAAGTCCCTGGACATGGATGCTTTAGAGATATACCGGTAAGTGTTATCAGTAGTTTCTCGACCCGTTATGAGTCTCATATCGACACGACTTATCGAGTTACCGGGGTCTGACGTTTACCACCCCTAGACGAGATATGCGACATATTAGACGAAGAGACCGGACTGTACGGTAGTGTTACTGATTAGATTCGCAGGAGAATGATCATGCTTGCTTGTTGATCTTCTGATCGCTCAATACCTGGGTGGCCGTTACGTTTAGCAGACCGCTTGAGGCTTGTGGTTGTTTAATATGATCATCACCTACTGCCGGCGTATTGACGAGTCTTTAGAGTCCTACACAGGGATTTCCTGGCTCAAGAGAAACGGAGTAGGAGCACATATGTAATATGTGCGGGACCGAGATTGATACGATGTGAGATACCATATTCTATTCTCGCGATTTGTGACATTGGTCGGTTATATGCGTTATAGCCGGGTTATCGAACCAAGTGTTGATTCGATAACTTGTTACATATGATATTAGTCGGTTATATGTAATATAGACGGGTTATTAAATCAAGTGTTGATTTAATAATTTAATGTATAATTATATATTTGATATATTACATTACATTAACTAGTATTAGCTCATTTATGATTTCTTTTCTCACTTGATGTATGTTCATCACAGAAAACTACATTTCAATACCGCTCATTCGTTATCTGTTTTGTTATATATCAGGTACTATTAACCGGTGTTTGCTCAGTAATATAGATTACAGGTGTCCGTGACAAAATACTAGAAATACATTCAAAATCACGGATATATCATTTGTGAGCCGACACTGCAACCGGAACCGCAAACCGACCGATATCCCAAGAGTTATTTTGCAAACAGTGTGTGTGCACAATATTTTGGTCCAACACATAGCATGTGTACACACTAACTCTTGGGGCATGGACCATGGACCTAGGGGGCTGCCATGACACACTCAAGTGGCTAGTGCAAGTGGGCTAAATGGGTGTGACATGCATTTATTGCAAAAATGTGTGATGTGATTTGTATCTTCTTGTTTCCTTCCAAAACCTGGGTGCAGACCAAGTCTAATTTGAGAAATCAAACAACACCAAAGTCTTATTGGAGACAACCCCAGCACACCACAGGAGCACGACCCCATGTGCTCGGATTTGACCCGAGCACATGGCCTTCAATTCCGGCCTGGCCGGCCCCACCTCCTCCTCTGGCCTCCAGTTTGCTGTGGGCCCCTCCTTGCTTCTATTTGGTCCTTATTTTATTGTTTATTTTATTTTCTTTTGTGCCTATATATAGCAGGCAGTGTGCATGGGTTCATAGTCATTCTTTAGTCTTCGATTGTGCTTTCATTCTTCATTCTTTATCCAAGTTTTCTTTTCTCTTTTCTTGTAAATAGTTTTCCCTTTGAGCTCTCTACCTTAACTTGATCTTGCAACCTCTTCATTGAGGTTGCAAGTTTAAGCTTTGGTCATTGATCTCAAGGGGTTGTATCATTTTTGGAATCAATAAAATTCTCTTTTTTGTGCTTCATTCACCATGAGTTCTTTGCCTCTTCTTGATCTTGCAACCTCTTAATTGAGCTTGCAAGTTTAAGATTAGGTTATTGAACCCATGTCTTGTATATTGTTCCATGGTTCCTATTTCTTTCTTTCTTGCACTTTTCTTACTTGCACTTACCTTCCTTGCAATTTATTACCATGCTTTATTTTCTTGCAATTTAAATTCCATGTCATTTAATTACTTGCTTGTAATCTTTTTTTCTCTTTGTTTATCTTTTCTTTTGATCTTTTTGGTTTGTTTTGTGAATGGTTGTTAATATGGTGTTGTTAGGAATAAATATGATATTGTAAGTCAAGTTTTCTTTGCTCATTTCCTTTTCCCGTATTTTCCATTGAACTCCGTCCAAACATTACGCAAGCGCTCCGTTAGGCACTCTACCCTACCAAGGTAATGGTGATTCCTAACCGCGACCGGTTGCGTTCGGTTTGGCCGGAGGCGAAAGCAAGAGACAAGAACGGAAGGACAATGGTCAATAAGCCGGATTCCATGAATACCGTGCTTAAAAACCCTAATCCACGTTGTTGCCGATTGTTCTAGCTTCAATCGTTAAGTTCGGCTCAAAGGTTTTAGTGCGGATTCCTTAGCTTACACTTTTTGTATCATTTCCTAACAATTTATAATTGTGCATATATACACATAGGGTAGATAAAGAACTTTCCGCCCTCGCGCATTAACTCGTTACAACCAGAACGTAAAATGCTCCGTCTCCCTGTAGATCGACCCGTGCTCAACCGGTTAGCTGCAAAGCGACACCGTCTTGATTGCGGTATAACTTTAATTCTTCCAATCAAATGGCGTCGTTGCCGGGAAAACGGTAACGCTTTACTTCTTGTTATTTCGGGTTAATCATTGTACATTCCATCTATACAACTAACCTTATTTTCAAAATCAACTAAAAATCTCAAAAAACCAAAACCAAAACAAAAATTAACTTTGCTAACTCATTTTTTGCTCTCTGGATTTCATACCTGCTAACACTCTGGATCTGAACTAAAAAACCAAACAATACGAGTGTGACATGAGTATGACAGTGTGACACCAGAAGAAAGTTGTAGCCCATTCACCCAAGGAAATCCGACGACACACCAAGATATTCCGGCGTCGCCGGCCATACTGCCTCCTTCTGCTTCCAATTTTTCTTCTGTGATCCAGTGTTCTATTTTTGTCCTATTTTTATTGTTTATTTTTTATAATTTTTAGTGTGCATGTATTTGGGCATCCGTATCGCTTTTTCGCACTAATATCCGTTTTTCTGACATTTCAGATTTTTGCGGATTTGCGAACAGCGAGCGTGTGGAGCAAAGTGTATATTCAAGGCTAAGGTGATTGCAAAGTATAATGCCAAAGATCCGGGTAGTTTGACCCACGCAAGCGAACTTTTCAAGCTTAACGGATTTGATTCAACGGGGGTTTCCTAACCCAAAAACTTAACGGTATGTACTTTAGTAACACCTTCTTCTCAAATCCGACGCATCCAATATAATATCTTTGCAGGATTCTTTGCAAGTTCGCTTTCAAACGCCAAAATTAACTAACCCGTATTTGTTGCAGTGCCGAACTTAAACTAAAAAACAATTGTTTGATTCTTTATAGAATTTTTATTGATTTGCACATTGCATACATTAATACGGACTTAAGGGCAAGCGAACCCCACAACATACGGTAAAGGATTTCATCACCTTTTCCGTAGCTCACAAATCACGAACTTGAGCATAACGTTTACCCGCACAAATTTTAAAAGAAACTAGACTTTAAGCCTTAAGAACTTCGCGCTCACTAGGAGAAGTTAACTGTGTTTAGAACCTCGCTTAACCGTATATTGTTTACGGGGTGTCTAGGAAAGTGTTAACGGCGAAACCGCCAAAAGAGAAAGGGTTATTTAATTAAGGACCTTCGTGAAAGCGTCGGAAAACCTCCCCTTATCTCTGCACTTACCTGGCCTCGTGATCAGTATATCTTGAGCCCGTTTCTCGACACAGTTTTACTTCGACAAGTAAGTGCTTGAACATGTCTAGTTGACCTAGGTGAACCCTAGACCGATTAGGTGTGTGGTATTTTTGTGTCGTGATTATTTTGTCCAGATTATTTTTGTGTGTATATTTCATTCTTTTGTTCATAACTAACTAAAAAAACTATAAAAAAAATCACATTCTTTTTCCCCTCATTTTCTCTTCTCTTCTTTCTTTCTCTCATCATATCATGGGTACCCCACCTCGCAAAACTCTTGCCGAACTTTGGTACCCACAACCAGACATTACCTCATACGGTTCTTGCTTTGGTCGAACTTCGAACGACCCCTCCATGCCCAAAATCTCTTTGAAAGATCGGATAGACGCGTCTAGGACGAACAACTGGACCCCGCAATCCACTTTGTATCAACCATTTCAACCTTCACCACCTTCTTACGTTGATACCCCTTTTTCGAGTCCTGTTGTAACTCTAAAATCCATCTCTATTGCTAAACATATTGAACAATCTCGTAGCTGATCATTCACTCCTTTCACTCCTTTCACCACTTCAAATTCTTTGGATCAACAATTTTATTTACCTTCTTATCCAAATGTTGATCCTACTCCTGTCCAGCCATTCCATTCCTACCAGTCCTACCCTACTTTTACACCTTCCCTAGACATTGCTTCTGAACAGCCTCTTGGGAGTTTCCAGTATCCAAACAACTTCGATTCTTTTACTGAAACCCCTTCACAACCCATGTCTAGTCTGGAACAGTCATTGGAAGACTTTCGGGTAGCGTCGTACCAACAGATGATGGATTTGAATGCGTCCATGGCCGCCCTCATACAACCTACTGACCAGGTAGCTAGTTTCCAACTAGCTCCAAATTTTCCAATGTATGAAGAGGCGGTAGGACAGGCTGAGAATTTGAGTAGAGAGAGTGAGCCGTATATCCTTCTAAATCAAACCTACCCATTTCAACTTGAATCCCACAACTCCTGTTTTGAAAGTCTATCGACTGTCCCAAATGATTTATCAATTGAAGATAGAATGATTAATGAGTTATGTGACTTTGTAGTGTTTGATTTACCCGATTGTGAAGGGTCCCTTTTGAGTGAAACAACACCCAATCCTTTTGACCTATACACCTCCATCTTAGAACCAGAATCGATTGAAATCCATGCTTTTGATGAGGTGTCTGAGAATATTGATTTTCACTTGATTGAGGATATCAACGCTGGGGATATTGATTTTCACCAACCTGGACATTATAGAGATAAAATCTTTGAATGGTTTTGGCCTCTGTAAGGCCTTGTATAGCTTGATACTGTTCTCTTTCCCCCTAATCCTGAACTTCACCGCTTAAAAAGTGGAAACACTGTTTCACTTAAGTTTGGGGGGGGGCCCTTTTGTGTATATATTTTTGGTTTTTCTTTTTGTTTTGTATATAATTTATTTTTGGGAGTGCCGACAATTTTGACTCTCTTGGTGTAGCCTGACAGTGAGGGCACTGTCAAGTTTAAGTTTGGGGGTGTGCTCGGTAAGCTTTCTTCCTTCGCATTCATTTGTATATTCTGCATTTGCATACCTTATTAAAAACCCACAAAAATAAAAAAATTTCCAAAAAATATAAAAACTTTGCCGTCAAGTTAGCTAATAGGGTAACGTAGATTTTTATTCCGAAAGTTTAGTTGATACGTTAGCAATAACTAAATTCTAGGCTTAGGAATTGAAACCATAAAAATAACCCTCCTTCTGTTTAACTATGGAAAATATACGTCCTTACAGTTTTTTTTGAGAAATAGGTAATCTTGATTTCAGTTCTTTAGTTAAATCAAGATGAATGGAAAGTATTAAAATTTTACTGAAGGATAAGTCTGAAAAATAGTTTCTATTCTTGAGTCCAAAATTAGAAAGTATATACCCTACAAACTGCACTTACACGCACCTTGGAACTTGGGATAGTAGAGGATACTTAGAAATACTCTTGCCGGAAAACCTAGTATGAAAGAAAAAATGGTATTTAAAGCTAAACACCAAAAGAGCATATTGAAAAATATATCCGGTCTTGAAAAAAAATAAAGAAAAAGAAAAAGAAAAATAAATAAAGTCAAGACCTGAAAACTGCTAATTACGCTTTAAGCTTACACATTTAGTAATCGGCTGGTTAGTGCCTCAAGAAGCATTAATAGTCGCATGAAAGGTGTGTGAGCAAATCCGTCCATCATTAAATGAAAAGAAGTAGTATTAGGTATTAGGGCAAGGGTACTATAACTTGAATTGAATTCTTGAGTGTAGGGTGCAAATTTACACACACGTAGGGGTATACAATCGATGTTTGGATAAAAGATAGAAATAAAGAATAAGATTTATGTTTTCTGTAAAACTGATAAAAATCCCTGATTTGAGACCGCACTTTAAAAGGAAAACTCAGGAGATACCAACATCTTTCTAAACTTTTCTGGAACGTATATGATCTGAGGTTAAATAGATAGAAGGTGTGAAATATAAGGGTTGGATATTTCTAACTTAGGATGATAGAATTTCTAACGTGGATACTAAACTGTAGGAGTAGAATCAATGTTAACTTATGAAACTAGCTTGACGGGATTTTGTGGGTAGTATCCGCTGAAAACCCTCAGGAAACAACACTCCTCCTACCAGGGACACCTAGATGTTTAACGGCTTGTTGCACGTGCTCAGTGAAATCGCGTTCCCTGCGAAAGTGAGGCTAGGATTTTATTTTATTTTGTTTTGCTTGGGACGAGCAAAAGATAAGTTTGGGGGTATTTGTTCATTACAAAAAACTACATTTCAATACCGCTCATTCATTATCTGTTTTGTTATATATTAGGTACTATTAACCGGTGTTTGCTCAATAATACAGATTACAGGCATCCGTGACAAAATACTAGGAATACATTCAAAATCACGGATATATCGTTTGTGAGCCGACAATGCAACCGGAACCGCAAACCGACCGATATCCCAAGAGTTATTTTGCAAACAGTGTGTGTGCACAATATTTTGGTCCAACACATAGCAGGTGTACACACTAACTCTTGGGGCATGGACCATGGACCTAAGGGGCTACCATGACACACTCAAATGGCTAGTGCAAGTGGGCTATATGGGTGTGACATGTATTTATTGCAAAAAGTTATGATGTGATTTGTATCTTCTTGTTTTCCTCCAAAACCTGGGTGCAGACCAAGCCTAATTTGAGAAATCAAACAACACTGTACCCCGCCGAAAGACGCGACCGGGACGTTGGAATGTCAGGGCCTGAATTCCGAGGACAGATGCTAATTTGTGCTATCCGTCCACCTCTCCGAAGATGCCAAGTTGATTTATGGCATTGCGTATCGAAGGTTTAAACGGATGCGGCCGATGTAGCAGACTTCGTCAGATTCCCCCTCGTTGAGGGGTTTTTTGATTGTGGGGACGCTCTTTACTGCAGGCGCAAGCCCCTGCATTTAATTACGCTACCGCATCGCGATAACCACTTTCTCCTTCTCTAGATGGTCACTTCGTGTCGTGGGTGTTTGTTTTGTTTTTGGTTGCCCGTGGATTGTATACGGAGACTAATTTATGTTGTCGCCTGTAGGACGTGGATTAGTCCAAATCCGTATTTTCTTAGATTTGGGTTTGGGGGTTGGGTTTAAGGATACGTTAGTCTCATTTGAGACTAAGATCAACTTAAACGTATGTTAAGGATACGTTAGTCTAATTTCAGACTAAGATCAACTTAACGGGATCGTTTAGATCCAACAAAAGAGCATTTGGGCTCTATCGTTTAGTTTAGGGACATTGCGGTCGATTAGTTTAGTGACATTGAGGACATTTCAGTCCAATGTTAGTTTAAGGACATCTCGGTCCAAGGTTAAGGACATCATAGTCCATGGGTTTAAAGGGACCCCACAGTCCGAGGTTAAGGACATCGTAGTCCGTGGGTTTAAAGGGACCCCACAGTCTGAAGTTAAGGACATCGTAATCCGTGGGTTTAAAGGGACCCCACAGTCCAGTTTAAAGACGTCATAGTCTATGAAATGTGTGGTTGTCGGGACCCGTCACCTTTCTGAAGACGTTGAAGGATTACAATGACAAATATCAGAGGAGTAGAGAGATGTACCCTCGAACCAATTTGAGTTGGTTGAAAGATCTGTAGTCCAATTTGAAACTAAGATCTGTTAAAATGTTCATGAGCAGATGGGCTCAATTAAATATAAGTTGATGACTTATGGACAATCTTGGGCTAAGTCCAACAAGTGTTTAACATTTTAATTTTAGGCTGTTGAGCCTTTATTTGGGCTTGGGCCCTTTTACCAATGCTGAGCATTATATCTTGGTAAAATCTTTTCTTTTGTCTTGTATTGAATGCAAAGCGTTCATCAGAGCTTTGGCTCATTAAAGAAAAATTTATGTTCTGTCAGCGCAACATATGTTGCGCTTGGTGCTTTGCGCCTGTTAAAAAGCGCATTGCGCTTCTGCTGAGAAGCGCACACGTGAGTGACACGTGGTGCGCTTGGCGCTGAGCGCCATATGATGAGCGCATTGCGCTTCTGTTGAGTAGCGCACACGTGAGTGACTTGTGGCGTGCTTGGCGCTGAGCTCCAGATGATGAGCGCATTGCGCTTCTGCTGAATAGCGCATACGTGAGTGACACGTGGCGCGCTTGGCGCCAGATGATGAGCGCATTGCGTTTCTGCTGAGTAGCGCACATGTGAGTGACACGTGGCGCGCTTGGCGCTGAGCGCCATATGATGAGCGCATTGCGCTAATTTTTGAGCGCATTGCGCTTTTAATTCAATGGCGCACACGTGAGTGACATGTGGTGCGCTTGGCGCTAAGCGCTAGTCCATGAGCGCAGAAGAGCATTTGATCAATTTTATAATCTGGGAAATAAATTTTCCGTTAGAAGAGACTTGCCTCAAGATCAAAAGAACAAAAGTTCTTATTTTACAGGAGAGATTTTCAATCTCTTATTTTGATGAAAGGCTTTGCCTTTATAGATCCATGATCTGTGAAAGAAGTAAGTACTTCTCTGTTTTTATAATGAGAACTTTTGATCTTTTTATAAAAGACCTTGGTCTTTGTAGATCTATGATCTTTTAGGAAGATAATTCTTCTTTTTAAGAGATGATTTCATCTTTGTGTTCATCATTCATCATCTTTACCTTGAAGAAATATCTTCTTGCAAGAGCTTACTCTCTTTCTTTTGAGTTTTCTCAAAGTTTATGGGTGTTTTTTTTCTATATCAGACTTGAAGTCTTAGGGCCTTTATATAAGGCAAGCTGATTTGTTGAATCAGTTAAAAAGATCTTTCTCTGATTGATTTTAGGATATTTCCCACCATTGGATCTTTGATCCTAGGGCTTCTATTTTACAGAAGGCAATCTTCTTGTTTTTAACAAGATTGGAAAATCTTTCCATAACAGAGTTTAATTCTGATTAATTAATGATTTATCATTATTATTAGATCTTTTGATCTAACGGTGGGGAATTTTTAATTCTAGCGCTGGCGCACCCGTGCTTTGCACGTGGTGCGCTGCTTAGAGCGCAGTGCACCTTGCGCTAGCGCACCCGTGTTTGACACGTGGCGCGCAGCACGCCTAGCGATAGCGCACACATGGTGCACTGCCTAGGGCGCAGTGCACCTGGCGCTAGCGCATCCGTGTTTGACACGTGGCGCGCAGCGCGCCTAGCGCTGGATCTGAAGCGTTGCTTCAATTTTTGAAATTCAAATTTCAAACAGAGCTTTGCTCTGATTGGGGGAAACAAATGCCCCCCTACCGTTGCGCTTATGTGGCCCACACGTGAGTGCAGCGGTGGCAGCATCTGCGCCCTTGGATCAACTCAGAAGTTGAAGAGGCGTTTCATTGCCTATAAATAGGACCTTTGGTCTTTTAGATGATTTTCATCTTCTTCTTGAGAATTATCTTTTCATTCAGAGCATTGCTCTTCAGAACTTTTCAAGAGTAAAAGCTCTGTCAAAACTTAGGTAAAGTTTAAAACTTTTAATAAACTAGGGGTTTACTCATTAACAGAGCTTTGCTCTTCATAGATCTTTGATCTAAAGAAAACTCTTTTAGGGTTTCATTAATAGAGCCTTGCTCTCCTGAACTCATAGATCTAAAGAGATCTTGTCTTGGGGTTTCTTAGCCCATGAATTAGAGCTCTGCTCTTTTGATAACATGTAGATTTCTTAATCTCTTATGAAGAACTCTTAAGAGTTTGTTCATGGATCTTGAAGATCCCAGAAAAATTGATTTTAATTAAATCTTTTCTGATGGATTTTTCCATCATCATTACAGAGCCAGGCTCTTGAGGAATTTTATTCCTTCATGATCAGAGTTTGACAAGTGTCACTCTGTCATAGAGCTTTGCTCTTCAAAGGGAGTTTTTCTTCTTTTCCCGAGGGATCTCTCATTTAATGAGAATTTTCCTGAGGATTCCCTCATTTAAATGACAGTCTCATCAAATGATGAGACTGTTTTATTAATTGATGCATTGTCAACTAGATTTGTGGGTCCCCCTTTGGTCCCCTTTCCACCGCATTGCAGTGTGGTATAAATTTTAAAGTACCAAGTGTCAGAATTTAAAATTAAATTATAGCACCGATAGTTGACTTCTATCCCTTTTTTTTGCAGGCGACATGTCTTTCGATACTTCGTTTCCGGTCGTCCATTTAGAGGGAGGATTCCCTGAGGCACCTGTGGACCGGGAGGTTCTCGCGCTCATCAAAGACTATGACCCAGAACACAAAAAACTTCACTTATGGGGTAGATGGTACGATCAGATCATCAGAGGCCGCTAGAGCTTTTCTTTTGCGACGCCTTCGGAGCCTATCTCGGCGATCCCGTATGCAGATGCACCCCCGGTGAACTATGCCGTGGAGGTTGATAATTGGACTTCGGAGGGTCTCCTTCAGCCTTCGATCGCCGCAGTACCCGTGCAGCCGGCGGCGGCTTTGGATACCCTAGGGCGGCGCATATGTCAGGGCGAGTCGCGCCCTTGGGGATAGCCCTACAACATCGGGCTAACTCCCCGTCATCCGGCCGGGTACTTGCAGTGGGCCCGAAATATCTTGTCGGCAAAGAAATCATAGCTACTAAAGCTCGGCTTATACCCTGCGGTCTACGCTTCCCTGTTCCAGTATTCTGCACCTCCCACATGGTGGATCAAGGCGTTTTTGGAGCAGTGGAACATCCCGACCCATACCTTCCTCATGTTGGATAGAGAGGTCTTCATTTCCTTGAAGAATTTGCCGAGGTTTCTGGCTTACCAGTTAGGGGGGAGCACTACGAGGAGCTGCTTCCTCCGGATGAATATCTTTTTGCCACCAAGCCAGTAGTGATGGGCCTCACGCCAGAGAACGCCATTCAGCACCAGTTCCCAAGTCTGATAAAGGTGTTGAACATGTACGAGAGCCTCTTCCTTGAATCCGGAGGTCGGGGGGTCAGTTTTGCGGACTTCATTGCCCGTTTTCTTCGCCCAGAAATTTTTTCGCGACAAGGCGAAAAGTTTGCTAAACTTGATGATTCTTTCGGCTTTGGCTTGGACCGTCGGCCGATACTGGAAGCTGATCAAAAGGGTTTCTTTCTTCCTGACATCGCGATCATCCCCCTGTCAGAAATCGCCGCTCCAGGCATTGATAAGGAAGCGATTTTTGTTGGGTTTCTTGGGCTATGGTTGAACTGGTTTGCGCTTCCTATGCATCCTCGTTACATGAGGCCTTCTGTCTTCTACCCCGCGTATCGCATGGTTGCCGGAATACAAGTGGCCATCGGGATCGCCAGGTTATCCCACCTATATTACGGTCTCAGCTTAGCAGCGGATACCACTGAACCAGGGGTGCATCCTGCCAACTTCTCGATGCATTACTTCACTTCATGGATAGAGCTACACGTGCTTGGGGTCTTTGGCATCCACAAAAGACCTTCTTTTTACGACAGATGCAAGTTCCCTCGTATAATGCGACTGGTTGACGCCTCCATCGTGAGTACGTCACAGCGGGAAGCTAGGGGCTTTCTCCTTCGTCTATGCACGGTTGGAGATGGTATGTCTTTCACAGACAAAATCTTGACCATCGGCCAGGAAACTTCAAAAGCGGTTCTGCCATTGCAAGACATCTTTAAAGACGGGGCCTCCGTATTTAAAGCCCGGGAGATTCTTCATTTGTACTCCATTAGGCCGGGCTTTCTCGTATTCAGGCAAATTGATGCGGCATTATTTATGAGGTACAATCAGCATCATTTCGCCCAGCAGCTGAGTTACAATCAGGGCGTCCCACTCGAGGCCTTTTTGGTAGAACCTGCTGCTACTGAAGAGGGAATGCGGAGTGCGCTGCATCATTTTATGCACCTGAACACAGGGTCTCACTTCTTTATCAGCGAACCGAGTTGTGTCCCAAAGGCCCTTAATATACACGCGGCCTGGTACCAACATTTGATGGGTGCCGTTATCAGGGAGGAGAAACAACTGTGCTTGACCACAAAGGTGCACCCCCTGCTGGTGATCGAAAAGTCCCTCTGAAGCGATGGACCATTGTCGCCCCTCCGCTAAAAGAAGCTGCCGTGATTGAAGTCCCGCACAACAGGCTTGAGCTACCGGTGCCCCGTGCTCCCGTGGAGACGGTGAATGTGTCTTCCCCTGAGTCTGGCGTGGGTTTAGATATCGGGACTCGTCGTCTCAAAGTGCCCACCAAGCGTAAGCTAGAGCTGGCCGCAACCGGAGCTCGCTTTCAGAAGAGGAAGAAAAAGTCAATCTTTTCCGTCGACGTTGTACTTGGCCAGGAGCCTCATGCCCCTTACGGCGAGGGTCTGAGCGAGTATGGGACAAATGAGGGTCTATTCATGCCGCCAGATGATACTGATCTGGCGGCTGCCATTGCAGTTTCTGAGCAATTGGCAAGCCACGAAACGGGACTAGCCATCCTCGCGAAATCAGGTAACCATTAGCTGTATTTTTCTCCATTGCATTATATTTTGTTATCATGTTTCGACTGACACTTTCCCTTTTTAACAGGCATTTCCATTGAAGAAGCTCTCGCAGCTTCTCTCAAGACTTTTGAGGAGGAAGAAAGGCTTCGCGCTTCCTTAGGCATCGGTACATTTCGGTTCACCGCGTCTCCGTTCCCGTTTCTTATGGGTAATCTAACCTCTTCTTTTCATCTTATTACAGGAACTACCTCTACTCAGGTTATTCTAGGCATGGCACCGACTTCGCAGGGCGGTGCGGAGATGCCCCTAAGGTCGGCTATCGAAGTTTCAGTTCCGCCGGCGTTGCTGAAAGAAGCTTCACTTAAGCAACCGATGAAGGATGCCATAACGGCTCCAGAGGTAACCCTTGGCGCGGACGATGACGTCCCATTGACGGAGGTCTTGAGAAGATCCGCTCTCACGGCCCGGGCAGAAAGGAAGAGTAGAATGCGCACAGCAAGGGAACGTAACACTGCCTTGGCCGCGGGTGCAGGTTTAAGCGCTGCTACCTTTGCCCTTACTCCTTCAGGGGATGCTTCGGCCGCTTTGTCTACCGCCCACAGACAGGTGGCACGTGCGGCTCGGGAAGCAATCGAAAAATCGACCCAAGGTAATGTGACATTAGTTTCTTTTCGTCAAAGTTTTAATTTTCAGGTTCACATATATCCTATCTTGCAGGGCCGAGTCTTGTCGAAGAAGCGGTGGGTGACACGGTGGCAACCACCGAGCCCGAGATAGCGGTAGGTGAGACGGCTACAACCTCCGAGCCCGAGGCAGCGACAGGTGAGATAGCTACCATCGCTGAGCCCGAGGTAGCCACTCTTTCTCAAGAGTCGGACACTGCTCCCATCGTCACTCTTTCCGCCTGCAGTTTTCTGCCATCTCCTGGCGTTGCGAGCGTTACAACAGCTCTTATAGAGTCAGGCGATGAGGCGACGGGAGGCAAGACCATTCCGTTGGAGGAGGGTGAGGCAATTGCTGCATCCGATGATGCCCCTGTCGCGGTCTCGAACGACGACTCTTCAGGTAGATTTTGGGTCATTGCTTTTCTTTATTCTGCAATCCCTTTCAATCTTTCCTGACAGTATTTATCTCATTTCTTATGCAGGTGTGGCAAGCGTTGAGGTTGCGCTACCCGGGGCAGCGCCATCAGTTACCGCTTTGACAGTGACCACTCCTCTACCTTCTCTCGTACCATCTCAGATGTTGGAAGGTGCGGATTTGTGTCCCATCATTCTTATTTCTAGGCTGTATAATTTACGTACTGACATTGCATTACTGCGTCCTTGCAGGAGTCCTTTTTGATCACCTGTATCAGGTGTTACACCCACATTTCTCTTTCCAGTCAGAGATTAGTCCATCTGCTGGTGTCGGTGAGCATATTTTCTAAACGACGTCCTTTCTTTAACGGGCAATCACATTATTGCTAATTCTTTTTTGTATCGCTTGTAGCCTTACAAATTGAATGAGGGGACGTGGCTATCGTTGCGCTACCAGCACTCCCAGCTCTGCCCCCTGTCGCAGCCGGTATAGCAGACTCTATTGTTCATGTATTTTCTTCATTTCTTGAGCCGACATCTGATTGTGATTTGTTTTGTAGCGGTCACATCAACTCCAGCCCCGTTCGAGTCTCGCATCATTATACCGGCCAGACTCTTCTCCAGAGGTCCATCCTCAAAAGGTGCTGCGAATAGTCTGCGCATGTTGAGCGACTACATTGAGGAGCTTGAGGTGGAGACTCCCACATTCGCCGTGGATTTTGCTGCGGAGGTTAACCCTATGCTGGCGATGCTCGTGAATTTTCATAGTGAGGGCGTCGTTGAGTCTTGGGTTAATCACTGCAGGGAAATTGAGGCCTACCTGCATGAGCTTGAGCTTAGGCGTCCTGCTCCTGAGATTCTGGCTGTGAACACTCAACGGGCTGCGTGGGTCGAGCAGAGTACTTCTTACTTCCACCATCTTGAACAAGAAGTGGCCTTAAAGCATAAGGAATGTGAAGAAACTTCAAGCGAATCTGCTCGACTGCATGCTCAGGTTGATGCGAATGCTGCCCAGTTGAAAGTTATCTTTGAAGGCCTTCTGCGATGCATCTCTGACGGGTTAACACTGAGGCAGAAGCTCGATGTTGTCGAGCGGGGTGCACAAAATCGTGAAGCCGCTCAGCGTGCCGCCGAGGAACAATTTTCGTCTTAATTGCAGCAGCGAGCCCAGGTCGAAGCAGAGTTGGCCGCGGCAGCTGATCAAGAAAAGGGGCTGAGGGAGGTGCGCGAACGGGTGATCGGACTACTGAAAGCGCTTCCCTCTCAATAATTGTTTTTGTACCATTTGTAATTTTGAATAAAATGTATTCATTTTTTATTCTTTCATACGATGTATTTTGTACCCAATTGAATTCATGAATAAAAGATATATTTCTTTCTCAATGTCTTGTGTCATCTTTATGCTTTCTTCTTTCTTTTGTTATCAGCATGTCACTTTAGCAAGCGTAGCCGGCAGATGATAGAGTGAACATCTTGTTTTGGCTTCTTCGAAAGGTAGTGATGGCTTAGGAAGCAGGTTCAGATCTGCTACCTAAGACTTTTCAACTTTATGAGCCGTGAGGGTCTCATAAAGACTTTTCTCCCTGCGAGTCGTGAGGATATCGTAGGTGTCTTTTCTCCTTAGGAGTCGTAAGGATTCCTAATTGTGTTTTCCCTTATAAGTCGTAAGGATCTTATAAGAGAGTTTCTTCCTTACGAATTGAGAGGACCCGTAAGTGTTTAATGAGATTGACGTTATCCGCATTTCACGGCGTCATGGGGTGACGTATTTCCGAGGCGGGGTCATGTAGATGATGTATTTCCGCGACAAGTTCATGTGGGTGACGTATTTCCAGGACGGGGTCATGTGGATGACGTATTTCCGCGACGGGGTCATGTGGATGACGTATTTCCGAGACGGGGTCATGTGGATGACGTATTTCCGAGACGGGGTCATTTGGATGACATATTTCCGAGACGGGGTCATGTGGATAACGTATTTCCGCGACGGGGTCATGTGGATGACGTATTTCCGCGACGGGGTCATTTGGATGACGTATTTCCGAGACGGGGTCATGTGGATGATGTATTTCCGCGACGGGGTCATATGGATGACGTATTTTCGAGACGGGGTCATTTGTATGACGTATTTCCGAGACGGGGTCATTTGTATGACCTTCCGAGACGGGGTCATGTGGATGACGTATTTCCGCACCGGGGTCATTTGGATGACGTATTTCCGCGACAGGGTCATTTGGATGACGTATTTCCGAGACGGGATCATGTGGATGACGTATTTTCGAGACAGGGTCATGTGGATGACGTGTTTCCGCGACGGGGTCATGTGGGTGACGTATTTCCGAGACGGGGTCATGTGGATGACGTATTTCCGATACGGGGTCATGTGGATGACGTATTTCCGAGACGGGGTCATGTGGATGACGTATTTCCGCGACGGGTTCATATGGATGACGTATTTCCACGACGGGGTCATTTGGATGACGTATTTCCACGACGGGGTCATGTGGATGACGTATTTCCGCGTCGGGGTCATTTGGATGACGTATTTCCATGACGGGGTCATGTGGATGACGTATTTCCGCGACGGGGTCATGTGGACAACGTATTTCCGCGACGAGGTCATGTAGATGACGTATTTCCGCGACGGGGTCATTTGGATGACGTATTTCCGCGACGGGGTCATATGGATGACGTATTTCCGTGACGGGGTCATATGGATGACGTATTTCCGCGACGGGGTCATTTGGATGACGTATTTCCGAGACGGGTGATTGAATCAATTCTTTGTGTGTCGTGTTTTGAAAATGTATAAAGATCATAATCAAAGAAATTTGTAAACCGCAATCAATAACGGTGTCGATGTAGCGCGTTAATGTATACGGATTGTCCGCAGGGAAAGTGTGATTCGTTCGTAATTGATTTAGATGAATTGAAAATTAAAGAGAAAAGAAAAGAAACATCAATTCAAGATTTATGAAAGTGAATTTCAAGAATTATCAAAATCTAGATCTAATATCAAGAATACTAAAAATCAAGAATTGATGATATCCAAACCGAATTAGTAATCAAGATTTTTAATGAGGCTCGTATGAATCGATCGAATCTATAGAAGTGATGAAAACTTATGATTTCGTTTTCTTATCCATTGATGATTTGTTGCTAGATCGATGACGATCAACGAGGTTTATGGATCTATTGAAGAAAATTGGGTTTCTTCATCATCATCCCTTGTCCTTTCGTTGATTTTCATTCATATTCTAGCCTCTAGGAAATTCAAGCATCGATCGTTGATCACTAATTAAGAGCGAAAACAATCAAGAAAGCATTGCTCGAAACTAGGTTGTCGATGATTCAATTTGCTAGAGTTTACAAAACTCATAGGACTTAAGAATCGTTTCAAGATTGTAATCATCATCATCTATCTATTCTCTCGATTCCTCCACGAGCGGAGTTTTTACTCAAACATCATGACAAAGAACACAATCAAGAATCGAGAACTCATCACAATGCAAGAATATAAAGATAAGTAAGATAAAGAAATTTCATCTTTTATTATTCAACAATTCCGTTACAATTCACTCAAGAACTATAAGAATTGAGGAAATAACTCGATCGCTGAATTAGCTTCGCATCGTCTCCGTGAGTCGCGGATCGTCTTGGATCACTTGCTCGGTTGAAGATCGGCGTCGCTTCTAAAAGGTTGAAGGTTTCTTGCTTGATTTGTACTCGGAGATCTTGAATTTGGCTTTTAGAAATGGATTAGGGTTAGGGTTTGAATGCACAAGTTGTGTCACTCAACTTGTGTTGGAAATTCTTGAACAACCAACAACAAGCCCTTGGGTCCTTTTTATAGCCTTGATTAGGATTAGCTTCCTTTAGAAGCTAGGTTTAATTTAGCTTCTCTTGCAAGCTTGGTAGTTAGGTAGAAGCTTCTAGGTTTAGTTAGTTAACTAGTTTCCTTTAGAAGTTTGGAGGTTAGGAAGAAGTTTCTAGGTTGAGTTAGCTTATTTTGGGAAGCTTGGAAGTGTTTAGCTTGTACAAAAAGCTTGGCTGTTCGGACAGAAGCTTCTGGAGATTTCTGAAATTTACATTGGCTTGAAGAGGTTTGGCATTTGAAAGGAGAAACCTGAGATAAAAATTTTCTGCTGACATGTCATCATGGCCGCGGATCCGCCGCACAAAGGGCCATTTGGCCGCGGATCCGCGGCCTATTGGAAGCCTTGGGTGCTTCAAACTTCCAGGTATTTCCTCTGTTGGCTTTGTGGCACTTTTTTGATGTGTGGAATCTTATAAATCTTTCTTATTCACTGCCAGATCACAAGTCTTGCACTTAGCGTATTTTTGTCAGCACTTTTAATGGTTTCGGCTCTTTTCCTGGAATTTCCTGCACACATTCTCGAGACAAGTGTTGCGCTATACAAAAGATCATGCATGCAATAATTAACACTCAATTCCCTCAAAATGCCGGTTATAATGTATAACACATGTTATTTGATAATTTACAGACAATTTTCTAATATGTGCTAAATTCATACCGAACACCTTTAGATGATTGCAAATAGTAGGGAAATTGATGTGTTAAAAATGCAATATTTTCGACTGATCAAATTCCCCCATAGTTAATTTTGGTCATCTCGAGCAAACTTGTTTTATTAAAAAGAGAAGGAGAAAATAAAGAAAAAGAAAAACTAACTAGCACACTTTCGTAGGCAACACGATTGCACTGAGCACGTGCAACAAGCCTTTAAACCTCTAGGTGTCCCTAGTAGGAGGAGTGTTGTCTCCTGATGGTTTTCAGCGGATTGCACCCACAAAATCCAATAATAAAAGGAAGACCGTGAAAGTTACATATAAAGATAAGAATTGTAAAAGAAAGACTTTGAAAATTAGAGTTTCCAACTAATACTATCTTTTCGGTTGTCATGAGCCCTATCTTAATAGTGATGAAAAGATGTTAGAAATCACATCATCTCTCAATAAAACATCGTCTTTATTCTTCATTCCTATCTTTCTTCCAAACATCGATCATATAACCTTACGTGTGTGTAAAGAACATCCCTACACCCGGAGAATTCAATTCAAGTTATCATACTCTTGTCCATCTACCTCAGTACTTTTTAATTGATTTTTAGATGGATTTGCTCACACATTTTCATGCGACCGTTAATACTTCTTGAGGTACTAACCGACCGATTACTCATGTGTTTACTTATATGGTGTTAGTATTTTTCTCGTCTTGCACCACCTAAGGCTTAACAGTGACTCCCAGACCAGTTGGTCTAAGGCACTAGGTGATGAAGCACCCTCGCTATATTTTTTTATTGCTGCCTTGGCGATAACAAAACCAGTGTTCATTTTTCTTCACCTTTTTTTATCTTTTATTTATTTTTTATTTCCTTCATACTTTGGCTTTTAGACAAGAGCATTTCAAGGTATCCTCGACTATCCTGAGTTTCAAGACGTGTGTAAGTGCGAATAGTAGGGTATCAATATTCAAATGTTTGGCTTCCAGAATAGGAACTATTTTTCAGACTTATTTTTATCCTCAGATTAGTGACTTCCTTCATCTTACTAACCCATGGGACAACGGCTCATAACTACTTATTACTAGTTTCGTTTAAGAAAACTTCTAATTTTCTTGGTTTTCTTAAATTTTTCTAATCTTTTGGATGTAATTTTTCACTATCTAATCTTTTATTATCTTATTTATGTACAAATGTTTATTTATTTATTTTGAAATTTTTTAAATTTTTATAAGTTTTAGATTTTTATGATATGTTTTGTGCTTATGCAAAGTATGATGCAAAGTGATATGTAAATAAGCACAAACCTCCCCCAAACTTGTATTCAACATTGTCCTCGCTGTTGCTATCTGCTAAACCTCTTAAACCTGTAAGCTTGGGAGGACATTTATTAACGGGGCAAAATATATTAAAGTGAAAATCCTCCCCCAAACTTATTTTTGGCTCACAATATTGAGGACAACAGTTATTTTCAAGAGCCCAAAAATACACCCCCCCAAACTTGAGTTAAACAATATTAATCTTTTTAAAATCACAAGAGGGGGTCAAGGTTATTGGTCGATGCCAAGTTTTGCAAAGACCGAAAGTCAACACCAACCATTCAAAATTTTTATCAATGTAGTGCATCGGTTGGTGGAAGAAGAGAGCCATAAAGAAGTGGGGAAAAGATAAGTGGTGGGATAGAATGTGTTTGCGTCTCGTTTTGGAGAGACGACTCAGTGATTGTGATGGATTACTCGCATTCTTTTTACAGTCCATAAGAAGGGGTGGAGGTTCAATTTCTTTGTATTGAGGTGGATTCATCTTAACACCCATGTCTTTTAAAAATGCGAGTTCATCAGCGAAGATTTCCTCAAATGTTTCATCAATACCCCGAATAATAATGCCATCAACAAGCACAGGGTGATCTTTAGACTCCAAAAACGGTTCATAATCAGTGTTAGATATTGACCCGGACAACTCGGTGGAATAGTCCGTATGTGTATGATACATAGTTGGGTCAAACGTCAACATATGAAAATAGTCAAGATCAGTATCATGAGGATCGTCAAATTCGCTGCTGTGGACATCCATTAATTCGACAGAACATGCATGAGCAGTAGGTTCGGAGGGTACATTTCCCAACTTGTAAATGTTCAGCTCAATTGACATATTCCTGAAAGATAGGGTCATAGAGCCGTTATGACAGTTGATTATAGCATTGGAAGTGGCCAAAAAGGGGCGACCAAGAATCACCGGAATTTGATTCCGGGGGTTTGCTACAGGCTGTGCATCAAGTACAATAAAGTCCACAGGGAATACGAATTCCCCGACTTTTATTAACACATCCTCCAGTTCACCCCTAGGTTTGGTGCTTGATCGGTCAGCCATCTGGAGAGTGCAGTGAGCTGGTTTCAACTCTCCGATCCCTAACTGCTCATATACTGAGTATGGAAGCAGGTTAACACTTGCGCCAAGGTCAAGGAGAGCACGGTTAATGTGTTTATCCCCAATAGAAATCGAAATAGTAGGATAGCCAGGATCCTTACGTTTCCTAGGTAATTGCTGGGGAAAAGCCGTGTCTACAGTCTTTGATATGAATACCTTCTTTGGCACTTGAGTCTTCCTATTCCTAGTGCACAAGTCTTTGAGAACTTTCGCATAAGCTGGGACTTGTTGTATTGCATATAGAAGAGGGATGTTGATGTTAACTTGTTTAAAGATTTTAGTGATCTTCTCCATTTGTGGACTTAGTGTGTTTCCCCTTAACCGATTCGGATAAGGAGCTTGAGCAATAAGGTCGGGGTCCAACATTGGAGAAGATCGGGTGGGTAAAAACGATCCAAGAATAGGAGTGGGGATCGTCTTGGGTGGAGTGGAAGAAGTGTGCTGAGGGTGCGAGCCTTGAGGAAAATGGAGAATAGGCTCGGAAAAAGGTAGTGGGATAGACCAACTGGGGTCAGAATTAGAAGTAGAAGTGGAAGGAAAGGTCTCAGCCGGGGTATCATCGATTGATTCTTCATTGTTATCAATCTCCTCACCAACATGGTTGTCAAGCACTCTTCCAGATCTCAATGTGGTGATAGCATTCACATGATGTGAATAGCCAGGATTGGGTAAAGGTTGAGCTGGAAGTTTCCCTTTCTCTCTAGCACTCAGTTCGACATTTATTCGTGCAATTTTTGCTTCCATTGACTTAATATTCTCGCTTTGGGACGCAGAGTTTCTCTTTATGTCATCGACGGAAGACTGAAGATTTGCCGAAACTTGCATGAAATTTGTCAGAAGCAAATTCACGGTTTGAGCGAGTGAAGAGGATTCATCAGTACCGGTCAACTGCAAAGGATTATTCGGTGCGGGTGTGTTGACCTGATTTTGAAAGTTTTGTGATTGGTAGGGGTACTGACTCAATTGAAGTGGTTGCTATTGTGGTGGAGGAGCCCTTTAGAAATTATTTTGGTTTGGAACCGTATTTTGATTGTGTGATTGGTTCCAAGCAAAGTTAAGGTGATTCCTCCAACCCTGATTATAAGCGAAAGAAAACAGATCGTTTCTAGGTCTTTGTTGGAAAGCAGAATTGATATGCTGATGACCTTGAAACGGAGAATTCAATGGACATTCTTCTGTAAGATGTGATGGATCAGAACAGCATCCACATATAGTTTTGGAGAGTTGCATCTGATTTAGGGCGGCGGCTAAAAATTTATTTTCCATAGTTTCGAGTTTCTTTTGCATTGCTGACATTTCAGCTCTAACTCCTATAGAAACATCATATTGGTTATTGCCACCCCTAGACGATGATTGACTCATATTCTCCCACTGCAAAGATTTTTCAGCGAAATCTTCTAAAAATTTCCAGGCTTCACCATCGTCTTTAGTCATGAAAGTGCCTTGACATATGGATTCAAGGGTCTGTTTTGTGGTAGGATTAATGCCCTCATAAATGATTCTGCACAGATTCCATCTAGGGATTCCGTGATGTGGAGATTGAACTAACAGATCCTTGAAGCGTTCAAAACACTTCGAGAATGCTTCATTTGGAAGCTGGGTAAATTGATTTATTTCGCTACGGACTCGAGCTGTCTTATGATTAAGGTAGAATTTCTTTAGGAATGCTTTTACGAATTCTCCCCAGTTTGAAATGGAATGTGCGGTTGTGTTATAAAGCCACTTCTCGGCTATATCGCACAAGGTAAATGGGAGAAGACGTAGACGCATAGCATCCACAGAAAGCTGTGAGGTACCCATCATTGCGCATACATTTTCAAATTTGGTAATAAAGACATATGCGTCTTCAGACTCGAGACCGTGATATTTGGTTAGAAGATTGATGTATTGGGGTTTTATTTCAAAATTGTCCCCGTTGGCTGGTGGAATGGTGAGACAGGTCGAAAGAGGACCTCGCATAGGATAGCATCTCTCTTGGAGAGAGATGCGGGGTGGATTCTGTGCACCTGCGGACGGTGGCAGAGTAGTGGTAAAGAAGTTCGATGGAGAACTATCCATCGAAGTGGGTGTGGGTAAAGAAGAAGTAGACGCAGAAATACCGACTTCGGAGTCGATAGGGGGAACGCGGACAAGTCGGGCACTAGAATCCCGTGTCCAGCCGAGCATGCACTAAAGGGTTTAGCACAAGTGGCAGCGCTAAGATAATTAGTGGAAATATGAAGTGGTGTTTGTTTTGAAAAAGATACGGATTTTTAAAAAAATGCAAATCACAAACAATGCACAAGCAACCCTAGATCTAATGGTCACCTAGGTCAAGTCTCTAGACCGCTCATAATTGCCAGAAGACAAGTCGCAAGATCAATACTCTAATTTCTCTTTGCCTCTCCTGTGGCCAGGTAAGTGCCAGGTAAGTGGGAGGTTCTCCACTAAGTAAGCAGTGGGCCTAATTAAGTAACCACTTGGCTTAGACACACTTGCCTTAGACACCATAAAAGAAACGCGGATAAGCAATAGATTACCCACAACCTCCTTTTGTCCTAAGTGAGCGCGGCGGTCGTTAGAGTCATGTCTAGATATTTTTTAGTTAATTAGGGTAATGCGGATGCAGTTTTATGATTTTTGGGGCTTAGGACGGGTAATGAAATCCCGACCTAATCTGAATTTGGTCTTTGCCCCTTAATTTCCGTATTAAAAATGCAAACAACCAAGATCAAACACGCACAATTTTTATTTTTGCGGCGCTGCGAATTTTTGCAAAGAAAACCTGCAGAAATTGGTTAATGGAGCAGAGCAGGGAGGAGATAAGAAAGTCAGGGAGTCACCGAGAAAATTTGGTACAGCGATGCCCTAGATACGCCGCGGAAACGCCGCGAAATGCACACTAATGCCGCGGAAACGCGGTCGGAAGAAGAGTTCCCTACACAAAAAGTTTAGCAAATGCTTCTGTTGCCTCACTGAGCTCTCTGGAATATTCAGAATTTTTTTTCACTTGCTCCACAGATTCCAGATTTCCTTGCAACAAATCACAACGAATCGTTTAGTGTTTGTGCGAATTTTGATCTAAAAATTCTGATGGAATAAATTTTTCAACTCAAATTTCAAAAAACGAACAAATTAGCACACTATCCCCGGCAACGACGCCATTTGATTGAATCAATTCTTTGTGTGTCGTGTTTTGAAAATGTATAAAGATCACAATCAAAGAAATTTGTAAACCGCAATCAATAACGGTGTCGATGTAGCGCGTTAATGAATACGGATCGTCCGCAGGGAAAGTGTGATTCGTTCGTAATTGATTTAGATGAATTGAAAATTAAAGAGAAAAGAAAAGAAACATCAATTCAAGATTTATGAAAGTGAATTTCAAGAATTATCAAAATCCAGATCTAATATCAAGAATACTAAAAATCAAGAATCAAGAATTGATGATATCCAAATCGAATTAGTAATCATGATTTGTAATGAGGCTTGTATGAATCGATCGAATCTATAGAAGTGATGAAAAATTATGATTTCGTTTTCTTATCCATTGATGATTTGTTGCTAGATCGATGAAGATCAACGAGCTTTAGGGATCGATTGAAGAAACTAGGGTTTCTTCATCATCATCCCTTGTCCTTTCGTTGATTTTCATTCATATTCTAGCATCTAGGAAATTCAAGCATCGATCGTTGATCACTAATTAAGAGCGAAAACAATCAAGAAAGCATCGCTCGAAACTAGGTTGTCGATGATTCAATTTGCTAGCGTTTAAAAAACTCATAGGACTTAAGAATCGTTTCAAGATTGTAATCATCATCATCTATCTATTCTCTCGATTCCTCCACGAGCGGAGTTTTTACTCAAACATCATGACAAAGAACACAATCAAGAATCGAGAACTCATCACAATGCAAGAATATAAAGAGAAGCAAGATAAAGAAATTTCACCTTTTATTATTCAAAAATTCCGTTACAATTCACTCAAGAACTACAAGAATTGAGGAAAGAACTCGATCGCCGAATTATCTTCGCATCGTCTCCGTGAGTCGCGGATCGTCTTGGATCACTTGATCGGTTGAAGATCGGCGTCGCTTCTAAAAGGTTGAAGGCTTTTGCTTGATTTGTACTCGGAGATCTTGAATTTGGATTTTGGAAATGGATTAGGGTTAGGGTTTGAATGCACAAGTTGTGTCACTCAACTTGTGTTCGAAATTCTTGAACAACCAACAACGAAGCCCTTGGGTCCTTTTTATAGCCTTGATTAGGATTAGCTTCCTTTAGAAGCCAGGTTTAGTTTAGCTTCTCTTGCAAGCTTGGTAGTTAGGTAGAAACTTCTAGGTTTAGTTAGTTAACTAGCTTCCTTTAGAAGCTTGGAGGTTAGGAAGAAGCTTCTAGGTTGAGTTAGCTTATTTTGGGAAGCTTGGAAGTGTTTAGCTTGTACAAAAAGCTTGGCTGTTCCGACAGAAGCTTCTGGAGATTTCTGGAATTTACATTGGCTTGAAGAGGTTTGGCATTTGAAAGGAGAAACCTGAGATAGAAATTTTCTGCTGACATGCCATCATGGCCGCGGATCCGCCGCACAAAGGGCCATTCGGCCGCGGATCCGCTGCCTATTGGAAGCCTTGGTGCTTCAAACTTCCAGGTATTTCCTCTGTTGGATTTGTGGCACTTTTCTGATGTATGGAATCTTATAAATCTTTCTTATTCACTGCCAGATCACAAGTCTTGGACTTGGCGTATTTTTATCAGCACTTTTAACGGTTTCGGCTCTTTTCCTGGAATTTCCAGCACACATTCTCGAGACAAGTGTTGCGCTATACAAAAGATCATGCGTGCAATAATAAACACTCAATTTCCCTCAAAATGCCAGTTATAATGTATAACACATGTTATTTGATATTTTACAGACAATTTTCTAATATGTGCTAAATTCATACCGAACACCTTTAGATGATTGCAAATAGTAGGGAAATTGATGTGTTAAAAATGCAATATTTTCGAATGATCAACGGGGTCATGACGTATTTCGGTGACGGGGTCATGTGGATGACGTATTTCCGCGACGGGGTCATGTGGATGACGTATTTCCGAGACGGGGTCATTTGGATGACGTATTTCCGCGACGGATTCATGTGGATGACGTAGCGTCTGTTGTAACGAGACGAATATCGAAATGGTCTCTAGGTTGTCTGTGAACCGTCGAGATTTGGAATAGGGACTCTGCCATGGCTCCAAGGTTGATTGTCGCGTCTGAATCCTGCTGTACTGAGGAGGAACGCTGTTGTGGGTCTCCAGGCTGTAGATGTGGCCGTCGAGACTTAACACTCCTTTTGATGGAGCCTGGTGGGAAGGTATAGTTCCCTATTCATTTGTGCCCCTGGATTGTATACAGAGATCGATGCTATCTCGCCTGTAGGGCAAAAAAGTTTCTTTTTATTTATTTTTCTTTCCGCGAAGCTCTATCATTTCAGCTTTTATATCGCGATTGCCCAATCATTTCGGCTATTTTGCGCGGTGCCCAATCATTTCGGCTATTTAATTTATTTTTACTCACTGCTTTTTATTGCGAGTTGCCCAATCATTTCGGCTATTTTGCATGCATACATTTTTACTTGCTGATTCTGTTGCAAGTTGCCCCATCATTTCGGCTATTTCATATGCATTTTTGGCTCGCTAATTTTTATCGCGGGTATGGGATTTTGGATCTGATACCGATTTAGGCATCAGCATCACTACAACTGGGATATTTCCAGAAGCGAATCATCATTTGCCTCTGTCGATGTCGAACAAAGGTGGCTTAGTAAACAGGGTTAAGATCCCGTCGATTAAGGCTTTTGACTTTATGAGCCGTAAGGGTCTCGTAAAGGTATTTCTCCCTACGAGTCGTGAGGATCTCGCAGGTGCATTTTCTCCTTGAAGATCGTGAGGATTTCAAGTGTATGGTCTCTTGTAAGTCGTAAGGATCTTACAAAAATGGATTTTCCTTATAAGTCGAGAGGACTTACAAGTGTTTTTTGCCATGTGAGCATATCCCCAGTCTCTGGTGGAACTTTATTGGAGAAATGTTTATTCGCTCCCGTGGATTGTATACAAGGGTTAGCATTGAACCGCTTGTAGGGCAGTACTAGAGGTTGTGATGGTTTCTTAAGAACAGGTTCAGATCCCTGTAATTTAAGACTTTTGAACCTTATGAGCCGTGAGGGTCTCATAAGAGAGTTCTCCTTACGAGTCATGAGGATCTCACAAGTGTAGTTTCTCCTTAGGAATCATGGGGATCCCTATGTGTGTTTCTCCCTTGTGTGTCGTAAGGATCTCACGCAGGTGATTTCTCTTTACAGGGTCGAGAGGACCTTGCAAGTGTCTTTTAACGAGATTGCGCCCTTTCGAGTTTTCACAAAACTCGCCGGCAGCCCTGCTGTTTTTATTCATGGAGCCCTTTCGGGTTTTCATCCGTGCCCATTTTGCTTATGGACATACCATTTCCTTTTTTTTAATTTTATTTTTATTTTTTTTATTTTTTATTGTGTCAGCCTTGGGATGCTGCGGTCCGTAGTAGTTTATCGACGCTCGGTCAACAGCCAGTTTTAGGACATAGTGGTCCATCGTTAGTTTAACGACGTTTCGGTCTATTGTTAGTTTTGGGACATTTCGGTCTGTTGTTAGTTTAAGAACATTTCGGTCCGAAAGCCGGCTACTACTTATAGAGTTTAGGCTTAGGAAGATAGCGAGCGGACATAGTCGTCGTCATTTACCATTGACCTAGGCCGTGACTCGTCAGGCGTAGTACTTTTTCAGGAAGTGACCATTTATTGGCCTGAAGGGCCTTTCACCATGCATGTCCTTGAGTATATAGGCTCCACCTTGGTAGACCTTGTCTATGATATACGGGCCTTCATAGTTCGGCTCGAATTTCCCCCGTTTGGCACGATTGGGGATCATAGGGGTCTTTTGACTACTAGCATGAGTTTGCCTTGGCGGAATGTCCTCGGTCTAGTCAGTCTCTCATATGAACGCGTCATCTTCGCTTTATAAGCTTCTAGATTTTGTTGCGCCATGAGCCGGGTTTCATCAAGGGCGTCGAGCTCCTCAAACCGAAGGTGAGCATTCTCTTCGTCTGTTAGCTCGTAGTGAACTTCCACTCGTAGAGAGGGTAACTCTATCTCAAGTGGGAGTACCGCTTCCGTGCCGAATACTAACGCATACGGCGTTGTATTCGTGGCCGTTTTGAACGTAGTTCGATACGCCCAGAGAGCTTCATGCAGTCTCTCGTGCCAGTCCCTCTTATTTCGGGACACCGTCTTTTTCACGATCTTCGTCAAGGTCTTGTTGAAAGCCTCAGCTAGACCGTTAGCTCGGGGGTTATAGACCGAAGAGTATCTCCGGTCTATGTTATGCTGTTGTGCGAAGCGGCTGATCTTGTGGCTTCTATAGACTGGCCCGTTATCGGAGATGATCCATCGTGGAGTTCTAAACCGATAAATGACGTGCGTCTTGAAGAAATGGAGGATATTCTCCGTATTTACTTCCCTTAGCGGTAATGCTTATGCCCATTTGGAAAAATAATCAGTTGTCGCCAAAATGAATCGATGTCCTCTGGACGATGCTGGTTCGATGGGGCCGATTATGTCAGTTCCCCACATTTCGAACGGCCATCTAGACATTATTGGGTGTAGCGGATTTGGATGCTGATGGATAAAATCCCCGTGAATTTGGCACGAGTGGTACTGCTTCGCGTATTCGAGACAGTCCTGGATCATCATGGGCCAATAGTAGCCCATCCTTTTGATCTTCAGTTTCATCTTCGGCCCGGCTTGGTGAGAACCGCAGAGTCCGTCGTGTGTTTCTTGGACAACTCTCCTTGCCTCTTCAGGTCCCATCATCTTAGCCACAGAGAATCAAATGATCTCTTATACAGAGTATCATTGACGAAGGCGAAAGACAGAGCTCGTTTCATAAGCTGATGCCTTGAGGACGCATCTTCAGGTGTTCGACGGAATTTATAGTAGTCTATAAAGACTTCTCTCCAATCTTTAACCTTTTCCTGGCCTTTTATTTGCAGAGTTATTTGCTCGGTCGCTCGCTTTTCTTTGGACGACTCTGGAGCTATTTCTGCCGGTGCAAGAACACGACGGCTTTGTACCACGATTCTTACGTCATCGAGGTTCTCGTCGGCCAATTCTTTAGCGATCTTGGCTAATGCATCTGCTTTGCTATTCTCCGCCCGCGGTATACTTTCCAGCGTGTAGGAGGGAATTTGAGTCAGTAATTGCTGCACTCTCTCGCCGTACTTCACCAACTCTGGCTTGCACGTTTGATAGTCGCCGCTTACTTGACAAACGACCAGTTGGGAGTCTCCGTATATGAGGAGGTTTTCAATTCCCATGTCGACAGCAATCTCAAGTCCTGCTATTAAAGCTTCATATTCGACTTCATTGTTCTTCCTCGGCTCTGTTAAGGAGAAGGCGAAGCGTATTATCCCCCTTTGTGGAGTTATGAAGATGAGGCCTACCCCAGATTTGACTATGGGGGTACTTTGTTTGCGCTTCTTAATGGAAGACGCTCCATCAAAATAGAGTTCCCACCGTGTATCATTCTCTCTTCTCCCCCCGTCGACCGTGTCAAACGTGTGCTCGTCCGGCAATTCGAAGTTCAAAGGAGAGTCGGTAGGTATCGGGTGCTCAGCGAGGAAGTCGGCGATGGTTTGGCCTTTCACTGCCTTAAGAGGCCGATAAGTTATCGAGAATTCGATTAAGAGCAGGGCCCATTTAGCTAGCCGCCCCGTTAATATAGCCTTCGACATCAAATACTTGAGAGGATCCACCTTCGATATGAGACGGACTTCATGTGCCAACGCATAGTGTCTGAGCTTCGTTATTGCGAAGATCAACGCCAGGAAGTGTTTTTCAATGGGAGAGTAATTGCTTTCTGCCCCCTGGAGAACTCGACTCAGATAATAGAGGGCTTTCTCCTTCCCTTGGTCGTTTTCTTGTGCCCACAGCACGCCTAAAGAACCTTCAAGGGCTGTTGTGTGCAGAATGAGTGGCTTTCCCTTGATTGGAGCGGCCAGTACTGGCGGATTCTGCAGGTATTGCTTGATTTCGTCCAGTGCGCTTTGGCATTTGCGATCCCAGACGAACGGGGTTCCTTTCTTCATCAAGTGACTGTAAGGACGGCACTTCCCGGAGAGATTGGCTATAAATCGCCGGATATACGCGAGCTTCCCTTGGAGAGACCGCAATTGCTTGAGAGTCCTTGGTGGAGGCATTTCCATAATCACCTTGATCTTTGACGGATCTATCTCGATGCCTCGGTGTCGGACGATGAATCCTAGGAATTTTCCCGAGGAAACTCCGAATGCGCATTTGAGAGGATTCATCTTCAAGTTGTATTGCCGGAGGCGCTGAAACACGATCTTCAGATGCTCTAAATGTTCCTCGTATGATTTGCTTTTAACTACGAGGTCGTCGATATAGCATTCGACGAATTCATGTATGAGGTCATCGAAGATCTTCGTCATAGCCCTCTGATAGGTGGCACCGGCATTCTTCAGACCGAAGGGCATCACCTTGTAGCAGAATATGCCCAAAGGGGTGATTGGTTGAGATTTAGCGTGCTTGCGCTTTCTAAAAGATAGATTAAAAATATTTGTAACCGCAATCAAGAACGGCGTCGCTTTGCAGCTAGCCGGTGAGTACGGGTCGGTCCACAGGGATGTTGTGAATTTCCTAATCGCGCTAACGAGTTAATTCCGAAGGGTGTTCGGATTGATTATTAAATCTAAAAATTGAAGTTGTATGATACTAGGATTAGAAACTTGCTAGGATTAGGTTTAGAGAAAATTTGGTAAACAAAGATCTACATCTCTTTCCATTGCCTTTAATTAAAGATATCATATTAGTGTTATGGTAAATCTTAACAAAGGGGATTAGGATGATTGAGAAGATTGATTCTTCCTCTAGATCCTTATCCTTCCTTTCTTAATCTTTACCCTAACCTCCATGGAAAACCTTAAAATCCGGGCCTTTATACTACGGAATCACCGTTACCTCGAGGGTAGAGTGCCGTAGGGAGCGGAATAAGAAGGTATGCATGGATTTCTAATGTTCATAAAAGTTTGGCAACGAAAAGAGATGAGAGATCTTCATCTCTCAAATCCTTCTCTATTCCTAACCCTAACAAGCGAGGAAACTACTCGCTCATTAAGGAATTGAAGAACATTTATCTAGGGCAGAGAATAAAAATTACCTAGGGTAAGAATTGAAATCTAAACTAGAGCAAGGAATTAAATCTACTTACAGATGCATCTCTCCAATCATCAACGCAGGGTTGTCAGATCTGAATTCATGAATTGAAAAGAAACACCGATGCTCTCCAAAAGAATTCTAAAATTTATTAATGAAGGGAGGCATGAGAAATTACAATGAATAGAGTTCCTATTTATAGAGAATAGGAAACCCTAGGTTACAATTGATTTGCATGTCTACATTTACCAAAATATTCTTAGGAAGACCTAGTCAAAGTAGACTTCAAGTTTTGGTAAAATTTTATGTCTCTTTAAAAGAAAGTATTGGGCCTTGGATCTTTGGGCTTCCTTATTATTTGGTTCTTTGTTAAAATAGCTTCTATGTTTCTTCCAGATCTCCAGTGAATAATTGCGGTGGGCTTTTAACCGTTCGCTTTGTAATCTTGGACCTTGCATTGCCTTGAACTCTGTGAATTTTATGTTTGATGTAGGCTTGATCAAGAGTCTTCTATTTGTTGGTCAAAGTCCACTTTTTGTATCATCTTTTGTCTTTTTCACTGTTTTCGCTTCAAGAACCTGTAACCTGTAATATGTAGCAGACATGCATCAAAAGCACCTGTTTATCATTGTAAAATGCATAAGAATGGGGAATAGAAAATGCAATATTATGGTATGAACAAATACCCCCAAACTTATCTTTTGCTCGTCCTCGAGCAAACTTATTTTTTTTATTCTCGATAAAAATCTAACCTAGCCGCACTTTCGCAGGGAAACGCGATTGCACTGAGCTCGTGCAACAAGCCGTTAAACCTCTAGGTGTCCCTAGTAGGAGGAGTGTTGTCTCCTGAGGGTTTTCAGCGGATACTACCCACAAAATCCTATCAATTCGGCCCATTAACTTTTGTTCTCCAATTAGGTTTTCTAACAAGGAATTCTATTATCTTTTGCCTCGCAAATTATCCACCCATATTCTTCACACTTCCTCATCATTTAACTTAAGATTATATATATCATGCAGATCTACTTAGCTTTCGGCATTTCCTAAGTTTTCCTTCTAGGGTTCCATTTCCACTTAGGAATTTCTATCAACTCCATTAAAGATACAAGTTCTATTCTTCATTCCTCTCTCTTTTCTAAATTCCAATCACATATCCCCACGTGTGTGTATAAATCACCTCTACACTTGGAAATTCAAATCAAGCAATCGTACTCTCGTCCTTTGTCCAAAGCACTTCTTAGTAGGTGAATTTAAATGAAATTTGCTTACACATCCTTCATGCGACCGTTAATACTTCTTGAGATACCAACGACCGATTACAAAATGCGTTTGCACTTTAAAGCATACTTCCTAGTCTTTGCAACACCCAAGGCTTTAGCAGTGACTCCCAAACCAGTTGGTCTAAGGCACTAGGTGATGAAGCACCCTCGCTAAGTATTTTTCTATTTTTGCAGCCTTAAGTAATCACAAAAACCAGTGTCCATTTTTTTTTTATTCATTCACACTTTTTCATACTAAGGACTTTAGACAAGAGCATTTCAAGGTCTCTTCTACTATTCCAAGTTTCAAGGTGCGTGATTGTGCAAATTGTAGGGTATACATTTTCAGAATCTAGACTTAAGCTAGGAACTATTTTTCAAACTTATACTCTAATAAGAACATCAATACTCTTCCCTTGTTTCGACTTAGCCCAAGAAGTGAACCCAAAATTTGCCTATTTCTAAATAAACTACAAGGCATATACTTTCTACCGTTAAACTTTAAGGAAGGTTATTTTTAGGGTTTTTAATTCACTAAGTCTAAGATCTAGTTGTTCCTAGCCAGTTAACCTATCTGTCAAACTCAAGTCAATTAGCCAAAATTGAATACATTAATTTTTATAATTTTTGAAATTTTTCAAATTTTTATGGGTTTTCAAATAAGCATGCAAATGCAAAAATATGTACAAATGAATGCAAAGGAAGAAGACGTACCGACCATACCCCCAAACTTGAACTTGACAGTGTCCTCACTGTCATGCTAAACCAAGAGGGTCAAAATACCGGCACTCCCATGTTTATTTATTTATAATTTTTTATATTTTTAATGTTTTGAAATTTTTTTTTATATTTTTTTTTATAGAAAAGAAAACAAAAAATATATACATATATACAAAGATTCCCCCCAAACTTAAGCTTGGCCTTACACAAGCCAAAGGTTAGCACCAACCATTCAAAAATTCTATCGTGGTAATGGTAGAGTTGGTGAAAGAATGGAGTGGAAAGAAAAGAAATGAGAAGCACACGAGACCGTGTGGAGAGAAAGGGATAATATGGTCTCGGTGGAGGAGAATGGCGGAGGGGAAGAAGAAATGGTAGGGGTTCTACTTCTTCGAGTGGAGGTTGATTAATCACAAAATCCATATCATTTAAGAATGCGAGTTCGTCGGCGAAAATATCTTCGAAACTTTCCTCGAAGGTCCAATTGAAAATTATCGAACTCAAAATGTCGGATTGTGATTCATCAACACTCGATATCATTAAAGGAAGATTAGAAGAACCAAAGAAAGTGGGAATACGAAGTTGAGGGTGTGGATGGAGCGTATAGATTAGCACAATTTGTAATGACCGATGTGTAAAAAGCGATTGTGCTAATCTATCAACCCGCGAAAAAATGAGATTAAATCCCTCAATAGTCGTGAGCAAACATGGGTACGTCGAACTAGGTATTGGAGATGAAAGCGTAACGGTCTCTTGCACAGTCGAAACGATAGGAAGGACGGAAGGAAGTGAGTGAGGAAGGGTATCAGTTAAGGATTTAGGAGGGTGTATTGGAAAATTCGACACATCAAAGAAAAATGGTTCAACCTCAATATGATTCTCACTACTCTCCTCAATATTATCCTCATAATTCTCCACAATATTCAACTCATCCATGCCATTATCATCAAAATCAAGACGCATATGAGATTCGGGAGAAACATTTAATAACACGGGATGATGATTTGAACATAAAATTTCAATTAAATCGACAGGTTCATCATCCGAAATATTCCCGGCGTCTATATCCTCAATCAAGTGAAAATCAATTTCTTTAGACACCTCATCAAAAGCATGGATATTTATCGATTTAGGTTCTAGAGTGGAGGTGTAAAGATCGAAAGGATTAAGTCTGGTTTCACTCGAAAGGGGTTCTTCACAATCTGGCAAATCAAACACTACAAAATCACACTACTCGCTTTTATTTTGAACTTGTGAATCATTTAGGACATTCGATGGAAAACTGGAGTTGTGGGCTTTAACTGGGTAAGGGTAGGTTTGATTTGGAAATCCTCTCTCATTCTCACTCAGTCCAACCACCTCCTCATACATTGGAAAATTTGGAGCTAGTTGGAAACTAGCTACCGGTTCACTAGGTCGCATAAGGGTGGCCACGGACGCTTCCACATTCCTAACCATTTTGTTTGTTGCTGCGATATACTCCTCCAACGCCTCTTCCAAACTAGACTTTGGTGGTAAAGGGGTTTCGGCAAAAGATTCGAAATTGTTTGGATATGTGAAACTCCCAAAAGGCTGTGTAGAAGCAGTGTCTAGTGAAGGTGGAAAGGTCGGGTAGGACTGGTAGGAAGTGGGTGATTGGACTGGGGTAGGGTCAACATGTGGATAAAAAGGTGAATAGTCTTGTTGATCCCTAGAACTAGATGTGTGGAGAGGGGTGAAAGATCGGCTACGAGATTGAGCAATATGCTCAGCAATGGACATCGGCCTAGGAGTGACAGAAGGACTTAAAGAAGTGGTGTCAACATATGTAGGTGGTGAAGGTTGACTTGGTTGACACAAAGTGGGTTGAAAAGTCAAACTATTTCTCCTAGACTCCTCTATGTGATCTTTCAAAGATTTTTTAGGCATGGAAGGATCGTCTTTAAATTGATCGAACAAATTGCCGAACGACGCAAAATTAGGTTCGGGATACCAAAGTTCGGCAAGTGATTTGTTATGTGGGGTACCCATGTTAGAAGAAAGGGAGAAAGAAAGAAAGTTTGTTGGTGCAAGGATTTCCGAGCGACAAAAGTTGCAAGTATTTTTTTAAAAAAATTCCTTTTTCCTTTTTCTCTTTTATTTGTTTTGCAAAAATTTTCGATAAAGGGCTAAGACACAAATGCAAATAACCAGAAATGCATAATCAGTCCGAGATCTAGGGTCACCTAGGTCAGCTAGACAGCTCCTAACTGTTCCAAAGGGCTAGAAATAGTACCTCAAACCGCCTCTTCACCGCCAATTGCGGCCAGGTAAGTGGGAAGGAACCACCACGACAGTGGGCCTAATTAAAAACCACTAGCCTAGACACCACAAAATCAGTTAGGATAAACGGTCGATGCCTATACTAGTCCTTTTCCTATTGAGCTCGATTTCCTTAGGGCTGAGTCTAGTATTTTTTATTAATTGTGGTCGATGCAAAATGCTTTAGATGTTTTCTGGGGTCCTGGGAAGGGTGATGAAATCCCCACCCAATCTGAGTTGGTCAAAAGCCCCTTAAAATCCGATTAAAGATATGCAAAACAGTAAATCACTTGCAATCAAATCTTTTTGTGTGAATTTCAAAGTTTGCAAGTTTTCTAATTAAAACTTTCCTTTTTCCACTTGCTTTTTATTTGGAAAGATATTTTAGCAAAAAGATTAAGGATATGCAAATCAGAAAAGATCACCTGCAATTAATTATTATTTTAAGTATAGCACAACGAATCCTGCATAAGATTTGTTATTTGGAAAGGAATATTTTTAAAGCGCAAAGAAATCCTGCAGGCAAATTTACAGAAGATATATCAAGATTTGCAGAAGAGGAGAGAGAAAACTTACAGATTTTTTTTTTTTTTTACCGCGCGTCTGCAACCTTTTTTATTTTTTTTTTGAACCTACAAGGCCGCGGCGGTTCCGCGGCCGGCCGGAAAGAGCCGCCGGCGGTTTTTTTTTTTTTTTTTTGCAGCTGCACCAGATCGCGCGGTTGACTTGTTGACTCAGTCCTCTAAATTTTTTTCTGTTCCTCTGTTGTTGCACTCTTCTATAAATAGGATCGTCTATTTGCTGTTTCGCTTTCTGTAGATTTCCAGATCCGAATTTGTGCGTAGATCCTGCAAAATTCACACAAAGATACCCTTTCCAAAAATAACCGATGATATATTTTTATATTTTTTTTCTGGTGATTTTTCAGATTTTTATGAATTTTTTTTTTAATTTTGATTAACCCGAATTCGCGAAAAGAAAATTCTACGCCATCCCCGGCAACGGCGCCATTTGATTGGTTGAGATTTAGCGTGCTTGCGCTTTCTAAAAGATAGATCAAAAATATTTGTAACCGCAATCAAGAACGGCGTCGCTTTGCAGCTAGCCGGTGAGTACGGGTCGGTCCACAGGGATGTTGTGAATTTCCTAATCGCGCTAACGAGTTAATTCCGAAGGGTGTTCGGATTGATTATTAAATCTAAAAATTGAAGTTGTATGATACTAGGATTAGAAACTTGCTAGGATTAGGTTTAGAGAAAATTTGGTAAACAAAGATCTACATCTCTTTCCATTGCCTTTAATTAAAGATATCATATTAGTGTTATGGTAAATCTTAACAAAGGGGATTAGGATGATTGGGAAGATTGATTCTTCCTCTAGATCCTTGTCCTTCCTTTCTTAATCTTTACCCTAACCTCCATGGAAAACCTTAAAATCCGGGCCTTTATACTACGGAATCACCGTTACCTCGAGGGTAGAGTGCCGTAGGGAGCGGAATAAGAAGGTATGCATGGATTTCTAATGTTCATAAAAGTTTGGCAACGAAAAGAGATGAGAGATCTTCATCTCTCAAATCCTTCCCTATTCCTAACCCTAACAAGCGAGGAAACTACTCGCTCATTAAGGAATTGAAGAACATTTATCTAGGGCAGAGAATAAAAATTACCTAGGGTAAGAATTGAAATCTAAACTAGAGCAAGGAATTAAATCTACTTACAGATGCATCTCTCCAATCATCAACGCAGGGTTGTCAGATCTGAATTCATGAATTGAAAAGAAACACCGATGCTCTCCAAAAGAATTCTAAAATTTATTAATGAAGGGAGGCATGAGAAATTACAATGAGTAGAGTTCCTATTTATAGAGAATAGGAAACCCTAGGTTACAATTGATTTGCATGTCTACATTTACCAAAATATCCTTAGGAAGACCTAGTCAAAGTAGACTTCAAGCTTTGGTAAAATTTTATGTCTCTTTAAAAGAAAGTATTGGGCCTTGGATCTTTGGGCTTCCTTATTATTTGGTTCTTTGTTAAATTAGCTTCTATGTTTCTTCCAGATCTCCAGTGAATAATTGCGGTGGGCTTTTAACCGTTCGCTTTGTAATCTTGGGCCTTGCATTGCCTTGAACTCTGTGAATTTTATGTTTGATGTAGGCTTGATCAAGAGTCTTCTATTTGTTGGTCAAAGTCCACTTTTTGTATCATCTTTTGTCTTTTTCACTGTTTTCGCTTCAAGAACCTGTAACCTGTAATATGTAGCAGACATGCATCAAAAGCACCTGTTTATCATTGTAAAATGCATAAGAATGGGGAATAGAAAATGCAATATTATGGTATGAACAAGGGGTCCAGAAAGCGGTGCGCTTATGGTCTTCGGGATGCATCTTTATCTGATTGTATCCTGACGAGCCATCCATGAAGGAGAAAACTTCATGAGTGGACGTATTGTCTATCATCAGCTCGGTGATCGGTACTGGGAAGTCGTCCTTCGGGCAGGCTTTATTGAGATCCCGAAAGTCGACACATATGCGCACCGTCCCATTCTTCTTCATCACCGGGACGATGTTGGAGATCCATTCAGGAAACTGAACCTCTTGGATGAAGCCAGAGTCGATTAGCTTCTTGACTTCGGCGTTGATGCTCATCTCAAGCTCGAGCCGCATTCTTCTCGGCGCTTGTTTGATCGGCTTGACGTCCGGAGATATTGCCAATTTGTGCACAGCAATCTCTGGATCTAGTCCTGGCATCTCGGAATAGTTCTATGCGAAGCAATCTTTATGCTGCATGAGTACGTCCTTTAGCGTAGCCATCCTTTCTTTAGACAATAGCTCACCGACGAACGTCGGTCGTGGGTCATTTGCCGTCCCCAAATCAATTTTCTTGAGGTTATCTGCAGTAGTATGTATCCCATCTTCCAGCTCTTTTGGTGCCGGTGGAAATTCTGAGATTACCTCGTCATCATCGTTTTCGAAGCACCAGGGGAATTCATCCATATTCTCGGGCTCTTCTTCTGACAACATTATCACATGACAGGTATGAGCTCGCTTCCAAGACCGATGTTGATCCAGCTCTACTCTCGTGGCTTTGGGTTCATGCTTCTGCGGCGGGGTTACCTTCCAGCTGCTGGATAGAGCGAACCTGCCTTGCTGATACTGGTCTTCTACCCGGTTTTTAAATGTGAAGCAGTCTTCGAGAGGATGTCCTATTGCCATATGATAGGAGCAATAGTTCGAGTGAGAGACTCCGCCTGCTTGCTCGGGGTGCTTAGACTCCGGGAGTGTCATCATCTGATGTTTTATGACAAGATCGAATATCTTCTTTGTCTTGTCTTGGGGAAAAGAGAATGCTCGACCCATATTTTTCATGAGAGACGAATCCGGACTGCTCGATTCTTGATCGCGTGGCTTCTTGGACCCGCTTTGTCGCTGTCGAACGCCTTTCCCATTCTTTGGTTTATTTCTGCCTCTGCGTCGGGCCTTTTGTCCAACGGGTTGACAAGGAGGAGCATTTTCATTTTTCACAGCCTGTTGAAGGAGGCGTTGCATCCTGGCTTTCTCGTAGATAGCCATTTCGCGATTATGGTCGTCTCGAACCTTTTGACCTGCTTCCCTTATAAGCTTGTCCATTTGTTCTTCGAACGACGGACTGTGCATTTTTACGGCGGGAGCTTTTTCTGGTTCAGGGTTAGCATCTTCCCACAGAGCATCTCCTTCTTCATCAAAGTCATGTATGACGTAGCAGTCGCGGAGTAGCTCCCGTTTCTTTAATCGAACATATCCAAGCCCGATCGTTTCCATTCTCCCGTTGGGCAACTTTTGTTGTGTTCCGGGAACATTCCAGATCCTGTTATAGAACCGTTCTTGTCGAGCAGTCTGCTGAAGGGGTACACCTTGGCGCCTCAACAGTCTTTTTAATCCGTCTGTGTAGTATCTGGGCAAACGGATGGGCTGGAGCCTGTCAAGTGTAGAATCCGCACCATGCCAGATTTCCTTCTCCACTTTGGTTTCCCCGGATCGGTAGAATAGGATCGCCTTTTCTCCTTTTCGCCTGGGAGGGACGTAGAATGTCTGTAGTTCTTCCACACTGTAGGTATCAAGCGCGTCTAGCTCTTTATGATACTTTGGCGGAACCATGGCAACTTGCAAAATTTGATCTTCATCAGCGAAGGTTTTTATTGATGGCCGAGCGGAGAATACGGCATTGACCTCATCTTCCAAGTCGCTGCCGAAGATCAATATAGGAGCGGACAGTCCCGACTTGTTGTATTGGGGCGGTCCTGAATAAATTATCTCTTCTTCCTCCTCGGTATCACTCCCGAAGACCGGAATAGTGGTGATAGCTTTGTTCTTGTCTTCGGGTTTTGCGACATCTTTCTGTGTCTTCGAAATCTGGCAGGAAGTACTTGGCATCCTCGTATTTGCGGAATTCGTTCACGGATAATGGGTTCAGTTCCCTTGTCACAGTGTACTCGAGACCATCTTTGAAATACTTCATACACTGATGTTGTGTAGAAGGGATAATGTTGTACTCGTGTAACCAAGGCCGGACGAGCAAAGCGTTATAGCAGGTCTTAGCATCGATGACGTGAAACTTGATGTCCGTGACAAGGAGCCCAAAGCGCAACGTCAATATCACAGACCCAAGCGTCCGTGATGACTGGGAGTCAAACCCGGAGATAGTGATCTTATCCCGAGCGAGGTGTTGAACGCTCATGCAGATTTCCTTCAACACTCTCACATTGAGGAGATTGACGGAGGACCCATTGTCGACCAGGATTTTGCCTATTTTGATATCATGACAGTATCCAGAGACATAAAGGGGACGGTTGTGCTCCCACATCCCAAGGAGGAGATCTTCATCGCCGAAGGTGATATCGGCTGTGTGCACTTCTTCCAGCTCGTCCTTCATCTTTTCTTCGGCGAGGAAGGCTTGGAATTGCTCTGGCTCTTGTAATGCCTTGATCAAAGAATCTCTCGCTTCTTTGGATAGCAAAAGGGCATCGAGAATGCTTAGTTGCGAAGGCAGCTTTCTCAGGTGTGCCAGAACGTTGTAGTCCACCTTACTTTTCTTTGGCGGGTCCTTGGCTGTCAACTTTTCGACGGCCTGGTCATCAAGGATGATATCCTCGGGGACCTTTTCTTTCCCTTTATCTTTTCTATTTAACCCAATGTTCGAGGGCCTAAGATTCTTTTCGGGCAGCGTACGATTGCGCAGCTGAATATTTTCACAGGCCTTCGGTTCTTCTTCTTTTCCCGACGTGGATTCTTTGAAGAGAGGACCAAGAGCTATTTCTTCGTCAGAGTCGCTCCCAAAGGTGAGAACTTGTGATCCCCTAGCTTTGACCATGCGACAGTCGCTGGTAATTCTTTTCCGCTCCTCGGTCGTACTTCTTTGCTCCCGACGAGTTTTGCGTTTCATCCTCTTGAAATGTTGCCGGTGAGCAACATATCCCTGCCACCATCTTTCAAAAGCATTGCACTCTTCAGTAGGGTGCGCAATCCTTCGATGATATAGGCAGTAATTAGGATGTGTCTCCGCTTCACCAAGAGTGTTCTCTTTGGAGGGTGGCAGCTTCATTCCCATCGATATGGCTTTAGCGAACCTTTTCCTCATCTTGAACCTATTTTTATTTGCGACGGATGTACTTTGATCTGGCGGGAGAGTTTCAACTCTTTCGTCCAATCGCCGGCGTTTGGCTTTTTCAAATATGGCCATCTCACGCTCCCGATCAGCTTTGCTTTTAAGACGAGCTTCATCCAGGAATGCATCAATCATTTCGTCTGATGGCCCTAGAAGTTCCGGTTCAGGAGTTGCCCCCAGTTTCTCGGTGCAAGGAGCTTCTTCATCGTCTATCGACAAGTGAGAGATCACATGGCAACTTGCCACGTAATCTTCAGATTCATCCGATGAGTCTTCTCCATTACCATCATCTCCATCCTCAAGGACGTGGCTGAGAAACTCTTGAAGTGTGACCGGAGTCCGCGCCTCCTGGTTATACTCTTCCAGCGCGTCAATCTGCTTTTGCAGGTTCGTGCGCCTGTCACCAGGCTTCACGAGCTTCTTGGGTTTCTTCTTCTTCTTCGAAGATTTTGACGGCTGGGTGTGAGTGCTTTGCCTATCACCACCGATCTTTGGAGTTGGACGCGGTTTTAACATTCCTTCGATGATCTCGGGTTCGAGTGGATTTTTCCACCTGATCGCCGGGTATGTTTGGAGGTCTTTCAGCATTCTTTTCATCTTGGCTGAGAGAGCGACCTCCCATGGAGCTTCTTCTACGAAAGAGCATGATGCCCTCGGTGTATCTGTCTTCTTGGGAGTGTGTGGCTGAGGCGGGTTCACTTTCCAATTCTCAGATAATACGAATTTGCCCTGCTGGTACTGATCTTCTATCCAGCTTTTGAAGATGTAACAATCCTCGATCGGATGACCCAACATTCGGTGATAAAGGCAATAGTTAGGATTGCTAATGTCGCCTGGTTGCGCTGGGCGTTTTGGCTTCGGCAAATTGATGAGCCTGTTCCGTAGTGCAAGCTCGAATAACCTCTTCGTCTTGTCTCGAGGGAACGAGTAAGGGCGTCTCATTTTATCTTCGAGAGATCGAGTTCTATTATTTTGGCGATCAACTGATCTTAGATCACTGGACTGCTGTTGAGCACTGGCGACGACGATCGCTTTCCCCTTTCCCTTCTCGTTACGCGGCTCCGGCTTTGGAGGAGACGGTCTATGACCCATCTGGTCCATTTGGGCCAGTTTGTCGATCAAGGCTTGGAACGTGGTCGGCTTGAAGAACATCATGAATTGGGAAATAGGTTCAAGAGGGTCCAGAGTGCCCACGAACATGCCCACCGCCGGTGCTTCTTCGATGCGATGTTCGCATTTCGACCAGAGATTCCTCCATCGTATTGCGTACTGCACCCACGTTTCACCTGGCACACCCTGGCATTGATCAATGCCGTTATTGGGGTGCGTTCACTAGCACTTGCGAAACGTTGGGTAAATAATAGCCCCATCTCCGCAAAAGTTTTGACGGAGTCATTCGGAAGTTCAGAGTACCATTCGAACGCCGTCTCCGACAAGCTGCCGACGAACTGGCGAAGTAGCAGTTTATCGTCGCCTCCGGTGTTGCCGCATAGAGCCCTGAACTGAGCGACATGCTGATGTGGGTTCCTCGTCCATTTATATACGTGAAATTTAGGGATCGTATATCCCGGCGGGTACTTTATCTGGTCATACCAGCCTGGATATGGTCGTCCCGTTTTAACGATCTGCCTGGCTGCCTCATTCGCTTGGTGAACTCGTATTTGCTGGGAAATATAATCATCCAGAGCGGCCTTGGAGATGGTCTCCTCTTTAGCTGCTGAAAGAGCCGGAGGAGGGTTCGATGTCTCCCCTCTGTCGTCTTCAACGATGATTGGGGGATCTTCAGCTGGAGGTTCCTCCTGTAACATCATGCCGGCCATGTCTTGGAACAAAAGAGCCATTCTTTTTATATTTGCTGCCTGCTCTGCGGCCTTCTTTTCTTTCCTCTCAAGCATTCTTCGGAGGAACTCGGTATCTGTTTCCTGTTCCCGACGCTGTTCCGATGTCTCTGGATTTTCTTTTGGCCCAGTGAGTGCGGCAATTGCAGTCAGCATCTCCTGAAGTTTCTGCTGCTGTTGTTCCTGAGCCTTTGTTATCGATCGGGTAAGCGGTCGATGACCTGTAGAGGCACGACTTTCCTCTTTTCCGGAAGCCATATAAACAGTATGCACTATCATGCCCCCAGACTTGGGGCATTTAGATTCAGCGCTTTTACGGTTTGCCACGTTCACAGAGGCTTTCTCTGGCCTCCTTCTCTTTTGAGCAGTTGAAGTTGAGGGGGCTGTTGCAGCGGGAACCCAAGTAGCTATAGTCTTTCGTGGCTTGACAGGACGGTTCTCTTCCTGTTGAACCTTCGCCTTTTTCTATCGGTGAGAGTAATCTTGATCAATTACTGAGTCCTGAACCTGTCGCCAGACTTTGTAAATTGTGGAGGAAAGCCGCTGAGGGGACTGCTCCGGCTTTGTTTCTGTAACATTCTCCATGGGTGGAGGAGATCTTTTCAGTACGGCGGTGGGTGAATTCCTGCGCACTCTATTAAGCAGCTCGAAGCTGTTCCCAGTTGGAACAGCAGCATTGACTTCCATCGTTGGGGCTGGTGGAGTTAGCCCAGAGGGGGAGTTGCCCCCAACCTTCCTTACTCGGCGCCAGTGGCGACATCGAGCTTGTCGAGCCGTTGGGATTGTTTCAGCTTTAGGGTTGACTTCGTCATGCCCCCTGTTCTGGTGAGGCGCTGCTGGTATCAGCCTCTTCAAGGCCGATGTCCATTGAGCAGTAGTATCTAGTTTGTCAAAGACAAACCTTTGAGCAGGAACGGGAGCCGGAGCGGGTAGCCTCGTAAAGACTGATCCCTTGACGGGAGAGGCTTCTTTAGTGACCTCAAGAGCAGGAATGGCTATCCGTTTCGGGATGGCTGCTTCAGGTATCGTGAGCTTCTTGACGGTCCCATTGGAGTTCAGGCTCAGCCTATCAAAGACTGATGCTGCTGGCTTGACATTGGACGACCCGTTGAGAGGGGCCGTGGTGGTAGTGTGCCGATCAAAGACCGACTTCTTTTGCGCTTCTTGCGGCAACGGGTTGTTAATGCTCACTGGTGGGAGCATGGTCCCGAAGAACAATCTGGTGGTAGCCTGTGTCACCTGCTCTATTGGCATTGTGAACAGGGAGGCCGCCTGGGGCCCGTAAGCTATACCTCCAGATGAGGCGGAACGTGAGTTGCAGTTGCAGCCGGAACACTTCGTGCAAGTAGACACCATTGATCTTTCGTTTTCTGCACCAAGCAAGATACCAAATCTTAGTACCTCGATCTCAAGGGCAACCATATTAAACCGCGATTCACTCGCGAACACGACACATGAAGCGTGGAGTGGAAAGAGGAAAAGGTCCCACCGGGCGTGCCAGAATCTGTACCCCGCCGAAAGACGCGACCGGTACGTTGGGACGTCAAGGCCTGAATTCTGAGGGCAGATGCTAATTGGTGCATCCGTCCACCTCTCCAAAGATGCTAAGTTGATTTATGGCACTGCGTATCGAAGGTTTAAACGGATGCGGCCGATATAGCAGACTTTGTCAGATTCACCCTCGTTGAGGGGTTTTTTGATTGTGGGGACTGTTTACCCCAATTAGAGCAAAGCTCTGTTCAAATTCCAAGGCGGAAGACGAAGCAACGCTTCAGATGATCCGAGCTCTGCGCTGCGCGTCACGTGGCAGCGCAGTTGCGCTAGCGCAGTTGCGCTGCGCGACACGTGGCAGCGCAGTTGCGCTGCGCTGTGCGACACGTGTCAAGCGCTGGTGCGTTTGTGCCAAACAGAATTAAAATTCCAGTAAGATCTTTCTGTTCTTATTAAAACAAGAAGACTGTCTTCTGTAAAATAGAAGCCCTTGGATAAAATCCCAACGGTGGGGAAAATTCCTCAAATCACTCAGAGAATGATCTTTTTAACAAATTTAACAAATTAATGGGCACTATATAAAGGCCCCTAGACCCCAATTTCAAAGGGGAACACAGAGAAGAGAGAAATTCAAAAAAAAAACTAAGAGAGAACTCCTCTAAAGAACTTTGAGAAGAATTCAGAAAGAAGAAAAAAGGGAAAACCTTTATAAAAGGAAGAATTTCTTCTGAATAGATCATTGATATAAGAACAAGATCAAGGATCTTCAATAAAAAATATAATAAATAACAAAGGCATTGCCTTTTTTATGAACCATTGGTTCTGGAATCTTAAAGATTCTTTTCTTGAATCCAAAATTGGATCAAGATTTTAAAACAGTGCCTCGCACTTGCAAATCTGCACTGTTGTGCTCTCTGAATTGGCGCAAGCCACCAGAGAGCGCCATGTGTCAGCTCCAAAACCACTTGCGCTATGCGCTTTTAAAATAGAGCACTGTTCTCTTAAATTGGCGCAACTCACCAGAGTGCGCCACGTGTCAGCAGCGCAACAGCGCACTGCGCTTGCGTTCACCAGAGCGTGACACGTGTCACCTCCACATGCGCTTGCGCTCATTAATTGGCGCAAAGCGCCTGACAGGCCACATGGCCACTATCAGATAATTAATGCACTGCATTATTGAAAAGAAGGACCGAGCCCAATTAAAAAGGCATAACAGGCCTAATAAAAAATGCAATGCATTATTAAAAAGGGGCAGAGCCCAAATAAAGGTCTATCAGACCAAAATAAAATGCTCTGGGCCTAAAAGGCCAGAGAAAATGCAATGCATTATTAAAAAGGGGCAGAGCCCAAATAAAGGTCCAACAGAGACCAAGATTAATGCTATGCATTATTAAACAAAGTGCAAAGCCCAAGCCAAGGCCTAACAGGCCAACCACAAATAAAAATGTTGAACATTCTCAACTAGACTTAGCCCAATCATGGCCGTAAGTCCTCAAATTAAATTGACTGAGTACGACTACTCTATTAAATCAATTTACACCCGGTTCAAGGGTACATCTCCAAACTCCTCTGACATTTGTCGTTGTAATCCTTCAACGTCGTCAGAGAGGTGACGGGTCCCGACAACCACACATCAATATGGACTTAAGCGTCCTTAAACCAACTCATGGATTTAAGCGTCCTTAAACCAACTCATGGACTTAAGCGTCCTTAAACTCACGGACTTAAGCGTCCTTAAACCAATGGACCCCCATGTCCCTAAACTGGAACATGGACCACTATGTCCCTAAACTGGAACAATAGAGCCCAAATGCTCTTTTGTCGGATCTAAACGATCCTGTTAAGCTGATCTTAGTCTCAAATTAGACTAACGTATCCTTAACAAACGTTTGAGTCGATCTTAGCCTCAAAAATGGCTAACGTATCCTTCAAAAAAACTTTAGTCGCAAATTGGACTATAAATCTCCCAACCAACATTGGTTCAAGGGTACATCTCCGAACTCCTCTGATATCTGTCGTTGTAATCCTTCAACGTATTCAGAGAGGTGACGGGTCCCGACGGCCATATATTCCATCGACCACCATGTCTCTAAACTGGCAATGGACCACTATGTCCCTAAACTAGAACAATAGAGCCCAAATGCTCTTTTGTCGGATCTAAACGATCCCGTTAAGTTGATCTTAGTCTCAAACTGGACAAACGTATCCTTAACAAACATTTAAGTTGATCTTAGCCTCAAATACGGCAAACGTATCCTTAAACCAAAACCCCAAACCCAAATCTAAGAAAATACGGATTTGGACTAATCCACGTCCTACGGGCGACGACATAAATTAGTCTCCGTATACAATCCACGGGCAACCACAAACAAAACAAACATCCACGATATGAAGTGAAATTCTGGAGAAGGAGAAAGTTGTTACCGTGATGCGGTAACGTAATTAACTGCAGGGGCTTGCGCCTGCAGGGAAGAGCGTCCCCACAATCAAAACCCCGTCAAGTGAGGGGGAATCTGACGAAGTCTGCTACATCGGCCGCATCCGTCTAAACCTCCAATACACGGTGCCATAAATCAACTTGGCATCTTCGGAGAGGTGGAAGGATAAAACCAAATAGTATCTGCCCCCAGATTCAGGCAAGACGTCAGTCGTTCCCGGTTTCCGGCGGTAAACAGATTCTGGCACGCCCGGTGGGACTTTTTCCTCTTTCCACTCCACCCTTCGTGTGTCGTGTTCGCGAACGAATCACAGTTTGCTGTGGTTTCCTGTGGATTCGAGGTACTAAGATTTGGTGTCTTGCTCCGTGCAGAAAACAAAAGATCAATGGCTTCAAACTGTACTGCCTGCAACTGCAACTCTCGCTCGGTCCTTGCTGGAGGAGTGACTTATGGGCCCCAAGCGGCCTCCCTTTTCAAGATGCCAATGGAGCAGGTAACTCAGGCCACCACTGAATTATTCTTCGGGACCATGCTCCCACAGTTGAGCTTCAATGCCACAATGACGTTGCAAGAATCTCCAAAGAAGTCGGTCTTTGATCGGCTTACCACTGCCGCGACCCCTCTCAACGGGTCGCCCAGCTTCAATACCTCAGTTTTCAATAGACTGGGCCAGAACGTCTGCAAACCCGCGATACCCGAAGCTGCCATCCCAAAGCGGATAGCTATCCCGGCTCAAGCGGACGAAATCATTGGAAAGGCTCCTCCTTCCAAGAAGTCAGTTTTTACAAGGCTGGCCATTCCGGTTGCTGCTCCAGGTGAGGTCCTCAAAGCTGCTTCCCCTGCTCATAGGGGGCATGAAGAAGCTTATCCAACAACGGAGGTGATCCCATCCGCACGACATGCTCGGCGTCTCCACTGGCTCCGAGTGAGGAAGGTTGGGGGCAACTCCCCCTCTGGAATAACTACGCCAGCTCCAACGGTGGGGATTGATGCTGCTGTTCTAATCGGGAACCGCTTTGAAATACTGAACAGGTTGCACATGAACTCTCCTACCGCTGTACTAAAAAGATATCCTCTGCCCATGGAGAATGCCCCAAAGGTGAAGCTGGAGCAGCCCCCTCAACGGCTGTCCGCTAAAATTTACAAGGTCTGGCGTCAAGTCCAAGACTCCGTGATGGATCAAGACTATCTCCGCCGACAGAAAAAGATGAAGGTTCGGCAGGAGAATGATTACTCCGTCAATCCACAAAAAAGAAACAGCTACTTGGGTGCCCACTACAACGGCCCCCTTAATTCCAGCCACTCAAAAGAAAAGGAGGCCGCAAAAAGCCCCTGTGAACACGGCGAATCGTAAAAGCGCTGAGCACAAACGCCCCAAGTCTGGGGGCATGGTAGTGCACACTCTTTATATGGCTTCCGGAAAGGAGGAAGGCCGTGTTTCGACGGGTCACCGACCGCTTACCCGATCCTTGACAAAAGCCCAGGAGTAACAACAAAAGCTCCAAGAAATGATGACTACAATGGCTGCACTTACCGAGCCAAAAGAAAGCCCGGAGGCATCATCAGAGCAGCGTCACGAACAAGAAACTGACGTTGACTTCCTACGTAGAGTCCTCAAAAAGAAGGACAAAGAAGCCGCAGAGCAAGCGGCTAACAAAAAACAAATGGCGCTCCTCTTCCAAGATATGATAGGGATGATGTTACAGCCGGATCCTCCAGCTGAAGACCCTCCGATCATTGTTGGAGAAGACGGAGGGGAGGTATCTAATCATCCTCCGGCTCTTTCAGCAGCCAAGGAAGAAACCATTTCCAAGGCCACACTGGATGACTATATAGCTCAGCAAATACGAGCTCATTAGGCGAATGAGGTGGCTGGGCAAATTGCTAGAACAGGACGACCCTACCCGGGCTGGTATGACCAAATCAGTTACCCGCCCGAATATACGATCCCTAAATTCCATGTGTACAAGGGGACATGGAATCCACATTAGCATGTCGCTCAATTCAGGGCCTTATGCGGCAATACTGGAGGCGATGACAAATTGTTGCTTCGACAATTCGTCGGCAGCTTAGCAGAAACAGCCTTTGAATTGTATTCAGAGCTACCTAACGACTCTGTCAAAACATTTGCGGAGATGGAGCTACTGTTTACACAAAGATTCGTGAGTGCTAGTGGACGCACCCCGATAACAGCATTGATCAATGCCGGGATAAGGCCAGGCAAAACGTGGGTCCAATATACAACACGATGGCGGAACCTATGGTCGAAATGCGAACAACGTATCAAAGAAGCTCCAGCGGTGGGCATGTTCGTGGGCACTCTCGATCCTCAAGCGACCATCTCCCAATTCATGATGTTCTTCAGCCCGACCACTTTCTAGGGCTTGATCGAGAAATTAGCCCAAATGGACCAGATGGGCCATGGACCGTCTCCTCCAAAGCCGGACTCTCGAAATGAGAAGGGGAAAGGGAAAGCGATCGTCGTCGCCAATACTCAACAACAGCCGAGCAAATCAAAGCCGGTTGCTCGCCAAAACAACGTGCGTCCATGCCCATCCTTCGAGGAGAGACTGGGACGTCCTTATTCGTTTCCTCAGAATAAAACAAGGAAACTATTCGAGTTGGCCACGCGCAGCGGACTCATCAATCTGCCGAGTCCAAAACGTCTGTTGCAGCCAGGCGATCTCAATAATCCCGATTATTGCCCTTACCACCACACGGTAAGTCACCTGATCAAGGACTGTTTCGTTTTTAAGGGATGGATCGAGGATCAGTACCTACAAGGCAAGTTCGCGCTGTCTGAAAAGTGGAAAGTAAACCCACCACAGCCGCACACCTCAAAGAAGACGGACACGCCGGGGGCAGCTTGTTCTTTTGTTGAGGAAGAAAACGATAGAGAAGACTCATTATACGAATCCGAAGACTACATAGCGAGTTGTCATGTGATCTCACTCATTGATAGATGATGAAGAGGCTCCTTACGCCGAGAAACCGAGGGCGGACCCTGAACCAGAAATTCTGCGGCCGTCAAACGAGATGATCGATGCCTTCCTGAATGAGATTCGTCTGTAAGTTAAAGCCAATCAAGAGCATGAGATGGCCATACTGGAAGGAACCAAACACCGCCGACTAGACGAAAGAGTCGAGGCACTCCCGTAAAACCAAAAGACATCCACTGCCAATAAAAACAAATTCAAGATGAGGAAAAGGTTTGCTAAGGCCATATCAATGGGAATGAAGCTACCACCCTCTGAAGGAAACACTCTCGACGAAGTAGAGATACATCCTAACTACCGCTTGTATCATCAGAAGATCATACATCCTACTGAAGACTGCGACTCCTTTAAGTGTTGGTGGCAAGGGTATGTCGCTCAAAAGCAACACTTCAACAGGACAAAGCGTGAAGCTCGTAGACATCAGAAAAATGCGATAGATGAGCGCAAAAGAGCCGCCGCCGACTGTCACATAGCCGACTCCAAGGGATCGCAAATTATCACCTTTGGAAGTGACTCTGACGAAGAAGCTGCCCTCAACCCTCTCCTCAAGGAATCCATTTCAAAAATGAAAGAATTGAGGAGTTGCGAGAATGTTCAGCCGTGTAATCGTACGCTGCCCGAAAAAAATCTCGGCCCCGCAAACAAAGGATCGAGCAGAAAGGATAAAGGGAAGGGAAAAACAGCCCTCGTAGCCAACACTCAACAACAATCGAGTGGCCCTAGACCGGTTGTTTTCCGAAACAACAAGCGACAACCCCTCCATGAAAAGTTGAAACGTCCTTACTCGTTTCCTCAAGATAAAACAAAGAGACTGTTCGAGCTGGCAGTGCGCGACAGACTCATCAATCTGCCGAGTCCAAAACGTCCTTTGCGGCCAGGCGATGTTAACGATCTCAATTATTGCCCTTACCACCAAACGGTAAGTCACCGGATCGAGGATTGCTACGTCTTCAAAAAATGGATTGAAGACCAATACCAACAGGGCAAGTTCGTCATCTCCGAAAACTGGAAGGTGAGCCCGCCACAACCACATGCCCCGAGAAAGACGGATACGCCGGGGGCATCATGCTCATTCATAGGGAAAGCCCTATAGACCGGAAAGTCAGTAAGAGATTCGCCTCAAATACGGCGACGACGGACCGAAACGTCCTTAAACTAATGACGGCCCGGAACGTCCTTAAACTAACGACGGACCACTACGTCCTAAAAATGGATAATCGACCGAAAATTCAGTAAACTAGGGATTCGCCTCAAAAACAACGACGACGGACCGAAACATCCTTAAACTAATGACGGACCACTACGTCCTAAAACTGGCTGACGACCGAAATGTCTTTAAACTACTACCGCAGCATTCTCAGGCTGACAAAAAAAAGGGAATAAAAAAAAATAAAAATAAAAAAATAAAAAAATATAATAATAAAGACGGTATGTCCATAAGCGAAATGAGCACGGATGAAAACCCGAAAGGGCTCCGTGAGTAAAAACAGCAGGGCTACCGGCGAGTGTTCGTGAAAACCCGAAAGGGCGCGACCTCATTAAAAATAATAATAATAATAAAAAAAACGGTATGTCCATAAGCCAAAAGGGCACGGATGAAAACCCGAAAGGGCTCCGTGAGTAAAAACAGCAGGACTACCGGCGAGTGTTTGTAAAAACCTGAAAGGGCGCAGCCTCGTTAAAAGACACTTACAGGATCCTCTCGACCTTGTAAGAAGAAACCATCCGCGTGAGATCCTTACGACTCACAAAGGAGCAACACACTTAGGGATCCCCACGATTCCTAAGGAGAAAATACACTTGCGAGATCCTCACGACTCGTAAGGAGAATTCTCTTATGGGACCCTCACGGCTCATAAGATTTGAAAGTTTTAAGTTACAGAAACCTTAACCTGTTCTTAAGCAACCCCCACAACCTTCGATATGGCCCTACAAGTGGCTCAATACTGACCCTTGTATACAATCCACGGGCGCGAATAAACATTTCCTTGACCAAGTCCCACCCGTGGCAAGGGATATGTCCATATGGTGAACAACCCTTATAAGTCCTCTTGACTTATAAGGAGAAAACCTTTTTGTAAGATCCTTACGACTTACAGGGGAACATACACTTAGGAATCCCCACGATTCCTAAGGAGAAAACACACCTACGAGATCCTCACGACTTGTAGGGAGAAATACCTTTGTGAGACCCTTACGACTCGCGAAGTCAAAAGCCTTAGTCGACAGGACCCTAACCCTGTTTACTAAGCCACCTTTGTTCGACATCGACAGAGGCAAATGATGATTCGCTCCTGGCAATATCCCAGTCGTAGCGGTACTAATGCCGAAGTCGGTGTCTAATCCTACACTCGCAATAAAAAAAATCAGCGAGCCATACATGCATACGAAATAGCCGAAATGATGGGGCGGCTTGCAATAAATATCAGCAAGTAAAAATGTATGCATGCAAAATAGCCGAAATGATTGTGCAACTCGCAATAAAAAGCAGTGAGTAAAAATAAAATAAATAGCCGAAATGATTGGGCACCGCGAAAAATAGTCGAAATGATTGGGCAATCGCGACCTTCGCGATATAAAAGCTGAAATGATAGAGCATCGCGGAAATAAAATAATAGTATATAAAAAAATGAATGAAACCACTGCCTTACAGGTGAGATCACATTGATCCCTGTATACAATCCAGGGGCACAAACAAAGAGGGAACCATATCTTCCCAACAGGCTCCACCAGAAAGCGAAGCCAAATCTCGACGGTTCATAGAAAACCTAGAGACAACCTCGACATTTGTCGCAATATTGCAGACACGATATCAACAAACGGAGCAAAAGAAGATCCTTAGCTTCAGGGTCTCGACGTCGATATCGACAACTTAGAGATCGCTAACGGCGTTTCTCCTCACTCCAACCAGATGCAGACATGACGTCAACAACCGACCTCAGAGTCGCAATGAAACGGAGCCACGGCATAGTCCCTAGTTCCAAATCATAACGGCAATATCTACAGCCTAAGAATCAACAAAGACGTTCCTTCGCAGTCCAGCAAGATGCAGATACAACGCCAACAAAAGACCTTGCGGTCGAAACAAAGCGAAGCGACGGCAAAATCCCAGCTTCACCTCAACATTTGTCTCGATACAGCAGACACAATATCAATAATGGCGTTCCTTCGCAGTCCAGCAGGATGTAGATGCAGCGTCAACAAAACACCCCATGGTCAGTAAAGCTGTAACAACTCCAATTTTGTATACCAAAAATTTGCTTTAAAAATAGTGTACAATTGGAGTATTGTTGTTGCTGGAAACAACTTAAATATTTAATTCCTTACAATAATTACAGGAAAGAGCTTGTAACTCATTGGTAATACCTTGCATTGCTGAACCAAGCCACCAGAGTTCGAATCCCATAACCCACATTATTTTTAATATGGATTTTTTAAAAAACCTTTAGAATACCAAGAGTTTACACGTGCATATCTCACAAAAACCCCACTACACCCAAAGATGTAACACTTGCAGAGGGTAGATGAACCGTCGGGGGAGATCCAGGTCACCGGAACCGGTCGGGAATCGGCCAACTCGGCCTTGACTCGGCCGACTCAGTGATCCGACCGAGTCACGGCCGAGTCACCCCAGATTCGGCCGATTCCGGCGAGGGTCACAACATGAAAGTTGTGTCTTTTGGTATTCCCTACGCACCTGCAAAGTTTCAGCCTCATAACACTTCCAGAGCTCTTTAAAACCCCAATTACTCCACTTTTAATACATTTTTATTACATTTTATCATATTTTTATTTTTAACTTTTCATCTACCCTAACCCTAGCCTAACCCTATAAATACCAACCCTACACACTACCCTCTCACCCCCCAAAATCTTGAGCCACTCTCTCAAAAGTTTCCACAAAAAGTGTGCTTCGAAATCGAGTTCCCGGCGAAGCTCTGACGGAATTCCGACGACGCGTTTTGGAGCAACCGGCGACGTAATCACCCCTCGGCCTTCCTCCCTAGTTCTCTTTACTCTTTAGAAGAGTTTAAACCTGTAAGTCCCACCTCTTCTACTTTCTTTTTCTTTAATGTAAAAATACGAATTTCTGGAACCCGACGGAAATCGGACAAACCGATTTCCGATTCGATTTTTCTTTAAAATTCCACTTGTCACCTAGTACATATTATCTACCCATATGCATGTTGACTATTAATTACCCTTAAACCAATTTAATCACACTTTTCCACATGAAATGATAAGTTCTTTACAAAACCGTATTTCTTTCATTAAAATACCATGAAGTTCATTTTTCTTAATGTAATCAAGTACCTCACTCCTAAACATGTTTATTGTGATAGCTAAACTTGTTTCAATCAATTTGAATGAAATTTCACACATGAAATGATAACGTTTACGAATACTGTATTCTTGCACTTTAATACCTTTAGGTTTAACATAGCTTATTTCACCTTTAAACTTCACCAAAACCTAATATAAGTCACGGGGTAATGACCTACCCTTACACACACTCAATATAACCCTAAATGATAAATATCAAAAATACAGAATACGAAATTACAGGACTTTTCACTAAAATACCATAACCTTTATAACCTTTAGTTAAATCTTTAAATTGTAAACTTTTCTAAATAAAATCTTATATAAAATGAAAGCACGATTGGTCATGGACATCGATCGTTTATCTAAACTGTCTTATGGGTCTAGGCAAGTGTGTCTAAGGCTAGTGGTTTTTAATTAGGCCCACGACTGTGGTTCCTTCCCACTTACCTGGCACTTATCTGGCCGCAATTGACGGTGAAGAGGCGATTTGAGGCTTCTAATGACTCATCGTTTAGACCATAAAAATAGGCTAGTTGGCTTAGGAAACCCTAATAACTAAAATACGGAAACTATACTCTTTTGCAAATAAACACCCTATATTTATAAAACCGTTTTTCCTAAATGAAAAGTATTTATAAAACCTAAGCAAAGTGCCGCTACAACCCATCTTTGGGGAACCTGTTAGGGATAGTACGGTTCATCGTGCACCCGCAGGCTAGTAGTGCGAGATTCAGACCTCCGCAAGGAGCATTCGGTCTCGAAAGGTTTAAAATACGATATTTAAGGAACGTGAGACTTTTTGTAAATAAAATATTCATATAAAAGAAAATTATTTATGTGTTTAATTATATATAATTATCATTTAAACACCTATTTTGTTATAATATAAAGTTTCCACTTTTTCCTAAAATTCAAGATTAAAAGTTACATTAAAATACCACGAATTTCAAATAAACAATTAATTCTTCTATTAGGATATATTCACTAGAATAACACAAATAAAATTCACATTCATTATAATAATAAAGATGATTATTAAATACTTGAGGTATATTTTGAAAACTATACAAAAGTACTTTTTACATAAAACCCCCTCAAGTTTCACAAATTACAATAAGGCCCCTAACTAATATTGAACTTCAAATCATCTTTGTTTTAGTCTGACTCGGGTTGGAGTCTGACTAATTCTGACTTGAATATAATTCAAGTCAACCTATATTCAATCATATTCCAATACAAATTTGAATACAAGAATCCCTGAATCTAGTTAACAATATATTCATTTTGACTGAATCAAACCATGGATATTCATCCATTATCCTGATATTCCATTTTCCTGATTATACAGTTACAACATGTTTACTGATATCATGGTTTTGGTCAGTCATCCAGTTTACATATTCCAATACTACAACACTGTTAAAACACTACGGGGTTTAAAGGGGTAGATTGGTACGGAAGGTGTTAAAGGTGGCACGAGGTGGTCAGATTAAGACACCTAACATGAATACTGTTGCTGTTGTACCGTGGCATAACGGTTCCTTGTACTCTCCATTTGCCCTGATCTCTAGCATATAGAGATCCCCCTCGTATACACTGGCATCCTTCTGTACCAAGCTACAAACAACGGCGTTAAACAATATTCCATAATATTCAACAACATAATACTTTAGAAAATACTGCTACTCTGCCATTCTCATTCTTCTTTTCTTTGGGACTTACCGAGCGACCTGTTCGCTGACGACATTCTATTTCTTTCTTCTTTGAATGTCGTCAGGTGCGTTGGACCAAGTTGAGACCGAGCCCACAAGTGAAGATTTGGAGCAGTTCCAAGAAGACCCAGAGCTCTAGATAATTGTACTTTGTTCTTTCCAGTATTTCCTTTTATTATTATGCCACTGTTTAGGCATTGCTTTTCCATTCCAGTTGCATTTTCATTTCATGCATTGTACAAAGAATGATATTAATAAAAGTTGCTGTTATTTCAATATCATTTGTCTCTTGTGATTATTTTATATTGCTTAGTTACGCTTAGCGTATGTACTTCTGAGTACATACGTAGCGGGCCTCGTCACGTCCACTTCGCCGTACACTGGGAAGCGGGGCGTGACAGGTTTTGTTGGTGGCCCATGCAGGTCCGAGCTGTGTGAATCCCTGTCATGCAGTTCTGGTCTGCGTGAACAACCTAAGCAATATAACACAAGAAACAGCAACTAAAACATTCTTTACAATTCATGTTCTTTGAATCTTACAAGTCTTTATTCCTTTTATCTTATCATTTCATGTATTTGAATCTGTCCTAATCCAAATTTTTCTTCAGGGTTATGGATTCCCCGAACAATTCCCCGAACAACACCAGCACCAACGCCAACAATACCCCTTCAGCACTACCTCTCACTCCAGTTGTTTCCGCACCATCCACTGAGCAAACCATGCTATTCGATGCGATCCGCAGTCTGCTAGAGGGATAGCAACAACTTCTGAGTCGTCCTGAGGCAGATGCACTGGGAATAAAACAATTCAGAGCTTTGCACCCAAAGCAATTCTCGGGTAAAGGAAGCCCTCCCGAAGCAGAAGAATGGGCACAAAGTATTGAAGACGATCTGGCAGCAGCTCAAGTGCCAGATAATGCTTGGGTCCGTGTAGCGAAGCTACAGCTCACGGATAACGCTCGTAATTGGTGGAAGGCGGAAGAAACCCGTCTGGCACAGCCGATTGAATGGAAAACATTTCGTGAGAAGTTTGACACGAAATATTTCCCTGTGACCGCCAGGTTCGCTATGGAGCAGCAATTTATTCATCTACAGCAAGGATCAATGTGGGAGAAATCAGTAGATGAATATGATGCTGAGTTCACTATGTTGAGCCGATTCGCGGCACACCTGATACCGACGGACGAGATCAGAGCCCGTCGTTTTCAGCAAGGTTTGGATACCGAGATCAAGGCTGCTCTAGCCACCGGAAAGTTTTTGACTCATGAGGAAGCCCTTGAAGCTGCCCGCAGTTACGAGGCAGTGATAAAAGAGAGGGGAAGACCTCACTCTGTAGGAGTCAAGCGCCCTGCCAACCAGATGGCAGGTGGAACCATGTCCAGACCACCCTTCGTGCCAAGGCGACCCGGAGTACCAACTCATCGTCCTAGCCCAGCCTTTTGCACCTACTGCAAGAGAAAGGAGCATATGATGAAGGATTGCCGTCGAGCCAACCGCCTTTGCTTGATCTGCGGTTCAGCCACTCATGATATTGGATCTTGTCCTCAAAGGCAGAACTCGGTTGCTGCATCCCGGCCAGCAAATACTTATCAGCAGCGACCAGCTCTTCCGGCACCTGCTACCAGACTTGCACTGCCTGCACCACCTACGGGACCACAAGCTGCACCACCTCCTCGACAGTTCCATCAAGCACAAAGGAACGTTCAGAGGAATGCTCCTCAGGCCAGGAGGAATGTGCCGAAGCGCCAGGCGTTCATGATGTCTGTTGAAGAAGCTGAGGCCACTGGCCAAGTCATTACTGGTAAACCTACTTTCTCAAATTTATCTTTTAGTTTTGTTTACCTACACACTTTCCCTATACCTAAAAACTATCCCATATACCTTAGGTACAATCCTAGTAGCTTCACTACCTACACTTGCACTGTTTGATACTGGGGCATCCCACTGCTTTATGTCGCAACGGTTTGTCCGAACCCATGCGATTCCAGTCTCACCGCTTGTATCCAGCTGGAACGTCAGTCCTGGAAATGGTGTTCTAAAGGCAACTATGGGATACAGCATGTGTCCAGTCATCGTCTGCAGTCGAGAGTTTTATGCCGACTTCAAAGTACTGGACATACCAAACTTCGATGTGGTTCTAGGAATGGACTGGCTTGGAACCTTTTATGCTACCATCGACTGTCGTCAAAGGAGGGTAGTATTTGAGATTCCAGATCATCCGGTCTTCTATTTCAAGAGTGGAGATCGTACACTAGAACCAAGCACTTACAAAGCAAAGCCAAGGGAAGCAGTAGTTGCAGCAGCTCATGCAGAAGAAGAAACAAGACCGGAGGTAGTTCGAGAGTTCGATGATGTATTCCCTGACGATATATCAGGTTTGCCTCCTGATCGAGCTCTTGAATTCAGTATTGACTTAGTACCAGGAGCACAACTAGTAATCAAAGCACCCTATAGACTAAGTCCTGTAAGTCCACGTTGCGACCCCCGGTGCTTACGGGGACGCGGAAACGGTATAAAAAACAAATTTTTATCGCAAGAGGCAACATGGACTAAACAAGGTCGGGATCGTGTCTAAACTAAACTAGCAAACTTGCTAAAGAGATTTAGCTACTCGGATGAAGATGGTTATACCTAGCTTGTCTTGAAGTCCTTCTTCTTCAAGCTCCGATGGTGGTCCGATGGCTCCTTCTCGTCGTCTCCGTACGCCGAAGATAGATCCACTTGAAAGCTCCAACCTTTAGCTCCTTCTTCGTTCTTTGAAGAAACTAGTTCACTTGGTTTGCTAAACCTAGTGAACTAGAATGAGTAGAGAAGAAATAGAATGGGATTTTATCTATGGTTCTTGATTCTCAACTCATGAGACAAGAGAACCATAGATTAAAGAGAGGGAGCAAGAGCAAGAGGGTGAGAGCAAAGTGGAGAGCTCAAGAACAAGAGAGAGAATGAGCAAGAAAGAATGAGGCTCTCTTTTGTCTCTCACCCTCTCATAATCCAAAGTAATCATAACTCATCATATCAAAAAAGTCTTATGTGTGATGGTTGAAGCAACCATAACCTTATCATGTCATGCACTCATTTTACTCAAATGAGCAAGCAAGTAAAAGTCTTTGGCATGAAATGATAGCCATGGTTATCATGATGGTCAACTAGTCAAGCCTAGTCAACCGGTCAACAAAGTCAACAAGTCAACAAAAGTCAACAAGTCAACAAAGTCAACAAAAGTCAACAACCAAGTCACCATAATACTTAATTAATATAATAGTTAATCACATATCATATTCTCATTAGGATTGAGCAAAAAGTCAAAAAGTCAACGGTCAACAGTCAACAACCCTAATGAGAATCCGCTGTCTGTGCCTCCCTGTCAACTGTGCATACACACCCGCATCCGCGTTCCGAGGAACACGAATGCAAACTGGATAAATCCAATCCCATAAGGTACACTAGGATCTGGCTTAAACCAAAGCCCGCTAGTGTAAACTGTCCGGACACTGTACGTGCACAAGTGCACGGATGTGACCGAACCCTGTCGCAAAACCATGCGACCTGTCGCAATACCATGCGACCTCTACTCTTTTGCCTAAAGGCGAAAAGCTTTCTGTGTGGGACTCTAAAGACTCGACACTACGCCGGCAGTGGGTTTAACCACAGACCGCAAGCGGCACTAGCTGTGCGTAACGGTCCCCAGGTAATGCCGACAAGAAGACCGACGAGGCGAAACCCATCTGAACTCCTACTGAGCCTGAGTGTGACATTCTCCGTACAGTCCGGTCTGTTCGTCTGATACATCGCATGGCGGGCCTAGGGGGCGGTAAACGTCAGTCCCCCAATAGCGGTACAAGTCGTGCCGGAGCGAAGCCCAAAACACCCTGAGATAACACTGGAAACCTACCAGTATATCTCGTTTGCCCTGGCCAGGGACTACTCGTGTAATGGCTCTCCTAGACACAGCGCGATGTCAACCCCAATACCGGGAGAGACGAATCCTGTCTAACCGTCACTGCCTCCAAGTGCTTCGGGACTGCACCCAACCACCACCTGTTTGCACGACTCCTTTGAGCCGTGGTAGGGCAGTGATCAAAGTACAGTGGGAACACACCCGAGGCGAAGTGACAGTGTCAAGTCAGCGGACTAAGCTGTACTCATGTCACCTGGGAACTGATAACTGACGATAGGTATAATACCAACTAGTCAGTTCCCGACGAGTCCTGTCCAGTGTACCCGTAACCTAACGGGCACCCGCATACTATCTCAAGTACGACGTACTGACGGCTGTGGGACAGACCGTCTCCCACACTGGGATGAGAAGCGCATGCGCTGGTCTACTCCGGAGTATCGATGCCCTGTCTCGATAGTCCTGCGACCAGGGACCTGCATAAGGATGTGCTTATAGATTACCCAGCCCCACTAGTGTGACGGCCATCACATCGCTGGTAATCAAGCAAAGATCCTAAGGGCTCCACTAATGTGTATAGGCGATATACAAAAATAAACACATGTACACATTGAAGTAGAAATAAACCAAGTAGCATACTACTATTTTGAGCAAGATTGTATATACAAGGTGAATATCCCAAGCTTCCATTAAGTAATATACATACTAGTATGATACAGTAATGGCCTCTAGGGCATATACACTAACAAGTCCGGAAGGATTGAAGGAAGTACGAACACAGTTGGATGAATTACTGGCGAAAGGATGGATTCGTCCCAGCACTTCAAGTTGGGGAGCACCTGTACTGTTGGTGAAGAAGAAGGAAAGTTCATACAGAATGTGCATCGACTATAGGGCCTTGAACGAAGTTACTATAAAGAACAAGTATCCACTCCCGCGCATCGACGATTTATTCGATCAGCTAAGTGGATCTTGTGTCTTCTCTAAACTAGATCTTCGTTCAGGATATCATCAAGTGAAGGTCAAGGAGGCTGATATTCACAAAACAGCTTTCAGAAATCGTTATGGACATTACGAATTTCTAGTAATGCCATTTGGAGTGACCAATGCACCAGCAATCTTCATGAACCTTATGAACCAAGTTTTCCGGGAGTATTTAGACAGGTTCGTTGTCATCTTCATCGACGACATCCTGGTATATTCTAAGAATCGGAAAGAGCATGCGGAGCACTTACGAATTGTCCTGGAAACACTTCGACAACATAAGCTTTATGCCAAGTACAGCAAGTGCGAGTTTTGGCTAAAACAAGTTGGTTTTCTTGGACACATCGTATCAGGAGAAGGGATTTCTGTGGATCCAGCAAAAGTTTCAGCAGTCAGCGAATGGCCTACACCAAAATCAGTGAAGGATATTCGGAGTTTCTTGGGTTTAGCTGGATATTACAGAAGATTCATTGAAGGCTTTTCGAAGATAGCAACACCCCTGACCAAGCTCACACGAAAAGATGAGTAATTTGTGTGGTCAGAAGCATGCGAGCAAGCTTTCGTAGAACTCAAGTCAAGACTGACATCTGCACCTATTCTCGTCATACCGGATCAATCTGGAGGATTCGAAGTGCATTGCGATGCATCCGGTAAGGGATTAGGATGTGTTCTACATCAGCACGGTAAGGTTGTGGCTTATGCTTCAAGACAACTGAAGACTCATGAGCGCAATTATCCGACGCATGATCTAGAGTTGGCAGCTGTTATTTTTGCTCTCAAGATTTGGCGCCACTACTTACTTGGTGAACGAGTGAACATCTACACAGATCACAAAAGTCTGAAGTATGTGTTTACTCAGAAGGAATTGAATATGCGGCAGAGAAGATGGTTAGAACTTATGGCGGACTTCGACATCAATTTGCAATATCATCCAGGAAAGGTGAACGTAGTACCTGATGCTCTTAGTCGCCAACCATTAGCAATGAATCTCACCGCACAGTGGAAGCTTCAGCAATACCTACATCAGATGGAGATCGAACTAGTCATGCCAGGTGATGTTTCAAATTTGATGAATCTACAAGTTCAATCAACTATTGTCAATCAGATCAAAGCAGCTCAAGCCAGCGATGCTAAGTTGCAAAAGATCAGAGAACAAGTGGAGAATGGACTCAGAACAGATTTCATCATCCATGAAGACGGATCTTTGAGATACGACAGCAGATTGTGTGTACCAAAAGGTCCTGTTCGGGAAGAGTTAATGAAAGAAGCTCACAGCTCTCCCTATTCAGTACATCCTGGAGGTACCAAAACGTACAAAGATCTACGTCAGAATTATTGGTGGCATGGAATGAAGCGTGAAGTAGCCAGGAGTGTCGCAAAATGTTTGGTGTGTCAGCAGGTAAAGGCTGAACATCATAGGACAGCTGGACTACTTCAACCGTTACCAATCCCAGAATGGAAGTGGCAGCACATCACGATGGACTTTGTAACTGCTCTTCCTCGCAGCACAAAGGGTAACGATGCGATTTGGGTCATTGTGGATCGACTCACAAAGTCGGCTCACTTCATCCCATTTCGAGTTGGCCAATCAACTGAGACATTAGCAAAGAAGTACATGGAGGTAATAATCTATTTTAGATTTAAAAACTCTTCATAATGTACTATCTCTGATACCCATGAACTCATACAGGAAATTGTGAGACTTCATGGAGTACCGGTCTGCATTGTCTCCGATCGTGACACCAGGTTCCGATCACAATTTTGGCAGAGTCTGTAAGCTAGCTTGGGAACAAGTCTGAACTTCAGCACGGCTTATCATCCACAAACAGATGGTCAGTCGGAACGAACTATTCAGATCTTGGAGGATATGCTCAGAGCATGTATGCTCGACTTCAAAGGATCGTGGGAAGATCACTTGCATCTTATGGAGTTCGCGTACAACAACAGCTACCAAGCAAGCATAGGAATGACACCTTTTGCAGCATTATATGGAAGGAAGTGTCGATCGCCATTAAGTTGGGACGACATCGGAGATAGGGAACTCTTTGGACCAGAGATGATAGTAGCGACCGTTGATGTGGTTCGTACTATCAGAGAAAGAATACGCATAGCCCAAGATAGACATAAACATTGGGCTGATGCGAAGAGACGACACTTGGAGTTCCAGCCAGGAGATCATGTATTCTTGAAGATATCTCCGAACCGCGGAGTGATCAGATTTGGGAGACGGGGAAAGTTAAGTCCGAGATACATTGAACCGTTCGATATACTCGAACGAGTCGGTGAAGTGGCATACCGATTAGCGCTTCCACCTTCATTGGAAGGAGTGCATAACGTGTTCCACATATCTCAACTCAGAAGGTATGTGAGTGACCCCAGCCATGTACTTGATCATTCAGAGCTCACGATACAGCCCGATTTGTCTTGTGAGCAGCAACCTGTGGAGATCCTGGACAGGAAAGTGAAGACACTTCGGAACAAAGAAGTTAATTTGGTCCGGGTAATGTGGAGGAAAGACACTCCAGGAGAATCCACGTGGGAGAGGGAAGATGAGATGCGTGCAAGATATCCGCACCTTTTTATAAACTAGTCCTCAAATAAAAGTTGTAAATTTCGAGGACGAAATTTTTGTAAGGAGGGTAGATTGTAACAACTCCAATTTTGTATACCAAAAATTTGCTTTAAAAATAGTGTACAATTGGAGTATTGTTGTTGCTGGAAACAACTTAAATATTTAATTCCTTACAATAATTACAAGAAAGAGCTTGTAGCTCATTGGTAATACCTTGCATTGCTGAACCAAGCCACCAGAGTTCGAATCCCATACCCCACATTATTTTTAATATGGATTTTTTAAAAAACCTTTAGAATACCAAGAGTTTACACGTGCATATCTCACAAAAACCCCACTACACCCAAAGATGTAACACTTGCAGAGGGTAGATGAACCGTCGGGGGAGATCCAGGTCACCGGAATCGGTCGGGAATCGGCCAACTCGGCCTTGACTCGGCCGACTCAGTGATCCGACCGAGTCACGGCCGAGTCACCCCCGATTCGGCCGATTCCGGCGAGGGTCACAACATGAAAGTTGTGTCTTTTGGTATTCCCTACGCACCTGCAAAGTTTCAGCCTCATACCATTTCCAGAGCTCTTTAAAACCCCCAATTACTCCACTTTTAATACATTTTTATTACATTTTATCATATTTTTATTTTTAACTTTTCATCTACCCTAACCCTAGACTAACCCTATAAATACCAACCCTACACACTACCCTCTCACCCCCCAAAATCTTGAGCCACTCTCTCAAAAGTTTCCACAAGAAGTGTGCTTCGAAATCGAGTTCCCGGCGAAGCTCTGACGGAATTCCGACGACGCGTTTTGGAGCAACCGGCGACGTAATCACCCCTCGGCCTTCCTCCCTAGTTCTCTTTACTCTTTAGAAGAGTTTAAACCTGTAAGTCCCACCTCTTCTACCTTCTTTTTCTTTAATGTAAAAATACGAATTTCTGGAACCCGACGGAAATCGGACAAACCGATTTCCGATTCGATTTTTCTTTAAAATTCCACTTGTCACCTAATACATATTATCTACCCATATGCATGTTGACTATTAATCACCCTTAAACCAATTTAATCACACTTTTCCACATGAAATGATAAGTTCTTTACAAAACCGTATTTCTTTCATTAAAATACCATGAAGTTCATTTTTCTTAATGTAATCAAGTACCTCACTCCTAAACATGTTTATTGTGATAACTAAACTTGTTTCAATCAATTTGAATGAAATTTCACACATGAAATGATAACGTTTACGAATACCGTATTCTTGCACTTTAATACCTTTAGGTTTAACATAGCTTATTTCACCTTTAAACTTCACCAAAACCTAATATAAGTCACGGGGTAATGACCTACCCTTACACACACTCAATATAACCCTAAATGATAAATATCAAAAATACAGAATACGAAATTACATGACTTTTCACTAAAATAGCATAACCTTTATAACCTTTAGTTAAATCTTTAAATTGTAAACTTTTCTAAATAAAATCTTATATAAAATGAAAGCACGATTGGTCATGGACATCAATCGTTTATCTAAACTGTCTTGTGGGTCTAGGCAAGTGTGTCTAAGGCTAGTGGTTTTTAATTAGGCCCACGACTGTGGTTCCTTCCCACTTACCTGGCACTTATCTGGCCGCAATTGACGGTGAAGAGGCGATTTGAGGCTTCTAATGACTCATCGTTTAGACCATAGAAATAGGCTAGTTGGCTTAGGAAACCATAATAACTAAAATACGGAAACTATACTCTTTTGCAAATAAACACCCTATATTTATAAAACCGTTTTTCCTAAATGAAAAGTATTTATAAAACCTAAGCAAAGTGCCGCTACAACCCATCTTTGGGGAACCTGTTAGGGATAGTACGGTTCATCGTGCACCCACAGGCTAGTAGTGCGAGATTCAGACCTCCGCAAGGAGCATTCGGTCTCGAAAGGTTTAAAATACGATATTTAAGGAACGTGAGACTTTTTGTAAATAAAATATTCATATAAAAGAAAATTATTTATGTGTTTAATTATATATAATTATCATTTAAACACCTATTTTGTTATAATATAAAGTTTCCACTTTTTCCTAAAATTCAAGATTAAAAGTTACATTAAAATACCACGAATTTCAAATAAACAATTAATTCTTCTATTAGGATATATTCACTAGAATAACACAAATAAAATTCACATTCATTATAATAATAAAGATGATTATTAAATACTTGAGGTATATTTTGAAAACTATACAAAAGTACTTTTTACATAAACCCCCCTCAAGTTTCACAAATTACAATAAGGCCCCTAACTAATATTGAACTTCAAATCATCTTTCTTTTAGTCTGACTCGGGTTGGAGTCTGACTAATTCTGACTTGAATATAATTCAAGTCAACCTATATTCAATCATATTCCAATACAAATTTGAATACAAGAATCCCTGAATCCAGTTAACAATATATTCATTTTGACTGAATCAAACCATGGATATTCATCCATTATCCTGATATTCCATTTTCCTGATTATACAGTTACAACATGTTTACTGATATCATGGTTTTGGTCAGTCATCCAGTTTACATATTCCAATACTACAACACTGTTAAAACACTACGGGGTTTAAAGGGGTAGATTGGTACGGAAGGTGTTAAAGGTGGCACGAGGTGGTCAGATTAAGACACCTAACATGAATACTGTTGCTGTTGTACCGTGGCATAACGGTTCCTTGTACTCTCCATTTGCCCTGATCTCTAGCATATAGAGATCCCCCTCGTATACACTGGCATCCTTCTGTACCAAGCTACAAACAACGGCGTTAAACAATATTCCATAATATTCAACAACATAATACTTTAGAAAATACTGCTACTCTGCCATTCTCATTCTTCTTTTCTTTGGGACTTACCGAGCGACCTGTTCGCTGACGACATTCTATTTCTTTCTTCTTTGAATGTCGTCAGGTGCGTTGGACCAAGTTGAGACCGAGCCCACAAGTGAAGATTTGGAGCAGTTCCAAGAAGACCCAGAGCTCTAGATAATTGTACTTTGTTCTTTCCAGTATTTCCTTTTATTATTATGCCACTGTTTAGGCATTGCTTTTCCATTCCAGTTGCATTTTCATTTCATGCATTGTACAAAGAATGATATTAATAAAAGTTGCTGTTATTTCAATATCATTTGTCTCTTGTGATTATTTTATATTGCTTAGTTACGCTTAGCGTATGTACTTCTGAGTACATACGTAGCGGGCCTCGTCACGTCCACTTCGCCGTACACTGGGAAGCGGGGCGTGACAAAAGCGGAGTGACGGCAAAATCCCAGCTCCACCTCAGCATTCGTCTCGTTACAGCAGACGCAATGTCAACAACAATGTCCTTCATCTAACAGGATTTGGATATGACAAAACAAACGAAGCGAAGGCCAAATACCTAGCTTCAGGGTCTTGACGACAAATCATATAAAGCCTGAAAGACAACCGGAGATCATCTCACACCAGTGCGGAATGGTCACCACCTCGACGTTCGTCTCGACACAGCAGACGCAACATCATCGAACAGCGGAGCCACGGTAAAGTCCCTAGTTCCAAACCTCGACGGTTCACCAGCAACCTAGAGACAACCACGACATTCGTCTCGATATAGAGGACGCAATGCTAGCAAACGAAGCGAAGGCCAAATTCCTAGCTTCAAGGTCTTAACGGCAAGTCATATAAAGCCTGAAAGACAACCGGAGATCATCTCACACCAGTGCGGAATGGTCACCACCTCGACGTTCGTCTCGACACAGCAGACGCAACATCATATTCAGCGGAGCCACGGCAAAGTCCATAGTTCAAAACCTCGACGGTTCACCAACAACCTAGAGACAACCGCGACATTCGTCTCGATATAGAGGACGCAATGCCAGCAAACGAAGCGAAGAACAAATTCCTAGCTTCAAGGTCTTAACGGCAAGTCATATAAAGCCTGAAAGACAACCGGAGATCATCTCACACCAGTGCGGAATGGTCACCACCTCGACGTTCGTCTCGACACAGCAGACGCAACATCATTAAACAGCGGAGCCATGACAAAGTCCCTAGTTCCAAACCTCGACGGTTCACCAGCAACCTAGAGATAACCGCGACATTCATCTCGATACAGCAGACGCAATGCCAGCAAACGAAGCGAAGGCCAAATTCCTAGCTTCAGGGTCTTGACGGCAAGTCATATAAAGCCTAAAAGACTATCGGAGATCATCCCACACCAGCGCGGAGTGGTTATGACTCATCAGGGCTATCCAAAATGAGCCTAACCTGAAGTAAAAAGCGGCATGGCAAAATTCCTGACGCTTGCTCTTCCGACGGTCAAACTGCCAAGGAGGATTGCTTGAAGACGTCTTGTCCAGCCCCCGAAGGGATTAGAGACACGACAGTTGCAGGGCTACTTGAACAGCACGATTGCCTATCGAGGAATATATCAGCTGATGCGACGGTACGACGGCCAAAACCCTAAGTACCACAGACCCTAACGGACTTCTGTCGTAAAGAGCAGATGTTAACTGTGATGTTAGGATATTCTTGCGAGAAATGCTCGATTCGTCTCGAATCGTGAGGAAATTAGTGTCTTTGCGAGAAATGCTCGGTTCGTCTCGACTCGTGAGGAAAAGCCTTAGGCAGTGGGGATTAAAAAACTTGTTTCCTAAGCATTGGGGCCCTGCAAGTCGTCCCAAAATAGACTCTTGCACACTATCCATGGGTCACACTCTCCAAAGTCGAATCTCGACAAGGGGAAACAACCGCTTACGGGTCCTCTCGACTCATAAGAGGGAAAATTCTCTTATAAGATCCTTACGACTTATAAGAGGAAACGCACTTTGGAATCCTCACGATTCCTAAGAAGAAAATACACCTAAGAGATCCTCTCGACTCGTAGGGAGAAAGGTCTTTATGAGACCCTCACGGCTCATGAAGTTGAAAAGCCTTAGGTAGCAGACCTGAACCTGCTTCCTAAGCCATCACTACTCCCCAAGATGTTCAAGACAGAATGTTATATATCGCTTACAGGCTATGCTTATTTAAGGAATGTGCCAGTAACAGAGCAGAAAATAAAAGGAAGGAGGTAAGAGAGTTGTCATTCATACTTGGAAAGTTTTTACGTCAATAAAGAAATAAACAACAACATTATTAAAATGTTTACAACGGTATAACCTCGGACCCAGGACATGGGTTGAGGAATTCGAAAGTAACCTTATCTAAAACTTTCCAAGCCTGGCGAACCATCCTGGTTTGCTTTCTTTCGCGAGCACGAGCGTCGGGGTCCCCACTGATGTCCTCCTCCTTCCAATAAGCAGCGAGTATGGCAGACTGTTGGAAGGCCTGGTGTAGGAGATCGACAAGATTGTCTCGCCGTCTCTTCGAGAATAAGTTCATCAGGTACACCGAGTGCACCTTATCCTCGGCGGCATCCAATGCTCTAAGCGGCACACCGGAACAGAATAAGGGAAGCGCTTCCCAGATGGCTCCCACGATAAGCTTCAGGAGAGAGGAACGTCGGGGAAGCAATTGACCGTTGTATGCATTGAAGCGACTCATGATCTCGGCACACTCGGCATTAGTAAATTCTCGATTTTGGGAACGGCCGAGTCGGCGGATGTCCCTGTAGGAGATAATCTCGTCGAGGTCGTACATGTGGGCGTCCATCACTCCTATAAAAGAAGATTGACAAAAATCAGCAAATCTTAAGAGTTCTGCTATATGATTTAAAAGGAGCAAAGCTCCATTAATGAATCAAGAAATTATAAATGAAATCTTTCAGAGAGAAGAACTCTATTGATGGAATCCTAACATGGTTCTCTTTAGATCCTTTTAGAGCAAAGCTCTGCTAAGTGAAACCTTAAATGGGTTTTCTTTAGATCAGGGATCTATTGAGAGCAAGACTCTGTCAATGAAAGTTGATTTAATTTAATTAAAATTTTTACCTAAAAAAGTGTTTTCTAAATAAATTCTAACTCTTGGAGTTCTTGAAGGCAAGAGCAAGGCTCTGAAGTTTTGAAAGTAAAAATCTTAAAAGATGACGATCATCTATGGAGGACCAAAGGTCCTATTTATAGGCATCAAATTCTCTTTCAACTTCCAAGAGTTACCGTGACGGTTAGAATTCTGCCACCGCTGCGCGATTCGTACAAATGGAACGCATCGCGTACGTTAACCTTCCTTTATAGGGCACCAAGCAAGGGATGAGCGCGCTAGCGCGAAAGCCGTTGCGAACAAGCAAGGGCAAGTTAACTAATTTACCTTTATGACGATTGGGGTCACGTAAGCGCAACGGTGGGGGGGGGGCATTTGTTTACCCCAATCAGAGCAAAGCTCTGTTCAAATTCCAAGACGGAAGACGAAGCAACGCTTTAGATGATCCGCGCTCTGCGCTGCGCGACACGTGGCAACACAGTTGCGCTAGCGCAGATGCGCTGCGCTCTGCGCTGCGCGCCACGTGGCAGCGCAGTTGCGCTGCGCTCTACGCTGCGCGCCACGTGGCAGCGCAGTTGCGCTGCGCTCTGCGCTGCGCGCCACGTGTCAAGCGCAGTTGCGTTTGCGCCAAACAGAATTAAAATTCTAGTAAGATCTTTCTGTTATTGTTAAAACAAGAAGATCGTCTTCTGTAAAACAGAAGCCCTTGGATCAAAGATCCAACGGTGGGGAAAATTCCCCAAATCACTCAGAGAATGATCTCTTTAACAAATTTAACAAATTAATGGGCACTATATAAAGGCCCCTAGACCCCAATTTCAAAGGGGAACACAGAGAAGAGAGAAATTAAAAAAAAAAAGAAGAGAGAACTCCTCTAAAGAACTCTGAGAAGAAAGAAGAAAGAAGAAAAAAGGGAAAACCTTTATAAAAAGAAGAATTTCTTCTGAATAGATCATTGATCTAAGAACAAGATCAATGATCTTCAATAAAAAATATAATAAATAACAAAGGCATTGCCTTTTTTATGAACCATTGGTTCTGGAATCTTAAAGATTCTTTTCTTGAATCCAAAATTGGATCAAGATTTTAAAACAGTGCCTCGCACTTGCAAATCTGCACTGTTGTGCTCTCTGAATTGGCGCAAGCCACCAGAGAGCGCCACGTGTCAGCTCCAAAACCACTTGCGCTATGCGCTTTTAAAATAGAGCACTGCTCTCTTAAATTGGCGCAACTCACCAGAGCGCGCCACGTGTCAGCAGCGCAACAGCGCAGCGCACTGCGCTTGCGCTCACCAGAGCGTGACACGGGTCACCTCCACATGCGCTTGCGCTCATTAATTGGCGCAAAGCGCCTGACAGGCCACATGGCCACTGTCAGATAATTAATGTACTGCATTATTGAAAAGAAGGTCCGGGCCCAATTAAAAAGGCCTAACAGGTCTAATAAAAAATGCAATGCATTATTAAAAAGGGGCAGAGCCCAAATAAAGGTCTATCAGACCAAAATAAAATGCTCTGGGCCTAAAAGGCCAGAGAAAATGCAATGCATTATTAAAAAGGGGCAGAGCCCAAATAAAGGTCCAACAGAGACCAAGATTAATGCTATGCATTATTAAACAAAGGGCAAAGCCCAAGCCAAGGCCTAACAGGCCAACCACAAATAAAAATGTTGAACATTCTCAACTGGACTTAGCCCAATCATGGCCGTAAGTCCTCAAATTAAATTGACTGAGCACGACTTCTTTCTTAAATCAATTTACACCCGATTCAAGGGTACATCCCCGAACTTCTCTGACATTTGTCGTTATAATCCTTCAACGTCGTCAGAGAGGTGACGGGTCCCGACAACCACACATCAATATGGACTTAAGCGTCCTTAAACCAACTCATGGACTTAAGCGTCCTTAAACCAACTCATGGACTTAAGCGTCCTTAAACTCACGGACTTAAGCGTCCTTAAACCAATGGACCCCCATGTCCCTAAACTGGAACATGGACCACTATGTCCCTAAACTAGAACAATATAGCCCAAATGCTCTTTTGTCGGAAATAAACGATCATGTTATGCTGATCTTAGTCTCAAATTAGACTAACGTATCCTTAACAAACGTTTGAGTCGATCTTAGCCTAAAAAATGGCTAACGTATCCTTCAAACAAACTTTAGTCCCAAATTGGACTATAAATTTCCCAACCAACATTGGTTCAAGGGTACATCTCCGAACTCCTCTGATATCTGTCGTTGTAATCCTTCAACGTCTTCAGAGAGGTGACGGGTCCCGACGGCCATATATTCCATGGACCACCATGTCCCTAAACTGGCAATGGACCACTATGTCCCTAAACTAGAACAATATAGCCCAAATGCTCTTTTGTCGGATCTAAACGATCCCGTTAAGTTGATCTTTGTCTCAAACTGGACTAACGTATCCTTAACAAACGTTTAAGTTGATCTTAGCCTCAAATACGGCTAACGTATCCTTAAACCAAAACCCCAAACCCAAATTTAAGAAAATACGGATTTGGACTAATCCACGTCTTACGGGCGACGACATAAATTAGTCTCCGTATACAATCCACGGGCAACCACAAACAAAACAAACATCCACGATATGAAGTGAAATTCTGGAGAAGGAGAAAGTTGTTACCGTGATGCGGTAACGTAATTAACTGCAAGGGCTTGCGCCTGCAGGGAAGAGCGTCCCCACAATCAAAACCCCTCAAGAGAGGTGGAATCTGACGAAGTCTGCTACATCGGCCGCATCCGTCTAAACCTCCGATACACGGTGCCATATATCAACCTGGCATCTTCGGAGAGGTGGACGGATAAAACCAAATAGCATCTGCCGCCAGATTCAGGCAAGACGTCAGTCTTTTACGGTTTCCGGCGGTAAACAGGGACGCTCTTCCCTGCAGTCGCAAGCCCCTGCAGTTAACCACTTTCTCCTTCTCTAGATGGTCACTTCGTGTCGTGGGTGTTTGTTTTGTTTTTGGTTGCCCGTGGATTGTATACAGAGACTAATTTATGTTGTCGCCCGTAGAACGTGGATTAGTCCAAATCCGTATTTTAATAGATTTGTGTTTGGGGGTTGGGTTTAAGGATACGTTAGTCTCATTTGAGACTAAGATCAACTTAAACGTATGTTAAGCATACGTTAGTCTAATTTCATACTAAGATCAACTTAACGGGATCGTTTAGATCCAACAAAAGAGCATTTGGGCTATACTTTTTAGTTTAGGGACATTGCGGTCGATTAGTTTAGAGACGTTACGGTCCAATGTTAGTTTAAGGACATTTCGGTCCAATGTTAGTTTAAGGACATCTCCGTCCAAGGTTAAAGACATCATAGTCCATGGGTATAAAGGGACCCCACAGTCCGAGGTTAAGGACATCGTATTCCGTGGGTTTAAAGGGACCCCACAGTCCGAGGTTAAGGACATCGTAGTCAGCGGGTTTAACGGGACCCCACAGTCCAGTTTAAAGACGTCATAGTCTATGAAATGTGTGGTTGTCGGGACCCGTCACCTCTCTGAAGACGTTGAAGGATTACAATGACAAATATCAGAGGAGTAAAGAGATGTACCCTCGAACCAATTTGAGTTGGTTGAAAGATCTGCAGTCCAATTTGGAACTAAGATCTGTTAAAATGTTCATGAGCAGATGAGCTCAATTAAATATAAGTCGAGGATTTATGGCCAATCTTGGGCTAAGTCCAACAAATGTTTAACATTTTAATTTTAGGCTGTTGAGCCTTTATTTGGGCTTGGGCCCTTTTACCAATGCTGAGCATTATATCTTGGTAAAATCTTTTCTTTTGTCTTGTATTGAATGCAAAGCATTCATCAGAGCTTTGGCTCATTAAAGAACAATTTATGTTCTGTCAGCGCAACATATGTTGCGCTAGGCACTTTGCGTCAGTTAAAGAGCGCATTGCGCTTCTGCTGAGTAGCGCACACGTGAGTGACACCTGGTGGGCTTGGCGCTAAGTGCCAGATGATGAGCGCATTGCGCTTCTGTTGAGTAGCGCACACGTGAGTGACATGTGGCGCGCTTGGCGCTGAGCGTCAGATGATGAGCGCATTGCGCTTCTGCTGAATAGCGCACACGTGACTGACACGTGGCGCGCTTTGCGCTGAGCGCCAAATGATGAGCGCATTGGCTTCTGCTGAGTAGCGCACACGTGAGTGACACGTGGCGCGCTTGGCGTTGAGCGCCAGATGATGAGCGCATTGAGCTAATTTTTTAGCGCATTGCGCTTTTAATTCAATGGCGCACACGTGAGTGAGCGCTAGTCCATGAGCGCAGAAGCGCATTTGATCAATTTTATGATCTGGGAAATAAATTTTCCCTTAGAAGAGACCTGTCTCAAGATCAAAAGAACAAAAGTTCTTATTTTACAGGAGAGATTTTCAATCTCTTATTTTGATGAAAGGCTTTGCCTTTATAGATCCATGATCTGTGAAAGAAGTAAGTACTTCTCTGTTTTTATGATGAGATCTTTTGATGTTTGTAGATCTATGATATTTTAGGAAGATAATTCTTCTTTTTAAGAGATGATTTCATCTCTGTGTTCACCATTCATCATCTTTACCTTGAAGAAATATCTTCTTGCAAGAGCTTGCTCTCTTTCTTTTAAGTTTTCTCAAAGTTTATGGTTTTTTTTCTATATCAGACTTGAAGTCTTGGGGCCTTTATATAGGGCAAGCTGATTTGTTGAATCAGTTAAAGAGATCTTTCTCTGATTGATTTGGGGATATTTCCCACCATTGGATCTTTGATCCTTGGGCTTCTGTTTTACAGAGGGCAATCTTCTTGTTTTTAACAAGATTGGAAAATCTTTCCATAACAGAGTTTAATTCTGATTAATTAATGATTTATCATTATTATTAGATCTTTTGATCTAACGGTGGGGAATTTTTAATTCCAGCGCTGGCGCACCTGTGCATTGCACATGGTGCGCTGCTTAGAGCGCAGCGCACCTTGCGCTAGCGCATCCGTGTTTGACATGTGGCGCGCAGCACGCCTAGCGCTAGCGCATACATGGTGTACTGCCTAGGGCACAACGCACCTGGCGCTAGCGCATCCGTGTTTGACACGTGGCGCACAACGCGCCTAGCGCTGGATTTGAAGCGTTGCTTCAATTTTTGAAATTCAAATTTCAAACAGAGCTTTGCTCTGAATGGGGGAAACAAACGCCAATGTTTTATTGGAGACAATCCCAGCACACCACAGGAGCACGACCCCATGTGCTCGGATTTGACCCGAGCACATGGCCTTCAATTCCGGCCTGGCCGGCCTCACCTCCTCCTCTGGCCTCCAGTTTGCTGTGGGCCCCTCCTTGCTGCCATTTGGTCCTTATTTTATTGTTTATTTTATTTTCTTTTGTGCTTATATATAGCAGGCAGTGGGCATGGGTTCATGGTCATTCTTTATTCTTGGATTGTGCTTTCATTCTTCATTCTTTGTCCAAGTTTTCTTTTCTTGTAAATAGTTTCCCCCTTGAGCTCTCTACCTTAACTTGATCTTGCAATCTCTTCATTGAGCTTGCAAGTTTAAGCTTTGGTCATTGATCTTAAGGGGTTGTATCATTTTTGGAATCAATAAAGTTCTCTCTTTTGTGCTTCATTCACCATGAGTTCTTTGCCTCTTCTTGATTTTGCAACCTCTTAATTGAGCTTGCAAGTTTAAGATTAGGTTATTGAACCCATGTCTTGTATATTGTTCCATGGTTCCTAGTTCTTTCTTTCTTGCACTTTTCTTACTTGCATTTACCTTTCTTGCAATTTATTACCATGCTTTACTTTCTTGCAATTTAAATTCCATGTCATTTAATTACTTGCTTGTAATCTTTTCTTCTCTTTGTTTATCTTTTCTTTTGCACTTTTTGGTTTGTTTTGTGAATGGTTGTTAATATGGTGTTGTTAGGAATAAATATGATATTGTAAGTTAAGTTTTCTTTTCTCATTTCCTTTTCCCGTATTTTCCATTGAACTCCGTCCAAACGTTATGCAAGCGCTCCGTTAGGCACCCTACCCTACCAAGGTAACGGTTATTCCTAACCGCGACCAGTTGCGTTCGGTTTGGCCGGAGGCGAAAGCAAGAGACAAGAACGGAAGGACAAGGGTCAATAATCCGGATTCCACGAATACCGTGCTTAAAAACCCTAATCCACGTTCTTGCTGATTGTTCTAGCTTCAATCATTAAGTTCGGCTCAAAGGTTTTAGTGCGGATTCCTTAGCTTACACTTTTTGTATCATTTCCTAACAATTTATAATTGTGCATATATACACATAGGGTAGATAAAGAACTTTCCTCCCTCGAGCATTAACTCGTTACAACAAGAATGTAAAACGCTCCGTCTCCCTGTGGATCGACCCGTGCTCAACCGGCTAGCTGCAAAGCGACACCGTCTTGATTGCGGTATAACTTTAATTCTTCCAATCAATATGCACATTGTATATATGTGATACATATATTTGTGTACATGTATTGTGTCATGCTTGATGATACATGCAAGATGGGTGTTTGAGACATATACCATACTAGGGTTTGTGTTTGTGTTTTATTTATCATTAAGTAATTAACAAAACATTTGAATTAGTCATGGATAAGCTTGTAGAAGCTTATGGACTCATTGATTTATTCAACTCTTTTGTCATTGCTTAAGATATTTGTTAACCCAACCCTTAACCTTAGCCCTTGGTTTATTCTCTACATGAGTTAGGCATGAGAGCTTAACTCACCCATGGTTGCAATAATTCATTTAACTTATCATATGAGATATTTCTTCATCTTCTTCTTCTTCCTTTAAGCTTTCTAACTTCAATGGAGGTATGAGAAAAAATGTGAGAAAATGAAATCTAAAGTGAGCCCACTTCCTACTTCATCATCCTCTACTACTTGCCATTTAGTATAGGGTGTTTGCTTCACTAATTTCACAATTAGTGAAGAGATAGCTTGGGTTAGTGTCTCCTCGACGTAGATCATCTTTGGCCTCGAAGACATCGAAGCAAGCATGTTCGTTTCTTCATGGGAGCCTCTCTAGAGTCCGGAGTTCACGATCGCAGCGAAGAGACTACTACACGGAGCTATTGAAGTGATGGGCCGGTCTACAAAGGTTGTATTCCTTACTCACTAGACTTGAAAAGTGTTTGCATTTACTTTTCCGTCGATTTTTAGTTAACGATTCTTAGTTAGGGTTAGCTAGAACGGAAATTTTTTAATTTGGCATGGATGATGCCTCCCGAAACCCTGCTACCGTCCTAGCTAACCCTGCAGTGGTATTAGAGCCATGCTTGAAATTTAGACGGTTTTTGTTAAGATTACGAAACCGAAATACTCCAAAACTTGAAACGGAAAATTGAAGTTTCTGTCGATTTTAAATAATTGTCAATTTTTTTTTTCAAACAAGTAGAGAGTGTTGTATGTGATATAACATGAACACTGGTGAAATTTGAGGCAGTTTGGTGAATTTTTGGCCGGCCACATATACCCTCAGCTCGGCCAAAATCCGAGCCTCCCCTTAAATTTTGTCTGTGCTCCAGTGACTTGGTTTTGATGTTTCAGGTGTTATTTGTTTTTGTTAATTTTGCATGTGATGTAAACTTACACTATAAGCAATTCGGAGTGTTTCGTATTCGTAGTTTTAACATTGTTTCGGGTTATTCACATATTGTCTAGGCGAAGTTAAAAAGTTCGATCGAATGTCAAAAACCCATTTTTCCAAGTTTAACGTACTCGGAAAAATATGCAAGTAATTCTATGAACTCTCTAGAAGAATGAAACCCTAACTCGACTTTTTGGATCGCGGAACCGCTGTCAAACCCTAGGGTTTGCCGTAGTTCCGTGGCAACATGAGTGAGGCTTGGGTTTGCATTTCTACGGCTGGTGCATAGGTACTGTGGCATATTCTGGGTATTATTAAACGGTGCTCAAGTGTTGAGCTGTTGGGAAATTATGGGACTTTGATGAATCGATCAAAAAGTTTAACGTCGTCCGGATATTATGTGATGGGATACAATATTTGGAATCCACAAGTAGTTATGAGATAACTAATTTGAATATTATAAATCCAGCAATTTAGTCTCATTTGATCGGTTTCCACGGGATTTTGATGAGATCAAAAGTCCGTCGCAATCACGTAGCGTACGCGGATACTCGCCGGGTAACCTTATTAGATAGCTACGTCCCATAGCCCCAACCAAGTGACTGTAGGAGAACCCCGTCGCTAAAAGCATCCGTTCGGGTGCTCGCAGCAGCGGTGTTCCGCCTTAGTGCACTTCGTCGATGGCATCAGGGGGTGCGGCCGTCTACTAAAGTTTCCGACGAGCATTCGATCAGGATGTCGGGAATCTTGTTGAATTTCCCGACTTGTGATTGGAAAGTGTTTTCAATATCGAGACTAAAATGAGGGGTTTATAATTGTTAGGCATGCGATGTCTATGGAATTCATTTGGTTAGGCATGAAATCCGAATATGAGATATTTCGGGTTTATGATGTCTAAGGTGGTTGCGGATTCCAACTGTTGTAGTTTTTACTTTCTTTTCTGCGACCGTAAGTGTAATATGTGGTGTATCGCCGGTTTCAGTGCTATATGTCAACGACAATTGGGATACGCATATTTACTTACGTTGATGACATGTGATGTTATGTGTTGCTGTGATATGTTATATTGGATCGTCGTGATAGAATAGCCGGAGGTTTTATGTGAGATGAGGGTTTTTTTTTCATTCATGTAAAATTCATTGTATGTAATATTCTTTTCTTGAGGCACTTCCGGGTTGAGGATGATGTCACCATTGTATATTATTTACTTTTCCGCATTAGGATAGACCCAAGGAGGGGAGCACAAGTAACCGGGTTCTAGAGTCCAGTGGGAGACCATCTCGAGGAGTCGAGACCGGGTCTCCTAACTCTAGAATCGGTAGGGTTGCTTGCCGCTCTCGTAGGGGTCTAGGGGTGTGGGATTGGCTATTCATCACGACCGTGGAATCCGTGTTTTATACAGGCTTAATCTAAAACACGGAAATTCTAGTATATCCAATATTTCATATGTTGATGTTTTATTCTGCTGCGATATCCTGTGATGTGATCATTGATTATATTCTGGGACGAATGCCTATATTATATATATGAGATATAATAAATATTTCTGCTTTCGTTTCATATGTGATGCTTGGGAAGCATATTATAATGGGACTTCATTAATGAAATTAATGAAATAAAAGAAACCTAAAGATGTTGTAGAAACTTGTCTCGAAAACTGGTAGTTCTAGTTCTTGCTTTGCATAGCGGTATTTCTTATAGAATATCCAGCACCTTATTCGATAAGGAAAGAGCCGAGATCCCTTCACCGGGAGTGACCTCTTTAGCGAAACTAGCAGATACTACAAACTCGGTTTGTCTTTTGATTGCTTTTATAATTTTTGCTTTGCATAGTGGTATTTGTGAAATATCCTGCACCTTATTCGATAAGGAAAGAGCCGAGATCCCTTCACCGGGAGTGACCTCTTTAGCAAAACTAGTAAAAGTCTAAAAAACACTCCTTTACAAAATCACTCGATTCTACGACGATATCAAGTTCATTACGCAAAAGGTTTTCTTAAAAACCTGTCGTAGCCCTCCGTCATTTCAGATAAGTACTAATTAGTATTCGTGCTACGTTTGTTGACCTTAGCCAAGGCGTAGTGTGCAGTAGCTAATTAGTGCTTATCTGCTAAGCATATGATGCGATTGAGTTAGGATAGTCGTGCGACTTTGTTGACCTTAGCCAAGGGTCGTGCGGGTGGGTTTAATTCAATCGGGAAATGACGGGTTGAACTTGGTTAGCGCTTATGATTTGTTGAGCTTAGCCAAGGTCATAAGTTGCTAGGGGCAAAAGATTATCGGGAATTTCAAGTGTTGAAATTTGCAATGAGATTGCATACTTCCTATGAGATAGTTGGATCCCGATACCCACTGCGAGTATGAGTTACTCCTGGGAGAGTTTTACACATTATAATTAGCTGATTAAGTAGGTGTCTAGAAAGGTGTTAATGGAGTTATGCCTCTGGGAAAATGAGGTTTACTTTAATTAGGTCCGTGCGAAAGCACGTGGAACCTCCCTCAAAGTACCGACACTGGCCTGACCGAAAGATTGGCGAATTTGTAAGGTGTAATTAATTCCGGCTAGTCTTTCCTTTTAGGGTTTGAAGGGAGATTTGACTAAAACAGTGGGAGCCATCCTGATTAGATAAAATAATAACCAATCTAATCTTGCAAGAGCATACGCTGAGTGTTTTCTTCTCTCTCTCTCCAGGTAGAGACCATGTCACGTCTTAATCAAGATAATAATACGGATGTATTGACCAAACTCGCTTGTTATACTGAGCTGAGGAACGTTGGTCCCGCTCCAACTTATAATTGTTATAAGACCGAGCAGGAAATATGGGAATACCAGGATTCCCGTGCCGCCCTAACGAAGAAAGTAAATGTTGATGCATCTTCTTCGGGTGTGTTCATTACAGAGAGCTGTTTCTCAGTATCCTTTACGTCCTGGGTATGAGTTACTGGATCCGGATCCCAGATATGTAACATGTTAAATGGGCTACAGAAGGGTAGAGAACTTAGAATGGGTGATAAGTTTTAAGAGTTGTAAACGGTGTAAGTGTTGCAGCCAAGTTTGTTGGCAGTTATCACCCTGTATTACCAAATACATTGATTCTGAACAAATGTTATTAGATACCGAATCTGATGTACAACATCATATCGGTCTCTTTATTTAGTAAAGAAGGATATAATTTTGTATTGTTGGATAATGTTTTGAACATTTTCCTATATCAAGAGTTGATCGGTTCAGGCACGTTATCTAAAAGCATATACGTTCTAAATCAAACCACAGTTCTTAACGTACGGAACACACACAAGAGGAAGAGTTCAGAAATGAACAAATCTTTCTTGAGGCATTGTAGACTAGGTCATATCAATGCGACCCGACTAGCCAAGTTACATTTAGATGCATATTTAAATCACTTTGAATTTACATCTTGTGAAACTTGCCAGTCATGTCATAAAGATAAGATGACCATAGCTCCGTTTATTAGAAACAAAGAAAGAGTTAGTGAACTCTTGGGATTGATACATGATGATGTATGTAAGTCCCCTGTCTACACATACCAGGAATGGTTCTTTGTACTTCATTATATTCACTGATGATCTTTCAAGATTCGGACATATGTTCCTGTTGAAACACAAGTCTGAAGCTTTTGAGAAATTCAAAGAATATAAGTTTGAAGTAGAGAACTAAAACGGGTATAAGTATTATATCCTTTGATGTGATCAGGGAGGAGAATACTTGAGCACGGAATTCCTGGACTATTCTAAAGGAGTGAGATTCTCTATCTGCATTACTCCTCCATATACACCACAACACGTTGGTATATCGGGGCGGAGCAATCGCACCCTATGTGATAAGGTGCGCTCTATGATGAGTACTACTGAGTTTCCTATTCCTTTTAGGGGTTATGCACTTGAGAAGCTGCGTACCTATTGAATACGGTTCCAACCAAATCAGGTGCATACCACTCCATATGAGATATGGTATGGGAAGAGCCCATGTCTTAAGGATGTTAAGATTTGGGGTTGTCCAGCCTATGTCAAAAGCAAGATCCGGACAAGCTCGAGGCAAGGTCAGTTCTGTGGAAGTTTGTTGGATATCCCAAGCATTCATAAGGGAATATCTTCTACCGCACTGAGGAGCAAAAGGTGTTTTGTTTCTCAGCATGCTACCTTTTAGAAAGGGAATTTCTTGTGAAGAAATTAGTGGTCATGAGGTAGAACTGGAAGGAGTTCCAGCTATACAAATTGCAGCTGATGATTTAGTAGAACCGAAGGATTCAATAGTTCCCAACGAACCTCAGCCTCTCCGCCGATCTGGTAGGGTTCCTCACCCACCTGAGAGATACTTCGGTTTTCTCTGTGACAGTGGGAGCGAGGAATGCATCATGAGATGATGACCCAACTAGTTTCGAGCAGGCCATCAGGAGTGGGGACTCTGTGAGAATGGCTGGATGCTAAGTGATCTGAGATGGAATCTGTGTACACCAACAAAGTATGGACTTTGGTTGCTTTATCTGAAGGGTTAAATCCCTATCAGGAGCAAGTATATCTTGAGAAGATTACTTGGTGTACATGGAAAAGTTGAGACTTTCAAAGCTAAGGCTTGTTTCAAAAGGTTTTCGTCATCGACCAGGTGTGGATAATGATGAAACCTTTTCTAGTCCCTATGCTTAAGTCCATCCGGATCCTACTTGCCATTGCTACATACCATGACTACGATATCTGGCGGTTGGGTGTCATGACTGCTGTTCTAGATAGTGATTTATAAGAGAGCGTCTATAAGTACACAGTCAGAGGGCTTCGTAGACAATGGGAGCAGCGGAAACGTGTGCAAGTTGCTTTATGGGATAAAGCAGGCATCACGGAGTTGGAACGTCTGTTTTGATGTGCTAGTCAAAGAGTTTTACTTCCTCAAAATGGTAGATTAACCTTGTATATACAAAAAGGTAGTAGGGAGTATGGTGGTGATCCTCGTATTGTACGTGGATGACATACTCTTGATAGGAAAGGAGTTTCCTATGCTACCTTCATTACTGCCTCATCTGCGTCAACAAAAGATTCTTGACACTGATCCGTCCATTTCCATGTTCGGTCAATCTCCTCTTATCACAAGGATTCTCCATATAGGTTTAAGTTGATACCTCCTAAATCCTGTGTTCTGGATCTATGAGATAGATCTAAGTGGATGTTAGGATTCTCACTAGGTGCAGTGAGATGGTATCAATCGATCCTGGCGAGAATCACGGATAGCTTCCAGGGTGACAAGGTCGACTGAATGTCAGTCAAAGGAATTGTATTAACCCTCAGTGGAGGGACGGTATGTTGGAAGAGTTCCAAGCTAGATACCGTGACAAACTAGACGATAAAGGCTAGATACATTTCTACCAAGGATGCTACCAAAGATGCAGTCTGGATATATAAAAGTTCATGAGATGAACTTGGTTCCTACCATTGTGTGACAATAGAGTTGTGGCTTATGCTTAGGAAACCCCGTCCCATCAGATATCCAGACATATTCTTAGGCAGTATCACCTGGTCATGGAGATGGTTGGTCTCCAGAGAGATCGAGGATAGAAGAGTAGACTACCGAGGACAACACGGCAGATCCACTCACAAAGGCCTATTCCCAGGAGAGACTTTTATGGGATGGTTGAATATGAGATACTACAACCACTGCTAATTGTTGGGTATAGGATACTACAATAGATGGCCCTAGTGCAAATGGGAGATTGTTAGTTATATGTGTGCCATAGAGGCCATTACTGTACATACGATGTATATTGTAGTGGATGCTTGGACATATATATGGAGGACTTTCTTGCTCGACATGATAGTATGCTATCTGGTTGCACTTTATCTTAACATGTACACTGATTGTCTCTTGATTACATGTTGGTAGAGCCCTTAGGATGAGTACTTGACTACCAGGATTATGATGCAGATCATACTAGTGGGACAATGTAGTCGCTAAGTACATCCTTCAAATGTTCCTAGTCGAGGGTGTATCGAAACAGGGCATCGATATACCAGAGTAGACTAGCGTATAGCTTCTCGACCCATGTTAATGGGCGATGGATGATCCCATATCCATTGGTGTTTGACATCAGAGATAGTATACGGGTGCTCAGTGGAGACTGAGCACATTGGACGGACTCGCCGAGAACTTCTAGATGGTATTATACTTAACGTCAGATGGCAGTTCTATGGTGACACTGGTACATGTTAGTCTGTAGACCCGAGATCGTCATAGAGTCTTGTGTGATTCCCACTGTGCTTTGATTTCCATCTTACCACGTTCAAGAGAACGTGCAAAACGGTGGCTTTTGGGTACAGCCCCGAATCACATGGAGGCAATGAGCGATAGGAGGGGTTTCGTCTCTCCCGGTATTAGGGTTGATGTTGCGTTGTGCTCGATTGGCTATAACAGGAAGTCCCTGTCCAGGGATGCTTTAGGGATATACTGGTAAGTGTTATCAGTAGTTTCTCGACCCGTTATGAGCCTCATATCGACACGACTTATCGAGTTACTGGGGTCTGACGTTTACCACCCCTAGACGAGATATGAGACATATTAGACGAAGAGACCGGACTGTACGGTAGTGTTACTGATTGGATTCACAGGAGAATGAGCAGGCTTGCTTGTTGATCTTATGATCGCTCAATACCCGGGTGGCCGTTACGTTTAGCAGACCGCTTGCGGCTTGTGGGTGTTTGATATGATCATCACCTACTGCCGGCATATTGACGAGTCTTTAGAGTCCTACACAGGGGTTTCCTGGCTCAAGCGAAATGGAGTAGGAGCACATATGTGATATGTGCGGGACCGAGATTGATACGATATGAGATACCGTATTCAATTCTCACGATTTGTGACATTGGTCGGTTATATGCGTTATAGCCGGGTTATCAGATCAAGTGTTGATTCGATAACTTGTTACATATGATATTAGTAGGTTATATGTAATATAGCCAGGTTATTAAATCAAGTGTTGATTTAATAATTTAATATATAATTATATATTTGATATATTACATTACATTAACTAGTATTAGCTCACTTATGATTTCTTTTCTCACTTGATGTGCACATTGTATATATGTGATATGTATATTTGTGTACATGTATTGTGTCATGCTTGATGATGCATGCAAGATGGGTGTATGATACTTATACCATACTAGGGTTTGTGTTTGGGTTTTATTTATCATTAAGTAATTAAGAAAACATTTGAATTAGTCATGGATAAGCTTGTAGAAGCTTATGGACTCATTGACTTATTCAACTCTTTTGTCATTGCTTAAGATATTTGTTAACCCAACCCTTAACCTTAGCCCTTGGTTTATTCTCTACATGAATTAGGCATGCGAGCTTAACTCACCCATGGTTGCAATAATTCATTTGAATTATCATATGAGATATTTCTTCATCTTCTTCTTCTTCCTCAAAGCTTTCTAGCTTCAATGGAGGTATGAGAAAAAATATGAGAAAATGAAATCTAAAGTGAGCCCACTTCCTATTTCATCATCCTCTACTACTTGCCATTTAGTATAGGGTGTTTTCTTTACTAATTTCACAATTAGTGAAGAGATAGCTTGGGTTAGTGTCTCCTCGACGTAGATCATCTTCGGTCTCGAAGACATCGATGCAAGTATGTCCGTTTCTTCATGGGAGCCTCTCTAGAGTCCGGAGTTCACGATCGCAGCGAAGGAACTACTACACGGAGCTATTGAAGTGAAGGACCGGCGAGTCCATTCTTCTTGAATCAGGTGAGATGACTTCATCTAATAAGTCTGTAGAGATAGTTAGGGTTGAGTCGGGCGATGAGACTCCAGTTATTGGAGCCGAGTCCAGAGCGTCTTCTCTCGCCTTTTCGGCTGCTCCATCTGCGTCGGGTTTCCCCCATAGAGTTAGGGTTACCCGCGCCGCTCGCCGCCATGCGATGGCAAGGGCATCTAAAGTGTGCATCGGAAACGCTCGCGATGCGCCCTCCATCTTGAGAAACGTGGAAGTGCTTATTGAGATTCGGGCTTGATTCCTCATTCCCCCTAACTACTCGCTTCGTTTAGATAGGGAGGATGAACGGGTGGATCAGGTGCAGGGAAAGAAGATTGCCCTATATTTGGATGCATTCTGGGTTGGAATTCGTCTGCCTTTTCCAAACGAAATATGTGGGGTACTTCGTTGCTTCCAACTTTCCCCGGGCCAGCTAGTACCGAACTCGTGGAGAATTCTCCTCGGGTTCCCGGTCCTGTTGAGACTTGACGACATCCCTTTCAGCTTGACCCTTCTTATTTCCTTCCTCTGCTATAAGAATCACCCTGGCACCGCCAAGGACGAACCTAGCCGGGTGTACTTTTCTTTCAAAAAACGTAAGGGTGGGGCGGCCGGGTCGGGAGTGGTATTCGTTCCTTCTTCCATTCATGAATAGAAGGAGAAGTTTGTATTCGTCGAGCCACCCGAGGGTGAAGATTGTCCTGTGCCTACACAGTGGCACAGGGCCGACTGCCCGAGGGTGAAGCAGTCGTCCTCACTAGAGACGAGGGCGGTCATATGGGAGCCGATCCAGTGTTCCGACGTCCTGGTATCTGAGTAGATTCTTAGCTGGGCCGGGCTCAGCCCTGCGTGCTTCACGGGTAAGTTAGGTTTTTGGACGTTCTGTTTAGACTTGAATAATTTCCTTTGCACTGCTAGCATCACTAACTCTTCTGTGTATCTTCCTTTGGCAGGACAAATGGATCGCTCCAAGATTTTAGCTGCCCTCGCCGCTATGTCCCAGAAGAAGGCCAGGGGCGTGAGCTTGTCCCGAGCCGGCTCAAGCTCGGCCCCATGACCATCACCATCGGCGAGGCCTTCTGCATCTCCCCGAGCCCCCGATGACAGCCATGGGGGCAGTCAGAAGCATGTATGGGACTCGGAGCCCCGGGCGAGGGAGGAGGAGGAAGGAACCGAGGTTTCCTTCAAGAGGAAAAGGATGGTCTCCCGTGTGCCATCAACTGAGATCCCTATCAGGATACCCGTGCATGAGGGGGATATCTGCTTTGAGGTTCCCTCGGGGCTTTCTGTCGCCGACAGCTTGCTCGCAGACATGGAGCAGTCGGCCGGGGGAAAAATTCGCTGGGGGACCCTGAAGGCCTAAGTGGCCGCTATTGCTCAGGAGGCAGTTCAGGTCGGTATCTATTTTTTTTAAGTATTACTTTATGTGCTATTTCTTAGTTTGAATACTTCTAACTTCATCCGCTTCTTTCCTCAGGTCCTACAACACTGTGCCCTTATCGTGAACATGGAAGCTGAGGAGATTGCCCCGGCCATGAAGAAGGAGGGAGAATCGTCTTCGGTGGTGGAGGATCTGCACCTTCAACTGCGGCAGGAGAAGTAGAAGACAGCCACCCTTGAAACCCGGTTGGCCTCCGGGGAATTGACGGTCTCCAAGTGCCGGGAGTCCCACCGAATTCTGAGTGAGTCCCACCAAGCTGTTGAGGCTAAGTTGGAGGAGTTGGGCAAGCGTTACGCCATAATGAAGAATGCGAGGGACGTCAGCAAGAGGGAGACCGAGGCTGCGCTTTAGGCGGTGAAGATTGCCGAGCTCCGAGCTCGCAGGTCGATGGAGATGTACAAGGCGTTAGACCAGTTCTACACTGACATTGCCGAAGGCTTGGCCATTATTTGGCACGGGGCTCTTGACGCCGTCAAGGCGTTAATGCCGGAATTTGCCGACGGTGAGCTCCGCACCAGGGTCCCGATCTCGGCGAATGCGCCGCGAGTGGCTGGCACCGGGGTGGCCATCGTGGGAGAGGAGGTTACTGAGATAGAAGCCCCGGCCTCCGAGGGCGATGCCGAGCTGGGCGAGACACGGGCGGAGCCTGCATCCTGAGCGTTTTTTTGCCTTTTTGTTTTTTTCTTTCAAATTTTGTAAGGCTGAGGAGCCCATAATACCTTGTAAAAATTTATGAAACATGATTAAAACTGAGCTTATTTACCACTGCATGACTAGGTGTTCTTTGCATGAATACTTCAGCTTGTCAGTCTTTTCTTCGAATCAAGTGTTAGGACATAGGTCGATGACTGGCCTTTTAGATGACGATCGTGCATCAAGTGTAAATAGATTAATCGCCAAGTGTAGGAAGGTCGGTGTCCTCCCCCCGGAGTCGAGGTGGCGATCGTTCAATTAGAATACATCAGAAGATGCCTCAGTGTAGGATGGTCGGTATCAGCCCATTCCTTAGAGTCGGGATGACGACCACGTATGTTAGCACGAGTTGAATAATAGCCAAGTTAGAATTGGTCGGCGTTGACTGATTCCTCCTTGATGTAGTTCCTAAACCCGTTTCTTCTGATGGTAGGAATTTATCACTCAGAAATTAGCCGAGCAGGGATCTGCGCGGTTTCCCCTTGGTGGGGGCTTCGATCCTTAGCGTTGGGAGGTAGGAAACTACTCGCTAAGGATTGACCGGGCAGGAAAGCTGCTCGGTGGCCTCTTGATGAGGGCTTTAGATCCTTGGCGTTGATGGGTAAGGTACTACCCTCCAGGGATGGACCGGGCAGGGAAGCTGCGCGATGGCCTCATGAGGAGGGCTTCGATCCTTAGCGCAGATGGATAGGAGCTACCCGCTAAGAATTGACCGAGAAAGGAAGCTGCTCGGTGGCCTCTTGACGAGGGCTTTAGGTCCTTGGCGTTGATGGGTAGGAAACTATCCACCAGGGAAGCTGCACGGCGGCCTTGCGAGAAGGGCTTCGATCCTTAGTGTAAATGGGTAGGAAGCTACTCGCTAAGGATTTACAGAGAAAAGAAGCTGCTCGGCGGCCTCTTGATGAGGGCTTTAGATCCTTGGCGTTGATGGATAGGAAACTACCTGCCAGGGATGGACCGGACCGAGAAGCTGCGCGGTGGCCTCGCGAGGAGGGCTTCGATTCTTAGCGCAGATGGGTAGGAGCTACTCGATAAGGATTGACTGAGCAGGAAAGCTGTTCGGTAGCCTCTTGATGAGGGCTTCAGATCCTTGGCATTGATGGATAGGAAACTACCCGCTAGGGATGGATCGGGAAGGAAAGCTGCGCGGTGGCCTCACGAGGATGGCTTCGATCCTTAGCGTAGATGGGTAGGAAGCTACCCACCAAGGATTGACCAAGCAGGAAAGCTGCTCAGTGGCCTCTTGATGAGGGCTTTACATCCTTGGAATTGATGTGTAGAAAACTACTCTCCAGGGATGGTCCGGACAGGGAAGCTAAGCGGTGGCCTCGCGAGGAGGGCTTTGATCCTTAACGTAGATGGGTAGGAAGTTACCCGCCAAGAATTAATCGAGCAAGGAAGCTGTCTGGTGGTTTCGTGAGGAGGGTTTTTTAGACTTCTCTTCGCTTTCGTAGGGTATCGTTCAATCTCCTCTGACCCATAAAATCAGGGAGATTGAATGTCAAGCACGATACTCCAAGATTCCCTTCATTCAATCTTCTATCGACCTCTTAGGGGCTCGTGAGGATCGGCATGGTCGCCACGTGGCATCTCTGTATTGGGAAATTTAAAGTATCCCATGATTCGCGCCCATAGATTTCGGCCTTTGGAGATTTTCGTTGAGACTATAAATGGCGAAGGCATGTTGGTTTCTTCTAGCCTTGCGTTTCTGAAAATGGCCGGGTACATTTACTCCATCAAGAAGATTATTTCCAATGACGATGTGTACCTGTACCACCGGGATTGCTCCGAGCAGACATACCAAATGGTGATAGAGCGTGTGGAGGGCCACTTCGGTCGCCTACTTCCCTGGCGATCACCTCTCCTCCAGTTGCTCATGTATACCATTTGGAGGATGTCCTCGGGTCTGTACAATGCCTTGTCTCCGCAGCTGAGGGACAAGGCGCTTGACAAGCTGCACACGCTCTACCACCGCGGCCTCATCTCAAAGAGCAGGCATGATCGATCGGAAGCTCTTCTTTTGGAATGTTTCTAAAAGAGCCTGATCGTCGACTCTTGCCCGGCCGGTGGGGTCTCCGGTGCTTCTGTGGCATCTCGGGTCTGCAGGAACCACCAGAGGGAGTGGGTTGAAGAAGCTAGAGCTCGGCTGGCGGAGATCTCCTCGGAGTACCATCAGCAGTTTTTTATCAATCCTCGGCCCCCATTGTTGTAATTTTTATCGCAGTTTTTTGTAAGGCTGAGGAGCCAGCAATACCTTTTAATGAATAAAGTTCTTTCTTTTCGGATATGCTTTGTCTCTTTTTATCCCTTAGTACTTTTTACCTACTTTCTCAGAAATGAATCTCGGAACCGAGAAAGAGAGCAAAAACTTGTAGAAGAAGTCCCTTCTAATTTAGGAGACTTAATAATAACAAGAAAAATCACATTGCTCTGAAAAGAAGAAAATACATTCATTTGTAAGACTTGAGCTTCTCAGCGTTGTAAGGCCGAAGAAATTTACGTCCCCAGCGTCTTGCAAGCGATATGCCCCGCCGGGCAATATTTCTTTGATGAGGAAAGGGCCTTCCCAGTTCAGGGAGAATTTGTGAAGTCTGCCCTGATCTACGAACTCGTTCCTTCGTAAGACCAAATCTCCCTTCTTGAAGGCGCAATACTTAACTCGTGTGTTGTAGTAGCGAGTAGTTTGTTGTTGGTAGGCGGCTGCTCTGATCTGTGCTCGGTCTCGCTTCTCTAGCAAGATGTCCAAGTTGTTCCGGAATGTCGAGATGTTAGCTTCATCGACCAAGTGTTCGACTCTGTAACTGGGAAATTCGATTTCCGCCGGGACCATTGCCTCGGTACCATAGCAGAGGCTGATGGGGGTTTCTCCCGTTGGTGTTTTCTTCGATGTGCATAATGCCCATAGTACTCACGGTAGTTCCTCGACCCAGTTGCCTTGTCTTCCTTCTAATTGGGCTCTGAGATCTCGGATGACGTCTCTGTTAGCTACCTCGACCTGCCCGTTGCACTGAGGATGCGCGACCGCAGAAAACTTTATTAGTATGTAGTAATCGTTACAGAACGTTTTGACTTTATCATTTTCGAAATTCGTCCCATGATCGGTAATTATACACCTCGAGATACCGAATCGTCAAATTATGTTGTTCTGTAGAAACTTTATAGTAGTGGCTGCGTCCGGTTTTCTGATGGGGACGACCTCAATCCATTTCGTAAAGTAGTCAACCACGACGAGGATGTATTTGTGTCTTCCCATACCGGTGGAGAGTTGGCCTACCATGTCCATCCCCCACTGTGCAAATGGCCATGGGGAACTCAGTGTCGTTAGCTCGGTGGCAGGGAGGCGAAGTATGCTGCCGTGGAGTTGGCAGCTTTTGCATCTCTTGACGAGCTTCTGGGTGTATCCTTGGCCAATAATACCCTTGGAGCAGCGTCTTCTGGACCATTGTGCGGTCCCTCTGATGCGCCCCCCGACTCCTTCATGTATCTCCCGTAGAATATAGTCGGCTTCATGGGGGTCGACGCATCGGAGCAAGGGCTGTGTGTAGGGCTTCTTGTAAAGGTTCCCATTGCTCCAGACAAAATGAAGAGCTTTTGATCGAAGACGGCGCGCCTCTCCTCGGTCTTCTGGAAGTGTACCATCTTTTAGGAACTCTACGAGGGTCTTCCTCTAATCTTGGCCTTCCTCTTGAGTTGTGTATACTTGGAGTACTGATTCGCTGTCTTCTATGCTAGGCCGCGGTAAGACTTCAAAGAGGATGCTCCTCTTATGGTTGGCCGTATAGGATGAGGCAAGCTTGCTCAAAGCGTCGACTTGGTTGTTCAGATTCCGGGGAATTTGCTCCACCTGGACTTCGTCCAAATTTTTGTGAAGTCTTTTTACCTCGGCCAGATACTTCATCATGAGCGGTTCCCGGGATTCGAAATGCCAGGGCACTTGGACGACGACCAGGGCGGAGTCGCTATGAATTCGGGTCGTCTTCAGCCCTACCCCTAGGCGATCCGCAATCTTGCTAACAAAGCCTCATATTCCGCGTCATTGTTTGGCACTCTGAACCCAAGCTTCAAAAAGTATTCCATCTCTGCCTCATTCGGGCCTCAAATGACCAGGCCAGCCCCACTCCCTTCCTCAGTCAAGGATCCATCCATATAGAGAACCCAATCGAGGACTGAGTCGGGTACTTTCTCGACTGAAGGTCGGGGTACAGGGTCCCGTGCTGCCGCTCCTTCTCTAGTGGGAATGGTGCATTCGTTACGAAGTCTGCTAGGACTTGTGCCTTGATGGCTTGCCTAGGGCGGTATTTGATGTCAAATTGGGATAATTCCCATATCCATTTCTCCAGACGACCTGATGATTTGGGGGAGGTGAAAATAGGCCCTCCAGGCCACTCGGTGAGAACGAGGATAGTTTGCGCCTGGAAGTAGTGCCGCAGTTTCCTTGAGGCGATGACAAACAACAAGACGATCTTTTCTATGGCTGGATATCTCGTTTCCACGTTTATGAAGACATGGCTCACATAGTAAACCGGCTTCTATGTACCTTCAACTTCTCTGACGAGCACTGAGCCTACAGCTTGATCGAAGACCGCAAGGTACAATAATAGCCGGTCTCCTTCGACCGGTCGGGTGAGCAGTGGGGGAGTCGTTAGGTGTGCCTTGAGTTGCTCGAAAGCGTTTTGATATTCCTCCGACCATTCGAACTTACGGATCTTTCTTAAGGCTATGAAGAATGGGAGGCATTTCTCTCCGGATCTTGACATAAAGTGGCTCAGGACGACCACTCTTCTTGTGAGTCGCATGATGTCCACGTTGCTCCTCGGTGTGGCCATGTTGAGAATGGCGCCGATCTTTTCCGGGTTCGCTTCGATTCCTCGGTGGGTAACCATGAATCCGAGAAACTTCCTGCTAGTGACTCCGAACGCGCACTTAGCCGGGTTCAGCTTCATTTTATACTTGCGGAGGATGTCGAATGTCTCGACAAGATCTTTGGTGTGCTCGTCCGATGAGGTTGACTTTATAAGCATGTCGTCGACGTACACCTCCATGTTCCTCCCGATCTATAGCTTGAACAGCTTGCTGACGAGGCGTTGGTAAGTGGCCCCAACATTTTTGAGACCGAAGGGCATTACTTTGTAGCAGTACACCCCCCGATCCGTGGTGAACGCGGTAAGCTCTTCATCTACCGAGTTCATCCGGATCTTATTGTAGCCGGAGAAAACGTCCATGAAGCTTAGTAATTCGTGGCCTGCCGAGCTATCCACCAGCTAGTCTATCCGAGGGAGGAAATAGTTGTCTTTCGAGAAGGCCTTAATCAGATCCGTGAAGTCGACGCACATACGCCATTTCCCGTTTGCCTTTTTGACCATGACCACATTCGCTAGCCAATCCGAGTAGTCAACATTTCTTATGAAGTTGGCCGTGAGCAATCTATCGACCTCGTCCTCAATCGTCTTTTGCTTGGTCGGTGCGATACTTCGCTTCTTTTGTCGGACGGGTCGGGATTTTGGGTCGACCCCGAACTTATGTGAGATTACTTTAGGGTCAATCCCGGGCATATCTGCTAGTGCCCAGGCGAACATGTCCGAGTTTCCTCGGAGAAAGCGGATCAAGTCTTCGTGACGGTCTCCCGCCAGAGGGGATCCGATCTGAACGGTTCTTCCGTCGACCCCCTCGACAAGGGGGACTTCTGTCAGTGCTTCTACCGGGGCTCCTCGGATTTCCTTCTGGTCATCGTGTGTATCCAAAGATCTCTGGAAGTCAGGCGCGTCTCCCAAGTCGTCGCTCTGGTCTCCGGCTGGAGACGTCGAAGTGAAGCAGATCTTAGCGATCTGCTGGTTCTCATATGCCCGGCCTATCCCCCTTGGTCTAACGGGAATTTGATCGCAAGGTGATAGGTCGAGATTTAAGCCCGGAGGGTGTTCAACATCGGGCGTCCCAGGAGGATGTTGTAGGATGAAGGGATTTTGGCGACGATGAATTCCACTGGCACGGTCCTCGTACGGCCTGCTTCTCCGATGTTAAGGAGGAGGGTGACCACTCCTTCAGCTGAGATGGAGTGGTTGGTAAACCCCGAGAAGACGTGAGAGGTGGGCCGTAGGTCGAATGGTCCTAGCCCCATACGTTGGAAGCAGTTGTAGAAGAGGATGTCTACCGAGCTCCCGGAATCGACCAATATCCTTTGTACCTCGTAACGATGGACCCATGCCGTTATCACGAGAGGGTCGTTGTGAAGCAAGGATATTCCATGGAGGTCCTTATCGGTGAAGGTGATGGGTTCGATGATCCTGCACTCCTTCTAGGGTGGATCGCTTGTACCCTCGACGGGTAGGAGGAGGCGGTTTTCGCCGGTTCCTCAGGCAGATCCTGAGGTAACGACCATGATCTGCCCGATCGTTAGTTCCCCGGGAGGGGGCTGGTTCTCTTTCTTCCTGTCTGCCTGTTGCTTTTCCCACAGGTACTTCGCCAGGTGGCCGGAGCGGATCAACTCCTCGATGTAATCATGGAGTTGTTTGAAGTTTTTAGTCGGGTGTCCCTGCGACCTGTGGAAGGCGTAGTACGGACCCTAGGTACGTTTCTCCGCTCTATGGGTGATTGGCGGGAGCTTGAAGAACCTCTCACCTTTCGCTTCCTCCAACAGCTTAGTCTGGGAGATGTTAAGAGGAGTATACTTCTGGAACTTTGGGGAGTATGGTTTTGGTCGGTCGACCTTCTTTTTCTCTTTTCTCCCCTTTTTCTTTTGATCGGCTTGGTCTCCTCGGGGCAAGTTGGCGTTTACCATAGACTCGAGTTGGATCTCTCGTTCGGTCCAAGCTTTTACCTCGCCCATGGTCTTAGGTTGCGCTAATGCAAAAGAGCGGAGCCACGCTTTATGCCTAAGACCCGATCTCAGCGCGGTGATGACAGTTTCATCCCGGTGATCGGGGACTTCGAGGAGAGCATTGTAGAAACGGGTGACATATCCTTCAAAGGATTCCTTGTCCCCGCTCTTTATGGTGAACAGGTAGTCGACTGTTCTCTTCTGTTGCCTGTTCCCGACGAAATAACCGAGGAGCTGGGTGGCCAACTCGTCAAAGGTCGATATAGAGCATGGCGCCAATCCCCGGAACAAATCCCAACCTGCACGAATGAGGGTGGTCAAGAAAGCTCGACACTGAGCAGTGTCCGAGTTATCTTGGAAGCTCATGCTCTAGGCAATCCTTCGGGTTGGAATTCCCGTCGAAGAGGGCCACCTTGGGCGGCTTGTTCCCTGGATGAGACGTGTACAGCGAGCAACTCCTCGGTGAAGGGCTTCGTAAGTGAGTCGGCGGAGTACCTAGCCTCTTTACCGGATGGATGACCTTCCTGATGTATACCCTTGATTTTCTTTTCGAAGGCTTCGATGCGAACGTGATATCCCGAGGATTCGGCGCAGGCGGAGTGGTATCCCTTCCCACTTCTGGTCTGGGCGGCGGTATGACTCCGATTCCTTTCTATCAAATTCCTTAGGTCCTCGGATGAGGTACTTCTTGAGTCTTCCCGGCGAGTGCCATTCACGCGGTCCCGTCGAGGGAGAGGGCGTCGGTCACTCCTGGGAGCAGGCGAGCTGGCCGATACCTCCTCGGGAGGGACTGGACCGCGGCGGGCCTCGGGGCGACGACCTCTTTCGCGGGACCGTGACATGGAGCCTTGGGGCGCCTAGCGGGTCATCGAATCGGTCGCTGCGTGGGAGTCGCGGTCGCCAGAGCGAGCACGCCGTTGTTCGATGGCGCTAATGTGGGCGATGTTATCTGCCCCTCTGTAGAAGTCACAATCCCTGGAAGGGGGAGCAGCGATCTGGGGGGCTGGGCCCGCCGTTTGGACACAGAAAATGGCGTCCACGATTGACGCAAGCCTGTCGATCCTTGTCGAGAGGGCGCGGATGGCGTTCGGGGGGTAGATCCGTCCGCGCCTCTGTTGTGTGGGAGGCGACGGCTTGTGCTAGGATCGTCACGGTTTTCACTCGTCATGGGTCGAGAGCGGAAGATCAACTTTCGATGGGTGGAAAAAGTTGTTGCCTTCCCACAGACGGAACCAACTGATGGAGGCTGTGATTTTCTTCAGATGTTGTCCTCTGTCGATCCTGTGATGGCGGTCTTGGACGGTTGAGATTGATTTGGAAGTTGTCTCCTCAAGCGTGTGGATCTCAATGGGTTGATTTTAAGAGGGAAGCCAAGCTACCTGCAAAGATATCCCGGGATGGATGACCATCGTAGGACCCTCCGACTATCAAGTTAGCCGAGATATTTAGGCAGAGTAGCGGCTTGTTTGATTAGAATTGCCTTACCTGAGTCGTCTGGGAGAGGGGTTTTTATAATGGTCACACGGAGCGAGCCAGCAAGAGATCTTCACCGTCAGTTACGCCCATGACGTTATGCCTGAGTGAATGACGGGATCTCTCCATTAATAACGAGATACGCTCGTTAATAGGGCGATATGCCAGCGTGGATCGTGGGATGTTGGGAGGCGGATATCTCGCTTCTGACGAGATACGCGGAGCCATTACGGAGGCGCTTTGGCTTTGCATTCTCGGTTATTCTGGAGAACCGGGGAGGCTTAGCTCGGCGGGTGGCTCGGAGACTAGGGGGGCTAAGGAGGCTCGGTTCTGTAATAGCTCGGAGGCGAGCTGGGTGGCTGAGGAAGCTCAGCGTGTAGGAGGGCTCGGAGGTGAGCCGATGGTTATTTGTATGGTGAACATAGGAATGTTTTGGGAGGCCTTCGATGGTTGGGTGATTCCTCGGGCGAGGGCCCGGGGAATGTCTTCAAAGTATCGTGTTTGCTCCTGTCCTGTGAGCTCCAGGACACGTCATCCGCCACATGTTATGATCTCGGGAATTCCCACTTACGACTATCATCAGATATGATAAAATATATGTTATGATTTGATAAATAAAATTATATTATGATAAATAATTTTGTGATTTGATAAAATAATGTAATAGTTGAATATACAAAGTAACAAAAGTTCAAAGTTTTGAAAAACATATATATATATATATATATATATATATATATATTATATAGAGAATAATGGAGGAAAGATGCCTTAGGAGGGAATTTCCTCCTATGGCGTCGAAAAACACATCCTCCATCGTGTTTTCCGACGATCAGAATGTATCATCTTCATCGTTATCATCTAAGATATGGGTACACCAAATTTCCTGTGATTTTACAACCTTTTCACCGTTGAATTAGTGGGTTCAAAATTAACGGTTTACCGACAATAGAACTTTTTACATTGCTAATTCAACGGTGAAAAAGTGGTGAAATCACATGAAATTTGGTGTATGCACATCTTAAATGATAACGATGATGATGATGGATGCCGATCGTCGGAAAAAATGACGGAGGGCGTACTTTTTCGACGCCATAGAAGGAAATCCCCTCCTATGGCCTCTTTCCTCCATTATTCTCTTATATATATATATATATATATATATATATATAGACACACACACACAACACACACACACAGTGAGGTTAATGGAGGAAAGATGCCATAGGAGGGAATTTCCTCCTAAGGCGTTGGAAAAATGCATCCTTCATAATTTTTTTCGACGATCGGCATATATCACCTCCATCTTTATCATCTAAGATGTGGATACACCAAATTTTAAGTGATTATACCATTTTTTCACCGTTGATTTAGTTGGTGCAAAATTAATGGTTTACCGACAATAGAACTTTTTACACTGGTAATTCAACAGTGAAAAAGTGGTGAAATCACATGAAATTTGGTGTATGCATATCTTAGATGATAACAATGATTTTGATGGATGCCGATCGTCCGGAAAAATGGTGGAGATTGTATATTTTCGACGCCATAGAAGGAAATCCCCTTCTATGGCATCTTTCTTTCATTATTCTCATATATATATATATATATATATATATATATATATATATATATATATATATATATAAACTTGAAACATTTATATTTTCTCAACTTTTCAAACAATTTTGGAACTATATGGGTTTGAAAGTATATCGATTCTTAAAACTGGGACCGGAAAAAGTATGTATATCTTTCAACAAATAATTTAATTCTCATCTTTTACGTGCATGGCACGTGCATAGGCATGAGAGAGTTGGTATTCGCTATGCTCGAAGGCCCCTGTTTTAATTTTTCAAATTTTCAAAAATAATGCAACTAAAAGCTAAATTCCGAGGTTGTTAGTAAAATGTTTGTCGCGTAATAGGAGGGAGGGGCGTTCCTGCAAAAATGCAGCAAGCTGCCGTGGTTGTCGGCCACCAACAATTTTATGGTGCGTATTCATGAAAGCAATTTACATTTTTGGTTCTTTTGACACCACTTAATTAACTAACATGATTATACCTAATGCATAATTATTTTGGGTTCTTTTTAATTAATGAACCCTCAAACCTTTCGTAAGAGCCTAAAACTTCATATTCCTGAACATGACCCCAAATCTTTTAAGTTGTCTAAAAAGCATCCCTATCAGTTAAATAGCTATTGATTAGCCTAATTAAATTGCTAAATGCATAATATGCCCTTAGCAACCTAATTAATCCTCCAACTATCCTTGCTTAATATATTTGGTTCATTGTAAAAAAAAATCATTTGTAATTCATGAAAACAGATTCCGAATGGTTTAAACGAAGGACCACTAGAATCATAATGATAGATGGTGCAATTTTAATTCGTGGTTGGATGTTAGGATTTAAAAAGATATAGAAGAATGGTGTTGATAGAGTATAGGAAAAAAAGATAAAGCTAAAATGGTCATTTTAAATGAAATTTCGATGGAAAACTAACCATGGGATCGATTTAAACAATTTAAAGGATTAGGGGTCTTATTTAGAAATATGAAGTTATAATAGTTTTATTTATAAATATGAAAGTTTTGGAGGTTGAATATAGAAAACCCCAATTATTTGTAATTTTTGTTATCTAGCGTGATTGTGTGAGTATTTTATTATTATTGTCATAGGACTTCAAAGATATTGGAATTTTAAAAAATCAATCCCCAAATATCCCTAATATTGATATTTATACATATAAAAAAGGACAATTATAGTCTTTAAGCTCACTAAACAGGCCTTGTAGAGGGTGAGAAGCTTTAGAGGGCTGGCTAAGAAGATGCTGAGAAGAACGAGTATGTATTGAGTTCGGGATTTAAGGTTTTGCATGGATGAGTGATAAGGCTCATAAATGGGAATTTCTCAGATTACGACACGTAGTAGACGACGTGTCGACCACACAAGCCCATTAGACTCGTGGTGGCTGCGGAGGTACAATCGGTGTTGTGCCTTAGGGACTTTTCTCGGGGTCTCGTCACCGGGTTTACACCCCCTTTGCTCGTCTCCGGACTATTGCAGGATCGAGCTTCCTCGCCTTCCAGCTCGCCCCCGAACCTTCCACCAAGTAGAGCTTCCTCAGCTTTCCGATCAATCGAGAGCGCGGAGCCCAAGCGCCCCCACAACGGTTCTTTGTATCTCGCTAAAACGAGATATCCACCGTCCTGCGATCCGCGTCCCACCATTAACGAACGGATCCCGCCATTAACGCGAGCATAACACAGGGGCGTAACTATCGGCAAGGATCTCGCGCCGGCTCGCCCTATGGGACCGCTATATAAACCCCTCTTTCTAATACGTCGCTACTCTGCTCTTATTCCTGAAGGGTTCCCTAGCACGGCAGCAAGGTTTCGGGAGGCATCTACCATGCAATTTAAAAAAGGTTGCCTGCTAAAGAACCCTAACCAAGAATCTTAACTAAAGAATTATACAAAACTAGAATATAAATATCTTTACATCTAAAAGTGAAAAAGAAATACACCCTTTGTAGATCGGTCCTTCACTTCAATAGCTCCAAGTAGTGGTCCTTTCGCTCCAAATAGCGAACTCCTAGACTCTAAAGAGGTTCCACAAGGTGAAATGAACAAGCTTACTAGAAGTCTTCGAGACCGAAGATGATCTACGTCGAGGAGGCACTACTCAAGCTCCTTCTTCACTAATTAGGAATTAGTGAAGCAAACACCCTAAACTAAATTACCAGTCTAATAGAGGATGATGAAGTATGATTTTTGCTCACTTTAAAATTTATTTTCTCATTAATTTTCTTCACCTCCCAAACCTAGAGAGCTTGAAGAGATGAAGAAGAGGATGAAGTGGAGATGAGAATGAAAACTAATGAGGTGAGGTTAGCAACCATGGGTGAGTTAGCATCATATACTAACTCATGTAGAGACTTAACCATGGCTTAAAATAATGATTGGGTTAATAAATATCTAATGTAAAACAAACTTAGTGGACTAAGTCAATGGTTCTACAAGCTTCCACTATGCAACCCTGTGACTAATATTCCAACTAATTTTGATTTATTTTAAATAAATAAAACCTTAATTATATCAAGCATGGTGTGAGTCTCATACACCCATGTCTCATGTATCATCAAGCATGACATACTAAAAAATGTACATTAATATATATCACATATATACTAAATGCACAAGTGAGAAAAAGAATTCTTAAGTGAGCTATATTAGTTAATATAAATTAATATATCAAATATATAATTATACATTAAATTATTAAATCAACACTGATTTAATAATCCGGCTATATCACATATAACCGACTAATATTATATGTATCAACTTATTGAATCAATACTTGATCCGATAACCCGGCTATATCACATATAACCGGCCGATATCATATATCGCGAGAATAGAATACGGTATCACATACACGTATTAATCTCGGTCCCGCACATATCACATACGTGCTCCTACTTCGTTTCGCCTGAGCCAGGAAACCTCTGTGTAGGTCTCTAAAGACTCGTCAATACGCCGACAGTAGGTGATGATCATATCACCCCATAAGCCGTCAGCGGTACTAGCTGCACGTAACGGAATTGAGCGATCATAAGATCATCAAGAATGCCTGCTCATACCCTCTATGAATCCAATAAGTAATACTACCGTACAGTCCGGTCTCTTCGTCTGATATGTCGCATATCTAGCCTAGGGGGTGGTAAACGTCAGACCCCATTAGCTTGATAAGTCATGCCGATGTGAGGCTCATAACGGTTCGAGAAACTACTGATAACACTTACCAGTAAATCTCAGCAACCCTGGCCAGGGATTTCCTGTTATGGTCAATCGAGCACAACGCAACATCAACCCCCTTATACCGGTAGAGACGAAATCCCCTCCTATCGCTTATTGCTTTCATGTGACTCGGGACTGTACCCAAAAACCACCGTTTTGCACGTTCTCTTGAACGTGGTAAGGTGGAAATCAAAGCACAGTGGGAATCACACAAGACTCTATGACGATCTCGGGTCAACAGACTAACCTGTACCAGTATCACCAGAGAACTGCTATCTGACGTGAGGTATAATACCATCTAGGAGTTCTCGGCGAGTCCTGTTCAGTGTACCCAGTCTCCATTGAGCACTCATATACTATCTTTGATGTCAAACACCAATGGATGTGGGATCATCCATCGCCCATCATATGGGTCAAGATACGTATACGCTAGTCTACTCTGGAATATCGATACCCCGTCTCGATACACCCACGACTATGAACAATTAAAGGATGTACTTACGGACTACCCTGACCCCACCAGTATGATCTTCATCATAATCCTGGTAGTCAAGTACACATCCTAAGGGCTTTATCAACATGTGAGAGCAAGATAATATCATAATATAAGTCAACATGTTAAGATAAAGAACAACCAGATAGCATACTATCATGTCGAGCAAGAAAGTCCTCTCTATATATGTCCAAGCATCCACTATAATATACATCACATGTACAACAATGGCCTCTAGGGCATATATACAACTAACAATCTCCCATTTGCATTAAGGCCAATTGTTGTAGTATCTCATACCCAACATCCCGAAGAGTCTCTCAAATTGTGTTTGGGGTATGTCCTTCGTGAGTGGATCTGCAGTGTTGTCTCTCATGTCAACTTTCCTGACCTCGATTTCCCGGCGATCAACTATATCCCGGATCAGGTGATACCGCCTCAGAATATGCCTGGATCGCTGATGGGACCTGGGTTCCTTGGCTAAAGCCACTGCTCTATTGTTATCGCAATACAAAGGTATTGGATGCTCGATCGACGGAACCACACCAAGTTCGGTAATGAACTTCTTCATCCAGACAGCCTCTTTGGCAACATCGTTGGCAGCGATGTTTTCAGCCTTCATCGTCGAGTTTGCCACAGTTTCCTATTTGGAACTCTTCCGACAAACCGTCCCTCCATTGAGGGTGAAGACAAAACCCGAGACCGACTTAGAGTCGTCCTTATCACTCTGGAAGCTCGAATCGGTAAAGGACTCCATTTGGAGTTCACCGTTACCATACAGCAAGAACATATCTTTAGTCCTTCTCAAGTACTTAAGAATGTTCTTCATAGCTGTCCAGTGGTTCTCTCCAGGATCTGCTTGATACTTACTCACTACTCCTAGTGAGTATGCTACATCGGTCCTGGTACATAGCATCGCATACATGATAAACCCGACTGCTGAAACATAGGGTATCCCTTACATGCGAGCCCTCTCCAAATCAGTCTCGGGAGAAATCTCTTTGGAGAGAGTGATTCCTGAGATCGTGGGTAAATTCCCATGCTTGGAGTCTTCCATACTAAATCTCTTTAGTATGGTGTCAATGTACCTGAATTGGGACAATCTTAAAATTCGTTTAGATCTATCTTTATAGATCTTAATTCCCAAGATGTAGGAGGCATCACCTAGATCTTTCATTGAGAATCTTTGTGATAAGAAGAGCTTGACCGAGTGCAGAATATCATTTCCTATCAAGAGTATGTCATCCACTTACAATACGAGGAAGACCACCTTACTCTCTGCCACCTTCTTGTATACACAAGGTTCATCTACATTTTTGACGAAGTCAAACTCTTTGACTGCGACATCAAAACAGATGTTCCAACTCCGTGATGCCTGCTTTAATCCGTAGATTGATTTAAGCAGCTTGCACACCTTTTAGCTGCCCCCACTATCCACGAAGCCCTCTGGCTGAGTCATGTACACGCTCTCTTCTAAATCACCATTTAGAAAGGCGGTCTTAAAATCCATCTGCCAGATTTCGTAGTCATGGTATGCAGCGATGGCAAGTAGGATCCGGATGGACTTAAGCATAGCCACTGGAGAAAAGGTTTCGTCATAATCCATACCTGGTTGTTGACGAAAACCTTTTGCTGCAAGTCTAGCTTTGAAAGTCTCCACTTTTCCATCTACACCAAGTTTTTTCTAGAAGATTCACTTTCTCCCAATGGGTTTTACCCCTTCAGGAGCATCTTCTAAAGTCCATACTTTGTTGGTGTACATGGATTCCATCTCAGATCGCATTGCATCCAGTCATTTCACAGAGTCACCACTCGTGATGGCCTGCTCGAAACTAGTTGGGTCATCATCAACTATGATGCAATCCTCGCTCCCACCATCAATGAGAAAACCGTAGTATCTCTCAGGTGGGTAAGAAACCCAACTAGATCGACAGAGAGGATCAGGTCCGTCGGGTACTACCGAATCCTTTGGTTCCACCAAATCTTCTGTTCAAGTTTGTGTAGCCGGAATTTCTTCCAGTTCTACCTCTTTACCACTAATTTCTTTTGCAAGAAATTCCTTTTCTAAAAAGGTGGCATGAAGAGAAACAAACACCTTTTGTTCCTCGCTATGGTAGAAAAGATATCCATGTGAATGTTTGGGATATCCCATAAACTTGCAAAGAACAGACCGTGCCTCGAGTTTGTCCGGATTTTGCCGTTTGACATAGGCCGGACAACCCCATATCTTAACTTGTTTAAGACATGGTCTCTTCCCACTCCATATCTCATATGGTGTTGTAGGCACTGATTTCGATGGAACTTGATTCAATAAGTATGCTGCTGTCACAAGCGCATACCCCCAAAAGGAAATAGGTAACTCAGCGTTGCTCATCATAGAGCGCACCATATTTAATAGGGTGCGATTCTTCCTTTCCGATACACTATTATGATGTGGTGTATATGGAGGAGTAAGCTGAGAGAGAATCCCGTTCTCTTTTAGGTAGTCCAGAAACTCATTGCTTAAGTATTCTCCTACCCGATCAGATCGAAGAATTTTAATACTTTTGCCCGTCTGTTTCTCAACTTATTGTTTATATTCTCTGAATTTCTCAAAAGCTTCAGACTTGTGTATCATCAGGAACACATGTCCGAATCTTGAGAGATCGTCAGTGAATGTAATGAAGTACGAGGAACCATCCCTGGCATGTGTAGACATGGGACTGCATACATCACTATGTATCAGCCCCAAGAGTTCTATAACTCTTTCTTCGTGTCCACTAAACGGAGTTTTGGTCATTTTGCCTTTGAGAATGACTAGCAAGTGTCATAAGATGAAAACTCAAATGAATTCAAATATCCATTCTTATATAACTTAGCTAGTCGTGTCGCATTGATATGACCTAGTCTACAATGCCACAAGAAGGATTCGTTCATTTCTGAACTCTTCCTCTTGTGTGTGTTCTTTATGCTAAGAACCGTGGTTTGATTTAAAACATAAATGCCATTGCACAACGTGCCTGAACCAATTAACTTTTGATTTAGGAAAATGTTCATAACATTATCCTGTAATACAAAATTATACCCTTCTTTACTTAATAAAGAAACTGATATAATATTGCATATCAGGTTCGGCATGCAATAACATTCGTTCAGAATCAATGTATTACCACTTGGTAATACAAGGTGATATTCCCCAACAGATTTGGCTGCAACTATTGCACCATTTCCAACCCTTATGTCTTTATCACCCATTCTCAGTTCTCTGCCTTTCCTCAGCCCATGTAATAAATTACATATATGGGATCCTGATCCGGTATTCAATACTCAGGACGTAGAGCACAATGAGAAACAGTTCTCAGTAACGAACACACCTGAAGAAAATGCATCAACATGTACTTTCTTCAATCGGGTGGCATGGGAATCCTGGCATTCCCCTATTTCCTATTCAGTCTTATAACACTTATAAGAAAGAACGGAACCAACGTTTCCCAGCCCAGTGTAATAAGCAGGTTCGGTCGATACATCAATATTATTATTTTAATTAAGGCATGACATGGTCGCTACCTGGAGAGAGAGAAGAAAACACCTAGCGTATGCTCTTGCAAGATTAGATTGGTTATTATCTTATCTAATCTGTTAGTGTATATGCCCTAGGGGCCATTGTTGTATCATACTAGCATGTATATTACTTAATGGAAGCTTGGGACATTCACAGTTGTATATAACAGTCTTGCTAAACATGGTAGTATTCTACTTGGTTTGAGTCTATTTTAATATGTGCATATGTTTCTTGTAACGTATCACTTATACATATTAGTAGAGCCCATAGGATCTTTGCTTGATTACCAGCGTCGTGATGGCAGTCACACTAGTGGGGGCTGGGTAGTCTGTAAGCAACATCCTATATAGGTCCCTGGTCGTTGGATTATCGAGATAGGGCATCGATATTCCGGAGTAGACTAAGTGTATACGCTTCTCATCCCAGTTGGGGAGATGGTTTGTCCCACAGCCATCAGTCACAGCCATCAGTACGTCGTACTAGAGATAGTATACAGGTGCTCGTTAGGTTACGGGTACACCGGACAGGACTCGCCGGGGAACTGATTGGTTGGTATTATACCCATCGTCAGTTAACAGTTCCCAGGTGACATGAGTACAGCATAGTCCGCAGACTTGACACTGCTACTTCGCCTCGAGTGTGTCCCACTGTTCTTAGATTGCTACCCTACCACGGCTCAAAGGAGTCGTGCAAACAGGTAGCAGTTGGGTGCAGTCCCGAGCACTTGGAGGCAGTGGCGGTTAGATAGGATTCGTCTCTCCCGGTATTGGGAGTTGATATCGCACTGTGTTAGAGAGCCATTACGCAAAGTCCCTGGCCAGGGCAAGCGAGATATACTGGTAGGTTCCAGTAGCTTCTCAGGGCATAATGGGTTTCGCTCCGACACGACTTATACAGCTATTAGGGGACTGACGCTTGCCGCCTCCTAGGCTTGATATGCGATAGTCTTAGACGAACAGACCGGACTGTACGAAGATTGTCACATCACGCTCAGTGGGAGTTCGGATGATTTTCCTCATCGGCCTTCTTATCGACATCTACCTGGGGACCGTTACGCACAGCTAGTGCCGCTTGCGGTCTGTGGTTAAACCCACTGCCAGTATAGTGTCGAGTCTTTAGAGTCCCACACAGAGAGTTTCCCTGCTCCAGGCGAAACGATATAGAGGTCGTATGGTTTTACGACAAGGGTTCGGATGCATACGTGTGTTTACGCACGTACGACTTTTCGGACAGTTTTTACTAGCCGGCTTTGGTTTAAGCCAGATTCTAGTATAGGGTTATTGGATTTATACAGTCTAAAGTTTTTCCGTGTTTTCACGGATTGGAGGGGCGTTCTCGTAATTTGTCGAGAAGGTTCTAGAAGAGTGGTGACATGAGGGGTTGAGGTGGCTTTTTCATTAATTGCTTTGTGTGACTCATTTATATGATTCATCATATCATTAATGCTTCATTAATGATCTAATGACTCACATGATGAATCACTCTCCTTGATTAAATGAAACATGGTGAATAATCAATTAATTGATATTATTTGATAATTCATTATGTATCATATATTCAAGTGAGAAGGATTTTTTTTCTCATTATCATTCTCACCTTCTCTCTCCTCAAGCTCACTCTCTCTTGAAACCCTAACCCTAACCTCTCATGTGTTGAGATCAAGGGTTAGATAGACTAAAACATTCATAACCTCACTCTATATCCTCTAGGTAGCTTAGATTTGCACTTTAAGCAACCTAGTTATCTCAAGTTTGAGATTAAGCTTGCCGTAGGAGCTCTCGGGTGGATCGTCTTTGATTCGAGGAGGTCGTTGAGGTGCCGATGTTCCAAGGAGCCTACGAGGAGTGGAGGACAGCGATGAAGACCCGAAGGACATGGTTCTTGAGGTATAATCACTTCACATAGTAGTTTAGAACTTGTATGATAGTTGTTAGTTATCGTTTAGCTTCGATTCATGCGGTTAGTCGATGTTTAAGCAAAGAACAAGATCGTTTTTCATATTTCCGCCTCCCCGCAAGTCGTGGGGTGTTGCACATCGACTTACAGTGGTATCCGAGCCTCGCTAAACAATAAATAACTAACTTGCAAAATTGTATGAATTTCGAACGAAAAAAACAAACCGGAAAACCCCGATATCATGTGTATTCTGTCGTTTTTTAAATGTGGTCCAAAAATTTTTCAGGGACCTTCAGAAAGCTCAAAATGATAGTATTAGAACACCCAAGAAAACTGGGCTCATGAATCGACTAAAACGCTGCGGAACCGCGGCGGATCCCTCCGATCCGCCGCCGAGTTGCCGATTCATCTGCCCAATTTTCCTGTGTTGGTTCTCTGTGATATTTGGTATTTTCTGGAATTTTTTAATTTTTGCTCAGGTTTCAGATTTACAGAGAAGTATTGGAGCAAAATTAAATGTGTTTAATCGATCGAAATTATACGGTATTTGCTTGTTGGATTGTATCTGTGTTTGTATAATGTGTTCGTAAACCTCCCCCAACTGCTAGTATGTCGGTTGGCAGGGGGTTGCACATTTCTGTAATGGATTTTATCTGTTTGTGTATATGAACTGTGTTGGACTGTTGTGATGTATAGCCGGGGTTATGTTATGGGTTATTATTTAATTCATTTGATGTAAGTGTAATTTTTTGTAATATTATTTTGCGGGGCACATCCAGGTTGCGGTTGTAGTCACCGTTGTATTATTTCATTTTACTGTTTTTGCTCCTAGGACAGACCCAAGGTGGGGTGCACAAACTGCCGGGCGGGTAGTTTGCCGTACCCGTAGGGGTCTTGGGTGGGGTAATGGCTATTCATCACAACTATGTAATCCGTCTTTTGTTGCAGGCTCAAAACAAACACGGATTGCTTGCAAATCCAATAAAGTTCATCTGTGATCTGGAATGCTTATTATTGCGTCTGACAATTGTACAATATCTATATATAAATAGCTATTAGACGTCGCTTATGTTTTACACCCGCTCTAGCCCAGCCCCCGCTCTGTCGTTAGTTAAGTAACCTAACGGGTGATGACGGGACCCCGCGGCGAATGCGGATGGCATAAGAGGACGTGGTTTTTTCGTTGTTTTCTGCAATGATAGGATAATTGATGGGACGTATTATTATAATGCAAAGAAAATAAACCAAAGTTTAAATCGTTGGAACAAATTTAAAAGAAACCACTCGGTTATTTTAAAAGAGCAGATTTTTTAAAATTGCGGAGCTTTAACCACTCCTTTTAAAAAGTATCAGGTTCCTTCGATTATATCAAGTTCACTACGTTCACGGTTTTTCCAAAACCAGTCGTAGCCCTCCGTCATTTCAGTTAAATATTCAGTAGTATTCAAGCTATGTATTTTGACCTTCGCCAAGGCATAGTGATTGGTAGCTGCTGGATATTTATCTGTAGCATAGATAGATGCGTTGGTTTGGGACAGTCGTACTACTATTTTGGCCTTCGTCAAGGGTATGTACGGGTGGGTTCAAATTAACCTGGATAATGACGGGTAGAACTTGACGTATGACTTATGATATGTTGGCCTTCGTCAAGTTCATAAGAGCATGGGGCAAAAATCCACATCGGGAATTTCTAAAGAAACTGAAATTTGCAGAGAGATGCATACCATTTTGGAGTTTGATGAATGTTGGTAGGATTCCTTCAACATTATCATACGATGATATTTTGGATCCCGATCCTACTGTGAGTACATGCTACTTATCAGGAGATTCGTCACTTAACGATTAATGCTATAAACCAAGTAGGTGTCAAGAAAGGTGTCAGCGGGGTTACGCCCCCAGAGAAAAGAGGTTCTTTAATTAAGGAACTTCGCGAAAGCGTTGGAAAACCTCCCTCGAAGTATCGACACTAGCCTGGCTGAACGGTTAAGCAAGAATTGTACAGTGAGAATAGTCCTGGCTAATTCTTCTTTTATGGTTTGAGGAAGGATTCGAGAAACAGTGGGAGCCATCCTGTTTAGATAAATTAAAACCAATCTAAGCTTGTAACAGCATCATACTAAAGTGTTTTCTTCTCTCTCTCTTAAAAATGCAGCGACCTTGTGACCACACATAGGTTATATCTAGATAATAAATTGACTGAATCTGACTTATATGACTGGAAAAAGTCTGTCCAGATGTCCATTTCCTATGACAAGCTGGACCACCCTATTACTACTCAAGATCCCGCCGTCCCAGGTCCAGTTTCCACTGTCACGGATATGGATATCCGTCAGACAAGGGAAAAAGATAAAGCGAAAGCTAAGTGCTTCGTGTTAGCTTCAGTTGATGGTATATACCAAAAGCAGCACGAGAAGATGGACTTAGTTTCCATCTTTCTCCACAATAATAAACATTTATATGGAGAGCAATCTCATATTACTAGATATGAAACCTCGAACGAATTAATTCAAGCGAGGTTAGCTGACGGGTCATCTGTAGGGGACAACGTCCTTACAATGACTAGCTATATTGATGAGCTCCACGACCTGGAGACTGCGTTGGGGAACGAGTCAAATACTGACTTGATTCTACAGTCTCTGCCTCCTACCCTGAAGGAAACCAGGGAGGGAGAAGAAAAGAGAAAGGCAAAAGTTTCGGGACTGGATATAGTAAAACAGGGACGTTTCTATTGTTACAGGAATGAACATTGGCAGAAAGATTGCAGGGCTTTAGAAGCCAGTAGCCAGGATTCGAAGCATGTTGTGGCTTCATCTTCGGGTGTGTTTATGATAGAAAACTGTATGTCAGTTAACCCTACTTCCTGGGTATTGGATACCGGGTCAGGAACTCACATCTGTAATTCTTTACAGGCTCTGAGAAACCGTAGGGTTATCGGGATAGGTGATATGACCCTCACAGTTGCTAACGGAATGAGCATGGACGCTGAATCCGTAGGGGAATATCATCTTGGACTGACAACTGGGCAGATATTGATTCTGCGTAACTGTTTTTATGTACCAGGTACGACTTGTAATATCATATCTGTACCCTTACTTTCTAAGGAAGGATATGATTTTACTTTTGCAAGAGATGTGGTTCACATCCACCTAAATCAAGTTTTGATTGGGTCAGGTACATTAGAAAACGGAATATACGTATTAAATCAAGCTCAGATTTTCAGTGTCCAGAACACACTTAAAAGAAAGTCTCCGGAAACAAATCAGGCTTTCTTATGGCATTGTAGACTGGGTCACATCAATGAGAGAAGATTAAAAAAGTTACATAGAGAGGGATACTTGGATCCGTTCGAGTATCAGTCTTATGCCACTTGTGAATCTTGTCTCATGGGAAAGATGAAAAAGACTCCGTTCACTGGACATGGAGAAAGAGCAAGCGAGCTCTTAGGACTCATACACAGTGATGTGTGTGGTCCAATGTCTACACATGCGCGAGGTGGTTATTCCTACTTCATTACTTTTATGGATGATTTCTCTAGGTATGGACATATCTTCTTAATGAAGCATAAATCCGAGGCCTTTGAGAAATTCCAGGAATACAAGAATGAAGTGGAAAAACAAACCGGCAAAAGTATCAAGACACTGAGATCTGATCGAGGTGGTGAATACTTAAGCGCCGAGTTCCTGGGTTACTTAAAAGAGAATGGAATTCTCTCTCAACTTACTCCTCCATACACACCACAACACAACGGTGTATCAGAAAGGAGGAATCGAACCCTATTGGATATTGTTCGTTCCATGATGAGTAAGGCTGAGTTACCGCGATTTTTCTGGGGTTATGCACTAGAATCAGCTGCATATCTTTTGAACAAGGTTCCAACCAAAACTGTGCCTACCACACCATATCAGATGTGGAGTGGGAAGAAACCCTGTCTCCAGTACCTAAAGACATGGGGATGTCTAGCTTTTGTAAAAAAGCAGCATCCGGACAAGCTCGAGGCACGCTCAGTACTGTTTAAGTTTGTGGGATACCCAAAGAACTCCAGGGGGTATTTTTTCTATTACGCAGAGGAACAAAAGATTTTTGTTTCTCGTAATGCCCATTTTTTAGAATATCAATTTTTAGAAAAGGAAACAAGTGGGAGCGAAATAGAACTGGAAGAAATTCCAGAAACACAAACTACTACTGAAGGTATGGTAGAACCAGAAGTTTCAGAAGAAAGGGACATCCCGACGCCACTCCGTAGGAGTAGTAGGCAGTCTCATCCGCCCGAGAGATACTACGGTTTTCTCATAGACGGGGATAGAGAGGATTGCACTATTGATTATGATGAGCCTACTAGCTTCCAGCAAGCCATTCAGAGCGGTGACTCGGTGAAATGGCTAGATGCAATGCGGACCGAAATGGAGTCCATGTACACCAACAAAGTATGGACTTTGGACATTGCTCCAGATGGGGTAAAACCCGTAGGATGCAAAGGGATCTTCAAAAAGAAGATTGGTGTAGATAGACAGGTTGAAACCTATAAGGCTAGACTTGTTGCAAAGGGTTTCCGTCAAAGACCTGGTTTGGACTATGACAAAACCTTTTCTCCAGTGGCTATGCTTAAATCTATTCGGGTCCTTCTTGCTATTGCTGCCTTCCACGATTATGAAATCTGGCAGATGGACGTAAAGACGGCCTTTCTAAATGGAAATTTGGAAGAAAGCGTCTATATGGATCAGCCAGAAGGATTCATTCAGAGTGGGAGCAGCGGTAAAGTATGCAAGTTGCTTAAATCCATTTATGGACTAAAGCAGGCATCGCGGAGTTGGAACATCTGTTTTGATGATGCTGTCAAAGAATTTGACTTTATTAAAAATCCAGATGAACCATGCATATACAGTAAGATTGTAGGGAGAGCTGTAGTATTCCTCATCTTGTACTTGGATGATATTCTCCTAATAGGAAATGATTTTCCTATGGTACAGTCAGTCAAAAGATTCTTGTCACATAAATTCTCCATGAAAGACCTGGGTGATGCCACCTACATTTTGGGAATCCGGATCTATCGTGATAGATCAAAGAGGATGTTGGGACTTTCGCAGTCCACGTACATAGACACCATAGTGAAGAGATTCAGTATGGATGATTCTAAGCGCGGTAACCTACCGGCTTGTCACGGAATCACCCTCTCCAAAGAGATGTCTCCCAAGACTGATTTGGAAAGGGATCGCATGTCGATTATACCCTACGCTTCTGCGGTAGGCTCTATAATGTATGCGATGTTATGTACCAGACCAGATGTGGCATACGCATTGAGCGTTGTAAGCCGGTATCAGGCAAACCCAGGGGAGAAGCACCGGATAGCAGTAAAGAACATTCTCAAGTACCTGAGAAGGACTAAAGAGATGTTCTTGGTGTATGGCGGAAAAGACCTCCAGATGGAGGCCTTTGCCGACTCCGGCTTCCAAAGTGACAAAGATGACTCCAAGTCCATGTCGGGTTATGTCTTTACCCTTAATGGAGGGGCGGTCTGTTGGAAGAGTTCCAAGCAGGAGACCGTTGCAGACTCAACGATGGAAGCGGAATACATAGCTGCTTGCGATGCCGCAAAAGAAGCTGTCTGGATGAAGAAGTTCCTCACAGAACTTCAGGTGGTTCCTTCCAGTGTTAGTCTAATACCTCTGTATTGTGACAACAACGGCGCTATAGCTTTAGCGAAGGAACCCAGGTCCCATCAGAAGTCCAGACACATCTTAAGGCGGTATCACCTGATCAGGGAGATCATAGATCGCCGGGAGATCGAGGTGAAGAGAGTAAAGACGGAGGATAACATTGCTGACCCATTCACAAAGGCCATTCCTCAGACGCAGTTCGAGAGGCTATTCGAGATGATAGGTCTACGATATGCCAGCTCATGGCCCTAGTGCAAGTGGGAGATTGTTAGTGTATATGCCCTAGGGGCCATTGTTGTATCATACTAGCATGTATATTACTTAATGGAAGCTTGGGATATTCACAGTTGTATATAACAGTCTTGCTAAACATGGTAGTATGCTACTTGGTTTGAGTCTACTTTAATATGTGCATATGTTTCTTGTAACGTATCACTTATACATATTAGTAGAGCCCATAGGATCTTTGCTTCATTACCAGCGTCGTGATGGCAGTCACACTAGTGGGGGCTGGGTAGTCTGTAAGCAACATCCTATATAGGTCCCTGGTCATTGGATTATCGAGATAGGGCATCGATATTCCGGAGTAGACTAAGTGTATACGCTTCTTATCCCAGTTGGGGAGATGGTTTGTCCCACAGCCATCAGTACGTCGTACTAGAGATAGTATACAGGTGCTCGTTAGGTTACGGGTACACCAGACAGGACTCGTCGGGGAACTGATTGGTTGGTATTATACCCATCGTCAGTTAACAGTTCCTAGGTGACATGAGTACAGCATAGTCCGCAGACTTGATACTGCTACTTCGCCTCGAGTGTGTCCCACTGTTCTTAGATTGCTACCCTACCACGGCTCAAAGGAGTCGTGCAAACAGGTAGCAGTTGGATGCAGTCCCGAGCACTTGGAGGCAGTGGCGGTTAGATAGGATTCGTCTCTCCCGGTATTGGGAGTTGATATCGCACTGTGTCAGAGAGCCAATACGCAAAGTCCCTGGCCAGGGCAAGCTAGATATACTGGTAGGTTCCAGTAGCTTCTCAGGGCGTAATGGGCTTCGCTCCGACACGACTTATACATCTATTAGGGTACTGACGCTTGTCGCCTCCTAGGCTTGATATGCGATAGTCTTAGACGAACAGACCGGACTGTACGAAGATTGTCACATCACGCTCAGTGGGAGTTCGGATGATTTTCCTCATCGGCCTTCTTATCGACATCTACCTGGGGACCGTTACGTACAGCTAGTGCCGCTTGCGGTCTGTGGTTAAACCCACTGCCAGCGTAGTGTCGAGTCTTTAGAGTCCCACACAGAGAGTTTCCCTGCTCCAGGCGAAACGATATAGAGGTCGTATGGTTTTACGACAAGGGTTCGGATGCATACGTGTGTTTACGCGCGTACGACTTTTCGGACAGTTTTTACTAGCCGGCTTTGGTTTAAGCCAGATTCTAGTATAGGGTTATTGGATTTATACAGTCTAAAGTTTTTCCGTGTTTTCACGGATTGGAGGGGCGTTCTCGTAATTTGTCGAGAAGGTTCTAGAAGAGTGGTGACATGAGGGGTTTAGGTGGCTTTTTCATTAATTGCTTTGTGTGACTCATTTATATGACTCATCATATCATTAATGCTTCATTAATGATCTAATGACTCACATGATGAATCACTCTCCTTGATTAAATGAAACATGGTGAATAATCAATTAATTGATATTATTTGATAATTCATTATGTATCATATATTCAAGTGAGAAGGATTTTTGTTATCATTATCATTCTCACCTTCTCTCTCCTCAAGCTCACTCTCTCTTGAAACCCTAACCCTAACCTCTCATATGTTGAGATCAAGGGTTAGATAGACTAAAACATCCATAACCTCACTCTATATCCTCTAGGTAGCTTAGATTAGCACTTTAAGCAACCTAGTTATCTCAAGTTTGAGATTAAGCTTGCCGTAGGAGCTCTCGGGTGGATCGTCTTTGATTCGAGGAGGTCGTTGAGGTGCCGATGTTCCAAGGTGCCTACGAGGAGTGGAGGACAGCGATGAAGACCCGAAGGACATGGTTCTTGAGGTATAATCACTTCACAAAGTAGTTTAGAACTTCTATGATTGTTGTTAGTTATCGTTTAGCTTCGATTCATGCGGTTAGTCGATGTTTAAGCAAAGAACAAGATCGTTTTTCATATTTCCGCCTCCCCGTAAGTCGTGGGTTGTTGCACATCGACTTACATAATCAGGATGGCTCCCACTGCTTTTTATCAAATCTTCCTTCAAACCCTAAAAGGTAAGACTATCCGGGATTAATTACACCCTACAAGTTTGCTAACCGTTTAACGAGGCCAGTGTCGGTACTTTGAGGGAGGTTCCCCGTGCTTTCGCACGGACCTAATTAAAGTAAACCTTATTTTCCCATAGGCATAACCCCGTTAACACCTTTCTAGACACCTAATGGGTTAGCTAATTGTAAAGTGCAAAACTCTCCCAGGAGTAACTTTTACTCGCTGTGGGAATCGAGATCCAACTATCTCATATAAGGTATGCAATCTCATTGCAAATTTCAACATTTGAAAATTCCTGATAATATTTTGCCTCTAACCTCCTATGACCTTGACAAAGGCCAACAGACCATAGGATGCTAGTCAAGTTCAACCCGTCATTTCATGATTGAATCAAACCCACCCGCACTACTCTTGACAAAGGCCAACAAGGTTGCACGACTACCCAAATCCAATCGTATCACATGCTTAAGCAGATAAGCACTAATCAGCTACCACCCACTACACTTTGACAAAGGCCAACAAACGTAGCACAAATACTAAATAGTACTTATCTGAAATGACGGAGAGCTAAGTCAGGTTTTTAGGAAAACCTTTTGCGTAATGAACTTGATATCGTTGCAGAATCGAGTGATTTTGAAAAGGAGTGTTTTGAGGCTTTTATTAGTTATGCTAAAGAGGTCACTCCCGGTGAAGAGATCTCGGCTCTTTCCTCATCGAATGAGGTGCTGGATATTCTACAAGGAACACCGCTATGCAAAGCAAGAACTAAAAAAGCAATCAAAAACAAAACTGTGTTGGTTGTAGCATCTGCTAGTTTTGCTAAAGAGGTCACTCCTGGTGAAGAGATCTCGGCTCTATCCTTATCGAATAAGGTGCTGGATATCTACAAGGAACACCACTATGCAAAGCAAAAACTAGAGCTACCCTTTTTGAAAATTTGATTCCACAACATCTTTAGGTTTCTTTCTTTTCATTAATCCCATTAATGAAGTCTCATCATTTATACTTCCTAAGCATCACAAAAAATGAAACGAAAATAGAACGTACACCTATGCCATCCGCATTCGCCACAGTATTCCGTTATGCACCGTTAGGTTACTTAACTAACGGCATACCAGGACGGGACTAGCGCGGGTGCAAAACATAAGCAACGTTTATTATATATCACATATATAATATAGCCATTCGTCTCAGAATACATAGTGATCACATCATAGAGCAGCAGAAGATAACATATGAAATATTGGATAAACTAGGATTTCCGTGTTTTATATTAATCCAGAAAAAAACACGCATTCCACGGTCGCGATGAATAGCAAAACTCACTTCCCTAGACCCCTATGAGAGCGGCAAGCAACCTTTCCAATTCTAGAGTTAGGAGACCCGGTCTTGACTCCTCGAGATGGTCTCCCACTGGACCCTAGAACCCGGTTACTTATGCTTCCCTCCTTGGGTCTATCCTAATGCGGAAAAGTAAACAATATACATCAATGGTGACATCATCCTCAACCCGGAAGTGCCCCAATAAAAGAATATTGCATATATTGAATTTTACATGAATGAAAATGAAAAACTCTCATCTCACATAAAACCCTGGGCTATTCAAACACGACGATCCAATATAACATATCACGGCAACACATAACATCTCACGTCATCAACGTAAGTAAATATGCGTATCCCAATTGTCGTTGACATATAGCAACGAAACCGGCGATACACCACATATTACATTTACGGTCCCAGATAAGAAAGTGAAAAACTACAACAATTGGAATCGTCACTGCCCTTAGACATCATAAACCCGGAATATCACATATTCTGGATTTCATGCCTAACAATGCAAATCTTACATTTGGGTCTCATCTATAAAAACTCTTTTCAAAGGAAGTCGGGTAATTCAAAAAGATTCCCGATTCCGCTCGAGACCGAAATGTTAAATTTGCACACAACTAATTACTTTTCACAAAACTAATTAGTGTAGATTCCAATTATTGTATCACATTCACAGATAGCTAGACGATTTTAAACTTTCCGATCGAATCAACAAACATCCACATTTCCCAAAAGGCTCAACACTTGAGCAGAATCAAAAATACCCAAAACATGCCACAGTAGCTACGGACCAACCGTAGAAGGGCCAACCCTTGCCTCACCTATGGCGCCGCAGAACTACGGCAAACCCTAGGGTTTGACCGCTGTTCCACGGTCATAGAATCGAGTTAGGGTTTCGTTCTTCTAGAGGGTCCATAGAATTACCTGCATGATTTTTCGAATATTTTTAACTTGGAAAATTCCAACTTTTGGAAAATTTCCAGCGAGGGATAAAATGGGTTATTGATATTCGTTCGAACTTTTTAACACCGTCTAAAATACCCGAAACGAAGTTAGAATTACGAATAAGAAACAGTCCGAATTGCCTTTACAGAAAGATAACATCACATGCAATCTTAGCAAAAACAAGCAATACCTGAAACACCAAAATCCAGAGACTGGAACACCACAAAAAATTGAAGCCCAAACTCAACAAAAAATCCGGCCAGGCCGGTCAAAATGCTTCATCTCATCTGGTCAAATCCGGCGAGAGGGGTTCAATTTTCTATGGTGTTCTTGTTACATCTCATGTAACATTCTGCAATTGTTTAAAAAAAAATTTAGACACTCTGAAAAAATCGACAGAAACTAGATTTTATGTTTCGATATTTTGGAGTTGTTTCGGTATCGTAATTCTATAAATATCGTCTAATTATCTATCTTGGCTCTGATACCACTGTTGGTCAGGCAGCCACCTGTTCATACCATAATTTTGCATTCTTTCAGACCCCATTCTTATTCATTTCACAAATAAACAGGTGCTTTAGATCCATGTCTACTACATAGTTGCAGGTTACAGGTTCTCGGAACAAAAACAGTGAAATTGACGAAAAGATAATACAAAGTGAGACTACTACCGATAAATGGTGGAATCTTGATCGTGCCTACATTTTGAGGGACAATGAAGACCAATGAACAAGTTCATAAAAGTACAAAGGCAGCGCAAGGTTCAATGATATCTGGAAGAGAACCAGAAGACATTCTGAAGAACCAACTGAAGAAACAGGAAGACAAATACAACCAGAAGCATCACAGTAAAAATCAGCTCACAAGATCTCCACTTGGCAGCGGAACCGCGGCCAAACCTGGCCGATGGCTGCGGTTCCGCGGCCGTGTGTCACCCGTATCGGTGGAAATTTCTTTGACGGTGGGAGGCGCGTTGACTAGTCTTCCTAGGGGTATATTTGTAAAAGCAGATGTGACGCGATTGTAACCCTAGGGTTTCTATACTCTATAAATAGAAGCCCTAAAACTTGTTTTAGGTTATGCCTCTTTTCATTGAATAAAATTCAGAATTCCCTTCATGTTTTGAGAGCATCAATTTTGTAAGCAGTTTCTTTTATTTTGCCATAGTTCTTAGTTTTTATTTCTGCCCTAGTTTAATTTATTCTCTGTCCTAGTTTAATTTAGATTAGAACTTTTTATTGATCTGCAGTAGTTAGATAATTAATCTCTTAAATCGAATCAAATAAAAATCATGTCTTTCGTAGATCCCCTAATGAGCGAGTAGTTCATCGCCTGTTAGGGTTAGGAATAGGGAAGGTTTGAGAGATGCAAATCTCTCACCCCTTTCTTGCCCATCACCTATTAATTATTAGGACTCCATGCATACATACACATACCGCTCCCTACGGCACCCTACCCACGAGGTAACAGTGATACTGTAGTCTAAAAGACCGGATGTGCATGTTTTCCATGGAGGTTAGGGTAAGGATTAAGAAAGGACGGACAATGACCTAGAGGAAGAAACTTAGTTTCTTCCCGATCGTCCTGATCCCCTTTATTAATAATTACCATAACACCTAAAGAAGATCAAATTTAGGGCATTGAAAGCGGTGGGAAATCTTAATTTTCCAAACTTAACCTAAACCTAACCCTAGCAAGATTTCTAATCCTACTCTAAGTCAACTTAATTTTTAGTGATAAAGATCCAAACACCATTTGGAATTAACTCGTTAGAACAATTAGGAAATACACAACATCCCTGTGGACCGACCCGTATTCAGCGGCTAGCTACCAAGCGACGCCGTTCTTGATTGCGGTAAACAAATATTTTTGATTCATCTTTCAAAAGCGCATACGCAGAAAAACATTTCAATCAAATGGCGTCGTTGCCAGGGATGGCGTAGTATTTTCTTTTTGCAATTTCGGGTTAATATAAAATAAAAAAAATCATAAAAACTGAAAAATTTAAAAATATAAAATTTTTATCTTTTTATTGTTCGAAGGGTTTTTTCGTGTAAATTTTGCAGGATCAACGAACGAGTTCGGATTTGGAAAAATCCAGAGATCAAAACAGAAAACCCTAGATCTGAACAACAAAGAAAAGTCAAACCAGAGGAGCAGAATTTTTTTCGGGAACCGAGCCGCCGCCTCCACTGCGGACCGCCGCGCATAGCCTGTTCTGACCGCGGAATCGCGGCTCATTGCTGACGTCAGCTTGTGGAAATTCCTCTGTGAGCTTACTTTCTCTTTCTCTGCAACCCCCTGATATCTCCTCTGTAAATTTGCCTGCAGGATTCTTTGTGCTAAAAATCTCTCCCCCTTCCAATAATCGATCTTGTACAGGATTCTTTGCGCCGCGCTAAAAATAAAAATATTGTTTGCAAGTGGTCGTTTACTGTTTTGCATATTTAATCGGACTTTAAGGGGCTTGAAACCAATCCAGATTGGGTGGGGATTTCATCACCCTTCCAAGGACCCCAGAAATCACATAAGGCATATTTCATTGACCATCATTTAATTAAAAAAGATTAGACTCAACCCTAAGGACTTCGCGCTCAATAGGACAAAGGACTAGTTGTAGGCATCGATCGTTGATCATAACCTGACTTTGTGGTGTCTAGGCAAGTGTGTCTAAGGCAAGTGGTTACTTAATTAGGCCCACTACTTACGTGGTAGAGAGCCTCCTACTTACCTGGCCACAATTGGCGGTGAAGAGGCGGTTTGAGGTCCTATTTCTTGCCCTTTGGAACAGTTAGGAGCTGTCTAGCTGACCTAGGTGACCCTAGATCTAGGCCTGATTGTGCATTTGTGGTTGATTGAACGTGTGTCTAAGCCTTTTATCGAAAATCTTTTTTGCAAAAAGCTCCATATAAAAAAAACACAAAAAGAGAAAAGAAATTTTTTTACAAAAATTTGCAACTTGTCGCTAAAAAATCCGTGCACCCCACTTACACCACTTTCTTTCTATTGACGTTTTCTTACCTCCATATTATGTTTTTCACCTTTTTGACTACACTACCTCTTTAGTGTATGTCCGGTTGGACTAGGGACACTAGTGCCCGATTAGTCCGTACCTCGTTGGTACCGACCGACGAAGCTTTCGACTCCGAAGTCGAAATTCCTTCCACTTCCTTACCTTCACCTTCATATTCTTCCTCCGAAGGGATGTCGGGATATAATCCTAACAACACCTTACCCACGGGACTTATTCCACCTCCGTTAGGTGCGAATAACCCGCAACACCCGCCTGTTGAAGCGCCCCAATGAATTGCGCTCCAGGATCTTTTCTACCCGATCCGCACCGCCTTACCTACTTGTCTTTCACTCTCACCGGCAAATGGGGACAACTTTGAGATCAAACCCCACTTCATCAACATGTTGCCAAAATTTCACGGACTGGAATCCGAAGATGCCTATATCTTCATAAACAAATTCCAAAACGTTTGCGCAATGATGAAAACAACCCAATTATCAGATGATGTTGTAAGGTTAAGGGTCATTCCTTTCACCTTATGTGACTTAGCCGAGAAGTGGTTATACAGCACAGCATAACACTCAATTAAAAATTGGGAAGAGTTTGTTAAACCTTTTCTTAAAAAGTTTTATCCACATCACAAGATCGTGAGAATTCGCAATGAGATTATACAATTTTCCCAGCTTCCTTCCGAACCATTTTGGAAGTGTTTTGAAAGATTCAAAGACCCACTTGTTCAATGCCCTCACCATGGTATCGAAAATTGGCAACTTTGCCAAACTTTATACGAGGGATTGAACCCAGCAACGAAGCAGTTGCTAGAAACCATTTGTCAAGATCACTTTCTAACCAAATCTAGTGAGGAAGCATGGTAGTTTCTTGACGATCTTGCTGAACAAACACTTCAGTGGGAAAGCACCAAGACCACTTCATCTTCTTCTATTGGTCAGTCTAAGGCAGGCATACATCAATTAAATATATCGATAGAAATGAAAGCCGAGATGGCCGCACTTACGAAAAAGCTAGAAGCAATTGAGACCAAAATCTCATCGCCTTCTCGTGCCCCTGCTTTACCCCCACGAACTGTTTGCGCTTGTTGTTCGGATCCATCACATCTTACCGAAGAGTGTCCTTACAATCCACCTGCTCAAGGACAAGATCACGTCAATGCTGCCTTTCAGCAACGACAAAGAAATGATTCATACTCTTCGACTTATAATCAGGGTTGGAGGAGTCACCAAAATTTTGCTTGGAATCAAAATCAGCAATTCCAAGGAAACAACAACTTTCAAAGGCCTCCTCCTCCACAACAACAAGCAACTCCACAAACTCAATACCAGCAACCTTTCCACCCACAACCTTACCAAAACCAAATGAACAATTTTGTGCCCAAAAACTCCTACCCTAAAAACAATTTTGTTCAACCAAATAATGATAAGGTTACCTCGCTAGAAAGAAGTCTAGATGCGTTCCTAAAGCAATCTACACAATCCGCAGCAAGGTTGGAGACTTCCATTCAATCTTTGGTGCAAAACAGTTCTTCCCACGATCAAAGCATCAAATCTATTGAAGCACAAATTGCACAACTCAATGCTGCGTTTAGCGAGCGAGAAAAGGGAAAGCTTCCATCTCAACCACTGCCAAATCCCGGTCACGCACATGTTGCATATGAACAGCAAAATCATAATGTAAATGCTGTGACCACGTTGAGATCCGGAAAAGTGTTGCAAAATAACGTGAGTATTAATAATGACACCCCCGCCGGTGGTTCTTCTTCATCTTCTTCTTCGTCTTCTTCATCTTCTTCTTCTTCACCTTCATCTTCTTCGTTAGAGCCTATTCTTCATTCTTCACAAGGCTCTACTTCTTCTACTTCGAACGGACCCACTTCTCACATCACGAACACATCTACACGGGGATCCGTTCCAACTCCACAATCTGATCCACAAAAATTGGACTCAACAAATTTTCAAAATATTTCTTTTCCAAACAAGTTGAGATCCAATAATCCAACTCCATAAATGGAGAAGATTGTAGAGTTGTTCAAACAGGTTAGCATAAACATACCTCTCTTGGATGCAATCCAACAAGTCCCTTCATACACAAAAATATTAAAGGACTTATGCACCAAGAAGAGGAAGTCACAAGTACCAAAGAAAGTTTTTGTGGCTAGTGCTGTTAGTGATGCTCTTGTCCAACCTTTACCCCAAAAACACAAGAACCCCGGCTGTCCTACTATTTCGATAACAATTGGGGACAAGAACATCAATAAAGCACTATTAGATCTTGGTGCGAGTGTCAATTTGCTACCTTATTCAGTGTACGAGCAATTAGGCGTTGGAGAGCTTAAACCCACTCATTGTACTCTCCAAATGCCCGACCGATCCATCACCCATCCGAGGGGAGAGTTAGAGGATGTGTTAATTAAAGTAGGGGATTTCATTTTTCCCGTTTACTTTATTGTTATGGATACACAACCTGTAGCTGTTAGTTATATGTATGCCCTAGAGGCCATTACTGTACATAGGATGTATATTGTAGTGGATGCTGGGACATATATAGGGAGGACTTTCTTGCTCGACATGATAGTATGCTATCTGGTTGATCTTTACCTTAACGTGTACACTGATTGTCTCACTGTTACATGTTGGTAAAGCCCTTAGGATGTGTACTTGACTACCTGGACTGTGATGCGGATCATAGTAGTGGGGACATGGTAGTCCATAAGTACATCCTTCAAAGTCCCTAGTCGTGGGTGTATCGAGATGGGGCATCGATATACCAGAGTAGACTAGCGTGTACCTTCTCGACCCATACAGATGGGCGATGGATGATCCCATATCCATTGGTGTTTGACATCAGAGGAGATATACGGGTGCTCAGTAGAGACTGGGTACACTGGACGGACTCTCCGAGAACTCCCAGATGGTATTATACCTCACGTCAGATGGCAGTTCTCAGGTGACACTGGTACAGAGTAGTCTGTTGACCCGAGATCGTCATAGAGTCTTGTGTGGTTCCCACTGTGCTTTGATTTCCATCTTACCACGTCCAAGAGGGCGTGCAAAACGGTGGTTTTTGGGTACAGTCCCGAGTCACATGGAGGCAATGAGCGATAGGAGGGGATTCGTCTCTCCCGGTATAGGGAGTTGATGTTGCGCTGTGTTCGATTGGCTATAACAGGAAATCCCTGGCCAGGGTTGCTGAGATTTACTGGTAAGTGTTACCAGTAGTTTCTCGAATTGTTATAGACCTCATATCGACACGACTTATCGAGCTATTAGGGTCTGACGTTTACCACCCCTAGGCGAGATATGCGACATATCAGACGATCAGACCGGACTGTACGGTAGTGTTACTGGTTGGATTCACTGGAGTGTGAGCGGGCTTGCTCGTCGATCTTCTGATCGCTCAATACCCGGGTGGCCGTTACGTTTAGCAGACCGCTTGCGGCTTGTGGGTGTTTGATATGATCATCATCTGCTGCCGGCGTATTGACGAGTCTTTAGAGTCCTACACAGAGGTTTCCTGGTTCAAGCGAAACGAAATAGGAGCGCATATGAGATATGTGCGGGACCGAGAATAATACATGTATGTGATACCGTATTCTATTCTCGCGATGAATGTGTCGAATGGTTATATGCGATATAACCTAGTCATCGAGTCAAGGTTTGATTCGATAAGCCGATACATTGGATACTAGTCGGTTATATGCGATATGACCGGATCGTTAAATCAAGTGTTGATTTAATGATTTAATGTATAATTATATATTTGATATATTACTTTGCATTAACTAGTATTGGTTCACTTTAAATGGATTTTCTCACTTGGATTGTGCACATTGTATATGTGATATACTTTTGTACACTAGATTGTATCATGTTTGATGATACATGCTTTTTAGGTTAAGTGTAAAGAATTAACCATGGTTAAGTTGTTGATTAGGGTTTTTACTTATTCATTTATCTTATTTATTTATTCATTTTGAATAAATTAAAAGATAAATGAATGGTGGCTTCATTTGTTTTTTGAAGCTTTGACTAATTGACCTTTTTGTTCTCATCCTTAACCCTAACCTTTCAACCCAACCTTAGTCAATTCTCTACACTTAACTAAGGTTAAGATTATGATAAGTATTCATTTTTATTATCTATTTTAAATAACTTATCATAACTTTATCTTCTTCTTCTTCATCATCTTCAAAGAAGAAAGCTTTCTTCATCAATGGTGGATTGATGAAACAAGTGAGAAATCCAATTCTAAAGTCTACCCACTTCCTATTTCTTCATCCTCTACCTCTTGCCAAGTAGTAGAGTGTGTTTCCTTCACAAGTTTTCATGACTTGGTGAACTGAGAGCTTGATCTAGTGATGCCTCGACGTAGATCATCTTCGGCACGTCGTCGATGACCTAGCCCGCTTCTTCTCCGATGAAGCCGACGCTTGAGCCCGGGTTTTCAATTTGGACAGCGGAGAGGACCTCATTACGAAGCCGTGGAGGTGGAGGACCGGATCTACAAAGGTTGTATTTCTGTATCTTATAGTTTAGTTGTAAACTAGCTCATGTTTCGCCTAGATATCTAGCCAACGATCCGTACATTAGGGTTTCTCGGCACCGAATTTTTTGAAATTGGCATGGTAGATGCCTTTAGAGACCTCACTAGAGTGTCTAGGAACCCTACAGTGGTATCAGAGCCTAGCTAGAGCCTTAGGCGAAATCTAGACGGAATTTGAAGTCCGAACGAACCCGAAACCCGATCACAAACTTGCTCTCTGTACTTTTTCTAAAATCGTGGATTTTTCCAAATTAAAAATATGCATAAAACTCAGCAGGGAATTCTAAGAATTAAGGTGCAAAAATTATTGCATGAACAGTGTAATCGGCGGCGGAACCGCGGCATAAGCCTAGCTTATGCGGCGATTCAGCGGCAGAACTGTGACGTCAGCCCTAACTGTTTGCACAGTAATTCATTGTTTCAGGTGCTGAGTTCTCTGGGTATTTTTAAAATTTATTCAAAAGTTGAATATTCTGGAGTTGTTTTGGGGATTCGGGGTTTTGATCGGAGTATCAGATTTTGTCTAAGTGGCTTTCCGGATAATTTTTTGAATATGTTAAAAAGTTCAACCGGATATAAATACCCGATTTTCCCCTGTCGGGAAATTTCCAAGTGTTGGATTTTTCCGTAGTTTAAAGACGTTCTAAGTAGTGCAAGTAACGCAATGGACCCTCTAGAAGACAACAAACCTTAACTCGATTATGTGACCGTCTTGAACTGCCCTTTGAACCTTCGGGTTTGGGGCAGTACGGCGTGCCACATGTGAGGCGTTGGCTTGACCCTTCTACGGCTGGACCGTTGGTACTGAGGCACGAATTGAATGTTTTTAGACTTGTTTCATGTGTTGATCTGTATCGGGAAAACTTGGGTGTTCGAATGTTCGATCGGAAAGTTTAACATTTTCTATTTATCCGGAATGGGATACAACAATTGGAATTCACAAAAGTTATGTGATAACTGAATGAATATTATAAACATAGCAGTTTAGTCTCACTTGATCGGTTGCCACGGAATTTTGATGTGATCAAAAGTCCGTCGCAATCACGTAGCGTACGCGGATACTCGCCGGGTAAACTTAATAGACAGCTACACCCCATAGCCCCGACCAAGTGACTGTAGGAGAACCCCGTCGCCGAAAGCATCCGTTCGGGTGCTCGCGGCAGCGGTGTTCCGCCTTGGTGCACTTCGTCGACGGTACCGGGGGTGCGGCCGTCTACTAAAGTTTGCGACGAGCATTCGATCAGGATGTCGGGAATCTTGTTGAATTGCCCGACTTAACATTGAAAAGTGTTTTCGATTTTGAGACTAAAATGCGGGGTTTATAATTGTTAGGCATGCGATGTCTAAGTATTTCATTTGATTAGGCATGCGATGTCTATGCAGATTGCGGATTCCAACTGTTGTAGTTTTACACTTTCTTTTCTGTGACCGTAAGTGTAATATGTGATATCGCCGGTTTCGTTGCTATATGTCAACGACAATTGGGATGCGCATATTTACTTACCTTAATGACATGTAATGTTATGTGTTGCTGGATATGTTATATTGGATCGTCGTGTTTGAATAGCCAGGGGTTTTTATGTGAGATGAGTGTTTTTCATTTTCATTCATGTAAAAACTTGTATGTAATATTCTTTTATTGGGGAGCTTCCAGGTTGCGGAAGTTGTCACCTTTTGTATATTATTTACTTTTCCGCACTAGGAGAGACCCAAGGAGGAGGGCACAAGTAACCGGGTTCTGGAGTCCAGTGGGAGACCAACTCGAGGAGTCGAGCCCGGGTCTCCTAACTCCAGAATTGGTAGGGTTGCTTGCCGCTCTCGTAGGGGTCTAGGGGTGTGGGTTTGGCTATTCATCACGACCGTGGAATCCGTGTTTTATACTGGCTCGTATTAAAAACACGGACGTCCTAGTATATCCAATATTTCATATGTTTCTTCTGCTGCGATATCTGTGATGTGATCATGTGATGTTCTCTGATAGATACAGTATATAGTATATATGATATATTATATAGACGTTACTTATGTTTTACACCCGCGCTAGCCCTGCCCTGCTCTGCCGTTAGTTACCTAACCTAACGGTGTATGAGGGGACATCGAGGCGAATGCGGATGGCATAAGTGTACGTCGTATTTATCTGTGATGTTTAGGTAACTTAAATGATGGGACTTCATTAATGTGATTAATGAAATAAAAGAAACCTAAGATGTTGTAGAATCGAATTTCAAAATAAAACAGGTAGCTACAGTTCTTGCTTTGCACAGCGGTATATACGATATATCCTGCACCTTATTCGATAAGGAAAGGACCGAGATCCCTTCACCGGGAGTGACTCCTTTAGCAATAACTGGCAGATGCTACACACTCGGTTTGTCTTTTGACTGCTTTTAAGAGTTCTGCTTTGCACAGTGATATATATGATATATCCCGCACCTCATTCGACGAGGAAAGGACCGACGATCCCTTCACCGGGAGTGACTCCTTTAGCAAAACTAGAAAAGCCTCAAAAGCACTCCATTTCAAAATCATTTGATTCTACAACGATATCAAGTTCATTACGCAATAGGTTTTCGGAAAAACCTGTCGTAGCCCTCCGTCATTTCAGATATGTACTGGTTAGTATTCGTGCTGCGTTTGTTGACCTCTGTCAAGGCGTAGTGTGCGGTAGCTAATTAGCGCTTATCTGCATAAGCATATGATGTGATTGATTTAGGGTAGTCGTGCGACCTTGTTGACCTCTGTCAAGGGTCGTGCGGGTGGGTTTACTTCAATCAGGAAATGACGGGTTGAACTTGACTAGCAGCCTATGGTTTGTTGACCTCTGTCAAGGTCATAGGACGCTAGGGGCAAAATATTATCGGGAATTTCAAGTGTTGAAATTTGCAATGAGATTTGTAACACCCGAGCCCAATAATACTATTCATATTTCTAGTTGAGTGTCATATATTGCTCATTTCCAATTATCCTGATTTTCTGGTGTTTATTGCTAAATTTTAACCGGTTAGGTCATTTTGGCACATAACAAATTTTAACTCCTAAAATGAAATTAAAAATATCCATGTTGGCCTACTCGTCGCCACTAGTCGCGTGGTAGCGTCCGCACGTCGAGATTCCGTCCCGTTCGGCTAAACGGGCAAGTTTGGACGACTACGCACGCGTACAAGTGTACGACTTGGGGGCATGCATTTTAATCATTAAACACCTCTTTTCAAAATTTGGAACTCGCTTAAAATCCTATAATTTGAATTTGGAACATTTGGGCGCAACCCGGGCGCGATTTGGAAATGTTTCATTTAGCGCCAAAAGGGCCCATTTAATTAAATATCTTAAAACTAAATTATACGAAATATATTCTTTAACAGTTAAAATCCTTCAAAATCTTTACTTTAATAATTCCTTTACCTCGCCTCAACCAATCAGCTTCCCTTCGTGGGCCCCCTTCATCCGCCTCTCTCTCCATTCTTTTCTCTCTCTCTCTCTCTAACAAACACTCTCTATCTCTCTCCTCATCAAATCTTTCTCCCTCTCTCTCTCCAATCTTTCTCTCTCTCCTCCTATATTTAAATCACGTAGCCGCCTCCTGTTCCTTCTCCATCACGAGAAAACCCAGCGAACCCCGAACCCTAACCCTAGCCACCTCCGGACATCGCCGTCGACCTCCCCGCGACCTCGCCGTCGCCGCCCTCGCCACCACGAGCCTAGCCGCACCCTCCTAACTCCTTCCTTCGTCTCGTCACCCGCGCCTGCACCCAACCCCGACGCCACCAACCGCCACAGGTCTCGTCGTCGACGCCGCCTCCAGTCACCGACGACGCCGGAGACTCCCTCTCCTCCTCCTCGTCGTGACCTCGTCGTCGCCTTCCTCCTCCCCTCGCCGGACCACCGTCAGACCCGAGCCCGACCCTGCACCAATCCCCGGGTCGCCGGAGAACGCCCCGTCGACCCTCGTCGACGTCACCCGCGCCACCTCCGACCACCTCCTTTCCCCCTCGATCACCAGAGCCGACCACCACCCTCCTCTACTCGTCGCACTACCCTCTCCAGCGAACCCAGTGGCTGTTCAGGCCTTCGCAGCCGCCGTCGCTGCCTCGCCGGCGTTCCAGCGCCGTCGAGCCCGCCGGGGTTACCCCTGGTGTCTCCCTGTAAGCCTTCCCCATCTTTCCTTTTGTGCAAAATCTTCCCCCCGCTGATCTTATTACATGTATCGTGTTGCTAACTCGTTGCCGATGACTTTTGCCGGAATCCGACCGTGCCGTCTTTTGAACCCGAAGCTCCAGCGAAGTACCCTGGTCCGTGTGATCCCGCTGTTCGTGTTTGGACTCGGCCCGTACCGTGCACCAGATCGCGCTGCAGATCGTGACCGTATCGCGCCCGTACCGTGCACCAGACCGCGCCGCAGATCGCGTCCGTATCGCGCACCAGACCGCGCCGCAGATCGCGTCCGTACCGCGCAGCAGATCGCGCCTAGACCCAGTACCGTGTCGTGCCGTTTCACACGCCGTATCGTGACTTGTGCATCAGGCCGCCTGCATCTCGACCCTTGTTCTGAGGCAAGATTTCTTGCTACATGCTACCTTAAAACTACTTAAATGTTTGACTCACAAACTTGCTATAATAACTAGTATTGCTACTTATCTCATTGGACGAAATATGTTGTACATCATAATACTGCTACTTAAATCGTATTTTGCCACCGTAACCCTAATAACAACTACCTGCTAATCATTTTACTATTTAGAGGATAATAGTCGCACACTTATATCTTTATTTCCTGCTGTTGTTCCTTGTTCGTCATTATACCTGTTATCAGCATACATTTGATTGCATTACATATTGACCGATCTGGATACACCTGACACATGTACTGATACACCGGACATGACACCCTGTACATATCGACTCAACCTGTTAAAACGTGACCTGACCTGTTACCTGATTTCATGCCTAATGCCGACAAACCTGACCATTCCTGCTGTCCATCCGGACAGACCTTTTTTTTACCTGATTTTGTGTTGGCATTAGTCCTTGACTACTGAATACCTGACCTGACATACATAGCTTGGGGGTATGGGGAAATCAAAGGTGAAACCGACTTGTAACTCAACAGTTCGATACATGTTCTGATCAGTCCTACGGGCTTGGCCGGCCCCGGAGTGATGATGCTGACATCACTCATCCATCCAGCTACCTTTTACTGCTTAGCGGCACGTCTCGGATTCAGCCCCGAGGACCTTGACCGTGGTCCCGGGCACGCACGGGATACTATTGAGTTACATCGACGATTCATCAATTGATTTCAAAGACTATAGAGTAGAAACCTGATAGGACAGTTCAGTCACCATTGCATATTACCCTGCTCTGTTATTTCTTAGTACTGCTTTATTCATGTTCATACCTGCATTGCTTATTACCATGTTTATATTATACTATTGGTTGACATGACGCGCTGACGTCTGGGTTTTGCATGGCCCAGATTCCGTACCATTGTCGACGACCGAGCAGGAGTACTTCAGCCAGCAGGCTGAACTGTGAGTTCTTTAGGGTTTAGTTTATTTATTTTCATTTCATTTCCAGATGTGAGCCCGCATTATGGGACGTACTGTTTATTTGTTGTATTGGATCTTTTGCTTCCGCATTCTTTATTTATTGATTCTTGTTATTATGGATTTGGACATGTATTAGATTAGTTTATTGTTTTGTTCTTGATATCTCCACAACCGTAATGTGACTGTGGATGGATAATTCCTACCCACAGGTAGCATGGTTGGCTATATCACGTGCCTCATCTTGCGTACTCTGGAAAGCGGGGCGTGACAAGATTGCATACCTTCTATGAGATAGTTGGATCCCGATACCCGCTGCGAGTAATTGTTACTCCTGGGAGAGTTTTACACATCACAGTTAGCCGATCAAGTAGGTGTCTAGAAAGGTGTTAACGGGGTTACGCCTCTGGGAAAACGAGGTTTACATTAATTAGGTTCGTGCGAAAGCACGGGGGACCTCCCTCAAAGTACCGACACTGGCCTGGCTGAAAGATTGGCGAACTTGTAGTGTGTAATTAATCCCGGCTAGTCTTTCCTTTTAGGGTTTGAAGGAAGATTTGATAAAAAGCAGTGGGAGCCATCCTGATTAGATAAAACAATAACCAATCTATTCTTGCAAGAGCGCACGCTGAGTGTTTTCTTCTCTCTCTCTCCAGGTAGCGACCATGTCACACCTTAATCAAGATAATAATACGGATTATTGACCGAACCCGCTTGTTATACTGAGCTGGGGAACGTTGGTCCCGCTCCAACTTATAATTGTTATAAGACAGAGCAGGAAATTGGGGAATACCAGATTTCCCGTGCCGTCCAAACGAAGAGAGTGCATGTTGATGCATCATCTTCGGGTGTGTTCGTTACACAGAACTGTTTCTCAGTATCCTCTGAATCCTGGGTATATGATACCGGATCAGGATCCCAGATATGTAATCTGTTACATAGGGCTACAAAAAGGTAGAAAAACTGAGAACGGGTGATAAGTTTCATGAGGCAGAAAACGGGGCTAGAGTTGCAGCCAAGTCTGTCGGTCACTGTCACCCTGTATTATCAGTACATTGATTCTGAACAAATGCTATTAGATACCGAACCTGATATACAAAATCATATCAGTTTCTTTATAAGTAAAGAAATGATAAAATTTTGTATTGCTGGATAATGTTTTGAACATTTCCTATATCAAAAGTTGATCGGTTCAGGCACGTTATCTAAAAGCATTAATGTTCTAAATCAAACTGCAGTTCTTAGTATATGAAACACACACAAGAGGAAGAGTTCAGAAATGAACGAATCCTTCTTGAGGTATTGTAGACTAGGTCAGATCAATGTGACCCGACTAGCTAGAGTTACATAAAGATGCATATTTAAATTAGTTTGAATTTACATCTTGTGGAACTCGCCAGTCATGTCACAAAGATAAGATGACCATAGCTCCGTTTACTGAAAACAGAGAAAGAGTTAATGAACTCTTGGGACTGATACATGATGATGTATGTAAGGTCTCCTGTCTACACATGCCAGGACTAGTTCTTTATACTTCATTATATTCTCTGATAATCTCTCGAGATTCAGTCATATGTTCCTGTTGGAACTTGAGTCCGAACCTTTTGAGATATTCACAGAATATGATTTGGAAGTAGAGAACCAGAATACGGGTATAAGTATTATGTCCTATGATGAGATCAGGGAAGAGAATACTTGTGTATGGAATTCCTGGACTATTCTAAAGGAGAATGAGATTCTCTCTCAGCATTACTCCTCCGTATACACTATAGCATGATGGTATATCGGGGCGGAGCAATCACACCCTATATGATAAGGTGTGCTCTATGATGAGTACTACTGAGTTACCTATTTCCTTTTGGGAATTATGCGCTTGAGAAGCTGCATACCTATTGAATAAGGGTCCCGATCAAATCAGTAGCCTACCACTTCATATGTGATATGGAAAGGGAAGAGCCCATCTCTTAAGTCAGTTAAGATTTGGGGTTGTCCGGCCTATGCTGAAAAGCAAAATCCGGACAAGCTCGAGGCAAAGTCAGTTATGTAGAACTGGAAATGTTCCAGCTATACAAACTGCAGCTGATGATTTGACAGAACCAAAGGATTCGATAGTAACCTACGAACCCCAGCCTCTCCGTCGATCTGGTAGGGTTCCTCACCCACCTGAGAGATACTTCGGTTTCTCTATGACAGTGGGAGCGAGGATTGCATCATGAGATAATGACCCAACCAGTTTCGAGCTGGCCATCAGGAGTGTGACTCTGTAAGAATGGCTGGATGCTTAGCGATCTGAGATGGAATCCTTATACACCAACAAAGTATGGACTTTGGTTGCTATATCTGAAGGGTTAAATCCCCATCAGGAGCAAGTATATCTTGAGAAGATTACTTGGTGTACATGGAAAGGTTGAGACTTTCAAAGCTAGACTTGTTAAAGGTTTTCGTCATCAACCAGGCGTGGATAATGATGAAACCTTTTTCTAGTGCCTATGCTTAAGTCCATCCAGATCCTACTTGCCACGGCTACATACCATGACTACGATATCTGGCGGTTGGGTGCCATGACTCCTTTTCTAAATGATGTTTTAGAAGAGTGTATCTATAAGTACACAGCCAGAGGGCCTCGTAGACAGTGGGAGCAGCGGAAACGTGAGCAAGATGCTTTATCTGATAAAGCAAGCATCGCGGAGTTGGAACATCTGTTTTGATGGATTAGTCAAAGAAGTTGACATCATCAAAATGGTAGATGAACCTTGTATATACAAAAAGGTAGTAGGGAGTATGGTGGTGATCCTCGTAGAGTACCTGGATGACATACTCTTGATAGGGAAGGAGTTTCCTATGCTACGCTCGATCAATCTCCGCTTATCAACAGGATTCTCCATATAGGATCAAAATGATACCTCCTAAATCCTGAGTTTTGGATCAATGAGATAGATTTAATTGGATGTTAGGATTCTCACTAGCTGTAGTGAGATGGTATCAAACGATCCTGGGGAGAATCACTGGAAGTGTTCCAGAGTGATAAAGACGACTGAATGTCAGTCGCAGGCATTGTCTTTACCCTCAGTAAAGGGACGGTATGATGGAAGAGTTCCAAGCTAGATACCGTGGCATACTAGACGATAAAGGCAGGATACATCGCTACTTAAGATGCTACCAAAGAGGATGTTTGGGTGTATATTAGTTCATGAGATGAACTACGTTCCTACCATTGTGAGACAATGGAGTTGTGGCTTATGCCAAGGAACGCCGGTCCCATCAGTGATCCAGACTTATTCTAAGGCAGTATCACCTGATCATGGAGATGGTTGATCTCCAGAGTGATCGAGGCAAGGAGAGCAGACTTAGAGGATAACGCAGCGGATCCACTCACGAAGGCCTATTCCCAGAGAGAGACTTTTATGGGATGGTTGAGTATGAGATACTGCAACCACTGCTACAGATGGCCCAAGTGCAAGTGGGAGATTGTTAGTTATATGTATGCCCTAGAGGCCATTACTGTACATAGGATGTATATTGTAGTGGATGCTGGGACATATATAGGGAGGACTTTCTTGCTCGACATGATAGTATGCTATCTGGTTGATCTTTACCTTAACGTGTACACTGATTGTCTCTCTGTTACATGTTGGTAAAGCCCTTAGGATGTGTACTTGACTACCTGGACTGTGATGCGGATCATAGTAGTGGGGACATGGTAGTCCATAAGTACATCCTTCAAAGTCCCTAGTCGTGGGTGTATCGAGATGGGGCATCGATATACCAGAGTAGACTAGCGTGTACCTTCTCGACCCATACAGATGGGCGATGGATGATCCCATATCCATTGGTGTTTGACATCAGAGGAGATATACGGGTGCTCAGTAGAGACTGGGTACACTGGACGGACTCTCCGAGAACTCCCAGATGGTATTATACCTCACGTCAGATGGCAGTTCTCAGGTGACACTGGTACAGAGTAGTCTGTTGACCCGAGATCGTCATAGAGTCTTGTGTGGTTCCCACTGTGCTTTGATTTCCATCCTACCACGTCCAAGAGGGCGTGCAAAACGGTGGTTTTTGGGTACAGTCCCGAGTCACATGGAGGCAATGAGCGATAGGAGGGGATTCGTCTCTCCCGGTATAGGGAGTTGATGTTGCGCTGTGTTCGATTGGCTATAACAGGAAATCCCTGGCCAGGGTTGCTGAGATTTACTGGTAAGTGCTACCAGTAGTTTCTCGAATTGTTATAGACCTCATATCGACACGACTTATCGAGCTATTGGGGTCTGACGTTTACCATCCCTAGGCGAGATATGCGACATATCAGACGATCAGACCGGACTGTACGGTAGTGTTACTGGTTGGATTCACTGGAGTGTGAGCGGGCTTGCTCGTCGATCTTCTGATCGCTCAATACCCGGGTGGTCGTTACGTTTAGCAGACCGCTTGCGGCTTGTGGGTGTTTGATATGATCATCATCTGCTGCCGGCGTATTGACGAGTCTTTAGAGTCCTACACAGAGGTTTCCTGGTTCAAGCGAAACGAAATAGGAGCGCATATGAGATATGTGCGGGACCGAGAATAATACGTGTATGTGATACCGTATTCTATTCTCGCGATGAATGTGTCGAATGGTTATATGCGATATAACCTAGTCATCGAGTCAAGGTTTGATTCGATAAGCCGATACATTGGATACTAGTCTGTTATATGCGATATGACCGGATCGTTAAATCAAGTGTTGATTTAATGATTTAATGTATAATTATATATTTGATATATTACTTTGCATTAACTAGTATTGGTTCACTTTAAATGGATTTTCTCACTTGGATTGTGCACATTGTATATGTGATATACTTTTGTACACTAGATTGTATCATGTTTGATGATACATGCTTTTTAGGTTAAGTGTAAAGAATTAACCATGGTTAAGTTGTTGATTAGGGTTTTTACTTATTCATTTATCTTATTTATTTATTCATTTTGAATAAATTAAAAGATAAATGAATGGTGGCTTCATTTGTTTTTAGTTGAAGCTTCATGAAGCTTTGACTAATTGACCTTTTTGTTCTCATCCTTAACCCTAACCTTTCAACCCAACCTTAGTCAATTCTCTACACTTAACTAAGGTTAAGATTATGATAAGTATTCATTTTTATTATCTATTTTAAATAACTTATCATAACTTTATCTTCTTCTTCTTCTTCATCTTCAAAGAAGAAAGCTTTCTTCATCAATGGTGGATTGATGAAACAAGTGAGAAATCCAATTCCAAAGTCTACCCACTTCCTATTTCTTCATCCTCTACCTCTTGACAAGTAGTAGAGTGTGTTTCCTTCACAAGTTTTCATGACTTGGTGAAGTGAGAGCTTGATCTAGTGATGCCTCGACGTAGATCATCTTCGGCACGTCGTCGATGACCTAGCCCGCTTCTTCTCCGATGAAGCCGACGCTTGAGCCCGGGTTTTTGATTTGGACAGTGGAGAGGACCTCATTACGGAGCCGTGGAGGTGGAGGACCGGATCTACAAAGGTTGTATTTCTGTATCTTATAGTTTAGTTGTAAACTAGCTCATGTTTCGCCTAGATATCTAGCCAACGATCCGTACATTAGGGTTTCTCGGCACCGAATTTTTTGAAATTGGCATGGTAGATGCCTTTAGAGACCTCACTAGAGTGCCTAGGAACCCTACAGTAGCTAACCCCCGGAGTCAAATTCCGGTGATACTTGGTCGACCATTCCTTGCGACTTCCAATGCGGTGATCAATTGTCGTAATGGTTCCATGAACCTATCTTTTGGCAATATGACGATTGAACTCAACATCTTTAAGTTGGGGAATCAGCCTTCCGAGCCTAATGCTAGTATACTTGATATTTGCTCGATCCACGAGATCACGGAGGAGGACTGTGAGCTCGAACAATTTCTGTTCGATCACAGCAGTGTTGACGCCTCTAGTGCGTTCCTCCTAGAATCCGACACATCTTTCACGCCAGACAACGATTATGAGTGTTTCACCTTTTTGGACGATTTTGAAGACTCACCACCCGAGTTTGAGTCTTTTGATTTTTCGGATGAATTATTTGAACCATCCGACTCGGTTGCGTACACTCGATTTGAACCGTTGATGGAATCCTTCTTGTTTGAAACAATTTCACCAATGCTACTTTCAATTGTTTCACCCCCTAAACTCGAACTAAAGCTTTTGCCGTCTCACCTTAAATATGCTTACCCAGGTGAGAATGAGACCCTTTCCGTTATCATATCTACCTCTCTAGCTCTCGAGCAAGAGAAGGCCCTTTTAATGGTCTTACAAAATAATCGGCAAGCTTTTGGCTGGTCTATGGCAGACATCAAGGGGATTAGTCCCCTCATAGTTGAACATCATATACACTTGATGGATGATCCCAAGCCAATGAGGGATCCACAAAGACGCCTCAACCCCATAATGAAAGAGGCTGTCAAGAAGGAGATTGTTAAATGTCTTGATAGTGGTATCATTTACCCTATCTCGGTTAGCCAGTGGGTTAGCCCCATTCATGTTGTCCCAAAGAAATCGGGCATTACGGTCATAACCAATGAGGCAAATGAGTTAATACCTACTCGCACCCAAACTGGGTGGCGAGTTTGCATCGACTATCGAAAAATCAATGCCGCGACAAGGAAAGACCACTTTCCTTTACCTTTCATTGACCAAATGCTAGAAAGATTGGCTGGGCACGAGTTTTACTGCTTTTTGGATGGCTATTCCGGCTATAACCAAGTCCCCATCGCCGAAAAGGATCAAGACAAGATCACATTTACTTGTCCTTTCGGTACTTTCGCTTATCGTCGCATGCCCTTTGGGTTATGCAATGCACCCGCTACATTTCAGCGGATATGATGGGGATCTTTTCATACATGGTTGAAAAGTTTTTGGAGATTTTTATGGATGATTTCTCCATTTTTGGTGACTCCTTCGACGAGTGTTTGCTACACCTTGACGCAGTTCTTACCCGCTGTAGAGATAAGAACCTCACTCTAAATTGGGAGAAGTTCTACTTTATGGTACGAGATGGTATTGTCTTAGGACATGTCATCTCGCAAAATGGCATAGAGGTTGATAAAGCCATGATTGAAGTCATTTCTAATCTTCCTCCTCCTAAATGCGTCAAAGACATACGGGCCTTCCTTGGCCATGCCGGTTTTTATAGACGGTTCATCAAGGATTTTAGCAAGATTACTAGACCCTTGACTCTCTTATTGGCCAAGGACACAACATTTGATTTTGACTCAACTTGCATGGAAGCGTTCGAGTCATTGAAACACTCTCTCATTTCTGCGCCCATTCTTTCATCTCCAGACTGGACGCATCTATTTGAAATTATGTGCGATGCATCAGATTTCGCCATTGGTGCTGTTCTTGGACAACACATTAATAAGATGCCGCACGTAATTTATTACGCTAGCCGAACGTCAAATGAGGCCCAACTTAACTACACAACAACAGAAAAAGAATTTTTAGCCATTGTGTTTGCACTTGAAAAATTCCGGCCTTATTTAATCAGCTCTCCAGTGATAGTGTACATGGACCATTCAGCTCTTCGCCACCTTTTTGCGAAGAAGGATGCCAAATCGAGGATAATACGTTGGATCCTCTTGCTACAAGAGTTTGACCTTGTCATAAGGGACAAAAGAGGATGTGAAAATGTAGTTGCCGATCACCTTTCACGACTTCCATCTTCGCCTACACTTGAAATTCCAATTAAAGATGTTTTTCCCGATGAGCAACTCTTAACCGTGTCTTGCGAACCTTGGTTCGCTGATATAGTAAACTACTTGGCCACCGGCTTGATACCTAAAGATTGGTCGAAACAGGATAAACTCCGATTCTTGTCCCAAGTAAAACATTTTTACTGGGATGAGCCGTATCTTTTTAAATACTGTTCCGACCAAATCATTCTTCGGTGTGTACCTGAAAACGAGTTTAAGAGTGTGCTGTCTTTTTGCCACGATCAAGCGTGTGGCGGGCATTTTGGCCCAAAGAAGACAGCCGAGAAAATCTTGCAGTGTGGTTTCTATTGGCCACGACTCTTTAAGGATGCATATGAATACTGCAAGACATGCTCCCGGTGCCAACACTTGGGCCGGATATCGCGGAGAAACGAAATGTCGCTCCAACCAATTTTGGTTGTGGATATTTTTGATGTTTGGGGAATAGACTTCATGGGAACATTTCCCAATTCTTTTAGGAATGTGTATATTCTTTTGGCTGTTGACTATGTGTCAAAATGGGTCGAGGCTGTGCCTAGCCGAACGAATGATAACAAGGTTGTCGTTCGATTTCTTAAAGAACGTATCTTTTCTCGATTTGGGCACCCTCGAGCAATTATAAATGATAATAGATCTCACTTCTGCAATAGGACTTTTGAGTCCTAAATGCGCAAATATTCCATTACACACAAGCTGTCAACACCATACCATCCCCAAACATGTGGGCAAGCCGAACTTTCGAATCGGCAAATTAAGCAAATCTTGGAGAAAACGGTTTCTAAAAACCGTAAAGATTGGTCACACAAATTGATCGATGCACTATGGGCATTCCGTACTGCATACAAGACCGATCTTGGTATGTCTCCATACCGTCTTGTTTATGGGAAGACTTGCCACCTCAAAGTTAAGATTGAGCACAATGCATTTTGGGCAATCACGGAGTTGAATTTATCAATGGGAGATGCGGGCAGCAATCGAAAGCTGCAATTAAACGAACTAGAAGAGCTGCGGGATGAGGCTTATGATAATGCCATCATTGTTAAAAACCGAACTAAGGTGTTCCTTGACAAACACCTTATGCGCAAAATGTTTAAACCTGGTCAACAGGTTTTGCTTTATGACACTCGGTTACACTTTAACCCCGGCAAGCTCAGATCTAGGTGGAAAGGGCCATTTTTAGTACGCACCGTATATCCGCACGATGCGGTAGATCTTGAAAATCCGGAGGACGGTACTTTGTTTAAAGTGAACGGACATCGACTGAAACCGTTCCTCACTGCAGACCTGTCGGAGGAGCTCATGTTTTTCCAGGAGCTGGTTTACACCGATTGATCTTCCTCCATTTGACCCCCAAATTTTTTATCTTCTTTCCAAAACTTTATTTCAAATAAGTTTGGGGGTGTATATCATTTGTAAATATATAAATACAAAATAACATAAAAAATAAAAAAAAAATCGAAAATAAAAAAAAATAAATTTGTTTGACATTTTTGTAAAATTGCAGATTAAATAAATAAATAAAAATTTATTTGCAAATAAATTCCTCTTTTTAGAGGGGTTTATTTGCAAATACCCATCATTTCCCCCTATTTAAAGGACCCGATCCCTCTCTGTTTTTCTAAACCTAATTTTTACACCCTCTCTCAAACCCTAGCCGCCGCACTCATTTCCTGCAGAGAGATCTAGTCGTTCCGTCTCCATCGTGCCGCGGAACCGCCGCCAGACGCTTCTCCCGCCGCGCAACCGCCGCTAACTCTGGTCTTCACCCCCTGAAACTTCAGGGGAGGTACGATCTGTTAAAACCCCTCTCTGTTTTTTAAATTTTTAGAACTGTAGAAAACATCATGGCACGTAGCATGCAGTTAGAAAGAGATTTTTCACAAGTTTTCTTACATGAGGTCTATGGTAGCTATTTCGCGAATGAAATCGCGCGTAGGGGATGGAATTATTTAATATTCAATCATCCTTATGCATTTGCATTGCCGGAATTAGTAAACCAATTTTACGAGTCTATGGAGGATGGGTGTCTCACCCTACTGGGTTTTATTAAATTGCAATGGGGCGATCGCGAAATTATAATTGATAGGGATATAATACACGAGGTCACACTAATACCTCGCATACCTGCACATGACCAACCCCTTCGATTCGAGGATTACATGCCCCTGATGGGCAACGATTGCTCGAGGGAGCCGCGAAAGGGTATCCAAGCACGAACCCTTTTCGCGAATGTTTTGACAGTGTGCCGGTGGGCACAAAATAATATTTTCAGTAGCTTCCATAATACAACTTTTTTCACACCCTCCTTACATATTGTGCACACTCTTATGACCAAGAACCCACGTTTTGACATGTGCACAGTATTGTTAAATTCCATAGGTGCAGGTAAACGGGCTGCTAATTACCCTTGCCCCATGCTGGTTACACAATTATGTCGATATTTCCTCCCCGCGGAGGGGTTCGAATTTTATATGCATGGAGGAATTCCGGTCAGATCTCTTCTCGAGGGCGTTTCTACGTCCTATTCTCGATTGACTGATGTGTGGTCTCGAACCGAACCGGCAGAACATGTATTTGCCCGCACACCTAGCTCTAGCACGACAGCGAGCGAAGGCGAAATGACCTCTCTTGAGCACACAAAATTGATGAGGAGAGCAGTTAGGGGTATTGACGCATTGAGGGAGGAATTTAGGGCAACTGGGAGGGAGCACGACCGTCGATTGACGGAGGTTGAGCGGGGTATTCAAACCCTCTTAGCTAGGGAGGAACGTTCACGTTCACGCTCGAGAGCGCGACATGGGGCCGAGCAGTGAGGGCACTGCTTTGGTTAAGTTTGGGGGAGTTGGTGATGTATATAGTTATCTTTTGCATTGCATTTTAAAAAAAAAATTTGTATATATTTTTCTTTTTCTTTTGCATATTTAAATTCTGCATTGCATCCTTATATAAAAATCATAAAAATAAAAAAAAATTGAAAAATAAAAAAAATAGAAAAAGAAAAAATCAAATAAAAACTGAAAATTTAAAAAAATTATAAAAATTAAAACATTCAATTTTGGCCTTAATCGACTTGAGTTTGACAAATAGGTTAACTAGCTAAGAACAATTAGATCTTAGACTTAGTAAATTAAAAACCCTAAAAATAACCTTTCTAAAAGTTTTACGGTAGAAAGTATATGTCTTTGTAATTTATTTAGAAATAGGCAAATTTCGAGTTGACTTCTTGGGCTAAGTTAAAACAAGTGAAAAGTATTGATATCTTTATTAAAGTATAAGTTTGAAAAATAATTCCTAGCTTAAGTCTAAATTCTGAAAATATATACCCTACAAATTACACAAACACGAACCTTGAAACCTGGAATAGTAGGAGAGATCTTGAAATGCTCTAGTCTAAAGTCCTTAGTACAAAGAAAAATACAATAAAATACAAGTGTGAATAAATAAAAAAAATGAACACTGATTTTTGTAATTACTTAAGGCTGCAAAATAGAAAAAATATCTAGCGAGGGTGCTTTATCACCTAGTGCCTTAGACCAACCGGTTTGGGAGTCACTGCTAAAGCCTTAGGTGTTACAAGACTAGAAATTACGCTTTAATGTGCAAACATATTTTGTAATCGGTTGTTGGTACCTCAAGAAGTATTAACGGTCGCATGAAGGATGTGTGAGCAAAAAAAATTCATCTAAAAATTCACCAATTAAGAAGTGCTTTGGACGACGGACAAGAGTATGATAGCTTGATTTGAATTTCCAAGTGTAGGGGTAATATATACACACACGTAGGGGTATGTGATTGAGGTTTAGATAAGAGATAGGAATGAAGAATATGACTTATATCTTTAATAGAGATGATAAAAATTCCTAAGTTGAGATAGAACTCTAGAAGAAAAACTTAAAAGATGCTAAAAGCTAAGTAAATTCACAAGTGTATATATATAATCTTAAGATAAATGATAAGGAAGCGTGAAGAATACGGGTGGATAATTTATGAGTCGAAGATAATAGAATTCCTTATTGGAGAACCTAATTGGAGAATAAAAGTTAATAGGCCGAATTGATAGGATTTTGTGAGTAGTATCCGCTGAAAACCCTCAGGAGACAACACTCCTCCTACTAGGGACATCTAGAGGTTTAACGGCTTGTTGCACGAGCTCAGTGCAATCGTGTTTCCCTGCGAAAGTGAGGCTAGGTCTTTTTCGAGAATAAAATTAGGTTTGCTCGAGGACGAGCAAAAGATAAGTTTGGGGGTATTTGTTCATACCATAATTTTGCATTCTTTTAGACCCCATTCTTATTCATTTTACAAATAAACATGTGCTTTTGATCCATGTCTGCTACATAGTTGCAGGTTACAGTTCTCTGAACAAAAACAGTGAAATTGACGAAAAGATGATACAAAGTGAGACTACTACCGATAATGGTGGAATCTTGATCGTGCTTACATTTTGAGGGACAATGAAGATCAATGAACAAGTTCACAAAAGTACAAAGGCAGCGCAAGGTTCAAGACTTCGACACGAAGCAACGGTAAAAGTCCACTATAATTATTCACTGTGGAGATCTGAAAGAGAACTAGAAGACATTCTGAAGAACTAACTGAAGAAACAGGAAGACAAATACAACCAGAAGCAGCACAACAAAAATCGGCCCACAAGCTCTCCACTTGGCCGCGGAACCGCGGCCAAACCTGGCCTATGGCCGCGGTTCCGCGGCCGTGTGTTGCCCGTATTGGTGGAAATTTCTTTGACGGTGGGAGGCGCGTTGACTAGTCTTCCTAGGGGTATATTTGTAAAAGCAGATGTGACGCGATTGTAACCCTAGGGTTTCTATACTCTATAAATAGAAGCCCTAAAACTTGTTTTAGGTTATGCCTCTTTTCATTGAATAAAATTCATGATTCCCATCATGTTTTGAGAGCATCAATTTTGTAAGTAGTTTCTTTTATTTTTCCATAGTTCTTAGTTTTTATTTCTGCCCTAGTTTAATTTATTCTGTGTCCTAGTTTAATTTAGATTAGAACTTTTTATTGATTTGCAGTAGTTAGATAATTAATCTCTTAAATCGAAAACTCAAATAAAAATCATGTCTTTCATAGATCCCCTAATGAGCGAGTAGTTCCTCGCTTGTTAGGGTTAGGAATAGGGAAGGTTTGAGAGATGCAAATCTCTCACCCCTTTCTTGCCCATCACCTATTAATTATTAGGACTCCATGAATACATACATATACCGCTCCCTACGGCACCCTACCCATGAGGTAACGGTGATACCGTAGTCTAAAAGACCGGATGTGCATGTTTTCCATGGAGGTAAGGGTAAGGATTAAGAAAGGACGGACAAGGAACTGGAGGAAGAAACTTAGTTTCTTCCTGATCGTCCTGATCCCCTTTATTAATAATTACCATAACACCTAAAGAAGATCTAATTTAGGGCATTGAAAGCGGTGGGAAATCTTAATTTTCCAAACTTAACCTAAACCTAAGCCTAGCAAGATTTCTAATCCTACTATAAGTTAACTTAGTTTTTAGTGATAAAGATCCAAACACCATTTGGAATTAACTCGTTAGAACAATTAGGAAATACACAACATCCCTGTGGACCGACCCGTATTCACCGGCTAGCTACCAAGCGACGCCGTTCTTGATTGCGGTAAACAAATATTTTTGATTCATCTTTCAAAAGCGCATACGCAGAAAAACATTTCAATCACCACCCTATCCAATGGGGTCGCCGTGGTACCTACAGGTTCCTCAGCAGCTACTTTTTACGCACGCCCCCTCACGAGGACTACAACCCGCCGGAACACCTTCCGGTCTCGGGACACCCTAGGGGTAAGAGCCTATGCTTCGCCACACTGTCACACATTGAGAACCCCATGGATCGGCATCCAATGCCTAGTAGCTCTGATACCACTAAAGGGTTCCCTAGCGCGAAAGAAAGGTTTTGGGAGGCATCTACCATGCCATTTAAAAAAAATTGCCATGCTAAAGAACCCTAACTAAGAATCTTAATTAGTGAATTAGACAAAATTAGAATGTAAACATCTTTACATCTAAAAGTGAACAAGGAATACAACCTTTGTTGATCGGTCTTTCAATTCAATAGCTCCAAGTAGTAGTCCCTTCACTCCAAGTAGCGATCTCCCGGACTCTAGAGAGGTTCCACAAGGTGAAATGAGCAAGCTTGCTAGAAGTCTTCGAGGCCGAAGATGATCTATGTCGAGGACACACTAACTCAAGCTCCTTCTTCACTAATTGGGAATTAGTGAAGCAAACACCCTAAACTAAATGACTAGTTTAGTAGAGGATGATGAAGTACGATTTTTGCTCACTTTAGAATTTATTTTCTCACTAATTTTCTTCACCTCCTCAAAACCTAGAGAGCTTGAAGGAGATGAAAAAGTAGATGAAGTGGAGATGAGAATGAAAACTAATGAGGTGAGGTTAGCAACCATGGGTGAGTTAGTATCATATACTAACTCATGTAAAGACTTAACCATGGCTTAAGATAATGGTTGGATTAATAAATATCTAATGTAAAACAAAATTAGTGGACTAAGTCAATGGTTCTACAAGCTTCCACTAAGCTCAACCCTGTGACTAATTTTCCAACTAATTTTGATTTACTTTAAATAAATAAAACCCTAAATTATATCAAGCATGGTGTGAATCTCATACACCCATGTCTCATGTATCATCAAGCATGACACACTAAAAAATGTACATTAATATATACCACATATATACAAAATGCACAAGTGAGAAAAAGAATTCTTAAGTGAGCTAATATTAGTTAATGTAAATTAATATATCAAATATATAATTATACATTAAATTATTAAATCAACACTTGATTTAATAATCCGGCTATATCATATATAACCGACTAATATAATATGTATCAATTTATCGAATCAACACTTGATCCGATAACCCGGCTATATCACATATAGCCGGCCGATATCACATATCGCGAGAATAGAATACGGTATCACATACACGTATTAATCTCGGTCCCGTACATATCATATACGTGCTCCTACTTCGTTTTGCCTGAGCCAGGAAACCTCTGTGTAGGACTCTAAAGACCCGTCAATACGCCGGCAGTAGGTGATGATCATATCAGTCACCCACAAGCCGTCAGCGGTACTAGATGCACGTAACGGCTACCCGGGTATTGAGAGATCAGAAGATCATCAAGCATGCCTGCTCATACCACTGTGAATCCAATAAGTAACACTACTGTACAGTCCAGTCTGTTCGTCTGATATGTCACATATCTAGCCTAGGGGTGGTAAACGTCAGATCCCAGTAGATAGATAAGTCATGCCGATGTGAAGCTCATAACGGTTCGAGAAACTACTGATAACACTTACCAGTAAATCTCAGTAACTCTGGCCAGGGATTTCCTGTTATGTCCAATCGAGCACAGCGCAGCATCAACCCCCTGTATCGGGAGAAACGAAATCCCTTCCTATCGCTCATCGCCTCCATATGACTCGGGACTGTACCCAAAAACCACCGTTTTGCAAGTTCTCTTGAACGTGGTAAGGTGGAAAGCAAAGCACAGTGGGAATCACACAAGACTCTATGACGATCTCTGGTCAACAGATTAATCTATACCAGTGTCACCAGAGAACTGCTATCCGGCGTGAGGTATAATACCATCTAAGAGTGCTCGGCGATTCCTGTTCAGTGTACCCAGTCTCCACTGAGTACCCGTATACTATCTTTGATGTTAAACACCAATGGATGTGGTATCATCCATCGCCCATCATATGGGTCAAGATACGTATACGCTAGTCTACTCTGGAATATCGATGGCCCGTCACGATACACACACGACTAGGAACAATTAAAGGATGTACTTACGGACTACCCTGGCCCTACTAGTATGATCTCCATCATAATCCTAGTAGTCAAGTACGCATCCTAAGGTCTTTATCAACATGTGAGAGCAAGACAATATCATAATATAAGTCAACATGTTAAAATAAAAAAACAACCAGATAGCATACTATCATGTTGAGCAAGAAAGTCCTCTCTATATATGTCCAAGATCCACTATAATATACATCAAATGTACAACAATGGCCTCTAGGGCATATATATAGCTAACAATTCCACGGTACTAACTTGATCGTCGGAGTGTCCTATGGTGGTCATCCACCCCGGGACTTCCCTTGCAGGTAGCTCGGCGTCAACGCCAACCCATTGAGATCCACACATTCAACCCTCACACAAAATCTCAACCGTTCCAAACCGCTCACAACCAGATCGACGGAGGATAACATCTGAGGGTGATCACGACCTCTATCAGTTGACGTTGTCTGTGGGAAAACTAGGAAGCTTCTCGACCCATAAAGTTGATCTTCCGCCCTCGATTCGATGGCGAGCAACAACCGTGACGATCCCAATACGAGCTGCCCCACCCACCATAATGGATGCGGGAGCAGTTCTACTCTCCCTCCTAACGTCATCAGCATCTTATTCGCTTGGATCGACAAACTCACAGCGATGTTGGATGTGCTTGTCCACGTTCAAGCGGCGGTCCCTACCCACCAGACCGCAGTTCCCCTTCCCCGGGATAACAACATCCGCAGAAGGACAGATGGGCACGCTCAGGCCATCGATCTCATTCACGTCATCTCAGTGTCACCGAACACCGGCGTGCCGACTCCGGCAACCATAACCCGCATGCATTGAATGATTCCATGACCCGCTGGACGCTGGATGGCTCTACATCTCGATCTCAGGGAAGACTAGGCCGTCACTCTGATACCCGCCTCATGCTCTCACCTCCTAAGGAGGTGTCGGTAAGTTCGCCTGCTTCCAGGCACGACCGGTGCCCCCACTCCCGTCGAGGCCGCGGAAACGGCGAACGTCGGGACTACTCAAGATGGGCCTCGCCTGAGGATTTAAGAAATATGATAGAGCGGAATCGAAGCCGCACCGTCGTGCAGACCCAGAGCGGGGATAGCCACCGCTCCGACTGTGCTGAATCCTCGGGGTACCACCATCAGATCGAAGCCCTAAAAAAGAAAATTGAAGGCATACGACAAGATGTCCATATGTCCGGTGAAGGGGCAAAGTACTCCGCCAATTCGCTCACAAAGCCCTTTACAGAAAAGCTACTGGCTGAGCGCGTCTTGACCAGGAACAAGCCATCTAAAGTGGCCCTCTTAGACGAGAAGTCCGACCCAAAGGACCACTTGGACGCATTTACGGCGGGCATGAGCTTCCATGACAACTCGGACGTGGCTCAATGCCGAGATTTTCCAACCACCCTAATCCGAGCTGGCTAGGACTGGTTCCGCGGGCTTGCATCACGCTCTATCTCGACCTTTGATGAGTTGGCTACCCAATTCCTCGGTCATTTCGTCGGAAACCGACGACAGAAGAAAACGGTTGACTACCTGTTCACCGTCAAGAGCGGAGACAAGGAATCCTTCAAAGGGTATGCCTCTCGCTTCTACGATGTTCTCCTGGAGGTTCCCGAGCATCGCGATGAAACGGTTATCACCGCACTGAGGTTGGGTCCTAGGCACAAAGAGTGGCTCCGCTCTTTTGCATTGGCGCAATCTAAGTCCATGGCCGAAGTGAAAGCATGGACCGACCGAGAAATCCAACTCGAGTCAAAGGTGAATTCCAACCTGCCCAGAGGCGACCAAGCAGACCGAAAGAAGAGGGACAAGGAAAAGAAAAAGAAAGTCGATCATCCGAACCTTATTTCCCGAGGTTCCAGGAGTACACCCCTCTGAACATTTCCCAGACCGAGCTGTTGGAGGAAGCTAAGGGCGAGAGGTTCTTTAAGCTCCCGCCAGCTACCCAAAGAGCGGGAAAGCGTCTCCGCGGCCCATACCGTGCCTATCACAGGTCACAGGGTCACCCGACTAAGAGCTGCAAGCAGCTCCGTGACTATATCGAGGAGTCGATCTGCTCCGGCCACCTGGCAAAATACCTACGGGACAAGAGGCAGGCGGAGTGGGAACAAAAGGACCAAATCCCTCTTGGGGAATTAATAATCGGGCAAATCATGGTCATTTTGGCGGATCCAACTCTGAGAAGTGGGGGGAACCATTGCTTCCTGCCAGTCGAGGGCATAAGCGATCCACCCCACAAGAAGTGCAAGAAGGATGACCCGATCAACTTCACCGAGGAAGACCTTGACGGCATATCACTTCCTCAGAATGACCCTCTCGTGATAGCGGCCCGAGTCCACCGTTACGAGGTCCAGAGGATATTGGTCGATTCAGGGAGCTCGGCGGATATCCTGTTCTATGACTGTTTCCAACGTATGGGGTTAGGTCCATCCGATCTTCAGCCGACCTCCCATATCCTCTTGGGGTTCACCAACCATTCTGTCCCGGCTGAGCGATCGGTCACCCTCCTCCTCAACATTAGGGAAGCGGGCAAGACACGAACCATACCGGTGAACTTCCCCGTTGCTAAAGTCCCGTCATCCTATAACGTTCTCCTGGAACGCCTTACATTAAATGCCCTCCAGGCTCAGATCTCGACTTATCACCTTGCGCTTAAATTCCCTTTGGATCATGGGGGGATAGGCCGGGCCTATGGGGACAAGCAAACCGCCAGGATTTGCCTCATCTCGACGTCCCCCGCCGGAGGGTAAGGCGGCGATTTTGAAGACACACATGATTTCCAGGGGTCTTTAGATACACGCGACGACCAAAAGGAACTTCAAGGTTCCCTGGTGGAAGTATTGACAGAAGACCAGCCGGACGGTCCAGATCGGCTCTCTCTTGACAGGGGACCAACGTGAAGGCTTGATCCGGTTCCTCTAAGATAACTCGGACGTATTCGCTTGGATGCCAGCGGACATACCGGGATCAACCCTGAAGTGATCTCCCATAACCTCGGGGTCGAACCGAAGGCCCGGCCTATCAGACAGAAGAAGAGAAGTTTTGTGCCGGTTAAACAAAAGGCGATAGAAGACGAGGTGGATCGATTGCTCGCCGTCAACATCATCAGAAACCTGGACTACTCGGATTGGCTGGCCAACGTGGTCATGGTCAAGAAGGAAAACGGGAAATGGTGCATGTGCGTCGATTTCACAGACTTGAACAAGGCTTGCTCCAAAGACAACTATCTACTTCTTCGGATAAACCGGCTAGTGGACAGCTTGGCCGGCCATGAATTACTGAGCTTTATGGACACTTTGTCCGGTTACAATCAGATCCAGATGAACCTGGCCGATGAAGAACTTACCGCCTTCACCACTGATCGGGGAGTCTACTGCTACAAGGTGATGCCCTTCGGACTCAAGAACGCCGGGGCCACGTATCAGCGCCTGGTTAACAAGCTGTTCAAATCGAAGATTGGGAGAAACATGGAAGTCTACGTCGATGACATGCGCGTAAAATTCGCCTCGTCAGTGGGGCACACTAAATACCTTGGCGAGCATTCGGCATCCTGCGCAAGTACAAGATGAAACTGAATTCAGCTAAATGCGCGTTCGGAGTCACCAGTAGGAAGTTCTTCATGTTCATGGTTACCCACCATGGAATCAAAGCGAACCCAGAAAAAATCAGCGCCATCCTCAACATGGAAACACCCAAGAGCAATGTCGACATCATGCGACTCATTAGGAGGGTGGCTACCCTGAGTTGCTTTATGTCCAGATCCGGAGAGAAGTGCCTCCCGTTTTTCAGGGCCCTAAGGAAAATTCCTAAGTTCTAATGGTTTGAGGAGTGCCAGAACGCTTTCGAACAACTCAAGTCCCGCTACTCACCCGACCGGTCGAGGGTGACGAGTTATTAGTATATCTAGCCATCTCTGACCATGCTGCAGGCTCAGTGCTTATCAGAGAATTCGAAGGCATATAGAGACCGGTTTACTAAGTGAGCCATATTTTCAAGGACGCAGAAACAAGATACCCGGCCATAGAGAAAATAGTCATGACGCTTGTCGACGCCTCCAGGAAACTTCGACACTATTTCCAAGCGCACACAATCCTCTTCCTCACTAAGCGACCTTTAGAGTCAATTCTTGCCTCCCCTGAATCGTCAGGTCGTCTGGAGAAATGGAGGTGGGAGTTTTCTTAATTTGATATCAAATACCGCCCCAGACAAGCTATCAAAGAACAGGTCTTAGAAGATTCTGTTGTTGAATGCACCATCCCCACTAAAGAAAGAACGGAAGTGCAGGGCCCCGAACCGTGTCCCTCGGTCGAGGAGGTGCCCAACCCCATCCCGGACTGGGTAATCTACGTGGATGGATCCTCCACAGAGGAAGGGAGCGGGGCTGGCCTGATCATACGCGACCCGGATGGGATAGAAATGGAGTACTCTCTAAAGCTCGGTTTTAGGGAATCGAACAACACCGCGAAATACGAGGCCTTTTTTGGTAGGGCTATGAATCGCTTCCGAGGTAGGACTGAAGACCATCAGGGTACACAACGACTCCGCACTAGTCGTCGGCCAAGTAATCGGGCGTTTCGAGTCCCGAGAGCCACTTATGATAAAATACCTGGCTAACGTGAAAAGGCTTCGGAAAAAATTTGATGAAGTCCAAGTGGAGCATATTCCCAGAAACTTGAACACCTAGTCCGACGTCTTGAGCAAGCTCGCTTTTTCCTATTTGGCCAAGCATAAAAGAAATATTCTCTTCGAAGTCTTACCCACTCCAAATCTACACAACTTAGGAAAAAGGCCAAGATTGGAGAAAGCCCCTCGTGGAATTCCTGAAGGGTGGTGTACTCCCCGAAGACCTAGGAGAAGCTCGCAGGCTTCGGGAAAAAGCACGCCATTTCGTCTGGAGCAACGGAAACCTGTACAAGAAGCCCTACACTCAGGCTCTGCTCCGGTGCGTCGACCCCCATGAGGCAGACTACATTCTACGAGAGATACATGAAGGGATCGGGAGAGCACATCAAGGGGCCTATACCCTGGTCCGGAAGACACTGCTCTAAGGATACTATTGACCGAGAATACACCAGGATGCCAAGAATGTCACGACCCGAAATATTAGCTCGTGACCAGCACTTGAATCACGCAACGTCTAAAGGCGTAACGGAATTCAAGTAAGCTGAAAACCCAGAAATCTAAACCTTTTAAGAAAAATAAAGGAGGTGAGGTTTTGAAATACAGGTATAATGAAATCGAGTTTTCTTAATGCTAAGAAAAGAAACATGAATGATGCAAGTGAAATTTACTAATTTGAAAACATGTTTCGTCTTTTAAAAAAAATTGGCAGCACCTCCTTTGTATATTTTGATCCAAAAACCACAAATGCATAATAATGATAATGGCATCCCCAAGCGGGAGCTAGCACTTCGCCAAACGGCGGATCACAACCATGCAAGACAATATATATAAGTATACGACGCCCAACGGCGAAGTTCACCACAAAAGATAAAGAAATGAGTAAGAAAATACCCCAAAAGTGAATACAAAACCCATCGCTCTGATCTCGCAGCTACAAGTCTCACTAAGTCTCATTACATATACAATTTACAAATTTTGATTGATGGAGTTAACTAGATACAATATGAAATATAGACACAAGAGTAGGTATGATACAAGGTCCCACCTATCAAAGCAAAACACCCAAATGAAGCTATGTGCCAGCGATGCCGCTACTGATCCAAGCGGTCAACCTGCAAGAACTGTGGCACAACAGGGGTGAGTTGCCAACTCGTGAGTGGAAAAATATCAACAGATAGAAATCGAATAAACAACGACTCCTAGGTCAACTATATCATAAAGGTAATACTATGATATCTAGGGTGACCGGGTCTGTATATGTGCCAACAAGGTAGTCAATACCTATATGCATGTGGATAACATCCAACAGTATAATCAATGCATGTATGCATGTGGATCTCTTCCACCCATATAATCAACATCTGTATGCATGTAAATATCATAAAAGGGTGTGCATGAAAGTATGAGGATATAAATCAACGGTGTTCCTCACGACACATCAAAATCATGGAACCTGGGTGCCCAACATCGACACCCGAAAACATAATGAAACCCGTGTCCAGCATCGACACGTAAATCCTCATATCTCGGGCTCCGTCAGTCCGGATCGACCTATATCATCTCTCGACTCCGGTCGGTATCCTCCGGATATCCGCCGTGCCCATATACTATCACCGGTAGGTAGTGGTTCCTCTGCCAGGCTCATCGTCTACTGCACGACAGATCCATTCTCGCCCCGGGATACCATACCGGGTCCACCATGTACCCGTAATCGACCTCATCCGGCTCCTTGAATCGGGTTTCACATGTCACACGTCTCAGAACCGAGAAAACGCATGGTGGACGCACTGAAATATCATATCAAGAGAAACCGGGGTTTTAAAACAGTACATACTTTCTTTTAAAATGACCAAGGTTCTCAAATCCAGAAATCTCGTGAAAACAGCGTATCTCAATGCGTAAAATCATAAAGCATGATGTATGCAACATATGATGGAAATGTAAGCATATCCGTATATCATGCAACATGGAACAGTGATGTATCATATTAAGGGAAAACCGCTCCTTTAAATGATTCCAGTTTTGAAAATATATCTTGCGGTTCCCAATATCTCCAAAGTCAAATGCAACATCATATAAAAGTGTAGAGGTAACTATAGCAAGTAAATCATGCAAAGAGTCATATCATGATGCAGCAATCCTACTGTGTAGTGACATGGCAATTATCGATGATGAAGTGTGTGAGCCGGCAAATTTGTGTACGTGTAATATACGCATTATCGATAATGGTGTAAGTCTACTAACATAGGTACATGCAATGCAATGATAATATCATGAATGCAGCATAAGATAAATCATCCGCTAAAAGCTATAAGGTATACGTAACTATCATATGTCTGAGTCGGTGAATCTATCAATCGGCATCCAGCCTAACAACATCGCGTACGGTATAATCCATTGTACGGCAACCTCTAGTCAAGGGTATGGATCAATCATCAAGTCAAACTCATCACGTACGGAAAATCATCGTACGGCGGCATAATATCAATAGGGATCCTATCAACCTTTACGACAATGAGGGTACGGACCTAACGTCTCGTACGGCTATCACTCATGATTCACAACATAAAAATATCTCTATATACCTATGTCCCAGGTCATATACGCAATAATCTCATATCGGGGGACCGGCAGGGTATAACTCATCTCAATCGACTCGCATCCGTTTACCAACATATCATCATATTCGTCTTATATTCTTTTCATCGCATTTATATCTCACATCAAGTCGATTTTACATAAACATTCTATCTCTACTATAAGTATAAGTATCTAATCTAACATACACACCCGAACCATACAAACAATTTTTTGTAAAGATGCGAATCGTAGTTTTGAAAGTAGGGGTTACGGTGTTTTTAAGGAAAAGATATCATTTGAAAATCCATAACATCCCTCAAACTATATGTTTAAAAGATACATACGATTCTTCGGTTTATAAAAAGGTATGGTTCGGATGACGCATCTACATCGACTATCTAGTCCTACAGTACCCTAAACGGCAATATCGACAAGCATCATCCTCAAATCTCGTCATCACATAATAGCCGTATTATATCATTTCTAACTATCCTTAGTTTCTAATATGGTTTCACTAACTATCATTTAACTCTAACCCTAGTTTCTAAGTTTAGGTTTTCTTAACCATAAGCTACAAATCGGTTTCCACCAAAACTTTGCGGGGGTGCTATACGCCATCCACCCGACTTCCCCCGTGGATATAGATCCACTCACCTTGCTTCTTGCTTGCCGAAGTCGATGACGCCACGCTCCGTCGCCTCGGAATCTATGTGAGGGTACCTACAATAATAAACAATCGCAATGCGTATTAAAGCCAAGGCGGAAAACCAAAACGGCACAAGTTTCGCTCACATGTTAAAACCTATAGCTTCGCGTGCAAAACACGACAAATAACCCTGGTCATGGGCGTCCAAACGCCGCACGACGGAAACACAATACCAAATACCAAATTCAAATTCATTAAAAACCGCAAAACAATTCCAGAAACTAAGTGAAACACTCCCAGATTTTCCCCAGGTGACAATTAGCCGAATCTGCATACAGGAGGGGTCTAATTTACTGAAGATAACGCCCTGGAACCAAAATAAAGCAATTCCACCCTACTCTGGCCGCAAATTGCGGCCAGAATGATTAAATCTATGGCATGGAAGTGTGGGTTTAGGCTCAGGTCTCTGTGGTAGTTTCCTGAGTGCCTACATGTGTCACTGTGTTTGCAAAATCATTTCTAGTGTCCCCGGGTTACTCCAGATTCCAAAATACCCTCACAATTCACACATTTATACGATGTCGGGGTTTATAAATCCGTGTTTGTGTTTCTAAGCTCTGGTCCAGGTCATTAAAACAGCACCCAAGTCTAGTTAACAACCACTAGGCATCACCCAATTTCAAACAACACTCAAACCCTTTACTAGGGTTTCCCAAGGTTCACTAAACATCACCATTTCACCTCTAAACTTGCATGAAAGGTAAAGTGAAGGAAATACTATGCTAAGGGTGATGAAATTACCTCACTTGGGCAACCCAAGAAAAGCCCTAGCTCCTCAAGATGGTCGAAATCTCACTTTCTTGGTCCAATGTGAAGAGGGTGTAGAGGGGATCAATTTTTGTGAAAGGGAATTAGGGTTTGGATCAAAGATTTGAGGTGATACCAAGGGGTGAAGGTGGAGGGAAGAGAGGAAGAAGAAGAAGAAGAAAATGATGGGGGAGTTTAGAATGAGGCAGCCCCCCTCTCTCTCCTCTCTTATTTCCACCCACTCTCTCTCAATATTACCCTTTACCCTTTCTCTTCTTACCCTTTTCTTTTTATTTAAAATCCAAGTCACAAAATACCCAAAATAACACAAGAACACAACATGTAATCACCACATAACATGACATGGTGCACTGGCCACGAAAAACTTTAGAAATGCGGATTTGGCTTAATCGCGATTAGCAGTGCATTAATCGGGTTTTTATCAAAACTGCATATAATAAATTTTAAAATTGCCAAATCCTTTAAATACATTTTTAAATGAATAAAGCATTTTAATTTTCATTTATTTCTCTATTATTGGTATATATTTATACCCTTTTTCGAAAACCCCAATTTCGCAAATCGGCAGTTTTCGGGAAAAATATTATTTTAATATTAAATTCCAAAAAATAATATTTTATATTTTCTGAAATGTTACAAAGAAGTTGGTCAGAAGATACAAGAACTGCCAACTCTTCGGCAGCATACCTCATCTCCCCGCCACCGAACTAACGCCACTCAGTTCTCTTAGCCGTTTGCACAATGGGGGATGGATATGATGGGCTAACTCCCCACCGGCATGGGCGGACACGGATACATCCTTGTCGTTGTGGACTACTTCATGAAATGGATAGAGACCGTAACCATCAGGAAACCGGCCGCCGCCTCTACGATAAAATTCCTGCAGAACAGCATAATCTCCCGATTTGGAATCTCGAGGTGCATAGTTACCGACCATGGGACCAACTTCGAAAACGATAAAGTCAAAGAGTTTTGCAGCGACCACCACATATTGATGAAGTTTGCCGCGATCCCACATCCACAATGCAGCGGGCAGGTCGAGGTAGAGAATCGAGTTCATAGACCAAGGGAGACTACATAAGTTCTTCCTTAAGTAGGACGGACCATTTCTCGTAACAGAAGCGTTACCCGGTGGAGCATACCGCCTACAGGACACCAGGGGGCGTAATTTTCCTCAGCCATATAACGCCAAAAAGCTTAAGTTGTATAATTAAACATGTATCTCTTTTAAATAATGTAATTCCTTTCAGTATTATCTTAGTCTTCCGAGCAAGGTCCTCTCACAGAAGAGACTTCTGTACCACCCCGGGGCTCCAGCCCTTTGTTACTTTCCTCGGTTCCGAGACTCCAGGGTTTAAAAAAATATAAAATATACCGAAAGGAGGAAAGAGACAATACACCATAACCAAAGACAAATTTATTTATTCGGAGGTATTGTGGGCTCCCCAGCCTTACAACGCTTACAGCAGAGGAGGGCGAGGATTAAGAAAACATTGTCGGTGATATTCAGAAGAAAGCTCCTCCAACTGAGTCCAAGCAGCCTCCGCTCGCTCTCTCTAATTGTACCCGTGGACCCTAGAAGCCACAGACTCACCGGGGTCCCCATCTTCTGAGCAAAATGCAATGACCAACCTTTGCTGGAAACTCTCAAAAAGAAAGTCCACCGAGCAGTCCCGCCTGCTTTTTGAGATCATACCAAGCTCATAGACCATATGCATTTTGTCAAATGTCTCGTCCATCAACTATAGAGATAGGGTGTTGTGCAGACCCGAGAAAGTCCTTCATATCGTGTAGATTAGCACTTGAAGGAGAGGGGATCGCCGGGGAAGTAAGCGCCTACAATGGCACTCCAAGCGTCCTATCACCGCCTCGTACGTCTCTTCGGAATGAACGCGATTATAAAAATACACGTAGTTATGAGAAATGATCTCCCTGATGGTATATACACGGCCGGTCATCTTCGAGAAACCCAAGACTAGGAAGGAACCGATATGAGAATTCGAAAGTGAGACCATTCCTTCGGTATATATAGACTCAACAAGTATCTTCCAACGGCCGAGATCTACTCGCGCAACAACCCAAATCATGGAATATCGCACTTTCCTGATATGGTATTGTTACGTGTCATTCATGACGGTCACCATTCCCACCTATATGGGTCACCGAAGGTTAAACGGCGCCCCAAGAAGAAACTAGGGAGTTCAAAAAGCCCTCGACCAGAGGCAGCCGAATAGCCTTCTACTCAGCTCGTCCGCCAAAGGCAATTTCGTGCCCTGCTAGCTCATGGATCCAACGGGTAGCTTCCTGCCCTATAAAGAAGTGGATCCAAAGCCCTTATCGTGAAGCCTCCACGCAGATTCTTACTCTGTCCATCCACAACGGGTAGCTTCCAGCCCTATAAAGAAGTGGATCCAAAGCTCTCATCATGAGGCCGCCGAGCATATTCCTGCTCGGTCCATCCATAATGGGTAGCTTCGTGCCCAACAAAGAAGTGGATCCAAAGCCCTCATCGAGAGGCCGCTGAGCAAATTCCTTCTCGGTCCATCCACAACGGGTAGCTTCGTGCCTTACAAAGAAGTGGATCCAAATCCCTCATCACGAGACCGCCAAGCAGATTCCCGCTCGGTCCATCCACAATGGGTCGCTTCCTGCCCTATGAAGGCATGGATCCAAGACACACACCAAAAGGCGGCCGAGCAATGTCATGCTCGCCTCATCCAAGAAAGAATCGAGGGACGCCGACCTATTCATACTCGACACCCAATCATCACCCAGACTCCGTGAAAAGGGTGGACACCGGCCTACAGGTGCCCAACATTTTGATAACCCTTGCATCGCGCCTTTTGATAACCTTTGTGTCGAGCCCGCCTAACACTAGCAAGATTTAAGGCTTGCGAGCTAAAAATACTTGCGGAATGAAAACACTTGAGAAAAAAATATATATACTTTATTTATGATCAAAATTATATACAAGATATTGTGGGCTTCTCAGCCTTGCAAAAATGCCCGGAGGCTTACAAAATTATAAAAGAAAAAAGAGGGGATAGCTCAGACTGCTCGCTCGGCCGCCACTTCTCCTTGCTCTGTGCCTCCATTGGGGACCACAATGGCGACCTCAGGCTCGACGCTTCTGCCAGCCGCCTTGCCTTCTACGACCAGCTCGGCACCGCCCCCTGTGGTGCTTCCTCGGCGAGGGGATACTTGCACGGAGCTCACGGTCGTTGAACTCGGGCATGACCTCTTTGACGGAGTCGATGGCATTGTGCTACCCAACGGCCACGAAGTCGGTAAGATCAATATAAAACTGATCAAACACCTTGTACTCCTTCATGGCCCTATCCACCCTGCTTTCCGTGAGCTTCGCTGCATCGCAAGCCGCCCGAGCATCTTTTTTGAGGGTGTCCCTCGACCTTTTCATGGCATTGAAAAGCCCGTTCGCCTCCTCCATCTGGGCCTGAATAGCCCGGTTAGATTCGGCTAGAAGCCAATAGGACCCTTTCATCTTAGAAACCGCCAGGCCCTCGGCGACCAATCTTGAGTCAAGGAGCGCCATCTTTTCTTCTGCTTGCTGCAATTGAAGAAGAATCTCTCTTCTTATCGCGAGGAAGATTCGTCCGCCTTCTTTATTTTCGGGGCAATCTCCTCGGACTCCATAGCGATGAGAAGAGCGCAGTGCTGGAGGACTTGAGGAAAACAGGAAACGTGTTAAAAAGCTGAAACCGAGGAAATAAAACTTAAGAAATATTTAGGGAAAGCTACCGACCTGAACCGCTTCCTGAGCTATCGCGACCACTTGGGCCTTCATGGTGCCCCGGGGAACCTTGGCCCCAGCCGCCTTTTTCATATCCGTCAGCAAGTTGTCGGCCATAGATAGCCTCGAGGGCACCTCAATGCAGAAGTCACCCTCCTGCACTTGGATCCGAGCAGGGGGTGGCCGAGAAACTGTTAGTGATATATGTCATAGAGATCATTATTGTATAGTACTGGTTTGTATATTACAATTTGGAGGCTTGGGATATGCACGGATTTAATAACAGTCTTGCTCAATATGGTAGTATGCTACTTGGTTTAATTTTATCTTAATGTGTGTATATGTTTCTTTTAACGTATCGCTAATACATATTGATAGAGCCCTTAGGATCTTTGCTTGGCTACCAGCATTGTGATGACGATCACACTAGTGGGGCTAGGTAGTCTATAAGAACATCCTTATACAGGTCCCTTGTCATAGGATTGTCAAGACAGGGTATCGATACTCTAGAGTAGACTAGAGTATACGCTTCTCATCCTAGTAGGGAAGATGGTCTATCCCACAGCCATCAGTACGTTGTACTGGAGATAGTATGCATGTGCTCATTGGGTTATGAGTTACACTGGACATGACTCATGGGGAATTGCTGGTTGGCATTATACCTATCTTCAGGTAGCAGTTCTCAGGTAACATGAGTATAGGTTAGTCCGTTGACTTGACATCACTACTTCGCCTCGAGTGTGTTCCCGCTGTTCTTAGATTACTACCCTACCATGGCTCAAAGGAGTCGTGCAAACAGGTACTAGTTGGGTGCAGTCCCGAAGCACTTGGAGACAGTAGTGATTAGATAAGATTCGTCTCCCCCGGTATTGGGGGTTGATTTCACGTTGTGTTCGGAAAGCCATTACAAAAAGTCCTTGGCCAGGGCAGGCGAGATTTACGGGTAGGTACTCCAGTGGTTTCTCAAGGTGTTTTTGGGCTCTACTCCAACATGACTTATTGCGCTATTAGGGGTCTGACAGTAACCGCTCCTCTAGACTCGATATGCGATACTCTTAGACAATTAGACTGGACTGTACGGAGATTGTCACAGAGAGGCTCAGTAAGAGTTTGGATGAGTTTGCTCATCGGCCTTCTTATCGACAGATCTCTGGGTAGCCGTTATGTGCAGCTAGTACCGCTAACGTGCTTGTGGTTAAACCCACTGCCAGCGTACTGTCGAGTCTTTAGATTCCCACACAGAGGGTTTTCCTGCTTCGGGCAAAACGATGTAGAGCCCGTATGGTTTTACAGCAGGGTTCCCATCATATACGTGTACTTGTGCATGCATGATGTTCGGGTGGATAATACTAGTAGGCTGTGGTTTAAGCCAGATCCTAGTATTAGATTATTGGACTATTTTCGTCTTTTTGTATTCGTATTTCTTGGAATACAAATACATGTATGTATATACGGTGAGGGGTATTCTTGTAATTTTACAAGGGGCACTTCTAGATGAAGACATATCATTTCTTTTTTAACCATTTTTGATTAAATGATTAATGAGGTGGAGGTATGAGATGTTACTTTGCATTAAATGAAGCATGGTTACTTAGTGACTCATGGGATGACTATTGAGGTAAGGTGACATTGAGATATTTTGTTGAGTTATTATTTGCTTCATAGTCATCAACTTAGCCATTCTTCACTTATCATTATCATCTTAACACTCTCATCTCCTCAAACTTCCTTCTTCTTCCTCAACCCTAAATGTCTCATGTGTTGATAAATCTAGAGTATTTTAAGACAAATCAATCCATTATTGCTCTCTACATACTTTAAGCTATCTAGTTAGCAAACTAGGTAACCTAGTTAACTCGGTATTGAGGTTGGAGCTCGAACTATAGACACTCGGTTGGATTGTTTTTGACTTGAGGAGGCCAACGATCAAGCGAGATCCGTACATTCCGAGGAGCTCAAGAAGAAGAGGAGGAGAACAAGAAGACCCGAAGGACTTGTACACGGAGGTATAAAACTCTTACAGAGTAGTTAAACCTCCAAGTTAGTTAGATAGTTAAGGTTTAAGTATCGATCCTGGAGTTTAGTCGATGTTGCGAAGCCCGTAAAAATCATTTTTTGCATATTCCGCCTCTTTGCGAACCCACAGGGTGCGCGACATCGACTTACTGTCACGCCCCGCTTCCCGGTGTACGGCGAAGGGGACGCGATGAGGTCCGCTACGTATATACTCAGAAGTACATACGCTAAGCGTATCTAAGCAATATAAAGTAAATCACAAGTGACAAGAGGTATAGAAATAACATCAACTTTATTAATAACATTCTTTTGTACAATGCATGAAAAGTAAATACAACTGAAATGAAAAACGATGCCTAAACAATGGCATAACAGGAAATGAAAATACTGAATAGAACAAGGTACAATGTCTAGAGCTCGGGGTCTTCGTGAAACTGCTCCAAGTCTTCACCAGTGGGCTCGATCTCTGCTGGGTCCAAAGCACCTGACGACATTCAAAGAAGAAAGAAATAGAATGTCGTCAGCGAATAGGTCGCTCGGTAAGTCCCAAAGATAAGGAAGAATTAGGAAGACAGAATAAAACTATTTTCTAAAGTATTATGTTATAGAATATTATGGAATATTGTGTTAACGCTGTTGTTTGTAAATTGGTACAGAAGGATGCCAGTGTATACGAGAGGGGTCTCTATATGCTAGAGACCAGGGCAAACGGAATGTACAAGGAACCGTTAAGCCACGGTACAACAGCAACGGAATATAGGTTAGGTGTCTTAATCTGACCACCTCGTGCCACCTTTAACACCTTCCATACCAATCTACCCCTTAAACCCCGTAGTGTTTTGATAGTATTGTTGTATTGTATTGTGTAAGTTGGATGACTGACCAAAACCATGATATCAGTAAACATGTTGTAACTGCATAATCAGGTAAATGGAATAACGGAATAATGGATGTATATCCATGATTTGATTCAGTTAAGTTGTATATATTGTTAACTGGATTCTGGGATTCATGTGTTCATATTGAGTTGGAATATTAAAGAATATAGATTGACTTGAATCATATTCAAGTCAGAAATAATCAGACTCAAACCCGAGTCAGAATAAAAGAAATGTAATTTGAAGTTCTATAATAGTTAGGGTCCTTATTGTAATTTATAAAACTTGAGGGGTTTTTATGTAAAAATACTTTTGTATAGTTTTCAAGATACACCTCAAGTATTTATTATTCGTCTTTATAGTTATAATGAGTGTGATTTATTTTGTGATATTTCTAGTAAAATTATCCTAATTTCATAAATAAAGGTATTAATTTATAATATTGATTTATTTGAAATTCATGGTATTTTAAAGTAACTTTTAATCTTGTAATTTTTAGGAAAAGGTGGAAACTTTATCTTATAATAAAATAGGTGTTTAAATGATAAATATACATATGTTTATACAAGAATAATTTTTAATAATTATTTTATTTTCCAAAAATCTCATTTTTTCTTAAATGTCGTATTTTAAACCTTTCGAGACCGAATGCTCCTTGCGGAGGTCTGAATCTCGCACTACTAAGCCCGAGGGTGCATGATAAACCGTACTATCCCTAACGAGTTCCCCAAATGTGGGTTGTAGTGGCGCTTTGCAAAGATTTAATAAATACTAATCATTTAGAAAACGGTTTTATAAAGATAAGGTATTTATTTGTAAAAGGGTGTAAATTTCCGTATTTTTGATTCTAGGGTTTCCTAAGTCAACTAGCCTATTTCTAAATGGTCTAAACGACACGTCATTAGAAGCCTCAAATCGCCTCTTCACCGCCAATTGCGGCCAAGTAAGTGCCAAGTGAGTGGGAGGCTCTCCACTACAAGTAGTGATCCTAATTAAGTAACCACTCGCCTTAGACACACTTGCCTAGACACCACAAAGTCAGGTTTAGATAAACGATCGATGTCCATGACATATCGTATTTTCCTATTAAAACATTTTGTTTTAAAATTGTATACAACTTAGAACTTTCAGAAAAGGTTTATAAAGAAAATGGTATTTTAATGTAAAGTCTTGTATTATCGTATTCTAAGTTTTGATGATATCAATTAGGGTTGTATTTGAGTGTGTGTGGAGGTAGGTTATTACCTCGTAATCTATTTTAAGGTATAGCAAAATTTAGGGGTTAAATGTGAAAACTAAACATTATGGTATTTAAGTGCGAAAATACGGTATTTTGCAAAAGTTATCATTTCATGTGAGAAACTTTATCCAAATTGATTTTTAAGTGATTAGTAGTCAACATGAATATGTTTAAGCATTATGGAATTAGTGACAAGTGAGTTTTGATAGAAAAACCGAATCGGAAATCGGTTTGTTCCGATTTCCGTCGGGTTTGAAAAACCGTATTTAAATGGAAGAAAGAAAGGTAGAAAAAAGAGGGACTTACGGGTTTGGACAAGCTAGAGAGTGCTAGGAAGGTAGTGAGTTTGTCGGTGCGTCGAAATGTCGTGAAGAGTCCTAGTACGATCGCCGGGATTCGTCGTCGATTTCGGCAGCGCTTCGCCTTTCGCTCGTTTTCTAACGTACCGAGTTCTCTTGAAATTTTTAGAGAGTAGACTTAGGAATGTAGTGTGAGAGGGTAGAGGGTAGGGGTGTTTATATAGGGTTAGGGTTTTCATTAAAAAAATTATTAAAAAATATTTTAAAAAATCATTAAATTTTGGAGTAAAAGTGATTTATTGAGAATTTGATAACCGGTCTTGGAATTTAGTGTATGCAGGTGAGAAGACCAGGTCAACACGGAAAAATTCCGTGTTGACGACTCGGCCGACCGGCCAACTCGGCCGAGTCGGGCCGAGTCAAGGGCTCGTCGGGTGGGGGGTCTTCTGGAGGGAATTTTGGTGTATTTAACTTTTTGGGTTCAGTATAAATTTTTTGAGTTATGGCGGTTTGACTGTTGACTTTCCAAAAAAATTTAAAACAAAATAATTAAAAAATAATGTGGGGCATGGGATTTGAACTCTGGTGGCTTGGTTCAGTAGTGCAAGGTGTTACCAATGAGCTACAAGCTCCTTCTTGTAATTATAGAGTGAAATAAATACTTAAAGAGATATCAGCTGCAATAAATACTCCAAGTATACATTGAATTTAAATCAATTCTTTGTACATTAAAAATTGAGTTGTTACAGTCTACTCTCCTTACAAAAATTTCGTCCTCGAAATTTACAACTTTTATTTGAGGACTAGTTTACAAAGAGGTGTGGATATCTAGTACGCATTTCATCCTACCTTTCCCAAGTGGACTCTCCTGGAGTGTCTTTCCTCCACATCACTCGAACCAAGTTAACTTCCTTGTTCCGAAGTGTCTTCACTTTCCTGTCCAGGATTTCCACAGGCTGTTGCTCACAAGGCAAGTCGGGCTGTATAGTGAGCTCGGAGTGATCAAGTACATGGCTGGGGTCACTCACATACTTTCTGAGTTGGGATATGTGGAACACATTATGCACTCCTTCCAATGAGGGTGGTAGTGCTAAACGGTATGCCACTTCACCGACTCGTTCGAGTATGTCGAACGATCCAATGTATGTCGGACTTAGCTTACCCCGTCTTCCAAATCGGATCACTCCGCGGTTCAGAGATATCTTCAGGAATACGTGATCTCCTGGCTGGAACTCCAAGTGTCGTCTCTTTGCATCAGCCCGGTGCTTCTGTCGATCTTGGACTATGCGCATCCTTTCCCTGATAGTACGAACCACATCAACGGTTGCTACTATCATCTCTGGTCCAAGAAGTTCCCTATCTCCGATGCCGTCCCAACTTAATGGCGATCGACACTTCCTTCCATACAATGCTGCAAAAGGTGACATCCCTATGCTTGCTTGGTAGTTGTTGTTGTACGAGAACTCCACAAGATGTAGGTGATCTTCCCACGATCCTTTGAAGTCTAGCATACACGCTCTAAGCATATCTTACAAGATCTGAATAGATCATTCCGACTGACCATCTATTTGTGGATGATAAGTCGTGCTGAAGTTCAGACTTGTTCCCAAGCTTGCTTGCAGACTCTGCCAAAATTGCAATCGGAACCTGGTGTCACGATCAGAGACAATGCAGACCGGTACTCCAAGGAGTCTCACAATTTCCTGTATGAGTTCATGGGTATCAGAGATAGTACATTATAAAGAGTTTTAAATCTAAATTAGATTATTACCTCCATGTACTTCTTTGCTAGTGTCTCAGTTGATTGGCCAACTCGAAATTGGATGAAGTGAGCCGACTTTGTGAGTCGATAGACAATGACCCATATGGCATCGTTACCTTTTGTGCTGCGTGGAAGAGCAGTCACAAAGTCCATCGTGATGTGTTGCCACTTCCATTCTGGGATTGGTAACGGTTGAAGTAATCCAGCAGTCCTGTGATGTTCAGCCTTTACTTGCTGACACACCAAGCATTTTGCGACGCTTCTGGCTACTTCACGCTTCATTCCATGCCACCAATAATTCTGATGTAGATCTTTGTACATTTTGGTACCTCCAGGATGTACTGAGTAGGGAGAGTTGTGGGCTTCTTTCATTAACTCTTCCCAAACAGGACCTTTTGGTACACACAATCTGCTGCCGTATCTCAAAGATCCGTCTTCATGGATGATGAAATCTGTTCTGAGTCCATTCTCCACTTGTTCTCTGATCTTTTGCAACTTAGCATCGCTGGCTTGAGCTGCTTTGATCTGATTGACAATGGTTGATTGAACTTGTAAATTCATCAAACTTGAAGCATTACCTGGCATGACTACTTCAATCTCCATCTGATGCAAGTCTTGTTGAAGTTTCCACTGAGCGGTGAGATTCATTGCTAATGGTTGGCGACTAAGAGCATCAGGTACTACATTAACCATCCCTGGGTGATATTGCAAGTTGATGTCAAAGTCCGCCATGAGTTCTAACCATCTTCTCTGCCGCATATTCAACTCCTTCTGAGTAAACACGTACTTCAGGCTCTTATGATCTGTGTAGATGTTCACTAGTTCACCAAGTAGAAAATGACGCCAAATCTTGAGAGCAAAGATGACGGCTGCCAACTCCAAATCATGCGTCGGATAATTGCGCTCGTGAATCTTCAGCTGCCTTGAAGCATAAGCCACAACCTTACCGTGCTGATGTAGAACACAGCCTAATCCCTTACCGGATGCATCGCAATGCACTTCGAATCCTCCAGATTGATCCGATATGACGAGAATAGGTGCTGATGTCAACCTTGACTTGAGTTCTACGAAAGCTTGTTCGCATGCTTCTGACCACACAAATTCTTCATCTTTACGTGTGAGCTTGGTCAGGGGCGTTGCTATCTTCGAAAAGCCTTCAATAAACCTTCTGTAATATCCAGCTAAACCTAAGAAACTTCGAATATCCTTCACTGACTTTGGTGTAGGCCATTCTCTAACTGCCGAAACTTTCGCTGGATCTACAGAGATTCCTTCTCCTGATACGATATGTCCAAGAAAACCAACTTGATTTAGCCAAAACTCGAACTTGCTGTACTTGGCATAAAGGTGATGTTGTCGAAGAGTTTCCAGGACAATTCGTAGATGTTCTGCATGTTCTTTCCGACTCTTAGAATACACCAGGATGTCATCGATGAAGATGACAACAAACCTGTCTAAGTACTCCCGGAAAACTTGATTCATAAGGTTCATGAATATTGCGGGTGCGTTGGTCACTCCAAATGGCATCACTAGAAATTCATAATGTCCATAGCGAGTTCTGAAAGCTGTTTTGTGAATATCAGCTTCCTTGACCTTCACTTGATGATAACCTGAACGAAGATCTAGTTTAGAGAAAACACAAGATCCACTTAACTGATCGAATAAATCATCGATGCACGGGAGTGGATACTTGTTCTTTATAGTGACTTCGTTCAAGGCTCTGTAATCGATGCACATTCTATATGAACCTTCCTTCAAACCTTCCAGACTTAAACGATAAGGTGCTTTGATCACCGGTTGTGCTCCTGGTACTAAATCAATACTGAATTCAAGAGCTCGATCGGGAGGCAAACCTGATATATCGTCAGGAAATACATCGTCGAACTCTCGAACCACATCTGGTCTTGATTCTTCCTCTGCTTGAGCTGCTGCAACTACTGCTTCTCTTGGCTTCACTTTGTAGGTACTTGGCTCCAGTGTACGGTCTCCGCTTTTGAAATAGAAGACCGTATGGTCTGGGATCTCGAATACTACCCTCCTTTGATGACAGTCTATGGTAGCATAAAAAGTTCCAAGCCAATCCATTCCTAGAACCACATCGAAGTTCGGTATGTCCAGCACTTTGAACTCAGCATAAAACTCTCGACTGCAGACGACGACTGGACACAAGATGTATCCCATAGTTGCCTTTAGAACGCCATTTCCGGAACTGACATTCCAGCTGGATATAAGCGGTGAGACTGGAATCACATGGGTTCGGAAAAACCGTTGCGACATAAAGCAGTGTGATGCTCCAGTATCAAACAGTGCAAGTGCATGGATTGAGGATACTAAGATTGTACCTAAGGTATGTGGGATTTGTTTTAGGTATAGAAAATATGTAACTAAGTAGTAGAATAGAAAATCAAAGTTTGAAAAGAAAAGTTTACCAGTGATGACTTGGCCAGTGGCCTCAGCTTCTTCCACGAACATCTTGAAAGCCTGGCGCCTTGGTACATTCCTCCTGGCTTGAGGAGCATTCCTCGGAACATTCCTTTGAGCTTGATGGAACTGACGAGGAGGTGGTGCAGCTTGTGGTCCTCTGGGTCGTGCAGCTAGTGCAGGTCTGGGAGCAGGTGCCTGAAGAGCTGGTCGCTGCTGATAAGTAATTGCTGGCCTGGGTGCAGCAACTGGGTTCTGTCTTTGGGGACAAGACCCAATATCGTGAGTAGCTGAGCCGCAGACTAAGAAAAGACGGTTGGCTCGACGGCAGTCCTTCATCATATGTCCAGTTCTCTTGTAGTAGGTGCAAAAGGCTGGGCTGGGACGATGGGTTGGTACTCCGGGTCGCCTTGGTACGAAAGGTGGCCTGGACGAGGCTCCACCTGCCATCTGGTTGGCAGGGCGCTTGACTCCTGCAGACTGAGGTCTGCCCCTTGCTTTTATCACTACCTCATAGCTGCGGGCAGCTTCTAGAGCATCCTCATGAGTCAAAAAATTTCCCGTGGCTAGAGCAGCCTGAATCTTCGTGTCCAGTCCTTGTTGAAAGCGACGGGCTCTGATCTCGTCCGTCGGTATCAAGTGTGCCGCGAATCTGTTTAAAGATTGTGTTAGCTGTGTAGTATGTGATTTTTTTTTTAAAAAATTGAACTATTGTGACATATCTTACCGGCTTAACATAATGAATTCAGCGTCGTATTCATCTACTGATTTGTCCCACATTGAACCCTGTTGTAGATGAATAAACTGCTGCTCCATTGCAAACCTGGCAGTCACAGGGAAGTATTTCGCGTCGAACTTCTCACGAAAAGTCTTCCATTCAATCGGCTGTACCAGACGGCTTTCTTCCGCCTTCCACCAGTTGCGAGCATTATCCGTGAGCTGTAGTTTTGCTACACGGACCCAAGCGATGTCTGGAACTTGAGCTGCTGCCAGATCGTCTTCGATACTTTGTGCCCATTCTTCAGCTTCAAGAGGGCTTCCTTTACCAGAGAACTGCTTGGAATGTAAAGCCCTGAATTGCTTTAATCCCGGTGCGTCGGTTTCAGGACGGTTCAGAAGTTGTTGTTGTCCCTCGAGAAGGCTGCGGATCGCTTCTAGTAGCACTGTTTGCTCGGTGGTTGGTGCAGGAACAACTGGTACGAGAGGTAGTGTTGGAGGTGTGTTGTTGACATTGGTGCTGGTGTTGTTCGGGGAATCCATAACCTTGAAGAAAAATTTGGGTTAGGACAGATTCAAATACATGAAATGATAAGATTCAAGGAATAGAAATTTATAAGATTCAAGAAACATGAATTGTAAAGAATGTTTTAGCTGCTGGTTCTTGTGTTATATTGCTTAGGTTGTTCACGCAGACCAGAATTGCATGATAGGGATTCATACAGTTCTGACCTGCATGGGCCACCAACAAAACCTGTCACGCCCCGCTTCCCGGTGTACGGCGAAAGGGACGCGACGAGGTCCGCTACGTATATACTCAAATGTACATACGCTAAGCGTATCTAAGCAATATAAAGTAAATCACAAGAGACAAGAGGTATAGAAATAACAACTTTATTAATAACATTCTTTTGTACAATGCATGAAAAGTAAATACAACTGAAATAAAAAACGATGCCTAAACAATGGCATAACAGGAAATGAAAATACTGAATAGAACAAGATACAATATCTAGAGTTCGGGGTCTTCGTGAAACTGCTCCAAGTCTTCACCGGAGGGCTCGATCTCTGCTGGGTCCAAAGCACCTGATGACATTCAAAGAAGAAAGAAATAGAATGTCGTCAGCGAACAGGTCGCTCGGTAAGTCCCAAAGATAAGGAAGAATTAGGAAGACAGAATAAGAGTATTTTCTAAAGTATTATGTTATAGAATATTATGGAATATTGTGTTAACGCTGTTGTTTATAGCTTGGTACAGAAGGATGCCAGTGTATACGAGAGGGGTCTCTATATGCTAGAGACCAGGGCAAACAGAATGTACAAGGAACCGTTAAGCCACGGTACAACAGCAACGGAATATAGGTTAGGTGTCTTAATCTGACCACCTCGTGCCACCTTTAACACCTTCCGTACCAATCTACCCCTTAAACCCCGTAGTGTTTTGATAGTATTGTTGTATTGTATTGTGTAAGTTGGATGACTGACCAAAACCATGATATCAGTAAACATGTTGTAACTGCATAATCAGGTAAATGGAATAACGGAATAATGGATGTATATCCATGGTTTGATTCAGTCAAGTTGTATAGATTGTTAACTGGATTCTGGGATTCATGTGTTCATATTGAGTTGGAATATTAAAGAATATAGATTGACTTGAATCATATTCAAGTCAGAAATAATCAGACTCAAACCCGAGTCAGACTAAAAGAAATGTAATTTGAAGTTCTATAATAGTTAGGGTCCTTATTGTAATTTATAAAACTTGAGGGGGTTTTATGTAAAAATACTTTTGTATAGTTTTCAAGATACACCTCAAGTATTTATTATTCGTCTTTATAGTTATAATGAGTGTGATTTATTTTGTGATATTTTTAGTGAAAATATCCTAATTTCATAAATAAAGGTATTAATTTGTAATATTGATTTATTTGAAATTCATGGTATTTTAAAGTAACTTTTAATCTTGTAATTTTTAGGAAAAGGTGGAAACTTTATCTTATAATAAAATAGGTGTTTAAATGATAAATATACATATGTTTATACAAGAATAAGTTTTAATAATTATTTTATTTTCCAAAAATCTCATTTTTTCTTAAATGTCGTATTTTAAACCTTTCGAGACCGAATGCTCCTTGCGGAGGTCTAAATCTCGCACTACTAAGCCCGAGGGTGCACGATAAACCGTACTATCCCTAACGAGTTCCCCAAATGTGGGTTGTAGTGGCGCTTTGCAAAGATTTAATAAATACTAATCATTTAGAAAACGGTTTTATAAAGATAAGGTATTTATTTGTAAAATGGTGTAAATTTCCGTATTTTAGATTCTAGGGTTTCCTAAACCAACTAGCCTATTTCTAAATGGTCTAAACGACTCGTCATTAGAAGCCTCAAATCGCCTCTTCACAGCCAATTGCGGCCAGGTAAGTGCCAGGTGAGTGGGAGGCTCTCCACTACAAGTAGTGGTCCTAATTAAGTAACCACTCGCCTTAGACACACTTGCCTAGACACCACAAAGTCAGGTTTAGATAAACGATCGATGTCCATGACATATCGTATTTTCCTATTAAAAGATTTTGTTTTAAAATTGTATACAACTTAGAACTTTCAGAAAATGTTTATAAAGAAAATGGTATTTTAATATAAAGTCTTGTATTATCGCATTCTAAGTTTTGATGATATCAATTAGGGCTGTATTTGAGTGTGTGTGGAGGTAGGTCATTACCTCGTGATCTATTTTAAGGTATAGCAAAATTTAGGGGTTAAATGTGAAAACTAAATATTATGGTATTTAAGTGCGAAAATACGGTATTTTGCAAAAGTTATCATTTCATATGAGAAAATTTATCCAAATTGATTTTTAAGTGATTAGTAGTCAACATGAATATGTTTAAGCATTATGGAATTAGTGACAAGTGAGTTTTGATAGAAAAACCGAATCGGAAATCGGTTTGTTCCGATTTCCGTCGGGTTTGAAAAATCGTATTTAAATGGAAGAAATTAAGGTAGAAAAAAGAGGGACTTACGGGTTTGGACAAGCTAGAGAGTGCTAGGAAGGTAGTGGGTTTGTCGGTGCGTCGAAACGTCGTGAAGAGTCCTAGTACGATCGTCGGGATTCGCCGTCGATTTCGGCAGCGCTTCGCCTTTCGCCGAGTTCTCTTGAAATTCTTAGAGAGTGGACTTAGGAATGTATGGTAAGAGGGTAGAGGGTAGGGGTGTTTATATAGGGTTAGACTAGGGTTAGGGTTTTAATTAAAAATTATATAAAAATATATTAAAAAAAACATTAAAAAATCATTAAATTTTGGAGTAAAAGTGATTTATTGAGAATTTGATAACCGATCTGGGAATTTAGTGTATGCAGGTGAGAAGACCATGTCAACACGGAAAAATTCCGTGTTGACGACTCGGCCGAGTCCGGCCGGCGGCGCCGGCCGACTCGGCCGAGTCGGGCTGAGTCAAGGGCTCGTCGGGTGGGGGGTCTTCTGGGGGGAATTTTGGTGTATTTAACTTTTTGGGTTCAGTATAAATTTTGTGAGTTATGGCGTTTTGACTGTTGTCTTTCCAAAAAAATTTAAAACAAAATAATTAAAAAATAATGTGGGGCATGGGATTTGAACTCTGGTGGCTTGGTTCAACAGTGTAAGGTGTTACCAATGAGCTACAAGCTCCTTCTTGTAATTATAGAGTGAAATAAATACTTAAAGAGATATCAGCTGCAATAAATACTCCAAGTATACATTGAATTTAAATCAATTCTTTGTACATTAAAAATGGAGTTGTTACACTTACTGAAACCACCCGCTTCTTTATCTTGAGGGGGGGTTCGGCAGGGGGAGTCACCTCCGCCCTAGACCTAGGTGCTGGGTCCCGCACATGCTTCTATCCCCCCGTGCGGCGTTCTTTCGGGACGGGGCGGGGGGCTGTGGAAACCTTGGCCTGAAGAGTTTACCTTGCCGTTTTCGGACCTGGTCTAGATGAGCTTGCGCCATCGGTCTTTCTTCCCTAGGCCTTAGCAGCCATGGCAGGCATAATTTTCGATCGATCCATGGGCTCTGCAAAAAAAAACATAAGAGAAGGGTCAGCAACACAGAAACGACAATAGAATTTTGGCGAAGTCTAAACAGATTGTCAAAAGCCCTAACTTACCCAAAAAACATATGGGACTGAGTCCAGCTCAGCTCAGTACCTGCTCTGAGAGCAGGACATCAGCCCCATGGATCGGTTCCCACTGGGACACCACCTTCGCCTTGGGGGAATTCGATTGCATCACCCTCGGGCAGTCGGCCCTGTGCCACTGGGTAGGCACAGGCCAATCCTCACCTTCTGATGGCCCGACGAAGATGAACTTATCCTTCAATTGATGGATGGATGGAAGAAGGGACGACCACTACCCCCGACCTGGCCGCCCTACCCTTAATTTTTTAAAAACGACAGGTACACCTAGCTCGGCTCTTCCTTACTGGTACCGGGGTGATTTTTATATTAAAGAAAAGACGGGAGGTGGCTCAATCGAAGAGGATCTGATCAATTTTAAACCGGACCAGAAACCCGAGGAGGATCCTCTACGAGTTCGGCGCTAGCTGGCCCGAGATAAGACAGAAACAATGGAGTACAGCACAAACCTCAGATAAGAAGGGCAGACGTATTCCTACCCAGAATGCTTCCAGATACCGAGCAATCTTCTTGCCCCGCACCCGGTCTGCCCGCTCACCCTCTCTGGCCAGACGTTGTGAATAGCCAGAGAGGATATGGAATCGAGCCCGGATGTCGGAAAGCTTACCCAGACGATTCAAGACTATGGACGCATCGCGAGTATTCCCGATGCACACCTTGGGAACCCTTATCGTTGCCCGACGACGAAAGACGAAGGTGACCCTGTCCCTAGGGGCGAGCCCGACACAGAAGACGTAGATGAAGAAGAAGAAGAAGAAGAAGAAGACCTCTTTCAGCTATCTAAAGCCAAAGAGGAGGAAGACCCGCTGGACTCGATCCTAGAAACTGGAGCCTCATCGTCCGAATCTACCTCTACTATATCCACAGATACCTCAGAGGAAGACATCTAACCTAATTCAAGGAAAGGGTTTTGCCGAGGAAAATTCAGCGGAAGATCTGACCTAAGCGGAGGTGTGCCGGGCAATCTTCAAATGATGAGAGACAACTAAGGCAAAGTATCAGCCATGGGATGGTCCCCTCTTATTTATACTCTCCAAAGAGGACATCCTACGGCCCAAATCGATTCCCGCCAAAACACAACTTCACCCATAGCGGCCGTCGTGGATCCATGTGGCGACTGGCCATTGGAAACATCTCCTCATGGAAGGAGTCAGAGACAGCCTCTCACGCCCCACCAACCAATCTTGGGCACGTGGCTCGTAGCCTAACTGACGTTCAATTGAAACGGCGCCCCCTCTTTTAAAGCGCAATCATTTCACCGATCTACTGACGTCACCAAAGATACGTGCGGTAACCGAGGCATTCCGTGACCAGCCACGTAGACCTAGTCATCTGAGTGAAGTAGCCGCCAAATATCCAGCCATCGTCAGACAGCCCGAAAATCTTAGGCCGAACCGTTAAAAACCGGGCTTACCACTCTCGACCCTGACCCATAAATAGGTCAGGGCGAGAGTGGGGGGCCAGCGATAAGGCTCATAAACGGGAATTCCCCAGATTATGACACGTAGCAGATAACGTGTCGACCATAAAAGCCCACTAGGATCCTGGTGAATGTGGAGGTAGAATCAGTGTGGTGCCGTGGGGACTTTCCTCAAGGTCTCGTCCCTGGGCTTACACCTCCTTTGCTCGTCTTCGAGCCTTTGCAAGATCGAGCTTCCTTGCCTCCCAGCTCGTCTTCGAGCCTTCCATCAAGCTGAGCTTACTCGGCTTCCCCGATCAATCGAGAACATGGAGCCCAAGCGTCCCTGTAATGGCTCAGTGTATCTCGCCAAAGCGAGATATCCGCCGCCCTGCGATCCGTGTCCCACCATTAACGAACAGATCCAGCCATCAACATGGGTATAACGCAGGGACGTAACTAAGGGCGAGGATCTCGTGTCGGCTCGCCCTATGCGACTGCTATATAAACCCTTCTTTTAGACGACTTAGGTAACACGAACTCATTCTAATACGCCGTTAATTTTCTCTTATTCCACGGTACTAACTTGATCGTCGGAGGGTCCTACGGTGATCACCCATCCCGAAACTTCTCTTGTAGGTAGCTCGGCGTCAATATCAACCCATTGAGCTCCACACATTCAACTCTCACACCAAATCTCAACCGCTCCAAACAGCTCGCAACTAGATCGGCGGAGGACAACATCTGAGGGAGATCACGACCTCCATCAGACAGTGAATTAGAGAGAGAGAGAGATTAGAATGTGGATAGATTAGTCAATAAATTTTCCATTTAATCGCGGCTAATCTTAATTCATGGTTAAACAAATATAGAGACTTTTTCGATTTACCTAGTCTTTGGACATCCTATATCAAAGAAAAAAACCCTAATTAGTGTTTGCACCCAAATTCGGCTACAAATTATGCCCGCCGAATTCATTTTTTCATAATTGCCAATAATGATAAAGCTAGATTCCCATATAACCCATCGGCCAAATGCAAAGATCAGCTGAGCTACTTGGCCACGATTGAAGAAGAATGTAGGGAGTTACTATACATTGATCAAAGCCGTAAATAGTACTCCCAATTTCTTATAAATAACAGACAGTTTGAAGGACTTAAGATCTCTATACGATCAATCAACGCCCTATTATTTTCATGTCATAATCTACTCTACGAGTAGTGTAGAAGATCGTGTTGTCGGTGGTCTTGCCATATCAGACAGCAAATATCAAGTCCTCAGGTAAAACCGACCATCATTGTAATGACTATGTTTTGTATATATGCTAATAAAAGTCTTTTTATATTTTTCTTCGTGTAATTAATTATTTTAGTATTTCTTTTGATGTAAAATGTTTACAAAAGATGAATTTGGGTTTAAGTGTAATTAATATGATTTCAGGAAGAAACAAAAGAATTTAAAAATGATTTTTTAGTATTTTCTAAGTTATATTCAAAAAAATGAATTTCATGAGAAATGAGTTATTTTTGGGATGAAAACTATAGAAAATGGCCAAATAATTATTGGAAAATTTCCTAGAATTTATTTAGGTTTTTCCGATATTAAAAAATATTTGTAAAGCATTATTTATTAAAGAATAAATTTAATATTTACCATAACATATACTATTAAACTTATTTGACCATATTAATTTATTTACTGATTAATTGAAAATAAATAATTTTACATCTTCTAGTTACTGCATATATTAATTGGAGCTTTTATGTCTTTAAATATGATGCCTTAAATACCTTGCAATTAATTGAGGAATTAGATAAGATATAAATGTTGGCATGATTAGCATTAATTATAGACGTTTCTTATTTTGCATCTTCTCTCTTTTAAATATCCCACTTTTCTTCACTTTTCTCACACTTCTGGCATTCAAATAAATCCAGAAAAATTTCTGCGCGGTTGTCTTTCGTTGCTCTTCGTATAGGTGCTGGTAAAAAGTACTAGAAACATTCGAGGTGGAAGAACGACTTGACTTGAGTCGTTGGTTCAAAATTCAAACTTTCTTAACAAGGTAGAATCCGTCTCCCTCCCTTTTGATCTCACTACTTCTTCTTACATGATAAATCTGTTCTAATTGTCTAACAATCTCAAAATTCCATATGATTAATTTTTTGAATATTAATAAGCATAGATTCGGTCGATAAATGTGACAAATCTTGTTTTAGCTATATCTAACACATGATCAACACACCCATATACCCTTTTACATATTTGTAAGCACTGGGTAACATTCTACCTCCTTATTACCTATTTTCTGTGAAACCCTCTCATGCCGTCATGCTGCCTAATTCCATTTTTGAGAAAACACTTTTTTACAAGCCGAAGTGCTGCTAAATTTGTGAATAAACATTTTGTCGCTAAAATACCCTATATTAATATTGCATGTATTTCATAAAACACCCTCAAAGTTCTAAACTCGTACTTTCATTAAAATAGCCCGACTTTTCTAAAAGTCATATCTTCACTAAAATATCTCGACTTTTTTAAAGGTCATATTTTCACTAAAATACCATGACTTTTCTAAAAGTCATATTTCCAAATAAATATCCTAAGTTATTATGTAACACGCTAGCACTGCTATACCATATTTATTTTGGGGTAATTCAAATCTTGCGGTAAAATTCTTTATTATTGTTGCTTTTGGGTTGCGGATAGTGTAATTAGCAGTTATGGTTATTATCCGACCCGACCCGTGTGTTTGAAACTCATCATAGTTCAAAATTATATCAAATATTCGCTAGTGCAAAAGATCCATGTAAATCTAGATTTTATATACATATATAAAATATTTTAGACTTTAAATATCTTTTATAATACAAAATAAAATCAAATAATATATTTTCTTGTCTAGCCTTGGATGTCGTGATACCTCATATCATGTGGTTGCACCCATATAATATGTTCATACCCTAATTATTAAACAGACACGTTTTTTATTGCTACATATATTTACGTAGATCCGTACTTGGGGGTATATGTTTTTATTATCTGGATATCGTATTATGGTTTAAGTTCTTACGTATATTCTCCATATTAAAAAAACTAGATTTTTGAATGGATACGGGTAATATTTGGAAAGATCCGGTATTATCTGTAAAATCTAACTAACTAACTAGATATATATATATATATTATATTAATATATACTAACTGTTATATATATATATATATATATATATATATATATATATAAATCACACTCTCTATCTTTCTCTGCCTCTCTTTCTCTCTCCTCTCTCCTCTCTCTCTGTTTCTCTGTCTTATTCTCTCCCGTCTCTCTCTTCTCTCTTTAATATATATATATATATATATATATAATAAAATTAATTAATTTTAAATATAAAAATCTTTCTCTTTGTCTCTCTCTCTCTCTCTTTCTCTCTCTCTCTCTCTCTCTCTCTCTCTCTCTCTATATATATATATATATATATAATAAAATTATAACACCCACTTCTCCCTCCTCTGCTTTTCTCCCGATCACCTTTCATCCCTCACGGCCACGACGATCTCACCGCAAACGACTTCACCTTGTCGATGTTACCTCGTTGCCACCATCTCCTCTGTGCTCGCCAAATCCTCAGAACCGCAACAAACTCTAACAGCTATTCTTTTTCTACTTTCTTTTCTTTTCTTTTCCGGCCGTCTTGCTAGAGTTACACACGTTACTTTTGCGTCGTGACTTTATTTCAACGTCGGAATGTGACATCAGTATCTCGACGTGAGATCTGATCAGGCAAGTTCTAAACTTGCAACATACTATTTTTTTATATTAATATTTATATGATTAACTATAGTACATATGTTTTGATATTCAGCAAGTAGTACCAAGTTACAGTTTTATAGTATCCGACTGTATCCGTATCAATAATAGTTTATTTAGTTGCATGCCAGATTGTCACAATATTATTATACTATTATATCAGTACGGTATGTTATCTAGTTTGCAATATACATGGTTTTGGACGTATAATGGTTATTACAGATAGATACATATGCATCCTGGCATTAGTTGTATTTACCGTGTTTCGATATTGGTTACAATTTTACATTTGGTATCTATTTTGGGTTAATATATATATTGCATGACATGTTCAAGACACATTGCCAGACTTGTTACTTAGATCTTATTGCTAATACCAATAATCTTGATTGTTGTCCTGATGGACGTGACTTGTTGTCTGTATAGACAAGAACTGTACCTGCTTGATCCTGTGTTAGCATTAGATTTATATCGTCAATACGTAACTTGAACACAAACATTGGGAGAAAAGGGGGAAATAAAGAATGTAACCGAAACATGACTCAAGAAAATATTATTATCCTTTTTCGTGATTCTGGGCGTTACGGAATAATCATTATTATTGTTTACCGTGTTTACAGACGTTACAGAATAAATCATTGTTTGCCGTAATTCCAGGCGTTATGAAATAAATCTTTGTTTGTCGTGATTTCGGACGTTATGGAATAAATCATTGTGTCGTGATCCCGTAGGGTTTGAACGGGATATATACTATTGAGTTACAATGAGAATTACATTAATTGATTTCAAAAACTTATAAAATAGATAGCCTAGAAGCACAGACTTTAGAATGCACATCACATACATATAACTCACTATTTATACATATGTTTACCATTTATATTCTTATTTAATCATAACATCATATCCTGGTTATTACTATTATTTTGATATTATGACGCACTGACGTCTGGGTTTTGCATGGCCCAGTTCCTCTACTTTTATCGCAGGCAGATCAGGAGTGCTTTAGCAATTCAGCCGAGCCATGAGGAGCTAGCTATTTATGTTAGAGATGATTAGTTTCTTTTATTTCCGTAGTTTTATTTCTATTGATGTTAGTCTATATTGGGACATGATTCAGATATTTTTTTTATTGGATCTTAATTCGTTTCCGTTTTATACATTTTCTTGATTTTATTTACTTTGGCAGATAAACATGTGTTAGCTAGATTATATATTTTACTGTTATTGGTATCCGATAGACAGTCGTAATGTAACTGTGGATGGATGATTCCAAGCCACAGGTAGCATGGTTGGATCTATCATGTGCCGTAGTTACATATCTTGGGAAGCGCGGCGTGATAGGGTTTGTTTGGTATCAGAGCCATAGAATTTAAGGTCAACTGGGTTTGGTTCTTTTTGTAGTTGGGTATTGAACCCAATACACTAACCAGGAAAGTCTGCGGATGGCCCAGCAGTCCGTAGTTGCAGTAGCATCCAGGCAACACAGCGTGAGGGTACCGTGGCGGAATTTAGAAAGTTCGGTCCATCCACATTTACAGGATTGGAGAAACCATTTCCAGTGGAGCAGTAGCTAGTTGATACAGGAACCTGCTCGTCGCCGTGCAGATTCCAGATGAGACAAGGGTGCATGTAGTACGCATCCAACTGGTTGATTACGCTCGTGAGTGGTGGCTTGTAAAAGAGACCCGTCTGACCAAGCCAATCAGTTGGGCAACATTTTCGCAAAGTTTCTTGAAGAAGTTCTTTCCGCAGTCTGCTCGGAAGAAATGGAAGAGAAGTTTATTAGTCTGAAGCAGAATGGCGGATCCGTTGATGCACATACGACATAGTGGACTCGGCTCAGTCGATTTGCGGGGCCCTTGGTTGCCAATAAGGCAGATAGGGCATGGAGTTTTATGCGTAGCTTGGATGTAGAGATTCAGAGACACATCAAATCTCTGAGATTGACCAACTTCTCCCAAGTTCTCAGTGCAGCAAAAGAACAACAGAGTTTATCGATGAAAGTAAAGGGTACGCAACAACAAGATGTTGTAGTGTGGAAGCCGGCGTTTATGCCAAACAGAGCTTCTGTATGTAGAGGCATTCCGATAAATAAACAGGGGACAATACCTATGAAATGGATCTCTGTTTCAACGCAGAAGAAAAATGTGATTTGTGATTATTGCCAACGACCGGATCATTTCCGTAGAGAGTGCTAGCTGAGGCTGGGCAGTGTTTAGTTTGCGAAGCTGCTGATCATCGAATGCATACTTGTCCATCGAGAGTTCAGTTGAAAGGTGATACTCCGAGAGCACCACAAAAGCAGATTACTTAGGGACCTAACTAAGCACGGACCTTCACCTTGACAGCCGAAGTGGCCAACGCTTCAAATGATATTGTTTTGGATATCCTACTCGTTTATAATTTTCATGCTTTGGCATTATTCGATTCAGGTGCATCCTATTGCTTCATGTCATCCAAGTTTATTAGTGCACACTCTATTCTACACACGGCCATGTCTAGTTGCCGGGACGTACACACTGGAAATAAGAGGATCATATCTAGCAGTGAGTGCAAGGGTTGCTCGATCGTTATTTGCAGACGGGAGTTATTCGCAGATTTCTTGGTGGTTGATATGAGCAACTTTGATGTTGTCTTGGGAATGGATTTTCTTGGCACTTTCCATGCTCACATGGATTGTTGGGCAAAGAAAGTGATTTTTCCAGATTCTCGGACATCCGGAGTTCATATTTTTGGGAGGTAGCAGATCTGTCGGGCCAGTCGAATTTAGAGCTAGGCCGACTAATGTTGGTCTTTCGTCGATGGAAGTAAACAAGGAGGAAGCGCCAGCAGTAGTTCGGGAGTTTATGGATGTGTTTGAGGTCATCTCGGGTTTACCGCCAAAACAAGATGTGGATTTCACGATTGATCTTAGTCCTGGAGCAGCGCCGATTTCGAAGGCTTGTCATCCAAGGGCGTCGGTGGAACTAGAAGAGGTAAAGAAATAAGTTACCGAATTACTAGAGAAGGGTTGGATTCACAGCAGCAGTTCACCTTGAGGAGCTCCAGTTTTTCTAATCAAGAAGAAGGATGGCACACGACGGATGTGCATCGATTATCGAGAATTAAATCGGGGGACTATTAAGAATAAGTACTCAATCTCTCATATCGGCGAATTATTCTATCAACTCAACGGCGCAATGGTATTCTCGACGTTGGATTTGCGATCCGAATATCATCAAGTTCGGGTAAAATTAGAAGATATTTGCAAGATAGCGTTCCGAACTCGATATGGGAATTATGAGTACTTAGTGATGCCATTTGGAGTTACTAACGCACTGGAAATATTTATGAACTTAATGAATCGAATCTTTTCACCATATCTGGACCAGTTCGTAGTGGTGTTTATTGATGATACTCTGGCCTATTCGAGAAGCAAAAAGGAGTAGGCAGAACACTTGAGGATCTCACTGCAAACATTGAGACAAGAAAAGTTATATGCTATGATGAGCAAGTGCGAGTTTTGGCTCGAAGAAGTGATGTTCTTGGGTCATGTCGTATCCGGAGATAGAATTGCCATTGATCCTGAAAAAATTATAGCTGTTCATGATTAGCCAATTCCAAAGAACGTAGGGGAGATCAGAAGTTTTCTTGGGCTTACCGGGTACTATAGAAGGTTTGTGGAGAACTTCGCTTGAATAGCAGAACTATTGACCAAGCTAACACGAAAAGAGATACCATTCATATGGACTGAGAAGTGTGCATCAGCGTTTGAAGCACTGAAGCAAAGATTGACCATCGCTCCTATTTTGACAGTGCCAGATGGTTCCGGAGGTTGGTTATTCACAGAGACACGTCTGGGAAAATCTTGAGATGTTTTTTAATGCAGCATGCGAAGGTCATAGCTTATGCGTCAAGACAATTGAAGATTCATAAGAAGAACTACCCAACTCATGATCTGGAATTAGCAGCAGTGATTTTCGCTCTGAAGATTTGGAGACACCACTTATTGGGCGAAAGGGTAGAAGTATTTACTGATAAAAATAGCCTAAAGTATGTTTTCATACAGAAAGAGCTCAACATGAGGCAATGTAGATGGTTAGAGCTGATGGCTGACTATGATCTTGACCTAAAATACCATCCGGAGAAAGTTAATGTAGTGCCGGATGCTCTAAGTCGGTTGCCAGCAATACGGATATTGACTGCACAGAATAAGATTATAGATGATCTTCAAAGGTTCGAATTGGAGATTGTACTACCAAATTCTTCAGGAAAGTTGATGCAGTTGTAAGTACAGTCATCCTTGATCGATAATATTAAAGCAGCACAGTCGCATGATCCAAGATTGGAAAAGTTTCGAGAACAACTAGAAGCAGGACTTCGAACAAATTTGTTAATTCATGAAGATGGTTCGTTACGATATGGTAGTCGTTTATGTGTGCCTAAAAGAGTTGTTTATGAAAAAGTCATGAAGGAGTTTCACAGTTTCGCATATTCCATACACCCTAAAGGCACAAAGAAATATAGAGATCTGTGATAACATTTCTGGTGGGAAGGCATGAAAAGGAAGATTGCTCGCTATATATCGAAGTGCTTGGTGTGTCAGCAAGTCAAGACTGAATATCAAAGGGTAGCTGGTTTGTTGCAATCACTTCCGATTTCTCAATGGAAGTAGGAATATATAACCATGGATTTCGTGACCGCTTTACCACAGAGTTCAAAGGGCAATAATACAGTTTTGGTGATTATTGATCGATTGACCAAGGCATTGTTCCTCCAAAATTTAAAAAAAATAAAAAGAGCTAAGCGCTGTTGAATTTTAATGAGGCGGTGTCTCACGTGCTCTCCTTGAGGGCGCCAGCGCCAGCGCTAATCTTGTAGAATTAAATCCTATGATGGCGCACCACGTACTTCTCAAGTGGGCGCCAATGTGCAAGGCACAGGAGCGCTTATAAGAATTAGATTCTTATATGGTGCCGCACGTGCTCCTTACATGGACGCCAATATGCAAAATACAGAAACACCTATCATGAATAAGAATTTAATTCTTAAGTGGCGCCCACGTGCACAACACGTGAGCGCCGGCGCCCAAGTTTACACCAGTAAAATTAAATTCTACATTTCCATAACAAAAATTTGGGATATTCTCTATTAAACGAAGTCGTTGGATCAAAAATCCAATGGTGATGATAAATCATCAAATAATAGAATTAAATTCTATTATGAGGAATATGTATCCTCAATCTTTACAAACAAAGAAAATTGCTCTCTGTAAAACAGAGAACCCTTTGATTAAAAATCCAACGGTGATTAAAAATCACCGTTTAACAGAATAAAATTCTGTATATGGAAAAATATTTTCCCAATCTTATTAAAAACAAGAAAATATAGTCTGTGAAACAATAATCACCAGATCAAAGATCCAACAGTGGATAAAATCCCCCGAACAATTTTGAGACCAATTAAATCAATTGGAATCTCTCAATAAGGGATTTTCTCAAAATTAATTAACAAACTTACCTCCACTATATAAAGGATCCGAGACTTCAAGTCTCAGAGACGCTCGGATAGAGGAGGGAACCCCCTATAAGCTTTTGCAAATATACAATGAGCACTGAAAAAGAAGAGAGAATTCAATTCTCAAAAAAGAAGATCTCCATTCTCAAGACCATAGGTAAAAAAAAAAGAAGAGATCAAAACATCTCTTTTACCTATTATATCACATCTAAGGGTTTAACCCTTTTAAAAGAACTTAGTTCTTTCTCTAGATCTGAGATCCACAAGACAAGTCTTCCATAAGTTGAGAATTTAATTCTCATTGGGAAGATCTTGTTCTTAAGAATCAAACATTTAGGAAATAATGAGTTTAAAAAGAAAGAAGATGGTGTCCATAATACTGTAGAAACCTAGTTCCTTCAAATCAAGAATATTTATTTTGGTGATCGTTAATGGTCAAAATACCATTAACAGAGATTTAAGTTCTCTAAAAAATATCAACATAGATTAAATCTCCAAAAATATAGCGCCTCACGTAAGACACACATGAGCGCCAAATAAAATTAATGCTTAGCACTATTATAGCGCCTCACGTGAAAAGCACGTGAGTGCTCAAGGCTAAAAACTCAGCGCCTCACACGAAAAGCACGTGAGCGCCCAAGGCTAAAAACTCAGCGCCTCACGTGAAACACACGTGGGTGCAAGACCAAAATAAGGGAGATAGCGTCACACATGCTCTTCACATAGATGCCCCCAACAAAAGACTCGACGCCTCACATGCTTCCCACGTGGGTGTCCTCCAACAAAAGGCCCGGCGCCCCACGTGCTTCTCACGTGGGCGCTCAAAACAGAAGATCGACACCTCACGTGAAATACACGTGAGCGCTGAATTAAAGTGCTTAGCATTTCATAAGCAGCCAAAATGGCTGAGTGCTTAGCACTAATTGGGCCGCGCCCAGCGCCGCATGTGCACCTCACGTGGATGCCATAAAAAGTGCTTAGTACTTTATGATTAGTTAACACGACTAAAGTGTTCAGCACTCATTGGGCAGCGCCCATAACTGAATGCCTTACATGACATACATATGAGCGCCAGAGCTCAATTAATTTTTTAGCACTTTTACATAAAAGGAAAAGGGGCTGAACAAATAGAGCCCAAATAAGTGCTAAACACTTTTAAACAAAAAAACTGAGCATACTAAGCCTAAATTGGCTAAGTCACTCTGAAAGGTTTTCTTACAGCTGAGCCCAAATAATCTGTTGTTGGATCTTAAGAAAAATAATCCTTAAAATTTTACTAAGTTGATCTTAGTCTCAAATAAGACTAACGTATCCTTAGCTAAAAATAAATTGAGCCCGGATGCTCACTTATATATTTAAGTTGATTTTAATCTCAAACTAGATTAACGGTCCTTAAATAAAAGAAAAATATTTTTAAACTGTAGGAATATACAACCTAAGTTCAAAACCCAGTCAATCAAATCCTTGACCCAAACCCAAATCTAAAATTTACGGATTTGGACTGATCCACGCCCTATGAGAGACAACATAAACTAGTCTCCGTATACAATCCACGGGCAACCAAAATAAACAAAAATACACACGACATGAAATGAACTTCTTGAGTAGAAGAAAGTGATTATCGCAACGCGATAATGTAATTAACTGCAGGGGCTTACGCCTGCAAGGAAGAGAGTCCCCACTATCAAAAACCCTTCATAAAATAAGGGGGAATCTGATAAAGTCTGCTACAACAGTCGCATCTGTCCAAACCTCTGATATATGGTGTCATAAATCAACTTGGTATTTTCGAAGAAGTGGATGGATAAAACCAAATAGTATCTGCCCCCAAATTCAGGCAAGACGTTCAATCCCAGTTCGACTATGTTTTCGGCGGTAAACAGATTCTGGCACGTCCGGTGAGACCTTTTCCTCTCTCCACTCCACATTTCGGGTGTCGTGTTTCATGAACAAAATCGTGGTTTGCTATAGTTGCCTTTGGATTCAAGGTACTAAAACTTGGTGTCTTACTCCTGTGCAGAGAAAATCGATGGCTTCCTAATGCACCTCTTGCAACAGCAACTCTCGCTCCACCCTAACTGGAGGAGTGACCAACGGGCCCAATGCGGCCTCCATTTTCTCAATGCCAGTGGGGCAAGTTACGTAAGACATTACTAGATTGTTCTTTGGGACCATGCTCCCACCAGTAAGTTTCGGTGCCACATCGCCGCAAGGGGAAGCTTTTAAAAGGTCGGTTTTCGATCGACTGGCAACCACAACAGCCACTTTTAACGGGCCATCCAAATCTGACGACTCAGTCTTCAACATGCAAAGAAAGGCACAAACGGGCCTGCAAAGAGGCTCGTGATACCTGAAGGGGCTACCCAAAAACGGATAGCCCTCCCAACTCGTACTACAGGCAAAGCCGTCAAAAGCGCTTCCCCCATCAAAAAGTCGGTCTTCGAAAGATTGGCCAGCCCTCCTTAAACTTTAACAAGGACGTCGGTCTTCAACAAGCTGACGCCAACAGCAGCCCCTTAGCAAAGCTGGGGGCGCGAGAGCCGCTTTCAAAAATGAAGTGGTCCCTTCTGAAAGGCATGCTTGATGTCGCCACTGGCGCCGAGTGAGAAAGGCTGGAGGCAACTCTCCCTCTAGACTTACCCCACCAACTCTAATGGTGGAAGTTGACGCTACTGTTCTAACTGGGAATAGTTTTGAACCGCTTAAGAGGGTGCATAAAAACTTTCCAACAGCGGTACTAAATAAATCACCCATGCCTGCAGAAATTACAGTGCACGCAAAACCGGAGCAGCCTCATCAGCGGCTCTCCTCCTGAATTCATAGTATCTGGCGGAAAGTCCAGAACTCTGTGATTGACCAGAACTACTCTCGTCGACCGAAAAAATCGAAGGCTCGACAAGAGAAAGATCACTCCTTCTCCATACAACGAAGGACTTTTCCTAAACAGGTGTCTATCATAACGGCTCCTTCAACTCTAATCTTCCATAAAAGAACGAGGTTGGAGAAAACTCTACCGCCGACGACAAAATCCAAAGGCGATAGATCCAAACGCCCCAAGGCCGAGGGCATAATAGTATATACAGTCAACATGGCTTCAAGGAAAAAAGAAAGCCGTGCTTCGATGAGTCTCCGACCGCAAACTCAGTCGCTGACAAAAGCTCAAGACCAACAACAGAAGCTCCAGGAAATACTGATCAAAATGGCAGTACTTACAAGACAAAAAGAAAGTCCGGACAAAAAAACTGAACAGCGCCAAGAGCAGGAGACCGATACAGAGTTTCTGTGAAGGATGCTTGAGAGAAAGGATAAGGAAGCCGCTGAGCAAGCTGCCAATATGAAGCAGATGGCTCTCTTGTTCCAAGACATGATTGGAATGATGATCCAGCCAGAACCCCTGGCCGAAGATCTGCCAATAATCGTCGAGGATGACAGGGGGAAACATCAAACCCTGCTCTGGACTTACCAGCAGCCAAGGAGGAAATGATCTCCAGGGCCTCTCTTCATGATTATATTACTCAACAAATAAGATCTCATCAAGCGAACGAAACTGCTGGCCAAATTGTCAGAACCGGACGACCATATCACGGCTGGTATGACCAGATTATATACCCGCCGGGATATATGATCCTCAAGTTCCATGTGTATAAAAGAACAGGCAACCCTCACCAGCATGTCGCACAGTTCAGAGCTCTGTGCGGCAATACTGGAAGTAATGACAAACTGTTGTTTGGCCATTTCGTTGGCAGCCTGTCAGAAACGGCCTTCGAATGGTACTCGGAGCTCCTAAATGACTCCATGAAAACATTCACAGAAATGGAGCAGTTGTTCACACAGCGTTTCGCCAGCGCAAGCGAACGTACTCCAATCACGACATTAATCAATTCCAAGGTAAAGCCGGGAGAAAATGGGTCCAATACGCGATCCGATGTCGAAACCTATGGTCTAAGTACGAACAGCGCAATGAAGAATCTCCTGCCGTGGGCATGTTCATCGGGACCCTTGCTTCTCAAACAACTGTGTCCCAGTTCACGATGTTCTTCAAACCAACAACCTTTCAGGCTCTGATAGATAAACTGGCCCAAATGGACCAAATGGGCCACGGGCCTTCCTCCTCAAATAAGGACCCTCGAAATAACAAGGGTAAAGGGAAAGCGGCCTTTGTTGTCAATACTCAACAACAGCCGAGTGGCCCAAAACCGGCTGCTCGCCAAAATAACGCGTGTACGCGCCCATCCTTGCAGGAAAGACTAGGACGCGCTTACTCGTTTCCCCGCGACAAGACGAGGAGACTATTCGAATTGGCAGTGCATAATAAACTCATCATATTGCCAGACTCACGGCGTCCACCGCAACCCGGCGACGTTAACAACCCTAACTACTGCTCTTATCACAGAATGGTGAGCCACCCAATTGAGAATTGCTACGTCTTCAAGAACTAGGTCGAAGACCATTACCAACAGGGAAAATTTATGATGTTTGATAACCGGAGGCTAAACCCATCCCAGAAGAATACTCCCAAAAAGGTGGATGTGCAGGGGGCATCATGCTCAGTCGTGGAATAAACTCCATGGGAAGTCTTACTTTCAGCAAAAACCAAAAGAATGCTGAAGGATCTACAGGCATGTCCGGTAGTCGGGTGGAAAAGCCCACTTGAACTCGAAATCATCGAAGGGATGCTGAAACCACATCCCGCACCGAAAATTGTTGACAAGGGGAAAAATCCCCCAAGTCAAGCCTTCAAAGTTTTCGAAGAAAAAGAAGAAGACTAAGAAGCCTATACAGCCTACCGAGTATGAAGACAAGCATACAGATTTATAAAAATACATTGACGCGCTGGAGGAGTACAACCAGAAGGCGCGGACACCGGTCACTCTTGAAGAATTCCTCAAGTATATTCTTGAGGATGAAGATAGTGACATCGATGAGGAAAATAACTCATCAGAGGACATCGAAGACCGTGTAGCAAGTTTCTATATGGTCTTTGTCATGCCCCGCTTTCAAGTGTACAGGTAAGGAAACGTGACGAGGCCCGTTACATATTTACTCAGAAATAAACACGCTGAGTGTAACTAAGCAATATAATAAAATGTACACAAGAAAGACAACAGATGTAAAATAACAGCAACTTTTCATTAATTAAACATTCTTTACAATACAATGTTGGGAAGTAAATACAAGAATGGAAAGCAATGCCTAAACAGTGGCATGAACTGAAAGTAAAAGTATATACAAGTGTCTAGAGCTCTGGGTCTTCTACGAACTGCTCCAAGTCTTCTAAGCTGGGCTCGATCTCCAGAGGGTCGGTTTCTCCTGACAACATTCCAAAGAAAGAACAGAGAAGGAATGTCGTCAGCGAACAATCGCTCGGTAAGTCCCAAAAGAGAGATATAAATAGAATAGACAGATAAGGGAATATAACTAATGTTTGATTATTATGTTAACGTAGTTGTTTATAACTTGATACAGAATATGCCGGTGTATACGAGAGAAATCCAACTATTCTGTGGACTAAGGTAAACGGAGCACAAGGAACCGTTAAGCCACGGAACAACATCAACGGATATTCAGGTTAGGTGTATTAAAGTGACCGTCTCGTGCCACTTCTAACACATTCCGTACCAGTATACCCATTAAAAAACCCCATAATGTATTATTGTATTGATTGTATTTTATAGATATAGGACTTGCCGAAACCATGATATCAATTGTTCATGTAAACGGATAAGAATATAAACGGATAGTCATGTAGACAAGTCAATGTATATCCATTGTTCGGTCAAATCATGCCATATTGTTATAAATGTTATTCTCGTATAAATAGATTCATATTGTATTGGAGTTATATTTAAATTGTATTCAAGCATGAATTGTATACGGATTTGAATGAGACTCAGATTGAGTCAGATACTTTAACAGAATTTGATTCCTGGATTAGTTTTGGAGTTATCGGTAACTGCTGCATATGGACGGCAGGATTTGGGTCTTTTTCCAAGACAATTACTATTTGATAACCCGGTATTAGTTGTCGACCTTAAATAGGCAAGCACCCACTTTCTACTTCTCCCTGAGGCTCAAGAGAATTGGTCATGCTTAAACCTATATTCACTAGGGTCCTTATTGTAAATTAATATAACTTGAGGGGATTTTATGAAAAATAGTTTTAGTATATTTTCAAAATAAACAAGTATTTATTTATCGTCTTTAGGGTTTTCATGGATATAATTTTTAAATGTGAAGTATTCTAGTGAATATAAACTTAGAATGAATAGTATATGGTATTTTAGTGTAAATTAGAATTATATGGATTTGTGATGGTATTTTCATGAAACATGTAATTCTTTTCTTTTTATTTAGAAAACATGGAATATATTTATATATGTTTAAAGTAGATATTTTGGTAATATTTATATATAATTATTAAAAAATAAATTTTTTTATTAAGTAGAAAATCATATTTTTCTTAAAAATTGAATTAAAAATTCCATCGAGATCGGATGCTCCGTGAGGAGGTCTTCATCTCGCTCTACTAGTCCTGAAGATGTGCGATAACCCACACCATCCCGATCGGGGTTTCCAAAAGTGGGTTGTAGAAGCGCAATTGTAAGGAATTAAATAATACACTTTTAAAGAAAACGGTTTTTAATAGTTTATGGTATTTTATTGTAAAATTGTATTTGTCCCAAAATATTGTAAAGAGGCAATCGTGCTATGTCATGATGAGTTTTGTGATGAGATAGGTCATTATCTCGTGAGATTTTCTAAAGATAATATGAGCAAATATGATGAAATAATGTCGTAGTTAAACTTTGTGCTATTAAACTGTAAAAGTAAAATAAATATGGTTTTACATGGAGTTTTATGGTTAGATTGGTTTCTAAATTTTAGTTAATGTTTAATAAGAAAGGGGTAATAATTTGGATAATTGTTTCTTAAGAAAAAATGATATTTTAAAGAGAATAGAATTTAAAAGTCGGTTAACTCCACTAACCGACGTCATTTGAAAAGATAACTTGTTTAATAGAGAAGAGAGGAGAAAAGAGGGGACTTACTGATTTAGATAAGAGAAAGGAGGTAGAGGAAAGATTTGAGAGCTTCGTGGAGTCGCGGTGTCGCCGGATTTGTCCTGAATCGTTGCCGAAAGATGACCTTGGGCTAACTCCACTTGTACAACTTATTTGACTTGGAAAATTTTGAGAGTTTTGACAATGGAATTCAAAATAGAGATGGCTAGGGTATGGTGTGGTATTTATAGGAGAAATTAGGGTTTTGAGGATTGAAGAAAGAAATTAAAATGCATTTAAAATAAAATTAAAGAGTTAAATTACACCTTCTAGATAAATGCAAAGAAAACAAACAGAGTAGGGTTAGTGAGGGAAGGACAAGAAGTGTTGGGAAAAATTTTGGAACCATTCCCCATGGGGAGGACCGGCGGCGCCAGTCTGGGGCTCCATCTCGCCGGCCACTTGTCTGGTGTTGTGGCTTGGATTCTTGCCACGTGTCCCCATCAGTTCATATGATATTTTACATGTGTTTGATTTTAGTGACTTTTTATTTTTACGTGTGTTGCACGTGTAAACTTTTGGGCTTCCAAAAAGTTTAAAGAAAAATCAGCAAAAATAATATGTAGCTGAGGGGATTTGAACACAGGGGCTACATCACAGCAGTGCAAGCCTTTAGCAATGAGCTACAAGTTATTTCTTGCTGTTCAAAAGCAAATTAAATACTTATATCATACTCAGGGTTGCAAATACTCCATTTAGTACTTTAACTGTAAACAAATTTTGTACATTAACTTTAAAAAATTCTGTACATTAAAAATAGTGTCGTTACATTCTACCCTCCTTACAAAAAATTTCGTCCTCGAAATTTACAATTATGTAAGGACTAATTTATAAACAAGTGAGGGTATTTTGCACGCATGTCGTCTTCTCTTTTCCTCGTTGATTCTCCTGGTGAGTCTTTTCTCCACATCACTCTAACCAAGTTTATTTCCTTGTTCCGAAATGACTTTACTTTTCTGTCTAGGATTTCAACGGGTTGTTGCTCACAAGATAAGTCTGGCTATACGGTGAGCTCGAAATGATCAAGGATGTGGCTGGGGTCGCTCACATATCTTTGGAGTTGGGATATATGGAACACAATGTGCACTCCTTCCAGTGAAGGTAGAAGTGCCAAACGATATGGCACTTCTCCGACTTGTTCGAGTATATCGAACGGCCCAATATATCTTAGACTTAGCTTAGCCCTTCTTCCAGAGAGAATCACTCCACGATTTGGAGAAATCTTTAGAAAGACGTGATCTCCCGGTTGAAACTTCAAGTGATGACGCTTTACATCAGCCCAATGCTTCTGTCGGTCTTGGGCTATGCGCCTTTTTCCCTGATCGTGCGAACTACATCCACGGTTGCCGCGATCATCTCATGTTCAAGGAGTTCTCTATCTCCGATGTCGTCCCAACTTAATGGTGATCGACACTTCCTTTCATATAGAGCTGCAAAGGGTGACATTCCAATTCTCGCTTGGTAGCTGTTGTTGTATGAAAACTCTACAAGATATAGGTGATCTTCCCACGATCCTCCGAAGTCTAATATACAAGCTCTTAGCATATATTCAAGGATCTGAATCATTCGCTCAAACTGTCCATCTATTTGTGGATGGTAAGATGTGCTAAAGCTCAGACTTGTTCTCAGGCTAGCTTGCAGACTCTGCCAAAACTGCGATCGGAATCTGGTGTCACGATCGGAGACAATGCAAACCGGTACTCAATATAATTTCACGATCTCCTGCATGAGTTCATGGGTATCAGAGATAGTACACTACGAAGAGTAAATCTTACTTAGATTCAGACTTACATCCATATACTTCTTTGCTGGTGTCTCGGTAGATTGGCTAACTCGAAATGGGATGAAGTGAGCTGACTTTGTGAGTCGATCCACAATATGTTGGAGATAGTGCCCTTAGAGTCAATTATTGGATCGCAGGTACGTGATTGCAATGATTGCGGAGGATCTATACCGGTAGGACAGTCGTACTCGAGATGATAGTATGCTATCTGGTTTGCCTTTATCAGTCGTGTACAGGTTCAGGTGACTGATCACTGTTACACTTTGATAAAGCCCTTAGGATCTTGCTTTACTACCAACAGTATGATGGCGATCATATACGTGAGAGTTGGGTGGTTTATAAGCATATCCTTAATTGTAGTCTCTAGTCGTGGGAGTTTCGAGACAGGGCATCGATACACCGAAGTAGACTAGTGTATACAGTCGTGACCCCGACGAGGGACGGTGGCCGGTCTCACAAGCCACTGGTGTCAGTTGGATCATCTAAGATGTATACAGGTGCTCATTGGGTTATGAGTACACCGGACAGGACTCGCCGGGAACCTGCTAGTTGGTATTATACATATCGTCAGATAGCAGTTCCCTGGTGACATGTGTACAGGTTAGTTCATCGACCTAAGGCCGTCATTTGTCTCGTATGAGTTCCTACTGTGCTTTGATTTCTACCCTACCACGGGTCAAAGGAGTCGTGCAAACGGGTAGTTTTTGGGTAAAGTCCCGAGCCACATGGAGGCACGTGAGCGGATCGGCAGGGGATTCGTCTCTCCCGGTATTGGGGGTGAGATCGCGCTGTGTCTAGGAGAGCCATTACACAAAGCCTACGGCCGTGGCAGGAGATTTACTGGTAGGTACTCCAGTAGAATCTCAGCGTGTTTTTAGGCTACACTCCGACACGACTTATACTGCTATTGGGGGTCTGACGTTACTAGCCCCCTAGGCAGATATGCGATACTCATAGACGAACGGACCGGACTGTATATACATTGTCACTGTTAGGCTCAGTAGGGTTTCCGGATGAGTTCGCTCATCGGCCTCCCTTGAGGTCAATCCATGGGCAGCCGTTACGCACAGCTAGTGCCGCTGACGGCTTGTGGTTAAACCCACTGCCAGGGTACTGACGAGTCATTAGAGTTCCCCACAGACAGTTTCCCAAGTTCGGGCGAAACATTGTAGAGGCCGTATAGTTTTATGGCAGGGTTCGGAAAATGCACGTGCGTTTACGCACGTGTCATTTTTCGGGCAGATAATACTGGTGGGCGTTGGTTTAAGCCGGATCCGAGTATTATATTGAGTAGATATAATATCTTTGTCTCAGTTGCATTTGTATTCGGTCGTAATACAAATGCGGGTATATTTATACAGTTTCGGGGTTATCCTGAAATTCCTTTCAGGATCACTTTTGGAAGTTGCCAGTTTCCAGTTTTCTATCAGCCGTATTTAACATTCGGTTAAATACGGATTTATCTTTTCTTGAGATGAGTGTGGAAGGTTCTATAAGCATCTAGAAGATGGTGACTAGGATTAGTGACTCATGGTTGCATTTAATGATTCAATTAATGCATGATGACTAGGTTTATATGACTCATGCTTTAGCTTTAATGATTCTTGTTAACCTTAGGATATTTCCTCTTGATATTTATCCTTGTGGTCACCCTCTTTGCTCCTACCCTCACCTCCCTCTTCATATATATTGGCCGGCCACTTTATTTGGAAAGGATGATGGTTGTTGAAAAAAAGATAGAGTTTTGGATGTATGGAAATTAACATATTCATATCTCATTTTCATATCGATCCAAAAGGCAACTTCATTAACCGTTCATCCATAGCTTTGGACGTAACGAGACAAAGTATTCTACTCATTCTCTACATCAATCTTGGTCGTCTCTTTTAGCAAACTTGACGACCGAGTTGCCTCGAGTCAGAGGCGGGAACCCGTTTAAAGATCCGTTGACGTGGTGCCACCTGGACGAGCAGATCGGAGATCGACGAGATCGGAGCAGCCGCAATGGAGCGTGGGATGATGGTTAAAGAACGAAGGACTCGGATCATTCGGTATAACCTTTCTACTCTCTTTACAGTTTGTTAGTTTAGCAATAATGGCAGATCCGGGTTATAGTATACGATAGCGCCAGTTAAAAGTTTTTGTTCCGCATTTGGCGTCTGTTAGACGGCCGGGGCGCTACCGTAGACTTACACAATAACCCTTACCGCATCGTTACCTTTCGTGCTGCGAGGAAGTGCAGTCATGAAATCCATGGTGATGTGTTGCCACTTCCATTCTAGGATAAGTAACGGTTGAAGTAAACCAGCAGACCTTTAATGTTCAGCCTTTACTTGCTGACACACCAAATATTTAGCGACGTTTCTGGCTACTTCACGCTTCATTCCATACCACCAGTAATGTTGATGTAGATCTTTGTATATCTTTGTACTACCAGGGTGTACTGAGTATGAAGAGCTATGAGCTTCTTTCATCAACTCTTTCCAAACAGGACCTTATGGTACACACAATCTGCTTCCGTACATCAAAGATTCGTCGTCGTGTATGATGAAGTCTGTTCGAATTAAACTTTCTACTTGTTCTCTGATCTTTTGCAACTTGGCATCACTTACTTGAGCTATTTTGATCTGAATGATAATTGTAGACTGAACTTGTAAGTTCATCAAACTTGAAGCGTTATCTGGCATGACCACTTCAATCTCCATCTGGTGCAAATCTTGTTGAAGGTTCCACTTTGTGGTGAGATTCATCGATAGTGGTTGACGACTAAGTGCATCAGGAACTACATTCATCTTTCCTGGATGATATTGTAGGTTGATGTCGAAGTCCGCCAAAAGTTATAACCATCTTCTCTGCCACATATTCAATTCTTTCTGAGTAAAAACATAATTCAGACTTTTGTGGTCTGTGTATATATTTACCCATTCTCTAAGAAGATAATGGCGCCAAATCTTGAGTGCAAAGATAACGGCTGCTAACTCCAGATCATGCGTTGATAGTTGTGCTCATGAACTTTCAGCTGTCTTGATGCATAAACTACAACTTTACTGTGCTGATGTAGAACACATCCTAATCTCTTACCAGATGCATCGCAATGCACTACGAAACCTCTAAATTGGTCCGGTATTACAAGAATAGGTGCTGATGCCAATCTCGACTTGAGTTCTACAAAAACGCGTTCGCATGCTTCTGACCACACGAATTCTTCATCTTTACGTGTGAGCTTGGTCAGGAGTGTTGCAATCTTCGAAAATATTTCAATAAATCTTCGGTAGTATCCTGCTAATCCCAATAAATTTCAAATGTCCTTCACTGTCTTTGGTGTCGGCCATTCGCTTACTGCTGATACTTTAGCTGGATCTACAGAGATTCCTTCGCCTGAAACGATATGTCCGAGAAATCCGACCTGATCTAGCCAAAACTCGCACTTGCTGTACTTGGCATAGAGTTGATGCTGTCGCAAAGTCTTTGTGACTCGGCGTGTTCTTTCCTACTCTTATAATACACACACCAGGATGTTGTCGATGAAGATGACAACGAACCTGTCTAGGTACTCTTAGAAAACTTGATTCATTAGGTTTATGAATGTAGCCGGTGCGTTGGTCACTCCAAATGGCATCACAAGATATTCATAATGTCCATAGCGAGTTCTGAATGCCGTTTCAGGAATATCAGATTCTTTGACCTTCACCTGATGATAACCTAAACGAAGATCTAACTTGAAGAAAATGCAAGACCCACTTAGCTGATCGAACAAATCGTCGATGCGTGGAAGTGGATACTTGTTCTTTATAGTCACTTCATTCAGAGCTCTATAATCAACACGCATTCTGTATGAACCTTCCTTCTTCTTCACAAGCAAAATTGGAGATCCCCAACTTGAAGTACTGGGATGAATCCACCATTTTTCAATAATTCATCTAACTGAGTTCGGATCTCCTTCAATCCTTCAGGACAACGATATGGTACTTTTATCACCGGTTGTGCTCCATGTACTAAGTCAATACCGAATTCAAGAGCTCGAACGAGAGGCAAACCTGATATATCTTTGGGAAATACGTCGTCGAACTCTTGAACTACCTCTGGCTTGTCTTCTCCCGCTTGAAATGTTGCAATCACTGCCTTCTTCGGTTTTGCTTTGTAGGTACTGGGCTCCAGGGTACGGTCTCCACTTTTGAAATAAAAGACCGGATGGTTTGGAATCTCAAACACTACCCTCCTTTGACGACAGTCGATGGTAGTATAGAAAGTCCCTAGCCAATCCATACCCAGAACTATATCGAAGTTCGGTATGTCCATCACCTTGAAGTCAGCATAGAATTCTCTGTTGCAGACGCCCACTAGACACAGGTCGTATCCCATCATTGCCTTTAGAACGCCGTTCCTTAAACTGACATTCCAGCTGGATACAAGCGATTTGAATGCAATTGCATGAGTTCGGACGAACCGTTGCGACATAAAGCAATGAGATGCTCCAGTATCGAAGAGTGCTAATATAGGAAGTGAGGCTACTAAGATCGTACCTAAGTTATGTGGGGTAGGTTTTAGGTATAGGAAAAAGATATATGGATGAAATCAAGTATTGAACAGATATGAAAGATGGAAAGTTACCAGTGATGACTTGGCCAGTGGCTTCAGCTTCTTCCACAGTCACTGTAAAAGCCTGTCGTCTCGGTACATTCCTCCTAGCTGGAGGAGCATTCCTCTTTCTATTCTTCTATCCCTGGGGTAGGTTCCTTTGTGCATGATGGAACTGACGAGGAGGAGATGCAGCAGATCCACGAGGAGGTGGAGCTGGGAGAGCAAGACGTGGTGCAGATGCCTGGATAGCTGGCCGCTGCGGATAGGTGATTACTGGTATGGGTGCAGAATTTGGATTGAGTCTTTGAGGATAAGACCTAATATCATGTGTGGATGAGCCACAGACTAAGCAAAGGCGATTAGCACGCCTTCAATCCTTCGCCAGGTGTCTATTCCTCCTGCAGTAGGTGCAAAAGTCTGGACTGGGCCGGTTGAATGGTACTCCCGGTCTCCTGGGTACAAAAGGTGGCCTTGAAGAGACTCCTCCTGCTATCTGAGTGGCAGGGTGCTTCACACCGGTAGAATGAGTTATGCCCTTCATCTTCACGACTGTCTCATATCGACGGGAAGCCTTCAGAACTAAGTCATGAGTTGGGAAATCCCTGTAACTAGAGCAGCTTGGATCTCCGGGTCCAACCCTTGCTGAAATCGTCTAACCCTGATCTCAACCGCCAGTATCAAGTGCGCCGCGAACCTGTTATGGTCTTGTGTTAGCTGTGTAATATGTAATTGTAGAAAATCGAATATCGAGACATATCTTACCTACTGAGCATGCTAAACTTAGCATCATATTCATCCACAGATTTGGTCCACATCGAACCTTGTTGCAGATGGATGAATTGCTGCCTTATGTCAAATCGGGCAGTCTCGGAAAAATACTTCGCGTCTCGGTACTCCGCTTCCTCTAACAAGTCTTCCTATTAATCAACATCTGAACATGTCATGAAACGTCTTCCATTCGATTGGCTGGACAAGACGGCTTTCTTCCGCCTTCCACTAAACTCTGGCGTTATTTGTGAGTTGTAGCTTTGCAACTCTAACCAAGGCAACCTCTGGCACTTGTGCTGCTGCCAGATCGTCTTCGATGGACATAGCCCATTCTACAGCTTCCAAAGGGATCTCTTTCCCAGAAAATTGCTTAGGATGCAGTGCCCGGAATTATTTTACACCGGATACCTCAGCTTCTGGACGGTTCATTATGATAGCAGTCTGCTGTAGCTGTCCCTCCAGGAGGCTCTTGATTGCCTCGAGTAGTATCGTCTGCTCGTTGATCGGAGCTGCTACAGTAGGTGTAAGCGGTAAAAGTGATGGTGGGTTGTTTCCATTCATGTTGGTGCTGGTATTGTTTGGAGAATCCATAACCTTGAAAGAAAAATAGGGTTAGGATAAATTCAAGGAATATGAAATGTAAGATTCAAGAAATATGAAATGTAAAGAATGTTTTAATTGCTGCTTCTTATACTTCTTGTGATTTATATTGCTTAGGACATCATGCAGAACTGACCTGCGTGTCCATGAAGAACCGACCTGCATGGGCCGCCAACAAAACCTGTCATGCCCTGCTTCCCAGTGTACGAGTAAGGAGACGTGATGAGGCCCGCTACGTATTTAACGCTAAGCGTAACTAAGCAATATAATAAAATGTACAAAATAAAAACAACAGATGTAAAATAAAAGCAACTTTTCATTGATTAAACATTCTTTACAATACAATGCTGGAAAGTAAATACAAGACAGGAAAGCAATGCCTAAACAGTGGCATGAACTGAAAGTAAAAGTATATACAAGTGTCTAGAGCACTGGGTCTTCTACGAACTGCTCCAAGTCTTCTGATCTGGGTTCGATCTCCAGAGGGTCGGTTCCTTCTAACAACATTCTAAAGAAAGAAGAGAGAAGGAATGTCGTCCGCCAACAATCGCTCGGTAAATCCTAAGAGAGAGATAGAAATAGAATAGTCGGATAAGGGAATATAACTGGTATAATATTTGATTGTTATGTTAACGCAATTGTTTGTAATTTGGTACAGAATATGCCAATGTATACAAGAGGAGTCCAACTATTCTGTGGACTAAAGTATATGGAGCATAAGAAACCGTTAAGCCACGGAACAACAACAACGGATATTCAGATTAGTTGTATTAAAGCGACCGTCTCTTGCCACTTCTAACATATTCCGTACCAGTCTACCCCTTTAAAAACCCCGTAATGTATTATTGTATTGATTGTATTTTATAGATGTAGGACTTGCCGAAACCATGATATCAATTGTTCATGTAAACGGAAAAGAATATAAACGGATAGTCATGTAGACAAGTCAATATATATTCATGGTTCGGTCAAATCAAGTCATGTTGTTATAGATGGTATTCTGGTATAAATGGATTCATGTTGTATTGGAGTTATATTTGAATTTTATTCAAGCATGGATTGTATTCGGATTTGACTGAGACTCAGATTGAGTCAAACACTTTAACAGAATTTGATTCCTGAATTAGTTTTAGAGTTATCGGTAACTGGTGCACATGGACGGCAGAATTTGTGTCTTTTTCCAAGGCAATTACCATTTGATAACCCAGTATTAGTTGTCTATCTTAAATAGGCAAGCACTCACTTTCTCCGGCTCGCTGAGGCTAAAGAGAATTGGTCTCGTTTAAACCTATATTTACTAGGGTCCTTATTGTAAATTAATATAACTTGAAGGGGTTTATGAAAAATAGTTTTAGTATATTTTAAAAATAAACCTCAAGTATTTATTTATCTTCTTTAGGATTTTCATGGATGTAATTTTTAAATATGAATTATTCTAGTGAATATAAACCTAGATTGAATAGTATATGGTATTTTAGTGTAAATTGGAATTATACGGATTTGTGATGGTATTTTCACGAAACGTGTAATTCTTTTCTTTTTGTTTAGAAAACATGGAATATATTTATATATGTTTAAAGTAGATATTTTGATAATATTTATATATAATTATTAAAAAATAAATTTATTTATTAACTAGAAAATCACATTTTTCTTAAAAATTGCATTACAAATTCCATCGAGATGGGATGCTCCGTGAGGAGGTCTACATCTCGCTCTACTAGTCCCGAGAATGTACGATAACCCGTACCATTCCGATCTGGATCCCCAAAAGTGGGTTGTAAAGGCGCAATTGCAATGAATTAAATAATACGCTTTTAAAGAAAACGGTTTTTGATAGTTTATGGTATTTTATTGTAAAATTGTATTTGTCCCAAAATATTGTAAAGAGACAATCGTGCTATGTCATGATGAGTGTTGTGATGAGGTAGGACATTACCTCGTGAGGTTTTCTAAAGGTAATATGATGAAATAATGTCATAGTTAAACTTTGTGGTATTAAACTGTAAAAATGCAATAAACATGGTTTTACAAAGAGTTTTATAGTGAAATTGGTTTCTAAATTTTAGTTAATGTTTAATAAGTAAGGGGTAATAATTTGGATAATTGTTTCCTAAGAAAAATTATTATTTTAAAGAGAATAGAATTTAAAAGTCGGTTAACTCCACTAACCGACATCATTTGAAAAAAGAACTTGTTTAATAAGAAGAGAGGAGAAAAGAGGGGACTTATTGATTAGATGAGAGGAGAGAGGTAGAGGAAAGGTTTTAGAGCTTTGTGGAGTCGTGGTGTCGCCGGATTTGTCCCGAATCGTTGCCGAAAGATGGCTTTGGGCTAACTCTACTTGTATAACTTATTTGACTTGGAAAATTTTGAGAGTTTTGACAATGGAATTCAGAATAGAGAAGGCTAGGGTATGGTGTGGTATTTATAGGAGAAATTAAGGTTTTAAGGATTGAAGTAAGAAATTAAAATGCATTTAAAATAAAATTAAAGAGTGAAATTACACCCTTTAGATAAATGCAGAGAAAACAAATAGACTAGGGTTAGTGGGGGGAGGCCAAGGGGTGTTGGGAAAAATTTTGGAAGCATTCCTCACGGGGGAGCATAGCGGCGCCGGTCTGGGGCTCCATCTCGCCGGCCACTTGTCTGGTGTTGTGACTTGGATTCTTGCCACGTGTTCCTATCTGTTCATATGGCATTTTACATGTGTTTGATTTTAGTGATTTTTTATTTTTACGTATGTTCATGTAAACTTTTGGGCTTCCAAAAAGTTTAAAGAAAAATCAGCAAAAATAATATGTGGCTGAGAGGATTTGAATACAGAGGCTATGTCACAGCAGTGCAAGGCCTTACCAATGAGCTACAAGTTATTTCTTTCTTTTCAAAAGCAAATTAAATACTTATAGCATACTCAGGGTTGAAAATACTTCATTTAGTATTTTAACTATAAACAAATTTTGTACATTAACTTTAAAAAATTCTGTACATTAAAAATTGAGTCGTTACAGTCTCCCATTCGTCGTTAAATGACGAAGAATCTCCCTCAACGTCAAAAAACAATGCGGAGGAACTGTGGGCAGAGTCAGCGTTAAAATCTGTGAAATTGCTAAAAGATCCGATCGATAGGCTGTTAAACGAAGACTTTCACAAAAGCAAAGTTGACCGAGAACACGAGACAGCCATATATAAAAAGGCTAAGCGTCAGCGTCTGGACAAAGAGGCTGCGGCGAGAATGATTCGTAAAGTACTCCTACTAAACTAAATCATACCTGCTACAAATAAAAGCAGGATCAAAATCGAGAAGTGGTTTGCCAAAACCCTGTCAGTAGGGATGAAGCTGCAACCTCTCATAAAGAACACTCCCAGGGTCATATGCCTTAATGGAGAAGATTCACATCTAAACTACTGCCTATACCATCAGAGGGTTACCCACCCCACCGGGGAATGCAGTGCCTTCAAGAAGTAGTGGCAAGGATATGTTGCCCATCAAAAACACTTCAAGAGGATGAAGCATGAAGCTCACCGACGACAAAATAGTGCGACAGATATGCATGAAGAAATGACTTGTAACTGTCATATGGTTGGTACCAGTTCGGAAGTTGAAAACCCCTAAGTTCTTACCTTCGGGAGTAATTCTGAGGAAGAAATACCCATCAGCCGTCTCTTCAAAGACTCTACCTCCGAAAAATAAAAGGAGGAGAAGAACTGCGAGAATATTCAGCTGCATAACTGCACGCTACCTGAGAAGAACCTCGGACTCACAAACAAAGGTTCGAACAAAAAAGACAAGAGGAAAGGGAAAATCCCTGAAGAAATTGCCCTCGACGATGGAGTTGTCAAAGAGCTCGCCGCAAGAGACCCGCCTAAGAAAAATAAGGTGGATTACAATGTCCTAGCGCATCAGAGGAAAATACCCTCACAACTGAGCATACTGGATGCTCTCCTCCTGTCCAAAGAGGCACGAGATTTCTGATCAAGGCATTGCAAGGGCCCGATCAGTTCCAAGCTTTCTTTGCGGAAGAGAATATGAAAGATGAACTGGCATAGGTCCACATGACTGACATTACATTCATCAATGAAGATCTCCTACTCGGTATGTGCAAACATAATCGCCCGTTATACGTCATCGGGTACTGCCACGACATCAAGATAGGGAAAATCCTTATCGACAATGGATCCTCCGTCAACCTTCTCAACGTGAGGGTGCTAAAAAAAATTTGCATAGACGTTCAACACCTTGCCCGAGATAAAATTACCATCTCCAGGTTCGACTCGCATTCATCACGGATGCTTGGCCCCAACATCCGATCTTTAAGGATTAAATCCTATGATGGCACTGCCCATGCTCCTCACGTGGGCGCTAATGTGCAAGGCATATGAGCGCTTATAAGAATTAGATTCTTATATGGCCCCGCACGTGCTCCTTACGTAGCCGCCAATGTGCAAAGCACAGAAACACCTATCATGAATAAGAATTTAATTCTTAAGTGGAGTCCATATGCACAACACGTGAGTGTCGGCTCCCAAGTTTACACCGGTAGAATTAAATTATACATTTCCCTAACAAAAAGTTAGGATATTCTTTGTTAAACAGAGCCGTTGGATAAAAAATCCAATAGTGATGATAAATCATCAAACAATAGAATTAAATTCTATTCTGAGGAATATTCATCCTCAATCTTTACAAACAAAGAAGATTGCTCTCTGTAAAACAGAGAGATCTTGGATTAAAAATCCAACGGTGATTAAAAATCACCGTTTGACGGAATAAAATTCTGTATATGGGAAATTATTTCTTCGATCTTGTTAAAAACAAGAAAATATATTCTGTGAAACAATAATCACCGGATCAAAGATTCAACGGTGGATAAAATCCCTCGAACAATTTTGAGACCAATTAAATCAATTGGAATCTCTCAATAAGGGACTTTCTGAAAATTAATTAACAAACTTAGCTCCACTATAAAGGACCCGAGACTTCAAGTCCCAGAGACGCTCGGATAGAGGAGGGAACCTCCTATAAGTTTCTGCGAAAATACAGTGAGTTCTGAAAAAGAAGAGAGAATTCAATTCTCAAAAAAGAAGATCTCATTTTTCAAGACCCTGGGTAAAGAAAAAAGAAGAGATCATAACATCTCCTTTACCTATTATATCACATCTAAGGATTTAACCCTTTTAAAAGAATTTAGTTCTTTCTCTGGATCTGAGATCCACAAGACAAGTCTTCCATAAGTTAAGAATTTAATTCTCATCGGGAAGATCTTGTTCTTGAGTATCAAACATTAAGGGAAGAATGAGTTTAAAAAGAAAGATAGAGTCTATAATACTCTAGAAACTTAGTTCCTTTAAATCAAGAACTTAGATTTTTAAAAACTCAACCTAAAATCCTAAAAAATAGTGATTTTGGTGATCGTTAATGGTCAAAATAGTGATTTTTTAGGTTGATTTTTAGTCTTGCACCCAAGGCTAAAAACTCAATGCATCATATGAAAAGCACGTGAGCGCCCAAGGCTAAAAACTTAGTGCCTCACCTGAAACAAACGTGGGTGCAAGACCAAAATAAGGGAGATAGTGTCGCACGTGCTCTTTATGTGGACGCCCCCAACAAAAGACTCAGTGCCTCATATGAAAGTGTTTATGAGCACCACCACTGTATTTTACTAGCATCAAGCATGCAGATTTAAAAAAAAAATTGGGGTGCTAATCAACATTAACCTAGCATCTTAACTATATGATTATGGTTTATAGTATGATACAATTTAAAACTAAGCTAAAGGAAAGAGGCTACAACCTTTGTAGACCGTGTCCTTCTCTTCAAAAGCTCCGTGTAGTAGTCCACACGACTCCACTTGAAGTTGGATAGTCCTTTGCGATTTTCGTGCCGAAGATGATCCATCCGAAGCTCCGTTAATCTAAGCTACCTCTTCACTAAACTCTTTAGTGAACGAAACATGCTATACCTAATTGCTAATCAAGTGTAGAATGGTGAAGTAGGGGTCTTCTTTAGCTCACTAGGGTTCTCACAAGCCCAAGGGTTCACAACTCATGTGAGAGATTGAGCTTGGAGGTTGATGAAAATAGAGAATGAGAGCTAGAGAGCATATGAGCTCAAGTGAAGAATAATGATCTCAAATCAAGAATGAATGTCATGTATGGAGAATGACTTCATCTCAAACTTTTACTTATTGAACCATCCACATTTTATCAATAATAAAATGAAGCCATGCTTCAATAGTGCAATAAAAAGAATAAACTAATATCCAAAACCATGCTTCACCATTCCTTACATTTTCCACCACTATTTTTCTATTTTCCAAAAATAGAAAATCCATGCCATACTTCTTTACACACACACACACACACACACATATACATACATATATCAAATATACATATTAATATATATATAAAGAAAATAATTAGTGAGCAATAATATTAGTTAATATATAATTATATCAAATATAAATATATATCATATTATTCAATCAACACTTGATTTAATAATCCGGTAATATCATATATAACCGACTAATATCATTTATCTCTAAATCACATTATCAAATCAACACTTGATTCAATATCCGGTTATATGACATATAACCTAATCGATATCAGATAACCGCCAGATTAGAATACGGTATCACATACTCGTATTTAATCATCCCCCGCACATATTATCATATGCGCCCTATTTCGTTTCGCTTGAACTAGGAAACCTCTATGTGGGACTCTAAAGACTCGTCAATACGTCAGCAATAGGTGATGATCACATAAGTCATCCGCAAGTCCTCAGCGGTACTAGCTGGACATAACGGCTACCTAGGTATTGAGCGATTAGAAGATCAACAAGTAAGCTTGTCCATACTCTCCATGAAGCGTATAAGTAACACTTACCGTATAGTCCGGTCTCTTCGGCTGATATGTCGTATATCAAGTCTAGGGATGGAATCGCCAAACCCCAGTAACATGATAAGTCATGCCGATGTCTGTCCTATAAAAGTTCAAGAAACTACTGATAACTCTTACCAGTAAATCTTATCAGTCCTGGCCAGGGACTTGCTGTTATAGCCAATTGAGCATAACGCAACCTCAACTCCCAATACCAGGAGAGACGAAACCCCTCCTATCGCTCATTGCCTCCATGTAACTCGGGACTGTACCACAAATCTACCTGTTTGCACGACTCCTTTGAGCCGTGGTAGGGAGGAAATCAAAGCACAGTGGGAGTATGACAATCTCGGGTCTACAGACTAACCTGTACCAGTTTCACCAGAGAACTGCTATCTGACGATAGGTATAGTACCAACTAGGAGTTCTCGGCGAGTCATGTTCGGTGTACCCATTCTCTAATGAGCACATGTGTACAATCTTGGATGTCAAACACCAATGATTATGGGATCAACCATCGCCCCATACAAGGTCAAGAAACGTACACACTAGTCTACTCTGGAATATCGATGCCTTGTCTTGATATCATCTCGACTAGGAACAATTAAAGGATGTACTTTTGGACTATCTAGTCCCTACTAGTATGATCTGCATCATAGTCCTGGTAATCAAGCTACACCCTAAGGGCTTTATCAACATGTATCAGAAAGACAGTATAATAATACTAGTGTACATGTTAAGATAAAGAGCAACCAGATAGCATACTATCATGTCGAGCAAGAAAGTACTCTATATATATGTCCAGGTATCCACTATATCATACAATAACGGCCTCTGGGGCATACATATTCCTAACAATCTCCCATTTGCACTAAGGCCAGTTGTTGTAGTATCTCATACCCAACATCCCAAATAGTCTCTCAAATTACGTCTGGGGGAGGGCCTTCGTGAGTGGATCCGCTGTGTTATCCTTCGTGTCAACTCTCCTGACATCTATCTTCCGTCAATCAACTATCTTCCGGATCAGATGATACTGCCTAAGAATATATCTGGATCACTGATGAGATCGGGGTTCATTGGGAAAAGCCACAGCTCCATTGTTATCACAATACACAGGTATTGGATTCTCAATAGATGGAACCACACCAAGTTCAGCTATGAAGTTCTTCATCCAGACAGCCTCTTTGACAGCATCGTTGGCAGCGATGTATTCAGCCTCCATCGTTGAGTCTGCAACAGTGCCTTGCTTGGAACTCTTCTAACACACCACCGCTCCATTAAGAGTGAAAACAAAACCCGAGACCGACTTACTGTCGTCCTTATCACTTTGAAAGCTCAAATCGGTAAAGGACTCCACCTGGAGTTCATCGTTACCATACACCAATAACATTTCTTTAGTCCTTCTCAAGTACATAAGAATATTCTTCACAGCTATCCAGTGCTTTTCCTCAGGATCTGATTGATACCTTCTCACTACACCTAGTGAGTAAGCTACATCCGGTCTGGTACATAACATCGCATACATTATAGACTCGACTGCAGAAGCATATGGTATCCCTTGCATGCGAGCCCTTTCCAAATCAGTCTTAGGAGACATCTCTTTGGAGAGAGTGATTCCTGAGCAAGCGGGTAAATTACCATGCTTAGAATCTTCCATACTAAACCTCTTTAGTATGGTGTCTATGTACCTGGATTAGGACAATCCCAACATCCTTTTAGATCTATCTCTATAGATTTTAATCTCCAGGATGTAGGAGGCATCACCTAGATCTTTCATGGAGAACTTGTGTAATAAGAAGAGCTTGACCGAGTGTAGCATAGGAACATCGTTTCCTATCAAGAGTATGTCATCTACGTACAATACGAGAAAGACAACGTTACTCTCTACAACCTTCTTGTATATACAAGACTCATCTATATTTTTGATGAAGTCAAACTCTTTGATAGCTTCGTCAAAACAGATGTTCCAGCTCCGCGATATCTGCTTTAATCCGTAGATTAATTTAAGCAGCTTGCACACCTTTCCGCTGCTCGCACTGTCTATAAAGCCCTCTGGCTATGTCATGTACATGCTCTATTCTAAATCACCATTTAGAAAAGCGGTCTTGATGTCCATCTACCAGATTTCATAGTCATGGTATGCAGCAATAGCAAGTAGGATCCATATGAACCTAAGTATAGCGACAGGAGAAAAGGTTTCATCATAGTCGACATCAGGTCATTGGCGAAAACCTTTTTCTACAAGTCTTGCTTTGAAAGTCTCAACTTTTCCATCTGCACCAAGTTTCTTCTTAAAGATCCACTTGCTCTCGATGGGTTTTACCCCTTCAGGAGAAACTTCCAAAGTCCATACTTTGTTGGTGTACATGGATTCCATCTTAGATCGCATAGCATCTATCTATTTCGCAGAGTCTCCACTTGTGATGGCCTGCTCGAAACTAGTCGGGTCATCATCTTCCATGATGCAATCTTCGCTCCCACTGTCTATGAGAAAACCGTAGTATCTCTTAGGTGGATGTGGAACCCTATTAGATCTGCGGAGTGGCTGTGGTTCGTTGGATACTATTGGATCTTCCGATTCTATCAAATCGCCAGTTATAGTTTGTGCAGCTGGAAATTCTTCCAATTCTACCACATTGCCACTAATTTCTTTTACAAGAAATTCCTTTTCTAAAAAGGTGGCATGTTGAGCAACAAACACCTTTTGTTCCTCACTTTGGTAGAAAAGATGCCCATACGAATTCTTTAGATATCCTACAAACTTACATAGAACTGATCTTACCTTGAGCTTTTCCGGATTTTTCTTTTTGACATAGGCCAGACAACCCTATATCTTAACTCGTTTAAGATATGGTCTCTTTCCACTCCATATCTCATATGGTGTTTTAGGCACAGATTTTGATGGAACTTGATTCAATAGGTATGTGGCTGTCTCAAGCGCATAACCCCAAAAAGAAATAGGTTACTCAGCAGTACTCATTATAAAGCGCACCATATCTAATAGGACGCGATTCCTCCACTCTGATACACCATTGTGATGTGGTGTATACGGAGGATTAAGCTGAGAGAGAATCCCATTCCCTTTTAAATAGTCCCGGAATTCCGTGCTCAAGTATTCACCTTCTCGATCAGATCGAAGGATTTTAATACTTTTACCCGTTTGGTTCTCTACTTCGTTTTTATATTCCTTGAATTTCTAAAAAACTTCAGACTTGTATTTCAACAAGAACATATGTTCGAACCTTGAGAGATCATCGGTGAATGAAATGAAGTACGAGAAACTATTCCTGGCATGTGTAGACATAGGACCACATGTATCACTATGTATTAGTCCTAAGAGTTCAGTAGCTCTTTCTCCATGTTCAATAAATGGAGTTTTGGTCATCTTACCTTTGAGACATGACTGACAAGTTTCATAAGATATAAATTCAAACGGATTCAAATGTTCATCTTTATGCAACTTAGCTAGTCTTGTCGCATTGATATTACCTAGTCTGTAGTGCCACAAGAAGGCTTTGTTCATATCTGAACTTTTCCTGTTGTGTGTGTTTTGTATGTTCATAACTGTATTTTGATTTAGAACGTATATATTGTTACACAACGTACCAAACCCAATCAACACTTGATTTAGGAAAATGTTCATAACATTATCCTCTAATGTGAAATTATATCTTTCTTTACTTAGCAAAGAAACCGATATAATATTGCACATCATCTTTGGTACGTAGTAACAGTAATTCAGAATCAATGTATTACCAGTTGGTAACAGAAGGTAATATTCATCAACTGCTTTGGCTGCAACAATTGCTCCGCTCCCTACTTGTAAATACTTATCACCCTTTCCCAGTTCTCTATCTCTTCTTAACCCATGTAACAAATTAGATATGTGGGATCCTGATCCGGTATCTAATACTCAGGACGTAAAAGAAACTGAGAAATAGTTCTCAGTAATGAACACACCCGAAGAAGATGCATCATGATGCTCTTTCTTCGTTCGGGTATTGTGGGAATCGGGGTATTCCCCTATTCCTTACTCGGATTTATTACACTCATAAGATAGAGCGGGATCAACGTTCGCCAGCCTAGTATAAAAGACGGGTTTGGTCAAAACATCCATATTATTATCTTGATTAAGGCGTGTCATTGGTCGCTGTCTGGAGAAAGAGAGAAGGAAACAGTTTAGCGTGCGCTCTTACAAGATTAGATTGGTTATTATCTTATCTAATCAGGATGGCTCCCACTATTTTTATCAAATCTTCCTTCAAACCCTAAAAGGTGGGATTAGCCGAAATTAATTACACCCTACAAGTTCGCCAATCGTTCAGCCATACAGGTATTGGTACTCCGAGGGAGTCTCCCCATGCTTTTGCATGGAACTAATTAAATAACCTTGTTTCCGCAGGGGCATAACCCCGTTAACACCTTTCTTAGACACTTACTTGATCAACTAATTATAAAGTGAAAAACTCTCCCAGGATTAACTCTTACTCACAGTGAATATCGGGATCCAACCATCTTATATAAGGTATGCAACCACATTGCAAATTTCAACACTTGAAATACCCGATATCTGTTTTTACCCCTAGCGTCCTATGACCTTGACGGAGGCCAACAAACCATAGGCCGCTAGTCAAGTTCAACCTGTTCATTTCTTGATTGAATTAAACCCAACCGCATGACCCTTGACAAGGTCAACAAGGCCATACGACTACCCTAATCCAATCGCATCTCATGCGGCAGATAAGCACTAATCAGCTACCGCACGCTATGCCGTAACAAGGTCAACAAACGCAACACGAATACTAAATAGTACTTATCTGAAATGACAGATGGCTACGCTGGTTTTTAAGAAAACCTTTTAGCGTAATGATCTTGATATCGTTATAGAATCTAGTGATTTGGAGTGTTTTAAATTCCGTTTTAAAATCGAGTAGTTTTGTAGCATCTGCTAGTTTTGCTAAAGAACTAACTCCCGGTGAAGGGATCTCGGCTCTTTCATCATCGAATGAGGTGATGGATATCCATCAAGGAATACCACTATGCAAAGCAAGAACTAGAGAAGCTAGCAAAACTAAACGAGTGGGTTGTATTATTTGCTAGTTTCGCTAAACTGGTTACTCCCGGTGAAGGGATCTCGGCTCTTTCCTCATCGAATGAGGTGCTGGATATTCATTTAGGAATACCACTATGCAAAGCAAGAACTAGAGCTACCTTTTTGAAAAAATCTGATTCTACAATATCTTTAGGTTTCTTATCTTTTCATTAATCTCATTAATGAAGTCCAAACATTTAATGTTTCCTAAACATCAAAGAAAAGAAACAAAAATAGAACGTACGCTTATGCTATCCGGATTCGCCACGGGGCCCCGTCATGCACCGTTAGGTTAATGGCAGAACGGGGGCTGGACTAGCACGGGTGCAAAACATAAGCAACGTTTATTATATATCATATATATAATATAACATTCGCCTGACGCGGTTATATGATCACATTACAGAACCAAGCAGCAGAAGTCAACATATGAAATATTGGATATATTAGAAGGTCCGTGTTTTAAATTCAGCCAGTAAAGTAAAGCACGGATTCCACGGTTGTGATGAATAGCCAAACCCACATCCTTAGAACCCTACGAGACCAGCAAGTAACCCTACCAATTCTAGAGTTAGGAGACCCGGTCTCAACTTCTTGAGATAGTCTCACACTGGACTCTAAAACTCAGTTACTTATACTCTCCGCCTTGGATCTATCCTAATGCGGAAAAGAAATAATATACATCAATTGTGACATCATCCTCAACCCGGAAGTGTCCCGATAAAAGAATATTACATAGAGATTTTACATGAATAAAAATATAAAAACTCTCATCTCATGCAAAACTCCCCCGGCTATTCAATCACGACAATCCAATATTACATATCACAGCAACACATAACATCTCATGTCATCAACATAAGTAAATATGTGTATCCCGAATTTCGTTGACATATAGCAACGAGATCGGGGATACCCACATATTATACTTACGGTCGCAGAAAATAATGAAAAACTACAATAATTAAAATATATATATTCCTTAGACATCATAAACCCGGAATATCTCATATTCCGGATTTCATGCCTAACTTATAAACCTTATATTTTAGTCTCAAATTGAAAACACTTTTCAATTACTTAGTCAGGTAATTCAACAAGATTCTTGACTGTCTGATCGAATGCTCATCGGGAACTTTAGTAGATGGCCGCAACCCCGATGCCGTCGACAAAATACACTAAGACAGAACACCATGATTGTGAGCACCCGAGTGGATGCTTTTGGTAACGAGGTTCTCCTATAGTCACTTGGTCGGGGCTATAGGATGTAGCTACCTATTAAAGTTATCCGGCGAGTATTCGCGTACTATATGCGATTGCGACGGATTTTTAATCCGAATCGAAACTCCGTGGCAACCGATTAACCGAGACTAAAACGCTAGATTTACAATTACAAACTAATTTTCACAAAACTAATTTAAGTGGAATCTAAATACTGCAGAACATATCAATACTAAACCCGAAACGATATTAGAATTATGACTACAAAACATTCCGTATTTCCCCAACAGAAAGATAACTTCACATGTAACTTGGAAAAATCAAACAGTACTATAAACCTTAAAACCTTGCTCCCATAACACAAAACCAAAACGAGCCCAAATGGATATAGTGAGGTCGTGCCAATCTTGCCGTCCAAAAAGTGAAATTTGGGTCTCGAATTTTTTCTGTGTTCTAGTTACATCATATGTAAGCTTCTGCACTTGTTTAAAAAATTTTAAGAGACTGTTTTAAGAACAACAGAGAGCAGGTTTTAGGTTTGCATGTTTCGGATTTGTTTTATTTTTGTAGTTCAACTAATATCGTCTAATCACTAGCTTGGCTCTGATATCATGAAAGTGTTTATGAGCACCACCACTGGGTTTTTCTAGCATCAAGCATGCCAATTTAAAAAAAATTAGGGTGCTAATGAACACTAATCTAGGATCTTAACTAGATGATTAGGGTCTAAAGTATGATACAATAAAAACTAAGCTAAAGGAAAGAGGCTACAACCTTTGTAGACCATGTCCTTCTTTTCAAAAGCTCCGTGTAGTAGTCCACACGACTCCACTAAGCTCCACTTGAAGTTGGATCAAGCTTCCTTTGCAATTTTCGTGCCGAAGATGATCCACCCGAAGCTCCGCTAATCCAAGCTACATCTTCACTAAACTATTTAGTGAAGGAAACACACTACACTTAATTACTAATCAAGTGTAGGATGGTGAAGTAGGGGTCTTGTTTAGCTCACTAGGGTTCTCACAAGTTCAAGAGTTCACAACTCATGTGAGGGATTGAGTTTGGAGGTTGATGAAGATGGAGAATGAGAGTTAGCGAGCACATGAGCTCAAGTGAAGAATAATGAACTCAAATCAAGAATGAATGTCATGTATGAAGAATGGCTTCATCTCAAACTTTTAATTATTGAAGCATCCAGATTTTATCAATAATAAAATAAAGCCATGCTTCAATATTGCAATAAAAAGAATAAACTAATATCCAAAGCCTTGCTTCATCATTCCTCCCATTTTTCACCTCATTTTTTCTATTTTCCAAAAATAGAAAATCCATGACATACTTCTTAATATATATATATGTGTGTGTGTGTGTGTGTGTGTGTGTGTGTCATTTTTTCTATTTTCCAAAAATAGAAAATCCATGCTATACTTCTTAATATATATGTGTGTGTGTGTGTGTACATATATCAAATATACATATTAATATATATATTAAGAAAATAATTAGTGAGCAATAATATTAGTTAATATATAATTATATCAAATATAAATATATATCATATTATTAAATCAACACTTGATTTAATAATCCGGTTATATCATATATAACCGACTAATATCATTTATCTGTACATCACATTATCAAATCAACACTTGATTCAATAATCCGGTTATATCATATATAACCTAATCAATATCAGATAACCGCCGGATTAGAATACGGTATCACATACTCGTATTTAATCAGACCCCCCCGCATATATCATCATATGTGCCCTACTTCGTTTCGCTTGAACTAGGAAACCTCTGTGTGGGACTCTAAAGACTCGTCAATACGTCAGCAGTAGGTGATGATCATATCGGTCACCCATAAACCATCAGCGGTAATAGCTGGACATAACAGCTACCCAGGTATTGAGCGATTAGAAGATCAACAAGCAAGCTTGTCCATACTCTTCATGAAGTCTATAAGTAACACTTACCGTACAGTCTGGTCTCTTCGTCTGATATGTCATATATCAAGTCTAGGGGTGGAATCGTCAGACCCCGGTAACTTGATAAGTCATGCTGATGTCTAGCCTATAACGGTTCAAGAAACTACTGATAACTCTTACCAGTAAATCTCATCAGCTCTAGACATGGACTTGCTGTTATAAACAATCGAGTATAGCGCAACATCAACTCCCAAAACCTGGAGAGGCAAAACCCCTCCTATCGCTAATTGGCTCCATGTGACTCAGGACTGTATCCAAAATCCACCTATTTGCATGACTCCTTTGAGCCGTGTTAGGGAGTAAATCAAAGCACAATGAGAGCTATACAAGACTCTATGACGATCTCGGGTCTACAGACTAAACTGTACCAGTGTCACTAGAGAAATGCAATCTGACGATAGGTATGGTACCAACTAGGAGTTCTCGGCGAGTCCTGTTCGGTGTACCCATTCTCTAATGAGCACCTATGTACAATCTTTGATGTCAAACACCAATGGTTGTAGGATCAACCATCGCCCCATACAGGGTCAAGAAACGTACACACTAGTCTACTCTGGAATATCGATACCCTGCCTCGATATCCCCTCGACTAGGAACAATAAAAGGATGTGCTTTTGGACTATCTAGGCCCCACTAGTATGATCTGCATCATAGTCCTGGTAGTCAAGTTACACCCTAAGGGCTTTATCAACATGTATTAGAGAGACAGTATAATAATACTAGTGTACATGTTAAGATAAAGAGCAACCAGATAGCATGCTATCATGTCGAGAAAGAAAGTACTCTATATATATGTCCAAGCATCCACTATATCATACAATAACGGCCTCTAGGGCATATATATTCCTAACAATCTCCTACTTACACTAAGGCCAGTTGTTGTAGTATCTCATATCCAACATCCCAAATAGTCTCTCAAATTGCATCTGGGAGAGGGCCTTCGTGAGTGGATCCGCTGTGTTATCCTTCGTGTCAACTCTCCTGACCTCGATCTCCCGTCGATCAACTATCTCCCGGATCAGGTGATACCGCCTAAGAATATGTCTGGATCACTGATGGGACCGGGGTTCCTTGGTAAAACCTACAACTCCATTGTTATCACAATACACAGGTATTGGATGCTCAATGGATGGAACCAAACCAAGTTCGGCTATGAACTTCTTTATGCAGACAGCCTCTTTGGAAGCATCGTTGGCAGCGATGTATTCAATCTCTATCATCGAGTTTGCTATGGTGTCTTGCTTGGAACTCTTCCAACACACCGCCCCTCCTTTGAGGGTGAAGACAAAACCCGACACCGACTTACTGTCATCCTTATCACTCTAGAAGCTCGTATCGGTAAAGAGCTCCATCTGGAGTTCACCGTTACCATATACTAAGAACATTTCTTTAGTCCTTCTCAAGTAATTAAGAATGTTCTTCACAACTGTCCAGTACTTTTTCCCAGGATCTGATTGATACCTGCTCACTACACCTAGTCTACTATGGGCGACGTCATAAACTAGTCTCCATATACAATCCACGGGCAACAAAAATAAATAAAAATACATACGATACGAAGTGAACTTCCAGATCAGGAGAAAGTGGTTATCGCAACACGGTAACATAATTAACTGTTGGAGATAGTGCCCTCAGAATCAATTATTGGATCACAGGCACGTGATTGCGATGATTGAGGGAGGACATATCCCAGTAGGACAATCTTACTTAAGATGATAGTATGCTATCTGGTTTACCTTTATCATCGTGTACTGCTTCAGGTGACCTTACAGGTCACTATTGCACGTTGATAGAGCCCCTAGGATTCTTGCTTGACTGCCAGCAGTATGAGGGCGATCATATACGTGGGAGCTGGGGTCTATAAGCACATCCTTAAAAGACCCCTAGTCGTGGGAGTTTTGAGACAGGGCATCGATACTCCAGAGTAGACTAGTGTATACAGTCGAGACCCCGACGAGGGGCGGTGGCCGGTCACATAAGCCACTGGTGTCAGTTGGTTCACCTAAGATGTATACAGGTGCTCATTGGGTTATGAGTACACCGGACAGGACTCGCCGGGAACATGCTAGTTGGTCTTATACCTGACATCAGATAGCAGTTCCCTGGTGACATGTGTACAGGTTAGTTCATTGACCTGAGATCGTCATTTGTCTCGTGTGAGTTCCTACTGTGCTTTGATTACTACCCTACCACGCTCAAAGGAGACGTGCAAACAGGTTTTAGTTGGGTACAGTCCCGAGCCACATGGAGGCAGTGAGCAGATCTGCAGGGGTTCGTCTCTCCCGGTATTGGGGGTGAGGTCGCGCTGTGTCTAGGAGAGCCAGTACATGAAAAGTCCTTGGCCAAGGCAGGAGATTTACTGGTAGGTATTCCAGTAGTATCTCAGGGTGTTCTGGGCTACACTCCGACACCACTTGTACCGCTTTTGGGGGTCTGACTTTTACCAACCCCCTAGGCCCGCCATGCGATGCTCATAGACGAACTGACCGGACTGTACGGATATTGTCACTGACAGGCTCAGTAGGGTGTCAGGATGAGTTCGCTCATCGACGTCCCTTTTGGTCAATAGCTGGTAGCCCGTCACGTATGGCTAATACCTCTGACGTGCTAGTGGTTAAATCCACAGCCATAGTATTGATGAGTCTTTAGAGTCCACCACACACAGTTACTCAAGTTTCGGGCGAAACGTTGTCGAGGCCGTATGGAGATATGGCAGGGTTCAATCAGATACGTGCGGTATTGCACCGATCATGATCGGACGGCTAATACTAGCGGGCTTTGGTTTAAGCCGGATCCTAGTATTGTACAGTGTAGATTTTGTCTCTTTGCATTTGTATTCAGTGGGAATACAAATGCGAGCATGTATATGCTGTCGCGGGGTTTTCCTGTAATTTATTACGGGATCAGTTTTCTTAAGTTGCCAGTTTATTTTCCGTTCCGGCCAGTTTCCCTTTGTTCCTTCACGGCCGGATTTTTCTGATGGAAGGGCTAATTTGCAAGTTCGCAAATTAGAATTTGTGGAGGGGTTCTTTGTACTTGTGGCATTATGATAGGTTAAGCATCTTTGCTTTTTCATGGTGGTTTAGCATTAATGAGATTAGAGTTGATTAGAAATTGAAACGACCTTGTTATCATCACTCTTGGCTTATGGTCACCCTTTGCTTTTACTACTCTCACCTCCCTTCATGGTTTTGATTTTATTCCCTCCACCATTTGTTCAAAGGGGGGCCGGCCACTTCAAGGAGAGGAGAGAGCGGTTCATTTTTATGTGCGGCATTTCCTCATCTCATTCCTTGCTAAAAATGAGAGCACCATTTTCCTCCAAAGCTTTTTCTTCTCTCCTCTATCACCATGGAAACTTCACAACTCCTAGAGATAATGGATTCTACACTTGCCTACAGCAATTCTTGAGCACGTCGACTCGCCAGCTTTGTGCCTGAGTTGCCTCGGTCCAGAGGTGGGAGCCCGTAAAAGAACCCGGCGATGTGGTGCCCGTTTCGACGAGGAGGCGACGACCGGAGATTCCGCGAAGGAGATCGGAGTGGAGGCGAAGACCGAAGGACACGGATCGCTTGGTATAGCTTTCTACTCTTTCTAAAGTTTTTTAGGATTAGGTTAATGGCCCGATCCGGGTTTTATAGTGCGCGGTGGTGCCGGTTTTCTAGTTCGAAAAGTTTTTCATTTCCGCATTCCGGCGTCGGATTGACGGCCGGGGCGCCGCCGTGCACTTACAGTGGTATCAGAGCCTCGCCATTAACCTAGTCTAGCTTGCTCTAATGTGTTTACAAGTTCGATCGAACATTTATCCCAAAACCGCATTTTCGTAGCATATGTTTCTGTCGAAATTTTTTTGGGCTCGAAAAAATTTTTCAGGTTGTTGCAGAAACACGTGCAGCTAATTATAAGCATTCTGTAAAAATTTGGTTGCGTGACGTCATCATCCCACCGCGGAACCGCGGCCAAACCCATGCTTGGGCCGCGATTCCGCCGCCATTTTGACCCCTCTCTGCACCAAATTTCTACAGTGGCTTTCTGTGATGAAATTGGGGGTTTTGGAATATTCTTTTTGGGCCCAGATTTTCTCCGAGTGCTACAGTTGTGCTTGGGGCCCACTTGGGTAAATTTGATCGATCAAAAATTTTTAAACATGTTAGTTCACAGTATTTACACTATATCTGTGACCGTGAATGTCACTCGATCGGTAAATCCAGTCTATCTGCTATAGTCCTTTTAGACGGATTTTCGAACATGACATTCACGTTGATGTTCTGTGTTGTGCTGTGATGTTGCGGATTGGTCGTGGGGGATAGCCTGGATGCAATGGTAGTGCAGTTTAGTTTATTATGTACATTTGATATTGCGGGGCGAGCGTCCGACATGTGGACTGCCGTCACTTCCTGTTTGTATATTATTCTTTTGGGGCACGACCGGGTCGAGGTCGATGTAGCCGTTGTATATTTTACTTTCTGTACTAGGATTACCCCGCGAAGGGGTGCACGGATAGCCGGGTTCTAGAGGGCAACGAGCCCGCATCTCATGGCATTGAGACGGAGGGGGCTTTACTCTAGAATTGGCGGGCTATTCGCCGCACTCGTAGGGGGTACAGGTTGACCCAGGAGGGGTGCCCAAGTTACCGGATTCCGTGAAGTGTTGGGTGGTCCATTCACATTGCTGAAGGGGGCTGCCTCGCTTCAGGTTTTGGCGGTCTAGGATTTCATTGCACAGGCTATCCACACGACCAGGGGAACGTCGGGTTTCAGTAGCAGCTCTGCGAAACCCGGGGATCCCAGATATCTGTATTGTTCTGTGATGCTTATTACATTTCTGTGATGTTGCATTTTATCACGCCTTGAGCGAATATTGTATATTAATATATATACTAGTAGATGTTGTATATGTTTTGCATCCGCGCTAGTCCAGTCCCCGCTTTGTCGTTAGTTAAGTAACCTAACGGGTGATGACGGGACCCAGTGGCGAATGCGGATGGCATATACGTACATCATTATTTTCGTTCTTTATTGGTGTGATCAATTGATGGGACTGCGTTGATTCGGATCAATGCAAGCTAAACAAACCTATTCTGATGTTGTTGGAACACTTTTCAAAAAGCTGTTATTGCAAGGACGTTCTCTTTTGTTTTGCATCATGGTATTCAGTTGGAATATCCTGCTCCTCAGTCGATGAGGCAAGGGCCGAGATCCCTTCACCGGGAGTGACCCCTTGGACAGAAGTTTACGTCAGGGCAATAACTTCACTATAGCCGATTACTTTTGCTTTGCATCATGGTATTCAGTTGGAATATCCTGCACCTCATTCTACGGGGAAATAGCCGAGATCCCTTCACCGGGAGTGACCTTTTTAGCAAAGGTTTTCGCCACTATATTTTTATAAAAGCTATCCGGTTCCTTCAACGATATCAAGTTCATTACGTTAAAGGTTTTTCACCAAAAACCATTCGTAGCCCTCCGTCGTTTCAGAAAGGTAGCACATAGTATTCATGCTATGTATGTTGGCCTTCGTTAAGGCATAGTGTATGGTAGCTATTTGTTACTTTTCTGCAGCATAGATAGATGCGTTGGTTTGGGACAGTCGTACTACTATTTTAGCCTTCGTCAAGGGTATGTACGGGTGGGTTCAAATTAACCTGGACAATGACGGGTAGAACTTGACATGTGACTTATGATATGTTGGCCTTCGTCAAGATCATAAGAGCATGGGGTAAAAATCATATCGGGAGTTTCTAAAGAAACTGAAACTTGCCAGATATGCGCATACCTTCTGGAGTGTGATAACGTGAGCGGATTCCGTCACGTTATCATGCGATGATAGTTGGATCCCAATTCCCACTGATGAGTTGGTTTACTCCTCGGGTGATCCTGATTAATTCTTCTTTTATGTTTGGAGGAGAATTTGACGGTACAGTGGGAGGTTTCCTGATTAGATAAAGTGATAACCATTCTGATCTAGGTTAGAGTGCACGCTGAGTGTTTCTTTTCTCTCTCTCTCTTTGGCAGCGACCGTTGACCTGACCCTAGACTATGACTCAGTGACCAAAATTAACCGAACCTTCTTAAACATTGGCTTTTGGATTGTCAGAGTTGCAAACCTCATTGCCACTCCTACTTTTACCTTTTTCTCCAGGACACCCCGTATTACTACGAACGTCCACTTCCATTGGACAAAACCATCGTATGGTTATATACGAACTCGAAGGAATTTATTCGAGGATGGTTTCCGGTTCTGGAGAAAACGAATAGGACTATTCAGTTGTCTTTTCCTTTTACCTTCTCTCAGGTTGCGAGTACTCCTTGGTTTAGGAGATAGTACGCCTATTACGCAAATTGGATAGTCTTCTTCCAAACCTTAGGCTGGTGCCGAACGGTGGGGAATGAAGAAAACCAATTAGCATAACGATGGTGTACAGAAGGTATTAAGTAAAGACAAAGAAAGGGATTAGTAAGAGGGCAAAGTAAACTGCGATTGCTATTCACGACCAAACCAAGTATTTCATTACCACTCCCAATTCACCTTTGTATTTCTCCAGGACACCCCGTATCAGTACGAAGATCCACAGTTATTTGGATACTCTATCGTATGGTTATATACGAACTCGAAAGGAACTTGTTCCAGTTCGGGGATGGATTCTGGTTCAGGAGAAATAGGAATAAGGTTTATTCTATTGTCTTTTATCTTCACCTTCTCTTGCATTGCGAGTGCTCCTAGGACTAGGACAGTACACCCATTATGCTTATTGGATAGTCTTCTTCCAAACCATAGGCTGGTGTCGAACGGTAGGGAAGGAAGAAAACCATTTAGCCTAAGACGGTGTACAGAAGGTAATGACTAAAGACATATAAAGGGATTTGGAGAGATGGCAAAGAGATATACGGTTACAGTTGTGAATCTGGATAATGGAAGAGGCATTACTAGGAATACCGGGATACCCCATCGAAACATTTCAATGTTTCAGTTTCACTGTGTACTGTTAAAAGAAAACTGATTTCCTAATTAGACACTTGCTCCAGGGTATGTATTTACCAGGTTTGATTCTCACATCTGTATGGTTTTACAGATGATGAGTGGGAGTAAGTTATTGGGAATTAGGTGATCATCCTCATTATATCGGAATTCGTTGTAATTGGTGATATTTGAGGAAGTTACCTGGGTTGTTTGCCGGACGGCAAATATTTGGTTTTCAATATCCGTTGTTATGCACCAATTTCAAATTGATATATTTGTACGTCTATTGTTATAGAGTGAGATATACCTTTTTGAAATTATGTCTATGACATTTACCTATATCAGTGGATGGTTAGGTAAGGAGCAATAAACAGCGGTGTAATTCTTCTTAACCATAAGTGCAGTTTTCAACCTACGACACACAGGGAATGAGTTATTAGACTTAAGGGACTTATACAGAGTATTGTATATTGTCCAGTGTCCATTAGGACAGAAGGGTTGGTCCTCGTACTATATTCTGTTTACTTGTGACTTCTCTGGTTCTTAGACATGTGTTTCGTAGAAACACAAGGTCCAAGTTTTAAGAAGTTATAGGTATAAGAGTAAAGTAGAGAACCAAGTGTTGCAAGTATCAGGATTCTTCAAGGTGATCGAAGATGTAGATACTTGTATATGGTATTCAGTTGATAGTAATAGAACTTGCTTCTCTTTCAGGTTACTCATAATTGGAAGCATTCCTAAGTTGAGTAACGCTGATCAGCCTCCTTCCATTTAGTTGACATGCGCTAGAGACAGCTGCATGATTTGAATCTAGTTCAATTAAATCAGTGCCTATGGTTCTATATTGGATATAGAACAGTTCATATCTTAACGATATTAAGGTACGGGGAGTTGTCTGGCTTATGCTTAAAACCAGACTCTGGATAACTCAAGGCACGTTTCTGTGATGGCTGTTTGTGGGTTGACCCAGGCTATGACGAGGGTTGATTTTCTACCATCAGGAAGATCAATAGTGATATTGTTCTTGACTCTCCACAGTTTTAATAAAAATGGATTTTTTCAGAAAACGGTAGTGGGAGTATGGTAGAACTGGAAGTGATTCCAGAACCGCAAACGATTACTGAAGATTTGATAAGAACCTAAAGATTCAATCTGGATTAACATTCCATTGGCCACTCCGCAGATAAGGTGGGTAACCTCAGGCACCCGAGAGGTACTTCGGTATGCTCAAGGACGGTGGCAGGGAGGTTCTTGTTTACCCAGACTTTCCATTGCTGTTGTTCCAGACTGTGAGACCCGGCAGGAGGATGAGTATAGCGTCGTTCTAAACTAGCTTTAGAAGTGCACGTGTATATGACTCTGCCAGAGGGTTGTCGTAGTCAGTGGGAGAAGCGGAAGCATGGTGGACAAGAGGCTTATGTCTATTTATAGACTAAAGCAGATATAGCGGAGATAGATCATCTATTTCTGATGTGATAGTCATAGGTTTGACTTCATCAGAATAGGGGATGGATCTGTTAAGAAGGTAGTAGGGTGTGATGTCCTGGTATTTGGATGACATACACATAGTAGGAAGTGATATTCCTATACTACGATCGATTATACTTTGGTTGTCACACAGTGGTTTCTCCACACAGGACTTGGATCTTATATCGTACATTCTGGTTACTAGATCTATGGTTTTAGATCTAGATTTGGGTGGTTTCCCAATCAGGGTACTTAGACAGCATTCTAAGAGTATTTAGAATGGACGACTCTTGGCATGGTGGTGTACCTGCAGGTAATGGAGTCACCCTCTCTAAAGGTGTCTTACAGACTAAAGGGGAGAGGGATATGCATGATTGGCAGATCACTTGCTTAGGCAATTGAGTTGATCATGAGATGTCAAGTATCACACCAGATGTTGTTTTTGCACGAGATGCAGTAAGTTGATATTAATCCAATCCTGGAGAAAGGAACGGAAGCAGTTTTAGAACATAAGTTAATGTTCTAGGGAAATGATAACGGCAGCCTCCTTTGGGAGACAGTTATCATTCCAGGCTTCCAAGGTGACCTGGATGGCAGAGTGGATGTCAGAGTTATAGTTTTTCCTCTGACGAGGGGCAGTATTTTGGACAGGTGGTCCAGGTGGATACTGAGGGAAGGACGGCGCAGGATACTGATTAAGTTCAGTTGACGATACTGTCTAAGAAGTTTGGATTTGGAGTTCACTTATGAGCTAGGTCCCATCAGATATCCAGACATATTCTAAGACAGGTATTGCTCATTTCGCGAGATGGCTTTCTCCGCGAACTTGAGATAAAGAGAGACATAAAAAAAAACATCACAGTGGATCCACTCACTGAGGCTATTCCTCGAACGCAATAGTTTCACAAACGAGCTTTGTGAGACTGACTAGTAGAAGAGTTGGGTGTTTGGTATCACACCGGCTGTGAGTATGCGACATCGCAATAATTAGCCTTGAGTGCAAGTGGGAGATTGTTGGAGATAGTGCCCTCAGAATCAATTATTGGATCACAGGCACGTGATTGCGATGATTGAGGGAGGACCTATCCCGGTAGGACAGTCTTACTCAAGATGATAGTATGCTATCTGGTTTACCTTTGTCATCGTGTACTGCTTCAGGTGACCTTACAGGTCACTATTGCACGTTGATAGAGCCCCTAGGATTCTTACTTGACTGCCAGCAGTATGAGGGCGATCATATACGTGGGAGCTGGGGTCTATAAGCACATCCTTAAAAGGTCCCTAGTCGTGGGAGTTTCGAGACAGGGCATCGATACTCTAGAGTAGACTAGTGTATACAGTCGAGACCCCGACGAGGGGCGGTGGCCGGTCTCACAAGCCACTGGTGTCAGTTGGTTCACCTAAGATGTATACAGGTGCTCATTGGGTTATGAGTACACCGGACAGGACTCGCCGGGAACATGCTAGTTGGTCTTATACCTGACGTCAGATAGCAGTTCCCTGGTGACATGTGTACAGGTTAGTTCATTGACCTGAGATCATCATTTGTCTCGTGTGAGTTCCCACTGTGCTTTGATTACTACCCTATCACGCTCAAATGAGACGTGCAAACAGGTTTTAGTTGGGTACAGTCCCGAGCCACATGGAGGCAGTGAGCGGATCTGCAGGGGTTCGTCTCTCCCGGTATTGGGGGTGAGGTCGCGTTGTGTCTAGGAGAGCCAGTACATGAAAAGTCCTTGGCCAAGGCAGGTGATTTACTGGTAAGTATTCCAGTAGTATATCAGGGTGTTCTGGGCTACACTCCGACACCACTTGTACCGCTTTTGGGGGTCTGACTTTTACCAACCCCCTAGGCCCGCCATGCGATGCTCATAGACGAACGGACCGGACTGTACGGATATTGTCACTGACAGGCTCAGTAGGGTGTCAGGATGAGTTCGCTCATCGACGTCCCTTTTGGTCAATAGCTGGTAGCCCGTCACGTATGGCTAATACCTCTGACGTGCTAGTGGTTAAATCCACAGCCATAGTATTGACGAGTCTTTAGAGTCCACCACACACAGTTACTCAAGTTTCGGGCGAAACGTTGTAGAGGCCGTATGGAGATATGGCAGGGTTCGATCAGATACGTGCGGTATTGCACCGATCATGATCGGACGGCTAATACTAGCGGGCTTTGGTTTAAGCCGGATCCTAGTATTGTACAGTGTAGATTTTGTCTCTTTGCATTTGTATTCAGTGGGAATACAAATGCGGGCATGTATATGCAGTCGCGGGGTTTTCCTGTAATTTATTACGGGATCAGTTTTCTGAAGTTGCCAGTTTGTTTTCCGTTCCGGCCAGTTTCCCTTTGTTCCTTCACGGCCGGATTTTTCTGATGGAGAGGCTAATTTGCAAGTTCGCAAATTAGCATTTGTGGAGGGGTTCTTTGTATTTGTGGCATTATGATAGGTTAAGCATCTTTGCTTTTTCATGATGGTTTAGCATTAATGAGATTAGAGTTGATTAGAAATTGAAATGACCTTGTTATCATCACTCTTGGCTTATGGTCACCCTTTGCTTTTACTACTCTCACCTCCCTTCATTGTTTTGATTTTATTCCCTCCACCATTTGTTCAAAGGGGGGCCGTCCACTTCAAGGAGAGGAGAGAGAGGTTCATTTTTATGTGTGGCATTTCCTCATCTCATTCCTTGCTAAAAATGAGAGCACCATTTTCCTCCAAAGCTTTTTCTTCTCTCCTCCATCACCATGGCAACTTCACAACTCCTAGAGACAATGGATTCTACACTTGCCTACAGTAATTCTTGAGCACGTCGACTCGCCAGCTTCGTGCCCGAGTTGCCTTGGTCCAGAGGTGGGAGCCCGTAAAAGAATCCGGCGATGTGGTGCCCGTTTCGACGAGGAGGCGAGGACCGGAGATTCCGCGAAGGAGATCGGAGTGGAGGCGAAGACCGAAGGACACGGATCGCTTGGTATAGCTTTCTACTCTTTCTAAAGTTTGCTAGGATTAGGTTAATGGCCCGATCCGGGTTTTATAGTGCGCGGTGGTGCCGGTTTTCTAGTTCGAAAAGTTTTTCGTTTCCGCATTCCGGCGTCGGATTGACGGCCGGGGCGCCGCCGTGCACTTACATTAACTATAGGGGGTTGTGCCTGCAGGGAAGAGCGTCCCCACAATCAAAAACCCTTCATAAAATGCGGGGGAATCTGATAAAGTCTGCTACAATGGTCGCATCTGTCCAAACCTCCAATATATGGTGCCATAAATCAACTTGGTATTTTCAGAGAGGTGGATGGATAAATCCATATAGCATCTGCCCCCAAATTCAGGCAAGACGTTCAATCCCGGTTCATCTCTATTTTCGGCGATAAACAGGTAGCTCATTTTATACCATTTCGAGTTGGTCAGTCGATAGAGATTTTGGCAGAGAGGTACATGCAGGAGATTATGAGATTGCATGGAGTACCCGTGAGTATTATTTCCGATCGTGATACTCGATTTTTATCACACATTTGGAGGAGTCTACAAGAAAGTTTAGGAACTCGCTTGAAATTTAGCATAGCCTATCATCCTCAGACAGATGGCCAGTCTGAAAGAACGATCCAAACTCTTGAAAATATGTTGAGAGAATGCATGTTAGACTTTAAGGGTTCATGGAAGGATCATTTGCACTAAGTGGTGTTTTCATACAATAACTGCTTTCAGGAAACTATACAGATGGATCCATTTGAAGTATTGTACGGTCGTAAGTGTCGCTCGCCTATCTGTTGGGACGATGTTGGAGAAAGAAAATTATTGGGACCAGATCTTATTGTGCAAACAGTAGAGAAAGTTAACGTGATCTGAAATCATATGAAGGTAGCACAAGATTGGCAGAAAAGTTGGGTCGATACTGGAAAAAGACCTCTGGAGTTCGCAGTTGGTGATTGTTTCCCCCAATAAAAGAGAAGGGCTCTGTTTAAAAAATTAATGAGGTAGCGCCTCACGTGCCTTCCACGAGGGCGCCAGCGCCAGAGTTAAAAACTCTCATATGGTGCCTCACGTGCTCCTCACGCGGGCGCCAATGTGCAAAGCACATAAAAAAAAATTAAAATCTTATGTAGCGCCCATGTACATAACACGTGAGCGCCGGTGCCCAGATAGAATTAAATTCTACTCTCTGTTAAAACAGAGCCGTTGGATCAAAGATCTAACAGAGATGATAATTCATCAAGATACAGAATTAAATTCTGTTGAGAGGAAATATTCCTCAAATCTTTCTAAAATAAGAAAGATATCATAGAATAAAATTCTATGCTCTCTGTAAAGTCGAGAACCGTTGGATTAAAAATCCAACGGTGACTAGAAATCACCGTTTTTACAGAATAAATTCTGTATGGGAAAATATTTCCCCGATCTTGTCAAAAACAAGAAAATACTTTCTGTAAAATAGAAACCCTTGGATCGAAGATCCAATGGTGGGTAAAAATCCCCGAATCAATTAAGATCTCTTAATGAAGGATTTCCTCAAAACTAATTAACAAACTGCCTTCGCCATATAAAAGACCCAAGACTTCAAGTCTCAGAGAGAGGAACCCCCATAAGCTTTCAAAAAAAAAAAGAAAAGATTTAAAGAGAACAGATAATAAAATTCTCGAGAAAGAAGAACTCCCTTCTTGGAAATTTAGGTAAATAAAAAATACATACATATAGAGATAGAAAAGAATCTCATTTACCTATTGGAGGGTTTAACCCTTCTCAAAGAACCGAGTTCTTTCTCTGGATCTGAGATCCACAAAACAAGTCCCCCATATGATGAGAATTTAATTCTCATTGGGAAGAACTTATTCTTGAGAATGAAAGATTCATCTACAAAATAAAGATTTTATTGATCATTCAGGAGGAAAAGAACTCAGTGCCCAGCGCCTCACGTGTCCCTCACGTAGACGCCACAGAGAGGAGTTCTTAGCAATCATTGGGCAGCGCCCAGCACCGCACATGTTCCTCATGTGAGCGCCACATAGAAGAGTGCTTAGCACTCATTGAGCGGCACCCAGCGCCTCGCGTGTCCCTCACGTAGGCGCTACAGAAGAAAAGAGTACTTAGAACTCAACGCCCAGAGCCACATGTGTCCCTCACGTGGGCGCCACAGAGAAGAGTGCTTAGCATTCATTAAGCGGAGCTCAGTGCCCAGCGCCTCACGTGTCCCTCACGTGGATGCCACAGAAGAAAGGAGTGCTTAGCACTCAGCTCCCAGCGCTGCACGTGTTCCTCATGTGGGAGACGTAGAAGAAAAGAGTGCTCAGCACTCACTGGGCAGCGCCTAGCGCCTCACGTGCTTCGCACATAGGCGCCATAAAGGGCGTCTGACACTCTTTATAAAGACAAAAGGAGTAAAGTGTTTAACACTTATTGGGCAGTCCCTATGGCTGAAAGCTCCACATGATCATATGTGGGTATCGGAACTTGTATAAGTGCTTAGCACTTTTCAATAAGAAAGAGGATTGAGTAGACCAAGCCCAAACTGGCTAGGTCCCCTAAGGATAAAACCTCACTAACTCAAACCAACCGAGTCCATATGCTCATGATTTCCTGAAACTGATCTTAGTCCCCAAACATCACTAATGATCTTCCAACTGATGATATCCAAAATGATACTCATCCTACATCCCCCGAGGAAATCTTAGTCTCAAATATGACTAACAATTCCTAGGTTCACTACAAAAACCTTTGTCCATCAAAAATGGGATTTGGTTTAAGGGTACATCTTTCCACACCTCTGATATATGTCGTTGTAATTCTTCAACGTCTTCAGAGAGGTGGCAGGTCCCGACAACCAACAAATTCTCTGGTACACTTTCAAATCGACGTGCACACCTCAAATCAGACTGCGCCCCAAATTGGGTGCATTCTATATCAACACTGTTCGTCCCGTCATGTAACAAATACACGTGCATGCAAGATAAACAATGGGCCGAAACATGCCTAAACTAACAACAGACCGAAATGTCCTCAAACTAAACTTCACCTCCAAAATGGTGACAACAGACCGAAATGTCCTTAAACTAAACTTCACCTCAAAAATGGTGACAATGGACCGTAACGTCCTCAAACTAACAACAGACCGAAATATTCTCAAACTAAACTTCACCTTCAAAATGGCGACAACAGACCGAAATGTTCTCAAACTAAACTTCTGTTAGTTATATGTATACCCTAGAGTCCATTATTGTACATGTGATGTATATTGTAGTGGATGCTTGGACATATATAGGGTGGACTTTCTTGCTCGACATGATAGTATGCTATCTGGTTGCTCTTTGTCTTAACATGTAGATTTGTATTATGATAATGTCTTGCTCTCACATGTTGATAAAGCCCTTAGGATGTGTACTTGAATACCAAAACTATGATGGAGATCATACTAGTGGGGCCAAGGGTAGTCCACAAGTACATCCTATAATTGTTTCTAGTCGTAGGAGTATCGAGATAGGGCATCGATACTCCAGAGTAGACTAACGTATGTGCTTCTTGACCCATATGATGGACTATGGATGATCCCACGTCCATTGGTGTATGACATCAGAGAAGGTATACGGGTGCTCAGTGGAGACTAGGTACACTGGATGGACTCGTCGAGAACTCCTAGATGGTATTATACCTATCGTCGGATAGCAGTTCTCTGGTGACACTGGTACAGGTTAGTCTGTCGACCCGAGATCGTCATAGAGACTTGTGTGATTCCCACCGTGCTTTGATTTCCACCATACCACGGTCAAGAGATTGTGAAAAGGGTAGTTTTTGGGTACAGTCCCGAGTCACAGGGAGGCAATGAGCGATAAGAGGGGATTCGTCTCTCCCGGTATTGGGAGTTGATGTTGCGCTATGCTCGATTGGCCATAACAAGAAATCCCTGGACAGGGTTGCTAAGATCTACTAGTAAGTGTTATCAGTAGTTTCTCGAACCGTTATGGACCTTGAATCAGCATGAATTATCAGGCTATTGGGGTTTGGCGTTATACCACCCCCAGGCTGTGATATGCGACATATCAGACGAAGAGACCGGACTGTACGGTAGTGTTACTGATTGGATTCGCAGGAGTGTGAGCAGGCTTGCTTGTTGATCTTCTGATCGTTCAATACCCGGGTGGCTGTTACGTTTAGCAGACTGCTTGCGGCTTGTGGGTGTTTGATATGATCATCACCTACTGCCGGCGTATTGACGAGTCTTTAGAGTCCTACACAGAGGTTTCCTGGTTCATGCGAAACGGAGTAGGAGCACATATGTGATATGTGCGGGACCGAGATAAATGCGCGTATGTGATACCGCATTCTATTCTCACGATATGTGATATCGGTCGGTTATATGTGATATAGCCTGGTTATTGGATCAAGTGTTGATTCGATAAGTTGATTCATATGATATTAGTCGGTTATATGTGTTATAGCCGGATTATTAAATCAAGTGTTGATTTGATAATTTAATGTATAATTATATATTTGATATATTAATTTACATTAACTAATATTTGCTCACTAAGTATTCTTTTTCTCACTTGTGTACACTTAGTATATATGTGATATATATTAATGTACATTATTTTGTGTCATGCTTGATGCCGCATGATACATGGGTGTATGAGACATACACTATAGTTAGGATAATCCTAGGGTTTTTATTTATCAAAGTAGTTCTAAAAATGGTGGAATTTTGTCATGGTAGAAGTTTTGAGAAAGCTTTGGATAACCATTGACCAAGTCCACTCTTTTTGTTTTCCTTGAGATATTTATTAACCCAACCTTTATCCTTATCCTAGTTAAGTTTCTACATGAGTTAGTGTATGACACTAACTCACCCATGGTTTATATTCTCACCTCATGAGTTCATTCTCTCGTTCTTCTTCATTTGAGCTTCTTCTTCCTCATGAAAAGCTTTCTAGCTTTTGAAAATGGTGAGAAAATATTTTGAGAAAAATAAATCTAAAAAGAGCTCATTTCCTACTTCATCATTCTCTACTATTAGCCATTTAGTTTAGGGTGTTTGCTTCACTAAACCCTAATTTAGTGAAGAGATAGCATGAGCTTGAGTCTTCTCGACGTAGATCATCTTCGGCCTCGAAGACTTCGAGCAAGTTTGCATCTTTCACCTTGTGGAGCCTCTCAAGAGTTCGGGAGATCATACTCGCAGCGAAGGGACATCTACACGGAGCATTTGAAGTGGAGGACCGGTCTACAAAGGTTGTATTTCTCATTCACTTAGACTTGCAAAGTTGTTTGCATGATGTTTTGTTTATATCTCTATTTAAGATTCTTGGTTAGGGTTGTTTAGAACGGCAAATTTTTGAAAACGGCATGGACGATGCCTCCCGAAACCTTGCTGCCGTGCTAAGTAACCCTACGGTGGTATCAGATCCAAGCTAGAGATTTAAACGATGTTTGTTAGATTACAAAACTGAAACTGCTCCGAAACTTGAAACATCATGATCTGGTTTCTGTCGAATTTTTTATAGCCTCTAAATTTTTTTTAAACAACTACAGAATGTTGTATGTGATATAACATGAACACAGTAGAAAATTCACCCCCTCTCGCCAGAATTTGTCCGGCCACAGAGCATGAAAATCTGGTGTGCTCGGTTTTCTAAAGGAGTCCGGGGTTGAATTTTTTGGTGTGTTCCGGTCTCTGGGTTTTGGTGTTTCAGGTGTTGCTTGTTTTTTCTAAATTTGCATGTGATGTTAACTTTCTGCAAAGGCAACTCGGAGTGTTTCGTAATCATAATTCTAACATGTATTCGGGTTATTTAGACGATGTTAAAAATTTTGAACGGATATCAATAACCCAATTTTTCCTCGCTGGAAATTTTCCAAGTGTTGGATTTTTTCCGAGTTTAAAATTTTCAGAAAATCTTGCAAGCGATTCTGTGGACCCACTAGAAGAATGAAACCCTAACTCGATTCTGTGACCTTCAGAACCGCCATCAAACCCTAGGGTTTGTGGTAGTTTAGCGGTGCCACAGGTGAGGCATTGGTAGACCCTTCTACGATTGGTTCATAGGAGCTGTGGCATGTTCTGGGCACTTTTTGAACTCCGCTCAAGTGTTGAGCTTGTAGGGAAATTTTGGGTGATTGCTTATTCGATCGAAAAGTTTAACTTCGTCTAGCTATCTGTGATTGTGATACAATATTTGGAATCCACATAATTAGTTATGAGATAATTAGTTTGAATTTTATAAATCTAGCAGTTTAGTCTCAATTGATCAGTTGCCACGGGATTTTGGTGTGATCAAAAGTCCGTCGCAATTACGTAGTGTACGCGGATACTCGCAGGGTAACCTTACTAGATAGCCATGCCCCATAGCCCCGACCAAGTGACTGTAGGAGAACCCCGTCGTCAAAAGCATCCATTCGGGTGCTCGAGGCAGCGGTGTTCCGCCTTAGTGCACTTCGTCGACGGCATCGGGGGGTGCGGCCGTCTACTAAAGTTTCCGACGATCATTCGATCAGGTTATCGGGAATCTTGTCGAATTACCCGACAGGTTATTGGAAAGTGTTTTCAATATCGAGACTAAAATGCGCGGTTTATAATTGTTAGGCATGTGATGTCTAAGGAATTAATTTGTTAGGCATGAAATCCAAAGTATGTGATACATTGGGTTTATGATGTCTAAGGTGGTTGCGGATTCCAATTGTTGTAGTTTTTCACTTTCTTTTCTGCGACCATAAGTGTAATATTTGGTGTATCGCCGGTTTCGGTGCTATATTTCGACTACAATTGGGATACACATATTTACTTACGTTGATGACATGTGATGTTATGTGTTGCTGTGATATGTTATATTGGATCGTCGTGTTTTGAATAGTCGGGGGTTTTATGTGAGATGCGAGTTTTTCATTTTCATTCATGTAAAAGCTTGTATGTAATATTCTTTTATTGGGGCACTTCCGGGTTGAGGATAATGTCACCACTGATGTATATTATTTACTTTTCAGCATTAGGATAGACCTAAGGCGAGGAGCACAAGTAACCGGGTTCTAAAGTCCAGTGGGAGACCATCTCGAGGAGTCGAGACCGGGTCTCTTAACTCTAGAATTGGTAGGGTTGTTTGCCGCTCTCGTAGGGGTCTAAGGATGTGGGTTTGTCTATTCATCGCGACCATGGAATCCGTGTTTTATACTGGCTTAATTTAAAACACGGAATTCCTAGTATATCCAATATTTCATATGTGATTCTTCTGCTGCTGATATTTTGTGATGTGATCACTTCATATGTTCTGAGACGAATGCCTATATTATATATATGATATATAATAACTATTGCAGCTTTCATTTCTATAGTGATGCTTAGGAAGCATAATTAATGGGACTTCATTAATGAGATTAATGAAATAAAAGAAACCTAGAGATGTTGTAGAAACTTGTTTTAGAAACCGCTAGCTCTAGTTCTTGCTTTGCAAAGCGGTATTCCTTGTAGAATATCCAGCACCTTATTCGATAAGGAAAGAGCCGAGATCCCTTCACCGGAAGTGACCTCTTTAGCGAAACTAGCAGATGCTACAACCCACTCGGTTTGTCTTTTGATTGGTTCTATAGTTTTTGCTTTGCATAGTGGTATTTGTGAAATATCCTGCACCTTATTCGATAAGCAAAGAGCCGAGATCCCTTCACCGGGAGTGACCTCTTTAGCAAAACTAGTAAAAGCCTCAAAAACACTCCTTTACAAAATCACTCGATTCTACAACGATATCAAGTTCATTACGCAAAGGGTTTTCTTAAAAACCTATCGTAGCCCTCCGTCATTTCAGATAAGTGCTACTTAGTATTCGTGCTACGTTTGTTGACCTCCGTCAAGGCGTAGTGTGAGGTAGCTGACTAGTGCTTATCTGCTGCATACGATGCGATTGGATTAGGATAGTCGTGCGGTCTTGTTGACCTCCGTCAAGGGTCGTGCGGGTCGGTTTAATTCAATCATGAAATATACGGGTAGAACTTGACTAGCAGCCTATGGTTTGTTGACCTCCGTCGAGGTCATAGGACGCTAGGGGTAAAATATTATCGGGAATTTCAAATGTTGAAATTAGCAATGAGATTACATACCTTCTATGAGATAGTTGGATCCCGATACCCACTGCGAGTAAGAGTTACTCCTGGGAGAGTTTTACACATCACAATTAGCCGATCAAGTAAGTGTCTAGAAAGGTGTTAACGAGGTTACGCCCCTGGGAAAATGAGATTTATTTTAATTAGGTCCGTGCGAAAGCACGGGGAACCTCCCTCAAAGTACCGACACTGGCCTGGCCGAAAGATTGGCGAACATGTAGGGTGTAATTAATCCCGGCTAATCTTACCTTTTAGGGTTTGAAGGAAGATTTGATAAAAAAAAGTGGGAGCCATCCTGATTAGATAAATTAATAACCAATCTAGTCTTGCAAGTGCGCACGCAGAGTGTTTTCTTCTCTCTCTCTCTCCTGGTAGCGACCATATCACGCCTTAATCAAGATAATAATATGGATGCATTGACCTAACCTGCTTATTATACTGTGTTAGGGAACGTTGGTTCAGCTCTATCTTATAACTGTTATAAGTCCAAGCAGGAAATAAGGGAATTTTCGGATTCCCATGCCACCCAATCAAAGAAAGAGTTTATTGATGCATCTTCTTCGGGTGTGTTCATTAAGGAGAATTGTTTCTTAGTATCCTCTACGTCCTGGGTATGTGATACCGGATCAAGATCCCGCATATGTAATATGTTACATGGGCCACAGAAAGGAAGAGAACTGAGAATGTGTGATATATCTCTAAGAGTTATAGAATGGTGCAATTGTTGCAGCCAAGTCAGTTGGCAGATATCACCTTGTATTAATACATTGATTCTGAACGAATGTTATTACATACCGAACCTGATATACAAAAATTACATCGGTTTCTTTAATAAGTTAAAGAAGGATATAATTCTGTATTGGAGGATAATGTTGTGAACATTTTCGTGAATCAAGAGTTGATTCGATCAGGCACATTATATAATAACATATACGTTCTAAATCAAACCGCAGTTCAAAGTATCTAGAACACGCACAAGAGGAGTAGTTCAGAAATGAACGAATCCTTCTTGTGGCATTGTAGATTAAGTCATATCAATGCGACACGACCAACTAAGTTACATAAGGATGAATATGAGAATCTGTTCGAATTTTCATCCTATACAACTTGCCAGTCTTGTCTCAAAGGTAATATGACCAATACTCCGTTTACTGGAAATAGAGAAAGAGTTACTGAACTCTTGGGACGGATACATGATGATGTATATAGTCCTATGTCTACAAATGCCAAGGATGGTTCTTCGTACTTCATTATATTCACTAATCTTCTCTCAGGATTCGGACATATGTTCCTGTTGAAACATAAGTCTGAAACTTTTGAGAAATTCATAGGAATATAAGCTTGAACTTAAAGAACCAGATGGGTATAAGTATTAAGTCCTTCGATGTGATCGAGGAATAGAATACTTGGGCACGGAGTTCCTGAATTAATTAAAGGAGAATGTGATTATCTCTCAGCTTACTCCTTCGTATACACCACATCACAATGGTGTATCGGGGTGGAGGTATCGCACCCTAAGAGATATGGAGCGCTCTATGATGAGTACTGCTGAGTTACCCATTTCCTTTTGGATGTTATGCACTTGAGAAGCTGCATACCTATTGAATGGTGTTCCATCCAAATTAGTGACTACCACTACATATGAGATATGCAATGGGAAGAGACCATGTCTTAAACGAGTTAAGATATGGGGTTGTCCGGGCTATATTGAAAAGAAAAATCCGGACAAGCTCGAGGCAAGGTCAGTTCTGTATAATTTTGTTAGGATATCTCAAACATTTGCGAGGGAATATATTCTACCACACTGAGGAGCAAAAGGTGTTTTGTTTCTTAGCATGCCACCGTTTTAGAAAAGGAATTTCTTGTGAAGAAATTTGTGGTCATGAGGTAAAACTGGAAGTTGTTCCTGCTTGACAAACTAACAGCTGATGATTTGGTGAAACCAAAAGATTCAATGGTCTCCAACGAATCTCAGCATCTCCGCGAATCTGGTAGGGTTCCTCATCTACTTGAGAGGTACTGCGGTCTTCTCGGTGATAGTGGGAGCGAGGATTGCATCATGGTTGATGATGGCCCAACTAGGTTCAGGCAGGCCATCACGAGTGGGGACTCAGTAAAATGGCTGGATGCTATGCGATCAAAGATGGAATCCATGTACACCAACAAAGTATGACTTTGCATGTAGCACCTGAAGGGGTAAAACCCATTAGGAGCAAATGTATCTTGAGAAGATTCTTAGTATAGATGGAAAAGTTGAGACTTTCAAGGTTATGCTTAAGTCCATCAGGATTAGAGCATGCATCGCAGAGTTGGTACATCTGTTTTGATGTGGCGGTCAAAGAATTTTATTTCATCAAAATGGTAAATGAACCTTGTAAATACAAGAAGGTTGTAAAGAGTAAGGTTGTCTTCCACGTATTGTACGTAGATAAACATACTCTAGATAGGAAATAGTTTCCTATGCTACACTCGGTCAAGCTCCTCTTATCACGGGAATTCTCCATAGAAGATCTGGATGATACCTACTACATCTTGTTGTTTATGATCTATGGCGATAGATCTAAGTGGATGTTGGGAGTGTCCCAAATCCAGACTAGATGTAGATGGCTCACTAGGTGTAGTGATCAGGAATCAATCGGATCTTGGGAGAATCACTGGAAAGCTGTGGAGGACATTCTTAAGTACTTGAGAAGCACTAAAAGAAAGTTCTTGGTTCCAGCTTCCACAGTGATAAGTTCGACTGAGAGTCGGTCACAGGAATTTTCTTTACCCTCACTGGAGGGACGGTATGTTGGAAGAGTTCCAAGCCAGATACCGTGACATACTAGACGATAAAGGCTGAATATATTGCTACCAACAATACTACCAAAGTGGCTGTCTGGGTATTTCTTGTTCATGAGATGAACAAGGTTCCTACCATTGAGCGTCAAATAACTGTTATTGTGACAACAATGGAGTTATGGGTTTGGCTTATGAACGAAGGTCCCATCAGCGTTCCAGACACATTCTGAGGCAAGTATCACCTGATCATGGAGATGGTTGATCTCCATGGGATCAAGGTCAGGAGAGTAGACACGGAGATTAACACGGCGGATCCATTCACCAAGGCCTGCTTCCCCCAATACTATTTAAGAGATTTTGGGATGTTTTAGTATGGGATACTCCAACCACTGCTAAATTGTTGGATATGGGATACTACAACAGATGGCCTTAGTGCACGTGGGAGATTGTTAGTTATATGTATACCCTAGAAGCCATTACTGTACATGTGATGTATATTGTAGTGGATGCTTGGACATATATAGGGAGGACTTTCTTGCTCGACATGATAGTATGCTATCTGGTTGCTCTTTGTCTTAACATGTAGATTTGTATTATGATCATGTCTTACTCTCACATGTTGATAAAGCCCTTAGGATGTGTACTTGACTACCAGAACTATGATGGAAATCATACTAGTAGGGCCAAGGGTAGTCCACAAGTACACCCTATAATTGTTTCTAGTCATAGGAGTATCGAGACAGGGCATCGATACTCCATAGTAGACTAGCGTATGCGCTTCTTGACCCATATGATGGGCGATGGATGATCCCACATCCATTGGAGTTTAACATCAGAGAAGGTATATGGGTGCTCAGTGAAGACTGGGTAAACTGGACGGACTCGCCGAGAACTCCTAGATGGTATTATACCTATCGTCAGATAGCAGTTCTCTGATGACACTGGTACAGGTTAGTCTGTCGACCTGAGATCGTCATAGAGTCTTCTGTAATTCCCACTGTCCTTTGATTTCCACCATACCACGGTCAAGAGATTGTGAATAAAGGTGGTTTTTGGGTACAGTCCCGAGTCATATAGAGGCAATGAGCGATAGGAGGGGATTCGTCTCTCCCGGTATTGGGAGTTGATGTTGCGCTATGCTCGATTGGCCATAACAGGAAATCCCTGGCCAGGGTTGCTGAGATCTACTGGCAAGTGTTATCAATAGTTTCTCGAACCGTTACGGACCTTGTATCGGCATGACTTATCAGGCTACTGGGGTCTGACGTTATACCACCCCCAGGCTGTGATATGCGACATATCAGACGAAAAGACCGGACTGTACGGTAGTGTTACTGATTGGATTCGCAGGAGTGTGAGCAGGCTTTCTTGTTGATCTTCTGATCGCTCAATACCCGGGTGGCCGTTATGTTTAGAAGACCGCTTGCGGCTTGTGGGTGTTTGATATGATCATCACCTACTGCCGGCGTATTGACGAGTCTTTAGAGTCCTACACAGAAGTTTCCTGGTTCATGCGAAACTTAGTAGGAGCACATATGTTATATGTGCGGGACCGAGATAAATGCGCGTATGTGATACCGCATTCTATTCTCGCGATATGTGATATCAGTCGGTTATATGTGATATAGCCGGGTTATCGAATCAAGTGTTGATTCGATAAGTTGATTCATATGATATTAGTCGGTTATATATGATATAGCCGGATTATTAAATCAAGTGTTGATTTGATAATTTAATGTATAATTATATATTTGATATATTAATTTACATTAACTAATATTTGCTCACTAAGTATTCTTTTTCTCACTTGTGTACACTTAGTATATATGTGATATATATTAATGTACATTATTTTGTGTCATGCTTGATGCCGCATGATACATGGGTGTATGAGACATACACTATAGTTAGGATAATCCTAGGGTTTTTATTTATCAAAGTAGTTCTAAAAATAGTGGAATTTTGTCATGGTAGAAGCTTTGAGAAAGCTTTGGATAACCATTGACCAAGTCCACTCTTTTTGTTTTCCTTAAGATATTTATTAACCCAACCTTTATCCTTATCCCAGTTAAGTCTCTACATGAGTTAGTGCATGACACTAACTCACCCATGGTTTATATTCTCACCTCATGAGTTCATTCTCTCATTCTTCTTCATTTGAGCTTCTTCTTCCTCATGAAAAGCTTTCTAGTATGCAACAGGGCTAAGTCAAAGCATGCCTGAACCTTCTTTAGTAGTGAGCCGTACCGAGTAGCTCCTAGCAAGGGCTTAAAGATCACAGTAATGCCTGCAGGATTTGAAACAACTGCTTCTGCTAGTGTAGGCTTTTGAAAATGGTGAGTAAATATTGTGAGAAAAATAAATCTAAAGAGATTCCATTTCCTACTTCATCATCCTCTACTATTAGCCATTTAGTTTAGGGTGTTTGCTTCACTAAACCTTAATTTAGTGAAGAGGTAGCATGAGCTTGAGTCTCCTCGACGTAGATCATCTTCGGCTTCAAAGACTTCGAGCAAGTTTTCATCTTTCACCTTGTGGAGCCTCTCAAGAGTTTGGGAGATCATACTCGCAGCGAAGGGACATCTACATTGAGCATTTGAAGTGAAGGACCGGTCTACAAAGGTTGTATTCCTCATTCACTTAGACTTGTAAAGTTGTTTGCATGATGTTTTGTTTATATCTCTAGTTAAGATTCTTGGTTAGGGTTGTTTAGAACGGCAAATTTTTGAAAACGGCATGGACGATGCCTTCCAAAATCTTGCTGTCGCGCTATGTAACCCTACAACTTCACCTCCAAAATGGTGACAACAGACCGAAATCTCCTCAAACTAAAACTTCGCCTCTAAAATGGCGACAACGGACCATAATGTCCTTAAATTAAAAACTTCACCTCGAAAAGGGTGACAATGGACCAAAACGTTCCTAAACTAACATTCACCTCCAAAATGGTGATAATCGAGCCCCAAATGCTCACCCCATTTAAGTTGATCTTAATCTCAAACCATATTAACAATCCTTAAATCAAATCAAACCCAGATCTAAAAATATACAGATTTGGACTAATCCACGCCCTACGGGCGACGACATAAACTAGTCTCCGTATATAATCCACTGGCAACTAAAAATAAAACAAACACACACGACACGAAGTGAACTGCTGGATAAGGAGAAAGTGGTTATCGCGATGCGGTAAAGTAATTAACTGTAAGGGCTTACGCCTGCAGGGAAGAGCGTCCCCACAATTTACAACCCCTTATAAATGAGGGGGAATCTGACGAAGTCTGTTACGACGGCCGCATCCGTCCAAACCTCCGATATACGGTGCCATAAATCAACTTGGTATTTCCGGAGAGGTGGACAGATAAATCCAAATAGCATATTCCCCCAAATTCAGGTAGGACGATCCATCCCGGTATTGTTCCCGTTTTCGGCGGTGAACAGATTCTACATACCAAAATGTCCTCAAACTAAAACTTCGCCTTCAAAATAGCGATAATGGACCGTAATGTCCTTAAACTTAAAACTTCACCTCAAAAAGGGTGACAATGGACCGAAATGTCCCTAAACTAAGATTCACCTCCAAAATGGTGATAATCGAGCCCCAAATGCTCAACCTCATTTAAGTTGATCTTAAACTCAAACCAGAGTAACGATCCTTAAATAAAATCAAACCCAAATCTAAAAATATACGGATTTGGACTAATCCACGCCCTACGGGCGACGACATAAATTAGTTTCCGTATACAATCCACGGGCAACTAAAAATAAAACAAACACACACGACACGAAGTGAACTGCTGGAGAAAGAGAAAGTGGTTATTGTGATGCAGTAACGTAATTAACTGCAGAGGCTTGCGTCTGTAGGGAAGAGCGTCACCACAATCAAAAACCCCTCCCAAATGAGGATAAATCTGATGAAGTCTGCTACAACGGCCGCAACCATTCAAACCATTGATATACGTTGCCATAAATCAACTTGGCATTTTCGGAGAGGTGGACGGATAAATCCAAATAGTATCTGCCCCCAAATTCAGGCAGGACGATCCATCCCTGTATTGTCCCCGTTTTCGACGGTGAACAGATTCTGACACGCCCGGTGGGACCTTTTCTTCTTTCCACTCCACACTTCGTGTGTCGTGTTTCGCGAACAAAAAAAGCGGTTTGCTATGGTTGCCCTTGGATTTGAGGTACTAACATTTGGTGTCTTACTCCTGTGCAGAAAGAAGAAGATCGATAGCTTTCAAATACACCTGCAACAGCAACTCCTGCTCCATCCCAACTGGAGGAGTGACATACGGGCCGAATGCGGCCTCTATATTTTCGATACGGGTAGAGCAAGTGACTCAAACTACCACTGGGTTGTTCTTCGGGATCATGCTTCCGCCGGCAAGCTTCAGCTCCCTAATGCCATCACAGGAATCTCCCAAGAAGTCGGTCTTCGATCGACTTGCAACCACTACGGCCCCTCTCAACGGGTCTTCCAAGCCTGCCACCTCAGTCTTCAACAGGCTGAGCCGAAGCTCAAGTAAGCCCGCAAAGGGGCTCGCGATACCTGAAATGGCTATCTCAAAATGGATAGTCCTTCTAACTCCTGCGGCAGGTGAGGTTGTTAAAAGTGCTTCCCCTACCAGAAAGTCGGCCTTCGAAAGATTGGTCGTTCCCTCTCAACGGACGTCAGTCTTCGACAGGCTGGCACCAACAGCAGCCCTCCATCAAAGCTTGAGGCACGACAGAGACGCTTCCACAACTAAGGTGGTCCCGTCTGCAATACATGCTCGATGTCACCATTAGTGCCGAGTGAAGAAAGCTGAGGGTAGCTCCCCCTCTGGACATACTCCACCAGCTCCAATGGTGGAAGTGGATGCTGCTGTTCCAACTGGGAACATCTTTGATCTGCTTAGGAATGTGCGCAAGAACTCTCCAACTGCAGTACTCAAGAAATCTCCTCCACCTATTGAAAACATGACGCAAGGGAAACCGGAACAGCCCCCTCAGCGGCTCTTCTCCCGAATTCACAGAGTCTGGCGGATAGTCCAAAACTCTGTGATCACCGGAGACCACTCTCGCCAACTAAAGAAAATGAAGGCTCTGCATGAAGAAGACCATCCTTCTGCCATACCATGGGGGCAGATGCTAATTGGTGCTATCCGTCCACCTCTCCGAAGATGCCAAGTTGATTTATGACACCATGTATCGAAGGTTTAAACATATGTAGCAAACTTCGTCAGATTCCCCCTCATTGAGGGGTTTTTGATTGTGGGGACGCTCTTCCCTGCAGGCGCAAGCCCCTGCAGTTAATTACGCTACCGCATCCTGGTAACCACTATCTCCTTCTCCAGATGGTCACTTCGTGTCGTGTATGTTTTTTTTTGTTTTTGGTTTCCCGTGGATTGTATATGGAGACTAATTTATGTTTTCTCCCGTACGGCGTGGATTAGTCCAAATCCGTACCTTCTTAGATTTGGGTTTGGGGGTTGGGTTTAAGGATACGTTAGTCTCATTTGAAACTAAGATCAACTTAAACGTTTGTTAAAGATACGTTGGTCTAATTTCAGACTAAGATCAACTTAATAAGATCGTTTAGATCCAACAAGAGAGCATTTAGGCTCTATTGTTTAGTTTAGGGTCATTGTGGTCCATTACCAGTTTAAGGACATGGTGGTCCAACATTAGTTTAAGGACATTACGGTCCAACATTAGTTTAAGGACATTACGGTCCAGTTTAAAGATATCATAGTCTATAAAGGTTAAGGACATTATAGTCCATGGGTTTAAGGACCCCACAGTCCAAGGTTGAGGACATCACAGTCCATGGTAGTTTAAAAACATCAAAGTCTATAAAGTTTAAGGACATCATAGTCCATGAGTTTAAGGACCCCACAATCCATGGAATGATTGGTTATCGGGACTCGTCACCTCTCTGAAGACGTTGAAGAATTACAACGAAAAATATCAAAGGAGTGAAGAGATGTACCCTTGAACCAAAGTTAATTGGGAAATCTGTAGTCCAATTTGGGACTAAGATCAATTAATTAGATTATGAGCACATGGGCTCAGTTAAATCTGAATTGAGGACTTATGGCCAACTTGGGCTAAGTCCAATTAGGTTTAAAATGTTGGACCTTTGTGTGGGCTGTTGAACATTTGTCTGGGCTCAGCCCCCCATTATTTAGCAATGCTAAGCATGGGTCTGGGTTCTGACCATATTTTGTCTTTTACTGAGTACTGAGCACTCATATAGCATATGAGATGATCATTCTTGGAAGACAAGAATGTATTTGAGGCTCAGTCAAAGGGGAGTCTTGTCTTTGGAAGATTTAGCCAATTTAGGCTAAGTCTGGTTAGAAAATAGTGTTAAACACTAGCACATATCTGGCGGTCACGTGTTCCCACATGATGCATTTAAAATAGTGTTAAACACTAGGGACAAAACTCTCAAAATAGTGTTAAACACTAAAAATGAGGTAGTCGCGTGGGGTTACGTGAGGCGCCAAAGAATTGGGCCAAACCTCCTTTATTTTACTCTCAAAATCTGTAAATAAGTGTTAAACACTTAGCCTTTGCAATCATCACGTGTGGACACGTGATAGTGCCAATGTATTGGGTATTAATTCCTCTGTTTTCCCTTATTTGCCCTTTTTAAATAAGTATTAGTCAAGGGTCACGTGTGAGCACGTGAGGCATTGCCTCCAAGCTTTTTCTTTCTCATCTTGAGGAGTCTGTTTAAGGGTCACGTGGGGGCACGTGACCTAGTCTTGTTCATTCTTTTCTACTCATTGAAGATGAGAGTCACGTGTTACCACGTGACCAGGTTGGGTACTAATCTCTTTACGTGCATGGAGAGTTAAATCCCTTGTTTAAGAATTAAATTCTTATATAGGGTAAAACCCTAATTTTATTTAGAGGAATTAAATTCCTATATAGATGGAAGAATTAAATTCTTTTAAACTCAACTCTCCCTCTAAGTTTTGGATCTGCATGGCAGAATCTCCCCGATGAGAATTAAATTCTCAACTTATAGGGAGATCTGCTTCTGCAGATCTTCAACCATGAAGAAGAACTAAGTTCTTGTTTTAAGGGTTAAACCCCGCTTCAGTTAGAGGAATTAAATTCCTAAGTATTTGAAGGAATTAAATTCCCTAAACTCAATTCTCCCTCTAAGTTTTGGATCTGCATGGCAGAATCTCCCCGATGAGAATTAAATTCTCAACTTGTGAGGAGATCTGATTCTGCAGATCATCAACCAAAAGGAAGAACTAAGTTCTTATTCAGAAGAGTTAAACTCTTAATTTGATAATTAAATTCTCTTTTTGTTTTGTGGAGCTTATGATCTCTTTCCTTTTCTCACCTAGGGTTTCTTTCTCTTCTGAGGAAATTTTCTTTTCTCTTTGGAGAATTAAATTCTCTTCTTTTTTCTCTCTGTTCTTGTATCTCCCCCCAAAAAAAAAGTCCCTCCTCTTCTCTTCTTGGCTCCTATTTATAGGAGAAAGAAAAGAAGCAGTTTGTTTAGTCAATCTTTCATTGAAAGATTTTAATTGATTTTGTAACCAACATGATCTTTTAGATCACTCAGTGAATTTTATTCACCATTAGATTTTTAATCCAAAAGATATTCTGTTTGTTATTCTTGGTGAATTTCAGGGAAATCTTTCCTTGTATAGAATCTTTCTATAAATTGGTGATTTTAATCACCGTTGGATTTTTAATCCAACGGTGTTTCACTTTACAAAGCACAATCTTTTTTTTTGGAAAGATTTAGAGAAATATTTTTCCAGTTAGGGTTCTCGATTCGCTCTTAATTAGAATTTAATTCTATTATTTCAGAGATCTTAGGATCCCATCACGTGTCGACACGTGACCCCCTGATTAAGCTTCTAACCAGAATTTAATTCTGCTGTTTTACAGAACTCAGGAATTATCACGTGTCAGCACGTGACCCTTGGTCACGTGTGGGCACATGATGCCCCATTGGGGTCTTTCCTTGCTGTTTTATTATATCATCAGTGGGCTTAAAGGCCTATCACGTACGGGCACGTGACCCCTTTAATTGATTATTTAATTAGAATTTAATTCTATTAATCAGAGAGCTTAGGAACTCATCACGTGTCTGCACGTGACCTCTGGTCACGTGTGGGCACGTGATGCCCCATTGGGGTATTCCTTGCTGTTGTATTATATATTTTAATCCTTTTTGAGGGGGTTTAAAGGTCCATCGCGTGTGGGCACGTGATCCCTTTTGATTAGAATTCAGTTCTATTATAACAGAGTCCCCAGGAAACCATCACGTATCAGCACGTGACCCCCGGTCACGTATGGGCACGTGATGCCCCATTGGGTTTTTCCTAATATTTTATGAGGGAACACCTGTTACAACGGCTCCCTCAACCTCGACCTCCCACAAAAAGAGAAGGCCGGAGAAAATTTCACCACCAGCGGCAAATTCCAAAGGCGCTGGACCTAAACGCCCCAACTCTGGGGGTATGATTACCCATACGGTCCACATGGCTTCCACGAAAGAGGAAAGTCATGCTTCCATGGGTCATTGAACGCAAACTCGGTCTTTGACAAAAGCCCGGGAGAAACAGCAAAAGCTCCAGAAGATGCTGATCAAAATGTCAGCACTCACCGGGCTGAAAGAAAGCCCGGAAGCGGCATCTGAGCAGTGCCAGGAGCAGAAGACCGATACAGAGTTCCTGCGAAGGGTGCTAGAAATAAAAGATAAAGAGGTCGTGGAACAGGCTGCTAATATAAACAGATGGCCCTTTTGTTCCAAGACATGGTGGGGATGATGATCCAGCCAGAGCCTCCAGCTGAAAACCCGCCATTAGTCGTCGAGGATGACAGAAAGGAGACATCGAACCCTCTCCCAGGTTTATCAACAGCCAGGGAGGAAACGATCTCCAGGTCTGCCTCGATGATTACATAGCTCAACAAATATGAGCTGATCATGCAAGTGAAGTGGCTGGCCAAGTCGTCAAAAATGGGCGACCGTATCCAGGCCGGTATGATCAAATCAAGTACCCACCGGGATATACAATCCACAAGTTCCATGTGTATAAGGGGACAAGCAATCCACACCAGCACGTCGCTCAGTTCAGAGCTTTGTGCAGCAATACTGGAGGCGACGATAAATTACTGCTTCACCAGTTCGTTGGAAGCTTGTCGGAAACAGCATTTGAATGGTACTCGGAACTCCGAAATGACTCCGTCAAAACCTTCACAGAGATGGAACTACTGTTCACACAGCGGTTCTCTAGTCCAAGCGAGCGCACCCCGATCATGGCATTAATCAATGCCAAGGTAAAGCCAGGAGAAACGTGGGCCCAATATGTGATCCGATGGCGGAACCTATGGTCAAAATGTCAACAGCGCATCGAAGAAGCTCCTACTGTGGGCATGTTCATAGGGACTCTCGATCCTCAGGAGACTGTGTCCCAATTCATGACATTCTTTAAGCCGACCACCTTTCAAGTGTTGATCGACAAGTTGTCCCAAATGGACCAGATGGGCCATGGACCTTCCTCTTCAAAAACCGACCCTCGAAATGTTAACGGTAAAGGGAAAGCGGCCTTTGTTGCCAACACTCAGCAACAAGCGAATAGTCTGAAATCGGTTGCTAGCCAAAACAACGCGCGCCCGCGCCAATCCCTCAAAGAGAAGTTAGGACGTGCTTACTCAATTTCCAATAATAAAACGAGGAGACTGTTCAAACTAGTAGTGCGCAACAAACTCATCACTCTGCCAGACTCAAAACGTCCACCGCAGCCCGGTGACGTCAACAATCCCAACTACTACTCCTATCACCGAATGGTGAGCCACCCAATTGAGGATTGCTATATCTTCAAAAACTGGGTCGAAGACCGGTACCGACAAGGGAAATTCATGTTGTCTGAGAAGTAGAGGGTGCACCCGCCATAGAAGCACGCTCCTAAAAAGGTGGATACGTTGGGGGCATCATGCTCATTCGTGGAAGAAGCTCCCTGGGAAGTTGTCCTTTCAGCTAAAACCAAAAGAATGCTGAAAGATCTTCAGGCATGTCCGACGATCATATGGAAAAGCCCGCTGGAACCCGAGATCATTAAAGGGATGCTGAAACCGCGTCCCACACCGAAAACTGCTGACGAGGGGCAAAACTCCCAGGTCGAACCTTCAAAGTCTTCAAAGAAAAAGAAGAAGATCAAGAAGCCCGTGCATCCTGCCGACATGCGCACGGACCTGCAAAAGTACATTGACGCGCTGGAGGAGTACAACCAGAAGGCGCGGACCCCAGTCACTCTTGAAGAGTTTCTTAACCATATCCTTGAGAACGGAGATAGTAACGATGATGAGGGAAATAACTCATCAGGAGAAACCCAAGACTGTGTCGCAAGTTTCCACATGGTCTCCCATTCGTTGTTAAATGACAAAGAAACTCCCTCGGTGTCAAAAATCAACGCAGAGGGACTGGAGGCAGGATCGGCACAAAAATCCCTGGAGTTGCCAGAAGACTCAATTGATAGGCTATTAAACGAAACCTTTCGAAAGAGAAAAGCTGACCGAGAACGCGAAACGGCCATATACGACAAGACCAAACGTTGGCATCAGGATGAAGAAGCTGCGGTAAGGAGGAGTCGTAAAGTATTCTAATCAAACCGAAGCATGCCTGCTGCAAACAAAAGCAGGATCAAGACAGAGAAGCGGTTCGCTAAAACCCTATCAATAGGAATGAAGTTGCCACCTCTCAAGGGAAACACTTCCAGGGCTACATGCCTCAATTGAGAGGTTTCATATCCGAACTACTGTTTATATCATCGGAGGGTCACCACCCCACCGAAGAATGCAGTTCCTTCAAGAAGTGGTGGCAAGGATATGTTTCCCATCGCCAATACTTCAAGAGGATGAAGCGCAAAGCTCGTCGACAGTAAAGAAGTGTGACAGATGAGGATGAAGAAAAGACTGGCAACTGTCATATGGTTGATACCAGTCTGGAAGGGGAAATATCCCAAACCTTCAGGACCAATTCTGAGGAAGAAATAACCCTCGGCCTTTTCTTCAATAACTCGATCTCCGAAAAAGAAGAGGAGGAGAAGAACTGCGAAAACATTCAGCTGCTTAATCGCACGCTTCCCAAGAAGAACCTCGGACCCGCAAATAAAGGTTCGAGCAAAAAAGACAAAGGGGAAGAAAAATCCCTGAGAAAATTGCTCTCGATGATGGAGTTGTCAAAGAACTCGCAGCAAGGGACCTGCCTAAATAAAACAATGTGGATTACAATATCCTAGCACATCTGAGGAAGATACCCTTACAGCTGAGCATACTGGATGCTCTCCTCCTGTCCAAAGAGACACGAGATTCTCTGATCAAGACACTGCAAGAGCCTGATCAATTTCAATCTTTCCTCGCAGAAGAAAAGATGAAGGACGAGCTGGCAGAGGTTCACACAGCTGACATTACATTCAGCGATGAAGACCTCCTCCTCAGTACGTGCAAACATAATCGCCCGTTATATGTCACTGGGTATTACCACGACATCAAGATAGGAAAAATCCTTATCGACAACGGATTCTCAATCAACCTCCTTAACGTGAAGTTGCTAAAGGAGATTTTCATGGATGTTCAACACCTGGCGTGGGACAAAATTACCATCTCCGGGTTCGACTCACAGTCATCACGGACGCTTGGGTCCATAATATTGACGTTAGGTTTTGGGCTACTCGTCACTGACATCAAATTTCATGTCATTCATGATAAGACCTGCTACAACGCTCTGCTCGGCAGGCCTTAGTTACACGAGTACAACGCCATCCCTTCTACACAACACCAGTGTATGAAGTATTTCAAAGATGGCCTTAAGTACACTGTTACGGGAGAGTCTCCATAAACGAAGTACGAAAATATGAAGACACCAAGTACTTCCTATCAGACTTCAAAAACACGGAAAGATGTCATAAGCCGGAGAACAAAAAAATCCGCAGCCACTATCCCGATCTTTGGGAGCGATACTGAGGAAGATGAAGAGATAGTCTACTCGGGCAACCCCAAGCCAACAGGCTCACACCATTTACTCCTATCTTGGTCTTTGGCAGTGATTCTGAGGACGAGGCCAACGCCGTGTTCTCCGTCCGCCCATCAGCACAAACCATTACTGTAGCTTATCAGAGGTGACAAATTACCATGGTTCCGCCGCGGTATTATAAAGAACTTGATGCGCTCGATACATACAGCATATAAGAGCTGCAGACTTTCTACGTCCTTCCCAGGCGAAGAGATGAAAAGGCAATCCTCTTATATCAATCTACGGAGACCGGAGTGGAAAGAGAAGTATGGCATGGTGCCGATCTTACGCTTGACAGGTTTCAACCAATCCGTCTTCCCAGATATTACGCAGAGGGGTTGAAAAGGCTATTAAGATGCCAAGGCGTACCCTTCAAAAAACCGCTTGACAGGCCCAGTTCTACAACAAGATTTGGGACGTTCTCGGGACTCAGCGAAAGATGCCCAATGGGAAGATAGAGACGACTGGGCTCAGATAAGTTCGGTCAAATAAACGGGAGCGATTCCACAACTTCCACATCATAAATGGCTCTGGGGAAGAAGGGAACGCCTTTCCAAATGGTCATAATATCGAGTTGGAGCGAAATACCGCCATAAGAACGTCAAGTCCGTCGTTCGAAGAGAAAGTTGATAGGATAATAAGTGAAGTCGATCAAAAGGTTTGGGATGACCACAGTCGCGAGATGACCATTTACGAAAAGGCCAGGGCTCAGCGTCTCACTCAGCAGTCTGCGGAAAGAGAAAATTACGATGCCCTTCACCCTCAGCCTGCTGTACATTCTCGTGACAAGAAAAAAGCCCGACACAGAGGCAAAAGCAAGATAAAGAACAAGAATGACATTTGAAAACAGCTAAGCGGGTCCAAGAAACCACGTGATCGAGAAAAGGTCCGCTGGAATCCGTCGCTGATGAAGAAGATGAATCGGGATTACTCTTTCCCCCAATACAAGACAAGGAAAATATTCAACCTTGTCATCAAGCATCAAATGATGACGCTCCCGGAGCTTTGGTACCCCGAACAGATAAATGAGGTCTATCACCCGGATTATTGCCATACCACCGAGCAATAGGACATCCTCTTGAAGACTGCTTCACCTTCAAAGACTGGGTCGAAGACCAATATCAACAAGGTAAGTTCGCTCTGTCCGACAACTGGAGGGTAGCCACACCGTGAAAGCATGAGCTAAAAAGTACCCCTACCACAAGGGTAGGGCCAGATCAACATCGAGTTCGGAAACGAACTCGTACCTGCCACGTGATAACATTCTCAAAATAAGGAGAGCATGAGAATATGGATAACCTCTTTAGGTGCTTCACAAATGAGGACGAGGACGAGGTGATTTTAGAGTTTCCACCAGCGCTAAAGGAGCTGGAAGATGGGATACACACCACGGCGGACAATCTGAGGAAAATTGACTTAGGAACAGCAAACGATCTGAGGCCAACGTTCATCAGTGAACTGCTGTCTAAAAAGCAGGTGGCTACTTTAAAAGATGTACTCATGCAATATAAAGACTGCTTCGCATGGAACTATTCCGAGATGCCGGGTCTAGATCCAGAAGTAGTGGTGCACAAACTGGCTATATCGCCGGAAATTAAGCATGTCAAACAGGCACCGAGAAAGATACGACTTGAACTTGAGATGAGTATCAACCCTGAAATTAAGAAACTAATTGACTCCGACTTCATCCAAGAAGTTTAATATCTCGACTGGATTGCCAACATTGTTCCAGTGATGAAGAAAAATGGGACGGTGCGTATATGAGCAGATTTTCGGAACCTCAACAAAGCCTACCCAAAGGATGACCTCCCAGTACCGTTACCGGGCTGATGATCGATAACACGTCTACTCATGAAGTCTTCTCTTTCATGGATGGGTCATCGGGGTATAATCAAATAAGAATGCATCCTGAAGACCAAAAGCATACCGCCTTCCGGACCCCATTGGGCGTATTTTGTTACAAAGTAATGCCTTTCGGTTTGAAGAACGCCGGCGCTACCTACCAGAAAGCCATGACGAAGTTGTTCAATGATCTCATACATGAGATTGTCAAATGCTATATTGACGACCTTGTGGTGAAAAGCAAATCGTACGAGGAACACTGGAAACATCTGAACATAGTGTTCCAACGACTTCGGAAATACAATCTGAAGATGAATCCTCTAAAATGCGCGTTTGGAGTCTCCTTGGACAAATTCCTATGATTCATCATACGACACCAAGACATCTAAATAGACCAATCAAAGATCAAGACAATTATGGAAATGCACACGCTAAGGACTCTCAAACAACTACGGTCTCTTCAAGGAAAGCTCGCGTATATCCGGCGGTTCATAGCCAACCTCTCCAGAAAATGCCATCCCTACGGTCATCTAATGAAGAAGGGGACTCCATTCATCTGGGATCATAAATGCCAAAATGCACTAGAAGAAATCAAGCAATACCTGCAGAATTCGCTGGTACTAACCGCTCCGGTCAAGGGAAAACCCCTTATCCTGTACACAACGGCCCTTGAAGGTTCTCTAAGCGTGCTATGGGCACAAGAGAACGACCGGGGAAAGGAGAGAGCTCTCTACTATTTGAGTCGAGTTCACCTGGGGGCAGAAAACAACTACTCCCCTATTGAAAAGGATTGCCTTGCACTGATCTTCGCAATAACGAAGCTCAGGCATTATGCCTTGGCATATGAGGTCCATCTCATATCAAAGGTGGATCCTCTCAAATATTTAATATCAAGAGCCATACTAACAGGAAGGCACGCCAAATGGGCCCTCCACTTGATGGAGTTCTCGATAACGTATCGACCCCTCAAAGCAGTGAAAGGCGAGGTCATCGTCGACTTTCTCGCCGAGCATCCGATACCAGCTGACTCTCCCTTAAATTTCAAGTTACTGGATGAACACGCGTTCAATACAATTGAAGGGGAGAAGAGAGAAAATAATGCCCAGTCGGAACTCTACTTCGATAGAGCATCTTTCTTGAAGAAGCGAAAGCAAAACACATCCATAGTTAAAGCTGAGATGGGCCTTATCTTCGTGACCCCACAAGGAAGGATAATGCATTTTGTCCTTTCCTTAACAGAGCCGAGAACAAACAACGAGGCTTAATATGAAGCTTTGATAGCAGGTCTCGAGATCGCTATCAACATAGGAATCAAAAACCTCCTCATATATGGAGACTCCCAGTTGGTTGCTAGCCAAGTAAATGGAAACTATCAGACGTAATGTTTCCCTCAATACAAAATTAAATTATGTTGAAGATATATTCCTCAAATCATTCTAAATAAGAAAGATTACTCTCTGTAAAACAGAGTACCGTTGGATTAAAAAATCCAATGGTGATTAAAAATCACCAAGCTACTGAATGAGCTCTGTATGAGAAAGTATTTCCCCAATCTTGGTAAAAACAAGAGAAATGTCTTCTATAAAGCAGAAGTCCTTGGATCAAAGATTCAACGGTGGATAAAATCCCCAGATCAATTAAGGATCTCTCAATGAGAGATTTCTTCAACTAAATTAACAGACTTGCCTCTACTATATAAAGGACCCAAGACTTCAAGTCTTGTACAGAAGAACCCCCCCCCCCATAAACTTCAAACTTCAAAAAGACAAGCAAGCAAAAGAAAGCTACCTCTCTTCGAGGTAAATGAATATAATAGAGATCAGAGCATCTCATCTGCATATTCAAGGGTTTAACCCTTATTAAAGAACTTAGTTCTTTCTCTGGATATGAGATCCTTGAGACGGGTCTCTCACAAACGAGAATTTAATTCTCAATTGGGACGAACTTGTTCTTGGGTCTCAAAGATCCAGAAAAGAACAGAGAACTGAACTCTTCATAACAGAATATACAAAGAAAACCTAGTGCGAAGCGCCTCACGTGCCCCTCACGTAGGCGCTACTTAATAAGGAGTGCGTAGCTATCAGTGCTTGGCGCTCAGCGCCAAGCGCCTCACGTTCCCCTCACACGGGAGCTACATTATAAAGAGTGCTTGGCGCTCAGTGCTTGGCGCTCGGCGCCAAGCACCTCACGTGCCCCTCACGTGGGCGCTACTTAATAAGGAGTGCTTGGCGCTCAGCGCCGAGCGCCTCACGTGTTTCGTACGAGGGCGCCATAAAGAGTGCTTAGCACTCCATAAAAAATAGAAGAGAAAAGAAAATGAAGTAAAGTTTGGACGGCAAAACCCATATAAGTGTTCAACACTGTTTGTACAAAAGAGGGACTGAGTCCAAGCAAGTGCTTAGCACTTTGTTCAAGGGCTGAGTAGGCTAAGTCCAAGTTCAAATCAACCGAGCCCACGTGCTCATTGTTTTCCAAATTGATCTCTTCCCTCATTCAGAAAATTTGGTTCAAGGGTACATCTTTCCACACTTCTGATACATGTCGTTGTAATTCTTCAACGTCTTCGGAGAGGTGGCGGGTCCCGACAACCAACAACTTTTTGGTGCACTTCCTAAGCTTATGTGCATACCCCAAATGGGTGTACCCCACATCATCGCCACATATCCCGTCACGTAACAAATACACGTGTACGCAGGATAATCTATGGACCGCGACGTCCTTAAACTAGCAACGGACCGAAACGTCCTTAAACTAATTACGGACCGTAACGTACTTAAACTAAACTCTCTGTAAGCCCGCGGGGGAGCCCCGGCCGTCGATCCGACGCCGGAAATGCGGAAACAAAAACTTTGCAAAACTTGCAACCGGCACCACCGCGCACTTTTCACCCGGATCGGGCCATTAACCTAGCTAACTAGCAAACTAGAAAAGAGTAGAGAAGTTATACCAAGCGATCCGTGTCCTTCGGTCTTCATCTCCACTCCGATCTCCCGCGGAATCTCCTTCCATCATCGTCTCGTCGGAAAGGGCACCACATCGCCAAAGTCTTTTACGGGCTCCCACCTCTGGACCGAGGCAACTCGGGAGCGAAGTTGGCTAGCCGACGCGTCCAAGACTTGCTATAGAATAGTGTAGTAGCCTATGTCTCTTGAGGGTTAGAAGTTGCCATGTATGGAGGTGGAGGAACAAAATGACATGAAGATGAGCAAAGGAATTTTGAAGCAAGCTCAAGCCAAAATGAGAATGAATCATTTCTCCTCACTAAAATGAAACCTCTCTCTCCCTCCTTCAAAATGTGGCCGGCCCTCTCTCCATACAAAGAAGATTGGAGAGAGAAAAAGACCTCTCCAAGTCTATAGAAAAAGAATGGAAAAAACGATATAGAAAATGGTCACTCTCATTTCTCATCTCAACAAGTCAAACAACCATCAAAAGAAAAGCAATGAAAAAGACTAGAATAGAATCTCATCATGATGCTAGTCTCATCATAAAGCCACAAATGCAAGAAAGTCCCTCACAAGTAAGTTAATTGCAAACTTGCAATTAACCCCCTCCAATGAAAAGTCCGGCCATGAAGGAACAAAGAAAAACCGGCCGGAACGGAATGCAAACTGGCAACTTCAGAAAACTGATCCCGTAATAAATTACAGCAAAACCCCGCTACTGCAAATACATGCCCGCATTTGTATTCCTACTGAACACAAATGCAAAGAGACAAAACTAAACTATCTAATACTAGGATCCGGCTTAAGCCAAAGCCGGCTAGTAAAAACCGTCCGATCATGATCCGTGCAATACCGCACGTATCTGATCAAACCCTGCCATATCTCCATATGGCCTCTACAGCGTTTTGCCTGAAACCTGAGTAACTGTGTGTGGTGGACTCTAAAGACTCGTCAATACAATGGCTGTGGATTTAACCAATAGCACGTCAGAGGTATAAGCCAATACGTGACGGGCTACCAGGTATTGACCAAACGGGACGTCGATGAGCGAACTCATCCTGACACCCTACTGAGCCTGTCAGTGACAATATCCGTACAGTCCGGTCCGTTCGTCTATGAGCATCGCATGGCGGGCCTAGGGGGTTGGTAAAAGTCAGACCCCCAAAAGCGGTACAAGTCGTGTCGGAGTGTAGCCCAGAACACCCTGAGATAATACTGGAATACCTACCAGCAAATCTCCTGCCTTGGCCAAGGACTTTTCATGTTCTGGCTCTCCTCGACACAGCACGACCTCACCCCCAATACCGGGAGAGACGAACCCCTGCAGATCCGCTCACTGCCTCCATGTGGCTCGGGACTGTACCCAACTAAAACCTGTTTGCATGACTCCTTTGAGCCGTGGTAGGGTAGTAATCAAAGCACAGTGGGAACTCACACGAGACAAATGACGATCTCAGGTCGATGAACTAACCTGTACACATGTCACCAGGGAACTGCTATCTGACGTCTGGTATAATCCCAACTAGCAGGTTCCCGGCGAGTCATGTCCGGTGTACTCATAACCCAATGAGCACCTGTATACATCTTAGGTGAACCAACTGACACCAGTGGCTTGTGAGACCGGCCACCGCCCCTCGTCGGGGTCTCGACTGTATACACTAGTCTACTCTGGAGAATAGATGCCCTGTCTCGAAACTCCCACGACTAGGGACCTTTTAAGGATGTGCTTATAGACTCCAGCTCTCACTTCGCCCTCATACTGCTGGTAGTCAAGCAGAATCCTAGGGGCTCTATCAACGTGCAATAGTGACTCATAAGGTCACCTAAAGCAGTACGCGATGATAAAGATAAACCAGATAGCATTCTATCATCTTGAGTAAGACTGTCCTACCGGGATAGGTCCTCCCTCAATCATTGCAATCACGTGCCTGTGATCCAATAATTGACTCTGAGGGCACTATCTCCAACAATCTCCCACTTGCACTCAAGGCTAATTATTGCGATGTAGCATACTCACAGCCCGTGTGATACCGAACACCCAACTCCTCTACTAGTCAGTCTCACAAAGCCTGTTTGCGAAACTATTGCGTTCGAGGAATAGCCTCAGTGAGTGGATCCGCTCTGGTGTTTCTTTCTATGTCTCTCTATATCTCAAGTTCGCGGAGAATGTCATCTCCCGAAATGAGCAATACCTGTCTTAGAATGCCTGGATGTCTGATGGGACCTAGCTCATAAATGAACTCCAAATCCAAACTTCTTAGACTGTATCGTCAACTGAACTTAATCAGTATCCTGCGCCATACCTTCCCTCAGTATCCACCTGGACCATCTGTCCATAATACTGCCCCTCGTCAGAGGGAAAACTATAACTCTGACAACCACTCTGCCATCCAGGTCACCTTGCAAGCCTGGACTGATAACCGTCTCCCGAAGGAGGCTGCCGTTATCATATCCCTAGAACATCAACTTATGTTCTAAAACTGCTTCCGATTGTTTCTCCAGGATTGGATGAATATCAACTTATTGCACCTACTGCAAGAACAACATCTGGTGTGGTACTTGACATCTCATGATTGACTCAATTGCCTAAGCAAATGATCTGCCAATCATGCGCATCCCTCTCCCCATTAGTCTATAAGACACCTTTAGAGAGGGTGACTCCATCACCTGCAGGTACACTACCGTGCCAGGAGTCGTCCATTCTAAATACTCATAGAATGCTGTCAAGGTACCCAGATTGGGAAGCCACCCAAATCTAGATCTAAAACCATAGATCTAGTAATCAGAATGTACGATATAAGATCCAATTCCTATGTGGAGAAACCACTGTGTGACGACCAAAGTATAACCGATCGAAGTATAGAAATATCACTTCCTACTCTGTGTATGTCATCAAATACCAGGACATCACACCCTACTACCTTCTTAACAGATCCATCCCCTATTCTGATGAAGTCAAACCTATGACTGTCACATCAGAAATAGATGATCTATCTTCGCTATATCTGCTTTAGTCTATAAATAGACATAAGCCTGATGTCCACCAATGCTTCCGCTGCTCCCACTGACTACGACAACCCTCTGGCAGAGTCATATAGACGTACACTTCTAAAGCTAGTTTAGAACGACGCTATACTCATCCTCCTGCCGGGTCTCACAGTCTGGAGCAACAGCAATGGAAAGTCTGGGTAAACAAGAACCTCCCTGCCACCGTCCTTGAGCATACCGAAGTACCTCTCGAGTGCCTGAGGTTACCTACCATATCTGCGGAGTGGCCAATGGAATGTCAAACCAGATTGAATCCTTAGTTTCTTATCAAATCTTCAGTAATCGTTTGCGGTTCTGGAATCACTTCCAGTTCTACCATACTCCCACTACTGTTTTCTAAAAAAATCCATTTTTGATAAAACTGTGGCGAGTCAAGAACAATATCACTATTGATCTTCCAGATGGTAGAAAGTCAACCCTCGTCATAGCCTGGGTCAACCCACAAACAGCCATTACAGAAACGTGCCTTGAGTTATCCGGAGTCTGGTTTTAAGCATAAGCCGGACAACTCCCCGTATCTTAACAACGTCAAGATATGATCTGTTCTATATCCAATACAGAAACAGAGGCACTGATTTAATTTAACCAGATTCAAATCATGCAGCTATCTCCAGTGCATGTCAAGTAAATGGAGAGAGGCCGATCAGCGTTACTCAACTTAGGAATACTTCCAATTATGAGTTACCTGAAAGAGAAGCAAGTTCTCTTAAACATTACTATCAACTGATTACCATATACAAGTATCTACATCTTCGATCACTTTGAATAATCTCGATACTTGCAAAACCTGGTTCTCTACTTTATTCTTATACCTATAACTTCTCAAAACTTGGACCCTGTGTTTCAACGAAACACCTGTCTAAGAACCAGAGAAGTGATAAGTAAACCGAATATAGTACGAGGACCAACCCCTCTGTCCTAATGGACACTGGACAATATACAATACTCTGTATAGGTCCCTTGAGTCTAATAACTCATTCACTATGTGTCGTAGGTTGAAAACCGTACTATGGTTATGAAGAATTACACCGATGTTCAATGCTCCTTACCTAACCATCCACTGATCTAAGTAAATGTCACAAACATAATTTCAAAAAGGTATGTCTCACTCTATAAAAATAGACGTACAGATATATCAATTTGAAATTGGTGCATAACAACGGATATTCAAAACCATATATTTGCCATCCGGCAAACTACCCAGGTGGCTTCCTCAAATATCACCAATTACAACGAATCCCGATATAATGAGGATGGTCACCTAATTCTCAATAACTTACTCCCACTCATCATCTGTAAAACCATACAGATGTGAGAATCCAACCTGGTAAATACATACCCTGGAGCAAGTGTCTAATTGGGAAATCAGTTTTCTTTTAACAGTACACAGTGAAACTGAAACATTGAAATGTTTCGATGGGGTATCCCGGTATTCCTAGTAATGTCTCTTCCATTATCCAGATTCACGACTGTAACCGTATAATTCTTTGCCATTTCTCCAAATCCCTTTATATGTCTTTAGTCATTACCTTATGTACACCCCTTTAGGCCAAATGGTCTTCTTCCTTCCCTACCGTTCGGCACCAGCCTATGGTTTGGAAGAAGACTATCCAATAAGCATAATGGGTGTACTGTCCTAATCCTAGGAGCACTCGCAATGCGAGAGAAGGTGAAGATAAAGACAACCGAATGTACTTTATTCCTATTTCTCCTGAACCAGGATCCATCCCCGAACTGGAACAAGTTCCTTTCGAGTTCGTATATAACCACACGATGGATTATCCAATCAACTGGGATCTTCGTAGTGATACGGAGTGTCCTGGAGAAATACAAAGGTGATTTAGGATTGGCGAAGAAATACTTGGTTTGGTCGTGAATAGCAGTCGCAATTTACTTTGCCCTCTTACTAATCCTTTGCTTTGTCTGAACTTAATACCTTCTGCACACCGTTTAGGCTAATTGGCTTTCTTCATTCCCTACCGGTCGGCACCAGCCTAAGGTTTGGAAGAAGACTATCCAATTTGCGTAATAGGTGTACTATCTCCTAAGCCAAGGAGTACTCGCAACCTGAGAGAAGGTGAAAAGAAAAGACAACTGAATAGTCCTATTCGTTTTCTCCAGAACCAAAAACCATCCCCGAATTCCTTCGAGTTCGTATATAACCATACGATGGTTTTGTCCAATGGAAGTGGGCGTTCGTAGTAATACGGGGTGTCCTGGAGAAAATGGTAAAAGTAGGAGTGGCAATGAGGTTTGCAACTTTGACAATCCAAAAGCCAGTGTTAAGAAGGTTCGGTCAACTTGGTCACTGAGTCATAGTCTAGGGTCGGGTCAATGGTCGCTGCCAAAGAGAGAGAGAAAAGAAACACTCAGCGTGCACTCTAACCTAGATCAGAATGGTTATCACTTTATCTAATCTGGAAACCTCCCACTGTAACGTCAAATTCTTCCCCAAACCTGAAAGAAGAATTAGCCGGGATCACCCGAGGAGTAAACCAACTCATCAGTGGGAATCGGGATCCAACTATCATCGCATGATAACGTGACGGAATCCGCTCACGCTATCACACTCCAGAAGGTATGCGCATATCTGGCAAGTTTCAGTTCTTTTGAAACTCCCGATGTGGATTTTTGCCCCATGCTCTTATGACCTTGACGAAGGCCAACAAATCATAAGTCACATGTCAAGTTCTACCCGTCATTGTCCAGGTTAATTTGAACCCACCCGTACAAGCCCTTGACGAAGGCCAACAAGGCTATACGACTGTCCCAAACCAACGCATCTATCTATGCAGCAGAAAGGCAACAAGCAGCTACCATACACTATGCCTTGACGAAGGCCAACAAACATAGCATGAATACTACGTGCTACCCGTCTGAAACGACGGAGGGCTACGAATGGTTTCTGGCGAAAACCTTTAACGTAATGAACTTGATATCGCTGAAGGAACCGGATAGCTTTTAAAAAATATAGTGACGAAAACCTTTGCTAAAGAGCTCACTCCCGGTGAAGGGATCTCGGCTCTTTCCCCGTAGAATGAGGTGCAGGATATTCCAACTGAATACCACGATACAAAGCAAAAGTAAACGGCTATAGTGAAGTTACTGCCCTGACGCAAACTTTTGTCCAAGGGGGTCACTCCCGGTGAGGGGATCTCGGCCCTTGCCTCGTCGACTGAGGAGCAGGATATTCCAACTGAATACCACTGTGCAAAACAAAAGTGAACGTCCTTGCAATAACAGCTTTTGAAAAAGTGTTCCAACAACATCAGAGTAGGTTTGTTTATCTTGCATTGATTCGAATCAACGCAGTTCCATCAATTGATCACACCACAAAGAACGAAAATATACTGACGTACGTATATGCCATCCGCATTCGCCACTGGGTCCCGTCATCACCCGTTAGGTTAGCTAACTAACGACAGAGCGGGGACTGGACTAGCGCGGATGAAAAACATATACAACATCTACTAGTATATGTATAATATATAATTTTCGCTCAAGGCGTGATAAAATGCAACAATACAGAAATGTATAGCAACACAGATCAATACAGATATCTGGGATCCCCGGGTTTCACAGAGCCGCTGCTGAAACCCGACGTTCCCCTGGTCGTGTGGATAGCCTGTACAATGAAATCCTAGACCCCTACGGGCGCGGCAAGTTACCCGCCAAAACCTGAAGCGAGGCAGCCCCCTTCAGCAACGTGAATGGGCCACCCAGCACTTCACGGAATCCGGTAACTTGGGCACCCCTCCTTGGGTCAACCTGTACCCCCTACGAGTGTGGCGAACAGCCCGCCAATTCTAGAGTAAAGCCCCCTCCGTCTCAAAGCCATGAGATGCGGGCTCGTGGCCCTCTAGAACCCGGCTACCCGTGCACCCCTCCGCGGGGTAATCCTAGTACAGAAAGTAAAATATACATACAACGGGTACATCGACCGCAACCTGGTCGTGCCCCAAAAGAATAATACAAACAGGCAGTGACGGCAGTCCACATGTCGGACGCTCGCCCCGCAAAATCAAATGTACATATAAAACAAAACTGTACTAACATTGCAACCAGGCTATCCCCCACGACCGATCCGCAACAACACAGCATAACACAGAACATCAACGTGAATGTCACGTTTGCAAATCCGTCTAACCGGGCTATAGCAGTTAGACAGGATTTACCGATCGAATGACATTCACGGTCGCAGATATAATGTAAATACTGTGAACTAGCATGTTTAAAATATCCGATCGAACAAATTTTATCGAAGTGGGCCCCAAGCAGTACTGTAGCACTTACAGAAAATCTGGGCCCAAAGAAAATATCCCAAAACCCCTATTTCCAAGTCTAAAGCCTACTGGGAAATTTTATTGCAGTGAGGACACCTTACCACCGCGGAACCGCGGCGAAACCAGGGGTTTGGCCGCGTTTCCGCGGCTGTACTAAGAGATCACTGCATCAAATTTTACCAGAATTCTTAGAATTCCCTGCTTGTGTTTCTGCAATGACCTGAAAAATTTTTGGAGCAGAAAAAATTTCGACAGAAACGTGAAGCAATGGAAAATACGGTTTTTGGGGATTTTTGTTCAATCGAGTTCTAAACATACTAGAGCAAGCTAGGCATGGTTAATGGCGTGGCTCTGATACCAATGTAAGCCCGCGGGGGCGCCCCGGCCGTCGATCCGACGCCGGAAACGCGGAAACAAAAACTTTGCAAAACTTGCAACCGGCACCACCGCGCACTTTTCACCCGGATCGGGCCATTAACCTAGCTAACTAGCAAACTAGAAAAGAGTAGAGAAGTTATACCAAGCGATCCGTGTCCTTCGGTCTTCATCTCCACTCCGATCTCCCGCGGAATCTCCTTCCATCATCCTCTCGTCGGAAAGGGCACCACATCGCCAAAGTCTTTTATGGGCTCCCACCTCTGGACCGAGGCAACTCGGACGCGAAGTTGGCTAGCCGACGCTTCCAAGACTTGCTATAGAATAGTGTAGTAGCCTATGTCTCTTGAGGGTTAGAAGTTGCCATGTATGGAGGTGGAGGAACAAAATGACATGAAGATGAGCAAAGGAATTTTGAAGCAAGCTCAAGCCAAAATGAGAATGAATCATTTCTCCTCACTAAAATGAACCCTCTCTCTCCCTCCTTCAAAATGTGGCCGGCCCTCTCTCCATACAAAGAAGATTGGAGAGAGAAAAAGACCTCTCCAAGTCTATAGAAAAAGAATGGAAAAAACAATATAGAAAATGGTCACTCTCATTTCTCATCTCAACAAGTCAAACAACTATCAAAAGAAAAGCAATGAAAAAGACAAGAATAGAATCTCATCATGATGCTAGTCTCATCATAAATCCACAAATGCAAGAAAGTCCCTCACAAGTAAGTTAATTGCAAACTTGCAATTAACCCCCTCCAACGAAAAGTCCGGCCGTGAAGGAACAAAGAAAAACCGGCCGGAACGGAATGCAAACTGACAACTTCAGAAAACTGATCCCGTAATAAATTACAGGAATACCCCGCTACTGCAAATACATGCCCGCATTTGTATTCCCACTGAACACAAATGCAAAGAGACAAAACTACACTATCTAATACTAGGATCCGGCTTAAGCCAAAGCCGGCTAGTAAAAACCGTCCGATCACGATCCAAGCAATACCGCACGTATCTGATCGAACCCTGCCATATCTCCATACGGCCTCTACAGCGTTTTGCCCGAAACCTGAGTAACTGTGTGTGGTGGACTCTAAAGACTCGTCAATACAATGGCTGTGGATTTAACCACTAGCACGTCAGAGGTATAAGCCAATACGTGACGGGCTACCAGGTATTGACCAAACGGGACGTCGATGAGCGAACTCATCCTGACACCCTACTGAGCCTGTCAGTGACAATATCCGTACAGTCCGGTCCGTTCGTCTATGAGCATCGCATGGCGGGCCCAGGGGGTTGGTAAAAGTCAGACCCCCAAAAGCGGTACAAGTCGTGTCGGAGTGTAGCCCAGAACACCCTGAGATAATACTGGAATACCTACCAGCAAATCTCCTGCCTTGGCCAAGGACTTTTCATGTTCTGGCTCTCCTAGACACAGCGCGACCTCACCCCCAATACCGGGAGAGACGAACCCCTGCAGATCCGCTCACTGCCTCCATATGGCTCGGGACTGTACCCAACTAAAACCTGTTTGCACGACTCCTTTGAGCCGTGGTAGGGTAGTAATCAAAGCACAGTGGGAACTCACACGAGACAAATGACGATCTCAGGTCGATGAACTAACCTGTACACATGTCACCAGGGAACTGCTATCTGACGTCTGGTATAATCCCAACTAGCAGGTTCCCGGCGAGTCCTGTCCGGTGTACTCATAACCCAATGAGCACCTGTATACATCTTAGGTGAACCAACTGACACCAGTGGCTTGTGAGACCGGCCACCGCCCCTCGTCGAGGTCTCGACTGTATACACTAGTCTACTCTGGAGAATCGATGCCCTGTCTCGAAACTCCCACGACTAGGGACCTTTTAAGGATGTGCTTATAGACTCCAGCTATATGATCGCCCTCATACTGCTGGTAGTCAAGCAAGAATCCTAGGGGCTCTATCAACGTGCAATAGTGACTCATATGGTCACCTAAAGCAGTACACGATGATAAAGATAAACCAGATAGTATACTATCATCTTGAGTAAGACTGTCCTACCGGGATAGGTCCTCCCTCAATCATTGCAATCACGTGCCTGTGATCCAATAATTGACTCTGAGGGCACTATCTCCAACACCCTCACCCCAAAAATGGTGATCTATGGACCGAAACGTCCCTAAACTAAAACGATAGAGCCCAAATGCTCTCTTATTGGATCTAAAACAAAAATGATCCTAAACCCCCGTTAAGTAGATCTTAGTCTAAGATTAGACTAACGTATCCTTAACAAACATTTAAGTTGATCTTAATCTCAAACGAGAATAACGATCCTTAAATCAAACCAAACCCAAATCTAAGAATATACGGATTTGGACTAATCCACGCCCTACGGGCGACAACATTAATTAGTCTCCGTATATAATCCATGGGCAACCCAAAACAAAACTAACACACACGACACGAAGTGAACATCTGGAGCAGGAGAAAGTGGTTATCGCGATGCGGTAACGTAATTAACTGCAGGGGCTTGCGCCTGCAGGGAAGACCGTCCCCACAATAAAAAAAAACCCTCACAAACTAGGAGTAATCTAATGAAGTATGCTACAACGGCCGCATCCGTCCAAACCTCCAATATACGGTACCATAAATCAACTTGGCATCTTTAGAGAGGTGGACGGATCAATCCAAATAGCATCTGCCCCCAAATTCAGGCAAGACGATCCATCTCGGATCCGTCTCCAGTTTTCAGCGGTCAACAGATTCTGGCACGCCCGGTGAGACATTTTCCTCTTTTCACTTCACACTTCGTATGTCGTGTTTCGCGAACAAAATCGTGGTTTGCTATGGTGGCCTATAGATTCGAGGTACTAAGATTTGGTTTCTTGCTCCTATGCAGAAAAGGAGATAACATCGATGGCCTCCAGCTGCACTAACTGCAACAGCAACTCCCGCTCCGCCCCGACTGGAGGAGTGATTTACGGGCCCCAAGCGGCCTCCATCTTTACAATTCCAATGGAGCAGGTAACTCAGGCCACCACTGGATTGTTCTTCGGGACCATGCTCCCACCAATGAGCTTCAACGCTTCAGTGCCACCACAGGGGGCTCTAAAGAAGTCGATCTTCGATCGGCTCGCAACTACCGCGACCCCTCTCAACGGGTCATCCAAGTCTACCGCCTCAGTCTTCAACAGGCTGAGCCTAAGCTCAAATGGGCCAGCAAAGAGGCTCGCGATACCGGAGAAGGCTATCCCAAAACGGATAGTCCTTCCAACTCCTGCCGCGGGTGAATTCGCCCAAAGTGCTTCCCCTACCTGAAAGTCGGTCTTCGACAGATTGGTTGTTCCCTCTCAGCGGACGCCAGTGTTCGACAGGCTAACACCACCAACAGCCTATCATCATTGCAGGGGGCATGACGAAGCCACTCCAACGACATAGGTAGTCCCGACTACACGACATGCTCAACGTCATCACTGGCACCGAGTGAGGAAAGCTGGGGCAGTTCCCCTTCTGGACTTACCCCACCAGCTCCAATGGTGGAAGTTGATGCTACTGTTCCAACTGGGAACAGCTTCGAGCCGCTCAGGAGGGTGCGCAAGAACTCTCCAACTGTTGTTCTAAAGAAGTCTCCTCTACCGTCTGAAAACACGACACAGGTGAAGCCGGAGCAGCCCCCTCAGCGGATGTCCTCCAAAATCCACAGGGTCTGGCAAAGAGTCCAAGACTCTGTAATTGACAAAGACTACTCCCGCCAACTGAAGAAAATGAAGGCTCGGCAAAAGGAGGACCTTCCCGCAGCCATACCACAGAAGGTATCATGGATGCCTGTTGCAACAACCCCCTCAACTTCGACCGCCCACAAAAGGAGGAGGCTGGAGAAGATCCGCATGCCTTAGACAAATTTCAATAGCACTGAATCCAAACGCTAAGTCTGGGGGCATGATAGTGCACACCGTCTACATGGCTTCCGGGAAAGTGGAAAGCCGTGCTTCCGAGAGTCATCGACCACTTACACGGTCTGTGACAAAAGCTCAGGAGCAACAACAAAAGCTCCAGGAGATGCTAACAAAAATGGTCGCGCTCATTGGGCAGAAAGAAAGCCCGGAAGCATCGTCGGAACAACGCAAGGAGCAGGAGACCGACGCCGAGTTCCTACGAAGGATGCTCGAGAAAAAAGATAAAGAAACCATGGAACAAGCGGCTAATATAAAACAAATGGCACTACTGTTCCAAGACATAGTGGGGATGATGATCCAGCCGGACCCTCCAACCGAAGATCCTCCGATAATCATTGAAGACGATAGTGGGGAGATATCAAACTCTCTTCCGGCTCTATCCGTAACCAGGGAGAGACGATCTCAAAAGCTACCCTTGATGACTACATAGCTCAATAAATACGAGCTCATCAGGCAAGTGAAGCTGCTGGCCAAGTCGTCAGAACTGAGTGACCCTATGTAGGCTCGTACAATCAAATTAAGTACCCGCCGGGATATACGATCCCTAAATTCTACGTGTATAAGGGGATAAGCAATCCCCATCAGCACGTCGCTCAGTTCAAAGCTCTATGCGGAAATACTGGAGGCGAAGATAAACTGCTGCTTCGCCGGTTCATCAGCAGCTTAGCGGAGACAGCGTTTGAATGGTACTCGAAGCTTCTGAATGACTCCATCAAAATATTTACAGAAATGGAGCTGCTGTTCACCCAGCGTTTCGCAAGCGCAAATGAGCGCACCTCGATCACGGCATTAATCAATACCAGGGTGAAGCCAGGAGAGACCTGGGTTCAATACGCAATTCGATGGCGGAACCTATGGTCAAAATGCAAACAACGCATAGATGAAGCTCCTGCCGTGGGCATGTTCGTAGGGACCCTTGATCCGCATGCAACTATATCCTAATTTATGATGTTCTTCAAGCCCACCACCTTCCAAGCCTTGATCGACAAGCTGGCCCAAATGGACTAGATGGGCCATAGGCCTTCCTCTTCAAAAACGGATCCCCGGAATGAAAAGGGCAAAGGGAAAGCAACTTTCGTTGCCAACGCTCAACAGCAACCGAGTGACCCGAAACCGGTTGCTCGCCAAAGAAACAAACCGTGATCCCTCGATGAGAAGTTGAGATGTCCTTACTCGTTTTCCCGAGATAAAACGAGAAGACTGTTCGAACTAGTGGTGCGCAACAGGCTCATCACTTTACCAGATCCAAAATGCCCACTGAGCCTGATGACGTCAACAGTTCCAACTACTGCCCCTACCACCGAATAATGGACCACCCAATCAAAGATTGCTTTGTCTTCAAAAACTGGATTGAGGACCATTACCAACAAGGCAAATTCGCATTGTCTGAAAATTGGAAGGTAAACCCGCCACAGCAGCACGCTCCTAAAAAGGTGGACACGCCGGGGCTTCGTGCTCATTTGTAAATGAAGCTCCGTGGAAAGTTGTCCTTTCGGCTAAAACTAAATGAATGCTGAAGGATCTTCAAGCATGCCCGGCGATCAGGTGGAAAAGCCCGCTAGAGCCCGAGATTATTGAAGGGATGCTTAAACCACGCTCGACACCGAACGCTAGTGACAATGGGCAAAGCACCTGTTGGGATTCCTCAGCACCTAGCCTAGGGTTTGCAAGCATCACAATTGCCACAACAAAAAATTTAGGGGGTGCTAAGCAATCTAACTAGGAATCGAACTAGAAAACTAGGGTAACATAAAACATGTAATCTAACATTACAAGTAGTGAACAAGGAATACAACCTTTGTAGACCGGTCCTTCACTTCTAAAGCTCCGTGTTGACGTCCCTTCGCTGCGATCATGGATCTCCCGAACTCTCGTATGGGTTCCCTCGGAGAAATGAACAAGCTTGCTCGTAGTCTTCGAGGCCGAAGATGATCTACATCGAGGAGACTCAAACTCAAGCTAACCCTTCACTAGGTCATGAACTTTGTGAAGAGAACACCCTATAATACCCAAGCAAGTGTATAGCTAGATTTTATTTTCTCACTCATTTTCATCATTTTCCAAAAACCTAGAAAGCTTTTGGGTTTAGATGAAGAAGAAGAAGAAGAAGGAACTCAAGAATACAATCAAGTAGTGAATTAACTTAATCCTTTTGCAACCATGGGTGAGTTAATGTCATATACTGACCATTGTAGAGACTAAACCATGGTTTTATAATAATGGTTAGGTTTAAAATATCTTAAGTAAAACAAAGTGAGTGGGCTTTGGTCAATGGTCTACAAGCTTCATGAAGCTTTCAAGCCATGAAAAAATCCATGTCATTTTGATTTACTTAAAACAAATAAAACCCTAAATTATAATAAGCATGGTGTAAGTCATACACACACCCAAGTTTGCATGTATCATCAAGCATGACACAAACATGTACACAAGTATATATCACATATACACTATGTACACATCAAGTGAGAAAAACAATCTTAAGTGAGCTAATACTAGTTAATGTAAAGTAATATATCAAATATATAATTATATATTAAATCATTAAATCAACACTTGATTTAATGATCCGGTCATATCGCATATAACCGACTAATATCATGTGTATCAATTTATCGAATCAACTCTTGATTCGATAACCCGGCTATATCGCATATAACCGACCGATGATAAAAATCGCGAGAATATAATACGATATCACATACTCGTATTAATCTCGGTCCCGCACATATCTCATACGTGCTCCTACTTCGTTTCGCCTGGGCCAGGAAACCTCTGTGTAGGACTCTAAAGACTCGTCAATACGCCGCAGTGGGTGATGATCAAATCAAACACCCACAAGCCGCAAGAGGCGTGCTAAACGTAACGGCCACCCGGGTATTGAGCGATCAGAAGATCAACAAGCAAGCCTGCTCATACTTCTGCGAATCCAATCAGTAACACTACCGCACGGTCCGGTCTGTTCGTCCGATATGTCTCATATCTCGCCTAAGGGTGGTAAACGTCAGACCCCAGTAGCTTGATAAGTCATGCCGATGTAAGGTCCATAACGGGCGTGAAACTACTGATAACACTTACCAGTAAATCACATCTACCCTGGCCAGGGATTTCAGTTATGGCCAATCGAGCATAGCGCAACATCAACCCCCAATACCGGGAGAGACGAATCCCCTCCTATCGCTCATTGCCTCCATGTGACTCGAGACTGTACCCAAAAACCACCTGTTTGCACGCCTCAGTAGAGCCGTGGTAGGGTGGAAATCAAAGCACAGTGGGAGACACACAAGATTCTATGACGATCTCGGGTCGACAGACTAACCTGTACCAGTGTCACCAGAGAACTGCTATTTGACGTGAGGTATAATACCATCTAGGAGTTCTCGACGAGTCCGTTCAGTGTACCCAGTCTTCACTGAGCACCTGTATACCATCTTTGATGTCAAACAACAATGGATATGGAATCATCCATCGCCCATCACATGGGTCAAGAAGATATACGCTAGTCTACTCTGGAATATCGATGCCCCGTCTCGATATTCTCTCGGCTAGGAACATTGAAGGATGAACTTATGGACTACCCAGGCCCCACTAGTATGATCTGCATCATAATTTTGGAAGTCAAGTACACATCCTAAGGGCTTTATCAACATGTAACAGAGAGACAGTAAGTATACATGTTAAGATAAAGAGCAACAAGATAGCGTACTATCATGTCGAGCAAGAAAGTCCTCCCTATATATGTCTCAGCGTCCACTATAATATACATCTCATGTATAATAATGGCCTCTAGGGCATACATACTACTAACAATATCCCACTTGCACTAAGGCTAGTTGTTGTAGTATAGCATACCTAACACCCTATAAAAGTCTCTCGCAGGAAAGGCCTCAGTGAGTGGATCCGCCGTGTTAACCTCTGAGTCTACTCTCCTAACCTCGATCTCTTGGAGATCAACCATCTTCATGATCAGGTGATACTGCCTTAGAATATGTTTGGGTCACTGATGGGACCGGGGTTCATAGGCTAAAAGTCATACCTCCATTGTCACAAAATGGAAGGAACCTAGTTCATCTCATGAACAAATATACACCCATACTTCCTCTTTGATAGCGATGTCACCAGCCTTTATCGTCTAGTTTGTCACGGTATCTAGCTTGGAACTCTTCCAATATACCGTCCCTCCACTGAGGGTACAGACAATGCCGGTGACTGACATTCAGTCGACCTTACCACCCTGGAAGCTATCCAGTGATTTTCCCCAGGATCGATTGATACCCTCTCACTACACCTAGTGAGAACCCTAACATCCTCTTAGATCTATCTCATAGATCCAGAAACCTGGATTTAGGAGGTATCACCTAGATCCTATATGGAGAATCAATGTGATAGGAGGAAATTGACCGAGTGTAGTTTAGGAAACTCCTTTCCTATCAAGAGTATGGCATCTACGTGCAATACGAGAATGACCATTATACTCTCTACTGCCCTTTTGTATATACAAGGTGCATCTACCATTTCGATAAAGTCAAATACTTTGACTATCACATCAAAACAAACGTTCCAACACCGCGATGCCTGCTTTAACGCATAAAGCAACTTGCACACATTTCTGCTGCTCCCACTGTTTACGAAGTCCTCTGGCTATGTTCTTATAGACGCTCTCTTCTAAATCACTATTCAGAAAAGCAGTCATGAGACCCAACCACCAGATATCGTAGTCATGGTATGTAGCATTTGGCGAGTAGGATCTGGATGGACTTAAGCATAGGTACTGGAAAAAGGTTTCATCATTATCCACGTCTGGTCGATGACGAGAACCTTTAACAAGTCTAGCTTTGAAAGTCTCAACTTTTCCATCTATACCAAGTAATCTTCTCAAGATATACTTGCTCCTGATGGGAATTTAACCCTTCAGATATAGCAACCAAAGTCCATACTTTGTTGGTGTATATAGATTCCATCTCAGATCGCTTAGCATCCAGCCATTCTTACAAAGTCCCCACTCTGATGGACTGCTCGATACTAGTTGGGTCATCATCCCATGATGCAATCCTCGCTCCCACTGTCATCGAGAAACCGAAGTATCTCTTGGGCGGATAAGGAACCCTACCAGACTGGCGGAGAGGCTGAGGTTCGTCAGGAACTATTGAATCCTCCAAATCATCAGCTGTAGTTTGTATAGCTAGAACTCCTTCCAGTTCTACCTCATGACCACAAATTTCTTCCATAAAAAATTCATTTTCCTAAAAAAGTGGCATGCCAAGAAATAAAACACCTTTTGTTCCTTGGTGCGGTAGAAGATATTCCCTTGCGAATGCCTGGGATATCCAATAAACTTCCACAGAACTGACCTTGCCTTGAGCTTGTCCGGATTTTATTTTTAGACATAGGCCGGACAACCCCAAATCTTAACATGCTTAAGAGATGGGATCTTCCCTTACCATATCTCATATGGTGTGGTAGGTACCTGATTTTGTTGGAACACAATTCAATAGGTATGCAGCTTCCCCAAGCGCATAACCCCCAAAAGGAAATAGGTAACTCAGTAGTATTCATCATAGAGCGCACCATATCTCATAGGGTGCGATTGCTCCGCCCCGATACACCGACGTGATGTGGTGTATATGGAGGAGTAATGCTGAGAAAGAATCTCATTCTCCTTTAGAATAGTCCAGGAATTCCAGGCACAAGTATTCTCCTCCCTGATCCCATCATAGGACATAATACTTATACCCGGTTTTGGTTCTCGACTTCTGACTTATATTCATTGAATTTCACAAAAGATTCAGACTTGTATTTCAACAGGAACATGTGTACGAATCTTGAGAGATCATCAGTGAATGTAAGAAAGTGCAAAGAACTAATCCTGGCATGTGTAGACAAGGGACCTACATACATCACTATGTATCAGTCCCAAGGGTTCACTAACCCTTTCTCTGTTTCAAGTAAACGGAGTTATGGTCATCTTATCTTTGTGACATGATTGGAAAGTTTCACAAGATGTAAATTCAAACTGATTTAAATATGCATCTAAATGTAACTTAGCTAGTTGGGTCGCATTGATATGACCTAGTCTACAATGCCTCAAGAAGGATTCGTTCATTTCTGAACTCTTCCTCTTGTGTATATTCTGTACTTTAAGAACTGTGGTTTGATTCAGAACGTATATACTTTTATATAACGTGCCTGAACCGATCAACATTTTGATATAGGAAATGTTCAAAACATTATCCAACAATACAAAATTATATCCTTCTTTAGTAAATAAAGAGACTGATATAATGTTGTATATCAGGTTCGGTATCTAATAACATTTGTTCAGAATCAATGTATTCGGTAATACAAGGTGATATTTGCCAACTGATTTGGCTGCAACAATTGCACCAACCTCTATACTCAGAGACATATCACCCTATTCTCAGTTCTCTACCTTTCTGTAGCCCATGTAATAGATTACATATGCGGGATCCCGATCCTATATCAAATACCCAGGACGTGGAGGACACTGAGAAACAGTTCTCTGTAACGAACACACCCGAAGAAGATACATCAACATGCACTTTCTTCGTTTGGGCGGCATGGGAATCCTGGTATTCCCCGGTTACTTGTGCTCCCCACCTTGGGTCTATCCTAATGCAAATATGTAAATAATATACAACAATGGTAACATCATCCTCAACCCGGAAGTGCCCCAATAAAAAAATATTACATTGAATTTTACATGAATAAAAATATAAAAACTCTCATCTCACATAAAAAAAACCCGGCTATTCAATCACGACGATCCAATAAATCATATCAACAGCAACACATAATATCTCATGTCATCAACGTAAGTAAATATGCGTATCCCGAAAACTCTTTGACATGTAGCAACGAGATCGAGATACCCCACATATTACACTTACGGTCGCAGAAAAGAAACAAAAAACTACAATAATTAGAATCTGCAATATTCTTAGACATCATAAACCCGGACTCTCATATTCCGAATTTCATGCCTAACTTGTAAAACTTGCATTTTAGTCTCAAATTGAAAACTCTTGTCAATTGGATGTCGAATAATTCAACAAGATTCCCGACTTAGTGATCGCGTACAATACGCAATCGCGACTGAGTTTTGATCCGAATCAAAACTTCGTGGCAATCGATCAATTGAGACTAAACAGCTAGATTTACAATATACTAACTAGTTTTCATAAAAATAATTAATTCGAATTCTAATAATTGTATCACACATCACAAAGCTTGTAAAGTAAACTGCGACATTAGAATTCCGCATATAATTAGCAAACTAAACCAATTTTTCCAACTACTTGAAAAATCCAGTGAGTTAAAGTTCCAAAACCGATCGTTTTAAGCCAATCCGGGAATCGAAACGAACTCGAAACCCGCCTGAATCTTCACGAGGGCGAAGATCCAAAAATTAACAGTCGAATGGGGGGCCTCGAGGGGGTACCCACCCCAGAGGGCCACCATGAAGTGGCCCCCTAGGGTAGGCAGACCCAAGAGCACTCAGTTGGGGTGTTCTCGGGTCACCCACCCACAAGGTCACCTTGTAGTGGCCTTAGGGTATGGGTCCGGCCTCTGGTCCCTCCCCCGGGTGTCCTTAGGGTGCGCAAGCTCCACCCCGTGGCTTCTTGGTTCAAACCGTAAGCCCGCGGGGTGTGCAAACAACTTAAAACATCATTTTGGAAACTGTTTTTATCGGCAGTTTTCGCGCGACAAAACGGCGGATTTCTAACGTCGCTACAAGCTTCCTTACTGTTCTAGCTTGGCTCTGATACCATGAAAGTCGACCTTAGCACCACCATGAGGTTCAAGAGGCATCAAGCATGCCAAATTTTAGTTTTATTATGTGCTAAGTTAGATTACCAAGATCTTTACTAGATAATTAGGGTTTGACTTTGTGATGTGATGAACTAAAAATAAGAAAAAAGCATACAACCTTTGTAGTTCGAGTCCTTCTCTTCAATAGCTCTGAGTTGTGGTCCACGCGACTCCACTAGGCTCCTCTTCAAGATGAAAGAAACTCCTTCGTGATCTTCGTGCCAAAGACGATCTACCCGAAGTTCACAAGCTCAAGCTAACCCTTCACTAATCTCATTAGTGAAGGTAACACTCCACAACAAATTGCTAATCTAATGTGTGATGGTGAAGTAGGGGTTTAATTTGCTCACTAGGGTTTTCTCAAGTTCAATGATTCACATCACATGTAAAGGTTTGAACTTGGAAGTGAGGTGAAGAAAATTGTATAGAGCAAGAGAGAGCTAGAGCTCAAGAAAATGGCTAAGGCTTGAAGAATGAAAAATGATGAGAGTAAAAACCAAATGGCTCTCTCTTTCATGACTTATTTAAGAATGGAAAAAAATTGCAATTCTAAATTGCAACCATGCTTGAATAGTGAGTCAAGACTAATATACAAATAATAAAACCCATGCCTTGCCCATTCCACAAATATCTCCATAATTTACACCTCATTTTTCTATTTTCTCAAAATAGAAAAGCATGCCATGCTTCATATTATAATATAAATAAATATATTTATATATATCAAATATACATTAATATATATATATATATATAAATAAAGCAATTAGTGAGCTAATGATATTAGTTAAGATATAATTATATCACATTATAAAATCAACACTTGATCTAATAATCCGGTTATATCACATATAACCGACTAATATCATTAATCTGAATATCACATTATCAAACCAACACTTGATTCGATAATCTGGTTATATCACATATAACCTGACCGATATCAGATAACTGCCAGATTATAATACGGTATCATATACTCATATTTAATCAGTCCCACGCACATATCAACATATGTGCCCTACTTCGTTTCGCTCGAACTTGGAAACTTCTGTGTAGGACTCTAAAGACTCGTCAATACGCCAGCAGTAGGTGATGACCACATCAATCACCTACAAGCCGTCAGCAGTACTAGCTGGACATAACGGATACCCGGGTATTGAGCGATATGAAGATCAACAAGCAAGCTCGTCCATACTCTCCATGAAGCCTATCAGCAACACTACCGTACAGTCCGGTCTCTTCGTCTGATATGTCGCATATCATGTCTAGGGGTAGTAAACGTCAGACCCCGGTAATGTGATAAGTCATGCCGATGTCTGGCCTATAACGGTTCGAGAAACTACTGATAACACTTATCAGTAAATCTCGGCAGCGGCCCTGGCCAGGGACTTCCAGTTATAGCCAATCGAGTATAGCGCAACATCAACCCCCAATACCGGGAGAGACAAAACCCATCCTATCGCTCATTGCCTCTATGTGACTCGGGACTGTACCCAAAATCCACCTGTCTGCACGACTCCTTTGAGCCATAGTAGGGAGGAAATCAAAGCACAGTGGGAGCCACACAAGACTCTATGACGATCTCGGGTTTAGAAATTAACCTGTACCGGTGTCACTAGAGTACTGCTATCTGACGATAGGTATACTACCAACTAGGAGTTCTCGGCGAGTCATGTTCGGTATACCCATTCTCCAATGAGCACCCGTGTACAATTATTGATATCACACACCAATGGTTGTGGGATCAACCATCGCCCACTTAGGGACAAGAAACGTACACACTAGTCTACTCTGGTAATATTGATGCCCTATGTCTCGATATCCCCTCGACTAGGAACTGATTATAGGATTACTTTTGGACCACTCTGGCCCCCACTAGTATGATCTCATCATAATCCTGATAGTCAAGTATATATCCTAAGGGCTTTATCAACATGTGAGAGCAAGACAGTAAAAAATACCAGTCAACATGTTAAGATAAAGAGTAACCAGATAGCATACTATCATGTTGAGCAAGAAAGCCCTCTATATATATGTCCAAGCATCTATTATAATATACATCATATGTACAATAATGGCCTCTAGGGCATACATATTCCTAACAGTAGCTCCAAGTCTTGATGGTTCACAAAACAACCTAAAGACTATCCCGATATTCGCCTCGTTACAGTAGACGCAGTGTCAACCACGGCGTTCCTTCTCAATCCAACAGGATGCAGACACGAAGTCAACAAAAGACCCCAGGGCCGAAACAAAATGGAGCCATGGCAAAATTCCTAGCTCTAAGTCTTGACGGTTCACAAAACAACCTAAAGACTATCCCGACATTCTTCTCGTTACAGCAGACGCAATGTCAACAAAGGCTCCATAATAGCCAAATAAAAAAGAAGCGAGGTAAAACCTTAGCTTCAGGGTCTTGATGGCAACTCAAATAAAACCCGAAAGACTATCGGAGATCATCCCACACCAACGCGGAGTGGTTATGACTCATCGGGGCTCCCAAATTGAGCCTAACCTCAAGTAAAAAGCATCCTGGCAAAATTCCTAACGCTTTCTCTTCCGACGGTCAAACTGCCTAAGAAGATTACTTGAAGACGTCTTGTCTAGCCCCCGACGGGATCAGAGACACAACATTCGTGGGGCTACTCGAACAGCAGCATAAAGTCTGCATTTCGGGAAATAGATCTGCCAACGCGATGGTACTACAGACTAAAACCCTAATACCATAAAACCTAACGGACCTCTGTCGCAAAAAGCAGGGGTTATCTATAACATTAGGACAAGTTTGCCTGTAAGCCCCAGGGAGGTACACTAAATAAACTCTAAAATGAGTCCATAAACTTGAGACTCTTAAACGAGTCCATAAACTACAAACTCCGAAATGAGTCCATAAACTACAACTCCGAAATGAGTCCATAAACTACTTTGTGCCAAGTCAAGACATCAAAGGATAGAGAAACGCTAGTACGAAATAAAATTTCTTTTATTCATGAATCTAAATGAATACAAGATACTTTTATTCATGAATCTAAGTGAATACAAGATACTTTTATTCATGAATCTAAATGAATACAAGATACTTTTATTCAGGAATCAAAATGAATACAAAAAGGGGGATACAATTACAATTGTTAAGAAGAAGAGGCTTTCAATAAATTGGCAACCTGCTCATGCGCCCTCCACAACTCCTCCTCACATGCTACTACTGCGGCCAGCCCCGCTTCGATTTGAGATCATTGTTGTAGGCAGGATGAAAGCTTTTCGCCAATTTCCTGCTTGGCAATTTCGCAATCATACATGACCCACTCAGTGAAGTCAAGATTCTACCTTAGCGCCAGCCCATCAGAAATGCATTGTTGGAGGTTGTCAAAAATAAATTTCAGCTGCACAACATTCGTTTTGATTTGGGCACGCAATTAGACGGATTCACCGGAAGCCATCTCATGCTCCTTTCGCTTCAGGATCAGCTTTTGTTCAAAATGACTAATGAAATCGGCACTTTGGTTGATCCACGCGACCTGCTGAACCTTCAAGGTCAATACTTCAGGAGCGAGACACTTGAGCTCGATCTCGTGTAGACAAGTCTCGATCCTCTTACAATAATCAACCCAAAGGCCGACGAAATCTTCGTTGTGGAAATTCATAAGCATCGCCAGTATAGGATTGACTTTCTCAACGAAATCCACAGTAGAGGTGAGGGCTTCGGCATCAAGATCTTCAATAAATTTGCTCAACAACCGCCTGCTAGTCGCCGCATCCTTGGAAGATTGACGCCTAGCAAAGGGCCCTGTAGGCATGGGAATGCAAGAATCAAAAGGAGCCAAAGCCTTTTGTAGTTGCTGCAAAATAAATCAGAGTCAGATTTCAACTTGAAAGATAATGAAGAAAGTTGATGGACGAGATCTACCGTACAAGCGGTTGAAAGTGGTATGATAGAAAGCGCATGGGGCTTGTCTACTCCTTCACTCTCTCCCTCGAGATGTGGTACTGTGGTTAATATGAGGAAAACTTAGCAACAGAATGAAAATAAGAAACACCAAGCGAGGAATATACTAACCAATGCTGAAAGGGGGAACGGGTTTCGACTTGAAGACAAAATGCGGGCTTAACACATGGTGTAAGCGATCAAAGAGCACTCCTACAGGATTGCGACAATATATGGTTAATAAAGGAAAATGGAATCTACACTGAAGCAAGGAAATGAGAAATCTTCACCTTCCAGAGTTCGGAGAGATGCAGAAAGAAGGGATGGAACCGTGGCAGTCAGAGCAATAATCGGCGGCAATTCTTCAGTTGGTATAGCCTCAGGATTTACCGAGTCTATACTCAGAATAAAGGAGATATCATCAGAGCTTCTTAGCGGAGTTAAAAACTTAAAGATAATAACCCAAGGAGTACCTGACAGGTCAGAGACCGAAACAGTGCTCGAAATGTCACCGGTTGTGACGGCTTCCCCGGCCTCCATTGGGAGGGTAGATTCAGCACCCACACCTTCATCCCCTGACTCGATAAGAGCCATCGTAACGCTCGCATCACCCCCTGATATCAAGGATCTACAGGGAGAAGGAGTGGCAGTTGGAGCGACCCCAGACTCCAGAAGAAGGTTGGCCACTTCAGGCTCTTTAGTTGCCGGCACTTCACCTACCACGCCGTCACCTGAATTTGACCATGTTAAAACAAAAAATGCGTATGTTATGATAAAAAGGGAAGGGCTGTCACTAAGAACCATGCGTTGTTCTACCTTGAAGTAGCCGTTCAGCCTCTTCTCGAGCTACCCACGCAACCTGTCTATGGGCAGTAGATAGGGAAGAAGGAACGTCCGCCGGGGAAATGTCAGAAGGTGGAACACTACTCGAACCTGCACCCGCGGCTAAGACAGCTTCGTGTTCCCTCGCAGCGCCCTTTCTCCGCTTCCTCTCAGCCTGGGCCGTATGAACTGACCTCCTTAAAACTTCCGACAAAGGGACGTCGTCGTCCGAACCAAGCTCGGCCTCCGGATCCTCTATGGCATCCATCATCGGCTTCTTCAGTAACACCTCCTATGGTGGCCTTAGGAGGACCTCAGCCGTAGTCGATGGCACAGAATGATTTGTATTCGAGTGTCACTATTCTTTATTCAAGAATCAAAAAAACTATAAACAATCAAGAATCAGGGTTTCTATAGTATTTCCAATCAACAATCAAGAATCTAAGAGAGGCTCGTAGGAATCGATCAGATCTTTAGACGTGATGTAATCTAAAAGATTTCGTGTTCTTGTCCTTCGAAGAATTGATACTAGATCAATGATGATCGACGAGAGTTAGGGTTTTCTTGATGAAACTAAGGTTTCATCTCTTAACCCTTGTTCTTTCGTGGATACCATTTATATTCTAGCCTCTAGCAATTTCAAGAAACGATCGGAACTCCCCAATCTCGAGCGATGTCGATCAAGAAAGCATCGCAACGAATTGGGTCGTCGATTCTTGAACTTGCTAGGGTTTACAAACTCGTGGGATTCAAGAATCGATTGAAAATTTGTTACATCATCATACTAAAGATCGTCTCAACTCCTTAACGAGCGGAGTTTTATTCACACATCACCACACAGACAATATTCAAGAATTGTAAAGATAACATGATGCGGAATTTAAAGAAAACAAGATAAAAGAATGTCACCTTTATTTATCTCAACAAGTTTCGATTACATTTGCTTGAGAACTACAAGAGAATGAATCTAGTTGTTGATAGGGCGTCGCTCGGCTTCTTGAGTCGTGGATCAGCTTCGGATCACTTGCTCCGTTGAAGATCGGCTTCGCTCGTAAAGATTGTTGGGTTTCTTGCCTAAAGGGTACTCGGGATCTTGATGTTGGCTTGGAGTAGGGTTAGGGTTTCCTTTCACAAGAGTTGTGAAGGAAGAAGAAGATGAAGAAAGAGATGGGCTAAAGGAATGAATCACACCCTCTCTTTATGATAGAATGATTTTTCTAAGATCAATCATATATCTTTGATCCTTGAGTTTAGGGTCTTATTTATAGAACTCCCAAACCCTAGGTTTAGGTTTGAATTAGAAGTTTCCCTCCCAAAGTTTGTTGAAAGAGTTTGTTAGGAACTAGCTTAGGGTTTAAGCTAGGGTTTAGGGAAAGTTCTAGAATGATAGGCTAATTTAGTGAAGCTCAAAATGTTTGCTGATCTGGTAGAAGTCCCTGGAATCTTCTGGAAGTTGACATGTCTTTTTGAAGTGTAGCAGATGAAACAGGAGTTTTGGTGCAAATTTGAGGAGCTAATTCCCTGGGCCCACCGCGGATCCGCGGCGCAAGCAGGCTCCTGCCGCGGATCCGCGGCTCTTTGATGGGCTTGGCCTTTGAGTCTTTTGGTGTGGGCTTGTACTGTAGTTTAGGGCTTCCTTTGATATGTTTATTTGCAATTGCTCCTTTGTAATGATACCAGATTTGAATTTAGTGAGTTGACGTATCTTTGAGCGGTGTAAATTTGAGCGAGCTTCTCCTTTTCCTGCACAGACTTCGAAACACGGGTTGCGACATATAGAAATATTGCGATGCCATGTAATGCAGTCAATTTCCCTAGAAATGCCAGTTTTAAGGTCTAATACATGTAATCTGATATTTTGCGACCGATTTGCTAATATGTGAATTATGAATACCGTACACTTCTATATGTATGCAGATGATAGGGAAATTGTCGGTTAAAATATGCAATATTTTCGACTGATCAAATACCCCCAAACTTAATTTCGATCGTCTCGAGCGAATGTTTTATTAAAAAGAGAAGGAGAAAATAAAGAAAGAGAAAAACTAACTAGCACACTTTCGTAGGCAACACGATTGCACTGAGCACGTGCAACAAGCCTTTAAATCTCTAGGTGTCCCTAGTAGGAGGAGTGTTGTCTCCTGAGGGTTTTCAGCGGATTGCACCCACAAAATCCAATAATAAAAGAAAGATCATGAATATTACATTTAAAGAAAAGAATCGTAAAAGAAAAGCCTTGAAAATTAGGGTTTCCAACTAAGCTAGCTTTTCGGTTGTCATGAGCCCTATCTTAATGGTCATGAAAAAATGTCAGAAATCACGTCCTCCCTCAATAAAACATCGTCTTATTCTTCATTCCTATCTTTATTCCAAACATCGATCATATCACCCTGCGTGTGTGTAAAGAACATCCCTACACCCGGAGAATTCAATTCAAGCTATCATACTCTTGCCCATCAGCCTCAGTACTTTTTGATAAACGAGATTGCTCACACACTTTCATGCGACCGTTAATACTTCTTGAGGTACTAACCGACCGATTACTCCTGTGCTTGCATGCTTGGTGTATTTTCCTCGTCTTGCACCACCTCAGGCATAGCAGTGACTCCCAGACCAGTTGGCCTTAGGGCACTAGGTGAAGAAGCACCCTTGCTATATATTTTTTTTATTATTTCCCTTGGTGATAACAAAACCAGTGTCCATTTTTCTCACCACTTTTCATTTTTTTATTTCTTTCATACTTTTGGCTTCAAGACAAGAGCATTTCAAGGTATCCTCTACTATCCCAGGCTTTAAGACGTGTGTAAGTGCGAATAGCAGGGTAGCAACGTTCAAAATGTTTGGCTTCCAGAATAAAAACTATTTTTCAGACTTATTTTTATCCTCAGATTAGTGACGTCTTTCATCTTACTAACCCTTGGGACAACGGCTCATAACTACTTATTACTAGTCCGTATAAGAAAACTTCTAATTTTCTTAGTTTTCTTAAATTTTTCTAATCTCATGGATGTAATTGTTCACTATCTAATCTTTTATTATCATAAATATGTACAAAAAAGTGTAAATATTAAAATTATTTTTATACTTGAAAATTTTTAAATTTTTATGGGTTTTGAAATTTTTCAATATTTTTATAGATTTTTAAAAGAAATGTTTTGTGCTTATGCAGATGATATGCAAATGATGCGAAAATAAGCACAAACCTCCCCCAAACTTGTTTTCAACAGTGTCCTCGCTGTTGCCGACAGTTATATCTACAAAACCTGTAAGTCTGGGAGGAATTATTAGTGGGGGCAAAATATATAAGTGAAGAACTTCCCCCAAACTTATTCTTTTTCACTCACCTACATTCAAAAGATGATGCAGTGATATACTGGATATGAAGGTGAGACGGAGGAATTTTAATCAAAATAAACTGGCTCTTGTAAGAACAAGAGCTCCTCCGTGGGGTCAGTGGAAAAATACGGCTTTAGTCTATGTCCATTTACTTTGAAAACAGTGCCGTTTTTAACATTTTCAACTTCTACTGCCCTGTGCGGGTATACCGACCGCACAACAAAAGGTCCCTTCCATCGAAATCGAAGCTTACCCGCATGAAGGTGTAATCGTGAATCATAAAGAAGGACTTGTTGACCAGGTGAAAATGTTTTCCTCAAAATGTTTTTATCGTGAAAAATTTTAGTCCTATTCTTTGTGATTACAGCATTATCATAAGCTTCATCGCGGAGTTCGCTTAGCTCGTTAAGTTGCAGCTTCCGAAAGTTGCAAGCAAGGTTTAGATCAAAATTTATTTCTTTAATGGCCCACAATGCGTTATGTTCTATCTCGACGGGTAAATGACATGCTTTTCCAAACACTATCCTATATGGAGACATTCCTAGGTCGGTTTTATATGCAGTTCGGAATGCCCAAAGAGCATCCATCAATTTGGTCGACCAGTCTTTTCTATTTTTAGCAACAGTTTTCTCCGGGATAAGTTTGATTTGTCTGTTTGAGATTTCAGCCTGCCCGCTTGTTTGGGGGTGATAGGGTGTAGAAAGTCGGTGGTTGATTGAATATTTCCGCATCAGAGTCTCGAAAGATCTGTTGCAGAAGTGTCCCATTATCGCTAATAATAGCGCGTGGATGTCCAAATCGCGAGAAGATATTCTCTTTCAAGAACTTAATGACAACTTTCTTGTCATTAGTGCGACTTGGAATGGCTTCTACCCATTTGGAGACATAATCAACCGCCAGCAATATGTACAGATTCCCAAAGGAGTTGGGAAAAGGACCCATAAAATCTATGCCCCAAACATCAAACATTTCAACAACCAAGATGGGTTGCAGAGGCATTTCATTCCTCTGGGATATTCTACCCGTATACTGACATTGTGTACAGGTTTTGCAATGCTCAAATGCGTCCTTGAATAAGGTCGGCCAATAAAATCCACATTGCAAAACCTTTTCCGCTGTTTTTCTAGGACCAAAGTGACCCCCACAGGCCTGATCATGACAAAAAGAAAGAACACTCTTGAACTCTTCATTCGGGACACACCGGCGAATGATCTGATCAGGACAATATTTAAACAAATAGGGTTCATCCTAGTAAAAGTGTTTTACTTGGGATAGAAAGCGGTATTTGTCCTGTTTTGACCAATCGCTGGGTATCAGTCCCGTGGCATGATAGTTCACAATATCCCTGAACCATGGTTCAGCGGATACGCTCAAGAGTTGTTCGTCAGGGAACGAGTCATTGATCGGCAGGGTCACAGGAGGAGAAATGATGCGTGAAAGGTGGTCAGCTACTACGTTTTCACATCCTTTCTTATCTTTGATAACAAGATCAAATTCTTGCAACAGAAGGATCCAACGTATTAGTCGACCTTTTGCATCTTTCTTCGCCAGAAGATGTTTTAAAGCGGAATGGTCAGTACATACAACTATAGGTGAGCCGATTAAGTAAGGCCTGAATTTTTCTAATGCAAATACAGCCGCTAAAAGTTCTTTTTCTGTGGTTGTATAATTGATTTGCGCATCATTCAGGGTCTTACTAGCATAGTAAATCATGTGTAGCATCTTTTCGATGTGCTGTCCTAAGACTGCACCTACTGCAAAATCAGATGCATCACACATCAGCTTAAAGGGGTAGTCCCAATTTGGTGATGATAAAACGGGGGCTAAAGTGAGTGAGTGTTTAAGTGAGTCGAAAGCTGTCTCGCAATCCGAGTCAAAATGGAAGGTCGTATCCTTGGCCAGGAGAAGAGTTAAAGGTCTAGCAATTTTGCTAAAGTCCTTAATGAATCTCCTATAAAAGCCCGCATGGCCAAGGAAAGAGCGAATATCTTTGACGCTTTTGGGATGAGGGAGGTTTTGAATGACATATACTTTAACTCTGTCAACCTCAATGCCTTTCTGTGAAATGACATGTCCAAGGACTATTCCTTCTTGGACCATAAAGTGGCATTTTTCCCAGTTCAAAGTCAAGTTCTTCTTTTTGCATCGAGTAAGAACAGCGTCAAGATTTGCTAGGCAATCAGAAAAAGAGTCTCCAAAAATCGAGAAGTCGTCCATAAAGATCTCCAGAAAATTCTCTACCATATCAGAGAATATCCCCATCATACACCGCTGAAAGGTAGCGGGAACATTGCATAGCCCAAAGGGCATGCGACTGTAAGCAAAAGTACCAAAAGGACAAGTAAAAGTGGTTTTATCTTGATCCTTTTTGGCGATGGGGACCTGATTGTAGCCTGAGTATCCGTCCATAAAACAATAAAACTGTCGTCCCGCTAAGCGTTCCAGCATTTGATCAATGAATGGTAGAGGAAAATGATCTTTCCTCGTAGCAGCGTTGAGTTTTCTATAATCGATGCATACACGCCACCCGGTTTTGGTGCGTGTTTGAATCAACTCATTCGCCTCATTGGTGATAACTGTGATGCCGGATTTCTTAGGAACGACATGTATAGGACTCACCCACTGGCTATCGGAGATGGGGTATATAATACCATTATCTAAGCATTTGACGATCTCTTTCATGACTGCCTCCTTCATGACGGGATTCAACCGTCTCTGTGGTTCTCGGGTTGGTCTGGCATCATCCATCATATGTATATGATGTTCAACTATCAAGGGACTGATCCCTTTGATGTCCGCCATACTCTAACCAAACGCCTCTTTGTTAGATCTCAATACCGATAAAAGTGCATTCTCTTGCTCTAATGCTAGAGAAGCGGATATTATAACCGGTAAAGTCTCGTTCTCACCAAGATATGCATATTTAAGGTGAGAAGGTAAAACCTTGAGATCTAATTCAGGCGGAGAAATGATAGAAGGAAGGATCATTGAATGATTTTTGGATTTACAAAGAAGCTCAGAGCCTGTGAAAGATACAGACTCGGGTGGAGAAAAGTCAGAAGTGCAGGACTCAAGTGTAGGTGAAGTGTCCTCACTAAGATCTTGTGTAAAGTCAAGCAGAGATGTGGTAATGTCATCGAGATCAGTAAAGCAAAGTTCCTCAGCTCCACAACTATCGGGAGCGATCTCATGGACAGAGCACACATCTAAAATATGAGCACTAGGTTCTGATGGCTGACTTCCAACTTTGTAGATATTTAGTTCAATGGTCATATTTCCAAATGATAAGTTCATTGAACCGTTTCTACAGTTTATAACAGCGTTGGAAGTGGCAAGGAAAGGACGACCTAGAATCACCGGAATTTGGCCCCGGGGGTTTGCAACAGGATGTGTGTCGAGCACAATGAAGTCTACAGGGAAAACAAATTCCCCGACCTTTATTAACACATCCTCTAATTCACCCCTTGGTTTGGTGATAGATCGGTCTGCCATCTGGAGAGTGCAGTGAGCAGGTTTCAGCTCTCCAATCCCTAATTGCTCATAGACAGAATAAGGGAGCAGGTTAACACTCGCGCCAAGGTCTAAAAGAGCACGATTTATGTTCTTACCCCCAATAGAAATCGATATTGTAGGACATCCTGGGTCCTTTCGTTTCTTTGGTAGTTGGGGAATAAAAGCAGTGCTGATATTATTAGACATAAAGACCTTCTTCGGCACTTGAGTCTTCCTCTTCCTAGTGCACAAGTCCTTAAGAATTTTCGCATAAGCGGGGACTTGTTGAATCGCATCTAGGAGAGGGATATTGATGTTAACCTGTTTGAACATTTCTATAATTTTCTCCATATGAGGACTCGTTCTATTAGCCCTTAGCCGATTCGGGTAAGGTGCTTTCGCAATAAGCGCGGGGTCCATCATAGGAGAAGGAAAAGGGGGTAGACGAGGTCCCAAAAGAGGTGTGGGGACCGTCTGTGGAGAACTATAAGGGTTGGGTGAAGGTGTCGAGCCTAATGGGAAATGGAGAATAGGCTCTCGAGAAGGTGGTATGGTAGAAGAAGAAGGATCAGAAGGAGAAGTGTGTGTGTGAGGAAAGGTCTCAGCCGGGGTGTTGATATGATTTTCAGTATCATCAATACCTTCCCCGACATTATTATTCAGCACTCTTCCCGATCTCAACGTTGTGATGGCATTTACATTGTAATGCCCAGGATTCTGTAGGGGTTGAGAGGGAAGTTTCTCTTTTTCTCTCGCACTCATTTCGGCTTTGAGGCGTGCGATTTCAGCTTCCATCGATTTGATACTCTCAGCTTGGGACGCTGAGTTTTTCTTTATCTCACTGACGGAAGATCTAACCTCAGTCGAAACCTCTATGAAATTTGATAAAAGTGATTTCATGGTTTGAGTGAATTGAGAAAACTCGTCAGCACAGGACTGCATAGGATTAGACTGTGCAGGATTGTTGCCCTGGTTTTGGAAATTTTGTGACTGATAGGGGTGCTGTTGTGGTGGAGAAAGAGCCCTTTGAAAATTATTCGTATTTGGAACCGTGTTTTGAGATTGGTTTTGGTTCCAAGCGAAATTCGGGTGGTTCCTCCAACCCTGATTGTACGTGGAAGAATATGGATCGTTTCAAGGTCTTTGAAATGCGGCATTAGAATGCTCGTGGCCTTGAAACGCAGAGTTTAATGGACATTCTTCCGTTAAATGTGACGGATCAGAACAGCACCCACAAACAGTTTTGGGGAGCGACATTGGGTTTAGGGAGGCTGTAGAAAATTTGTGTTCCATAGCGTCGAGCTTCTTTTACATTGCTGCCATCTCAGCTCGAACACCTATGGACACATCTATCTGGTGTACGCCACCCCTATTCAATGATTGGGTTCCACTCTCCCACTGTAGTGATTTTTCAGCGAACTCTTCTAAGTACTTCCAAGCTTCCCCATCGTCTTTGGTCATAAAAGTACCTTGACATATGTTTTCAAGGCTCTGTTTAGTGCTTGGGTTAATGCCCTCATAAATGATTCGGCAAAGCTCCCATCTCGGGATGCCGTGATGAGGACACTGAACCAACAGATCCTTGAAACGTTCAAAGCATTTTGAAAATGGTTCGGTAGGGAGCTGGGCAAATTGTTTCAGTTCGCTACGGATTCAAGCCGTCTTTTGGATTGGGTAAAATTTCTTAAGGAATGCAGCGACGAATTCTTCCCAATTCGTAATAGAATGTGCGGTAGTGTTATATAGCCACTTCTCGGCTATATCGCACAATGTAAATGGAAGAAGTCGTAGACGCATCGCATCCACTGAAAGTTGTGACGTACCCATCATTGCGCATACGTTTTCAAATTTGGTAATGAAAACGTAAGCGTCCTCAGTCTCGAGTCCGTGGTATTTGGGTAAAAGATTGATATACTGGGGCTTAATCTCAAAGTTATCCCCATTGGCTGGTGGTGTGGATAAGCAAGTCGAAAGAGGACCTCTAAGTGGATAGCATCTCTCCTGGAGGGAGATGCGGGGTGGATTTTGCGCACCAACGGACGGCGGCAGATTAGGGTTAAAGAAATTTGATGGATTCGGGTCCATCGGTGTGGCTGTGGTAGTAGGTAAAGAAAAGGTAAATGGAGAAATATCGACTTCGGAGTCGATAAAAGGTACGCGGACTAAGCGGGCACTAGAATCCCGTGTCCAGCCTATCTTGTACTAAAAAGGGTTAGTACAAGTGGCAGCGTTGACTTATAATTAGGGGTAAATGAATAAATGCGGTGTTTGCTTTTGAAAAAGGGACGGATTTTTGAAAATATGATGCAACACAACAAATGCAGCACACAACCCTAGAATCTAGTGGTCACCTAGGTCCGGCTCTAGACCGCTCCTAACTGCCAAAAGACAAGTTGCAGGATAGAATCCTCCACTGCCTCTTTGTCCCCCTGTGGCCGGATGAGTGCCAGGTAAGTGGGAAGGTACTCCACTACGTAAGTAGTGGGCCTAATTAATAACCACTAGCCTTAGACACACTCGCCTTAGGCACCACAAGAAAACGCGGATAAGCAATGAATTACCCACGGCCTTCTTCTGTCCTAATTGAGCGCGACAGTCCTTAGAGTCATCTCTAGATTTCTTTTAGTTAATGTGGGTCAATGCGGATGCAAGTTTGGTGATTTTCGGGGCCTAGGAAGGGTAATGAAATCCCCGCCTAATTTGGATTTGGCCGTGCCCCTTAATATCCGTATTAATATGCAAACAACCAAAAATCAAAAACACGCACAATTTTAATTTGCAATTTGCGAGCTGCAATTATTTGCAAAGAATCCTGCAGCAAAGTGTTAGTTGGAGCTAAAGAGAGGAGAGGGGAGAGAGCAAGAAGTCACCTGCAGGAAAAAAATTTCAGAGAACCCCCAACCTAGCCGCGGAACCGCCGCAAATCGTGGGTTCTGGCCGCTCTTCCGCGGTCCTATGTGCAGATCACTGCACCAATTTTCTTCAGAAGGCTTCTGTGACCTTCCTCTACTCTCTGGTATATCCCAAAAATTTTTATCAATTCCCAGCAAGCTCCAGATCTCCTTGCAATGAAACACAACAAGTTGTTTAGGGTTTGCACGAATTTTGATCTCAAAATAACAATGGAATAATTCTTTCAATTCAAACTATAAAATGTAAACGAATTAGCGTGCGATCCCCGGCAACGGCGCCATTTTGATTGATCGTTTTTTCCGTTGTGTAGTATGAATCAATTCAAAAGGTCTCCTAAAAGGCACCAGTTGATTGAAACTGTTCTTGTGTCGGTAATTATAAAGAACTTCACAACCAAAAAAATGTTTTGACCGCAATCAAACTACGGTGTCGGTGTAGTGTTATGAGTGAGTGCGGATCGTCCACAGAGATTGCACGATTCGTTTGTATTATGATATGCTTGAATTGAAAAGTTAAGTAACAATAAAAGAAAACATGATTCAAGAATGATATGTATTCGAGTGTCACTATTCTTTATTCAAGAATTAAAAAAACTATAAACAATCAAGAATCAGGGTTTCTATAGTATTTCCAATCAACAATCAAGAATCTAAGAGAGGCTCGTAGGAATCGATCAGATCTTTAGACGTGATGTAATCTAAAAGATTTCGTGTTCTTGTCCTTCGAAGAATTGATACTAGATCAATGATGATCGACGAGAGTTAGGGTTTTCTTGATGAAACTAAGGTTTCATCTCTTAACCCTTGTTCTTTCGTGGATACCATTTATATTCTAGCCTCTAGCAATTTCAAGAAACGATCGGAACTCCCCAATCTCGAGCGATGTCGATCAAGAAAGCATCGCAACGAATTGGGTCGTCGATTCTTGAACTTGCTAGGGTTTACAAACTCGTGGGATTCAAGAATCGATTGAAAATTTGTTACATCATCATACTAAAGATCGTCTCAACTCCTTAACGAGCGGAGTTTTATTCACACATCACCACACAGACAATATTCAAGAATTGTAAAGATAACATGATGCGGAATTTAAAGAAAACAAGATAAAAGAATGTCACCTTTATTTATCTCAACAAGTTTCGATTACATTTGCTTGAGAACTACAAGAGAATGAATCTAGTTGTTGATAGGGCGTCGCTCGGCTTCTTGAGTCGTGGATCAGCTTCGGATCACTTGCTCCGTTGAAGATCGGCTTCGCTCGTAAAGATTGTTGGGTTTCTTGCCTAAAGGGTACTCGGGATCTTGATGTTGGCTTGGAGTAGGGTTAGGGTTTCCTTTCACAAGAGTTGTGAAGGAAGAAGAAGATGAAGAAAGAGATGGGCTAAAGGAATGAATCACACCCTCTCTTTATGATAGAATGATTTTTCTAAGATCAATCATATATCTTTGATCCTTGAGTTTAGGGTCTTATTTATAGAACTCCCAAACCCTAGGTTTAGGTTTGAATTAGAAGTTTCCCTCCCAAAGTTTGTTGAAAGAGTTTGTTAGGAACTAGCTTAGGGTTTAAGCTAGGGTTTAGGAAAAGTTCTAGAATGATAGGCTAATTTAGTGAAGCTCAAAATGTTTGCTGATCTGGTAGAAGTCCCTGGAATCTTCTGGAAGTTGACATGTCTTTTTGAAGTGTAGCAGATGAAACAGGAGTTTTGGTGCAAATTTGAGGAGCTAATTCCCTGGGCCCACCGCGGATCCGCGGCGCAAGCAGGCTCCTGCCGCGGATCCGCGGCTCTTTGATGGGCTTGGCCTTTGAGTCTTTTGGTGTAGGCTTGTACTGTAGTTTAGGGCTTCCTTTGATATGTTTATTTGCAATTGCTCCTTTGTAATGATACCAGATTTGAATTTAGTGAGTTGACGTATCTTTGAGCGGTGTAAATTTGAGCGAGCTTCTCCTTTTCCTGCACAGACTTCGAAACACGGATTGCGACATATAGAAATATTGCGATGCCATGTAATGCAGTCAATTTCCCTAGAAATGCCAGTTTTAAGGTCTAATACATGTAATCTGATATTTTGCGACCGATTTGCTAATATGTGAATTATGAATACCGTACACTTCTATATGTATGCAGATGATAGGGAAATTGCCGGTTAAAATATGCAATATTTTCGACTGATCAGTGGCCTTAGGAGGACCTCAGCCGTAGTCGATGGCACTGGAGGCTTTTCTGTGTCACCACCCGGGATTGGCACTACAATCGGAATAACCTGGGTTTTGGTGGTCCCTGTAATAGGATAAGAGAAAAGTGTCAGACCATGAATAAAAGGAACTAAAAAAGTAAAGGTGTAATAGAACGAATTATACCAAGGCCCAAGGAGGTGCGGAATCTCTCTTCCTCCTCAAACGTCTTGAGGGAAGCTGGGAGAGCCTCTTCGGCAGAGATACTTGTTAAGGAAGAGAGCGTTAATAAATCATAATAAGGGGAGGGGATATAGGGTTTTCTTAGCACCCTCACTAGGTTTTAACAAGTATCAAACATGCAATTTTTTAAAATCTAGGGTGCTATCCAAACCGAACCTAGAATCAAACTATAGATTAGGCGTGAAAAAGCTAACAAGTATCACATACTAGTAAGTATCTAACACTAAGAGAAAAGAAATACAACCTTTGTAGACCTCTCATCCTTGTCTTTAGCTCCGTGTAGATTTGCTTGACTCCTTGGTTCCACTCGAAGTATGAACACGTTCGCTTGAAGCCTTCGAAGTCCACGATGATCCACCACGGAGTTCCTTTGCTCAAGCTCCTTGCTTCACTTGACCTAAGTGGAAATGATGAAAACAACCTACACTAGTGGGCTAGACTAGTATAGATTGATGAAGTGGGTATTTTTCTCACTCAAAAAACCTTTCTTTTTCTCTCTCTTTGCTCATCAGAAAATGGAAGAGAGCATGGAGGAAGAAGGAGATAGAAATGGCTTGAGCTCTTGAGAATAAACACAAGAACAACAATAATATTAGAGAGAGAGGGTCACACTCACTCTTAACTCTAGCATGGAAAATATCTAGATATTTTTAGTAATTGAGTTAGTGGAGAATTAGAAATGAAACCATGGTTACTTGTAGATATTTTAAGAAGTGTGTAGAAGGAAAAACCAACCATGGATTAATTTCCAATTTCCTTTAACTCAATAATCACTAAAATATCATAATAGTTTCCATGTGAGTCTAGCATAGCCATCTCCAATGTATCATCAATCATGACACATGTATGCATGCATGTGTTCATAAATATCAATATAAACAAACATACATATTTTTAGGTCAGGGTGAGGAAGGGAAAGAAAAAGTAGAAGAAAGCTATTTATGGACTCAAGCAATCACCCCGAGCGTGGTTTGAGAATGAGCTAATGGTCGCATACGACCCGACCAATAGAAAACGCCAGATTAAAATACGGTACCATATACTCGCATTTATTCAAGCTCCCGCGCATATCCCCATATGCGCCCCACATCGTTTCGCCTGAGCTCGGAAACCCCTTTGTGGGACTCTAAGACTCGTCAATACGCTAGCAGTAGGTAGTGATCATATCACATACCCAAAGACCGTCAGCGGTACTAGCTGCACGTAACGGCCCCCAGGTATTGAGCGAACAGAAGAAGCGAACCTGTCAAAACTCCCGTAGAGCCAACCGGCAACACTTACCGTATAGTCCGGTCTCTTCGTCTGATATGCTGCATATCGAGTCTAGAGATGGTATCGTCGACCCCAATAACTCAATAAGTCATGTCGATATATGGCCTATAACAGATCGAGAAACTACCGATAACACTTATCAGTAAATCTCATCAGCCATGGCCAAGGACTTCCTGTTATAGCTAATCTAGCACAGCGCAACATCAACCCTCAATACCGGAAGAGACGAAACCCCTCCTATCACTCATTGCCTCCATGTGTCTTAGAACTGTACCCCAAATCCACCTGTTTGCATGACTCAGTAAAGCCGTGGTAGGGTGGAAATCAAAGTACAGTGGGAGAACACACAAGACTCTATGATGATCTCGGGTCTACAGACTAACCTGTACAAGTGTCACCTGAGAACTGCTATCCGACGATAGATATAATACCATATAGGAGTTCTCGGAGAGTTCGTTCAGTGTATCCAGTCTCCACTGAGCACCCGTATACAATCTTTGATGTCAAACACCATTAGATATGGGATCATCCATCGCCCATCAAATGGGTCAAGAAACGTATACGCTAGCGTACTCTGGAATATCGATGCCCCGTCTCGATACACCCACGACTAGGAACATTTAAGGATATGCTTATAAACCACACATGTCCCACTAGTATGATATGCATCATAATCACAACAGTCAAGCAAATATCCTAAGGGCTTTATCAACATGTATCAAATGAACAGTATACACAATCAAGTGAACATGTTAAAATAAAGAGTAAGCAGATAGAATACTATCATGTCGAGCAAGAAAGTCCTCTGTATATATATACATATCCAAGAATCCAATATCAAATAATGGCCTCTAGGGCATACATATATCCAACAATCTCCCACTTGCATTAAGATCATTTATTGGCGTATCTCATACCCAACATCCCGAAAAGTCGCTCATGCTGCTGCTGTGGGAGGGCCTTGGTGAGTGGATCCATGGTGTTATTCTTTGTGTCTACTCTTCGAATCACGATCTTGCGGTGATCAACTATCTCCCGGATCAAATGATATCGCCTCAAGATGTGTCTGGATCGCTGATGGGACCTGGGCTCTTTGGCCAACGCCATAGCCCCATTATTATCACAATACAATGGTATTGGATCAATAATGGTTGGAACTACTCCTAGCTCCAAGATGAACTTCCTCATCCAGACAGCTTCATTGGCAGCATCATTTGCAGCAATATACTCAGTTTCCATCGTTGAGTCTGCAACGGTATCCTGTTTGGAACTCTTCCAACATACCGCCCCTCCATTTAGGGTAAATACAAACCCCAAGATAGATTTGTTTTCATCCTTATCACTTTGGAAGCTCGAATCGGTAAAGACCTCCATTTGGAGATCCACATTACCATACACCAAGAACATTTCTTTAGTCCTTCGTAAGTACTTAAGAATATTCTTCACAGCTATCCAGTGTTTCTCCTCTGGGTTGGACTGCTACTTGCTTACTACACCCAGTGCATAAGCTACATCAGGGCGAGTACATAACATCGCATACATTATAGATCCTACGGCTGAAGCATAGGGTATAATGCTCATGTGAGCTCTCTCTTCATCGAACTTTGAGCAAAAGTCCTTGGAGAGGGTGACTCCATGACAAGCGGGTAAAGCACCCTGCTTGGAATCTTCCATACTAAACCTCTTTCGGATGGTGTTAATGTATCTTGATTGGGACAATCCAAACAACCTCTTAGATATATCTCTATAGATCTTAATGCCCAAAATGTACGAGGCATCATCCAGGTCCTTCATGGAGAACCTTTGTGATAAGAATATCTTGACCGATTGTAGCATAGGAATGTCGTTTCCTATCAGAAAAATGTCATCCACGTACAATATGAGGAATGTGACATTATTCCCTATAATCTTCTTATAAATACAAGGTTCATCTGGATTTTTGACAAAATCAAACTCTTTGATCGCATCATCAAAACAGATGTTCCAACTCTGTGATGCCTGCTTTAATCCATAAATGGATTTAAGCAACTTACATACTTTTCTGCTGCTCCCACTATCAATGAAGCCCTCTGGCTGATCTATAAAAACGCACTCTTCTAAATCTCCATTTAGAAATACAGTTTTAACGTCCATCTGCCAGATTTCATAGTCATAGTGAGCAGCAATTGTAAGTATGATCCGAATGGATTTAAGCATAGCTACAGGAGAGAAAGTTTCGTCATAGTCCAGTTCTGATCTTTGACGAAATCCTTTCGCTACAAGCCTTGCCTTATAGGTCTCCACCTGCCCATCTATACCGATCTTTCTCTTAAAGATCCATTTGCACCCTACGGGTTTTACCCCAGAGGGTACAACTTCCAAATTCCATACTTTGTTGGTGTACATAGACTCCATTTCGGATCTCATGGCATCCAGCCACTTCCTAGAGTCACTACTCGTGATAGCTTGCTGAAAACTAGTAGGGTTATCATCATCCATGATGCAATCTTCTCTGTCACCATCAATAAGGAAACCTTAGTACCTCTCCGGTGGGCGAGAAGACCTACTAGATCTACGGAGTGGCTGAGGTTCACAAAAATCTATTGCAATATCAGGTTCAACCAAGTCGTCATTTGTAACTTGTGTCTCTAGAACTTCTTCTAGTTCTACCACATTGCCATCAGTATTATTTGTAAAAAATTTATTTTCTAAAAATGTTCCATGTTGAGAAACAAACACTCTTTGTTCCTCCTTGTGGTAGAAAAGATATCCATACGAATGTTTTGGATATCTCACAAATATACATTGAAACGATCTTGTCTCGAGTTTGTCTGGATTCTGCTTTTTGACAAAAGCCGGACAACCCCAAATCCTAACTCGTTTAAGAGATGGTCTCTTCCCATACCATATCTCATATGGAGTGGTAGACACAGTCTTGGTTGGAACCATGTTCAATAGATATGCTGCAATCTCCAATGCATGCTCCCAAAAAGAGAGTAGTAACTCAACATCACTCATCATGGATCACACCATATCTAATAGGGTACGATTCCATCGTTCTGACATACCGTTGTGCTGTGGTGTGTAAGGGGGAGTGAGCTGAGAGAGAATCCCATTCTCTTTTAGGAAGTCTGAAAACTCTATACCCAGATACTCTCCACCTCGATCTGATCGAAATTTCTTAATGCTCAAGCCAGTTTGTTTTTCTACTTAAAGTTTGTACGTCTTGAATTTCTTGAAAGTTTCATACTTATGCTTCAACAAGAACACATGTCCGAATCTTAAGAAATCATCAGTAAAAGTAATGAAGTAAGAAAAACTGCCTGTAGCATGTGTAGACATTGGTCCGCATACATCACTATGTATGAGGCCTAAGAGTTCTGTAGCGCTCTCCCCATGTCCAATAAACGGAGTTTTGGTCATTTTACTTTTGATACAGGACTGACGAATCGCATAAGATTTATACTCGAAAGGATTCAAATATCCATCTTTATATAGCTTTTTTAGTCTTGTTTCATTAATATGACCAAATCTACAATGTCAAAGAAAATTTTCATTTATATCTGAAAATTTTCTTTTATTGGTGTGTTGTATGTTGAAAACTGTGTGTTGATTTAGGACGTATATCCCGTTATTAAGTGTACCATACCCAATCAACTGTTGATTCAGGTTAATGTTCTTAACATTACTTTGCAATACAAAATGATATCCTTGATTGTATAACAAAGAAACGGATATTATATTACACAGCATGCTTGGTACATAATAACACGGGTTCAAAACCAATATACATCCCGATGGAAACCCCAGGTGATACTCTCCCACTGACACCGCATATACATTGGAACCATTTCCAACCCGGAGAGTGTGATCACTAGTCTTCAAAACTCTGCTATTTCTCAATCCCTGCATATAATTGCAGATGTGAGAACCTGAACCGGTATCCAATACCCAGGAAGCAGAATTTATTGAAAAACGGTTTTCAGTCACAAACACACCTGAAGCGGAAGCATCACCATGCTTCTTTTTCTTGAGATCAGCAATGTACTCAATACAATTTCTCAGTGTCCTGATTTGTGGCAGAAAAAACATTCACCTTTTCCTGACTCCTCAGTGCTGGGTTTGTCTCTCCCTTTGCCTTTTTCACTCCTCCTCTCGGTTTGACAGGTTTCTTCTTCACCTTTCCCTTAACCTTAGCTTTTGGGAGAGAAGAGGAAGAAGGCCCAGCAAGCAGAGCGGGATTTTCCGCTGACTTGAGCATGCTCTCTGCACTTATCAACATATTGAGAAGTTCAGGTAGTGACTTCTCTATGTTGTGCATGTTGAAGTTTACTATGAACTGAGCAAAGGCAGGAGGGAGAGACTGTAGAACAATATCAACATACTGTTCGTTCTCCATTGTCCATCCGAGACCCTCAAGTTCTTCAATAAGAGCTATCATCTTCAAGACATGATCACCTACTGGTGTGCCAGGAGCCATTCTCATCTGAAACAGCTTTCTAGACGCCTCGTATCGAAGGATACGAGATTGCTCCACATACAATTGCTTTGCATGGAGAAAGATGGATTGAACATCCATCTTCTCATGTTACTTTTGATGTACATTATCCATCGAGGCTAGCGTGAGGCATTTGTCCATGGCATAATCAATATCCCATGTCTTGTGGATCTCTCTATCCGGAACAGAAGATTCAGGGCCTGAGACGGGAGGGGCTGGGGCAGTGAGGACATATGATACCTTATCATATGTAAGGGCAATATTTATGTTCCTCAACCAGTCTTTATAATTTGGTCCCATAAATTTATTTTTCTCTAATAAAAGCTTAAGTCCGGTCATGGGTAACTTCCATTAGGAGAGAGAAAAGAATACACTCAATGAAAGCTCTTGCAAAGATTAAATTGGTTATTGTCTTATCTAATCGATGTCTCACATTGCTTTTATCAAATTTTCCCTCAAACCTTCAAAAGAAAAATTAGCCAGGATTAATTACAATCCACAAGTTTGTTAACCGGTCAGGCAGGCCAGTGTCGGTACTTTGAGGGAGGTTCCCCATGCTTTCGCACGAACCCAATTAAAGTAAACCTCGTTTTCCCAGAGGCATAACCCCGTTGACATCTTTCTAGACACCTAATGGGTTAACTAATTGTAAAGTGCAAAACTCTCCTGGGAGTAACTCTTACTCACAGTGGGATCGGGATCCAACTATCATATAGAAGGTATGCAATCTCATTGCAAATTTCAACTCTTGAAACTCCCGATATGGTTTTTATCCCTAGCAGCTTATGACTTTGGCTATGGTCAACATATCATAAGCAATAGTCAAGTTATACCCGTCATTTCATGATTAATTAGACCCACTCACATGACCCTTGATTATGATCAACATAACCATGTGACTGTCCTAATTAATCGCACCATATGCTGTGTAGGAAGACATCACTTAGCTACCGTACACTACGCCTTGACTATGATCAACATACGTAGCACGAATACTAAGTACTCTACTTCCTAAAATGACGGAGGGTTGCAGATGGTTTTTAAGAAAACCTTTAACGCTTTGAACTTGATCTCGTTGTAGAATCAAATAGTTTTAAAAGGATTGGCTTATGCTCCGTATTTTGAAACTTTCTTTTTCATAAAAAGGCCGAGTGAGTTTCAAATCCGATTCTACAACATCTTTTAAGTTTCTTTTTCTTTACATTAATCTCATTAATGTAGTCCCATCATTTAAGTCTTTAAGCCATCACAGAAAAGAAATGAAAATAGAATGCATGCTTATGCCATCCGCATTCGCCACGGGGTCCCGTCATGCACCGTTAGGTTACTTAACTAACGGCAGAGTGGGGGTAGGGCTAGCATGGGTGCAAAACATAAGCAATGTTTTATATATCATATATATAATATACCATTCGTCTCAGTATATAAAGTGATCACATCACAGAATAACAGCAGCAGCAGCACATATATAAAAATATAGGATATTCTAGAAGGTCCGTATTTTATATTTAGCCAACGATAGAAAATATGGATTCCACGGTCATGATGAATAGCCAAGCCCACACCCCTAGACCCCTACGAGAGCGACAAGTGACCCTGCCAATTCTAGAGTTAGGAGACCCGGTCTCGACTCCTCGAGATGGCTTCCACTGGACCCTAGACCCGGTCACTTGTGCTCCCCTTCTTAGGTCTATCCTAATGCGGAAAAGTAAATAATATACATCAATGGTGACATCATCCTCAACCCGGAAGTGTCCCAATAAAAGAATATTACATACAATGAATTTTACATGAATGAAAAAAAAGACTCTCAACTCACATAAAAAAAAACCCGGCTATCCAATCATGACAATCTTATACATCTTATCACAGCAACACATAACATCACATGTCATCAACGTAAGTAAATATATGTATCCCAATTGTCGTTGACGTATAGCAACGAAACCGGCGATACACCACATATTACACTTGCGGTCGCAAAAAAGAAATATCAAACTACAACATTTGGAATCCTCACTTTCCTTAGACATCATAAACCTGGAATATCTCATATTCCGGCTTTCATGCCTAACAATGTAGATCTTACATTTGGGTCTCAAAAATGAAAACACCTTTTCAAAGGAAATTGGGTAATTCAACAAGATTCCCGATTTTGACCGAGACCGAAATGTTAGATTTACAAGCAACCAATTAATTTTCTCAAAACTAATTAGTGTAGATTCCAAATATTGTATCACATTCATAAAAACTAGGCGAAGTTAAACATTTCGATCAATCCATCAAAACGCCCACTGTTCTCAGAGACCTCAACACTTGAGACAGATTCAAAAATACCCAGACAGTGCCATTAGCACATACGGACCAGCACAAGAAAGCACGTCCCTGGCCTCACCAACGGCGTCGTGAAACCGCCGCCAAAAGCATGTTTTGGCCACGGTTCCATGATCGTTGTGTCGAGTTAGGGGGTCGTTTTTCTTGTGGGTCCATACATTACCCTGCACGATTTTCTGAATATTTTTAAACCCAAAAATTCCAACTTTTGAAAATTTTCCAAAGAGCATGTCATAACATGTTTTTAATGTTCGATCGAACACTTTAACTTCGTCTAGGTCACGTCTACTACTCTAGCCTGGCTCTGATACTACTGTAGGGTTTGCTTAGCACCCTCACTAGGTTTTAACAAGTATCAAACATGCAATTTTTTAAAATCTAGAGTGCTAACCAAACCGAACCTAGAATCGAACTAGAGAGTAGGCGTAAAAAAGCTAACAAGTATCACATACTAGTAAGTGTCTAACACTAAGAGAAAAGAAATACAACCTTTGTAAACCTCTCCTCCTTGTTTTTAGCTCCGTGTAGATTTTCCTGTCCTTGGTTCCACTCGAAGTATGAACACATTCGCTTGAATCCTTCGAAGTCCACGATGATCCACCACGGAGTTCCTTTGCTCAAGCTCCTTGCTTCACTTAACCTAAGTGGAAGTGATGCAAACAACCTACACTAGTGGGCTAGACTAGTATAGATTGATGAAGTGGGTATTTTTCTCACTCAAAAAACCTTTCTTTTTCTCTCTCTTTGCTCACTAAAAAATGGTAGAGAGCATGGAGGAAGAAGGAGATGGAAATGGCTTAGCTTGAGCTCTTGAGAATAAACACAAGAATAACAATAATATTAGAGAGAGAGAGAGAGTCACACTCACTCTTAACTCTAGCATGGAAAATATCTAGATATTTTTAGTAGTTGAGTTAGTGGAGGATTAGAAATGAAACCATGGTTACTTGTAGATATTTTAAGAAGTGTGTAGAAGGAAAAACCAACCATAGATTAATTTCCAATTTCCTTTAACTCAATAATCACTAAAATATCATAATAGTTTTCATGTGAGTCTAGCATAGCCATCTCCAATGTATCATCAACCATGATACATGTATGCATGCATGTGTGCATAAATATCAATATAAACAAACATGTATGCATGCATACAAATACAGAAAGGATTTAATAATGAGCTAATGGTCACATTATATATTAAATCAACACTTGATTTAATAATCCGGTCATATCACATACGACCCGACCAATAGAAAACGCCAGATTAAAATACGGTATTATATACCCGCATTTAATCAAGCTCCTGCACATATCCCCATATGCGCCCCACATCGTTTCGCCTGAGCTCGAAAACCCCTTTGTGGGACTCTAAGACTCGTCAATACGCTAGCAGTAGGTAATGATCATATCACATACCCACAGACCGTCAGCGGTACTAGCTGCACGTAACGACCCCCAGGTATTGAGTGAACAGAAGAACAACAAGCGAATCTGTCAAAATTCCCGTAGAGCCAACCAGCAACACTTACCGTACAGTCTGGTCTCTTCGTCTGATATGCTGCATATCGAGTCTAGGGATGGTATCGTCGACCCCAATAACTCAATAATTCATGCCGATGTATGGCCTATAACAGATCGAGAAACTACCGATAACACTTATCAGTAAATCTCATCAGCCCTGACCAGGGACTTCCTGTTATAGCCAATCGAGCACAGTGCAACATCAACCCCCAATACCGGGAAAGATGAAACCCTCCCTATATCTCATTGCTTCCATGTGTCTCGGGACTGTACCCAAAATCCACCTGTTTGCACGACTCGGTAGAGCCATGGAAGGGTGAAAATCAAAGTATAGTGGGAGAACACATAAGATTCTATGACGATCTTGAGTCTACAGACTAACCTGTACAAGTGTCACCTGAGAACTGCTATCCGACAATAGATATAATACCATATAGGAGTTCTCGGCGAGTCCGTTCAGTGTACCCAGTCTCCACTGAGCACCTGTATACAATCTTTGATGTCAAACACCAATGGATATGGGATCATCCATCGCCCATCAAATGGGTCAAGAAACGTATACGCTAGCCTACTCTGGAATATCGATGCCCCGTCTTGATACACCCACGACTGGGAACATTTAAGGATATGCTTATAAACCACATATGTCCCACTAGTATGAATTGCATCATAATCACAGTAGTCAAGCAAATATCCTAAGGGCTTTATCAACATGTATCAAATGAACAGTATACACAATCAAGTGAGCATATTAAGATAAAAAGTAACTAGATAGCATACTATCATGTCGAGCAAGAAAGTCCTCTGTATATATATACATATCTAAGAATCCAATATCAAATAATGGCCTCTAGGGCATACATATATCCAACATGTAGAATAGTGTAAATGAAGTATACCGGACTCCGCAATAGAGACCAACGCTGCTTTTTCACAGTCCAATCATTTGGAAGCTTCAATGGGGGCCTGAAGATCAGTATCGGTCACAGGCGCATCAAATAGATCTACATTAGTACCATACTCGCACAAGCCCTCACTATAGGGAGCATGTGGCTTCTGGACAAATACGACGTCAGCAGCAAATAGGGATTTCTTTCTCTTCTGCAAGCTGGCACCAGCACTCGATAATAAGAGCTTTCGCTTGACGGGTCGCTTTAGACGGCAAGTCCCAATCTCTGAACCAATGCCCAACTCCGGAGATGCCATGGCTACCGCAGTTGAAGGAACATCTAGTCAAAGCTTATCAAGAAAAGTTCGTGGGACTACGGCCATAGCGATCTTTCTTAAAGAAGGGAGCACGGCTGCCCGACGCTTCAGCGGGACCGCTGGATTACTGTATAGAATGGCATCCTTATGGTCAAGTAGTATCCACCTCTCCTCCCTAATGACAGCACCCGTCGCGTTCTGGTATCACGCAACGTAAGCATTCGAAGCTTTTGGAACATATCTCGGCTCGCTGATAAGGAAATGGGGCCCCATATTTAATCGCATAAAATGATGCATCGCGCTGCGAATACCCTCCTCCGTAGCAACCGGCTCAGTTAAGAATGCCTCAAGAGGAACACCTTGATTATAACCCAATTGTTGAGCGAAGCGGTACGGGTTGTACCTCATAAACAGTACCGAGGCGTTGTCTAAATACTAGAAAGCCCGGCCTGATGGAATACAGGTGCATAGCCTCCCAAGCCGTCAACGTAGAAGCCCCGTCTTTGAAAGTATCATGCAACGGTTGTACCACCTTAGTAGATTCTTTGCCGATGGTCAAGACTTTATCGACAAAGGTCATACTTTCCCCAACCATGCGTGGGCGAAGGAGCAGTCGCCGAGCCTCTTGCTATGACGGGTTTGGAGCGGAAGCGTCAACTAGATACATGACCCAGGGGAAGTTATGGACTTCGTAGAATCGGGGTCGTTTATGAACACCAAAGGCACCCAGCAAGTGCATCTCGATCCATGATGTGAAATAGTGCAACGGGAGATACACGGGCTTTACCCTCGGCTGAGTAGTGTCAACTGCTAAGCTCAGGCCGTGATACAAATGAGCCAATCCCACTATCCCAACGGCCACATGCGTCCCCGCGATGATGCGATGAGCCAGATAAAAAACAGACGTCCTCATGTAGCGAGGGTGTGTCGGAAGCGCAAACCAACTCAGCCACAAGCCTATAAACCCCAGAAAGAACACCTCTTCGTCAACATCCGGGGCAGCAATCTCTGCAAAGGGGATGACTGGAGTATCCGAAATAAAAAAATTTCTTTAAATCCACCTCCGCGATCGAAAAATTATCCAAGCCAAATCCGAACGGGTCGTCAAGTATGGCGAATTTCGCAGTCTGTTTAAACAGAACTTCTGGGAGAAGAAAGCGGGCGATGAAATCTGCGAAACCAACTCCGTGCCCACCAGACTCCAGGAATAAACTCTCGTACATGTTCAACACCTTGATCAGACTCGGGAACTGATGTTGAACGGCATTCTCTGGAGTAAGGCCCATTACCACTGATTTGGTAGCGAAGATATACTCATCAGGGGGAAGTATCTCTTCATATTACTCCCTTCTGACGGGTAGACCGGATATCTTCGCAAACTCCTCCAATGAAATCGAAACCTCCCGATCTAATAAGAGAAAGGTATGAGTCGGGATGTTCCATTGTTCCAAAAAAGATTTGATCCACCACACATGAGGCGTGAGATAGTGAAAGAGAGACGCTTAGATTGCGGGATACAACCCGAGTTTTAACAGCAGCGACTTCTTGGCCGAAAGGATATATCGGGCCCACTGTAGATAGTCTGCCGAATGACGGGGAGTCAATCCTATCATGTATACTTTCCCCTAAAGGCTCGACTCTCCTGGGCATATGCATCGTCCTAAAATGTCCAAGACCATCGGCGGCTGCACTGGTATTGATGCTATGGAAGGCTGAAGATGACATTTCGAGGTCCAGTTGACCTCTTCTACAGCGTAAGTCACTTGAGGTAGGTCGGCATAATGGATCGTCGGGATCGGCTCCAAAGGCTTTGCGCAAGAAAAACTGTGCCGACCCTAGATAATCTGACTGTACCATGACCCCCACAGATGAAGAGACTTTTGCTCTGGGCCATGATCCTTAATAAGTGCGAAAACCTCCCGATCTGTTGGTGCGTCAGTGAAAGCACTCTCCGAACAAACGAAGAGAATGGAGGAATCGAAACCCATAGTACCTTAAATAAAAAAGGAGGGTTAGATGTCTGATACAATGTTCAAGGCTTTGACATTCTTTTACACCTAAAATTGTACTGAACCGCGGTTCAAAAAGAAAAGGACAGGGGGCCCCACAAAATTAAGGTAACGTCCATCAATGATAGGGCAGTCACTCATTAAAAATAAAATCCAAAATGATTCTTATTTAATGAGAAAACATCATTGAACTCTGGAGTTAAACTCCCTCGAAAACTGTGTTCTGCAAAACAGATTTCAAATCTGCAAGGAAATTATGAAGGGAATAAAATTCCCAAAAGAATTTCTTTAAAAGAAATTTTTCAGAGCCAAGCTCTGTAGAATAATGGGATAACATCCCAGAACCTTCAAAAAGCAAAGTTTATAACAGGGTAAAACCCTAAAGATCTTTAAGATCTGCGATCTCCTCAAGTAAAAATCTTAGAACTCTAAGAGATCTTTGTAAAAGAAAAGAAAAACTCTGTTAAAAACCCTAAAGCATGGAGAGATCCCATCAAAAGTTTCTAAGAGGGTAAAACCCTAAAAGATCTTTAAGATCTACGATCTACTCAGGTAAAAAAAATTCTAAATCTCTAAGAGATCATTACAAAAGAAGAGCAGAGCTCTGTTAATGGGTTAAAAACCCTAAAACAAGAAGAGATTCCTTCAAGTGTTTGGTCATAATTCTTACCAATTTTGACAGAGTTTTGACTCTAAAAGAGTTTCTGTGAACAGAGATCTGAGCTCTGAAAGGAGAATTAAATTCTCAAGAAAAGAAGGAGACTAAGGAAGACGAACAGCAGCCATCTCAAGAGCCAAACGCCCTACTTATAGAGAATAAGGAGACAGTTCAACTCCCCATGAGATCGAACGGTGGAAAAGGTGCCACCGCTGCACTCACGTGTGAGCCGCGTGAGCGCAACAGTAGGAGGCATTTGTTTCCCGCAATAAAAGAGCTGAGCTCTATTTAAAAAATTAATGAGGCAGCGCCTCATGTGCCTTCCACGAAGGCGACAGCGCCAGAGTTAAAAACTCTCATATGGCGCCTCACGTACTCCTCACGCGGGCGCCAATGTGCAAAGCACATAAAAAAAAATTAAAATCTTAAGTAGCGCCCACATGCACAATACGTGAGCGCCGGCGTCCAGGAAGAATTAAATTCTACTCGCTGTTAAAACAGAGCCGTTGGATCAAAAATCCAATAGAGATGATAATTCATCAAGATACAGAATTAAATTCTGTCGAGAGGAAATATTCATCAAATCTTTCTAAAATAAGAAAGATATCATAAAATAAAATTCTATGCTCTCTGTAAAACAGAGAACCAAATCCAACGGTGAATAGAAATCACCGTTTTTACAAAATAAATTCTGTATGGGAAAAATTCCTCGATCTTGTTAAAAACAAGAAAATACTTTCTGTAAAACAGAAACCCTTGGATCAAAAATCCAATGGCGGGTAAAAATCCCCGAATAAATTGAGATTTCTTAATGAGGGATTTCCTCAAAACTAATTAACAAACCGTCTTTGCTATATAAAAGACCCATGACTTCAAGTCTCAGAGAGAGGAACCCTCCCCCCTAAGCTTTCAAAAAAAGAGAAATAGCTTCAAAAAGAACAGAGAATTAAATTCTTGAAGAAGAAGAACTCCCTTCTTGGAAATTTAGGTAAATAAAAAATACATACATATAGAGATAGAAAAGTTTCTCATTTACCTATTGGAGGGTTTAACCCTTCTCAAAGAACTGAGTTCTTTCTCTGGATCTGAGATCCACAAGACAAGTCCCTCATATGATGAGAATTTAATTCTCATTTGGAAGAATTTGTTCTTGAGAATCAAAAATTCATCTACAAAATAAAGATCGTATTGATCATTCAGGAGAAAAAGAACTCAGCGCCCAGCACCTCACGTATCCCTGACATGGACGCCACAGAGAGGAGTACTTAGCACTCACTGGGCAGCGCAGCACGTGTTCCTCACGTGGGCGCCACAGAGGAGAGTGCTTAGCACTCATTGAGCGGCACTCAGCGCCTCGCGTGTCACTCACGTGGACGCCACAGAAGAAAGGAGTGCTTAGCACTCACTAGGCAGTGCCCAATGCCGCACGTGTCCCTCACATGGACGCCACAGAGGAGAGTGCTTAGCATTCATTGAGCGGCGCCCGGCGCCTCACGTGTCCCTCACATAGGCGCCACAGAAGAAAGGAGTGCTTAGCACTCACTGGGCAGCGCCCAGCGCTGCACGTGTTCCTCACGTGGGCGGCACAGAAGAAAAGATTGCTCAGCACTCACTAGGCAGCGCCTAGCGCCTCACGTGCTTCGCACGTGGGCGCCATAAAGAGCGTGTCACTCCCGGCTTCCCGGTATACGGCGAAAGAGACGCGACGAGGCCGCTACGTATTTACTCTAAAGTAAATACGCTAAGCGTATCTAAGCAATATAAAAGAAATGTACACAAGAAACAAATGTAGTGAAACGGCAACTTTATTTATTAACATTTTTTTGTACAATGCATGGAAAAGTAAATACATCTGAATGAAAGCAATGCCTAAACGATGGCATAACAGAAATGGAAAGTACTGAAATAAAATGTGTACAAGTGTAACTATAGCTCGGGATCTTCAATAAACTGGTCCAAGTCTTCAGTGCTAGGCTCGATCTCTGGAAGGTCCGAAACACCTGACGACATTCAAAGAAAAAGAAAAAGAGAATGTCGTCAGCGAACAAATCGCTCGGTAAGTCCCAAAGATAAGGAAGAAGTAGAAAAGACAGAAAGGGAGAGAGTGTAACTTTTACATTTGTATTATATTGTTATATTGTTGTATTTAGTATTAACGCTGTTGTTTGTAGCTTGGTACAGAAGAATGCCAATGTATACAAAAGGAGTCTCTATATGCCAGAGACTAAAGGCAATAGAAGTACAAGGCTCCGTTAGAATACCCGGAACAGCGGCGTGGTATTTAGGTTAGGTGTCTTAATCTTGCAGTCTCGTGCCACTTCTAACACCTTCCGTACCAATCTGCCCCTTAAATCCCGCGATGTCTTGATTGTATTGTTGTACTGTATTGCAACTTGTAATGTCTTGTAATATAGATTGTATAATTAGATGACTTGCTGAAACCATGATATCAGTAAATGGGTGTAACTGGAGAATCATGAATGTAACTGGAGAATCATGTAAATGGAAGTATGTCCATGGTTCGGTTCGGTCAATACAGGTTGAATATATCGAATATATGGATTCATGGATTCATATTGAATTGTAATATTGTAGATTGTACTTGAATCATATTCAACTCAGATTATTTATAATGAAACTCAGTCTGAGTCAGAACAATTAGAAAAGAAATTGATGTCCTGAATTAGATTTTGATGTTCTCGGTAACCGCTGCACATGGGCGGCAGGATTTGTGTCTTTTTCAAAGACGATTACCGTATTGATAACACCGTTGTTAAGTTGTCTACCTTAAATAGGAAAGCACCCACTTCTCCAACTCCCTGAGGCTCAAGATATTGGTCCCGCTTAAACCTATATTTACTAGGGTCCTTATTGTAATTTATAAAACTTGAGGGGGTTTTATGTAAAAATAATTTTGTATAATTTAAAAAATACACCTCAAGTATTTAATTATCGTCTTTAGAGTTTTCATAGATTTAGATTTTATATTTGTGATATTTCTAGTGAAAATAACCTAATTTCATAATATATGGTATTTAATTGCAATATTGAACTTGTATGGAATTCATGGTATTTTAATGTAAAATGATTCTTTTGACTTGGAAAAGTTGGAATATTGATATTATAATAAAAATAGATATTTTGATAATACATATATATTTATATATTTATAAAAACAATTTTTAATTTATTATTTTCTAGAAATCTCATTTTTTTAAGATATTTGTATTTTAAATCTCTCGAGACTGAATGCTCCTTGCGGAGGTCTGCATCTCGCACTACTAAGCCCGGGGATGTGTGATAATCCGCACCATCCCAGTCGGGTTTCCCAAAATGGGTTGTAGCTTCGCTTTGCAAAGATTTGTTTAAAATACATAATCTTGTAAAAATGGTTTTTATAAGTTAGAGGTAGTTTTGTGTAAAACGGTATTTCATGAATCTATATTTCCTAAAAGGTATTTTGCTATGTTGCATATGAGTGTTGTGAAGAGATAGTTCATTACCTCGTGATCTAACTAAAGGTATAGCAAGATTAATGTTGTTTTAAAGTCGATAGTATACTACATGGTATTTTACTGAAAAAAGCGGTAAAAGTTACAAAATGAAATATTTTGCTATGAAATTTATTCAACATGTTTTGTTAATGATTAATAGTCAAGATGTAAGAGTTTTGTATGGTTATGTTAAGGAAAATTGAACTTTACAAAGAAAACCGAATCGGAAATCGGATTTAACTCCGCTTCCGTCGGGTTTTATAAATACGTGTTTTAAGAATAGAAAAGAGGAGAGGGAGGAGGGACTTACTGGCTTAGAGGTTAGAAAAGAGGGAGAGGAAGACGTAGGATTTGCCGGTGCGTCGTTTCGTCGCCGGGAGCTCCTAGGGTCGTCGTCGGAAGATCGCCGGAGTTTTGCCCTTCGCTAACTCCACTTGTTCACAAAATTTCTCGGGATTTTCTTGAGAGTTTTGGACAGAAATTTGGAGTGAGGAGGGTGTGTTTAGGGTTGATATTTATAGGGAAAGATTAGGGCTAGGGTAGGTGAAGGGGTGTATTGAAAATTGTATTGATTTGTAATATAAATAGGGTTTAATGGGATTTTAAATAGCTCTGAAACCGATCCAAGGAATTAAAGTATGCAGGAGTGATGGGGAGGTGAAAAGGCATGACTTTTGTGTTGAAGACTCGGCAGTCCGGCCGAGTCCGGCCGGCGGCGGCGGGCCGAGTCGACCGAGTCGCCATCCCGAGTAGGCCGAGTCGGGCCGGGGCTCGCCGCCACATGTCCCTCGTCGCTTGGTGTAGCCCCTGGGTCAGTTTGTTTTACATGTGTAGTAGGGTTTTTACGATTTATGCACGTGTGGGCTCTTGGAATTCTAAAAATTTAAAAGAAAACAATATTAAAAATAATGTGGAGGATAGGATTTGAACTTTGGTGCTTTATAACAGCAGTGCAAGGTCTTACCAATGAGCTACAAGCTCCTTCTTGCTATTAAAAAGCAAAACAAACTTATAACTTATGCTCAGGAAAAAATACCCTATTCTGTTTTTTTTTTTTAAATTGTACATAAAGTTGTACAGAAAGTTTAGGGTTGTTACATTCTACCCTCCTTATAAAAATTCCGTCCTCGAAATTTGTAAAAGGAAAGTGTAACAGATTCAAGAAAAATTGGTGATAGAATATTGGTAGTGTATGAAAAATATGTGAAAGACCGAAAGAATGCGAAGGTTTTGGTAAGATTGTAAAAGAGGTGATGGAATTTTGGGTTGGGATAGATTCAAGATATATAAAATTGGAATATTCAAGGAAGATGAATTGTAAAAAAAAATTTAGTTGCTGGTTCTTGTGTTATATTGCTTAGGTTGTTCACGCAGAACAGAACTGCATGGTAGGGTTCCATACAGCTCTGACCTGCATAGGCCGCCAACAAAACCTGTCACGTCCCGCTTCCCGGTATACGGCGAAGGGGACGCGACGAGGCCGCTACGTATTTACTCTGAAATAAATACGCTAAGCGTATCTAAGCAATATAAAAGAAATGTACACAAGAGACAAATATAGTGAAACGGCAACTTTATTTATTAACATTCTTTTGTATAATGCATGGAAAAGTAAATACATCTGAATGAAAGCAATGCCTAAACAATGGCATAACAGAAATGGAAAGTACTGAAATAAAATGTGTATAAGTGTAACTACAGCTCGGGATCTTCAATAAACTGGTCCAAGTCTTCAGTGCTAGGCTCGATCTCTGGAAGGTCCGAAACACCTGACGACATTCAAAGAAGAAAGAAAGAGAATGTCGTCAGCAAACAAATCGCTCGGTGAGTCCCAAAGATAAGGAAGAAGTAGAAAAGACAGAAAGAGAGAGAGAGTGTGTAACTTTTATAGTTGTATTATATTGTTGTATTTAGTGTTAGCGCTGTTGTTTGTAGCTTGGTACAGAAGAATGCCAGTGTATACGAGAGGAGTCTCTAAATGCCAGAGACTAAAGGCAATGGAAGTACAAGGCTCCGTTAGAAAGGCCGGAACAACGGCGTGGTATTTAGGTTAGGTGTCTTAATCTTGCAGTCTCGTGCTACTTCTAACACCTTTCATACCAATCTACCCCTTAAACCCCGCGATGTCTTGATTGTATTGTTGTATTGTATTGCAACTTGTAATGTCTTATAATATAGATTGTATAATTGGATGACTTGCCGAAACTATGATATCAGTAAATGGGTGTAACTGGAGAATCATGAATGTAACTGGAGAATCATGTAAATGGAAGTATATCTATGGTTCGGTTCAGTCAATACAGGTTGAATATATCGAATATATGGATTCATGGATTCATATTGAATTGTAGTATTATAGATTGTACTTGAATCATATTCAAGTCGGATTATTTATAATGAGACTCGGTCTGAGTCAGAACAATTAGAAAAGAAATTAAAGTCCTGAATTGGGTTTTAATGTTATCGGTAACCGCTGCACATGGGTGGCAGGATTTGTGTCTTTTTCAAAGACGATTACCATGTTGATAACACCGTTGTTAAGTTGTCTACCTTAAATAGGCAAGCACCCACTTCTCCGGCTCCCTGAGGCTCAATAGATTGGTCCCGCTTAAACCTATATTTACTAGGGTCCTTATTGTAATTTATAAAACTTGAAGGGGTTTTATGTAAAAATAATTTTGTATAATTTACAAAATACACCCCAAGTATTTAATTATCATCTTTAGAGTTTTCATAGATGTAGATTTTATATTTGTGATATTTCTAGTGAAAATAACCTAATTTCATAATATAGGGTATTTAATTGTAATATTGAACTTGTATGGAATTAATGGTATTTTAATGTAAAGTAATTCTTTTGACTTGGAAAAGTTGGAATATTGATATTATAACAAAAATAGATATTTTGATAATACATATATATTTATATATTTATAAAAATAATTTATTATTTATTATTTTCTAGAAATCTCATTTTTTAAGATATTTGTGTTTTAAATCTCTCGAGACCGAATGCTCCTTGTGGAGGTCTGCATCTCGCACTACTAAGCCCAGGGATGTGCGATAATACTCACCATCCCCGTAGGGTTCCCCAAAATGGGTTGTAGCGGCGCTTTGCAAAGATTTGTTTAAAATACATAATCTTGTGAAAATGGTTTTTATAAGTTAGAGGTAGTTTTGTGTAAAATGGTATTTCACGAATCTATATTTCCCAAAAGGTATTGTGCTATGTTGCATATGAGTGTTTTGAAGAGGTAGGTCATTACCTTATGATCTAACTAAAGGTATAGCAAGATTAATGTTGTTTTAAAGTTGATAGTATACTATATGGTATTTTACTGAAAAAGAGCGGTAAAAGTTACAAAATAAAATATTTTGCTATGAAATTTATTCAACATGTTTTTTTAATAATTAATAGTCAAGATTTAAGAGTTTTGTATGGTTGTGTTAAGGAAAATTGAACTTTACAAAGAAAACCGAATCGGAAGTCGGATTTAACTCCGCTTCCGTCGGATTTTAGAAATACGCATTTTAAGAATAGAAAAAAGGAGAGGGAGGAGGGACTTACTGTCCTAGAGGTTAGAAAAGAGGGAGAGGAAGATGTAGGATTTGCCGGTGCGTCGTTTCGTCGCCGGGAGCTCTTAGGGTCGTCGTCGGAAGATCGCCGGAGTTTTGCCCTTCGCTAACTCCACTTGTACACAAAATTTCTCGGGATTTTCTTGAGAGTTTTGGACAGAAATTTGGAGTGAGGAAGGTGTATTTAGGGTTGATATTTATAGGGAAAGATTAGGGTTGGGGTAAGTGAAGGGGTGCATTGAAAATTGTATTAATTTGTAATAAAAATAGGGTTTAATGGGATTTTAGAGAGCTCTGGAACCGATCCAAGGAATTAAAGTATGCAGGAGTGATAGGGAGGTGAAAAGGCATGACTTTTATGTTGACGACTCGGTGGTCCGGCCGAGTCCGGCCGGCGGCAGCGGGCCGAGTCGACCGAGTCGCCGACCCGAGTCGGCCGAGTCGGGCCGGGGCTCGCCGCCACATGTCCCTCGTCGCTTGGTATAGCCCCTGGGTCAGTTTATTTTACATGTGTAGTGGGATTTTTACGATTTATGCATGTGTGGGCTCTTGGAATTCTAAAAATTTAAAAGAAAACAATATTAAAAATAATGTGGAAGATAGGATTTGAACTCTGGTGCTTTGTAACAGCAGTGCAAGGTCTTACCAATGAGCTACAAGCTCCTTCTTGCTATTAAAAAGAAAAACAAAGTTATAACTTGTGCTCAGGCAAAAATACCCATTTCTGTTTTTTTTGAAAAATTGTACAGAAAGTTGTACAGAAAGTTTAGGGTTGTTACATAGAGTCTGACACTCCATATAAAGACAAAAGGAGTAAATTGTTTAACACTTATTGGGCAGTCCCCAGGGATAAAAGCTCCACATGATCATATATGGGCGTCGGAACTTGTATAAGTGCTTAGCACTTTTTCAATAAAAAAGAGGACTGAGCAGACCAAGCCCAAACTGGCTAGGTCCCCTGAGGATAAAACCTCCCTGACTCAAATCAACCGAGCCCATACGCTCATGATTTCCCCAAATTGATCTTAGTCCCCAAACATGACTAATGATCTTCTAACTGACGATATCCAAAATAATACTCATCCCACATCCTCAGAGGAAATCTTAGTCTCAAATATGACTAACGATTCCTAGGTTCACTATAAAACCCTTGTCCCTCAAAAACGGGATTTGGTTTAAGGGTACAACTCTCCACAGCTCTGATATATGTCGTTGTAATTCTTCAACGTCTTCAGAGAGGTGGCGGGTCCCGACAACCAACAAATTCTCTGTTGCACTTCCAAACAGACGTGCACACCTCAAATCAGACCGCGCCCTAAATTGGGTGCATTCTATATCAATATTGCTCATCCCGTCATGTAACAAATATACGTGCATGCAAGATGAACAATGGACCGAAACGTTCTTAAATTAACAACAGACCGAAATGTCCTCAAACTAAACTTCACTTCCAAAATGGTGACAACAGACCGAAATGTCTTCAAACTAAATTTCACCTCCAAAATTGTGACAATGGACCAAAAGGTCCTCAAACTAACAACAAACCGAAATGTCCTCAAACTAAACTTCACCTCCAAAATGGTGACAACAGACCGAAATGTTCTCAAACTAAACTCCACCTCCAAAATGGTGACAACATACCGAAATGTCCTCAAACTAAAACTTCACCTCCAAAATGGCGACTGTTCAGTTGATAAAACTGCACATTTGTATTACATTTTTCCTACCATTTTCATATTAAAGAAGGACTTTATTATAATATATCATACATATGAGGGTTTATGTGTAAAAATACTATTTTCCATGTGTTGATATATTATAATTAGCATTTGGTAGAAAAATGTATGCAAATAAATTCATTGACCAAATCCTAGTAGAACAAAGTCTACTAAAGATTATTTGAGTTGTTGTGCAAAAGATTTCCAAGTGTGCAGAATTTTTCAAAGACTAGAATCAAGCAAATCAAGTTGTTGAAGAAGACTTGCCTAATTAAAGAAGCAAAACTTGGAGACCAGGTCTGGAAGCAACCGTGAAAAGATTTCCAAATTCTAAAGGTGCCAAGGATCGCCAAATGTCACATAGAAACGCTCCTGAAAAATGATGGACGGCCGTGATCATCAAGCCGCGGATCCGCGGCAATAGCCCCTTTATGCCGCGGATCCGCCACGGTTAAGAAGCGTTGGGAGTTGAGGATTTTTAGGGAAAATCTTTTCTGCTTAAATCATATTTTAGAAGCTTGTATTCTGGCTTTAGCACTATAAAAAGGCACCGAGAGCCTCTTGGAAAATTTATCAAGCCGACGAGATCACGAAGTTCAAGACGGCTCACGCATCCAGACTGATCATCAACTGTTCGACTACCTCCTTGGAAGAGATCGAGAAGCAAACTAGTCTTTGTAATCATTTTCTAAGGGATCAAAGTGTAATGAATATTGTTGATTAATAAAGGTAGATTTCTTTTTCTTATTCTATTTCTTCGTAGTTTAATTATGCATTTTCTCTCCATCTCTTCTTCTCCCAACATGCGCGAGTAATTCTCCGCTTGTTAGGGTTCGTAGGATTAGGGTAGGCTAATGGATGATGAACATCCCTAAACCCTTTTTAAGTCCTATAAAGTTTATGAACTTTATCAAAAGAATCATTAACATCCTAATCGGTCGCGCTAACAATTCTTTGTTAGTCCCGACCGCGATTAGAGATTAGGTTAATGATTGTTTTGGTAAAGGCTAGATATGAACGAGGTTCCGTGTCGAGATAAGGGTTAAGAGTGGGATTCCTTTTCCCTCCAGAAACCCTAATCTACACGCATCACCGTCGTTCTAGTTTTAAATCTATTAAAGGATAGAAAGAGTAATTTTTAATTAATTATCCATAACTACTAAATCCTAATGAACCCTACAAGCCCTCTTATTATATTAACTATATTCCTAAAATAATCTAGATCTATAAATTTGCTCTCTTGCTTAAAGTAGATCTAGAAACTTTTCACAAAATTCTTTATTCCTCCTCTCTTTTTCAACACATCTAAAGTAAGAGTAAAACATTCAACGTTTCCCTGAGGATGACCCGTACTCACCTCGGTCTAGCTACACGCGACACCGTTCTGATTGCGGTTAAACTACAAACACAATTTTCCGAACCAATCAAATGGCGTCGTTGCCGGGGATACGTGCGTAATTTTTTATTTTTACTATTTGTGTTGGATTCTTAGACGAGTCATATCATTATTAACACAAAACTGCAAATTGCATATTTAACGATTTGTGCGTGAATTTTTGCAAGGAGATCTGGAGTCACAGAATTAAGGAAAACAGGAAACAGAGACATTTTTAGAGATCCAGAGGAGCACAGAAGGATATACAAAAAATTTCATCAAGCAATCCCTCTGCCACGTGGTGGAACCGCGGCAAAAGTACCCTTGGTGCGGCGGAAACGCGGTACAACAGAGGAATTAGGGCTTAAGTCTTCTCTGGTATCTTTCTCAACTCCTTCTCTCTCCTTTCAAATCCAATAAAATCTATCTTCTGCAGGATTCTTTGCAAAATCGGGCCGCTCAAAAATCTTTTTGCAAAAGTTTTGTGATTGGTTTTGTTTTGCATATTTTAATACGGACTCTAAGGGGCAAAGACCAAATCAAGATTAGGTGGGGATTTCATCACCCTTCCTAAGCCCCACAAATCACAAACCGAGCATCTGCATCAACCCTACAATAATTTAAAAAATATCTAGACCAGTCTCTAAGGACTGTCGCTCTCATTAAGGACAAAGGAATGTCGTGGGTAATCTATCGTTTATCCGCATTACTTTTGTAGTGCCTAGGCAAGTGTGTCAAAGGCTAGTGGTTTTTAATTAGGCCCACTACCGTGGTTCCTTCCCACTTACCTGGCACTTACCTGGATACAAGGGTAGTACAGAGGCTGTAGAGGATTTATCCTGCGGCTTTTCCTTTGGAAGTCTAGGAGCGGTCTAGACACTGGACCTAGGTGACCTTAGTTCTAGGGTTGCTTGTGCATCTTAAGGAGATTTGTCTTAAGTCCCACTTTTTGTCTAGCTACGCGTGACACCGTTCTGATTGCGGTTAACTACTACATACACTTTTTCGTACCAATCAAATGGCGCCGTTGCCGGGGATCGAACCCGGGTCACCCGCGTGACAGGCGGGAATACTCACCACTATACTACAATGACCGAGATGGACGGCACTCCATCAGATTATAACACCACGCTGCCACCGCCCGAAGGTGCGCAGAATCCACCGCGCATTTCTCTCCAAGAGAGATGCTATCCTATCCGTGGTCCTCTTCCCACTTTTCTATCTCTTCCACCACCTAACGGGGATAATTTCAAAATTAAACCCCACTACATCAATCTGCTGCCCAAATTTCACGGGCTTAAGTCGGAAGACGCGTACGTTTTCATCACCAAATTCGAAAACGTATGCGCAATGATGGGTACTTCACAATTGACTTTAGATGCTATGCGCTTGCGTCTTCTCCCATTCACACTGTGCGACTTGGCAGAAAAATGGCTTTACAATACTGCCGCACACTCTATCACTAATTGGGATGAATTCGTCATAGCATTTCTTAAGAAGTTTTACCCAAACCATAAGACTGCCCATATTAGGAGCGAGATCAACCAGTTCACCCAGCTTCCCAATGAACCATTTTGGAAGTGCTTTGAACGTTTCAAAGATCTACTTGTCCAATGCCCCCATCACGGAATACAAAGATGGGATTTATGTCGGATTATATATGAGGGGATTAATCCAGCGACAAAGTATATGCTTGAAATAATGTGTCAATGCAATTTCATGTCTAAAGATGACGGTGAAGCGTGGAAATATCTGGAAGATCTTGCTGAACACACGTTGCAGTGGGAAAGCATAAGACCACCTTCAACTAAGGGAGGTATTCACCAGCTCGATGTTACTATCGCAGTAAAAGCCGAAATGGCAGCGATACAGAAGAAACTCGACGCTATTGAAAACAAGTTCTCATCATTCTTCCTAAATCAGGTCACGCTTCCTAAGACCGTCTGTGGTTGCTGTTCGGATCCTTCACACTTAACGGAAGAATGTCCTATGAATGCATCGTTTCAAGCTAATGCTGCTTTTCAGCAGCGACCTAGAAACGACCCTTATTCTTCCACGTAAAATCAAGGATGGAGGAATCATCCTAACTTTGCTTGGAACCAAAACCAACAAAGCAATTATCAAAGACCTCCTCAACAGCAACCACAACTACAGAATCAGCCCCCCTTTCAGTCACAGAATTTCCAAAATCCGGCCAACATTTCTACACCACAAGTGGCCGGTACTGACAACTCACTTGCACAAACTTTGGATATGTTCATGAAACAATCCATGCAATTTTCGGCTGAGATGAGGTCTTCTATTGATACCATAACAAAAAACTCAGCCTCCCATGGTGAGAGTATTAAATCATTAGAAAACCAAATCGCACAGTTAAACGCCGCAATGAGTGTGAGAGAGAAAGGGAAACTCCCATCTCAACCCCTACCGAATCCTGGCCATTCACAAAATCATAATGTGAATGCCGTTACTACGTTGAGATCGGGGAGAGTGCTGAATAACCGAGTGGGTGAGCAATTTGATGTTAGTGACACATTTGATACCCCATCTTCATCTTCTTCTTCCCCTAATTCGTCCAGTCTTCCACCTTCACCCGAGCCTATTCTCCATTTTCCCCAAAGCTCGAACATTTTGCCGAATCTATCTATGTCGATTCCCACTCCAATTTTGGGATCGAATCCATCCCCACAGTCTTCTCCACAAAAGTTGGACCCAAAACTTATTGATCAAGCACCTTATCCAAACAGATTAAGGGGCAACAGACCAAGTCCACAAATGGAGAAGATTGTGGAAATTTTTAAGCAAGTTAACATAAACATTCCTCTCCTAGATGCTATTCAACAAGTTCCGTCATATGCGAAAATCCTAAAGGACTTGTGCACTAGGAAGAGAAAAGTTCAAGTACCTAAAAATGTTTTCTATGCGAGTAATGTGAGTACAGCTTTTACACAACAACTTCCCAAGAAACGAAAGGACCCCGGAAGTCCTACAATTTCAATTTCTATTGGGGGTAAAAATATCAATCGTGCTCTACTCGATTTAGGTGCTAGTGTTAACTTGCTTCCGTATTCTGTTTATGAGCAATTAGGGATCGGAGAGTTAAAGCCGGCGCATTGCACTCTTCAGATGGCCGATCGATCTATCACCCAACCTAGGGGTGAGCTAGAGGATGTGTTAATCAAAGTCGGGGAATTCATATTTCCTGTGGACTTTATCGTTATTGATACACAACCTGTGGCAAACCCACGCAATCAAATCCCGGTGATACTCGGCCGACCCTTTTTGGCCACTTCCAACGCAGTAATCAATTGTAGAAACGGCTCTATGACCCTATCCTTTGGAAAGAAGTCAATTGAGCTTAACATTTACAAGTTGGGAAGTGAACCCTCCGAACCATATGCTCATGTGTGTTCTGTCGAATTAATGGATGTCGACAGCAGCGAATATGATCAACCTCATAATTCTGACTCTTTTCATATGTTGTTGGTTGACACGGACTCTTCCACCGAGTTGTCCGGGTCAACATCTAACGCTGATAAGGAACTTTTTATAGAGTCTGACGATTACCCCATTTTTTCTAATGACATTATTTTTCGGGGTATCGATGAAAGCTTTGAGGAAATTTTCGCTGATGAACTCGCATTTTTACAAGACACGGGTGTTGAGATGAATCAACTCCAAGATGAAGAAATTGGACCTCCACCCCTTCTTTTGGACAATCATGATAATGCGAGTAATCCATCATTACAATCACTGTGTCGTCTCTCCAAATTGAGACGCAATCCTTTTCCATTACACCTCTTATCTCCTCCCCACTTCTTCACGTCGAAAGGTGACATATTCTTCCACCAACCTTGGTGCTTCATCGATAAAATTTTTGAATGGTTGGTGTTGACCTTCGGTCTTTGCAAAGCTTGGCATTGACCAATAACCTTACCCCCCTCGTGTGATTTTAAAAGATTAACATTGTTTAACTCAAGTTTGGGGGGGTATATTTTGGCTCTTGAAAGAAAATGATTTTTACAAAATTGTGAGCCAAGAAATAAGTTGGGAGAGGAGTTCACTTGCATTATTTCTTGTCCCCTTTTTCCTCCCAAGTCTACAGGTTTTTGAGCTTAACGGATGACATCAGTGAGGACACTGCTGTGAACAGGTTTGGGGGAGGTTTGTGCTTATTTACGCATCAATTTGCATCATACTTTGCATAAGCACAACATTTTCAAAAATTTCAAAAATTTTCTTTTATAACAAAAGAGTCGAAAGTGAAAAATTACATCCAAAAGATAGGAATAGTTTAAGAAAACCAAGAAAATTAGAAGTTTTCTTAAACGAACTAGTAATAAGTAGTTATGAGCTGTTGTCCCAAGGGTTAGTAAGATGAAGGAAGTCACTAATCTGAGGATAAAAATAAGTCTGAAAAAAAGTTTCTATTCTGGAAGCCAAACATTTGAATGTTGATACCCTACTATATGCACATACACACGTCTTGAAACTCGGGATAGTAGAGCATACCTTGAAATGCTCTTGTCTAAAAGCCAAAGTATGAAGGAAATGAAAAAAAAATGAAGAAAATATAAAAATGGTGAAAAGAAAAAAATGAACACTGGTTTTGTTATCACCAAGGCAGCAATAAAAAAAATATAGCGAGGGTGCCTCTTCACCTAGTGCCCTAAGGCCAACTGGTCTGGGAGTCACTGCTAAGCCTTAGGTGGTGCAAGACGAGGAAAATATTATCACCTAATCAGCAAGCACATGAGTAATCGGTCGGTTAGTACCTCAAGAAGTATTAACGGTCGCATGAAAATGTGTGAGCAAATCTTAATATTCATTAAAAAGTACTGAGGTAGATGGACAAGAGTATGATAGCTTGAATTGAATTCTCCGAGTGTAGGGATGTCCATTTCACACACGTAGGGGTATATGATCGATGTTTGGATGAAAGGTAGGAATGAAGAATAAAGATGATGTTTTATTGAGGGATAATATGATTTCTAACATCTTTTCATGACTATTAAGATAGGGCTCATGACAACTGAAAAGCCAGTATGGTTGGAAACTCTTATTTTCAAAGTCTTTCTTTTATGGTTCTTATCTTTATATGTAAATTTCACCATCTCTCTTTTGTTATAGGATTTTGTGGGTGTAATCCGCTGAAAACCCTCAGGAGACAACACTCCTCCTACTAGGGACACCTAGAGGTTTAACGGCTTGTTGCACGTGCTCAGTGCAATCGTGTCTGCCTATGAAAGTGTGCTTAGTTTTCTCCTTTCTTTTTCTCCTCTTGAATAAACTAGTTTGCTCGGGACGATCAAAGATAAGTTTGGGGGTATTTGTTCAGTTTATAAAACTGCACATTTGTATTACATTTTTCCTACCATTTTCATATTAAAGAAGGACTTTATTATAATATATTATACATATGAGGGTTTATGTGTAAAAATACTATTTTCCATGTGTTGATATATTATAATTAGCATTTGGTAGAAAAATGTATGCAAATAAATTCATTGACCAAATCCTAGTAGAACAAAGTCTACTAAAGATTATTTGAGTTGTTGTGCAAAAGATTTCCAAGTGTGCAGAATTTTTCAAAGACTAGAATCAAGCAAATCAAGTTGTTGAAGAAGACTTGCCTAATTAAAGAAGCAAAACTTGGAGACCAAGTCTGGAAGCAACCGTGAAAAGATTTCCAAATTCTAAAGGTGCCAAGGATCGCCAAATGTCACATAGAGACAGCTCCTGAAAAATGATGGACGGCCGTGATCATCAAGCCGCGGATCCACGGCAATAGCCCCTTTATGCCGCGGATCCGCCGCGGTTAAGAAGCGTTGGGAGTTGAGGATTTTTAGGGAAAATCTTTTCTGCTTAAATCATATTTTAGAAGCTTGTATTCTGGCTTTAGCAATATAAAAAAGCACCGAGAGCCTCTTGGAAAATTTATCAAGCCGACGAGATCACGAAGTCCAAGACGGCTCACGCATCCAGGCTGATCATCAACTGTTCGACTACCTCCTTGGAAGAGATCGAGAAGCAAACTAGTCTTTGTAATCATTTTCTAAGGGATCAAAGTGTAATGAATATTGTTGATTAATAAAGGTAGATTTCTTTTTCTTATTCTATTTCTTCGTAGTTTAATTATGCATTTTCTCTCCATCTCTTCTTCTCCCAACATGCGCGAGTAATTCTCCGCTTGTTAGGGTTCGTAGGATTAGGGTAGGCTAATGGATGATGAACATCCCTAAACCCTTTTTAAGTCCTATAAAGTTTATGAACTTTATCAAAAGAATCATTAACATCCTAATCGGGCGCGCTAACAATTCTTTGTTAGTCCCGACCGCGATTAGAGATTAGATTAATGATTGTTTTGGTAAAGGCTAGATATGAACGAGGTTCCGTGTCGAGATAAGGGTTAAGAGTGGGATTTCTTTTCCCTCCAGAAACCCTAATCTACACGCATCACCGTCGTTCTAGTTTTAAATCTATTAAAGGATAGAAAGAGTAATTTTTAATTAATCGTCCATAACTACTAAATCCTAATGAACCCTACAAGCCCTCTTCTTATATAAACTTACATCCGTAGTTAATCTAGATCTATATTTTGCATTCTTGTTTAACGTAGATCTAGATCCTACAACCATTTTACAATATTCTTCATCCTTCCTCCTCCCCTTTCTCAACACATCCAAAGTAAGAGTAAAATATTCAACGTTTTCCTGAGGACGACCCGTACTCACCTCGGTCTAGCTACGTGCGACACCGTTCTGATTGCGGTTAACTACTATATACACTTTTTCGTACCAATCAGCGACAATGGACCGTAATGTCCTTAAACTAAAAACTTCACCTCAAAAATGGTGGCAATGGGCCGAAACGTTCCTAAACTAACATTCACCTCCAAAATGGTGATAATCGAGCCCCAAATGCTCACCCATATTTAAGTTGATCTTAATTTCAAACCAGATTAACGATCCTTAAATCAAATCAAACCCAAATCTAAAAATATATGGATTTGGACTAATCAACGCCCTACGGGCGACGACATAAATAAGTCTCCGTACACAACCCATGGGCAACTAAAAATAAAACAAATACACACGACACGAAGTGAACTGCTGGAGAAGGAGAAAGTGGGAATAGAGTCCCCATAATCAAAAACCCCTCACAAATGAGGAGGAATCTGACGAAGTCTGCTACGACAGCCGCATCCGTTCAAACCTACGATATACGGTGTCATAAATCAACTTGGCATCTTCGGAGAGGTGCACGTATAAATCCAAATAGCATCTGCCCCCAAATTCAGGCAGGACTATCCATTCCGGTATCGTCCCCGTTTTCGGCGGTGAACAGATTCTACAGACCGAAATGTTCTCAAACTAAAACTTCGCCTCCAAAATGGCGACAACGGACCGTAATGTTCTTAAACTAAAAAATTCACCTCAAAAAGGGTGACAATAGACTGAAACGTCCCTAAACTAATATTCACCTCCAAAATGGTGATAATCGAGCCCCAAATGCTCACCCCATTTAAATTGATCTTAATCTCAAACCAGATTAACGATCCTTAAATCAAATCAAACCTAAATCTAAAAATATACGGATTTGGACTAATTCACGCCCTATGGGCGAAGACATAAATTACTCTCCGTATACAATCCATGGGCAACTAAAAATAAAACAAACACACACGACACGAAGTGAACTGCTGGAGAAAGAGAAAGTGGTTATCGCGATGCGGTAACGTAATTAACTATAGGTGCTTGCGCCTACAGGGAAGAGCGTCCCCACAATCAAAAACCCCTCACAAATGAGGGGGAATCTGACAAAGTCTACTACGACGTCCGCATCCATACAAACCTCTGATATACGGTGTCATAAATCAACCTGTTATCTTCGGAGTGGTGGACGGATAAATCCAAATAGTATCTGCCCCCAAATTCAGGCAGGACGATCCATCCCGGTATCGTCCCCATTTTCGGCGGTGAACAGTGATCTTGTATTCTTAAAGATATCATCGACCAGAGGAGTGATCTGATTTGGCAGTCGAAATAAGCTTAGATCTTGATTCGTGGGACCTTTCGGTATCATTGAGCGTGTAGCAAAGGTAGCTTATCATTTGGCTTTACCACCATCCTTGGCGGTTGTTCATGATGTGTTTCATGTATCTCAACTCCGCAAATATGTTCGAGATGAGACACGCGTCCTAGATCACTCGGAACTGACAGTAAGGAAAAATTTAACATATGAAGAGCGACCAATGGCGATTGTGGATCAACGAGAAAAAATCCTCAAGAATAATATTATTCCTCTAGTACTCGTTTCATGGGGGAATCGTTTGCATGGAGAATCTACTTAGGAATGTGAAGACGAGATTCGACAGAAGTTTCCACACATCTTTTCTTAGACCCGTATTTTCTTGTCTTTTCCTTGTTCCGTGAATTTCAAGAACGAAATTATTTTGTAGTTGGGTATAATATAACACCCTAACACTGTTATACCATATTTATTTTGGGGTATTTCAAATCTTGCGGTAAAATTCTTTAATATTGTTGCTTTTGGGTTGCGGATGATGCAATTAGCAGTTATGGTTATTATCCGACCCAACCCGCATGTTTGAAACCCATCATGGTTCAAAATTACATCAAATATTCGCTAGTATAAAAGATCCATGCAAATCTAGATTTTATATACATATATAAAATATTTTAGACTCTAAGTATCTTTTAGAATACAAAATAAAATCAAATAATATATTTTCATGTCTAGCCTTGCATATCGTGGTACCTCATATCATGTGGTTGCACTCATATAATATGTTCATACCTTAATTGTTAAACAGACTCATTTTTTATTGCTACTTAGATTCATACTTAGGGGTATATATTTTTATTATCTGGATATCGCATTATGGTTTAAATTTTTACGTATATTCTCCATATTGAAAAACTAGATTTTTGAATGGATACGGGTAATATTTGGAAAGATCCGGTATTATCTGTAGAATCTAACTATATATATTTTATATATATTAATATATACTAAGTGTTATATAATATATATATATAATATTAATTAATATAAATAAATATCTCTCTCTATCTTTCTATGTCTCTCTTTCTTTCTCTAGCTTCTCTCTCTTTGTCTCATTCTCTTTCTCTCTCTCTCTCTCTCTCTCTCTAATATATACACACACATGTTAGAGAGAGAGAGAGAGAGAGAGATATAACACTCTTCTTCTTCCTCTGCTCTTCTTTCGATCACCTTTCACCCCTCACGGCCATGACAACCTCACCGTAGATGACTTCGTCTCGTCGCCGTCACCTCGTCACCGCCATCTCCTCTGTCCTTACCAAATCCTCAGAACCCCGGTAAATCCTAACAGCTATTCTTTTTCTTCTTTCTTGTCTTTTCTTTTCTTTTCCGGCCGTCTCGCCGGAGTTGCGCACATAAGTTTTGCAACATTTTATTTTGTTATGTTAATATTTTAACATCCGTATCTCGACATGAGATCTGATCGGACAAGTTGTAAACTTACAACATGTTGTTTTGTTATGTTAATATTTATATGATTAACTATAGTACATATGTTTTGATATTCGGCAAGTAGTACCAAGTTACAATTTTATAGCATCCGTCTATATCCGTACCGATAATAATTTATCTAGTTGCATGTTGAATTGTCACAATATTATTATACTACTATATCAGTACAATATGTTATCTAGTTTGCAATATACATGATAATGGATGTATAATGGTTATTACAGATAGAGACATATGCATGCTGGCAATAGTTGTGTTTACCGTGTTTCGATATTGGTTACAGTTTTAAATTTGTATCTATTTTGGAGTAATATATATTGCATGACATGTTCAAGACGCATTACAAGACTTGTTACTTGGATCTTATTACTAATACCAACAGTCTTGATTGTTGTCCTGATAGACATGACTTGTTGTCTGCATAGACAAGAACTGCACCTGTTTGATCCTGTGTTGGTATTAGATTTATATCGTCAATACCTGACTTGAACACAAACCTTGGGGGAAAAGGGGGAAATCAAGAATGTAACCGAAATGTAACTTAAGAGGATATTATTATTGTTTGTCGTGATTCTGGACATTACGGAATAATCATTATTATTGTTTGCCGTGTTTTCGGGCGTTAACGGAATAAATTATTGTTTGCCATGATTCCGAGCGTTACAGAATAAATCATTGTTTTCCGTGATTCCGGGCATTACGGAATAAATCATTGAGCCGTGATCCCGTGGGGGTTTGAACATGATATATACTGTTGAGTTACGATGAGAATTACATTGATTGATTTCAAAAACTTGTAGAATAGATAGCCTAAAAACACAGACTTTACGATGCACATCACATACATATAGCTCACTATTTATACTTGTGTTTATCATTTATATTCTTGTTTAATCATAGTATCATATCCTGGTTATTACTATTATTTTGATATTATGGCGTACTGACGTCTGGATTTTGCATGGCCCGGTTCCTCTACTTTTATCGCAGGCAGATCAGGAGTACTTTAGCAATCCAGCTGAGCCATGAGGTGCTAGCTATTTATGTTAGAGATGATTAGTTTCTTTTATGTCCGTAGTTTTATTTCTATTGATGTGAGTCCATATTAGGACGTAATTCAGATAATGTGTTTATTGGATCTTGATTCGTTTCTGCTTTATGCATTTCCTTGATTTTATTTACTGTGGCAGATAGACATGTGTTGGCTAGATTATATATTTTACTGTTATTGATATCTGATAGACAGTCGTAATGTGACTGTGGGGGGATAATTCCTAACCACGGGTAGCATGGTTGGTTTTGTCACGTGCCGTAGTTACGTATCTTGGAAAGCGGGGCGTGACATATTATATCCTAATTTTAAATAAATACAATATCCTTTCATGAACTCTATTTCGAATAAATACCATAAACCTTCTTCAAAATTAATATTGCACCTATATACCTTGAATTATTACAAACATTAATGCTTGGGCATACTTATACCTATCCCTGTTACATGAAAACGCAACTCCACCTAACTTGTATGCGATACTTAACCCTTTACACGTAACTCCAGTTGACATGTTAAACTTGTACGGTTAGGGTTAGACGCGGGCACCAAGACATGGAGGTCCATGCAGATTCTGATATACGGACGACCTTTATTACTATTGAAGATTCTGATATACGGATGACCTTGATTACTATTTAAGATTCTGATATACGGATGACCCTTATTATATTGAAGATTCCGATGTACGGATGACCTTTATCTGGAAAGCGAACCTCCATGTTCCATACCTAGTAGAACCTCGTGTTAACGCCTATCTGTACCCATATACAACTAAACAAGATACGGGATGGGGTAGTTTAAGTTAGGAAGGCGGCATGAAGGGTATTGGGATTTCCCTACTTTCACCGTAATTCCGGGGGTTAAACGGAATGGTATTCACACTTACTGTTGTTGTTTCATGGATACAAATGGAATAATCCCGAAAACCTGGTACCCTTACCTAACCAAACTAAAACGATTAAGACACGGACATAACTCTTAACCGATACTTGACACTCACCTACACTACCCATATATAATATCATACATACTGCAGACTTTAGTTAACTTCCTTTTTGATGATGCTCAATATGGGCGATCTCCAAGATCAGGACACGTGGCAGATGACGTGTCCCAGAACTCAGAAGGAAAGGCCCACAGGGGCCGGCCAGGCCAACCCCGCGCCCGACCTGCAAGCACAAGCCGGCCCTCCTCAGGGCCCCCTGCAAATTGGCTTCCTCGGCCTCATAGCTCGCCCCGAGCTGCCACAAGACCGAGACTCCTCGGTCTCCTCACTCGTCCCCGAGCTCCCAGCGGAGGCCGTCTTCCTCGGTCCCTCCGACCGACCAACTCCACCACTCACAGGCGTAACCGCCGCTCCGCAAATCTCGCCAAGCGCAGATTCTCCGCCAGCAATGCCCCACGTTCCACGCCATCACGATCCCCATTAATGGGCGATCCACTCTTTACGCGGGCATGACGTCGGGAGCGTAACTGCCAGCGAGATTCTCGTGCCTGCTGCTGCGTGCTACCGCCGCTATATAAACCCCCATCACAGAGGGGTCAAGTAAGCCAATTTTTACTCCACTTAGCCGTTACTCTGCTCGGATCTCGTGTTAACTTGATCGTCGGAGGGTCCTCGGTGGTACCAAACCACCCCGGGACTTCTTTACAGGTACTCGGTGCAAACTCCTCAAATCACCAATCTCCTCAAACCCATTGAGACCCACACGCAAAGGAGGTCACCTCCAATATCCACCGGGAGATCGACGGAAGACAACATCTGAAGGAGGCCTGAAAAGGACCTCCATCAGTTGGCGCCGTCTATGGGAAACGACTCCACAAAACACAAAGTTGGCCTTCCGATCTCTATACACATAGCAAGTGATCACCCTGAAGACCCGGGTGCCAGCCGCTGCCTTCCCCTCACCGGAGGCTCGGACGAGCCCCCTCCAGCAACCATCATCAACGCCCTCACCAACCGAATAGATCGGCTACAGTCTCTCATGGAGGCGCTCGTCCGCGTCCAAACGGCCGGACAGGGCCCCATGTCGCCGCTCCTCCGCCTCCAGAAGGCTCCGCCCTCATCGGAACGGCTGACCACCGGCAAGCTGCGACCCCCGGCAACAGATCTCATGGGCCGATACTCCTTGAGGCCCGTTGGGCGCCCCAAGGCTCCACCCCGAGATCCGCCGCTAGAGTGCCTCTCCTCGAGCTTCCACGCGACCCTTACCCCCCTGAGGAGATGTCGGTCACCTCTCATGTCTACAGGAATGATCGACACCCCCTCCCTCGACGAGGTCACACGGAAGGGGCTCGCCTCGGCGGCTCGAGAGCCACCTCGCCCGAGGATCTGAGGAACCTCATCGAGAGGAACTGGGGCCGCTGCCAGACGCAGGTCACCTGCAGCATAGGCCAGGGATCCCAAGGCGCCGATTCCTTAGGATACCACGGCCGACTCGACGCCTTCGAGAAGAAGATCGAAGGCATGCGCCGGGAAGGCCGTCTCTCGGGCGACGGGGCTAAGTACGCCGCCGACTCGCTCACTAGACCGTTCACTGAGGAACTGCTCGCCGTCCACGTCTCCTCGCGCAACAAGCCCCCGAAGGTCTCTCTGTTCGACGGGAAAACCGACCCGAAGGACCATTTGGATGCTTTCACCGCGGGGATGAGCTTCCAAGACCACTCTGACGCCGCCCAGTGCAGGGCCCTCCCAGCCACCCTCATCCGCGCAGGTCGGGACTGTATCTGAGGGCTCGAGCCCCGCTCGATCTCGACCTTCGACGAGCTGGCTACTCAGTTCCTCGGCTACTTCATCGGGAACCGTCGACAGAAGCGCACGATCGACCACCTCTTTACGATTAAGAGCGGGGACAAAGAGACGTTCAAGGCGTACATCTCCCGCTTCTACAATGCCCTCCTCGAGATCTCTGAGCACCGGGACAAGACCGTCATCACAGCGCTCAGATCTGGTCTTAGGCACAAAGAGTGGTTGCGCTCCTTTGCGTTGGCGCAGCCTAAGACCATGGCCGAAGTAAAGGCATGGACCGAGCGCGAGGTTCAACTGGATTCTGAGGTGAATGTGAACCTCCCTAAAGCAGACCGGCCCGACCAGAAGAAAAGAGCCCGGGAAGAAAGGCCGGAGCATCAGTATACGTCTTCGAAACAGATGATCTCGAGGATGTTAAAGGGGAAGTCTTGCATTCTCGATCTTCTGTTTATAGGAAGGAAGGACCAGCACTCCTTCGGCCTTATATAGTCCACTGCACCCCAACGGAGCTCAACAGTCGCCCGCTTTCGCCCTAAAAGTCGCTGCCACATGGCGATCATCGAGCTTTCTCTGGCGGAATCGAAACTACACGACCCTGGCGCTTCGCCTCCCTCCGCATTAAATGCGCATGCTACGCGCACGGTCGCCGCAACCGTTCCTATTCCCCCTACCTGCAACTAGATGGTCGGGCGAACCCTCGTGAAGAATCATCCGAGCAGCTACCCTGCTCGGCTATCCCTGGCCGGTAGCTTCCCTACTCGCAGCTCCAGGGATCGAAGCAAGCTACCTTGCTCGGTTATCCCTAGCGGGTAGCTCCCCTACCGCAACGCCAGGGACCAGAAAGCCCTCCCAGAGGCAGTCGAACCCGAGGATCCCTCGCTCGGCTATCCCTGGTGGGTAGCTTCCCTACCGCAACGCCAGGAATCAGAAAGCCCTCCCAGAGGCAGTCGAGCCCGAGGATCCCTCGCTCGGCTATCCTTCAGGACAAAAGCCCTCGCCAAGAGGCACTGGGAAGTAACCCTGCCCGACCAAGAGTCCTTAGTAGGCTTCTTACAGCCCCAACGCTAGGGACCAAAGTCCTCCCGGAGGCAGTCGAGTCCTTGCTCGGCTATCCCCGGCTGGTAGCTTCCTACCACAACCGACAGGGATCGATGTCCTCGTCAAGAGGCACTGGACAGTAACCCTGCTCGGTCCCCGTCCTGAAGGATCAAAGCCCTCACAAAAGGCAACCGAGCAGCTATCCTGCTCGGTCATCTCCGGCTGGTAGCTCCCTACCCATGACGCCAGGGATCGAAGCCCTCGCAAGAGGCACCCGAGCGGCTATCCCGCTCCTTCATCCCAGGCTGGTAGTTTCCTACCCACGACGTCAGGGATCCAAGCCCTCGCTAAGAGTCAACCGCGCGGTTTCACTGCCCGGTCATCCTTAGTGGGCTTCTTACAGCCTCTCCAATACTAAGGGTCAAAGCCCTCGCAAGAGGCAGCCGAGAAGCTACCCTGCTCGGTCATCTCCGGCTAGTAGTGGCCTACCTATGACACCGGAGGTCAAAGCCCTCGCCAAGAGGCGACCATGCAGCTTCACTGGCCGGTCTTCCTTAGTGGGCTTCTTACAGCCCCTCCAACACTAAGGGCCCAAAATCCGAAGTCTAAACGATCCCCCCTCGACTTCGGGACCCATGGGGATACTTCCTCAGCAACGCTTGGCACGCTCGACAAGTGATCGAAATCAACTCGACGGACGATCGCTAGACAGATGGCCAACCTGACATGAAAACACAGCGGTGCAAGCAGAGATAAAGTGCGATTCGACGGAACCAAAGAAAAACTTTATTACTACCAAAGAAAAAGGCTTTACAAAGGGTATTTTTAGGCTCCCCAGCCTTACAAAATGCCCGGAGGCTTACAAAATTCCAAAAACAAAGAAATAAAAGGAAGAAGACGGGGGCTTTAGACCTCGGGGCCAGGTGCGGCCTCGGGGTCCTCGACGACCACCACGTGACGTGCAGGGTCCTCGGAGGTTTCCTCGTCAGGAACCTCTTCCCCCTGCTCATCGGCGTCCGCGAGGGGGAATTCAGCCCGGAGATCTTCGTCGGCAAACTCCGGCATCCGGGCCTTAACGGCATCGAGAGCATCATGCCAGATGCGGGTCGTAGCCATGGCTAGGTCATCATAGAAGTCTTTCGACTTCTTATAGACCTCCACCGCCTTCACCGCCGAGAGGTCGGCCAATTTCGCCGCCTTAAGGTCGGCCGACTTGGCCGCCTCGGCCGCCGCCCCCAGCTCCTTCCGGAGGGTCTTCACCGTCTTCTTCAGGTTGCCGGCAAGCACCTGAGCATCCCACAGCTTGGCCTCAGCAGTCACGGCGGCCTCGCTGTACCGGGATACCTCCCGTTTCCCGGCCTCCACCTCGCCTTCCAAGGCGGCAACCCTCGCCATCACTGCCTCCAGCTCCCGTTTGGAGCTCTCTTCCAGCGAGGCGAGCTGGCCCGCAGCCTTCAGTGCCGGGGCTACCACCTCAGCTTCCATACGCAAGGCGAGGGCAACGTGCTGGAGGACCTGGGAGATTCGAAAGAGATCAGAAAAATGAAGGAAGCATCGAATCCCACAGTAAACCAGACACTTACCTGCACGGACTCCTGGGTAATGGACGCCAGCTGAGCCCTAAAGGTCCCCCCGGGAACTCTACCCCCGGCCGATACTTCTATCTCATGCAGAAGGCTATCCGCAACGGATAGCCCGGATGGCACCGCGAACCGGAGGCCCCCATCCTCCACCATGATCGGCGAGGACCGGCCCCGGGAAGATCTCTGGGAGCTCCTTTTGAGCGGCTCCGGAGGAGAGCCGATCTCCTCCTCCGAGACCGGGTCCTCCAGAACCAGGGCCCGCTTACGGCCCGACACTCTGCTGGGACCCGGGGCGGGATCCGCCCCCGAACGATTGAGGGACACAATCACCGGAGAAGGAGGATCCAGGGCAGGCTTCGCGCGAGAAGAGCTGGCGCTCCCAGCCTTTGTAACCTTCCTCGGCTGGCGCATGGAGGATTTAAGTTAGTCGAAATCCATGGGTCCTGCACAAAACAAATACCAAAAAGTCAGCGACACGAGCAATACACAAACCAAAAAGCCAGCCTAACTTACTGACGAACTCAACGGGGCTGAGCCCGGCCCAACTCAGGACCCTCTCAGATAGTAGCACATCGGATCGGGGGATGGCTCCCACGACGCCACTCTCACCGCGGCGGGGTCATTGGACTGGTTCCCCGGCAAGCATTTCTCCCTCGACCACTTTGTAAGCATGGGCCAGTCCTCGCCCGCAGGAGGGGTAACGAAGAAAAATTTCTTCTTCCAATCATGAATGGAAGAGGGCAGGGCCACAACCCTTGTCCCGGCGGCGCCCCCCGGCCGCTTTATAAAGGAGAGATATACCCACCTCGGGTCGCCCGCTCGATCACTAGGGTGATTTTTAAAGACAAGAGAAGAATCGAGGAGGGGGAGGCTGAAAGGAACCGCCTGCAACTTCAGGCGGATCAGGAACCAGAGGAGGATCCTCCACGAGTTCGGCACTAACTAGACAGGAGCCAAACCGAAAAAATTCTGCACTGCGATGACCTCGGGAGAGAAGGGCAGGCGCATTCCGCCCCAAAAAGCTTCCAAATACAGGACAATCTTCCTACCCCGTACTTGGTCCGCCCTCTCCCCCTCCTTGGCCAGGCGGAGCGTGTAATGCGAGGGGATGTGGAAGAGAGCCCGAGCATTGGCGAGCTCGTCCCCATGCCTCACCCAACGCGAGGTGCTGGGGGCCGCATCTGCCGCCTCCTCCCTGGGGTTGCACCCGCCGCACGATCCCGGGGAGAGGATCCAACCCCTGCTCCCCGGGAGGACTCAGAAACGACTAAAGGGTCCCTTGAACCTACTCCTATAATATCTTCTGACTCTACAAAGGAAGGCATCTAACCTTGGGAAAGGGAATCCTCGGGAAGGGAAAAGGAATCCTCGGGAAACGAAAGCGAGAGAAGGAAGACGAGCGTCGAGCAACCAGGACAAAGAAGAGGGAAATATGAAAGAGTAAGGGCCAAAGGATGGGGCCCACCCCTGTTTATTGCTGCAAGCGACTTCATCCAACGGCGCCCTTCATCTCCCGCCAAAACGTCTCCTCAGGTCCAACGGCTCCGATATCTCCACGTGTCGTTCCCATACTGGGCCGCATCCCATCAGACGCTGCAGGCCTGCATACGTCGCGTCGGCCAACCGACGCTTGACGCATGGACCGTCGCTTCAGTGGCAGAATGCACGAACCGGTGCACCTTCCTTAAATGCAGAGATCTCGCCCTGATTCGCTAGCAGAAAAGACAACTGACAGTCCGAGGACGCGTCCCGACGAAACCTTAAGAAGGAGCTCACCTCGGGAGGCCCGGCAGTCCACTCCTGACCCGACCCGCTGGCTGGTCGGGACAAGAGTGGGGGGCTACTGATGATGCTCAATATGGGCGATCTCCAAGATCAGAACACGTGGCATATGACGTGTCCCAGAACTCAAAAGGAAAGGCCCACAGGGGCCGGCCAGGCCAACCCCGCGCCCGACCTGCAAGCACAAGCTGGCCCTCCTCAGGGCCCCCTGCAAATTGGCTTCCTCGGCCTCACAGCTCGCCCCGAGCTTCCACAAGACCGAGACTCCTCGGTCTCCTCGCTCGTCCCCGAGCTCCCAGCCGAGGCCGTCTTCCTCGATCCCTCCGACCAACCAACTCCACCACTCACAGGCGTAACCGCCGCTCCGCAAATCTCGCCACGCGCAGATTCTCCGCCAGCAACGCCCCACGTTCCACGCCATCACGATCCCCATTAATGGGTGATCCGCTCTTTATGCGGGCGTGACGTCGGGAGCGTAATTGCCGGTGAGATTCTCGCGCCTGCTGCTGCGTGCTACCGCCGCTATATAAACCCCCATCATAGAAGGGTCAAGTAAGCCAATTTTTACTCCACTTAGCCGTTACTCTGCTCGGATCTCGTGTTAACTTGATCGTCGGAGGGTCCTCGGTGGTACCAAACCACCCCGGGACTTCTTTGCAGGTACTCGGCGCAAACTCCTCAAATCACCAATCTCCTCAAACCCATTGAGACCCACACGCAAAGGAGGTCACCTCCAATATCCACCGGGAGATCGACGGAAGACAACATCTGAAGGAGGCCTGAAAAGGACCTCCATCACTTTTACTTAATCCTTGCGGAGCCAAACTAAAATATACACAACATTTAGTCGATACCTGACATCTTTTACATCACACACATATGACATCATGTATCACACACACATGCTTACCTTCTCTTACTTAAACTCCATGAGACATCCTATCCAAGTATAACTCACTGACGAACATCTTCTTTCCTTCCGTCTTCTCTTGGATGTCCGTTAAATGTGAACGAAACACAAGATGGAGGCAAGAAAATGGAAGCCATAGCAAAAGATTACGCGGAGCTATTCCCCTGCTATTATGACTAGTGTCCCTTTTTGCTTCCTTGTTGCTCACGTGTTTAGGGCCTACTTTCTTTGGATTTATGTAATAAACTCTTTGTATCTCGTGTCCAGTGATGTAATAAATTTTATGTTAATGAAATAACAGATTTTGCCTTATTGTTTTGATATATTGCCTGCATGTTTATTTTACGCATATCGTAACTATATCGAGCTCAGTCCAATCTCGGCATACTTAGGTTGCGGACTGAGCAACGTCACCGCTTCAGTACTTTGAGAAGAGGAACGTGACAATCATCGACAATTACATGATGTTCTATCCACACTAAAGATAACGGCGTCAGCCAAGAACATGGTTTTTGCTTGAGTAGACTGTGAATCACCCGCCGGTAAGGCTTTGTTCTCGACTAACAGATGTACCCATGTTCTTTCTATAGTTGGGCCTTGGATGTACCGTGGGAATCACTGCATCTAGTGTTCCGCTAAAATAAGATTGAGGTTCAGAAGCATGCACATTCAATTCATGCATGGCTTGTACAATGCAAATTTTGTCCTTTGTACAGTATGAATCCTTGCAAGAAGACCTTAGAACAACTCTCAGATAACAACCTATTAGTCACTAGTTACGATAAAATGTTGCATCTTCTATGTAAATTTCCATTATAGGATTAACATAGTTAATTCCGGCCAATGTCTCTTCTTTATTGTGCAATAATCTTTAATCCTATCTTTTGGGAAATGTGTTTATATTGTCCTCATATATGCCTCATGATAGCGGATTTTATTTAATTAATGTGTGCATCAAGTGGCCGCTACAACTGCAGCCGATAGACATAAAATTCTTCTAAACATCGGCTTCTTAGACATCGGTTCTGATAAATAATTTTGACTTGTCAAGCATGTTCTTTCATTTCTTAAATTCCAAGTTGATATGTATGTAGGTTGTATTTTTTTTCATGCTATGTTTGAAAAACACAACAATCAGATGATAAAGCTGAAGTGAGAAAGGGTCATCAAGGAAAATCGGTCATTCCGTTTATTCGGAATATTCATTTTAGGAAAATAAATGTTGCTTTAAATATTAAATTACAGGACGACAATCTGTCTGTCTTGAAGAATATTTAAAGCAAGCATATAGATTACCAACATATCTTATTTGAAATAGTCATACACACAACAATTGTAATGGGCGGGTTAAACCGCTCCCAAATCGTAGATAAATGTCCTAATTCATGAAAAAATAAACCCAAATCATACATAAGTTCAGGCTTCACTAGCAACTATCAAAGTATGATAAGCTAAAATTTAAACTCAGAACAGAGGAAACCAATCAACATGCTGTTATTCTCAACACAGCCACCAAAATAGAATAAGATTCACAGAAGAATCAAGCAACTATTCTCTTCTCCAGTTTGAATTCTGCGGACCACTAAAGATGCACTATGCTTCATTTAACCAAACTGTCATAAAAATCGAAAGTTCTACACCCAACAAGCAAAAATTCGAACTATCCACGCTCACCAGTCGCCCGATACCAAATAGGCCTGGACTGGCATTTCTGTAATCTTATTTTTATCTACACAAAAGTTTACAACATCGCTTTTCCTAACCGTCTGTTTGTCTTTCGGATGGAGAGAGATAGTTGGCTGCCGACGCATCAACACCAATTTGCGTCATCAACACCAATTTGCCCTCTGTTGCAGATGCCTCAAGCTCTGCTCCATGCTCACCTGCACCATCTCCGCGAGCATCTTCTTTGCCTTCCCCATCCTATCGTCCCCATCAATCTTCGCCAGGATATTACTAACAATATTCTCGAGCGTGTCCGGTTCAATCTCCAACCTCACGCTGTCATTCCTCCTCAACAGCCTCAACAGCTCCCTCGCCTTCATCCGAGCCTTGGGGGTCCCATGCACTGTTAGCTCAAGCAGACCTGGAATTGCCCCCTCCTTCAAAATCACCTCCCTATACTTATTCCTATCACTCTCGCACATCATTAAAAGCGCACCGACCGCGTGCTCTTTGCTTAAAAGCGAGCCCTCTTCGAGCACTTCGACTATTGTTAGCACCCCTTCCGGTTCAGACGTCACGGAATCTCTAGCAGTGTCGTAACTGACCAGGCGTTCTAGCAGGGCAATGGATTTCTCAGATGTTTTCGAGGATTTCTTGAATGTTTTTAAAACAGCGATGAGGGCAGGGATGGGAAGAGACAAGAGCAGTATCATGAGGTTCGGAGTATGTGTGGAGAGGTTGCGGAGAGCGGTGACTGTGTCGCTCTTTGCTTGAGGGGTTCCGTGGAGAAGTGTATTGATGAGGAGGGGGATGGCATCGGCGAGGCGGGGTTTGATGGCGGCAGACGCAGAGAGGGTGAGAAAGGCAGCAGCGGAGTATTCTTGAAGGGTGGAGTCGGACAATTGGAGGAAGGAGAGGAGGGGGCCAAGCGCGCCGGCATCCATGATCTTGATCTTGTTGCTGTAAAAGGTAAAAATAATATAAGTTAATGGTGATTAATTGGGGAATATGGCTGGAAAGAAATAATAGAAATCAACAAAAAAAAATTGAGATCTATAAATTGCAAAATATGTGGCAACTTTTCTGGGTCTAACTAATTGTCAATAACATTTGATATGGCTCTAAGAGAAAAGCAGAAGCAGCAGGTTCAAAATACTTTGGTTAATATTGCTTGGATGGTTACTACCTTTTGGAGAAATAATGTACTAAATAAAAGTTTGTAATGAATTTATGGGATCAATTTCTACACCCGGTTTACACACATTCACACACTTAAAAAAGATAAGTTGGGATGAAATGAGAATGCTAAGATAGATGAGTGGTAATACACTAAAATATAGGATAAAAAAAATGAGGCAGAGATAGCTCCTATAGAGGATAACATGTGAGAGAACCAATTGATATGGTTTAGATATGTGCAACAAAAACCAATTAATGATCTGGTTAAACAAAGTGACAAAATTACAGTTTCATGGCGCTACCAAGGGTAGAATTTAACCTAAATGAGCATGGATAGGGACAATTAAAATCGATTTGTTAACTGTTAATTTGACCGAAAAGACGGTCCTTAATAGAACAGAATGAAAGAGATGTATTCATCTAGCGGACCCCAAAAATTTGGGGATGAAGGTTTGTTGTTGTTGTAGTACTAATATACGCACACATACATATACATGCGTACATACATATATACACACACGTACGTACGTACATATATACACACACAAACACACTAGATATACATGCATACACATACACATCAGCATGCATGTACATACGCGTGTATGCGCCAAAGGTAAGAAGGGAAAGAATTTGGAGGAAACAGTGCTGATGGCTCACGAAAAAGATACGATCCATAAGGAAACTTATAATTTCATTTGATGGGCCCATCAAGGCTACTTCCACGAGTTTCAATTGCACAAGGTGGAAACAACAGGTGTTTAAACTTTTTCTTTCCTTTGCTTATAAAAAAGGAAGTTCCTTATTCAACTCAACCATCAAGCATAGAAAATGGGAAAAGGAGTAAGATTTATGTTTATAATATTCTTGCCTTGTCAACATTTAATTTTTTTTTATTTTTGAACTCTAGAAGCCACTTTTCATGTAACAAGCGTTTTGGAATTGTTTAAGATTAATGAATTGTTTACAATATGACCGAATTTTAAACTACTACCAAAAATCACATATTTAGGTTTTTAAATTCTTTAATACTTTACCAGCGCACTATCTATCATAAGTTTAAGCAGACGAACAAAACACAAAATGAAGAACCCATGGGGTCACATCTTATCTTATAACCCAAAAATAATTTGATCCATCTAATTATTATTGTACACACAACAAAATAAGTAGGAAATTTCATGTAATTAAAATAAATAGAAACATCAATAAAAATTATGATCAGATTGTTACTAACTTTTTCGCACAAACACCCTCTCTGCTAATCAATTGAAAGCTTGAAAACGCTCTGATTAAGTCAAACACTCGTCTAATTTTGCTTTAGAGCTTGTTTTTGTTGTTTAGAGTTGAATTTGAGCATTTTTAGGGTTTCGATGGATGAGTACAAGAGTTGTTTGCGGCAATAAATTACTTCACGGGTACAAGTGACAACAATAGGCAAACTACAGGGGTGTTTTGCGATTACTGCCCCAGTTATTATACAATGAAAGCTTAACCAGTAATCCAGTTCATTACAATCCCATACGAATCAAATCAAAAATAAAAACTGCAGAAAATTAACGCTTGAAAGGGTAGAACTTTGCAAATAAACAAAAGATCAGGGGGGCGATTCGTACCTTTCGTCTCTGACGGCGAGGTTCAAGAGCGCGAGGATCGCCGCCTCGCTACAGTCGCGGGCCCCAGACGTCAGCATCGAAACCAGCGGCTCGACCGCCTCCGAAAAGGCGCGGCGGTTCTCCGACGAGGTCCTCGTCAGCCGTCGGATCTCCCTGGCCGCCTCCAGCCTAGAATCGTGGCCGTTCGATCGAACCCGGTTCAGTACCTCCTGAACCGCCAATGGATCCATGAGCGGTTCGGTTTTTTAGATTTCAGATTTTTTTTTGGTCTGTTTGCTCGAAGTTTGTGAGGGAGCGAGGGCGGAGGTTTTTATAGCGAGAGATGAAGGACCCTGACGGCGTTAAGTTTTTTTTAAAAAATTAACGGAGGGTGATGGTTCGTGTCAGTGAGATTTTTTTTGTTGGGGGATTGGTGGGCCCCTCTCCGCTCTGATGACGTGGTTTCGGAAGTGGGGGAATGGATTCGGCGCGTGTTTTTACCGCGGCGAATTTTATCCATTAATTTTTCATGCAGGTTTTAACAGTCACAAATTCGGATATAATTCAGCGAATTCGAAAATTCGGACTTGGCGGACTATTCGGAAAAAATCGGCAGGTATTCGAGAAAGATTCGGTAAGTGTTCGGGAAATGTTCGGGAAGGATTTCGAGCAAGAAATTGATATATGAGACGGTAGGTTTTGATTTTGTAAATTATTTGCTGTTTTTTGAATTATTCGATATTTTCTCACATAATTCGTGAATTATTCGGCCTGCCGATTAATTCGGCGATTAAGTCGTCTGATCAAAAATTCACGAATTATGTGGCTATGGGTTTTAATTGGTTCTGTTTTAAAGGTCCGATTATTTGTACTCGTTTTTTCCACGTGCAATATACTAAAAGAAAATAAATATTTTTATACAATATATTTTTGTGGGCATGGGGAGATAGAGAGAGGAAGAGAGGAGATGGAAGAAGCAACGAAATAGGGCTGTTGAAGTTGAAATTTAAAATGGTAAATGAATTATTTAATAATAACATTCCTTTTCTCGAGTTTGTTTATAGAAGGGAAGTCCATGAATCCAGGCTGGCTGGCTTTCACACTCCTTCTCTATATAAGATCCATTGCTTGAATAGGACAGCCTCAGGATACTCATAAAGAAGTAAAACGCATCGACAACTGCCGCAGAAAGAAGATTATTTATTTGGATAGTTTTGGAAAGTGGATAATAGACGGATTGAAAGGTTGAGGTGGAAAGTTTGAAATTGGGGATTTCAATCACTTTAAGTATTTCTTTTTGAAAAAATTTAGACTCGTTGGAGTAAAGAATTGGGGCAGAACCATATTCTATTTGGATTAAATTTGATGAAAAAGAATGTTCTTATAGCTATTAGATCTTAGACTTACAATTAGGGTTGCATTCGGAAAGATTATGGATAGGATATTAAAAAGGTACCATATTCGTATTTGTTTTCAAATGATGGATCCAGATCTAGATGTAGTTCTGTAATAAAAATTTATATCTGTATTTAACAATATCGGATATGCATATATATAAAGCAAATATTAAAAAGACGGTTATAGATACGAGTCGGATATGGGCATTAAAATGATTAAAGATAACACAGACATGGATGCAGGACGAAAATATGTATGTAATCGATACATTTCAAAAATAAATTTAAATAATATTTTATTATGAGTATTTAAAATATTTGATAAAAAATATATAAATGCAAATGAATATTGTACCAATAAATATAGTAACAAATATATTATACATAATACTAGCCTATTTTGCATATTTTGAATTAAAAGGATAAATTAATGTATCAAATATTCTCTTAAATGTATAACAATATAATAAGATTAGTAAATATGTGTAGTTTAAATAAGCATTATTAACTAAAATGTAAATTTATAATGATATATTTTCTTGTATTTGTCTACATATATCTATATATGAATTCCCGTATTTGAATTCATATGTTGGATACTCGTACCCATATCATATCTGTACATGTATCTAGATATATAATGTTGAAAAATCCGTATCTATAACCCTATCCTGATTCATAAAACTGGATATATGCATGCGTATTCTAATATCCATGTCTGAATAATTTATCTAAAACCGTATCCGTATTCGGAAAAGTATTAAAAATATGTTTATATCCGACCAGATATGAAAAATCATCCGTATCCAAGAAATATGATATCCAAATCTGATTGCAACTTACTTACTTACAGTCGAAACATACCAACCAATCTAAAACGAACTGTAATAGAAATTAGAATAGAAAATAATCTGCTCCAAAACCCCAGTAATTCCTCAATCCCTCAATCATGGAGAAGAACAATAAAAAAGATCAAATTAGGGATTCCATGATGTAAGAAGTTTGGTATCTAGAGAGGCTAGAATAACATTCACTGGACTTTGACACGCCTAACACAAGGAATCAAAACAGTTCAAGATATTTCTAAAATAATTGAAAAAACAATTTGAAATTCAATATGCACTCATTTTGTCAAGAAGAAATTAATACCCATTTTTAATAATATAGAAAATTAATATCAGTTCCATTTTAAGTAATTCATATTATGATTAATTTATTTTTGAAAGTACTCCATGAATATTTAAACATTGGTAATTTTTTTAAGAAACATTGATAATTATTTACATGTATAACGCATGGGAACAAAATAATTCAAGATATTTTCGAAAAAATTAAAAAAGTAAATAAAAAATCAATATTATACATTCATTTTGTAAAGAAAAATTTAGTCTCATTTTAAAAACATAGAAAATTAGTATTAGTTCCGTTTTAAAAAATCTATATTATGATTATTTTTTTATAAGCACGCCATTTTAAATACTGATAAATTTTTTTGAAGGAACATTGATAATTATTTAAATAATCAAACCTGAGCACCGATTTTAAAGCAACTATAATTTTTATAAGTAAATGTGAAAAATGAATTATCTAGAAAACATATTTTATCCTATTATGTTTTATTTTTTTTTAAAACTGTGTATGAAGATAAAAAAAAAATAGTAATGGTTTTCTTGGAAAAAAAAATAAAAACACCAGAATTTCTTTCCAAATCAATACCAAATCATTACTTGCCATAGGATTTAAGGATAAACTAAAAAGAAGAAAAAGAACAGAGAAATAAAGATTGAAACCAAATAATTAAAAAAAAATCACACATATCTTTTACCTTCTAGGCATCACACACATTTTTTCCCTGGGGCCTCATATGGACCATATGGGAACGGGTAGGAAAAGAATAAAATAAAAATGCAAGGGCAAAACGAGAAAGGAGAAAAATAGTGTTTTGGGAAAAATCCACTTTTGCAAAAGATTCTCTTAAAGTGATCTTTATGGTAGTGCTAGATTTGACCTCATCCGTAACGCGTAGGATCAGAATGATTCAAGATATTTCTGAAAAAATTGAAAAAGTAAATAGAAAATCAATATACATTCGTTTTGTCAAGAAAAAGTTAATACCCATTTTTAATAACATAGAAAATTAATATTTGTTCCATTTTAATAAATCCATATTATGATTAATTATTTTTTGAAATACTCTATAAATATTTAAACATTGATAATTTATTTTTGAAGCAACATTGATAATTATTTACACGCATAACACATACGATCAAAATGGTTCAAGATATTTCTGAAAAAATTGAAAAAGTAAATAGAAAATCAATATACATTCATTTTGTCAAGAAGAAATTAGTACCCATTTTAAAAACATAAAAAAATTAGTATAAATTCCATTTTAAGAAATCTATATTGTGGTTAATTTTTTCCGGAAGTTTGCCATTTTAAACATTGAAGATTTTTTTTTAAGGAACGTTGACAGTTATTTAAATAATGAAACCTGAGCATCAATTTTAAAGCAGCTGTAATTTTTATAAGCAAATGTAAAGTATGGATTATCTAATAAACATATTTTATTTTATTTATGTTTTATTTTTTTAAAAAAATATGTATGAAGATAAAACAAATACTTATGATTTTCTTGAAAAAAATAATAAAACACCAGAATTTCTTCTAAATCAATATCATATCATTGCTTGCCGTAGAATTTAAGGATAAATTAAGGAAATAAAAAAACAAAGAAATAAAAATTAAAACCAAATAATTAGAGAAAACCCACCTCACATGGATCATTTGGAAATGGATAGAAAAAATAATAAAACGAAAAGACAAGGACAAAGAAAGAAAGGAAAAAATTAATATTTTGAGAAAAGATTCCCTTTTGCAAAATATTCTCTTAAGCGGACCAACTTTATAGTAGTACTGAATTTTGATCCATGCATAACGCGTGGGATCAAAGATGATCTATTTTTTATAAATGAATTCGCACATTACACACAATTGTCACAATTTAACATGTAAGCAATAGAGAATAAAAGGATGATCATTTACTTTTATCCGGGTTTTTATGGATTTGTGATATTTCTTCATAATCATTGCAGTTCTTTAAAAAATAAATACAGTTGGCATTTATTTTTAATTTTGTATGAATTATAAGTACATAATACATTATTAGTTTTGATGGAAAAATAATAATTACATACTTTACATTATGCATGATGAGTAATCTAATTATTGAATGTAATTTTTAATTTTCTAAATAATTAGTCTTTTTGTTTGAATATCAAGATAAGATTTAATTTTTTTTCTTTATTAGAAACATCATATGACAAATTAGATCTTAACTTAATACTTCATGATTGCGCGTAAAGGCTAAATTTCACTTAAATACCAAAAACTTTTGGTGTTTTTTTACATAAATTCCGCATAGTTTATGGCTTGCAAGTAGATGTCAAGAACAATCTTGATAACTAAATAAATAACAGTTTTGGTGTTTTCCAATTTATAATTTACTAATATAAACGTCAAGTTTATGTTATGCATTATAGTAATGAACCAATGTAAATAATAAATTATGCCAATTTAGCTATTAAAAATTCCATAAATTCATTACCTAGTAAATTTTAAAAGCCATAGTTATTCGAGTCGTAGAATTTTAGCATCAATTTAAACAAATATAGTATCCATAAGCAAATATAAATCAATTGTAGTTATTTGAAATATTATTGTTTTCATTATGTTCAAAAAAGATATATGATATTTTTAGTTATTTTTGTAGTTATATTCAAATATTATCATTTATTAACTATAAAACCTACGGATAAAGGATAGATTGGAATATGTGAAAAGCCAAGGGAAAAAGAGAGAATTGAAAAAATTGTGTTTCGACTGAAAAGATACCTTTGGCCTGTTATAACCCATATTTATATTAGACATACCATCTAGACTTTCACCCTATACGTAACGCATGAAATCAAAAACAATTCAATACATTCATAGATGAATTCATACTCACTACTACAAATAAGGGTTGTCCCTACGGATTTATCCGTAGGGGCAACTCACTGCCCCTACGGATATATGTGTAGGGGCGAAAAAATACCCCGTAGGTGCAAAGGCCGCAGGTGCAAGTTGAGGCCCTGAACTTGCCCCTACGGGCAAATTCTTGCCCCTACGGATATATCTGTAGGTATTGTTGCCCCTACGGATTACTCCGTAGAGACAATCAAATCATATATTTTTTATGTTTTTTTGAATATATTGTATGTACCTACGGATAGAACCGTAGGTCCTTGTTCTACCCCTACGGATATATCCGTAGGGGCAAAATATCAGTAAACCTGATATTTGGCCCCTACGGATAAACCCGTAGGGGATAGACAGTGGCCCTTACGGACATATCCGTAGGGGCACTCCCAACACCCTGCACTGAGATCACAGGGGGGGAAATATCAGGTTTCCTGATAGTTTGCCCCTACGGATATGTCCGTAGGGGCAACATATATACCTACGGCTTAATCCGTAGGTACATATTGTCTGTATTTTTTTTTTAAAAAATGGGCTGCTAGATTTTTTCCCGCCCTGTGCACAATACTATATACATCAATCAAATCATATATTGCAGTATTCATAATCACATCTCACGCATATATATAATATACAAAAGAAACCCAAAAACTGAATATGATATAAATACAAACCAATATCAATATCGTTTCAAAATGTAGTACAATGTGTGATATAAATAAATACATGTTTCAAAAAATAAGAACCAAAAAGCTACCCTAGTTCGGTCCAGCTCCACCTCTGAATAACATTAGAATAACGCGCGCCTGCTCCTCGGTCAATAAACTCTGCAATGCGTCGCGAGCGGGAGTCTGAGCGGCATGTGGAGCTGGCGATGCGGTCTGCGCAGCCGCCGTCGAGGTAGTCGCTTGCGGAGCCGCGGCTGCGGGAGTCTGAGTGGGCGGTGGAGCTACAGGAGCTGTCTGCGGAACCGCAGCCGATGTAGTGGCTTGCGGAGCCGCAGCCGAAGGAGATGCATGTAGAGGCTCGGCCGATCTACCTTGTCGCGTCTGGACATAACGTGTGTAAGAAGCGTGTAAGAACTGTGTATTATTCGAATTCGTATCATTATTAAGTTATTTCGAAACCCTGTTTGGATATCTAGTTTGGAAAAACGTTGTTTATTTTAATTACATATGTATGTATGATTAATCAAACTTAAGTCTAAAACCAAATAAGCTCAAGCTACGTACTAATTATGGATATGTTGATATGTATATAATATGAAATGATATTTTACTATAAAGTAGTATACATACCAGCATCTCCTTCAACTCCTGAACGGTGGCCCTCAAGCTATCCAGTTCCTGATGGACATGCCGGTCACTGGAGACGGAGGAAGTAACCGCCGGGGTGGTGTCCAACCTCATATGGGCCCTGCTAGGGCCCAATCCCCGGCCTCTCTCCCAACCTCCGTGGTGCCCTCCGTGTACGGCGTCCAGAACTGGGGTCAGCAGCCTCGGATCGTTCTGTCCGGTAAAATCGATCCCCGAGGCCTGGGCCTGCTCAACCACCCGCTCCTACACCCACATTAAGCAGTAAAGTATAAGTATAAAATTTAAACTTGAACCTTCCAAAACTAAAATTTCAAATTTGGGTAGAAAAAATATTAACACTTGCGCAGTACTCCTGGGTAGCGACGTCGGGATATCGAAGCTCGCCCGTGGCGGGATCTGTCGAGGTGCCGTGGACGGCAAGATATGCGGACAGCACGCTCGGTGTACCACCTGACGCCACGGTCCGAGATGTCTGCAATATTAGAAAGTAACTCTTAATATTAGAAATATTAGAGAATAACTCTTAATATTGCAGAATATTAGAGAATAACTCTTAATTTACCGATAACTCCATGGCTCGAGTAATGTTCCTCGAGCCACCTGTGTAAGTGGGGCGACCCCTCTTCGCCGACTTCCTGTTCTCCGTATTCTGAGCGGCCTGTTTCTGCACAACGCATTAATATTTAGTTTTCTAATTAAGAAACACAAAGAAATAAATTATATCATAAATAATGAATTAAATTTAAAATACATACATGTTTGCGTTCGGAGTCGAAATAAGCGCACAATAGAGGCCATGTCTCTACGTCGACTCTCGCAAACGCCGGAGTAGATAGGAGGGTCGCTCTCTCTGCCTCGGGGATCGCTATCTACAGGGAGTAGCAGTCGGCCTTCAGCTCATTCCTGTTGTATCGGACCTTGGCCTGCATGTTCTTCATCAGGCCATTGTACAGAGCATGAAGGTTGAGCACCCTTCCCGGGTGATCAGGGTCGGCTACAGGCTGAAAATCGTAATCCAACTGAAAATACAAAAAAAAACATTGTTATTAGATTGCAAGTGTTAGTAATAAATATATTGGATAGATCAAATGAAAATATATATTAATACATACCCGAGCCTGATCAAAGAAGAGGGCGAATGAGCGCTGGTGCTGCTCGCCCCACTCAACGTGAAGTGGATAGTTCTTCACGATCCGGCTCTCGTCCACCAAATACCGGCCGAACCTCTCAGCATGAGGACCGGTATAGCGATAGTCAAGGGTAAAAAATAGGGGGAATGCTGCCTCCCCCCTTGCTCTATCAGGCCTCAGCCTATGGGACTGATTCGGGCCTCGAGTCCCCCTCTGGGGATGGAGAGGCCCTGCGTCTGCACGAAATATCAAGACAATCAATAATAAGACAAAGTTGTATTAAGAAATCAAGGTTAAACAAAAATTCAAGTGTGATATATACCTCCGGTGACTAGCGCACGAGCCTGAGCCCGAGCAGCAGCACGAGTGGGACGATAGTTCCTCCGGTGAGGAACAACCGGGGTCCCGGACCCGGACGCATCCCCTCCAACTATAAAATAAACATCGACGCTAAATTTCCATGAAGTTCATATTTATTCTATAGAGCATATGTAAAATGAATAAATATTTTAAATTTATTCATACTAACCTGCAGACGATGCGGAGGGTATGGAAGCGGCAGGAGTGGCCCCTGTGGAAGCTGTGGACGCACCACCTATAATTAGACAATTAAAAATAGATTCACTAAGTAATTGCAAAAAGAATGTGTAGATCAATAATATAACGTTCTAAATCAATATGCATGCACTATAGGATATATAAACGTACCCGCAGGTGCGATGGTGTCACCACCTACAGCTAGACAATAATAAAAATGGCTAAGTAAGAGCAAAAGGAATGTGTGTATTTATGATATAGCATTCTAAATCAATATACATACACTATATGATATATAAACATACCTGGAGGAGCAGGGGTGGCCTATGTCCCAGATGTGGATGCATCACCAACAAACCAACAACTAGACAATCAAACATTGACAATATAAGTAATTTTGACATAAACATGCATGAATATCTGTAATATTACATTCAAAATGGATATGCGTGCAGTATACCTGGAGGTGTGGCCAAATCAACACGGAAGGAGGCATCCGAAGGGGTCTCCGATCTGGGTGCAAGACCGGCCCTCTGAAGCTCCCTACGGAGCTCTCCGGACGGCAGAACCGCTCTGCCTCTGCCTCTGCCGCGGCTGGAGCTCCTGCCTCCCCTCGCTGCTCCCGACATCGTCATCAAATCTAGATAAACGGTTCGTGGACGCATTAGACAATCATTAAAAGTATTGACTATATATGATCTAGAGCGTAAAATGTGAAGTAATAATATAATATTACTGATAACCTTTTTCGTTTCGTGGGCGCATCATACATATCTACTTGGATTTCATCGTCGATGTCATTTCTAACCCACGTAACTTCATGATCGGTCGAAGACAACCCGTCCTTCGAAACAGACGGTCGGAGCACTTTAAGCCTTCTCTCTTCTTCGTCCTCATCGCTGTCCTCGTATTCTGGGACATCGTAGACATCTCTAGGTTTCCATCGGCATACAACACTCCACCCCGGATGCTTCAAACACTGTGAGTAGTATACTTGGAACGCTTGGTTCGGAAAGATAAACGGATCGTCCTGACCGTAAAATCGAAGTGTGTTCACACTGGTCAATCCATATTCATCTTTCCAAGTCCCAAGACTGCTTCTCCACCTATCCGTATCGGTTCGCGGATCGTACCAAGTACACTGGAATATATAAAAGGGTTCTGATCGTCCGGGATAGTGGATGCCGAGTATACAATTTAAGTACTCATAGTAAATCACACCGTCCGATCCTACCATCGCAATCCCACTATTCTGAGTGGTTCTAGATGTTTCTATGTCCTTAACTTCGAATTTGTATCCAAGGACACCAAATCCTTTGTAATATGCAACCTCCATACTAGGAAATTGAGCTAAATATCTTGAATCACTCTCGAATGATGCAGACAAGTTCGGATCGTGGATCTAACAAAACAAATTTTACGATAAATACATAACGATACAAGTTTAGATTAAAACTGATAGCAATAAAATGTAATTCGAATAACTTACATGCTCTGTGACCCAATCACAAAAATTATCCTGATGGTATTTTTCCAAACGTTCTTCGTTCCAATCAGGATGCCCCTCACGTACCTCGTTAAAATGAGTTCTGTTTTCGACAAATAATTGTGACATTAGTATTATGTCATTTCATACACACACAAATACAGATATAACAATTAATCCAAAAGAACTTACTCTCTAATTTGTTCAAGACATGCGCAATTAAGCAAGATAAACCGGTATATCTTGTTGATAAACATAGTGTCTACCCTCTTATACTCGGCTTTACCATATGGCCCGTCTTGAATTCTTCGTGGTCGGTTAAGCCTTGTCTCAATGTTCTCGTCCAGATAGCGGGAACAAAATGTGGTTGCTTCATCAAGAAGATAACCTTGCATGATAGAACCCTCTGGTCGATTTTTATTGCGTATATACTTCTTAAGAGTGTAAAGGTACCTAATGAGAATATGTTGAATAAATAAACACGGGCATACAGGACAACAATAAATTTATAAATTGCGCGAAACGAAAAATTACACGTACCTCTCGACGGGATACATCCATCGATATTGTACCGGTCCGGCTAACTTCGCCTCAGTTGCAAGATGAACCGTCAAGTGTATTATGATATCGAAGAATGACGGTGGGAAAATACGCTCAAACTTGCAAAGTATCAACGCAATAGAATTTTCTAGTTTATCCAACGTCGCAACCTCCAGTGTTTTAGCACACAACTCCCTGAAAAAACAACATAGGTCGTTGATTACTAGACCAACCGAGTCGGGGAGAGAAGTCCTGAGGGCTAATGGAAGAAGGTGCTCCACGATAACATGGTGATCATGACTTTTCAGCCCATCGATCTTGCTCTTCACAATTTTTATTTTCTTGCTGAATGATCCTGAGAAACCTGTGGGGACTTTCAAATCATGCAACACCTGCAGGAATCTTTTCTTCTCCGGTTGTGACATATGATAAGCGGTATTGGGAAGTACAAACTTGCCCGGTTTACCCGCTACCGGTTTAGGGTGCAGTTCACTTCTTATTCCCCACTCTTGTAGATCCATCCGGGCATTCATGTTGTCTTTCGATTTCCCGTCTTTACACAGAAGCAAGTTAAGTATGTGCTCTGATACTCCCTTCTCTATATGCATGACGTCCAGACAATGACGCACTGAATTTGTAGACCGGTACGAAAGCTCGAAGAAAATGCGTAACTTGTTCCAATATTGTGGTTTGACCTGTTTCGTCGGATCCATCCCGAAGGTCACGTTATTGTAACCATCCCATTTAGCAGTCATGTCCTCTCCGGACAATGGGGATGGAGGCCCAAGAAGCTCCTGATGACCATCAAAGTGAACCGTGTCTAACCTATATGGGTGGTCTGGAGGCAGAAAACGTCGATGGCCGCAATAACAAACCTTCCTGCTAAAATTCAAAAATTTTGATGTTGTGTGTTCATGGCAATGAGGACATGCTTTGTGACCATGTACGGACCAACCTGATAGCATTCCATACACAGAAAAGTCATTAATTGTCCACATTAAAGCCGCACGCAGTATAAAGGTTGTATTTGTGTTTGAATCATATGTCTCTACACCATCAATGAACAAAGTTTTCAGCTCCTCGATCAGAGGTCGGAGATAGACGTCGATATTGTTCCCCGGTGAGTTTGGTCCGTCGATAAGAAGAGCCATCATAAAGTATGATTGGTCCATAGCCAACCAAGGCGACAGATTATAAATTATCATTACAACGGGCCATGTACTGTGACTTCCAGCCATATAGTTGAATGGGCAGAAGCCATCGGTAGCCAGTCCGAGCCGGACATTGCGAGGATCGCTACTGAATATTGCGTGCCTCCTATCGAAATCCTTCCATACCGGTGAATCTCTTGGATGGCTCATTTTTCCATTTTCGCTTGGAGGAGCACGGTGATGCCAAATCATTGCCTCGGCTGTTTTCTTGCACCTGAATAGCCTCTGTAGCCTCTGTGTTATGGGAAAGTATCGTGCTATCTTCACAGGTATATCAGGCTTCTTATCAGAATCTTTCGGCTTATACCTGGCCTCTCCGTATGTTGGACACTCTTTCAAATCTGAATTCTCTTTCCGGTACAACACGCAATTTTTAGGTCATGCTTGAATCTTCTCACACTTTAGACCCAAATCAGACATCATCTTCTGGGCTTCGTACCAGCTTTCGGGCACATTATTTCCCGGAGGCATAGAATCTTTCAAGAACGAAAGAAGCATTGTGAATGACTTGTTGCTCCATCCATTTAGGCACTTAATCTGGAAAAGTTGGACGAACCATGAGAGGGTGGAATACTTCGCATCCTCATAAATTGGTTTCCTAGCATCATTCATGAAATTTTCATATTTATCCGCACGCGGTCCCTGACCGGAAGGAATGTCATCTTCGGTACGAATAGATTCACCTAGGGCAGCCTCTACCATATCCTCCATTTCTTCTGATGGAAATAAATTTCCGTCTCCTGCCGTATTACCGAATTCTTCTTCTTCTCCTGCCGCATTATCGTATTCTCCTTCTTCTTCTACCGCAGTACTGCATTCTTCTCCTTCCCCGTGATATTTCCAAGTTGAATAAAGTCAAGTAAACCCATGTTTTACAATATGAAGCTCTGCCAATTCTACCTTCTGCCAGTACTTATTGTCATATCTATCGCACGGACAGAGAATCTTCTCTATTATGATCTTATTATGTGCGCGTGCAAATTCAAGGAAAGCAGCAACTCCTGCGACAAACTTAGGTTGCATACGTTATTTCCAATCCACATACATCCAGTCCTTAACTCTGACGTACTCATGGGCCATGTTAGACTGAATAACATATAAATTGTAAGTTATGCTGACTATATTGAGAAATATAAGAACGGGATAGTTACTGACAAAGGAGAAAATCCGTGTATATGCTTTGTGTGTGCGTTTGTCGTTGAAAAGAATAAATTATCGCACGTATGTTAACCGATAGACGGGGACTAAGTGGCGATTTTAGTTTCATATATGAGTATCGATGGGAATATGAAGGTTTCATATTATCATATATTGGTTTTAACCCGAACATCTCGAATCGCTCTCTAGTTATGCGTTTGTATGTGTGTGTTCCGGCTGTCGGGGGTAGGCTTCTATCCCATTAAGAATGTATAGAGCGAACGCCCATCACTTGTGCTTTCAACCGTTTTGAGTAAATTTCGGCAGCACCTCCCCGCTGTTCTCCGAGTACACTGTAACAGAATAGATAATCATTTCAAAGCTGTGAAACAACGTTGAAATGAACATCTAATTTATCTTTGTACACGGAGAACCAGCGGAAAGGTACCGACGAAATATCTCGAAACAGATGAAAACACAAGTGAATGAAGGCGTTTGCTTTATACATTCTTAACTTGTCCACACGGGACAAATCTATGGGTTACCATACGATTGAATTTTCTCGTCGCGTAGACTATACGATGGTTGTTAGTATCGAGCTATACTGTCCGATATTTAACAACCTTCGTATAGTTCTAGGTCACGACGAGTATCGCACGTATGTTAACCGATAGACGGGGACTAAGTGGCGCTTTTAGTTTCATATATGAGTTTCGATGGGGATATGAAGGTTTCATATTATCATCGAGTATCATATATTGGTTTTAACCCGAACATCTCGAATCGCTCTCTAATTATGCATTTGTTGTGTATTCTTATTGTATGTGTGTGTTCCGGCTGTGGGGGGTAGGCTTCTATCCTATTAAGAATGTATAGAGCGAACGCCCATGCCCCTTTTACCAATCAAGAGAATACTACTAATAACTTATTGATAACATAAACAATATAATAATATTTTAGTATGTCAGGTTAAAATAATTGTATTAGCAAATACATTTTAGATAGTTATATAGACTACAAATTTCCAGAGAGAAAAAGTGGATGGGCAAGGAGAACAGAAGTTCCACTGTATTCACTTTTTGGATGGAACGATTTTGGTAGGCGGAAATCTATCATATACCAAAAAAGTTCTAACTGAAACCATCAACTTCTAATATTAGATTCATTCATAACTAACAATAAAAGGTTCTACTTCTCATTTTATTTGACTGACACCAAATAAACCTATCCCATTAAAGATATACTTCAAAGTTCCAAACATCAATTCCAATTGACTAACCCCCTTACTTAATTTGGGTCAACAACATAAGCTTATTGAATATTATCAATCACTAAAGTAATATTAAGGAGTATGATAAAGTTCAATGTCAAGACCATGCATAAATTCTCGGAAGAAATATTCAAAAAAAATGATATCATGATCACTCAAGTAATATCTAATTTTCCCACAATAATTGAAAGGCATAGAGTTGAAGGGGATTATGAAGAAAGAATGGACCCAGTCACCACCCATCAAGCAGCTTTCTCCCTACACCAATTTACTTTCTGTTTTATGAAAGACATCCTAGTGTTGTCAAATATCTTACGACATGCAAATCAATCTTACGATTCAATACAAGATACAGGAAAATTAATAAGTATCTTATGAATGTATTTGTTGGATGATTGGATCAAGTAGTTTTAGGATACAATTTCTGCATCTTACAATATAATATAATGGAATCACAAATATTCAACCCAACTAATAAATGTGTTTCAAATATATTTAGAAAGATTTTTTAGTCACATTTTGGTTGCTAGTTTTAAGATGAGAAAACGGAGTATACGTTTGAATTTCCTATGTTGGTGGGACACATAACATCACTAAATTCATCGATCCATCCATGTATTTTGTTGTCATCAATCCATCTAACCCTAACCCCAACCTAACCCTAGCCCCAGCCCCACCCAGCCCCAGCCCCCAGCGCCCAGCCCAGCCCCAGCCCCAGCCCCCAGCCGCAGCCCAGCCCAGCCCCAGCCCCAGCCCCAGCCCCCAGCCCCAGCCCAGCCCAGCCCCAACCTAACCCTAACCCTAACCCCAGCGCAACCAGCTAAACCCCAACACCAACCCTAAGGCAAACCCTAACCCCAGCCCCATCCCCAGCAGCAGCGAACCCCAACCCTAACCCCGACCCCGACCCCGACCGCGACCCCTGCCGAACCTCAACTCGCGCGCGCGCAACCCCCCGACCCCAGACCCAGCACATATGTTAATCAAAAAATTCTTTAATTTACCTCAAGATTTACTCACCTGACCGGCGGTGGCGACGGCCCGAACGGCGCTAGCGACGACCTGAACGGCGGTGGCGACGAGAACGCCGGTGGCGACGAGGAGAACGACGGTGGCGACGAGGAGTTGTTTTCGCGCGCGATCGAGATCGAGAGAGAAAGAAATTGTGAGCGTAGGCGATCGATCTGTGCTTTAGTAATTTGATATTTATTTGCCCCTACGGATATACCCGTAAGTCCTTTGTTTGCGGCTCCGTAGGGGCAAACACCAAATTAAGAATTAATATTTTTATTCTTGGACGTCTGGGCCCGTAGGGGCAACCTTTTAGCCTACGGATAATCCGTAGGGACAACCCCCTATTTTACTAGTGACTGTAAACAAAAGTTGTTACAATTCGAGGTGTAAGAAACACATGATAAAAGAAAGTACGTAGCCACTTTATATTAGCTCAAAATAATCGTTATTAATCGGATTCTTTATAAATTGTGATATTTCTTCATAAACATTAAAATTCTTACCCAAATAAATAGGGTTAGCATTCATTTTTAATTTTGTTTGAATTATAAGCACGTAATACATTATTAGTTATAATGGAACTATAATTATTGAATGCAATTTATTAAAAACGATAATTATATACTTTATATTATGAATGATAAATAATCTAATTATTGAACATAATTTTAATAAATTTCTAAATTGCCCGTCTCTTTATTTGATTATAAAGATAGTATTTGATTTCCTTTGTATAAGAAGCATTATATGACAACATCGATCTTAGTTTAATATTTTAAGACTGTATAAAGGTTAAATTTCACCTAAATAACCAAATCTTTTGGTTATTTTTTTAATATAAATACAATATATTTTGTGACTTGTGAGTAGATACAAAAAATAATCATCATATCTGAATAGATACCATGTTATGTAATGTAATGTGGTTATAAACCAATGTAAATAATAAATTAATTATGTCAACATCTTAGCTAAAAAATTTATTTTTCAATAAATGCATTAGCTAGTAAGTTTTTAAATAGAGATAGTTATTTGAGTTGTGAAATTTTAGCATTAGTTTTAAAGCAATTATAATTTCTATAAATAAATGTAAAATAATTATTGTTATTTGAAACATTATCGTTTCACCATATTTGAGAAAAATGATATATGATGCTTTCTGTGACTATTTCGATACAAATAGTATTATTTCTCTCTTTTTAAATTTTTTTGTAAATTTCTATCAAATATTATGAACTATAAAACCCAAGGATAATAAAAAGAAAAACTCCATTGCACTCATACTATAAAGATGAGGCCCATAAATTGTACCCAAGAGAAGAAATGCTATGTTAGACAATAAGCAAGTTTTTTCTAAGGATTTTACAATTCTTTTATATGAATAACATGAGAGTTATTAAGATTTTTTCCCCCAAATATACCTTTTCCAAACGAGAATTCTTTATGGATTTCCTAAGGAGTTTGCAGATACTTTATGTGAACAACTTATGAAATAACATCTCATCAATAATTTGGTTTTGTAAAAACATACATAAGAAATATTGTTACATTCGAATGTATAGAGGTAATTTAGGAAAATCTTACCAAAAATAATGATTTTTGCAAAATATTCCATCCGATGCAAAAGATTCCATTCCCGTTACGTGAACTTTATATTAGTTAATTATACTGTGATATTGATAACGATGGAAATTTCATTGAAAATTGCAGCGGTGTTGTTGCTATTAGGTCCTACAAGTGGGTCAACTGCTGGCCTAATTATAGAGCGGTCCCCAAGTCACATCAGGTTCGTTTCGAAACGGTTCAACAACACTCAAAGTTCTGCGTATCAAAGTGGGCCCTATTGAGCCCCCTGATCACGGCGTCATCGAGTGACGGCCGTTAGAAGTAACGGATCACTTCCCCTTCCCTGCTCTTCACACGGTACCCCTGGGCTGTCACGTGAGGAGGAAGTGGCGTTACGTCCCCGCGCCGTCACCGTCATGGGGACACGTGATCCTGCGATCTTCCTCTCATGTGAAGACACGTGGCCGCTTTCGCGGTGAAACGATATCAGTTAGTTAGTGGGCCCCCATCTGCAGCATCACATGCCTGCTCCCGTTGAGGTGGGGATAAGTGTGGGGACCCTTAATTGATAGGATTTCCATATATTTTATTTCTATTTTTTGCATATATGCATGGAGATGATAAGAGGTTGATCTATAAATAATTCAGAGTTTGATACGGTGAAGCTCGACAATAATGAATTTGCTGCATGACATCGCCAATTACGAAAAACAAACAGACGGCCGGGCCCCAGGAATTTTAAGCTCCTCGTGATCTTCAACCAATTATGTGCTTCAATATAATTACCTGAAGTAAGCGCTATAGCTTGTTTCCAATATTCAGCAGTTTGATCGGACCAAGCCTCCGCAATTTCAGAATCACCCTGTAAAATGGTCTGTTCTCCCCGGTTGGAATAGGTGGGTCAATTCCTTCTCTTAGAACCGTACTAGAGTTTCCTACCTCACACGGCCCAACAATCGATTCTTTTTGCGGTCTCATCTTAATTTACCCTATGCTAACTGAATGAGATTTATGATAAATCTATCCCATTTTTATTGGGTTAGTTTGCAACACCGTATATGAGTTTCCCATCCTCAGCAAATTCATTGGGTAATCTGGGCCCTATATTTCTTGTAACTTGTTGGTGAGGGGATTGTAAATACTTTAAAGGTTTTGTCAAAACAAAGACTAAAAATCATGCCCCCTTCTTCAATATGGCATCCATTAAATTTGAGATGTCTTGGTTATGTATCATAATCATGCAGACTTATTATGTTACATAATGCATTGATAATACTATTGTCATATTCTTGTTTTAGTTAAACCTATAGAAGATATCTTCCACCAAAATTTTCAATTAAATATTTTCTAATTTTCAAAAAACGACATAATAATAATATATATAGGCTAAATGGCAGAAAATATCCTGAGCATTTACCCGGAAATACCCCCGACTTTTTAAAACCAGCAATTTGCTCCCCTCAACTATAATTAATTCCTAAAATACACTTCATTATATATATATATATATATATATTAGGATTTGCATAATTCTAGGTTTCCTATGGGTTAGAATTTCTTTAAATTTGGGTTCGGTTTATATTAAGGTTTTTAATTTGAAAGTAAATATAGGAGAGGAGAAGAGAAAAGTAGAAAAAACAAAAAGCTTATGAGAATAAAGATGAAGAAAAGAGAATTAGAATGAATGGGACAAGAGATATATTAGGGTTTTTAATTTGAAAGTAAATAGAGAAGAGGAGAAGAGAAAAGTAGAAGAAATAAAAAGCTTATGAGAATAAAAAAGAAGAAAAGAGAATTAGAATGAATGCACTAGTAAAATAGGGGGTTGCCCCTACGGATATTGAAATCCGTAGGGGCAGATTTAAGTAGGCCCTACGGATTAATCCGTAGGGCTAAAAGGTTGCCCCTACGGGCCCAGACGTCCAAGAATAAAAATATTAATTCTTAATTTGGTGTTTGCCCCTACGGAGCCGCAAACCAAAAACCTACGGACAAATCCGTAGGGGCAACTAAATATCGATTTAATAAAGGCACAGATCGATCGCCTATGCTCACTTTCTTTCTCTCTCGATCGCGCGCGAAAGAAAATCCCCAAATCGCCACCGCCGTTCTCGTCGCCACCGCCGTTCAGGTCGTCGCCACCGCCGTTCAGGTGAGTAAATCTTCATGTAAATTAAAGAATTTTTTGATTATTTAGGGCTAGGGTTCATGGCTGGGTCTGGGGTTGCGTGCGCGAGTTGGGGTTCGGCAGGGGTCGTGGTCGGGGTCGGGGTGGGGGTCGGGGTTAGGGTTGGGGTTCGGCTGCGGCTGGGGCTGGGGCTGGGGTTAGGGTTTGGCTTAGGGTTGAGGCTGGGGTTTAGCTGGCCGCGCTGGGGTTAGGGTTAGGTTGGGGCTGGGCTGGGCTGGGCTGGGCTGGGGCTGGGGCTAGGGTTAGGTTGGGGTCGGGCTGGGCTGGGGCTGGGGCTAGGGTTAGGTTGGGGTCGGGGCTGGGGCTAGGGTGGGCATGGCTGGTTTTCGTGTGTGGGCGGTTTAATGGTGGTTGGTCAACTAATATCCAACTTGGAGAGCGTTTTAATGGGTTAGTTGAGTATATGTAAATATTATGAGCATGGCTAGTTTTCGTGTGTGGGCGGTGTGATTGGTTTTGACGGTTGTACTCATCGCGACCTATACTAGTATAATTGATTTGATGGGAGAAAAATGGTTGACAGCAGGGTATGATTTAGAGAGAGATCCATCTGATTGTCGACTAACGGTTGTCGTAGGAATGATTAGTGGTGCAAGATTGATTATACGTGAACAGTGTTGGTTAAATTCCCGTGTTGCTTGATCATTGCTATCAACTTTTAATCAATGACGGGTTTTTAGGAAGATAAATATGATTAAATGATCTGAATTTGTTTATCGGCTTAACTCATGCCTAACAACATATTTCGTAACTCGGCCATTTATAATGCTGCTTACAAAGAGAACAAAAAGCACGGATAGATTTTATTTTCATCCTACTCGTTACTTTTTTGGGAATTTGGAGTTGGTATTTACATTTTTTTAATGATGTTGGTTCGTTCTTTTAAAATGATGGTTGGAGTTGAATTTGATTAGACAAAAACTCCATTAAGATTAATTTATCTAGTGTTGTCACATGACTTGATGATATCCTAATCCCTTGTTGGAAAATTATATATATACACACACACACACACACACACACACACACACACACACACACACACACACACACACACACACACACACACACACACACACACACACACACACACACACACACACACACACACACACACACACACACACACACACACACACACACTGAAGGAGGGAATTTTCTCTTATGGCGTCGAAAAAATACGTCCTTCCTTATTTTTTCCGACGATCGACATACATCATATTCTTCGTTATCATTTAAGATATGGGTACAACAAATTTCATGTGATTCTACAACTTTTCACCGTTGATTTAGTGGGTTCAAAATTAAGGGCAATAAAATTTTTTACATTGCTAAATCAACGATGAAAAAGTTATAGAATCACATGAAATTTGATGTATCCACATCTTAGATGATAACGAAGAAAATGATGAATACCGATCAATGTTGCATATAACGCTTTATGATATCAGTATCCTACATTTGTAGTTTTAATTGTTGATTGTTATAGATGAATACCATTGCAATAATAGTTTTTGGTTGATGAATGCTATTGCAATGTAGGATGATCAGTTCTATCAATCTTGATCTCAATGGTTTAAAATCATATTACACATACAACACGAATGCATAACAAACGCATAATTAGAGAGCGATTCAAGATATTCAGGTTAAAACCAATATATGATACTCGATGATAATATGAAACCTTCATATTCCCATCGATACTCATATATGAAACTAAAAGCGCCACTTAGTCCCCGTCTATCGGTTAACATACGTGCGATGCTCGTCGTGATCTAGAACTATACGAAAGTTGTTAAATATCGGATAGTATAGCTCGATGCCAACAACCGTCGTATAGTCTACGCGACGAGAAAATTCAATCGTATGGTAACCCATAGATTTGTCCCGTGTGGACAAGTTAAGAATGTATAAAGCAAACGCCTTCATTCACTTGTGTTTTCATCCGTTTCGAGATATTTCATCGGTACTTTTCCGCTGGTTCTCCGTGTACAAAGATATATTAGATGTTCATTTCAACGTTGTTTCACAGCTTTGAAATGATTATCTATTCTATTACAGTGTACTCGGAGAACAGCGGGGAGGTGCTGCCGAAATTTACTCGAAACGGTTGAAAGCACAAGTGATGGGCGTTCGCTCTATACATTCTTAATGGGATAGAAGCCTACCCCCGACAGCCGGAACACACACATACAACAAGAATACACAACAAACGCATAATTAGAGAGCGATTCGAGATGTTCGGGTTAAAACCAATATATGATATTCGATGATAATATGAAACCTTCATATTCCCATCGATACTCATATATGAAACTAAAAGCGCCACTTAGTCCCCGTCTATCGGTTAACATACATGCGATGCTTGTCGTGACCTAGAACTATACGAAGGTTGTTAAATATCGGACAGTATAGCTCGATACTAACAACCGTCGTATAGTCTACGCGACGAGAAAATTCAATCGTATGGTAACCCATAGATTTGTCCCGTGTGGACAAGTTAAGAATGTATAAAGCAAACGCCTTCATTCACTTGTGTTTTCATCCGTTTCGAGATATTTCGTCGGTACGTTTCCGCTGGTTCTCCGTGTACAAAGATATATTAGATGTTCATTTCAACGTTGTTTCACAGCTTTAAAACGATTATCTATTCTATTACAGTGTACTCGGAGAACAGCGGGGAGGTGCTGCCGAAATTTAGTCGAAACGGTTGAAAGCACAAGTGATGGGCGTTCGCTCTATACATTCTTAATGGGATAGAAGCCTACCCCCGACAACCGGAACACACACATACAACAAGAATACACAAGAAACGCATAATTAAAGAGCGATTCGAGATGTTCGGATTAAAACCAATATATGATAATATGAAACCTTCATATTCCCATCGATACTCATATATGAAACTAAAAGCGCCACTTAGTCCCCGTCTATCGGTTAACATACGTGTGATAATTTATTCTTTTCAACGACAAACGCACACACAAAGCATATACACGGATTTTCTTCTTTGTCAGTAACTATCCCGTTCTTATATTTCTCAATATAGTCAGCATAACCTACAATTTATATGTTATACAGTCTAACATGGCCCATGAGTACGTCAGAGTTAAGGACTGGATGTATGTGGATTGGAAACAACGTATGCAACCTAAGTTTGTCGCAGGAGTTGCTGCTTTCCTTGAATTTGCACGCGCACATAATAAGATCATAATAGAGAAGATTCTCTGTCCGTGCGATAGATGTGGCAATAAGTACTGGCAGAAGGTAGAATTGGCAGAGCTTCATATTGTAAAACATGGGTTTACTAGACTTTATACAACTTGGAAATATCACGGGGAAGGAGAAGAATGCAGTACTGCGGTAGAAGAAGAAGGAGAATACGATAATGCGGCAGGAGAAGAAGAAGAATTCGGTAATGTGGCAGGAGACGGAAATTTATTTCCATCAGAAGAAATGGAGGATATGGTAGAGGCTGCCCTAGGTGAATCTATTCGTACCGAAGATCACATTCCTTCCGGTCAAGGACCGCGTGCGGATAAATATGAAAATTTCATGAATGATGCTAGGAAACCAATTTATGAGAATGCGAAGTATTCCACCCTCTTATGGTTCGTCCAACTTTTCCAGATTAAGTTATTCGAATAACATTTTATTGCTATCAGTTTTAATCTAAACTTGTATCGTTATGTATTTGTCGTAAAATTTGTTTTGTTAGATCCATGATCCGAACTTGTCTGCATTATTTGAGAGTGATTCAAGATGTTTAGCTCAATTTCCTAGTATGGAGGTTGCATATTACAAAGGATTTGGTGTCCTTGGATACAAATTCGAAGTTAAGGACATAGAAACATCTAGAACCACTCAGAATAGTGGGATTACGACGGTAGGATCGGACGGTGTGATTTACTATGGGTACTTAAATTGTATACTCGGCATCCACTATCCCGGACGATCAGAACCCTTTTATATATTCCAGTGTACTTGGTACGATCCGCGAACCGATACGGACAGGTGGAGAAGCAGTCTTGGGACTTGGAAAGATGAATATGGATTGACCAGTGTGAACACACTTCAATTTTACGGTCAGGACGATCCGTTTATCTTTCCGAACCAAGCGTTCCAAGTATACTACTCACAGTGTTTGAAGCATCCGGGAGGGAGTGTTGTATGCCGATGGAAACCCAGAGATGTCTACGATGTCCCAGAATACGAGGACAGCGATGAGGACGAAGAAGAGAGAAGGCTTAAAGTGCTCCGACCGTCTGTTTCGAAGGACGGGTTGTCTTCGACCGATCATGAAGTTACATGGGTTAGAAATGACATCGACGATGAAATCCAAGTAGATATGTATGATGCGCCCACGAAACGAAAAAGGTTATCAGTAATGTTATATTATTACTTCACATTTTACGCTCTATACATATATAGTCAATACTTTTAATGATTGTCTAATGCGTCCACGAACCGTTTATCTAGATTTGATGACGATGTCGGGAGCAGCGAGGGGAGGCAGGAGCTCCAGCCGCGGCAGAGGCAGAGGCAGAGGAAGAGCGGTTCTGCCGCCCGGAGAGCTCCGTAGGGAGATTCAGAGGGCTGGTCTTGCACCTAGATCGGAGACCCCTTCGGATGCCTCCTTCCGTGTGGATTTTGCCACACCTCCAGGTATACTGCACGCATATCCATTTTGAATGTAATATTACAGATATTCATGCCTGTTTATGTCAAAATTACTTATACTGTCAATATTTGATTGTCTAGTTGTTGGTGATGCGTCCACATCTGGGACAGAGGCCACCCCCGCTCCTCCAGGTATGTTTATATATCATATAGTGTATGTATATTGATTTAGAATGCTATATCATAAATACACACATTCCTTTTGCTCTTACTTAGCAATTTTTATTATTGTCTAGCTGTAGGTGGTGACACCACCGCACCTGCGGGTATGTTTATATATCCTATAGTGCATGCATATTGATTTAGAACGTTATATTATTGATCTACACATTCTTTTTGCAATTACTTATATAATCTATTTTTAATTGTCTAATTATAGGTGGTGCGTCCATATCTTCCGCAGGGGCCACTCCTGCCGCTTCCATACCCTCCGCATCGTCAGCAGGTTAGTATGAATAAATTTAAAATATTTACTCATTTTACATATGCTCTATAGAATAAATATGAACTTCATGGAAATTTAGCGTCGATATTTATTTTCTAGTCGGAGGGGATGCGTCCGCATCCGGGACCCCGGTTGTTCCTCACCGGAGGAACTATCGTCCCGCTCGTGCTGCTGCCCGGGCCCAGGCTCGTGCGATAGTCACCGGAGGTATATATCATACTTGAATTTTCGTTTAACCTTGATTTCTTAATACAACTTTGTCTTATTATTGATTGTCTTGATATTTCGTGCAGACGCAGGGCCTCCCCATCCCCAGAGGGGGACTCGAGGCCCGAATCAGTCCCATAGGCTGAGGCCTGACAGAGCTAGGGGGGAGGCAGCATTCCCCCTTTTTTTTACCCTTGACTATCGCTATACCGGTTCTCATGCCGAGAGGTTCGGCCGGTATTTGGGGGACGAGAGCCGACTCGTGAAGAACTATCCACTTCACGTTGAGTGGGGCGAGCAGCACCAACGCTCATTCGCCCTCTTCTTTGATCAGGCTCGGGTATGTATTAATATATATCTTCATTTGATCTATCCAATATATTTATTATTAACACTTGCAATCTAATAACAATGTTTTTTTGTATTTTCAGTTGGATTACGATTTCCAGCCTGTAGCCGACCCTGATCACCCGGGGAGGGTGCTCGACCTTCATGCTCTGTACAATGGCCTGATGAAGAACATGCAGGCCAAGGTCCGATACAACAGGAATGAGCTGAAGGCCGACTGCTACTCCCTGTGGATGGCGACCCCCGAGGCAGAGAGAGCGGCCCTCCTATCTACTCCAGAGTTTGCGAGAGTCGACGTAGAGACATGGCCTCTATTGTGCGCTTATTTCGACTCCCAACGCAAACAAGTATGTATTTTAAATGTAATTCATTATTTATGATGTAATTTATTTCTTTGTGTTTCTTAATTAGAAAACTAAATGTTAATGCGTTGTGCAGAAACAGGCCGCTCAGAATACAGAGAACAGGAAGTCGGCGAAGAGGGGTCGCCCTACTTACACAGGTGGCTCGAGGAACATTACTCGAGCCATGGAGTTATCGGTAAATTACAATAGACCGATATTCTGCAATATTAAGAGTTATTTTCTAATATTTCTAATATTAAGAGTTACTTTCTAATATTGCAGACATCTCGGACCGTGGTGTCAGGTGGTACACCGAGCGTGCTGTCCGCATATCTTGCCGTCCACGGCACCTCGACAGATCCCACCACGGGCAAGCTTCGATATCCCGACGTCGCTACCCAGGAGTACTGCGTAAGTGTTAATATTTTTTCTACCCAAATTTGAAATTTTAGTTTTGGAAGGTTCAAGTTTAAATTTTATAGTTATACTTTACTGCTTAATGTGGGTGTAGGAGCGGGTGGTTAAGCAGCCCCAGGCCTCGGGGATTGATTTTACCGGACAGAGCGATCCGAGGCTGCTGACCCCAGTTCTGGACGCCGCACACGGAGGGCACCACGGAGGTTGGGAGAGAAGCCGGGGACTGGGCCCTAGCAGGGCCCATATGAGGTTGGACTCCACCCCGGCGGTTACTTCCTCCGTCTCCAGTGACCGACGTGTCCATCAGGAACTGGAGAGCTTGAGGTCCACCATTCAGGAGTTGAAGGAGATGCTGCTATGTATACTGCTTTATAGTAAAATATCATGTCATATTATATAGATATCAATATATCCATAATTAGTACGTAGCTTGAGTTTATTTGGTTTTAGACTTAAGTTTGATTAATCATACATACAGATGTAATTAAAATAAAAAACAAACTAGATATCCAAACGGGGTTTCGAAATAACTTAATAATGATACGAATTCGAATAATACACGGTTCTTACACGCTTATTACACACGTTAGGTCCAGACGCGACATGGTACATCGGCCGAGCCTCCATATCCATCTCCTTCGGCTGCGGCTCCGCAAGCCACTACATCGGCTGCGGTTCCGCAGATAGCTCCTGTAGCTCCACCGCCCATTCAGACTCCCGCAGCCGCGGCTCCGCAAGCGACTACCTCGACGGCGGCTGCGCAGACTACATCGCCAGCTCCACAGGCCGCTCAGACTCCCGCTCGCGCCGAATTGCAGAGTTTATTGACCGAGGAGCAGGCGCGAATTATTCTATCGTTATTCAGAGGTGGAGCTGGACCGAACTAGGGTAGCTTTTTGGTTCTTATTTTTTGAAACATGTATTTATTTATATCATACACATTGTACTACATTTTGAAACGATATTGATATTGGTTTATATTTATATCATATTCAGTTTTTGGGTTTCTTTTGTATATTATATGCGTGAGATGTGATTATGAATACTGCAATATATGTTGTGTAATGATTAATTTTATATTTGATTGATGTATATATTATTGTGCACAGGGCGGGAAAAAATCAAGCAGCCCATTTTTTAAAAAAAAAATACAGATAATATGTACCTACGGATTAATCCGTAGGTACACATGTTGCCCCTACGGATATGTCCGTAGGGGCACAATATCAGTAGTAACTGATATTTCCCCCCTGATCTCAGTGCCAGGGGGTTGGGAGTGCCCCTACGGACATATCCGTAGGGGCCACTGCCTCTCCCCTACGGAGATATCCGCAGGGACAAAATATCAGGAATCCTGATATTTGGCCCGTACGGATAGGTACCTACGTAGATATCCGTAGGGGGTAGTACATGGACCTACGGTTATGTCCGTAGGTACATGTAATATATTAAAAAAACCCGTAAATAATATAAAATTTTATATCCTACGGATTACTCCGTAGGGGCAATAGGACCTACACATAAATCCGTAGGGGCAGGAATTTACCCGTAGGGGCAAGTTCAGGGCCTCAACTTGCACCTGCGGCCTTTACACCTACGGGGTATTTTTTCGCCCCTACGCATATATCCGTAGGGGCAATGGGTTGCCCCTACGGATAAATCCATAGGGGCAACCCTTATTTGTAGTAGTGATGGGACAAGAGATGAGAAAGAAAAAAGATGAATATATGGTTTTGTCGGATTGTGATGATGATGATGAGAGTAAAATTGGTATTTGAAAAATAAATTAAATTGAAAAAATTAACTTAACTGTCATTTAATGAGTTTGGAGGTTGTAAAACCCAGCTTATTTTTGTACTATATTACCAATGTTTCATATTTAATATATTTCAAATATTTTCCCTATATTTTCCTATTTTTCCATTTTTCCATTTTCCTGTTTTCAGACATTTTCCCTATATTTTCCTATTTTTCCATTTTCCTATTTTTCTAACCCTAATTTCTAATTTTACTGACTTAACTCTATCAAACCCTCACTTCACCCAGCCCGGCCCATTTTATCCAAACCCAAACCCAACATTCGAGCCCAAACCCCCTCCCTCTCTTCTTCTTCTTCTTCTTCTTATTTCTATCAAAAGAAAAAAGAAAAAATGAAAATGAAAACCTACGTTTCCCTCTCCTCTCCTACGTCGCCTACGAGTACCGCTCCCCGCCAACTGCTGCGACCTCGTCCACATCCTCAATGACTCCCCGAGATCCTTTCTTCCAGATCCTCGCCTCCCTAACTAAGCCCATCTCTTCCTCAATCTCTCTAACTGCCTCTCTCTCAAACTCCATAGCCCGATCACCTTCACCGCTATCATAACGAGCTCCTCCATCAACCTCATCACCATCGACTCCTCCTTCTTCCTCTTTCACCCGAGAACCCAACTTTGGCCATCACCCCGCCACAAAACCCACCGGCCACCTCCTCCTTCTTCATCAAAACCCACCGACACCATTGCCAATCCCATTTTCTGCTCATTCCCAACCGCACCCTAGCCTTCACCGTTGCCAACTTTCTTTCCCTAAGACCCTCGCCAATATATCACAGCCGAACCCAACTCAACCACCCCGACTCCAAGCACCCATCACTACACCGCCTCCTTACTTCCACCTTGAGGCCTCCTCTCTGCGACACCACTACCGCAGCTACCTATCGCCTCCAACCATCACCTGATTTCTCGACCTCGCCGGAGCCCCTCACACCATCTTGTCGCAACCCCCAAATCCACCGCGTCGCCAACGCTGCACCGCCGCCTTAGCCTTTCATCGTCCAAGATCTGCATCTCCTTCCTCCTCCGTAAGCGCTTCGCCTGGCTCCGGGCCGACGAGCCCCAGTTGTCACGGCAACCACCTAGCTCCTCATCTTCTGCCCCCGGCACCACCACTTTGCCGAGACCCATCAAAGCCCATGACTCCACCCTACCGCCTTCGCCTCTTTCGACTCGAGCCCCTCTCATTGCTGCACCCCCAAGCTGCGCCAACACCTCCAGTTCCTCGCCCCTGCGTCGTCAGCCACCGTCGAACTCCAGATCGTCAAGCCTCATCTTCATCATCGAGGCCAAGCTCACGCCATGCCGAAGCTTCACCAGAAGCTCAGGCCAGAGCCGAGACATAACTTGTTGTTGTTACTGCTGCTGCTTGCGTGTTGTCGTCGTGCCATGATCGTGCCCGTGCTGCGCTCGTCGTAGTTGCCGTGCCCATGCTGTGTTGTGTCATAGCTACTGCCGCGTCCTCATCATCATCGTTACATCATCAAGGCAAGTTAAACACTTGCTTTACATGCTATTTATACTGTGTGTGTGTGTGTGTAATCGAAGTTTGATTATATTTTTGGAATCTGATAAACGTAGCGACCCGTATTCGTGCGTCGCACGACGGAATGAACAAATAATGAGTATGATATCCAGTGGTTGGTGTATATAGTTCACAGAGATCGAATCCCGTTCATGTTTGTGAGACAAACCAAATCCGCTATAGTTTTGAAATGATGTGTTAAGTGCTCGATGCGAGCCTCATGCGAAAATAAAATCTAAAATGGCAAAACTCATGATATTTAGAACCTAACACTGTTAACAAATTCCATGTACAAATTTGGTGGCAAATCGATGCCGTTTTTACACATAAAGTGATGCCCTAACTTCAATACCGAAACTTGCGTTTTGCCGAACACTTGCTACCGTTAATTTCATAATTAATTCCAGAAAAATCCAATCGCGCGTGCATGGGTCCGTTGTGGAGGGTACCGCATAACCTTTAACATGACGTGTAGCCTTACTGTTAGATATGTTCTATGAACATCGAAAACAAAGAACTTACCTGACCTTGGACTTCAGTCCAGAGCGGGAACTTACCACTTGACATGCATTTATACCCATGAAACCTTGTTGTTTAATTGCGATAGTATGTGGAGACAAAAACTGCTGTGTAGAAAATTGTTTTATCTTTCCAATGGTACTGGTTTCACTAAATTCCAGTATCATTTGATATTTAAATTATATTTTAAACGGATGACATGTACGACAGATTTCTGTCATTTCAGCTTGCACCCTTCATCAGTGATCTGATCATAACATCTAAAACAAAATGACTATTGTTGATCTGTTTCCTGCGTTGTAAAGTTAACTCATAGCCCTACAATTAGTTGAACAGTAGATTTGCCTAATTATGCTCCCAATAGGGAGTAAAACGTGTTACGAAACGGACTTGTTCAAAAATTGGATTTTCAGCAGTAAACACTTAAAATGAAATGACCATAACTAGCAAACCTGAAACCCGATTGACACGAAACAAAATTTTCTGTATGGATAATTAAATATACTACCTACTCCTTTTATATCGTTTTGCTTAATTATGCACGTGTGATTTTATATGATTTTTCTAATCCAACCGACACCAGTTGCTCATATGTTTTTAGCAGTGCATTTACTATATTCCCATCATACCGCATGACCGTTATATTCTTCGTAAATAGTGTTCATTTGCATCGACATCCTAGTGACCGTGTTACCTTACCAAGTGATAAATGTTAGTGATTGGATTGTAGCAAGTACGTTAGTGTAAAAGCGTGAATAAATAAGTGAAGTGACACGCACTTGTACACAATCAGCAGAACTAGTTAATTATTGCATTGTTGATGCCTATGGGGCATATATAAGTGTAATTATAACTGGTATGGGACGGTTATGGAAGCACTTATATTAGTGTCACAGGTAAGATATCGAGTACTGTCTATTTATCTTGGATACCAGTCGAGACATACTTGATGGAGACCTATCTCCAGTTCTCGCGTAGACTTGTCATGGAGCGACTAGTATTTGGACCCATGGTCGGTGTTGATGTAGACCACAGGGTGTGAGGTAGTTTGAGTGTGAATTCGATAAACGGAATCTCAGGAATCCCACTGCCGACATATATAGCGATTTCGGGAGTTGTATCGATGGTATTTCTGATTATTAGCGAGTGTGATTCGAGCCCGTGTTCCCTTGCCTCTGGGGCCTACCCTTGAGTTGGGGATACTCTTGCGGTGGTTGACACTCACACTTAGACTGACGATATGTTTAGTGACTTAGACATTGAGACTTAGAGACTGATAGGTTTCATGACATGGACATTGTATTGATTATTGATTCGATACACCTGCTTTATTATTTACATGTACCGGTAACTTCATGCTCATGTCATTACTCCATGTTTACCGTTTCATATTCATCATCATTGCACGTGTTTACATATGTGTTTATATATATTGCTATTGTGTCGCTCTGACGACATGGGTATGCATGCTCAAAGTGAGAAGTGAATTTAGCTCGGATCAGAATCTGCCTTATCTCGAGAATACTGCGGACATCTAGATCAGTGACGCCAGCGCTATATTTTCCTTTGACTCTATCTGGTTAGTTTTATATCTGTTTTGATAGAATTAGTGACTGCATTTCTCATTACCTGTATTATAATTACTGATTACCACGTAATGTTAGAAGCCGAAGTATGACTATGACATGATATTTTCTTGACCGTAGGAGCATGGCTGGTCTTGTCACCCCTCGTATTCCGTATTTTGGAAAGCGGGGCGTGACAGAGGTATCTCATTTACAAAAACTTAAAGAATATGAAAGGTGTGGATAACTTCGAAAAATAATGAGGGTATATAAGAAAGAGAGAAACATAAATATTTTTAATTAAATATTTATACAAAAGGCATTTTGGAAATCAATTAAAGTCGAGAGGAGTGCTGGTTTTAGAAGGTTGGGTTATATATTTCCTTGCTGTTGGGGTAAATGTTAAGGGCATTTTCTTCTATTTGGCCTAATATATATTTATTTTATACATAGAAGGACCTTAGAGCAAATATTCTGGTCACATCTTAACAAAAATAGTCGGGTGAAGAGTGTATGTGTATGCAGTATAGTACTATATACATGTAATATAAAATTTTATGTATTCTATAATATAGTTATAAAACTAGTAATAATTAGTCGAGTCAACATATTAATTAAGCAATTAACTAATTAACAATGTAACATAAAAGTTTGATAAAAGGGTCATATATGTAGAATTCATTATCCTTGGTCATATCAAAGAAGAAGATAAGTATGATAAGCTTTGTGCGTCACTAGCCACAAGCTTTTAATTTCCCTGCCAAGAATTAGGATTTATCTCTTAATTAATCTTTATCCCTATGAGATTTCTTGTTGTCAAAGCATCCTTAATTTGTTGGAGCAAAAGGAAGCTATGATGTAGCAATTGCCTTAGTCAAGAGAATTCTCCTTCTCTTTAGTGATATCATGCAAACAAATGACAAGCATCTATTGGCCATCAACGACAACATGCATGAGGCCACATCCATAGGCATGCATACTTTAGCAAAAGAAACCTACACTTTATATATATGAAGGCAACCATGCATTCTACACTATTATTTGATGTGAAGGTTAGTTTTATGAGTATTTGAGTTCCTTTTTTATCTTCCAACTTTCCAATGAATGTCCTCCACATATTATTGTAAAATTTCATGATGGATGCATCATGCATGGCGGATTTTTTATTGTTAATCAAGCCCTCTTTAAAAAACCTTTCGCTAATTAATATGAGAGATAAATACTAAGTGTAAGTTATTGTCGACCCTTAATCAATCCAAAGTGAAAGAAACGTCAGATGGAAGATAAAACATAAAATTAAATTAAAATTTTAAGAGGAGGCCTCCATGGACTCTAGAGAATAATTAAAGACGTCCATGACTTTGTTATTGAAAACCCCGATATCTACTCAAACTATAAATCTCATGAATTTGAAGACATTAGCCTGGCCTGTGTTATTTTAGTCATTAACTGACTCGGGTTTCTTTTCACAATTTTAAAAGATAATGGGTTTATAAATCAGTTTCACACATCTAGAAATTTTTTCGCTTTCCTTATCTTCTTGAAGCATAAACTTATTATCATGTGCACTTTAACTGTGAATGTCAAGTTTAATTATACAAAGATCAACCAAAATTAAATTTTCGAGAAATTTTAAAGGGCAGGTATAAATATGAAAATTTTAAAATATATAGTATTTTAATTATAAAAAGAAATTGCGTATGTTGGATGAAAGCCCCTTGCAAATACATGGTGGGGATATGAGATTCTCAAATCTAGCTAACCTCTATTATTTGGCTAACCACTAATTGAACAACACTTTCTTTTCTTTTCTTTTCTTTTTTGTAAAGGAAATAAAAAGACAATACTTTCTCAATGTTGTGAAATAGCTTGAACGCAATATATCTTGGAATGGGATAACATTATATGTAAGCAAAGCCGAGGCCAACAATGAGAAAAGTGAGCGTCTTTTCATTAATTTATTTTGTAACCATACTTCTTCTTTTTGGCATGTGTAGAGTTCCATTGGACTCTCCAAATTTTATTTGTAAAGGCACTTTCCATGGGGATTGTAAGAAGATACATGGAAAATACGTGCTTTTCATTGGGATTATGGGAATTGAAGTGTTAAACTTGGCTTGTTACACATGGGGTAATGCCTAAAATTTAGCACTTCAGAGGAAATAGCAGTACTGTGCTTATTTTTCTTTTACATCTTTGATATATCCCTCTCTCTATCGAAGAAAGGGGCCTTGAGTCCATATATCTTTACTATGTTCTCTGCAATTATAATCCAAACCCAAAAAGATATGAATTGGCATTGTCTCATTTTTTATTTAGGAAACAAATTACAGTAAATGAAAAACAGTCTTTAGCCTATGATGTATTCTCAAGTTCTCCATGTCATTAATGTAATCTAGTTTTAACAGAAGAACCCCACATAATTTAAATATCCCGCTCTACATGTATCCCTCTTTTTAAAAAATAGCACAAGAAATGAAAATCTAAACGCGCCCCCTTGAATTTTTATCATTAAACATGTATGATGTATAATAATACAGATGCATTTTGCATTTATTTACGCTCATCTTCAAATCCACACACATAAATACATGCGAAAATCTTGTACTCAATGAAGCATAAATAAAAGCTTAAAGAATTTTCGGACAAGCAATAGCTTGCAAGCATATAAAAAAAGCTATCCATTTAACAAGAAGCATATAAAAAGGTATCCGTCTAACAATAAATTAGTAATAACCCTCGACAAATGATCTAGATAGTGAAGAATCATTCACGAATATGTTGAGACATCAGAAAAGAAAAGGAGCTCATTTTTTCAGAATTAGTTGACTAAGAATTGGACAATTGCTGTTTATGAGAGGAACAATAAGAAATTCCAACATGTTCAATATTAGTAAAGATGCATGCATGTCCAATATTTTTATGCACATCCATTGGGGGGTGGGGGGCAGAATTGAAAATTAATATCAAATAGGCAGACCAAAAATCATACTCATCAGAGCAACATTCTATGAGGCAGAGACATAACAACGAAAAAATATATCCATACAAAGATCGCAAAACTACATGCTATTTTTTAGCACCGGCCAGTAAGCCCTAACCTATACACACAACACAAAACTCCATACTCGTGCATGTTAATAGTACAAGAATCCTAAAAGCCATATTTGATAAAACTTCAATACATCAAACTATTTTTCATCTCCCACCGAAGTGAATCAGCCATATCCAAGACGACATAAAAGATAGGAAAAAGCTTTACATGCTATTACTCAAATTTCTTAATGAGTGAAAGGTCATGCAGCATCTTCTCAATTGCATCATCATCAAGGCCACGGCCCTTGGACTGCAAGAAGAAAAAAAAGGAATATAATGTACTGATTAATGTAAGAGTTCGAAATTTGAATATTGAGTTTATGTTAACTCCCAAGTCATGAGTTACAAAAAGAAGGGGTCAATATAAGGTTGCTTGTTCAAAGCATGCACTGAGAAAGCTAAAACACAAGACAATTGTCTCATGAAACAAAAGAATAGAAAAGCTTGTATCGCAATATAATTATATATGAGAGCAGTCATTTTAGTTTAGGCTAAAATACAACAAACTAGCTTAAAATTTGGCTTACTGCGCTAAGCACCCGTAAAGTGCTACATATAAGGGTATTTTAGAAGAGAGAAAATCGCTTAGAACCAAGGTTTAAGGGAGTGTATGGTGCTAATGAGACTTTAAACCAGTTTAGTGAGAAAGAGTGATAGTTGAGCGTGGTTGACTGTAATTTAGCCTTGTTTTTATATTAGTAGTAACATACAAATCAAATACGAACTGCTTACCTACAAAATTACCATAACAATGGTGTATCGCGCCTATTTAAATCAGCATCCAATTATTGAATTGAACTAACCACAGGCATTGTCACATCGTACCCAGCCATTTAGGTTTTTTGCAGTCAGCATCCCAGTAAAGGAGGCAATAATAGTAGATAAGTGAATCAATTAAACGTAATTGGGGTTATATATCTGATGGGTTAATCCTTTCGATTGGATAGCAGTCTCCACCTATTATTAATGGCATCGACAAACAACATCTTAAGTCGAGGCCTCAATAGGTAGCTCTTCAAGTTCCCTAACCTTCATTGCAACCTCTAGCAATAAAAGGAACATTTCCACATTTCATTCAATATGCTACGATGTCATTGCAGACGGACATGATGATAAGTCAGTAATATAAAACTATTTATTTTAGATGTTAATTAAAAAATATTTCGACTCCTTTGATTATGTTATGCCTCAAAGTATAATATTTATTTCCACCAAAAATCTATTCTCTTTCCGCTTCTTCTAAACTTTATTTAGTATAAGAGAGCTTTAGAAATTGCTCTTAGGTTGCATGCAGCTCAAATTACATGAATTAGGAACTGGCCTTTTGTGGATTCAACTCAAACACCTCTTTACATTTCCTTAGTTATATACGGGAACAAAATCTGGTCCTATAATGTCTCTCACTACGAATGCCATTAAAGCAAAGTGGTAAACTTTCTTACCTTGAGCAAGAGGTCTAGGATTCAAATGCCACTTCCACAAGATTACAGCCTATCATACTAAAACAAAAACGTCTCACACTATTATATCATTTGATAAGACTCGTCTATTCCATGTTAATCAGCTTGTAACAATTTCGCAAATCATTAAAATGGAGAACGCTTAAATATAACCATATAGTTCCTTAATTAGCAATGCAAATGAAACCAATCAAATTGGTGTAGCATGGTTCGAACATTCTATATTGATAAATTGGCATAATGCTGATCAAAACATACCAAATGCATACAAATGTATCTCTCAATTTCAACCAGTTCTGGGCTTTATAAACATGAGCTTTTGACTGCATTGCTGACTATGCACGAACCAGCTGGGCTTATAGATCAGTTGGTACCAATTACCTCTCCAATGTGAGAAGTCGCAAGTTCGATCCCCAAAGGGGTTTGATTTCAAAGAAAAAGAAAAAAAATTCTATGCCCGAGCTTTGCCAGTGTTTTTGCTGGAGTAAATAGAGGTTGAAGAATCCATTGTGGCCACATTGGAATTATGAATTTCACAGCTAAAGGGAGCTAGACCCCCATGATGCAAGGATATCCGACAAGGACTCTTTATGCAATGCCAGACACAAGGTTATTAAATTTGCCTGGAATTGATTCAAATAATTGCAAATAAATAATGACCACTGAATAATAGGATGTTTGGCAGTCATATAAGTAAACTATCCAAAGTTAGAACAATACAACCAACACAGATATAAAAAAAAAGGTTGAATAAAATGATTTAAATGAAATAATAATAACAGATTAAACAAAGAGAAATCATCCACCAATAAATTAAGTTAGCAAAACATGCAACTCTGGTCAAATAGTCCATCAGCCATGATTTGGAATTGGAAAAATGGAAAAAAAAAAAGAACACATGGTGAACAAAATGCGCATCTATCCCAACAAGCTTCACTGCTTATGGGAAATTGGATAACAAAAAATTTGCACCAACAAATGTAATGAAAGCAGTGGGAATGTGGTTATAAGCACACTTTATAGCTTTGTTATATAACCTACCCCGTTTTAATGGAAAAAAGGCTTAGATGAAGATATGAAGTTGATGTGAACTGTAACCAAGGCACCACACTATTCCGGGAACCCATCTCTATTCCGGGAACCCATCACTATAATTTTTCCATCACTTAATCGGTAATAAAAAGCAAGCGCCTCATCAACCTAAGAGCAACTTTGAGTTACATTGCGTCTCATTCAACAACAGAAAGCAATCGCCACATCAAGCCAATGATTTTAACAAGAACAATATCTCACATCCAAGGGGGACAACTCCATCAAGGCCGTTTAAGTTGTCTAAGGAGTTGTTTGGTTACATGAAGTTGGAGCCGGCCACATGCGGCTCCAACTACATGTAGTTGGAAAAAAGGTTGTTTGGGTTAATATGTTTTTGCAAGACAAGATGTAGTAGCAACATCATTTGGGCTTGAAATGGTATAGTTGCAACCGAGATCAAATAACAGTAGTTGTAGGCTTGTAGCTACATCTTGGTAGTTGTGCAAAGCACATTCCAAGTAAGCAAATATACATTAATAACATGGTCAGGTCTTGACAACTTTTTTTATCTATAAATTATATTCATAAATATAGAAGATGCTATTAACTATTTAATACTTTTTAACAATTTGTTATAGCAGTAGGAAACACCAACTCTAACAATCAAAAGAATGCAAATCCAACAACGGTAGTTGCATAGTTGGAAATGTATTGTAATTCAAACTTCATATAGTAAACACACCCTAAGTGCACCTCCAATTCTGTTCTCCCAACTTCTAGTTCATATAATTGTTTCTTTGGAAAGAATCGATAAGCCAAAGACTTGGAGTTGTACCAATTATTCAATTTCCCATAGTTATGCTTAAATCCGTATCCAACACTCCATCCTAGCTTCGGCCAAACATGGAAAGATCGCCACTTCATGCATGCTGCTCTTGCACGTCCAAGTCACAGCCCATTCATAACTAATCAAACCTAAACACCATGCAAACTCATCAAGGTGCCATGGTCAATTGCCTACGGTAAAACCCCACTAATTACTTGTTGCTGAACAATTTATCTATCACTATGGTTGTAAATGGGTCAAGTAACGTCCAGATCCAAATCCTATAAAAATAAATTGGATTCAAATCATATTTGAACTTATTTTGTCATCAGGTAAGCATTTTGGTAGTCTATAAACTATAGATGAGTTATACAGTTGTACCTAACAATAGGAAGTCTCGTTATAGTTGGAGAATTATCAAGATTTTATTTAAACTTGATTGCACAATTTAAATTGCTAACAAAAAATGCTGTAAACAAGGTTCAAAAGGCTGATTAATCGGCACTTAAACGACTAGAAACTGCATCGAATAGGATCACAAGGTCGAATGGCCGCATAACTAGTTCTAGGTTAATTATATAGGCAAATGGCAATTTATTCGGACGCATAATCTATCGAATATCCAAATGGATACCCAAATGCAGAATCCACTTTAAAAACATCCAGTTTTTCCTATTTCTCCTTATAACCTTTTTATAAAAAAAAATTGGGAATAATTTTATATTGTATATATCTGTTTATATAATAAATAACTCTTCCTACAAAGATCCGCATAATCCGATTATGCAACGTATAATCCATTTATGTGTTACGTGTTGGTCGGCCTTAATGGAGAACAAATACACGTTTTACAACATTGGTGACTATTTTAATTTGATGACATTATTTGGAATGCTATTATGTTTGTCAAAGTCAAAAGCTGATGTATGCAAATTTCATCATAGTTATAATCAAGTTGTAGGTTAGGAAAGGGTTATATCCAACCTCAACCCCAAAAGATCCAATTTTTCAACTGTGATACAAATGTCCCAGTGATCATGTTGAGTGATTGAATACCATTTACAACCTTCAGTATCAAGGCAAACTCTACCATGTGGACAAGGATCCACCAATATGCATTGGTTTGTTTTTTCTTTGTTGTTTATATAAGGATCCTAAAACATTAAAGACAACTTCTAGGTAGCAAAATACCCTTATATGCCACACACACACACACACACTGTGATCCAAGCCCAAAATAAACCAATTAAGTGCCCATACATGCAGAATCGATGCACAATCTCAAGGTCCCCAACGAATATGGAAAATCATTACTCAAATTTCAAATTTGGTAATTTAATAACAAGAATATGCATAAGAGTTATAAAGAGAATGATAAAAGGTGTTGTATGAAAAGTATCAAAAGGAGTAATCAAAAAGATGGAGCGGTGTGAAAATATAAAAAACTTTCTTGTAAGATCAGCCTGGGGAGGACAACAATTCCATCAAATCTTGTAATATACATTACTCAAGTCCAAAATCATTTTCATACTGTCAGCATTACTGTGCATAAATGCAGTTTGTATTAATAGAGGTTTGTCCTTGCATGATACCAACATATGTTTAGTATGCAAAAAATTTCAATAAAAATGCAAGTTTACAATTCTTCCATCTAAATTAGGATACATCTATATGCATCTCACTGTACGATCATAAAAAAGAAAAAGATATTTAAATGAATAAAATAGTGCATGTCAATATTACCTTAAGAGATGGGACCATAGCAATAGCTTCCTCTACAGTTTCAGGACAAAGATTGCCAATCACAACAAGCTGCATATCAAACATAAAGCATGCAAATTAACATTCAGTAGAAATTTAAAGTTCAAGTCAATTAGCATATCCATGTATTCATACCTCAAATTCAGTTAGCTGATACCTGCTTAGAACTCTGCATAAAATTAAGGAATTTTCAATGATGAAAGGAAGTTTGCATCAAGTAATGGAAACAAGTCTCATTATTAAACAAAATTCTGAAAGGATTTATCGAAATAAAGGATACTCTCGAACTTGTGTAACAGCGTCATTATTTTTGAAGCGACTAAAGCGCTTGACATACTGATGTGCCTTTTCAAATACCCTGAATTAGAAATAAACAGAAAACAAGTCATATGAAATCATTGCTTCAACCAGCAGCAAGCAAATAAAGTGCAAAATCGTATGTCATTAAAACCTACTGAGAAATTTGACTATTGGGATCTTCAGACGTCTGTTGAAGAAGCTCTAACTTCCGATCAAGAATTCGAGCGACTTCTCCGTTCATCAGGCACTTTGCCTTCAAAAACTCTGCAATTATATGAACAATAAAACTTATACAATTATCCACTACATTGGCCTTTAAAAACTTTTTTTTTATTTTCCTTTTCTTTTCAGTTCTATATGACGATTCTTGTGTTGAAACTAGAAATTATTTGTGTGTTAGTGTTATCTTTGAAACTCACTAAACCCACGATAATAAGACAATTTCTAATTTTTAAACAACAAAAACTTGAAATTATCATAAATGATGGATCTCATAAAACTCAAAAGTGAATTTTCTTGCTAATAAACTGAAGCGATTAGGCTTTTGATTGCTTTCTTTTTCTTTAAAAGATTATGAGAATCAATTCCATTTGATGATTTCTGTTTTGAAATTAGGGTTCTTTTATCTCCCTGATAAAACTCAAGAGTTAGGGTTTTTCCTGTTTCCTAATTCTGTGAAATCTAAAAGAAAAACAAAATCAAAATGATTATAAACTAGAAATTAGAAATTGAGACTGAGAAATAAAATGAAAAAAGGAAATAATAAGTTTCACAAACCATCGCCAATCTTGAGCTCCGCGGCGTTCTCTTCCTCTTCTCCTGACATCGCAGCGATTCTTCGATTTGGGGAATCAGAAAAAGGACTTGAAATTAGGGTTTTATTTATCGGGTGCGGATGTAAGATCCGGATCCAATAGCACAAATGCAACCCGAACTCGGTTTGGATCCGAATTCTCTCGGGCTATCTTTTTTTTCCTTTCTATACATGTCTGTCTTCATCTACCTATCGAATATTAAAAAAAAAAATTCAGATTAAAATCCTCAATTTTATTTTGAGGCCTGGCAAGGAACTTAAATTTTTGATATCTTATCTTTAATTTTTGAAATCCAAGTAAATTAATCATGTTGACAAAGCCAACCGGCTATCTCTATTTCAAAGGTGAACTGAGGTGTGGTGAATTTCGTCTTTTTATCAAAGGAGTGCACAAACTGAGCAACACCGCTGTATAGGATAGAAATATAATGTGTCTAGATCTTATGGCACGTGTAATGCACGTGAACATTTAGAAACAGTACCAACAATGACATTTGATCATTAAGCTTTTCCTGTCACTATACCATAATTCAATGCATACCTAAATAAAAATTAAAAAGAATTTCATAACAATAAAAAAAAGTAAACATAGTATTATAAAAGAAGATCACAATTTTCCCTGACCTATAAACTAATGAAATTAGGTCCAAAATATAATAATGAAAATATAAGAACGATAATCCTGAAGATTAAAATCAAAACAACAATATTGAAGAGAAAAGGATTAAGTTGCAAATGATGATTGGGTTAAATGATGTTTTGGGAAAACGAATCAATGAAAAGAAAATTTTGGAATATGGATGTTGTAATTTGAAAGTAAAGTAGGATCAAAATGAGATTTAGAATATGAAATATAGTCCCACGTTGGGGAAATTGTAGGATGCATATGTAAGATGGAATAAACCTCCATAAAACTTGAGTCTTTTGGATGGAGTCGTACCATATTAAAAGCTAATGTGGATCAATGTGTGAGTTCCTGTGCTGCGAGTCCAAACCGAGTTTTACACATTCATTAAGAAATAAGTAAGGTGATGTCATTAAAAAATATTAGGTAAAATAATTAACATACCCTTAAATATTGGAATTTTTTCACAAAATTACCTTAATGTTTATAAATCAGGGATATATATCTTGAAGTTTACCTTTACCAAATAAGTCCTTAACGCCCTTAACAGTGCTTGGCGTTTTAAGATTTTACCCTTGAATTTTAAAAGAGCCATGACCAAACTTTCACCATCTGTTTTCATTTTATAAAAAGAAGAAGCTAACTTAAGTCCTCCAACTTCTTCTCTGCCTCATCTTCCCATTAAAAACCTCACATCTAGTATTGTAAAATCTAAGATTTAAATCACTACCGCTTTCAAGAATACCATGTCAAAACTTTACAAAGAGAAGAAATGAAAGCCAAAAGGATGGAAGTAAATGGTGAGAATTGAGGGAATGAAAATAACATAAGTAGAAATGATATTGTTGGAATATTAGTCCCACATGTGAAAACTAAAAAGAGCTATATTAGTATAAGATATAGACGGATACCTCCATCAATAGACTTAAGTTTTTTGCATGGAACCTCACTATATTGAAAACTCATGTACTCTCATTCATAAGATATCATAGACTGGTTCATATAGCGTCTTTAAATAGCACTTCGTACCGCATGCACATACATACAACCATTCAAAAATGCCCCAATGAGAATTCCGTCGTTTCCCACGTTCTAAACGCGAGTAAGTCCGTCCCTTCTATTTCTCCATCTTCTCCTCTCTCTTTCCTTTGTCAAGTCCCTTCTCCCTCCTCTCTCTTCCTCTTGATCTTGCCGGCCATGTAATTGTAATTTAATAGTGTATAATATGTGAGATGTACATGTTTACTGGTTTGCTTGATTAATTTTGCAGTAACATAATTTTTATATCAGCTAATGGAAGTATACATTTCAACTATATATCTATATTATTGTACATCAGTCATTAGTATTATTTCATTCAATAGTTTATATAATATTAACCATTGTATATAGCAGATGTCAGGTTAATAATTTTTTCAGGATTATAGTAGTATATAATTTTTTACAATAATGTGAATGGTATATAACTATGCAGTCATATTGTGCTTATATAGTTTATAGCAAAATTTTAGGTAATTATCACACATACTAATTATTGTACCATAGTGGTTTTAATTATTTCAATGTATAATTTTAGTTTCTCTATTTAATTTATATATTTTAATCATGTTTATACATATTATATGAATATCTATATTTAATAGTATTTTTCACATGTTATTAATATCGCATTGTTAATACTATCAAGTTTCCTACAAGCTAGTTCACATTAAAATACCCTCGAAGTTTTTAAAATATAATTAACCATTATCTTTTTTTCTGCATATTTTGCCTCTACAACCCTTTTTAGGGAAACCCAGTTATGGATAGTGCTGGTTAAAACACATCTTGGGGTCTAATAGAGTAAGACGCAGGGCACCCCACAGAGCGCGGTCTTAAAAGAGAAGGTGGATATATAAAACTAGTATTTTTGTAACAACCCTAAAACTCCTATACCTTCATATCATCTTTCTTTTTCTAAAATACTGTATTTATTTTTTATTAGGTATCTCTGTATATTTTTCTCTCTATTAAATATATTATTTTATCTCTCCTTCTATTTTTCCTATTCTATAATTTTTCAAAGCCCCAAAACCAAGCCAAAATAGTCCCATTTGATTTCATTTTTTTAACCTAAGCGCGTTTCATGCTCAAGTAACGACATATATTTAATTCTTGTTAAATATGTGCATGAACAACCTTGTAGTCCATTAGTTAGGCCTCTACACTACTGTCTCATAGCTCGCATGTTCGAATCCTTGCATCCTCAATTATTTTATTTAAATTCTTTTTGTTGTTTTTGAATCATGAAACTTTCACAAGCAATATACAGAGTTACGGAAAGTTATAGACGAAAAGATATGTGCCTTTGGACCTAACACAACGACTCGAGCCCAGAGTTCAAGCCCCGACCCCATTGCTCTTGGTCCAGCCGACTGGGGCAGCCCCATGCCTGGCTCGGGCAGCCACACTGTGAGTCCCTGTGCTCAGCCCGTGTCTATGCATCCCTTGAACTCTCACTTCTTCTTTTTCATATCCCGAAACCTCCCATTCAATCCAGTTGACTGTCCCATTTCTTTTCTCCATTAAAATCCATTTTAATACCCTATTTATCACAAATCTTTACACCAATTTCATTTGGCTTTCCTCTATAAATACCTTAACCAATTCTCCAGTTCTCCCCTCTAAATTACACTGAAAATCCCTCTCAAAACTTTGAAGACATTCCAAGCTTTCTTTTGCTCACAACTATCCAAGGGGACATCGTAGATCAAGTTCGCTTCCTCCGTCGCATTGCGGTCTCGGTTCTTCAAATCGAGACTACCTCTTCTTCCACATTCCTTCGCAAATGAGTAAGTCTCCCCCATTCCTTCCTTTCTCTTCCCCCTTCAAAGCCGTTTTTTTGCTATGTCGCCATCTCAAGTTATACTCATCGATATCAAAGCTATTTCATATTCTTATACCTTTTCACCACATAAACTTGTCAATTGAAAAAGGAAAATTTGTTAAGATTATAACCCGCATATAATTCTATTCGTCGCATATCAAAGATTACTATAACATGTATTATACACCTTTTTAGAATTATATCATGAAAAGGATTTAGTAATGTATGCACAGTTATCGTTTTATGTAACTTCTAAATTTCTTATATTTTGACATCAATTTGTTAGAAATATTGTTTGATAGCGCACAGGGTAATGACCTATCCAACATGCACACTTTTGAATTATAGCACGATCATATATTTATAGCGTTTTTCTAAAAGAATTGATTTTTCGCTAAAATACATCGAAATTTAAATTGAAATTAACCTACTTTTGTTTCCTTTGCGAAATCGCCTCTACAACCTTCGTTAGGGGAACCTTGTTGTGGATGATGCGGATTATCGCACATCCTAGGTCTAGTGAAGTAGGATTCACAGCTCCTCACGGAGCATGGTCTTGAAAGGAAAAAAATACGGAATTTAAAAAAAAAAAATACAAATAACACTAAAAAAGGGGTGAAAACAAATTATCTTTTAGGTTTAGTTTAAAACAAGAATTTCTAAAAGTTATTTTTATAAAATGCCACTGACATCCCATATTAGGTTTTCTATTAAAATACCCTAAGTTTTAAAAGATAGATTTACACTAAAGTTCCTTAAACTTCTACAAAAGGGTTTTGTCACTAAAATACCATAAAATTTCAAAGTATGTTTTTATAAAGCAATATCTATATTTTAAATAGTATATTTTACCAAAAATATTCTCGAGATTTTTAAAAGAAACTTTTATATAAAACCCCTCGAGAATTTAATGACATGATTATATAAATACCACCAAGTTTATAAATGACATTTTTTCACATAAAAATCTTATTTCTAATACCACCAAGTTTATAAATGACTTGACTTGATCCGAACCATAGATACGACTTGGTTTGAACACTTGAACTGGACTTGAATACTTGGACTCGACTTGAACTTGCTTTATACTCTATCTTGATATTCATGGATTTCGGGTAAGACTTATAACTAAATCTATAAATTAATATATGCGGGGATAAGAGGTAGTTTGGTAAAGAAAATATGTCGTAACACTAGAGTTAACTAAAAATCACCTAACTTGAATATCGTGAGTCATTGTCCTATGGGGTTTGACCGGGCCTTGTAATTCTATGTGCCGTGAGTTCGTGGGGTTTGACGGACCACTCTTGTATACACCCATATATTCCTTATCAAATTACAAACAACTACTTAATAATAAAATAACCATATTTACACATAGACATACTCAGGTTTAATTGATACTTTACTTGACCGTTATTACTTTAGATTTCATGTTCTACTTATATACACTTCTTTATCCATCGTATTCATATCATTTTTGGAGACTTACCGAACGCTAGTTCACTGACGACATTTCACTCTGTCCTTTGTTTTCCTGGGATGTTCGTCAGGTGATTTAGGAACTGAGGAGATTGAATCAAATCAGGAGGATTGCGCTCAGCTTGAAGCACAGACCGGCTATTAGTTCTTCAGCTTTTTATTTTCTAAGTATGCCAATTGTTTAGGAATTTTCATTGTACCTTTATTTTAAAGTTATCTTGTATCCAAAACTATGTGAAATGTTGAATGTAAATAAAGTTGATATTGAATTTTAAATTCTCTTGTTAATTCTTGTATGTTTTTATATTGTTTATAAACACTTAGCGTATTTATTGTGAGAAATGGTCTTCTCAAAATAAATACGTCGCGGGCCTAGTCGCATACTGTTACCATTTTTTGGGAAGCGGGACGTGACAATTTTTAAAGTATTTAGGTAGTTGATGGGTTTAAACGGTCTATTTTCTTTTGAACCTCCGGGAGCTGGAGACAATGAGTGTTACCATTTGCATATCTCCCTATTAAAACATAAAGAGTTCATACTGTTTCAAATTGTTAGGAAAATGGACATAATAGTTGACACGTAACTTGAATCGAATTTTGATGTTTTACTTGTTCCGTCTCATGCTATGTATCGCTTGTTTATTGCATCTGCATAACTTGCTTGATTAAGCATATTGCATGCTTGACTCGACTTGATCCGAACCATGAATACGTAATGACTTGACATGAATATTTGAACTTGACATGAATATTTTAACTCGACTTGAAACATAAATTGACACTCTCTCTCTTATGTATCCACGGATTCGGGTAAGACTTGTAATTTTAACTATAAATTAAAACACGAGAGGATAAAGGGTAGTTTGGTAAAGAATGTATGTCGTGGCATGAGAGTCCACTAAAAATCACCTAATATAAATCTCGTGTGCCGTTGTACCGTGGGTTTGAAGAGACCTTAAACAAAATGTGTTATTGGTCCGTGGGTTTGACGGACTACTCTTATATACACACATATCTTCATTATCGAACTACAAACAAACACGTTAGAATAGAATAGCCGTTGCTTATATACATTGCCATGCTCATATAGTTGCCATGTTTAATTGACACCCTTACTGTCTGTTCTACATTAGATCTCATGTTCTACTTACATGCATGTCCTTTATCACCTTTATATTCATATCCTTATTTGGGGACTTACCGAACGCAAGTTCGCTGATGGGCATTCCATCATGTTTTCTTTTCTTGGAATGTTCGTCAGATGGCTTAAAGACAGAGAAAATCGAGCCAACGGAAGACGGGTACTCCCAGTTGTCATCATGAGCCGACTATTAGTTCCTTTCATCTTTTCTTTCAGTATGCCTCTTTTTAAGGCTATTTATATTTACTTATCTTGTTCAGATATCTTGATATCTGTTTAAGACTGTGGAAATTTTGGAATGTAATAATTAGTGTGTTGAATTTTTATTCTCTTGCCTATTCTTGTTAAATTTACGCTGCTTATATATACTTAATGTATTTGTTGCGAGGAAGGACTTTTTCGGAATAAATACGTCGCGGGCCTTGTCACGTGCCATTACAGTTTGATGATGCTCAATATCGGTGATCTCCCAGATCATGACACGTGGCTGGTGACGTGTCCCAGAACATGCAAGAAAGGGCCTACAGTGGCCGACCAGGCCGCTCCTATACCCGTCCTACAAACAAGCGCTGGCTCACCTCCGAGCCCCCAGCACAATTGGCCTCCTCGGCCTCACAGCTCGTCCCCGGGCTACCGCAGAACCAAGATACCTCGGCTCTCCCGCGAGCTCTCCCGCCGAGGTCATCTTCCTCGGTCTCATCGACCGACCAACGACACCGCTCACAGGCGCAACCGCCATCCCGCTAATCTCGCCATGCACGAGATATCCGCCGGCCACATCCCACGTTCCACGCCATCACGATCCCCATTAACGAGCATGTCTCACCATTAATGGGAGATCCCGCTCATCACGCGGGCGTGACGTCGGGAGCGTAACGGCCGGCGTGATTCTCACGCCTGCCTCGCCTGCTGCCACCGCTATATAAACCCCTCCTTCAGACAGTTCAAGTAAACAATTTTTACTCCACTAAGCCGTTACTCTGCTCGGATCTCCTCTCTAACTTGATCGTCGGAGGGTCCTCGGTGGTACAACCACCCCGGGACTTCCTTGCAGGTAGCTCGGCAACAACAACAAGCTCAACCCATTGAGATCCATACGCTCTCGGAGCCAACCTCCAGATCCAATCTCAGCCGCCTATCGCCGCCATCATCAGATCAACGGGAGACAACATCTTGGCGCGATCCCGCTCGCGTCAGCTGGCGCCGTCTGTGGGAACTCTTGATTCCACAAAAACAAAAGTTGATGTTCCGATCTCAGTACAATGGCGAGCGATCATCATGACGATCCAAGCACTAGCTGCCGCCTCCCCCTCAACGGAGGCGCGGACGGACCTCCTCCGCTGAATGCCTTCAGCGCCCTTGCCGGCCGAATAGACCGACTCGCGTCCTTTGTCGAGGCGCTCATCCACGTCCAAACGGCAGGGCAAGGCCCCTAAGTCACCGTTCCCCCCGCCTCGGGACCAGGACCCTTACAGGAGGAGGGAAGATTCCGTCCGCGCTGGCACTGCCGACCATCGCCTCGCTACCTCCCCCGGCCGCGGGTCCCCCGGGCCGACATATGCGATAACTCAGTGGGCGTCGCTCCGTTCGGCTCCGAAGTCTTATGCCAGAGGGTTTCGCCCCGAGTCTCATCGCATCCCTGTCCCTCCCGAGGCGGTGGCGGTCAGCTCGCCTGTTCGCAGGCATGACCGGCACCCCCTCCTTCGACGGGGTCGCGCACGCGAGACTCTCCACGGCAGCTCAAAAACAGCCCCACCGGGGAACGTAAGGAACCTCACCGAAGGGAACCGAGGCTCGTCCAAAATCATGGTCACGACGGCGGGGGTTACGTCGAGTGCCTACGAGACTCAACGCCCCACGCCAGCCGCGGAGGCCGACAGCCGGCCGAGGAAGAAGGCCAGAGAGACCGAGCCGATCACTTTTGACGACGGGGACTTTCACGGCATATCCCTGCCCCACAACGACCCCCTGGTGATTACGGCTTGGGTCCATCAATATGAGGTGCACAGGATCCTGGTCGACTCGGGAAGCTCGGCAAACATTCTCTTCTACGACTGCTTTCTGCGCATGGGGCTCACCGCAGCAGACCTAAGGCCGACCTCCCATGTCCTTTCAGGATTCACCAACCACTCCATCCCGACGGAAGGAGTAATCACTCTACAGTTCAACGTCGGGGAGGCCGGCCATACGCGGACAGTGCAGGTGGAATTCATCGTAGCGAGAATTCCATCGGCCTACAACATCCTCCTCGGCCGCCCCACGCTGAACTCCCTCTGGGCCCAGATATCGACCTACCACCCGGCGATGAAGTTCCCTCTCGACCAGGGCGGGATAGGTCGGGTCTATGGATACCAGCGAATTGCAAATGTTTGCTTCACCGCAACATCTTCATCGGAGGAGCCGGTCGACGATGTCGAAGGCGAGGGTGACATCAGGGGTTCCCTAGATACTCGAGACGAGCAAAAAGAGGTCCCCGGTGGAGCCTCTGACAGCGGTCCCACTTGTAGAAGGGGACATCGAAAGACTCGTTCAGATCGGGTCGCTTCTGACAGGCCCTCAGCGAGACGACCTGGTTCATTTCCTCAGAAACAACTCCGACGTGTTTGCCTGGGCGCCTGCTGACATGCCGGGGATCGACCCCAAAATTATATCCCACAAGCTCGGGGTAGATTCTACGGCCCGACCCGTCAGACAAAAGAAGCGAAGCTTCACCCCGGTCAAACAAAAGGCTATCGAGGACGAGGTAGATCGTCTCCTCGCCGCCAACTTCATTCGGAACCTTCCCTATTCAGAATGGCTAGCGAATGTCGTCCTGGTCAAGAAGTCAAGTGGGAAGTGGCGCATGTGCGTCGACTTCACCGACATCAATAAGGCCTGCCTCAAAGACAACTATCCCCTACCTCGGATAGATCAGCTCATCGACAGCTCGGCAGGCCACGAGCTATTAAGCTTCATGGATGCCTTCTCCGGCTACAATCAGATCCGCATGAATCCGGCAGACGAAGATCTCACCGCATTCACAACGGACCGGGGGGTATACTGCTACAAGGTGATGCCCTTCGGACTCAAAAACACCGGGGCTACGTACCAACGGCTGGTCAACCGTATGTTCAAGCCACAGATCGGCAGGAACATGGAGGTTTACGTCGACGATATGTTAGTCAAATCAGTCTTGTCGACCGACCATGCCAAGGACCTGGGCGAAGCCTTCGAGGTACTCCGCAAGTTCAAGATGAAACTGAACCCCGCCAAGTGCGCATTCGGGGTCACCGGGGGAAAATTCCTCGGTTTCATGGTCACCCACCGTGGGATCGAGGCTAACCCGGAAAAAATTGACGCTATCCTCAACATAACCGCGCCCAAGACCAACGTCGAAATCATGTGACTGACAGGCGGGTAGCCGCTCTGAGCCGTTTCATGTCGATGTCTGCGGAAAAGTGCCTCCCATTCTTCAAAGCTCTGAGGAAAATCCCGAGGTTCGAGTGGTCCGAAGAGTGCCAGACCGCCTTCGACCAACTGAAGAGACATCTTGCGACGCCACCGCTGCTAACTCGACCAGTTGAAGGGGATGAGCTCTCACTATATCTGGCGGTATCCGATCAAGCAGCAGGCTCAGTGCTCGTACGAGAGGTCGACGGAGCGCAGAGGCCGGTGTACTACGTGAGCCACGTCTTTAAAGACGCGGAGACAAGATACCCAGCCATAGAGAAGATTGTCTTGGCACTCGTTGTGGCCTCAAGGAAGCTACGACACTACTTCCAGCCGCACACTATCCTCGTTCTCACCGAGCGCCCGCTGGGGGCTATCCTCGCCTCGCCCGAATCCTCGGGCCGCTTAGAGAAATGGAGGTGGGAGCTGTCCCAGTTTGACATAAAATACCGCCCGAGACATGCCATCAAAAGCACAAGCCCTGGCCGATTTTATCGTCGAGTGCACCATCCCCAGCAAGGAACCGGAGTCCGCACCTTCCATCGCGGCCCAACGCCCGATCGTAAGGAGACCTGACTCGATCCCTGAGTGGGTCATTTACGTCGACGGGTTCTCAACCGAGGAAGGCTGTGGCGCCGGCCTCATCATTCGGGGCCCGAACGAGGCGGAAATGGAATATTCTCTAAAGCTCGGATTCAAGGCCTCAAACAACGCGGCGGAGTACAAGGCCCTGCTAGCTGGACTTTGCATGGCTTCCGGGCTGGGCTGAAGACAATTCGGATCCGCAGTGACTCAGCTCTGGTCGTTAGCTAAGTGACCGGCCACTTCGAGGCTCGGGAACCGCTAATGGTAAAATATATGGCCGAGGTAAGAAAACTTCGGAAGAACTTCGACGAAGTCCAGGTAGAGCAAATACCCAGGCAGCTCAATGCCCAAGCCGACGCCCTGAGCAAGCTGGCTTCCTCCTACTCGGCCAATAACAAGCTGTCCATCCTCTTCGAAACCTTGCCGCGGCCCAGCGTGGAAGACGGGGCGACAATACTTCATGTGTATACAGCACAGGAAGATGACCAGGACTGGAGGAGGCCCCTCATGGAGCTCCTAAGGGATGATACACTCCCGGAAGATCGAGGAGCCGCCCGCCGTCTCCGGGCCAAGGCGCGTCACTTTGTCTGGAGCAATGGGAACCTTTACAAGAAATCCTTCACTCAGCCCCTGCTCCGGTGCGTCGACCCCCACGAAGCCGACTACGTCCTCCATGAAATCCATGAAGGGGTCGGCGGCGCACACCAAGGGGCCAGAACCTTAATCCAGAAGGCATTTCTCCAGGGGTACTACTGGCCCACTATTCACAGAGACGCCCAGAAGCTCGTCAGGAGATGCAAAAGTTGCCAGCTCCACGGAAGCGTACCTCGTCTCCCGGCAACCGAGCTAACCGCTTTGACCTCCCCGTGGCCGTTCGCCCACTGGGAATTGGACATGATAGGCCAGTTCCCGACGGTACGGGAGGACACAAGTATATCCCGTCGTAGTAGATTACTTCACGAAGTGGGTCGAGGCCGTCCCCATCAGGAAACCGGACGCCGCCACGACCATCAAGTTCCTGCAGAATAACCTGATACTCCGATTCGGCATCCCGAGGTGTATCATCACCGACCATGGGACGAACTTCGAAAACGAGAAGGTGAAGAATTTCTGCAACGAATATCATATATTCATGAAGTTTGCCGCGGTTGCACATCCCCAATGCAACGGGATGGCCGAAGTTGCTAACCGCGACGTCCTCCGAGGTCTCCGAACCCGCCTAGAAGGACGCCAAGGCAGTTGGGTCGAGGAATTGCCCCGGGTCTTATGGGCCCTGCGCACGTTGAAGAAGACCCCCACCGGGGAAATCCCTTTCAGCCTCTGCTACGGGACCGAGGCAATGGTCCCAGCGGAGATCGGGCTACCCAGCCACCGGGTCGAACATTTCGACGACGAAGCGAACACTACGGCACTACGGACTAACCTGGACATCTTGTTGGAGAAACGAGACCAGGCTCAGATCAGGGCTGCCGCCTATCAGCAGCAAACTGCCTGATACCACAACGCGAGGGTCAAACGTCGCTCCTTCAAGACCGGAGATCTGGTCGTACGGAGGAACGAGTTCGTCGATCAAGGCAGACTGCACAAGTTTTCCCCGAAGTGGGACAGTCCTTTCCTCGTCACCGAGGTACTTCTCGGCGGAGCCCACCGCTTACAGGACGCAGACGGGCGCAAGTTTCCACGACCTTACAACACTGAAAAGCTCAAGCTGTACCAGTAAAATGAATACCTACAAGTCTGTACATCTCCTTTCACAAAGGCAATGTAAATTTTTCTAAAAAGACATTTCATTCAAATAACAATGAGGGAACGCTAGAACATTGCAAAAGAAGAGACTTATTCATCCCAAATGTGCTATGGGCTCCTCAGCCTTACAGAAAAAAGGAAGGTTACCACGAAGGTGGAACGGGATTAAGAAAGTACCCCTGGTGGCCCCTGCAGGGTTACCTAAGACGGCGGCAAGGTTTCGGGAGGTATCGTCCATGCCAAATTAAAAAATTTGCCGTTTTAGCTAACCCTAACTAAGAATCGTTAATTAGAAATCGACGGAAATATAAATGCAAACACTTTGCAAGTCTAGTGAGCAAGGAATACAACCTTTGTAGACCGGTCCTTCATTTCAATAGCTCCGTGTAGTAGTCCCTTTCGCTGCGATCGTGAACTCCGGACTCTAGAGAGGATCCCATGAAGAAACGAACATGCTTGCTTCGAAGACTTCGAGGCCGAAGATGATCTACGTCGAGGAGACACTAACCCAAGCTATCTCTTCACTAACTATGGAATTAGTGAAGCAAATACTCTATACTAAATGGCATGTAGTAGAGGATGATGAAGTAGGAAGTGGGCTCACTTTAGATTTGATTTTCTCACACTTTTTCTCATATCTCCATTGAAGCTAGAAAGCTTTTGAGGAAGAAGAAAGAACTCATCATATGAGTTAATCCAAATGAATTATTGCAACCATGGGTGAGTTAAGCCCTCATGCCTAACTCATGTAGAGAATTAACCAAAGGCTAAGATTAAGGGTTGGGTTAACAAAATATCCTAAGCTAGACAAAAGAGTAGACTTTGTCAATGTTTCTACAAGCTTCATCCAAGCTTGACAACATTGACCAAGTCTTCTCTCTTTTTTTATTAACTTAAGAAATAAATAAAACCCTAACTTAACCCTAGCATGGTTTAAATCTCATACACCCATCTTGCATGTATCATCAAGCATGACACAATACATGTACACAAATATACATATCACATATATACAATGTGCATATCAAGTGAGAAAAGAAATCATAAGTGAGCTAATATTAGTTAATATAATGTAATATATCAAATATATAATTATACATTAAATTATTAAATCAACTCTTGTTTTAATAATCCGGCTATATTATATATAACCGACTAATATCATATGTAACAACTTATCGAATCAACTCTTGATCCGATAACCCGGCTATATCGCATATAACCGACCGATATCACAAATCGCGAGAATAGAATACGGTATCTCATATCGTATCAATCTCGGTCCCACACATATCATATGTGCTCCTACTCCATTTCGCTTGAGCCAGGAAACCCCTGTGTAGGACTCTAAAGACTCGTCAATACGCCGGCAGTAGGTGATGATCATATCAAACACCCACAAGCCGCAAGCGGTCTGCTAAACGTAACGGCCACCCGGGTATTGAGCGATCAGAAGATCAACGAGCAAGCCTGCTCACACTCCTGCGAATCCAACCAGTAACATTACCGTACAGTCCGGTCTCTTCGTCTGATATGTCGCATATCTCGTCTAGGGGTTGTAAACTTCAGACCCCAATAACTCGATAAATCGTGTCGATATGAGGCTCATAACGGGTCGAGAAACTACTGGTAACACTTACCAGTAAATCCCTAAAGCAGCCTTGGCTAAGGACTTCCGGTTATAGCCAATCGAGCACAACGCAACATCAACTCCCTATACCGGGAGAGACGAAACCCCTCCTATCGCTCATTGCCTCCATGTGATTCGGGACTGTACCCAAAAGCCACATTTTTGCACGTTCTCTTGAACGTGGTAAGATGAAAATCAAAGCACAGTAGGAATCACACAAGTCTCTATGACAATCTCGGGTCTACAGACTAACATGTACCAGTGTCACCAGAGAACTGCCATCTGACGTTAGGTATAATACCATCTGGGAGTTCTCGGCGAGTCCGTTCAGTGTACCCAGTCTCCACTGAGCACCCGTATACTATCTCTGATGTCAAACACCAATGGATATGGGATCATCCATCGCCCATCTACATGGGTCGAGAAGTTATACACTAGTCTACTCTGGTATATCGATGCCCTATCTCGATACACCTACGACTAGGAACATTTGAAGGATATACTTAGCGACTACTCTGTCCCCACTAGTATGATCTGCATCATAGTCCTGGTAGTCAAGTACTCATCCTAAGGGCTTTATCAACATGTAACATAAAGATAATCAGTGTACATGTTAAGATAAAGAGCAACCAGATAGCATACTATCATGTCGACCAAGAAATTCCTCCATATATATGTCCAAGCATCCACTAAAATATACATCGTATATACAGTAATGGCCTATAGGGCATACATATCATTAACAGCCCCTCCCATCCCTAAGGATCAAAAGCCCTCGCAAGAAGCAGCCGGGCCCGACCTTGCCCGACTATCCCTGGCTGGTAGCTTCCCTACCCCACAACGCCAAGGATCTAAGCCCTCACTAAGAGGCAGCCGAGCAGCTACCCTGCTCGGCTATCCCTGGCTAGTAGCTTCCCTACCCCACAACGCCAGGGATTTAAGCCCTCAACAAGAGGCAGCCGGGCAGCTACCCTGCTCGGCTATCCCTGGCTGGTAGCTTCCCTACCCCACAACGCCAGGGATCTAAGCCCTCAACAAGAGGCAGCCGAGCGGCTACCCTGCTCGGCTATACCTGGCTGGTAACTTCCCCACCCCACAACGCCAGGGATCTAAGCCCTCGCCAAGAGGCACCGGACAGCTCCCCTGCTCGGCCATCCTTAAGGACAAAAAGCCCTCGCCAAGAGGCACCGGGCAGTAACCCTGCTCGGCCGTCCTAAGTAGGCCACTTACGGCCCCTCCCATGCTAAGGAAGAAAAGCCCTCGAAAGAGGCAACCGGGCCAGCCCTTGCTCGGTTATCCCTGGCCGGTAGCTCCCTACCCCAACAAACCAGGGATCAAAGCCCTCGCCAAGAGGAAACCGGGCCCGCCCTTGCTCGGTTATCCCTGGCCGGTAGCTCCCTACCAAACCTGGGATCGAAGCCCTCGCCAAGAGGCACCGGGCAGCAACCCCGCTCGGCCAGTCCTTAAGGATCAAAAGCCCTCGCAAGAGGCAACCGGGCCCACCCTCGCTCGGTTATCCCTAGCTGGTAGCTCCCTACCCCAACAAACCAGGGATCAAATCCCTCGCCAAGAGGCACCGAGCAGCTACCCTGCTCGGCCCTGTTCTTAGTAGGCCACTCACGACCCCTCCCGCGCTAAGGATCAAAGCCCTCACAAGAGGCAACCGGGCCCACCTTCGCTCGGTTATCCCTGGCTGGTAGCTCCCTACCCCAACACACCAGGGATCAAATCCCTCGCCAAGAGGCAACAGAGCAGCTTCACTACTCGGTCCGTCCTTAGTAATCCCCTTACGGCCCCTCCCGCGCTAAGGATCAAAAGCCCTCGCAAGAGGCAACTGAGCCCCCTTTCTCGGTTATCCCTGGCTGGTAACTCGCTACCCCAATACACCAGGGATCCAAGCCCTCGCCAAGAGGCAACTGAGTAGATTCACTGCTCAGTCTATCCCTGGCAGGCCTTGTACGGCCCTTCTGTAACGCTTCAAAATAATAAAATATTATTTTTTGGAATTTTTATAATTTAATATTATTTTAATGAATATTTTAATATTCTGGTATAATTAAATACAAATAAATGGGGAAAAATTATGGAAAATTCTAAAATAGGGTATTTTATGGAATTATGCCATTTTAAAGTTTTTATGATTAGTTATATACTAATTTAGTGCTAATCGCGATTAAAAATCGCTAATTGGATTTTTGGCATTTTTGTGCAAAAATGTGCACATATCATTTTCCACACTTGTTACACTTGTTACATGTTTTGGGTGCATGGTTGCTTAGGATTCACTATGGTGGGAGACGAAAAGAAAAAGGAAAAGAAAAGAAAAAGTAAGTATGATGATGAGAGAGAGAGTGGGTTACTTTTGACTTAGTTGACCATTCCCCCATCATTTCCCTTCTCATTTCTTTCTCCCTTTCCCCAACAGCTGCTGCTGCTCCTGCTCCTCCCTCATCTCCCTCCCCTTCACTCCTTAGATCCTTCTCATTTCCCTCACCAAAACCCCATTCCCACTTCACAAAACTTGCTCCCAAGTTCACCAGCTACACATGAACCTAGCAAGATTGGATTTGGAGGACTTTGAGCAACTCAAGAAAATTCTTGAGTTGCCAAAGGTGGTAATTTCTGCACCTATTAGAGTAGTATCTCATTTCTTGTGCATCAATACTAGTTTCATATCGATATGGTGTCGTTTGGTGGATTTGTGAAACATCAAGTTAGGGTTTAGGGTTTGATCTGAAATCAAAGTGAAATTGAGGCTTGTTGTGACCTTAGAACCCCTTGTGTGATGTTAAATTGGACCTAAACCTGAACTTGAAACCAGAATACGGATTTATGAGACGATGTCGGAGAAAAACTGTGAATCTGTGAACGTATTTAGGAATCTGCTATCACTCCGAGAACCGTAAAATAAAATTGAGTTGACAGTGAGATGTGCAGGCACCATGGAACCACCACACCAAACCCTAGACCCCAACTCCAATTCCCGGCCGCCAATTTATTCCTTCTGGCCGCAAATTGCGGCCAGAGCAGGAGGGAATTGCCTCGTTTTTCGTGCATGGCTCTATTTCCAGTAGTATTGACCCACGGCATGTGCAATTTTGTCTGGTTCCATCTAGGGTAAAATCTGGGTTGATTTTCCTAAGTTGGTGCATGGTTTACGACCTGTTTTAGCATGGATTTTGGTATTTGGTGATTCGTTCCTGTCGGGTGGCGTTTGGACGTCAACGACAAGTGGATATTGATCGTGTTTACATGCGAGACGATAGGTTTTTACCTATGCGAGTAGCGTGTGCTGTTTTGGTTTTCCGATGTGATTTTCATGTGCTTTAGCGTTTGTGATATACGTGTAGGTACCGACGTGATGTTGAGGCGAAGAAGATGAAGATGGCGACATCGGCATCGGCACACGAGAAGCAAGGTGAGTAGATTTATATCTACGGGGAGAAGTCGGGTGGATGGCGTATAGCACCCCCGCAGTCCGTGGTGATGTATACAAATACGTATACACACATATATTTATTATGTGTTGTTAGGATTTTTGATGGTGATAATGGAATTATTGATGATAAGGATGTATTGGTTTAGTATAGTGCGAAACCCTAGAGTAATGGTTGCACTCACACATACACGTACACATATACTTGCATACATTCTTTCATTTATCTATGCGCATATGGAGGTGTGTATATCTATACATGGGTATGGGACTATATGTTCATATACAGGATTGAGGATGATACGTGGGATTGAGATGAGTCGATGAGGTTTGTTTGAGGCCGTGAGATTCGGCGATAAGACAGAGTTCGTATTTGAGATGTGATATGATGGTAGTGATACCTGTTATGTGATAAGATGATGTGATATTGACTCAGATTTAGGTGGTTTTCATACCCCTCCCGATTGACTGATTGTTGGGTCCGTAGTTCGCATAGTAGGCGTTAGACTAGACCCGAGTCATACCTATTTCAAAACTAACGAATCAGGGATATTTTAAAGATAGGCAAAAGGGATTCTACGGATATTTTCAAACGACACATCTTTTCTTAAAACACCGTAGCCCTTATTTTACCAAAAACCCTGATTCGTCTTATTTCAAAAGGCAAGGCCGCATGATATATTTATTGAGATAGATTCTTTACTGTTGCGTTGATTATTCGATTCCGCATACTCATGCTATTTGCATTGCATTGCTTGTGTTTATTGATATATATTACAGTCATGCTGCTAGGACACCAGCACCATTATCGATGATGCGTATGTTCCACGTACACTTGTTGCCGGCTCACACACTTCATCATCGATAATTGCCATGTCACTACACTGTAGTACTGTTGCATTCGGTATATGATTCTTGCATGACAGACTGATGTGCTTACATTTCTTTTACATGTCACATACATCATGCTTTCTGATTATACGCATTGAGAGTTGCTGTTTCCATGATATTTCTGGATTTTGGGAACCGTGGGTATTTCAAAGAGAATATGTCATTGCTTTAAAAACCCGGTTACCCTTGATATGATATTTCAGTGCGTCCACCATGTGTTTTCTCGGTGCTGAGAGCGACATGTGAAACCCGATTCGAGGAGTGGATGAGCCGATTGCGGGTACATGGTGGACCCGGTATGGTTCCCCTCGGCAAGATGATCGAAGGATTTTTCCGATTGAGCCTGGAGGCGGGCGAGTACCTACCGGTGATTGGTTGGACCTGGCGGTTATCCGGAGGATACCGGCCAGAGTCGATAGATGGATATGGGCGTACTGCTGGGGCCGAGGGCCGATTCCGTAGATGGAGCCCGATATATGAGGATTTACGTGCCGATGCTGGGCACAGTTTTCATGATGTTTTCGAGTGTCGATGCTGGGCACTCCGGTTCCATGATTTTGACGTGTCGCGAGGGACACAGGTGGTTTATATCCTTATATTTCCATGCATATGCTGATGATATTTACATGCATGACGGTTATTGTCATTGGGTGACGAGTGGACGGGATCCACGTACATGCAGATTGATTTCGTTGATTATACCTCATATTTATGATATGCTATTACCTGAGGCACTGGCACAAGCACTTGGCACTACACTCATGTATAGAGATTACATTGCCAGTTTAGCATGCTTCAGATTTGTTCATATTGAGGTTTATATATATATATATCTGATCGTATTGACCTAGGATGGGTCATACATGCGATCTCTGCTTGTAGATATTTTCTATTCACGAGTTGGCAACTCACCCCCGTTGTGCCACAGTCCTTGCAGGTTTTTGCCGTACAGATTCCATAGCGGCATTTCTGGCACACTGCTTCCATACGGGTGACTTGCTTTAGTAGGTGGGTTCTTTTGTATCAGAACCGCCATTGTACCTGTATTATTCATTGTATCTAGAAATTCCATCAACCAAAACTTGTATATTGTTTCAGACTTAGAGACAGTGATGTATTATTTCGACCTTAGAGTCGCGCTTGTAGTATTATGGTTTTCTGGCTTTTTTGAGTTTCTTTTTGGGTTTTGATCCTCGCCTTTTGGCGTTGTATATTATTATTGCTTGCGTGGTTGTGACCGTCGATTGACGAAGAGCTAGCTCCCGCTTGGGGATGCCTTTTATCATTTCATATATATTATTCTTGTTGTATCCCGTTTGGGGCCAGTTTTTACAAAGGAAACTCTGCCGAAATTTTCAGAAAAGACTACACATTTTTAAAATGCATTTCGGCTTAGTTATTTGAAAACTTTGATTTCAAACATGCTTTCTTTACTTATTAAAAACCAGTTTATTTATTTACTCCTTAAATGGTTTTAGATTTCTGGGCTTTTGGCTTACTTGGATCAGATGGAGTCCTATAGACTTCATAGGATTCAAGGGCCAGTCACGTGCTCTTTCGGGTCGTGACAAAGTTGGTATCAGAGCGCTAGGTTGACCTTGGTTCGAGTCTAAGTTTGACTATGTGGAGCCTAGGGCGTTTCTATATACGGAACTTAGGCTTGATCTTACGGAACTTAGACTTAGTCGAGGGGGTATTATACCCGAACTTTCGTCGCATAGGATGACCCTTGGTTGATGGAGTAGGTAGCTTGAGTAGAGGGACGTACCGTACGTATGTTCCGCGGCATACTTACGACACGCCACTCCGCTTAAGAAACCTTAGGATGTACATTTCCGTGCACAGTATTATATTCCTTCCTATGATCTATCCTTATCGAGACTGGTTATGGTTTTGCTGCCACGATTGCACGGGCGGAGTGAGCTACGGCTCGAGTTGCGTCAGCATGAGCTCGTCGTGGACGAGGACTGACCAGGGCGTGTTTCCGGAGACATACGATTGCATATAGAGGCGTCGTCTTATTGTGTTTTCACGCCATGAGCGTTTGACAGATCGCTTTTACGAGATTTTCCGGACGTACCGATCGGTACCAGAGGATTGAGCCACTGATAGAGGCCAGCCAGGATGTGATGACCGTTGATATATCGCTTATCCAGGACGATTGAGGCGCTGTTTAGCGTATAGACGAATGAGCCAGTTGCTGCTGCGAATGATGAGATATCGCCCAGATGATTGGAGCTACTGCAGTATGAGCATATACTTAGAGATATGATGGTGAGTCGCTAGTCACCAGAGGATGAATGACTAGGACATGTGGTTTGTTCGCTTACCCCGATGCGAGGTCATCGGATAGATTGATTCCAGCTAGAGTCGACTTCCTACAGATTCGTTGAGAGTCGATTGAGACGATCGAATGTCAGGAACCCATCTTCCAAATTTAAAGTATTCGGAAAGACATGCAAGCGATTCTATGGACCATCTAGAAGATTGAAACCCTAACTCGACATAATGACCGTGAGAACGCCTTTGAACCTTAGGGTTTGCGGCAGTTCCGCGGCGCCATTAGTGAGGCTTGGGTTTGCCCTTCTACGGCTGGACCACCGATGCCGTGGTATGTACTCGATACTATTAAACTGTACCCGAGATGTTGAGCTCTTGGGGGATTGTGAGGTTCTGACGAGTCGATCGGACGATTCGACATCATTCGGATATCATGTGATGGGACACTGCTTGGGAGACTCCCGATACGAGCATAGCCGTTGGAGCGCAGTCCGTGCAGCCACGATGAGATGAGTCCGAATCAGTCGATATTGAAGTAGAGTGGAGTAAAGAGTTCGCATGAGATTTCGACGAGATGATGTTCCACTCCGCTGACATCAGAGATGCGATATGCACGCTGAGGACGTGTTCGGCTAGATATCTCCTACTGAGTGACGAAGATACCGAGTTCGTGATTTCGAGTCCGTGTGAGGGACTTCGGATGGACCGTAGCCGAGGGCATTGCAGTGCGCAGATAGAGACGCGACGTCGAAATGGACGATGATACAGACAAGCGAGACAAGAAGTTCGTGCGAGATGCAGATGAGCTGTTACTACTCCCCGTTAAGATTAAAGGTCGGATATGCATACAGAGGCGCAGGAATGCGACCAGCTTCCGAGTAGATGTTGTACTGAGGATGCAGATGTCCAGAGAGCGAGAAAAGATTACGCCAGAGTACCAGCCTCCGGACAGTTTGGCTTATGCGAGATCAGAAGAGACATTGAGCAGGATTCCTTCCAGTACACTGCTGCAATGAGATTTGCACCAGGAGCCGATGTGTGATGTGCATTCAGAGGACCAGAGGTCGACGCCACAGATGTGCTGCTTTACGAGCGGTCGTGAGGATTGACCAGAGAAGTGCCAGAATGGAATCGTTCCCGTTAGCACACCTGACGGGCCGATGAGCCGATGGATTGCGAGATTGGTAATCCACAGGGAAGATAAGGAACCAGAGGCAGAGGACGCCAGCCGTGAGCAAGAGGCAAGTAGATATCTTGCGCTGCTAGCATTGGACGCACCGGCACCTTCTCGACTTTGAAGGAGGATATACCGACGGCGGTATTTATGATTTGTGATTTTGTGATTTGATTATCACGTATCCGTCACTTTGGATTTCGGTAATTTGGGCGATCTATTTGCATGATTTAGTCTTGATGACTGAGTTCCATGATGTTTGTTTTCTTGCACCATGGTTACAACTACTGGGTATTTATACCTTGCGCATAGTTATTACTCTTAAGGTATTGATTGTGATTTCATGCCTATTTTATGCCGGTGATTTGATTTACGCTTCCAATATAGTTTTCATGTACTTTTAGTGTTTTGATTTGATTTGTGCATGCTGATGCACGCGGTTGTGAGATTTTCCATCGCGGTACACTTGATTTTGATTAAGCCGCGTTGTATATCGTTTCGTGCCTTGACTGCACCTGATTATGACTTCATGGATTTCATACGGTTGATTTGATGTTGTGCATATGTTACGCACACGATTTGATTTTGCACTCGGTATAGCTTATATGTACTTGTAGTGCATTGATATGTGTTTTGTGCACTCAGTTGCACACGTTTATGATTTCCTTTATACCTGGGTACACTTGGTGTTGCTGCTTACGCATTTGAGTTATTGCTTGGTATTTGTGCATGGGATGCACCAGTTCTATACTTCGTGCGTTTGTCGCACCAGTTTTATGTTTCTTGCGTTTATCGCATCAGATTTATATTTCGTGCCCTTGTTGCACCGGATTTATATTTTGTGCACTACGGTTGCACCTGACTTCGATTTGATGTCATTCGATATGTCGATTTTGACCCTGATATTGATGATTGATTCTTACACTTCGTGCTTGATTTGGACTTACGCATGTTCGGTGTTGCTATTGGATTTTGTGATTCCGTGCATGTTGAGTGCGCAGGGTTTAGATTTTCATTCGTGCACGATAGATGCACCGATTTGGATTTTCGCGCATGTTGGGCGCATGTTTTGAGCTACGATTTTGGTGCACACCAGACGCACTAAATCGAGATTCTTCGTGCATGTCAGATGCACCTGATTTGGCTGTCAGGCACACACGTTGCCTATGACAGATACTTCGTGCACACCCGTTGCACCTAGATGTGGTTTTGTGCACCTGTATGGCACATATATGGATTTTGATTTTCGTGCGCACCAGACGCACAGGGTGGTGTTATGTGCATTTTTGGGATTTATTCCTTTTGGAGCAGTACATTTTTATGATATTTGATATTTGTTTTGGTACTGAGTAGGACTAGTCAGAGGACAATACCTGGATATATTTTGCATGCATTGATAGTTATCGAAGGGATTTCAAAAAAAAAAAGAAGCGTGCTATAGTCTCAGCATATATACCTACGTGTCCGATATGACACGAAACGTTTTAAAAATAAGGAAACCCTTCTAAATTGTTTTCCAAACGGCGGAACGTACATAGTAAACAAAAAATATATACATATATGGTTATTTTCTTATGAAAAATGTCTGCTACTATGCAGTGTTACGCGCATCGCACGGCGACTTAAAAAGATTTGGCATGCATTTACATCAGCTATTCACATGTATAGATTGGATGTCTACATGTATAGTTCTGATCTATATCATATTGGTTTTGTATTAGATTTGGCATTTGTATCTTGACCATGACTCCGATGATTGCGGGATGCTTGACGGAGTTTTGCTTATGAGTTATCTGCTCAGTACTCATGCGCATGTATTGCACGATGATGTTTTTTGTATTGATGATTTCGGAGCCCCGATGACTTGGAATTTGTATCGAAATGTTTTAGTATTTGGGGGTTTAAATATAAATTCGGGGACCGAATTTCTTTAAGGGGGGTAGATTGTAACGTTTCAAAACAATAAAATATTATTTTTTGGAATTTTTATAATTTAATATTATTTTAATGAATATTTTAATATTCTGGTATAATTAAATACAAATAAATGGGGGGAAATTATGGAAAATTCTAAAATAGGGTATTTTATGGAATTATACCATTTTTAAGTTTTTATGATTAGTTATATGCAAATTTAGTGCTAATCGCGATTAAAAATCGCTAATCGGATTTTTGGCATTTTTGTGCAAAAATGTGCACATATCATTTTCCACACTTGTTACACTTGTTACATGTTTTGGATGCATGGTTGCTTAGGATTCACCATGGTGGGAGAAGAAAATAAAAAGGAAAAGAAAAGAAAAGGTAAGTATGATGATGAGAGAGAGAGTGGGTTACTTTTGACTTAGTTGACCATTCCCCCATCATTTCCCTTCTCATTTCTTTCTCCCCTTCCCCAAGAGCTGCTACTGCTCCTGCTCCTCCCTCATCTCCCTCCCCTTCACTCCTTAGATCCTTCTCATTTCCCTCACCAAAACCCCATTCCCACTTCACAAAACTTGTTCCCAAGTTCACCAGCTACACATTGAACCTAGCAAGATTGGATTTGGAGGACTTTGAGCAACTCAAGAAAATTCTTGAGTTGCCAAAGGTGGTAATTTCTGCACCTATTAGAGTAGTATCTCATTTCTTGTGCATCAATACTAGTTTCATATCGATATGGTGTCGTTTGGTGGATTTGTGAAACATCAAGTTAGGGTTTAGGGTTTGATCTGAAATCAAAGTGAAATTGAGGCTTGTTGTGACCTTAGAACCCCTTGTGTGATGTTAAATTGGACCCAAACCTGAACTTGAAACCAGAATACGGATTTATGAGACGATGTCAGAAAAAAACTGTGAATCTGTGATCGTATTTAGGAATCTGCAATCACTCCGAGAACCCTAAAATAAAATTGAGTTGACAGTGAGATGTGCAGGCACCAACCACCACACCAAACCCTAGACCCCAACTCCAATTCCCGGCCGCCAATTTATTCCTTCTGGCCGCAAATTGCGGCCAGAGCAGGAGGGAATTGCCTCGTTTTTTGTGCATGGCTCTATTTCCAGTAGTATTGACCCACGGCATGTGCAATTTTGTCTGGTTCCATCTAGGGTAAAATCTGGGTTGATTTTCCTAAGTTGGTGCATGGTTTACGACCTGTTTTAGCATGGATTTTGGTATTTGGTGATTCGTTCCTGTCGGGTGGTGTTTGGACGTCAACGACAAGTGGATATTGATCGTTTTTACATGCAAGACGATAGGTTTTTACCTATGCGAGTAGCGTGTGCTGTTTTGGTTTTCCGATGTGATTTTCATGTGCTTTAGCGTTTGTGATATACGTGTAGGTACCGACGTGATGTTGAGGCGAAGAAGATGAAGATGGCGACATCGGCATCGGCACACGAGAAGCAAGGTGAGTAGATTTATATCTACGGGGAGAAGTCGGGTGGATGGCGTATAGCACCCCCGCAGTCCGTGATGATGTATACGAATACGTATACACACATATATTTATTATGTGTTGTTAGGATTTTTGATGGTGATAATGGAATTATTGATGATAAGGATGTATTGGTTTAGTATAGTGCGAAACCCTAGAGTAGTGGTTGCACTCACACATACACGTACACATATACTTGCATACATTCTTTCATTTATCTATGCGCATATGGAGGTGTGTATATCTATACATGGGTATGGGACTATGTGTTCATATACGGGATTGAGGATGATACGTGGGATTGAGATGAGTCGATGAGGTTTGTTTGAGGCCGTGAGATTCGGCGATAAGACAGAGTTCGTATTTGAGATGTGATATGATGGTAGTGATACCTGTTATGTGATGAGATGATGTGATATTGACTCAGATTTAGGTGGTTTTCATACCCCTCCCGATTGACTGATTGTTGGGTCCGTAGTTCGCATAGTAGGCGTTAGACTAGACCCGAGTCATACCTATTTCAAAACTAACGAATCGGGGATATTTTAAAGATAGGCAAAAGGGATTCTACGGATATTTTCAAACGACACATCTTTTCTTAAAACACCGTAGTCCTTATTTTACCAAAAACCCTGATTCGTCTTATTTCAAAAGGCAAGGCCGCATGATATATTTATTGAGATAGATTCTTTACTGTTGCGTTGATTATTCGATTCCGCATACTCATGCTATTTGCATTGCATTGCTTGTGTTTATTGATATATATTACAGTCATGCTGCTAGGACACCAGCACCATTATCGATGATGCGTATGTTCCACGTACACTTGTTGCCGGCTCACACACTTCATCATCGATAATTGCCATGTCACTACACTGTAGTACTGTTGCATTCGGTATATGATTCTTGCATGACAGACTGATGTGCTTACATTTCTTTTACATGTCACATACATCATGCTTTCTGATTATACGCATTGAGAGTTGCTGTTTCCATGATATTTCTGGATTTTGGGAACCGTGGGTATTTCAAAGAGAATATGTCATTGCTTTAAAAACCCGGTTACCCTTGATATGATATTTCAGTGCGTCCACCATGTGTTTTCTCGGTGCTGAGAGCGACATGTGAAACCCGATTCGAGGAGTGGACGAGCCGATTGCGGGTACATGGTGGACCCGGTATGGTTCCCCTCGGAAAGATGATCGAAGGATTTTTCCGATTGAGCCTGGAGGCGGGTGAGTACCTACCGGTGATTGGTTGGACCTGGCGGTTATCCGGAGGATACCGGCCAGAGTCGATAGATGGATATGGGCGTACTGCTGGGGCCGAGGGCCGATTCCGCAGATGGAGCCCGATATATGAGGATTTACGTGCCGATGCTGGGCACAGTTTTCATGATGTTTTCGAGTGTCGATGCTGGGCACTCCGGTTCCATGATTTTGACGTGTCGCGAGGGACACAGGTGGTTTATATCCTCATATTTCCATGCATATGCTGATGATATTTACATGCATGACGGTTATTGTCATTGGGTGACGAGTGGACGGGATCCACGTACCTGCAGATTGATTTCATTGATTATACCTCATATTTATGATATGCTATTACCTGAGGCACTGGCACAAGCACTTGGCACTACACTCATGTATAGAGATTACATTGCCAGTTTAGCATGCTTCAGATTTGTTCATATTGAGGTTTATATATATATATATATCTGATCGTATTGACCTAGGATGGGTCATACATTCGATCTCTGCTTGTAGATATTTTCTATTCACGAGTTGGCAACTCACCCCCGTTGTGCCACAGTCCTTGCAGGTTTTTGCCGTACAGATTCCATAGCGGCATTTCTGGCACACTGCTTCCATACGGGTGACTTGCTTTAGTAGGTGGGTTCTTTTGTATCAGAACCGCCATTGTACCTGTATTATTCATTGTATCTAGAAATTCCATCAACCAAAACTTGTATATTGTTTCAGACTTAGAGACAGTGATGTATTATTTCGACCTTAGAGTCGCGCTTGTAGTATTATGGTTTTCTGGCTGTTTTGAGTTTCTTTTTGGGTTTTGATCCTCGCCCTTTGGCGTTGTATATTATTATTGCTTGCGTGGTTGTGACCGTCGATTGACGAAGAGCTAGCTCCCGCTTGGGGATGCCTTTTATCATTTCATATATATTATTCTTGTTGTACCCCATTTTGGGCCAGTTTTTACAAAGGAAACTCTGCCGAAATTTTCAGAAAAGACTACACATTTTTAAAATGCATTTCGACTTAGTTATTTGAAAACTTTGATTTCAAACATGCTTTCTTTACTTATTAAAAACCAGTTTCTTTATTTACTCCTTAAATGGTTTTAGATTTCTGGGCTTTTGGCTTACTTGGATCAGATGGAGTCCTATAGACTTCATAGGATTCAAGGGCCAGTCACGTGCTCTTTCAGGTCGTGACACCTTCACCGCCGGGGATAGAAGCCCTCGTCTAGAGGCACCGGGCAACTACCCTACTCGGTCCATCCTTAGCAGGCTTTGCACGGCCTATCCCGCACTAAGGAACATGACCTCACCAAGATGGCATCCGGGCTATCTACGTCTGCGCGATCTCCACCCCGACTTCGGGGCCATGGAGATACCGTCTTCCCGCCGGTCTTTCGAACTTGGAAAGTGAACAGATTCAACTCGACGCGTAGTCGCTAGACGAAGAAACGACACAACACAAAGGCAGTACCGTGCAAATACAAGTGTTACCGACAAAGGAAAATACGACCACAAACACTACTGCAAAAAGTCTTTATTCACAAAATCAAAGTCTTTACAAGGGTATTATGGGCTCCCCAGCCTTATCAAATTACCCGAAGGCTTACAAAAAGAGAGGAGGAAAAGCCAAAAAAACCGGGGCACAAGCCCAGCCTAGAGCTCGCCTCTCTCATCACCATCGGCCGGAGGCATGACCACTGAAAGGGGGAACCGAGCACGGAGCTCACCATCGGCAAGCTCCGAACACTGCTCCTTGGCGGCATCAAGAGCTTTGTTCCAGGAAATGGCGGAGGCCTCGCCAAGGTCGACGTAAAACTGGTCCGACCTCTTGTAATCAGTCACCGCCTTTCTAGCTTGAATCTCGGCAACCTCTGCCGCCTGAAGCGCCGCCTCGGCATCCCTCCTGCTGGCATCCCTCGCCCTCTTCATGGCTGCGAAGCGATTCGCCAATTCCACCAACTTCGCCTTGATGACTTGGTGGGACTCACTCAGGCGGTGATGGGACTCCCGGCATTTTGAAACGACGAGCTCCGCGGCGGCCGACCGGGCTTCAAGGACGGCCATCCTCTCCCTCTCCAGATGCAACTCAAGACGCAGATCCTCGGCCTCCGAAGAAGACTCTTCTGCTGACCTCGCAGCATGAATAGCCCCCTCGGCCTTCATGCGAGTAACGGGGGCGCAGTGCTGAAGGACCTGGCGAAAAACGGCAGAGAGACTTAGGGACGCCCCGAACCAAAGAGAGGGCGCTCGTAATGACACATGAGTGAATACATACCTGAACCGCCTCCTGAGCAATGGCCGCCATTTGAGCCCTCAGGGTCCCCCGCAGTATTTGGCCCCTGGCCGACTCCTCCATACCAGTAAGAAGACTGGCAGCAACGGAAAGCCCCGACGGGACCGCGAAATGGATGTCCTCCTCCTGCACGGGAGTCCCCCCCGGGACCCCCGTCGGCGACACGCGAGAGACCGTCCTCTTCCTTTTAAGGGGAATCCCGTCTTCGTCCTCTCCCGTATCCCTCGTCTGGGGCTCGGGAACCCGTTGAAACCTTTGGCTGCCGCCGGAACAATCGTCAGGGGTTCCTGACAGAGCAGATGACCCCGCCTTCGGAGGCACATCTGGTGCGGGCCTCGGGTCAGCCGGAGACACGGCCGCACCGCCAGCCCCCCTCCGAGACTGAGCGCCGAAGGCACCAAGAGTCGCGGATCGAACCATTGGTCCTGCCTAAAGAGGAAAGCGCCGAGCTTACGAGTTTAAGAACGAGGAAGATATGAAGAGAGATGGGCCCTGAAGGGGACCCCACCTTTATTTATAGCCACCGGCGTCCTCATCCAACGGCGACGGTCAGCTCCCTCCAAAAACAACTCTTCGCATTCAACGGCCATGATCGCTCCACCTGCCGCACGCACATTGGCTGGATCCCATCAGACGCCAAAAGTCTGCGGCCCATCACGTCAGCCAACCAACGCCCGACACGTGGGCTGTCGCTTCAGCGAAAGTACGCATGACCCGGCGCACCCTCTTTAATGTAAAAGATCTCGCCCTGATCCGCTGGCATCATCCAGAAAATACAACGGATTGCCCTGGGACACGCCCGACGATATCTTCGAAAAGGAGCTCACCTCGGGTGACCCGGCAGACCACTCTCGACTCGACCCATCAGCTGGTCGGGACAAGAGTGGGGGGCTAATGATGATGCTCAATATCGGTGATCTCCCAGATCATGACACGTGGCTGGTGACGTGTTCCAGAACATGCAAGAAAGGGCCTACAGTGGCCGACCAGGCCGCTCCTATGCCCGTCCTACAAACAAGCTCTGACTCACCTCCGAGCCCCAGCACAATTGGCCTCCTCGGCCTCACAGCTCGTCCCCGGGCTACCGTAGAACCAAGATGCCTCGGTTCTCCCGCTCGCCCACGAGCTCTCCCTCCGAGGTCATCTTCCTCGGTCTCATCGACCGACCAACGACACCGCTCACAGGAGCAACCGCCATCCCGCGAATCTCGCCACGCGCGAGATATCCGTCGGCCACATCCCACGTTCCACGCCATCACGATCCCCATTAACGAGCCTGTCTCGCCATTAATGGAGATCCTGCTCATCACGCGGGCGTGACGTCGGGAGCGTAACGGCCGGCGTGATTCTCACGCCTGCCTCGCCTGCTGCCACCGCTATATAAACCCCTCCTTCAGACGGTTCAAGTAAATTTTTTTTACTCCACTAAGCCGTTACTCTGCTCGGATCTCCTCTCTAACTTGATCGTCGGAGGGTCCTCGGTGGTACAATTACCCCGGGACTTCCTTGCAGGTAGCTCGGCAACAACAACAAGCTCAACCCATTGAGATCCACACGCTCTAGGAGTCAACCTCCAGATCCAATCTCAGCCGCCTATCGCCGCCATCATCAGATCAACGAGAGACAACATCTTTGCACGATCCCGCTCGCGTCACCGTTCTTTTGGGAAGCGGGACCTGATAGGTACCTCCACCAATAGGTTTAAGCATTTTGCATGGAATCTCACTATATTGAAAGCACATGTACTCTTATCAAAATCATGACGCTCCAACTATTCAAAAACTTTAATAGATATGGTAGGAAAGGAGGGAAGTAATATTGGGGAAATGCTGGAAAATGCCACAAACAATTCAGCAGAGGTATTTTCGTCGAAGAAAACCACATCATGAGCAATCTAACTCTAGATGACTAAATGGAAAATTGGAGAAGGATACTTGAATGAAAAATCATATATATATATATATATATATATATATATATATATGAAATTTGGATTTTAACCTTTTTTAATCATCAAGACAAAAAATCACAGCAACGAAATTTGGATTTTAACCTTTTTTAATCAGAAAGACAAAAAATCACAGCAACCCTAACTCAAAGTTTTTCCTCACTCGCATTGTTTAGAGCATGATTTTCATTTTCTGGATAGGGTTAGGCATATTAATCATTAAAAAAGAGAGTTAATTGCAACATCATATATATCATATATGTGCATCAAATTAGGAGAGAGGGAGAGAGAGAGAGAGAGCATATGCTTTGAGGAAATTTTAATCGCAAATCAAAACAAAATAACCTGATAGAAATTTAGCATGCATATTCTTTCTCATTTTGTTAATTGCTAAAAGATTTTAATCGGATTTGTTTTCTAATTCGCTAGATATTCTAAGATTTTGAGTATCCAAGGTAACTAGCATTCTCAACCGTTAAATTGGACGGCAAATAATTCTTCCTCTCATAGCTCACATCATAACTGGCTTCTTATAGGATCATTCCTCTCCCCCCCTCTCTCTATATATATATAGAGAGAAAGAGAGAACAATGGAGGAAAGGAGTCGGAGGAGAGAATTTCCTCCTATAACGTCGAAAAAACACACTTTCTGTGACTTTTTTCGACGATTGGCGTCCATCACCATCATCTTTATAATCTAAAATATAGATATACCAAATCTCATGTGATTCTACAACCTTTCACCATTGAATTAGCAATTAAAAAAGTTATATTGTCGGCAAACCATTAATTTTGCACCCACTAAATTAACGTTGAAAAAGTTGTAAAATCACATGAAATTTGGTGTATCTAAATCATAGATGATAAGAATGAAGTTGACAGGTGCCGATCGTCATGAAAGATGGCGGATGATGTATTTTTTTGACACCATAGAAGAAAATCCCCATCTATTGCCATAAGAGGGGATTTACTTTTATGGCGTAAAAAAATACACCCTCCACGATTTTATCCGACGATCGACAATCATCATCTTCTTCTTTATCATCTAAGACAGGGATACACAAAATTTCATGTGATTCTACCATTTTTTGCCGTTGAATTAGTAATGTAAAAAGTTATATTGTCGTTAAACCGTTAATTTTGCACCCACTAAATCAACGGTGAAAATGTTATAAAATCACATGAAATTTGGTGTATCTAAATCATATATGATAAGGATGAAGTTGACAGGTGTCGATCGTCGTGAAAAATGGCGGAGGATGTATTTTTTTGACACCATAGGAGAAAATCCCCATCTATTGCCATAAGAGGGGATTTCCATTTATGTCGTCCAAAAAATACACCCTCCACGATTTTATCCGACGATCGGCAATCATCATCTTCTTCTTTATCATCTAAGACGAGGATACACAAAATTTCATGTGATTCTACCATTTTTTTTCCGTTAAATTAGCAATGTAAAAAGTTCTATTGTCGATAAACCGTTAATTTTGCACCCACTAAATCAACAGCGAAAAAGTTTTAAAACCACATGAAATTTGGTATATCCACATCTTAGATGATAAAGATTTTGATGGGCATCGATCGCCGAATAAATTGATGGAGGATGTAGTTTTTTTATGCTACCTAACGAAAAAGCCGCCTAGGATCTCTTTTCTACATTATTCTCATATGTGTGTGTCTGCATTCGGATATAGAGAACTTCTCTATATCTCAAGGTTAAATCATATGGGAAACCGTGTGGGTCCAATGCACATGCAGTGGGGACCGCATGTTTTTTCATCTTTACTATCATAACTAGAACATATGGGGATATCAAAAAATGTTTTTTCATTTTTTCCAATTAGATATTGCAAAATATGAGAAAATTCCCTTAAGGAATTCTAATCCCAAAGCATGCGAACACACACTCAAGCTCATGAATCTACATTTTTACCCGTTCATCATTCAAATGCCATAATGATTAGATAAAATGGCCCAATTATTTTTTCAAAACATATTTATGAAAAATAATTTAAACAAGTTGACACATATCTTACAATTATTATTTTTAATATACACATGTGCATCGCACGTGCAAAAATTCTTCTGTTGTTTGTATCAGAGCCATAACGAATTCTCAATGGCTAGATACAGAGACATATTGCTCTCTCTCTCTATATATATAATTTACAAAACTTTAATGCAGTTTAGCGAGAACAATCAATGGTTAAAGGTTATTTAAGTGAAGTTTAGGAGAAAACTTTATCATATTTTGATAAAACACTCAAGAAGTAGCAATTATATCAGGGTATTGTCCTCCTATCAATAAAATCCCTAAGGGGGTTATTGGTTTGGATTGTTTGATTGAATTTGTACTTTTTATTTGGATTGGATTTTATGGTGTTAATGGTTTTGGATTTGGAATCGGATTCAGATTCGGATTCGGATTTTCAAATATAGCGTTATTGGTTTTGTACTCGAATTTGGATTTTAAAATTTAGCGTTATTGGTTGTGAACTCGGATTTGGATTTTAAAATCTAGCGTTATTGATTGTGGACTTGAATTTGGATTTCAAAATTTTGTGTTATTGGTCTATTGGTCCCGTATTTGGATTAGACTCTAAAAATCCAAATTTCAAGTCAAACTATATAAAGCAAGGCTACAAAAATTGAAAAAAAAAAACCAAGAAGAAAACGTGGAGACTTTTTTTTATGCTTGGATTTTGAGACATCTCCATCTTCATGAACTCTTTTAAACCCTAGAAAACTTATTTTTCTTTTTATTATTGATCTCACCTTATTTTTATTTTTATTTTGATTGGTTATATTATATTTTTAAAACTTTTTCATGGAAGCCTATAAAGGGTTTTTCCTCTTGATATCATCTTATTCTTATTTATATTTTGATTTATTGGATTATATATTGCAATTTTTTTCATAAAATCCTAGAAAAGTTTTTTTCAAGCCCTCGTCTTATTTTTATTTATGTTTTAATTAATTAGATTATAGATTATATTTCATAACCTTTTCATAAAACCCCCAAAAAGTGTTTTAGTGTCAAAGTTGTTTATTAAATTATTCATTACGATTCCTTTTATAGAATATTATATTTCTTATTTTATATTAATATTTATTATTTTTATTTTGATTACTTACAAATTTTTATCTTTTCTCTTTCGTCGTTTGAAAGTAATGACAAAGTAAAATATTATATTTATTTTTTGTTTTGATAAAAAAAATCATGTATCAAACAAATATCTGGAAAAACTAGATTGAAATTTGACAATATACAATTTTCACGGTTTTAATTTTTTGGTTATTATGTAGTTATTGATAATAATGAACTTGTTGTTTGTTTTTACTAATTTTTTTATATAATTATTTTATTAAAATATTAAAAATAATAATTAATTAATTTTGATAGGCTTAACACAGTTACAAGATTAAAAAATAAAACTGTTATGTTACAACAAGCCCCGTAGAAATAAAAATCACAATACAAATTATACAAGAACTCAAATAAGTCCACACAAAAAGTCTAAATCCAAACTCAAGTCCAACACAAAAGTCTGAGTTCAAATCCAAATCCAGCACGTAAGTCCATATCCAAATCTAGATCGAGCAAGTCCAAATCCAGATCCAAATCCAGCACGTAAGTCCAAGTCCAAATCCAAATCTAAAAAATTGTCCAAGAATGACTTGTATCACTATTTGGTTAGCTTTAGGCGATCTTATGAGTTTATGTCTCTGCATTCTTTTTGATTTTTCATGACCAAATCTATATGATTTGCACACTAAAGAATATTCCACATTTTTCATGTCGGCCAACAACTGGTCAAATCAATTAGCCAATCAATCATATTCTTCTTTGTGTGTGGACAATGCCTTTCTCAAAAGGGTTGACTGCATTTAATTATCACATGATGTACATACTTATATGCCACATGATTTATCTTAAAAACTTTGGAGATCCAAATTAATCTTAAGCCATCAATGGCTTAATCATATACTATCCATAAGTCATGTGCTCCATAAAAAGTTCATGCAAAGTCGTTTTCCACATTCGAATTATTTTCATGAGCTTCTTCTAGAAGTTAGGTATTTTAATCTATACGTATTAATCAATCAATCATATAATATAACCTGGTGGCTTGATAAAGGGTTGGCAGCTAATATCCACATGTTTACACATGATAGGGATGAGGTCAAGCCTTTTTGTTGGCCATTATTTGAAAAAATTAAGCACACATCCTCTTAACTTTTACGAATGAGTTTTTATAGCTCTTGCATTTTAAAGAATTATACGATATGCTTCCAATAATGGTTCACGTAATTTTCTTGCATACATAATTGAGAAAGGACTTAGGACTTGAGTGATAAATGTCTTGCATTTCAAACAAAGCATTACTCAAGATGGTAATATCAGAGAAATTTGTCCAAAATACGTAATCCAAACTGATACAGATCCAACTATTGCATGTTAAAGGACAGTTTATCTTCATCACATCCATGACTTTGCTCTTTAAAGTCTTCGGCTGATTTTGATATATTTCAATATATTTTTTGATTTACATATGCCTGATTTTTTCTCTCCATTATCTTTAATTAATTGATTGATTGAAATTCATTGTCATCTATATTGGTGTTTTCCATATTCCCCCTCAAACCGGGCATTGGATAGAGCCAAAGCCCAAGTTTGTTGTATAAAACACATAACATGTTTCGTGGCAGTGGTTTTGTAAAAATATTAGCCACTTGAGTTGTTGATGAAACAAATTGAGTGACAATAGAACCAAGGGCAACCTTCTCACTCACAAAATGGTAATTAATCTCTATATATTTTGTGCGTACATGAAAGACGGGATTTATTGTCATGTAAAGTGCAGCGCGATTGTCGGAAAAGAGAATTGAAGGGCATGGTTGAGAAATTCCCACGTCACATGGTAGGAATGAGAGCCATATGAGTTATGAGGCTATAGAGGCCAAAACACGGTATTCTGCTTCAGCACTGGATCGTGCAACTATACTTTGTTTCTTGGCACTCCATGAAATGCAGTTAGAGCCGAGAAATGTACAAAACCCTGTTGTGGACCTTCTTGTATCTTTACAATCTGCCTAATCAGCATCACAAAAAGCAAAAAGATGTAAACTGCTTTTTGCAAGTATACAGATACCATAATTAATAGTATCGTGAATATAGCGAAGAATTCGTTTAACTAATGTTGAGGTGCTTTTCTATGTATGTGAAATACGAAAGTTTAGAAATACGGAATCGCGGAATCAAGTAGTAGTAAATACCACAATTAACATTTGCGATAATCAAGTGATGAATACGAGTCGTCCTCAGGAAAACAGTGTTAACAATTATACTTTAGACGAGTTATTTAAAGAATGATTTTAATGGTTTTGGAGTTTGATTTGTGATTTACAAGTTTAGAATAAAATAAATAAAGACTTGTTAGAAATGAGAATCAGATATTAACAAATGGTTATTATCCCTACACTTTTTGTCACGCCCCGTTTCCCAGTATACGGGGAAAGGACGCGACGAGACCGCTATGTATTTACTATGAAGTAAATACGCTAAGCGTATCTAAGCAATATAAAAAAAACGTACACAAGAGACAAGATATAATGAAACAACAATTTTATTTAATCACATTCTTTTTTGTACAATGCATGGAAAAGTAAATACATCTGAACAGTGGCATAACAGAAATGTAAAGTACTGAAAGGAAATGTATATAATGAAGCTAGAGCTCTGGGTCTTCAACAAACTGGTCTAAGTCTTCAGCGCTGAGCTCGATCTTTGGAAGATCCGAATCATCTGACGACATTCAAAGAAGAAAGAAAGAGAATGTCGTCAGCGAACAAATCGCTCGGTAAGTCCCAAAGATAAGGGAGAACTAGAAAAGACAGAAAGAGAAGGTAGCTTTTAAAGTTGTATTATATAGTTAACGTTGTTGTTTATAGTTTGGTACAGAAAGATACCAGTGTATACGAGAGGAGTCTCTATATGCCAGAGACTAGGGCAAATGGAAGTACAAGGCTCTGTCGATAATACCACGAAACAACGGTATGGATGTAATTACGTCTTATGGTTATTGTCTCGTGTCACTTCTAACACCTTCCGTACCAATCTACCCCATTAAACCCCGTGATGTCTTGTTTGTATTGTTGTATTGTATTGTCTTGTATTGCAAACTGTATAGATTGTATAATTGGATGACTTACCGAAACCATGATATCAGTAAATAGATGTAACTGTAGAATCATGGATGTAACTAGAGAATCATGTAAATGGAAGTATATCCATGGTTCGGTTCAGTCAATACAGATTGAATATATTGAATATATGGCTTCATGGCTTCATGTTGGATTGTAGATTGTAGATTGTACTTGAATCATATTCAAGTCAGATTATTAATGAGACTCAATCTGAGTCAGAACAATTAGAAAAGAAATTGAAGTCCTGATTGTTTTGATATTATCGGTAACCGCTGCATATGGACGGCAGGATTTGTGTCTTTTTCAAAGACGATTACCGTGTTGATAACACCGTTGTTAAGTTGTTTACCTTAAATAGGCAAGCACCCACTTCTCCGGCTCCGTGAGACTCAAGAGATTGGTCCCACTTAAACCTATGTTTACTAGGGTCCTTAGGATAATTTATAGAACTTGAGGGGTTTTTATGTAAAAATACTTTTATATACTTTTCAAAATACAACCCAAGTGTTTAATTATCGTCTTTAGAGTTGTAATAAATGTAGATTTTATATATGTGATGTTTCTAGTGAAATTAAGCTAATTTCATAATATAGGGTATTAATTTGTAATATTGCACCTTGTATGGTATTCATGGTATTTTAATGTAAAGTGCTTCTTGTGAATTTAGAAAAAAGTTGGAATATTTATATTATCACAAAATAGATATTTTAATTTTACATATATATATATATTTATATAAAAATAATTTTTCATATATATTATATTTCTAGAAATCTCATTTTCTTAAGATTTTGTATTTTGTAAATCTTTCGAGACCGAATGCCCCTTGCGGGGGTCTGCATCTCGCACTACTAAGCCCGAGAATGTGCGATAATCCGCACCATCCCGATCGGGTTCCCCAAATGGATTGCAGCGGCGCTTTGCAAAGATTTGTTTAAAAATACTAAATCTTGTAAAAATGGTTTCATTAGTAAAGGTATTTATATGTAAAGTTTCATTTCCCGTATTCTATGTTCCCAAAAAGTATTGTGTTATGTATCATATGAGTATTGTGAGGAGGTAGGTCATTACCTCGTGATCTAACTTAAAGGTATAGCAAGTTTGTGAGGTTTAAATGTAAAAGTAAACTACATGGTATTTTAGTGAAAGAAATATGATAGAAATTGAAATAGACATCCTTTTGATATGAAACTTGTTCATTATGAATTGTTAATGTTTAATAGTCAACATGTAATAGTTTAATAGGGTCGTGTTTAAGAAAAGTGGGATTTTTATAAAGAAACCGAATCGGAAATCGGTTTGACTCCGATTCCGTCGGGTTTTGGAATTTCGTATTTTAGAAAAGAGTAGAGAAAGGGGGAAGTGGGACTTACGGGTTTAGCTTAAAGAGGAGAGGGAGAGCGAGTGGACGTAGCTTCCGGTGCGTCGTTTCGTCGCCGGGATCTCCTAGGGTTGTCGCCGGAAAAATCGCAGGAGCTTCGCCTTTCGCTTCTTCCAAAGTACACTAGGGTTCTAGGAAATTTTCTTGAGAGTTTGCTCAGAATTTTGGAGTGAGGGGGTAGTGTTTAGGGGTTGTATTTATAGAGTTAGGCTAGAGTTAGAGTAGATGAAAGGTTTAATTGAAAAAAATGTAATAAAATGTAGTAAATGCGGTTTTAAGAATGCTCTGTTATTGGTCTAGGTATTTAGAGTATGCAGGTGTACAGAGAATCCCAAAAGACACACTTCTCCTGTTGGTGACTCGCCGGAATCGGCTACTCCGGTCCGCCGGCCGAGTTGGCCGATCCGGGCCGAGTCCAGTGGTCGGAGGGTGCCCCGTCGGTTGGTGATCTTTCTAGCACAGTTAAGTTTTCTAAGGTAGTGGGGTTTTTGTGAGATATGCACATGTAGACCCTTGGTATTCTAAAAATTCAAAATAAATTAATATTAAAAATAATGTGGATGATGGGATTTGAACTCTAGTGGCTTGGTTCAGCAGTGCAAGGCCTTACCAATGAGCTACAAGCTCCCTCTTGTAATTAATTAGCAAAACAAATATTTAACTTGTGCTCAGGCAAAAGAACCCCTTTCTTTAAATTTTGAAAAAAATTCTCCAGAAAGTTGTATAGAAAATTTAGGGTTGTTACATTTTACCCTCCTTATAAAAATTTCGTCCTCGAAATTTGTAAAAGGAAAGTGTAACAGATTCAAGAAAAGTGTGGTGACTGAAGTACTGAAAGTGTATGAAAAATAGCAAAGTGATACCAGGGTTTTAAAAATGTGAAAGAGTCTTACCAGTGTTACCTTGGTCAACTGTCTTGGTTTCTATGGCTGCTAAGGTGTAAGCCTGTCGCCGTGGCACGTTCCTCCTAGCTGGAGGCACATTCCTCTGTCTTCGAGGCATGTTCCTTAGTGCCTGATGGATTTGGCGATTTGGCTATGCAGGAAATCCACGTGGAGGTGATGCAGGGAGTGCAGGATGAGTTGCAGGAGCCTGGATGGCTGGCCGCTGCGGGTAGTTGGTGGGTGTGTGAGCTGGATTGCGTCTATAAGGACAGTTTCCAATTTCGTGATTTGATGCGCCACAAATTAAGTATAGGCCTTTTGCGCGCCTACAGTCCTTCCACAAGTATCCTTCCTTCTTGCAATAGAAGCAAAAGTCGGGACTTGGCTGATCATTGACTTCTTCCAGTCTTCTGAGTTCAACAGCAGGCCTTAAAGAGGCTCCTCTTGCCATCTGATTGGCATGGCGCTTCATTCCAGTAGATTGAGGTCTGTCCTTTCTCTTTACTACTGTAACACCCGAGCCCAATAATACTATGTATATTACTAGTTGAGGGTTGTGGTTTGCTCATTCCCAATTTTCCTGATTTTCTGGTGTTTATTGCTAAATTTTACCCGGTTAAGTCATTTTGGCACATAACAAATTTTAACTCCGAAAATGAAATTTAAGATGTCCATGTTAGCCTACTCGTCGCCACTAGTCGCGTGATAGCGTCCGCGTGTCGAGATTCCGTTCCGTTTGGCTAAACGGGCCAGTTTGGGCGACTACGCGCGCGTGCAAGTGTCCGACTTGGGGGCATACATTTTAATCACTAAACACCTCTTTTCAAAGTTTGGAACCCGCTTAAAATCCTATAATTTGAATTTGGAACATTTGGGCGCAAACCGGGCGCGATTTGGAAATGTTTCATTTTGCGCCAAAATGGCCCATTTAAATTTAATATCTAATATATATATATATTCCAATCCATATTTCCTAACAGCAAATCTCTTCTTTAAATCCTTTAAATTCCTTTTCCTAACATCCCCAGCCAATCGCGAGCTTTGGTTTCCCCGTGTGGGCCCCGCTCTCTTTCCCTCAGTCTCTCTCTCTCCTCCCTCAATCTCTCTCAATCTCTCTCTCTCTATCTCCAATCTCTCTCTCTCTCTCCTCTATATAATTACCATGCACAGCCGCCTTTACGAAACCCACCTTCCATCACGAGAAACCCGACGCAAACCCTAACCCTAGCCCTCGCGATCCCGTCGTCGACTCCCTCGCGACCTCGCAGTCGCCGCCCTCACCACCACGACCTCCACCACACCCACCTACCCTCTTTTCCCCGTGCTCCCGCTCCTTCCCGCCTGCAACCCATTCCCGACCTCGCCTCCACCCGCGCAAACCTCGCCGTCGACGCGACTTCCCGTCGCCGACGACCACCGCGACACCCTCTCACCCTCCTCGTCGAGACCTTGTCGTCGTTTCCCTCCTCCCCTCGCCGGAACAGTAAACCCGAGCCTTCATCCTTCGCCTACCCCGCTGTTCGCCGGAGAAACGTGCCGGCGACCTCGTCGACGCCACCTCCGACCACCTCCCTCTCTCCCACGACCACCAGAGCCGACCACACTCCTCTCCAACTCGCCGCAGCACACTACCCTGCACACCCGAGGCCCTTCCCCGTGCTGCAGCCGCCGCCGTCGCTTCGCCGGCGATCCAGTGCCGTCGAGCCATCGTGTTTGCACCCTGTATCTTCTCGGTGAGTTTTCCTTGCGCTTCCTCTTGGTACAATCCCTCCGCTGTTCCGTATTTTGGATGTGTAGTTTGTGTTTACTAACTTTGTTGTTTCTGTTTACTGCCGGATCCGACCGTGCCGTCTGACGAACCCGACGCTCCAGCGAAGCCCCCTGGTCCGTGTGATTCCGTTGACCTCTGTTGGGACTCGATCCGTGGCCCGTGCTTCCGTATCGTGGTTTCTACCGACATCGCAACCGTGTTTCGGTTTGCGGAACCGCCGAGGCAAGTATCCGAATACTTGCTTTAACATGCTACAAACTTAATAATCATGTTATCTGTTATAATCACACGACTTGGTGACAATTACAATCATCCGTAATGTTAAACCATTGTAGTAGTTACTTGTAGTTAATCGGTATGCTATTAACCCACACCTTAACTAATTAACCAATTTGGCACATCATTGCCTAAATTGCTAGATCATCCCCACTTCATTTGTTAGAATCACTCATGAGACAATTATTGTGCTTAGTTCAAATTCATGTAACTCCATTACGTATATTATCGATATTGTTCGTCTTGTGGCTACTGCACCTCAAAGGTGCGTGAACCGGATTAATAAGAGAATACAAACATCACTGTGTTCACATAGATTAATATTTGTTATTTACTGTTTCCTGCTACTGTTCATTATTTGTTACTATACTTGTTATCATCATATACCTGATTGCATTACATATTGACCGATCTTGATACACCTGACTCATGTACTGATACACCGGACACAACACCCTGTACATATCGACTCTACCTGTTGAAAGTAACCTGACCTGTTACCTGATCTCATGCCTAATGCCGACAAACCTAACCATTCCTGCTGTCGATCCAGACAGACCTACCTTTACTTGACTTGTGTTGGCATTAGTCCTTGACTACTGAATACCTGACTGACATACATGGCTTGGGGGTATGGGGAAATCAAAGGTGAAACCGACTTGTAACTCAACAGTTCGATACATTGTTCTGATCAGTTTTACGGGCTTGGCCAGCTCCGGAGTGTTGATGCTGACATCACTCATCTCTCCTACTACCTTTTACTGCTTAGCGGCACGTCTCGGATTCAGGCCCGAGGATCATGACCGTGGTTCCGGGCACGCACGGGATACTATTGAGTTACATCGACGATTCATCAATTGGTTTCAAAGACTATAGAGTAGAAAACCTGATAGGACAGTTTAGTCACTACTGCACATAACCCTGTTTATTACTTCTTATTGCTGCTTTATTCATGTTCATGCTTGCATTGTTTATTACCATGTTTATGCTATATACTTGATATCATGACGCGCTGACGTCTGGGTTTTGCATGGCCCAGATTCCGTACCTTTGTCGTCGACCGAGCAGGAGTACTTCAGCCAGCCGGCTGAACTGTGAGTTCTTTAGAGTTTAGTTTATTTATGTCATTTCATTTCCAGATGTGAGCCCGCATTATGGGACATACTGTTTATTCATTGTATTGGATCATTAGCTTCCGCACTTATTGTTTATTGATTCTTGTTATTATGGATTTGGACATGTATTAGTTTAGTTTATTTTACTGTTCTTGATATCTATACAACCGTAATGTGACTGTGGACGGATGCGTCCTACCCACAGGTAGCATGGTTGGCTATGTCACGTGCCCAAATCTTGCGTACTCTGGGAAGCGGGGCGTGACATGGTTTTATGGTATCAGAGCCATGGGTTAATTGGGTTGACTCTTTGTAGTTGGGTATTGCACCCGATACACGAATCAGAATACCCGTGATTAGGAAACATGTCCTGCCACCTTGACCGTTTTACCGTCCTTGAATCATCCTTCCGGATCATGTCGACATGCAAACTTACTTTGCATTGTTAATTCGAAAACCTAACTTCTTGTTATCTCTAGGACTTAGGCGACTTTGGTGGAGTTAAGTAATTGCGGCTATGATACCGCGGCATAGCTACAATGCAGCACTCTATTTAAGTATCTTGGAGTTCTAGCCTTGATCTATACTCGAAAACTATCATCATGCTAATGTTGGGTACTTTGATTTCCAGGAATATGGCCGATCAGAATTTGAAGATGGACCCAGGGCATGCGGTCTTAGCCGCCAGGCAAAGAGTGATAAGGGGATTGATGGAGAAACTAAAGGAACAACTCGAGCTGGAACCAGCATTTACAATGGACCCCACGTCCGTACGTAGACGTATTCCAGTGAACAGGCACAGCGTGGCACCAATGAAGAAAACCAGTATGGGTGATCGGAAGGGGAGCGTGATCTGTAGATACTGCCATAAACCCGGACATGTGCGAAGGGAGTGTCGTATGAGGCTGGGACTCTGTTTTAGATGTGGAGCGGCAGATCACACCGTTAATGCTTGTCCGTCGAAGCCTCGCACAAATGATGATACACAGAAGCCTCCGCAGGGACCGTTCCAAGGACAGGAACTGCTTACTCAAGGACCACAGCAGGCTCGAGCGTTCACGTTGACAGCTGAAGAAGCTAAGGCATCGGGAGAATTGGTTTCAGGTAATTTACTCGTTCATGGTTTTCCCGCTTTGGCATTACTTAATTTCGGAGCATCCCATTGTTTATGTCATCAAATTTTATAACTACACACTCGATCACCTGCACGACCCTGTCTAGTTTTTGGGACATACACGCTGGGAATGGGAAAATCATAGCTAGTAAGGAATGTAGAGATTGTACGGTTGTTGTTTGTGGAAGGGAGCTTCTTGCAGATTTCTTGGTGATAGATCCGGACAGTTATGAGGTTGTCTTGGGGATGGATTTTCTTGGCACTTTCCGCGCCCACAGTGACTGCAGGGCAAGGAAGGTAATTTCCAGATTCCCGGACATCCTAAGTTTACTTTCATTTGAGGAAGCAGTTCTGTCGGGCCAGTCGAGTTTAGGGCTAGGCCGACAAACAGTGTTCTTGCGGCTATGGTAGTTGAGAGTGATGAAGAGCCGGCAGCTGTTCGCGACTTTGTGGATGTGTTTGAAGACATTTCGGGCTTACCGCCGAGGCGAGACGTGGAGTTCACGTTTGACCATTAGTCCTGGTGCAGCGCCAGTGTCTAAAGCTGACTATCCAATGGCACCGATGGAATTGGAAGAAGTTAAGAAACAAGTGGGTGAATTACTCGAGAAGGGATGGATTCGAAGCAGCAACTCACCTTGGGGAGCTCCAGTTCTTTTAGTGAAGAAGAAGGATCGCACTGCCGACGCTGAGACCAGAGAAACTATTCGTGAAGACGAGTAAGTGCGAATTCTGGTTAGGAGAAGTGAAGTTTCTGGGGCATGTCGTGTCGGGCGATGGAATCGCCGTTGATCCCGAGAAGATTGCAGCAGTTCGGGATTGGCCTGTTCCAAAGAATGTTGCAGAGATAAGAAGTTTTCTTGGACTCGCCGGTTACTACAGAAGATTTGTGGAGAACTTCGCTCGTGTAGCTGAGCCGTTAACCAAGCTTACGCGTAAGGAGGTACCGTTTGTTTGGACAGATGGATGTGCATTGGCCTTCGAGACGTTGAAGCAGAAGTTGATAACCGCCCCTATCCTAACCGTACCGGATGATTCAGGAGGACTGGTGATTCACAGCGACGCATCTGGAAAGGGATTGGGATGTGTTTTGATGCAGAATGGGAAAGTCGTCGCTTACGCATCGAGGCAGCTGAAGACTCATGAGCAGAACTATCCGACTCACGACTTGGAGCTTGCAGCCGTGATCTTCGCCCTGAAGATTTGGAGACACTACTTTCTGGACGAGAGAGTTGAAGTCTTTACGGATCACAAGAGTTTGAAATATGTGTTCACTCAGAAGGAGTTGAACATGAGGCAACGCAGATGGTTGGAGCTGATGGCCGACTACGACCTTGATCTTAAGTATCATCCGGGAAAAGTTAATGTCGTGCCAGATGCACTAAGTCGGTTACCAGCAATTCAGTTATTGACGGCACAGAGAGAGATCATTGAGGAGTTTCGGAGATTTGACTTGGAGGTTGTGCTACCGCGTGCTACAGGACAGTTGATGCAGTTACAAGTACAATCGTCCTTAGTTGAGAAGATTAAAGCGGCGCAATCGCAGGATCCTAGACTGCAAAAGTTCGAGAGCAGGTTGGAGCCAGACTACGAACCGATCTATTGATCCATGAAGATGGTTCGTTGAGATATGGTAGCCGTGTGTGTGTGCCAAAAGGAGATGTGCGTGAAGAGCTTAAGAAGGAGGCACACAGTTCAGCTTACTCTGTACATCCAGGAGGGACAAAGATGTACCGAGATATTCGACAGCATTTCTGGTGGGAAGGTATGAAACGGGAAATCGCTCGCTTCGTGGCTAAGTGCTTGGTGTGTCAGCAAGTCAAGGCTGAACACCAAAGGGTTGCTGGTTTGTTGCAACCACTTCCGATTCACCAATGGAAGTGGGAACATATAACCATGGATTTCGTGACGGCCTTACCGCGGAGTCCAAAGGGCAACAATGCGGTATGGGTGATTGTCGATCGGTTGACCAAGGCAGCTCACTTTATTCCTTTTCGGGTTGGTCAATCGACGGAGACTTGGCAGAGCGATACATGCAGGAGATTGTCAGATTGCATGGAGTACCGGTAAGCATCGTGTCCGATCGGGACACTCGGTTCTTATCGCACTTTTGGAGGAGTTTACAAGAAAGTTTGGGGACTCGGTTGAAGTTTAGCACAGCTTATCATCCTCAGACTGATGGACAGTCGGAGAGAACGATCCAGACCCTTGAAGATATGTTGAGGGCTTGCATGTTGGACTTCAAAGGTTCTTGGGAAGATCATCTACACCTGGTGGAGTTTTCGTACAACAACAGCTTCCAAGCAACTATTCAGATGGCCCCGTTTGAAGCACTGTATGGTCGTAAGTGCCGTTCACCGGTTTGTTGGGATAATGTTGGTGAACGAAGGTTACTAGGACCAGATTTGGTGGTGCAGACAGTCGAGAAGGTGAATACAATCAGAAAGCACATGAAGGCAGCTCAAGACAGACAGAAGAGTTGGGCCGACACGTCAAGAAGACCTCTAGAGTTCGCCGTGGGCGATTTAGTATTCCTGAAGGTATCACCGACTAGAGGGGCGATTCGCTTTGGAAGTCGGGGAAAGCTTAGTCCCCGATTCGTTGGACCCTTCGAGATATTGGAGCGTGTTGGAGAGGTATCGTACCGGTTGGCGTTACCATCGTCATTAGCAGGAGTTCACGATGTGTTTCATGTGTCTCAACTACGGAGGTATGTTCGTGAGGAGACTCATGTCTTGGATCATTCGGAGTTGACTGTACGAGAGGACCTGACTTTTGAGGAGCGACCAGTCGAGATCAAGGATCGAAGAGAAAAGGTTCTTAAGAACAAGGTTATCCCTCTTGTGCTAGTTTCTTGAAGTAACCGATCGCATGGAGAATCTACTTGGGAGCGAGAAGACGAGATCCGGCAGGAATTCCCTCATCTTTTCCAGTAGTTAGTTATCTTGTATTCTTGGAATTTCGAGGACGAAATTCTTTTGTAGTTGGGTATGATGTAACACCCGAGCCCAATAATACTATGTATATTACTAGTTGAGGGTTGTGGTTTGCTCATTCCCAATTTTCCTGATTTTCTGGTGTTTATTGCTAAATTTTACCCGGTTAAGTCATTTTGGCACATAACAAATTTTAACTCCGAAAATGAAATTTAAGATGTCCATGTTAGCCTACTCGTCGCCACTAGTCGCGTGATAGCGTCCGCGTGTCGAGATTCCGTTCCGTTTGGCTAAACGGGCCAGTTTGGGCGACTACGCGCGCGTGCAAGTGTCCGACTTGGGGGCATGCATTTTAATCACTAAACACCTCTTTTCAAAGTTTGAAACCCGCTTAAAATCCTATAATTTGAATTTGGAACATTTGGGCGCAAACCGGGCGCGATTTGGAAATGTTTCATTTTGCGCCAAAATGGCCCATTTAAATTTAATATCTAATATATATATATATATATATTCCAATCCATATTTCCTAACAGCAAATCTCTTCTTTAAATCCTTTAAATTCCTTTTCCTAACATCCCAGCCAATCGCGAGCTTTGGTTTCCCCGTGTGGGCCCCGCTCTCTTTCCCTCAGTCTCTCTCTCTCTTCCCTCAATCTCTCTCAATCTCTCTCTCTCTCTCTATCTCCAATCTCTCTCTCTCTCCTCTATATAATTACCATGCACAGCCGCCTTCACGAAACCCACCTTCCATCACGAGAAACCCGACGCAAACCCTAACCCTAGCCCTCGCGATCCCGTCGCCGACTCCCTCGCGACCTCGCCGTCGCCGCCCTCACCACCACGACCTCCACCACACCCACCTACCCTCTTTTCCCCGTGCTCCCGCTCCTTCCCGCCTGCAACCCATTCCCGACCTCGCCTCCACCCGCGCAAACCTCGCCGTCGACGCGACTTCCCATCGCCGACGACCACCGCGACACCCTCTCACCCTCCTCGTCGAGACCTCGTCGTCGTTTCCCTCCTCCCCTCGCCGGAACAGTAAACCCGAGCCTTCATCCTTCGCCTACCCCGCTGTTCGCCGGAGAAACGTGCCGGCGACCTCGTCGACGCCACCTCCGACCACCTCCCTCTCTCCCACGACCACCAGAGCCGACCACACTCCTCTCCAACTCGCCGCAGCACACTACCCTGCACACCCGAGGCCCTTCCCCGTGCTGCAGCCGCCGCCGTCGCTTCGCCGGCGATCCAGTGCCGTCGAGCCATCGTGTTTGCTCCCTATATCTTCTCGGTGAGTTTTCCTTGCGCTTCCTCTTGGTACAATCCCTCCGCTGTTCCGTATTTTGGATGTGTAGTTTGTGTTTACTAACTTTGTTGTTTCTGTTTACTGTCGGATCCGACCGTGCCGTCTGACGAACCCGACGCTCCAGCGAAGCCCCCTGGTCCGTGTGATTCCGTTGACCTCTGTTGGGACTCGATCCGTGGCCCGTGCTTCCGTATCGTGGTTTCTACCGACATCGCAACCGTGTTTCGGTTTGCGGAACCGCCGAGGCAAGTATCCGAATACTTGCTTTAACATGCTACAAACTTAATAATCATGTTATCTGTTATAATAACACGACTTGGTGACAATTACAATCATCCGTAATGTTAAACCATTGTAGTAGTTACTTGTAGTTAATCGGTATGCTATTAACCCACACCTTAACTAATTAACCAATTTGGCACATCATTGCCTAAATTGCTAGATCATCCCCACTTCATTTGTTAGAATCACTCATGAGACAATTATTGTGCTTAGTTCAAATTCATGTAACTCCATTACGTATATTATCGATATTGTTCGTCTTGTGGCTACTGCACCTCAAAGGTGCGTGAACCGGATTAATAAGAGAATACAAACATCACTGTGTTCACATAGATTAATATTTGTTATTTACTGTTTCCTGCTACTGTTCATTATTTGTTACTATACTTGTTATTATCATATACCTGATTGCATTACATATTGACCGATCTTGATACACCTGACTCATGTACTGATACACCGGACACAACACCCTGTACATATCGACTCTACCTGTTGAAAGTAACCTGACCTGTTACCTGATCTCATGCCTAATGCCGACAAACCTAACCATTCCTGCTGTCGATCCAGACAGACCTACCTTTACTTGACTTGTGTTGGCATTAGTCCTTGACTACTGAATACCTGACTGACATACATGGCTTGGGGGTATGGGGAAATCAAAGGTGAAACCGACTTGTAACTCAACAGTTCGATACATTGTTCTGATCAGTTTTACGGGCTTGGCCAGCTCCGGAGTGTTGATGCTGACATCACTCATCTCTCCTACTACCTTTTACTGCTTAGCGGCACGTCTCGGATTCAGCCCCGAGGATCATGATCGTGGTCCCGGGCACGCACGGGATACTATTGAGTTACATCGACGATTCATCAATTGGTTTCAAAGACTATAGAGTAGAAAACCTGATAGGACAGTTTAGTCACTACTGCACATTACCCTGTTTATTACTTCTTATTGCTGCTTTATTCATGTTCATGCTTGCATTGTTTATTACCATGTTTATGCTATATACTTGATATCATGACGCGCTGACGTCTGGGTTTTGCATGGCCCAGATTCCGTACCTTTGTCGTCGACCGAGCAGGAGTACTTCAGCCAGCCGGCTGAACTGTGAGTTCTTTAGAGTTTAGTTTATTTATGTCATTTCATTTCCAGATGTGAGCCCGCATTATGGGACATACTGTTTATTCATTGTATTGGATCATTAGCTTCCGCACTTATTGTTTATTGATTCTTGTTATTATGGATTTGGACATGTATTAGTTTAGTTTATTTTACTGTTCTTGATATCTATACAACCGTAATGTGACTGTGGACGGATGCGTCCTACCCACAGGTAGCATGGTTGGCTATGTCACGTGCCCAAATCTTGCGTACTCTGGGAAGCGGGGCGTGACAACTACTGCCTCGTATTTTCGGGCAGCCTTCCAAGCCAAATCATGGGTTGGAAAATCCCCTGTAGCTAGAGCAGCTTGGATTTCCGGGTCCAACCCTTGCTGAAATCTTCTTGCTCTGATCTCAGCAGTCGGTATAAGATCGGCCGCAAACCGACTGAGCATGGTGAACTCAGCGTCATACTCATCTACTGATTTGGTCCACATCGAACCTTATTGCAGATGGATGAACTGCTGTTCCATGTCGAACCTGGCAGTCTTAGGGAAGTACTTTGCGTCGAACATGTCTCGGAAAGTCTTCCATTCGATGGGCTGATCAAGACGACTTTCTTCCGCCTTCCACCAGACCCGTGCATTGTCCGTGAGCTGTAACTTTGAAACACAAACTCAAGCTATTTCTGGCACTTGTGCCGCTGCCAGATCATCTTCTATACTCTGACCCCATTCCTCATCTTCCAGTGGGCTCCCCTTTCCTGAGAACTGTTTGGGATGCAAAGCTCTGAATTGCTTCACCCCAGGTGCTTCAGCCTCGAGACGGTTCAAGAGCTGCTGCTGTCCTTTTAGGAGGCTGCGGATTGCTTCAAGCAGAACCGTTTACTTGTTGGGTGGAGCAGGAACGGCAGGTGTGAGTGGTAGTAGTGGAGGTGTGTTGTTGACATTGGTGCTGGTGTTGTCTGGTGAATCCATAACCTTGAATGAAAAAATTAGGTTAGGACAGATTCAAAGCATATGATTCAAAGAATATGAAATGATAAGATTGTAAGTCTACGGTAGCGCCCCGGCCGTCTGTCCGAGGCCAAAATGCGGAAACGAAAACTTTTTCAAAACTTTAAACCGGCGCTATCGTATGCTTAAAACCCGGATCGAACCATTAACCTACAACTAGCAACTAGAGAAAGGGTTGGAAAGCTATACCGATCGATCTGTGTCCTTCGGTCTTTGGCCACCATCCCAAGCTCCTCGCGGCATCTCCGGTCTCGGTCTCCTCGTCGGAAAGGGCACCACATGTAAGTCGATGTAGTACACCCCAGTACTTATGGGGAGGCGGAATTTTCAAAAACGATCAAGTTTAAACAACGAACATCGACTAACCGCTTGAATCGAAGCTAAACAAATAATAACCAAACACATAGCTAAACTAAACTATAGTGTTAAGGGATTATACCGATCGAAACAAGTCCTTCGTCTTTGTGTCCTCCTTTGTTCTCCTCGACCTTCTCTAGGTAGTAGACGATCCACCCGAGAGCGAAACTCCAAGCTAAACCTCTAACTTGAGGTAACTAATCAACTTTGATTGCTAATCAAAGATGAAAGGATGATGTAGAGTGAAGGTTATGGATTGTTTAGTCTAACTAATCCTTTGATCTCAACACATGAGGATTAAGGATTAGGGTTTGAAGATGAGAGCTTGAGGAGAGAGAATGTGTGATAAGATAATGAGAAGAGAGAGAGTGTATCATAATATATTATGAAGCATTTCTTTTTAAGAATAATGAATAAAGGAAATGAATAAGCATGCTTCATAAAATATCTAGTGGTGATTCATTAGCATGAGTCATTAAGCAATAAATGTGCATTAATGAAATGAATGAATCACCACCATGACTCACTTTCTTTCCAAAAGAAACCTCCTTAGTCACATCTTCTAGAAGCTTCTCGTACAATTACGAGAACGCCCCTCCAATCCGCAAAAATACGGAAAAACTTTAGACTGTAAAAATCCAATAACCGGATACCAGTAACTGGCTTAAACCAAAGCCGACAGGTAAAAACTGTCCGAAAGTCGTACGCGCGTAAACGCACGTATGCGTCCGAACCCTTTGTCGCAAAACCATGCAACCTCTATATCGTTTCGCCTGGAGTAGGAAACTCTCTGTGTGGGACTCTAGAGACTCGACTACTACGCTGGCAGTGGGTTTAACCACAGACCGCAAGCGGCACTAGCTGTACGTAACGGTCCCCAGGTAGTTGTCGATAAGAAGGCCGATGAGTAAACCCATCCGAACTCCTACTGAGTCTGATGTGACAATCTCCATACAGTCCGGTCCGTTCGTCCAAGACTATCGCATATCGGGCCTAGGGGGGCGGCAAGCGTCAGTCCCCTAATAGCGGTATAAGTCGTGTCGGAGTAAAGCCCATTACACCCTGAGAAACTACTGGAACCTACCAGCAAATCTCGCTTGCCCTGGCCAGGGACTTTGCGTAATGGCTCTCTGACACAGCACGATATCTACTCCCAATACCGGGAGGGACGAATCCTGTCTAACCGCCACTGCCTCCAAGTGCTCGGGACTGCACCCAACTGCTACCTGTTTGCACGACTCCTTTGAGCCGTGGTGGGGTAGCAATCTAAGAACAGTGGGACACACTCGAGGCGAAGTAGCAGTGTCAAGTCTGCGGACTATGCTGTACTCATGTCACCTGGGAACTGTTTACTGACGACTGGTATCAAACCAACCAACAGTTCCCTGTGAGTCCTGTCCGGTGTACCCGTAACCTAACGAGCACCTGTATACTATCTCCAGTACGACGTACTGACGGCTGTGGGACAGACCATCTCCCCAACTGGGATGAGAAGCGTACACACTAGTCTACTCCGGAGTATCGATGCTCTGTCTCGATAATCCAACGACCAGGGACCTGAATAAGGATGTGCTTGTAAACTACCCAGCCCCCACTAGTGTGACTGCCATCACAACGCTGGTAGACAAGCAAGATCCTAAGAGCTCTATCAATACGTACACTCACATATTAAGATAGAAAAACCAAGTAGCATACTACCATGTTTAGCAAGACTGTTATATACATGTGAATATCCCAAGCTTCCATTAAGTAATATACAAGCTAGTATGATACAGTAATGGCCTTCTAGGGCATAAACACTAACAATCTCCCACTTGCACTAGGGCCATGTACTGGCATATCGCAGACCAATGATCTCGAGCAGCCTCTCGAACTGAATCTGAGGAAGGGCCTTCGTGAATGGATCAGCAATGTTCTCTTCTGAAGCAACTCTCCGAACCTCGATCTCCTGACGATCAATGATCTCCCTGATCAGGTGATACCGCCTCAAGATGTGTCTGGACTTCTGATGGGACCTTGGTTCCTTCGCTAAAGCTATAGCTCCGTTGTTGTCGCAATACAGAGGTATTGGATCAACTATGGTAGGAACCACCTGAAGTTCTGTTAGGAACTTCTTCATCCAGACTGCTTCTTTTGCGGCATCGCAAGCAGCTATATACTCCGCTTCCATCGTCGAGTCAGCAACGGTGTCCTGCTTGGAGCTCTTCCAGCACACCGCCCCTCCATTGAGGGTAAAGACATAACCCGACATGGACTTGGAATCGTCCTTATCACTCTGGAAGCCGGAATCAGCAAAGGCCTCTAACCTGAGGTCTTTTCCGCCGTAAACCAAGAACATCTCCTTAGTCCTCCTCAGGTACTTGAGAATGTTCTTTACTGCTATCCAGTGTTTCTCCCCTGGGTCTGACTGATACCGGCTTACCACGCTTAGTGCGTAAGCTACATCTGGTCTGGTACACAACATCGCATACATTATAGAGCCTACCGCAGAAGCGTAGGGTATAATAGACATGCGTTCCCTTTCCAAATCAGTCTTGGGAGACATCTCTTTGGAGAGGGTAATTCCGTGACAAGCCGGTAGATTACCGCGCTTAGAATCTTCCATACTGAATCTTTTCAGTACAGTGTCGATATACCTGGACTGCGAAAGTCCCAACATCCTCTTGGATCTATCACGATAGATCCGGATCCCCAGAATGTAAGAGGCATCACCCAGGTCTTTCATGGAGAACCTGTGTGACAAGAATCCTTTGACAGATTGTAGCATAGGAATGTCATTTCCTATCAATAGAATGTCATCCACGTACAAGACGAGGAATACGACACTTCTGGCCACAACTTTACTATATATGCACGGTTCATCTGGATTTTTGATAAAGTCATATTCTTTGACTGTCTCATCAAAACAGATGTTCCAACTCCGCGATGCCTGCTTTAGTCCGTAAATGGACTTAAGCAGCTTGCATACTTTCCCGCTGCTCCCACTCTGATTGAAACCCTCTGGCTGATCCATATAGACGCTCTCTTCTAAATTTCCATTCAGAAAATCCGTCTTTACGTCCATCTGCCAGATTTCATAATCATGGAAGGCAGCAATAGCAAGAAGGACCCGAATGGATTTGAGCATAGCCACTGGAGAAAAAGTTTCGTCATAGTCCAAACCAGGTCTTTGACGAAAACCCTTTGCAACAAGTCTAGCCTTATAGGTTTCCACCTGTCCATCTACACCAATCTTTTTCTTGAAGATCCATTTGCATCCTATGGGTTTTACCCCATCTGGAGCAAAGTCCAAAGTCCATACTTTGTTGGTGTACATGGACTCCATCTCGGTCCGCATTGCATCTAGCCATCGTACCGAGTCGCCGCTCTGGATGGCCTGCTGGAAGTCAGTAGGTTCATCATCATCTATGATGCAATCCTCTCTATCCCCGTCTATGAGAAAACCGTAGTATCTCTCAGGCGGACGAGACGGCCTACTACTCCTGCGGAGGGGTGCGGGAATGTTCTGTTCTTCTTGAACCTCTGGTTCTACCAAACTTTCAGTAGCAGTTTGTGGTTCTGGAATTTCTTCCAGTTATATTTCGCTCCCACTTGATTCCTTTTCTAAAAACTGATGTTCTAGAAAATGGGCATTACGAGAAACAAATACCTTCTGTTCCTCTGCGTAATAGAATAGATATCCCCTGGAGTGCTTTGGATATCCCACAAACAAACACTTTACTGATCGTGCCTCGAGCTTGTCCACATGCTGCTTTTTAACAAAAGCTGGACATCCCCAAATCTTTATATACTGTAGATGGGGTTTCTTCCCACTCCACATCTGATATGGAGTGGTAGGCACAGTCTTGGTAGGTACCATGTTCAAAAGATATGCCGCTGATTCTAGCGCATGTCCCCAGAAAGATCGCGGTAACTCAGCATTACTCATCATGGATCGTACCATATCCAATAGGGTTCGATTCCGTCTCTCCGATACACCGTTATGCTGTGGAGTGTACGGAGGAGTAAGCTGAGAGAGAATTCCTTTCTCTTTTAGGTAACCTAGGAACTCGGCACTCAAGTATTCACCACCTCGATCAGATCTAAGTGTCTTTATACTATTGCCGGTTTGGTTTTCTACTTCATTCTTATACTCTTGGAATTTCTCAAAAGCCTCGGATTTATGTTTCATCAGATAAATGAATCCGTATCTTGAGTAATCATCCGTGAAAGTAATGAAATAGGAAAAACCACCTCTCGCATGTGTAGACATTGGACCGCATACATCACTGTGTATGAGTCCTAAGAGCTCGCTCGCTCTTACTCCTTGTCCAGTGAATGGAGTCTTTGTCATCTTTCCTTTGAGACAAGATTGACAAGTGTCATAAGTTTGATATTCGAACGTGTCCAAATATCCTTCTCTATGCAACTTAGTCAACCTTCTCTCATTGATGTGACCCAGTCTACAATGCCATAAGAAAGCTTTATTTAAATCTGGAGACTTTCTTTTTAGTGTGTTCTGGACATTGAAAATTTGGAGTTGGTTTAACACATATATGCCGTTATTTAGAGTACCGGACCCAATCAAACCATGATTAAGGTGGATGTTGACAACATCTCTTACAAACGTGAAATCATAACCTTTATTTGATAACAAGGAAACTGATATGATATTACACGTTAAGCTGGGTACAAAATAACAGTTATGTAAAACCAAAATGTGTCCACTCGTCAATCCTAGGTGATAATCCCCGACGGACGCAGCTCCCACGCTAGCTCCGTTAGCAACCCTGAGGATCATATCACCTTCCTTCAGCACTCTACGGTTTCTCAGTGCCTGCAATGAATTGCAAATATGAGATCCTGATCCGGTATCCAATACCCAGGAAGTAGAGTTGATCGACAGACAATTCTCAATTACAAACACACCTGAAGTCGAAGTCACAGCTTGCTTCGGTTCCTGGTTCTTGGCGTTCCACGCCTTGCAATCCTTCTTCCAGTGCCCTTTCCTGTGACAATGGAAGCACTCATCCTGACCAACTATCGGTACTGCTTTCTTTTTCTTTCCCTTCCCTCCCACCTTACTAACACCTCCTCTAGGTCTGGGTGCGGCCTTCTTCTTCCTTCCTTTGGCCCTAGCCTTGGACCCGGAAGAAGATGAACCGCCAACAAACATAGCGGGTGTTTCCCTTGCCTTCTGCAAGGTGCCCTCCGCACTCCTTAACATGTTCAGGAGTTCCGCAAGTTCAACTTCTTTTCCTTGAAGATTGAAGTTGAGGATAAACTGGGCGTAGGTGGGAGGAAGGGACTGGAGAACAAGGTCTGTATAGAGCTCATTATCCAAAGTCGTCCCAAGGTCTGCGAGCTCTTCTATATAGCCAATCATCTGTAGGACATGTTCACCTACCGATGACCCGACAGCCAACCTCGCTCGAAACAATTTCTTAGAGGTCTCGTATCTTGCTATACGAGATTGCTCTCCATAAAGTTCCTTTGTATGGAGAAATATGCCATCTAGGGACATATCCTCGTGCCTCCTCTGATGTTCATTATTCATCGAGGCAAGCACGATGCACTTGGCTCTCGCGCAATCTAAATCCCAGGTTTTGCGGATTTCCTTATCCGCATTGCTGGATTTGGGACCAGGGACAGCAGGTGCCGTAGCGGTGAGGACGTACCCCAGTTTGTCATAGGTCAAAGCCATCTTGACATTCCGCAGCCAATCTTTATAGTTTGGCCCCGTCAGTATATTTTTCTCTAAAAGTAACTTAAGTCCAGTCATTTTCAGGGTCGCTGCAATTAGGAGAGAGAGAAGAAAACTCTTTAGCATGATGCTCTTGCAAGTTTAGAGTGGTTTTTAGTTTATCTAAACTGGATGGCTCCCACTGTTTCTCGAATCCTTCCTCAAACCATAAAAGAAGAATTAGCCAAGACTATTCTCACCGTACAATACTTGCTTAACCGTTCAGCCAGGCCGGTGTCGATACTTCGAGGGAGGTTTTCCAACGCTTTCGCGAAGTTCCTTAATTAAGTAACCTCTTTTCTCTGGGGGCGTAACCCCGCTGACACTTTTCTGGACACCTACTAGGTTTATAGCATTGATCGTTAAGTGACGAATATCCTGATAAGTAGCATATACTCACAGTAGGATCGGGATCCAAATATCATCGTCTGATAATGTTGTAGGAATGCTACCAACATTCATCAAACTCAAAATGGTATGCATCTCTTTGCAAATTTCAGTTTCTTTAGAAATTCCCGATATTAGTTTTTGCCCCATGCTCTTATGACCTTGGCGTTAGGTCAAAATGTCATAAGTCACATGTCAAGTTCTACCCATCATTATCTTGTCAATTTGAACCCATCCGTATATATCCTTGACGTTCGGCCAAAATGATAATACGACTGTCCCAAACTAACTCATCTATCTATGCAACAAATGAATATCCAGCAGCTACCAAACACTATGCCTTGGCGTTAGGTCAAAATACATAGCTTGAATACTACTGAATACCCAGATGAAATGACGGAGGGCTACGAATGGTTTTGGCGAAACCGTGAACGTAGTGAACTTGATATAACCGAAGGAACCTGATAGCTTTTAAAAAGAGTGGTTAAATCTCCGCATTTAAAAATATCTGTTTTTAAAAATAACCGAGTGGTTTCTTTTAAATTGTTCCAACGATTTAAACTTTGGTTTGTTTTACTTTGCATTATAGATAATGCGTCCCATCATTAACCTATCATTGCAGAAAACAACGAAAATACAACGTCCTCTTATGCCATCCGCATTCGCCACTGGGTCCCGTCATCACCCGTTAGGTTACTTAACTAACGACAGAGCGGGGGCTGGGCTAGCGCGGGTGTAAGACATAAGTGACGTCTAAATAGCTACAATAAATATAGATATTTTACATTCGTCTGACGCAATGATATTCATTCCAGAACACAGATAAACAATATTGGATTTGCAAGTAATCTGTATTTCTTTTGAGCCTGCAAGAAAAGACAGATTACGCAGTTGTGATGAATAGCCGTTACCCCACCCTCGACCCCTACGGGTACGGCAAACTACCCACCCGGCAGTTTGTGTACCCCACCTTGGGTCAGTCCTAGGAGCAAAAACAGTAAAATGAAATAATACAACGGTGGCTACAACCGCAACCTGGAAGTGCCCCGCGAAAATAATATTACAACAAATTACATTTACAACAAATGAATTAATCAATAACCCATTGCTAACCCCGGCTATACACCACAACAGTCCAATACAGTTTATATGCACAAACAGATATAACCATTTCAGAAATGTGCAACCCCCTGCCAACCGACATACTAGCAGTTAGGGGAGGTTTACGAACACATTAAACAATCACAGATATAATCCAATACGCAAATACTGTACAATTCGATCGAATAAACAACATCAATATTGCTCCAAAATCTGCTCTGTTAAACAGTAACCTGAGCAATAATTAAATATTCCAGAAAACCCAAAACACCACAGGGGACCCACCCAAAAAAAACGAGTTGCTGACTCGTCAACTCGGCCGCGGTTGCGTGGCGGATCGGTGGGATCCGCCGCCCTTCCGCGGCACTTTAGACGAATCAGAAGCCCAAATTTTTTGGGTGTTCTCCTGTGGTCATGTCAAGCTCTCTGAACACACCTGAAAAATTTTCTGACTTGATTTTAACTTCGACAGAAACTTGACAGAATTAGGGTTTTGCGGCTTTGTTTTTCCGTTCGAAATTCGTACAAATTTGCAATTAAGTTATTTATTGTTTAGCGAGGCTCTGATACCACTGTAAGTCGATGTAGTACACCCCAGTACTTATGGGGAGGCGGAATTTTCAAAAACGATCAAGTTTAAACAACGAACATCGACTAACCGCTTGAATCGAAGCTAAACAAATAATAACCAAACACATAGCTAAACTAAACTATAGTGTTAAGGGATTATACCGATCGAAACAAGTCCTTCGTCTTTGTGTCCTCCTTTATTCTCCTCGACCTTCTCTAGGTAGTAGACGATCCACCCGAGAGCGAAACTCCAAGCTAAACCTCTAACTTGAGGTAACTAATCAACTTTGATTGCTAATCAAAGATGAAAGGATGATGTAGAGTGAAGGTTATGGGTTGTTTAGTCTAACTAATCCTTTGATCTCAACACATGAGGATTAAGGATTAGGGTTTGAAGATGAGAGCTTGAGGAGAGAGAATGTGTGATAAGATAATGGGAAGAGAGAGAGTGTATCATAATATATTATGAAGCATTTCTTTTTAAGAATAATGAATAAAGGAAATGAATAAGCATGCTTCATAAAATATCTAGTGGTGATTCATTAGCATGATTCATTAAGCAATAAATGTGCATTAATGAAATGAATGAATCACCACCATGACTCACTTTCTTTCCAAAAGAAACCTCCTTAGTCACATCTTCTAGAAGCTTCTCGTACAATTACGAGAACGCCCCTCCAATCCGCAAAAATACGGAAAAACTTTAGACTGTAAAAATCCAATAACCGGATACCAGTAACTGGCTTAAACCAAAGCCGACTGGTAAAAACTGTCCGAAAGTCGTACGCGCGTAAACGCACGTATGCGTCCGAACCCTTTGTCGCAAAACCATGCAACCTCTATATCGTTTCGCCTGGAGTAGGAAACTCTCTGTGTGGGACTCTAGAGACTCGACTACTACGCTGGCAGTGGGTTTAACCACAGACCGCAAGCGGCACTAGCTGTACGTAACGGTCCCCAGGTAGTTGTCGATAAGAAGGCCGATGAGTAAACCCATCCGAACTCCTACTGAGTCTGATGTGACAATCTCCATACAGTCCGGTCCGTTCGTCCAAGACTATCGCATATCGGGCCTAGGGGGGCGGCAAGCGTCAGTCCCCTAATAGCGGTATAAGTCGTGTCGGAGTAAAGCCCATTACACCCTGAGAAACTACTGGAACCTACCAGCAAATCTCGCTTGCCCTGGCCAGGGACTTTGCGTAATGGCTCTCTGACACAGCACGATATCTACTCCCAATACCGGGAGGGACGAATCCTGTCTAACCGCCACTGCCTCCAAGTGCTCGGGACTGCACCCAACTGCTACCTGTTTGCACGACTCCTTTGAGCCGTGGTAGGGTAGCAATCTAAGAACAGTGGGACACACTCGAGGCGAAGTAGCAGTGTCAAGTCTGCGGACTATGCTGTACTCATGTCACCTGGGAACTGTTTACTGACGACTGGTATCAAACCAACCAACAGTTCCCTGTGAGTCCTGTCCGGTGTACCCGTAACCTAACGAGCACCTGTATACTATCTCCAGTACGACGTACTGACGGCTGTGGGACAGACCATCTCCCCAACTGGGATGAGAAGCGTACACACTAGTCTACTCCGGAGTATCGATGCTCTGTCTCGATAATCCAACGACCAGGGACCTGAATAAGGATGTGCTTGTAAACTACCCAGCCCCCACTAGTGTGACTGCCATCACAACGCTGGTAGACAAGCAAGATCCTAAGAGCTCTATCAATACGTACACTCACATATTAAGATAGAAAAACCAAGTAGCATACTACCATGTTTAGCAAGACTGTTATATACATGTGAATATCCCAAGCTTCCATTAAGTAATATACAAGCTAGTATGATACAGTAATGGCCTTCTAGGGCATAAACACTAACACCACATCTTCGAGTCTTTTTATGGGCTTCCGCTTCATCCGAAGCAACTCGGGACGAAGTTCGCTAGCCGACGTGTCCAAGGCGATGTAGAGAATGTGTGTGATAACTTTGTCTCAAGCATCCATTGATTCTCATCACATGAGAGTGTATGAATGGAGGTTAGAGATGATGCCATTAATGGAGGTTGTGAGCTAGAGCAACAAGAAGAAGCACAAGCTTTTTTCTTTTGTGTTTCTTATGATGAAATGAGAGAGTGAGAAGTGTGATAATACAAGAGCAAACTTCCCTCTTAGCTTCCCCCTCTCTCTCCTCTCATCATATCAACACCAAATCAATCAAATAATGTGACATTAGCACAATAAAAGAGACCATGAGTCACTAATAAAGTCTATGTCACATTAAATGCACAAAATGATGATTTCTAGCTCACAATTTCCATTTGTAAACATTAATCCAAATGTTTAAAACAATAAAAAGATACGGCAACATCTAAAGTAAACTCGTGATGGATCACAAGGATACCCCTCACCTGTATATACATACCTGCATCCGCATTCTGACCCCCTGCATCCGCATTCTGACCGAATGCGAATGCGATGAGACTAAAATAATCCAACAAATCTAATACTAGGATCTGGTTTAAACTAAAGCCCACTAGTATGATCCGCCCGATCATGATCCGTGCACTACTGCACGTATATGATCGGACCCTGCCATATATCATACGGCCTCTACAACGTTTCGCCCGAAACTTGAGAAACTGTCTGTGGGGGACTCTAAAGACTCGTCAATACATTGGCTGTGGATTTAACCACTAGCACGTCAGAGGTACTGGCCGTACGTAACGGGCCACCAGGTATTGACCAAAAGGGAGGTCGATGAGCGAACTCATCCTGACACCCTACTGAGCCTGTCAGTGACAATATCCGTACAGTCCGGTCCGTTCGTCTATGAGCATCGCATGGCGGGCCTAGGGGGTTGGTAAAAGTCAGACCCCCAAAAGCGGTACAAGTCGTGTCGGAGTGTAGCCCAGAACACCCTGAGATTCTACTGGAATACTGTTCAGTTGATAAAACTGCACATTTAATATGACATTTTTCCTACTATTTCTATATTAGAAAATGTATTTATTATAATATATGATACATATGAGGGTTTATCTGTAAAAATATTATTTTCATGTGTTTATATATTATAATTAACATTTGGTAGGAAAATGTAAGCATATAATATCCATGTAACATTTGGCCCATTTAAAATATGCTTACTTTATTAAATACCTTTGACCAAAGTCTTAATGGTTAAGTTAATATCTCAATATAACAAACTCTATTAAATATTATTTGTTGAGTTATTGTGCAGAATTTGCAGGGCTAAAATCAATGGAATCAAAGTTGTTAAAGCAAACCTGCCTAATTAAGAAAGCAAACTAAAGAGATCAAATCTGGCAGAAACAAAGAAAGGATTTCCAGTTTACAAAGATTCCATTGATCACCACATGTCATGAAGATGCAAGGCCAGAAAAATAAACATGAGATCTCACTTTTTGGCCGCGGATCCGCCGCAGAAAAAAGGAGATAGGAGCTGAGATTTTTTTGGGTGAATCTTTACTGTTTGCTTCCAAATTTGGAAGCAAGGTTTCTGGCTTTGGGACTATAAATAAAGACCGAGAGCCTCTTGGAAAAATCATCAAGTCGACACGATCACGAAGTCCAAGACGGCTCACGCATCCATACCGATCATCAACGGTTCATCTACCTCCTTAGAAGAGATCGAGAAGCAACTAGTAATTGTAATCATTTTCTAAGGAATCAAAGTGTAATGAATATTGTTGATTAATAAAGGTAGCTTTCTTTTTCTTATTCTATTTCTTCGTAGTTTAATTATGCATTTTCTCTCCATCTCTTTTTCTCCCAACATGCGCGAGTAATTCTCCGCTTGTTAGGGTTCGTAGGATTAGGGTAGGTTAATGGATGATGAAGATCCTTAAACTCTTTTTAAGTCCTATAAAGTGTATAAACTTTATCAAAAAAATCATTAACATCCTAATCGGGCGCGCTACCAATTCATTGTTAGTCTCGACCGCGATTAGAGATTAGATTAAAGATTGTTTTGGTAAAGGCTAGATATGAATGGAGTTCCATGTCGAGATAAGGGTTATGAGTGGGATCCCTTTTCTCTTCAGAAACCCTAATCTACATGCATCACTGTCGTTCTAGTTTTAAATCTATTAAAGGATAAAAAGGGTAATTTTTAATTAATCATCCATAACTACTAAATCCTAACGAACCCTACAAGCCTCTTCTTATATAAACTTACATCCATAGTTAATCTAGATCTATATTTTTCATCTTTGTTTAACATAGATCTAGATCCTACAACCATTCTACAACATTCTTATTTCTTCCTCCTCTCTTTCTCAACACATCTAAAGTAAGAATAAAAGGTTCAACGTTTCCCTGAAGACGACCCGTACTCATCTCGGTCTAGCTACACGCGACACCGTTATTGATTGCGGTTAATTACTATACACTATTTTAAAACAGATCAATCAAATGGCGCCGTTGCCGAGGATACATGCGTAATTTTTATTCTTACTATTTGTGTTGAATTCTTATTCGATTCATATCATAATTAAAACAAAACTGCAAATTGCATATTTAACGATTTATTGTGTGAATTTTGCGAAGGGATCTGGAGTCACAGAATTGAGGAAACAGAGAATCAGAGACATTCATCAAGATCCAGAGGAGTGCAGGAGGCCACAGAGGAAAAGTTCATCACCTGATCCATCTTTCTTGCGGTGGATCCGCGGCAAAGGAGGCATATCCACGGCGGAAGCGCAGCGGGCTAGGAGATCTAGGGTTCCAAACTTCTCTGGTATCTTTCTCAACTCTTTCTTTCTCCTTTAAAATCCCATAAAATCTATTTTCTGCAGGATTCTTTGCAAAATATCGTCGCTCAAAAATCTTTTTGCAAAGTTTTGTGATTGGTTTTGTTTTGCATATTTTAATACGGACTTTAAGGGGCAAAGACCAAATCCAGATTAGGTGGGGATTTCATCACCCTTCCTAAGCCCCATAAATCACAAACCGAACATCTGCATTAACCCTACATTAATTTAAAAAATATCTAGACCAGACTCTAAGGACTGTCGCGCTCAATAAGGACAGAGGAAGGTCGTGGGTATCTATCGCTTATCCGCATTATTTTTGTGGTGTCTAGGCAAGTGTGTCAAAGGCAAGTTGTTACTTAATTAGGACCACTACTTTCGTAGTGGGGAGCCTCCCACTTACCTGGCTACAAGAGTAGTAAAGAGGCGGTAGAGGATTGATCCTGCGGCTTGTCTTTTGGAAGTCTAGGAGCGGTCTAGAGACTGGACCTAGGTAACCTTAGTTCTAGGATTGTTTGTGCATTATAGAGTGATTTGTCTTGAGTCCCACTTTTTTTCAAAACAGACCAATTTTAAATCACACACACGCTGCCACTTGCACTAAACCCGCTTAGTGTATGCTCGGCTGGACACGGGATTCTAGTGCCCGTCTTGTCCGCGTTCCTGCTATCGACGCCGAAGTCGGTACTTCTTCATCTTCTTTTCCCCCACCACACACCACGACCGAGATGGACGACACTCCATCAGATTATAACACCACCTGCCACCGCCCGTAGGTGCGCAGAATCCACCGCGCATCTCTCTCCAAGAGAGATGCTATCCTATCCGTAGTCCTCTTCCCACTTGTCTATCTATTCCACTAGCTAACGGGGATAATTTCGAAATTAAATCCCACTACATCAATCTGCTGCCCAAATTTCACGGGCTTGAGTCGGAAGACGCATACGTTTTCATCAGCAAATTCGAAAACGTATGCGCAATGATGGGTACTTCACAATTGACTGTGGATGCTATGCCCTTGCGTTTTCTCCCATTCACTCTGTGCGACCTGGCAGAAAAATGGCTTTATAATACCGCCGCACACTCTATCACTAACTGGGATGAATTCGTAATTGCATTTCTTAAGAAGTTTTACCCAAATCATAAGACTGCCCATATTAGGAGCGAGATCAACTAGTTCACCCAGCTTCCCAATGAACCATTTTGGAAGTGCTTTGAACGTTTCAAGGATCTGCTTGTCCAATGTCCTCATCATGGAATACAAAGATGGGATTTTTGTCGAATTATATATGAGGGCATTAATCCAGCGACAAAGCAGATGCTTGAAACAATGTGTCAATGCAATTTCATGTCTAAAGATGACGGTGAAGCGTGGAAATATCTGGAAGATCTCGCTGAAAACACTTTGCAGTGGGAAAGCGTAAGACCACCTTCATCTAGGGGAGGTATTCACCAGCTCGATGTTTCCATCGCAGTGAAAGCCGAAATGGCAGCGATGCAGAAGAAACTCGACGCTATTGAGAACAAGTTCTCATCATTCTCCCTAAATCAGGTCACGCTTCCCAAGACCGTTTGTGGTTGCTGTTCCGATCCTTCATACTTAACGGAAGAATGTCCTATGAATGTATCGTTTCAAACTAATGCTGCTTTTCAGCAGCGACCTAGAAACGATCCTTATTCTTCTACATACAATCAAGGATGGAGAAATCATCCTAACTTTGCTTAGAACCAAAACCAACCCCAAAATCAAAATCAGTTCCAAAGCAATTATCAAAGACCTCCTCCACAGCAACCACAGCCACAGAATCAGCTCCCCTTTCAATCACAGAATTTTCAAAATCCGGCCAACACTTCTACACCACAAGTGGCCGGTATTGACAACTCTTCACTCGCACAAACTTTGGATATGTTTATGAAACATACCATTCAAATGTCGGCTGAGATGAAGTCTTCTATTGATACCATAAAGCAAGATTCCGCCTCCCATGACGAAAGTATTAAATCAATAGAAAACCAACTTGCACAGTAAAACACCGCAATGAGTGCGAGAGAGAAAGGGAAACTCCCATCTCAACCCATACCTAATCCTGGCCACTCACAAAGTTATAATGTGAGTGCCGTTACTACATTGAGATCGGGAAAAGTGCTGAATAACCGAGTGGGTGAACAATGTGATGATGTTAGTGACACCAATGATACCCCAGCTTCCTCTTCTTCTCCTAATTCGTCTAGTCTCCCACCTTCATCCGAACCTATTCTCCGTTTTCCCCAAGGCTCGAACCCTTCGCCCATTTCCTCGAATTTACCTAAAACGATCCCCACTCCAATTCTGGGATCCATTCCATCCCCACAAACTTCTCCAATGTTGGACCAAACCCTTATTGATAAAGCACCTTATCCAAACAGGTTAAGGGGCAACAGACCAAATCCACAAATGGAGAAGATTGTGGAAATTTTTAAGCAAGTTAACATAAACATTCCTCTTCTAGATGCTATTCAACAAGTTCCGTCATATGCGAAAATCCTAAAGGACTTGTGCATTAGGAAGAGAAAAGTTCAAGTACCTAAAAAAGTTTTCCTTGCGAATAATGTGAGTACTGCTTTTACGCAACAACTACCCAAGAAACGAAAGGACCCCGGAAGTCCTACAATTTCTATTTCTATTGGGGGTAAAAATATCAATCGTGCTCTACTCGATTTAGGTGCTAGTGTTAACTTGCTTCCGTATTCTGTTTATGAGCAATTAGGGACCGGAGAGTTAAAACCTGCGCATTGCACTCTTCAGATGGCCGACCGATCTATCACCCAACTTAGGGGTGAGCTAGAGAATGTATTAATCAAAGTCGGGAAATTTATATTTCCTGTGGTCTTTATCGTTATTGATACACAACCTGTGGCAAACCCACGCAATCAAATCCCGGTGATACTTGGTCGACCCTTTTTGACCACTTCCAACGCAGTAATCAATTGTAGAAACGGCTCTATGACCCTATCCTTTGGAAAGAAGTCAATTGAGCTTAACATTTACAAGTTGGGAAGTGAACCCTCCGAACCCTATGCTCATGTGTGTTCTGTCGAATTAATGGATGTCGACAGCAGCGAATTTGATCAACCTCATAATTCTGACTCTTTTCATATATTGTTGCTTGACACAGACTCTTCCACCGAGTTGTCCGGGTCAACATCTAACATTGATGGGGAACTTTTTATAGAGTCTGACGATCACCCCATTTTTTCTGATGACATTATTTTTCGGGGTATCGACAAAAGCTTTGAGGAAATTTTCGCTGATGAACTCGCATTTTTACAAGACACGGGTGTTAAGATGAATCAACTCCAAGACAAAGAGATTGAACCTCCACCCCTTCTTCTGGACAATCATGATAATGCGAGTAATCCATCATCACTATCACTGTGTCGTCTCTCCAAATTGAGACGCAATTCTTTTCCATTACACCTCTTATCACCTCCCCATTTCTTCACGTCGAAAGGTGACATGTTCTTCCACCAACCTTGGTGCTTCATCGATAAAATTTTTGAATGGTTGGTGTTGACCTTCGGTCTTTGCAAAGCTTGGCATTGACCAATAACCTTGACCCCCTCGTGTGATTTTAAAAGATTAATATAGTTTAACTCAAGTTTGGGGGGGGGGATATTTTGGCTCTTGAAAGAAAATGATTTTTACAAAATTGTGAGCCAAAAATAAGTTTGGGGGAGGATTTTCACTTTCATATATTCTTGCCCCCATTAATAATTTCCTCCCAAGTCTACAGGTTTTTGAGCTTAACGGATGACATCAGTGAGGACACTGCTGTAAACAGGTTTGGGGGAGATTTGTGCTTATTTACACATCAATTTGCATCATATTTTGCATAAGCACAACACTTTCAAAAATTTTAATTTTTTTTTATAACAAAAGAGTAGAAAGTGAAAAATTACATCCAAAAGTTAGGAATAGTTTAAGAAAACCAAGAAAATTAGAAGTTTTCTTAAACGAACTAGTAATAAGTAGTTATGAGCTGTTGTCCCAAGGGTTAGTAAGATGAAGGAAGTCACTAATCTGAGGATAAAAATAAGTCTGAAAAATAGTTTCTATTCTGGAAGCCAAACATTTGAATGTTGATATCCTACTATATGCACTTACACACGTCTTGAAACTTGGGATAGTAGAGGATACCTTGAAATGCTCTTGTCTAAAAGCCAAAGTATGAAGGAAATAAAAAAATGAAGAAAATATAGAAATGGTGAAAAGAAAAATGAACACTGGTTTTGTTATCGCCAAGGCAGCAATAAAAAAATATAGCGAGGGTGCTTCATCACCTAGTGCCTTAGACCAACTGGTTTGGGAGTCACTGCTAAGCCTTAGATGGTGCAAGACGAGGAAAATACACCGTATAAGCAAGCACACGAGTAATCGGTCGGTTAGTACCTCACGAAGTATTAACGGTCGCATGAAAATGTGTGAGCAATCTAAATATTCATCAAATTAAAAAGTACTGAGGTAGATGGACAAGAGTATGATAGCTTGAATTGAATTCTCCGAGTGTAGGGGTGTTCTATTCACATACGTAGGGGTATATGATCGATGTTTGGATGAAAGGTAGGAATGAAGAATAAAGACGATGTTTTATTGAGGGATGATGTGATTTCTAACATCTTTTCATGACTATTAAGATAGGGCTCATGACAACTGAAAAGCTAGTGTAGTTGGAAACTCTAAATTTTCAAAGTATTTCTTTTATGGTTCTTATCTTTATATGTAAATTTCACCATCTCTCCTTTATTATAGGATTTTGTGGGTGTAATCCGCTGAAAACCCTTAAGAGACAACACTCCTTCTACTAGGGACACCTAGAGGTTTAACGGCTTGTTGCACGTGCTCAGTGCAATCATGTTTGCCTACGAAAATGTGCTTAGTTTTCTCTTTTCTTTTTCTCCTTCTCTTGAATAAACTAGTTTGCTCGGGACGATCAAAGATAAGTTTGGGGGTATTTGTTCAGTTGATAAAACTGCACATTTAATATGACATTTTTCCTACTATTTCTATATTAAAAAAGGTGTTTATTATAATATATGATACATATGACGGTTTATCTGTAAAAATATTATTTTCATGTGTTTATATATTATAATTAACATTTGGTAGGAAAATGTAAGCATATAATATCTATGTAACATTTTGCCCATTTAAAATATGCTTACTTCATTAAATACCTTTGACCAAAGTCTTAATGGTTAAGTTAATATCTCAATATAACAAACTCTATTAAATATTATTTGTTGAGTTATTGTGCAGAATTTGCAGGGCTAAAATCAAGGGAATCAAAGTTGTTAAAGCAAACCTGCCTAACTAAGAAAGCAAACTAAAGAAATCAAATCTGGCAGAAACAAAGAAAGGATTTCCAGTTTACAAAGATTCCATTGATCACCACATGTCATGAAGATGCAAGGCCAGAAAAATAAAAATGAGATCTCACTTTTTGGCCGCGGATCTGCGGCCAAACCCCCCTTTTGGCCGCGGATCCGCCGCAGAGAAAAGGAGTTAGGAGCTGAGATTTTTTGGGTGAATCTTTACTGTTTGCTTCCAAATTTGGAAGCAAGGTTTCTGGATTTGGGACTATAAATAAAGACCGAGAGCCTCTTGGAAAAATCATCAAGTCGACACGATCACGAAGTCCAAGACGGCTCACGCATCCATACCGATCATCAACGGTTCATCTACCTCCTTAGAAGAGATCGAGAAGCAACTAGTAATTGTAATCATTTTCTAAGGAATCAAAGTGTAATGAATATTGTTGATTAATAAAGGTAGCTTTCTTTTTCTTATTCTATTTCTTCGTAGTTTAATTATGTATTTTCTCTCCATCTCTTTTTCTCCCAACATGCGCGAGTAATTCTCCGCTTGTTAGGGTTCGTAGGATTAGGGTAGGTTAATGGATGATGAAGATCCTTAAACTCTTTTTAAGTCCTATAAAGTTTATAAACTTTATCAAAAGAATCATTAACATCCTAATCGGGCGCGCTACCAATTCATTGTTAGTCTCGACCGCGATTAGAGATTAGATTAATGATTGTTTTGGTAAAGGCTAGATATGAACGGAGTTCCATGTCGAGATAAGAGTTAAGAGTGGGATTCCTTTTCCCTCCAGAAACCCTAATCTACAAGCATCACTGTCGTTCTAGTTTTAAATCTATTAAAGGATAAAAAGGGTAATTTTTAATTAATCATCCATAACTACTAAATCCTAAAGAACGCTACAAGCCTCTTCTTATATAAACTTACATCCGTAGTTAATCTAGATCTATATTTTTCATCTTTGTTTAACATAGATCTAGATCCTACAACCATTCTACAACATTCTTATTTCTTCCTCCTCTCTTTCTCAACACATCTAAAGTAAGAATAAAAAGTTCAACGTTTCCCTGAGGACGACCCGTACTCATCTCGGTCTAGCTACACGCGACACCGTTATTGATTGCGGTTAATTACTATACACTATTTTAAAACAAATCAATCAAATACCTACCAGTAAATCTCCTGCCTTGGATAAGAACTTCGTGTAATGGCTCTCCTAGACACAGCGCGATCTCACCCCCAATACCGGGAGAGACGAAACCCCTGCCGATCCGCTCACTGCCTCCATGTGGCTCGGGACTGTACCGAACTAAAACCTGTTTGCACGACTCCTTTGAACCATGGTAGGGTAGTAATCAAAGCACAGTGGGAACTCACACGAGACAAATGACAATCTCAGGTCGATGAACTAACCTGTACACATGTCACCAGGGAACTGCTATCTGACGTCAGGTATAATACCAACTAGCATGTTCCCGGCGAGTCCTGTCCGGTGTACTCATAACCCAATGAGCACCTGTATACATCTTAGGTGAACCAACTGACACCAATGGCTTGTGAGACCGGCCATCGCCCCTCGTCGGGGTCTCGACTGTATACACAAGTATACTAATGGAGTATCGATGCCCAGTCTCGAAACTCCCATGACTAGGGACCTTTTAAGGATGTGCTTATAGACCCCAGCTCCCACGTATATGATCGCCATCATACTGCTGGTAGTCAAGCAAGAATCCTAAGGGCTCTATCAATGTGTAATAGTGACCTATAAGGTCACCTAAAGCAGTACATGATGATAAAGATAAACCAGATAGCATACTATCATCTTGAGTAAGACTGTCCTACCGGTATAGGTCCTCCCTCAATCATTGCAATCACGTGCCTGTGATCCAATAATTGACTCTAAGGGCACTATATCCAACAATCTCCCACTTGCACTCAAGGCTAATTATTGCGATATCGCATACTCACAGCCCGTGTGATACCGAACACCCAACTCCTCTACTGATCAGTCTCACAAAGCCCATTTCCGAAACTATTGTGTTCGAGGAATAGCCTCAGTGAGTGGATCCGCCCTGATGTTTCTTTCTATGTCTCTCTTTTTCTCAAGTTTGCGGAGAAAGCCATCTCCTGAAATGAGCAATACCTGTCTTAGAATATGTCTGGATATCTGATGGGACCTAGTTCATAAATGAACTCCAAATCCAAACTTCTTAGACTGTATCGTCAACTGAAATTAATCAGTATCCTGCGCCACACCTCCCTCAGTATCCGCTTAGACCATCTGTCCAAAATACTGCCCCTCGCCAGAGGGAAAACTATAACTCTGACAGTCACTCTGTCATCCAGGTCACCTTGGAAGCCTGGAATGATAACCGTTTCCTAAAAGAGGCTGTTGTTATCATATCCCTAGAACATCCACTTATGTTCTAAAACTGCTTCCGAACGTTTCTCCAGGATAGGATTAATATCACAACTTATTGCATCTTGTGCAAAAACAACATTTGGTGTGGTACTTGACATCTCATGATTGACTCAATTGCCTAAGCAAGTGATCTTCCAATCATGCACATCCCTCTCCCCTTTAGTCTGTAAGACACCTTTAGAGAGGGTGACTCCATCACCTGCAGGTACACTACCGTGCCAGGAGTCGTTCATTCTAAAACACCTTTAGAATGCTGTCTAAGTAACCAGATTGGGAAACTACCCAAATCTAGATCTAAAACCATAGATCTAGTAACCAGAATATCCGATATAATATCCATATCCTATGTGGAGAAACCACTGTATGACAACCAAAGTATAACCGATCGTAGTATAGGAATTTCACTTCCTACTCTGTGTATGTCATCCAAATACCAGGACATCACACCCTACTACCTTCTTAACAGATCTATCCCCTATTTTGATGAAGTCAAACCTATGACTGTCACATCAGAAATAGATGATCTATCTCCGCTATATCTGCTTTAGTCTATAAATAGACATAAGCTACCTGTCCACTATGCTTCCGCTGCTCCCACTGACTACGACAACCCTCTGGCAGAGTCATATACACGTACACTTCTAAAGCTAGTTTAGAACGACGCTATACTCATCCTCCTGCCGGGTCTCACAGTCTCGAACAACAGCAATGGCAAGTCTGGGTAAACAAGAATCTCCCTGTCACCGTCCTTGAGGCTACCGGAGTACCTCTCGGGTGCCTGAGGTTACCCACCATATCTGCGGAGTGGCCAATGGAATGTCAAACCAGATCGAATGTTTATGTTCGTATCAAATTTTCAGTAATCGTTTGCGGTTCTGGAATCACTTCCAGTTCTACCATACTCCCACTACTGTTTTCTGAAAAAATCCATTTTTATTAAAACTGTGGCGAGTCAAGAACAATATCACTATTGATCTTCCAGATGGTAGAAAGTCAACCCTCGTCATAGCTCGGGTTAACCCACAAACAGCCATTACAGAAACGTGCCTTGAGTTATCCAGAGTCTGGTTTTAAGCATAAGCCGGACAACTCCCCGTACCTTAACATTGTTAAGATATGAACTATTCTATATCCAATATAAAAACAGAGGCACTGATTTAATTGGAACCAGATTCAAATCATGCAGCTGTCTCCAGTGCATGTCAACTAAATAGAGAGAGGCCGATCAGCATTACTCAACTTAGGAGTACTTCCAATTATGAGTAACATGAAAGAGAAACAAGTTCTCATAATCATTACTATTAACTGAATACCATACACAAGTATCTATATTTTCGATCACCTTGAAGAATCCTGATACTTGCAACGCCTGGTTCTCTACTTTATTCTTATACCTATAACTTCTCAAAACTTAGACCTTGCATTTCTACGAAACACATGTCTAAGAACTAGAGAAGTCACAAGTAAACAGAATATAGTACGAGTACCAACCCCTCTGTCCTCATAGACACTGGACAACATACAATACTCTGTATAAGTCCTCTGAGTCTAATAACTCATTCCCTGTGTGTTGTAGGTTGAAAACTGTACTTATGGTTAAGAAGAATTACACCGCTGTTTGATGCTCCTTACCTAACCATCCACTGATATAGGTAAGTGTCACAGACATAATTTCAAAAAGTTATATCACACTTTATAAAAATAAACGTTCAGATATATCAATTTGAAATTGGTGCATAACAATGGATATTCAAAACCAAATATTTGCTGTCCGGCAAACAACCCAGGCGATTTCCTCAAATATCACCAATTACAACGAATCCCGATATAATGAGGATGATCACCCAATCCCCAATTACTTACTCCCACCCATCATCTGTAAAACCATATAGATGTGAGAATCAAACCTGGTAAATACATACCTTGGAGTAAGGACTAATTGGAAAATCAGTTTTCTTTTAACAGTACACAGTGAAACTGAAACATGTAAATGTTTTGAAGGGGTATCCGGGTATTCTAAGTAATGCCTCTTCCATTATCAGATTCACAACTGTAACCGTATATTTCTTTGCCATCTCTCCAAATCCCTTTATATGTCTTTAGTCATTACCTTCTGTACACCCCTTTATGCTAAATGGTTTTCTTCCTTCCCTACTGTTCGGCACCAGCCTATAGTTTGGAAGAAGACTATCCAATAAGCGTAATAGGTGTACTGCCCTAATCCTAGGAGCACTCGCAGCTCGAGAGAAGGTAAAGATAAAAGACAACTGAATAAAACCTTATTCCTATTTCTTCTGAACCAGAATCCATCCCCGAACTGGAACAAGTTCCTTCGAGTTCGTATATAACCATACGATGGAGTATCCAAATAACTGTGGATCTTCGTAGTGATACGGAGTGTCCTGGAGAAATACAAAGGTGATGTAGGATTGGCGAAGAAATACTTGGTTTGGTCGTGAATAGCAGTCGCAATTTACTTTGCCCACTTACTAATCCCTTTATTTGTCTTTACTTAATACCTTCTGTACACCTTTGTTAGGCTAATTGGTTTTCTTTATTCCCCACCGTTCGGCACCTGCCTATGGTTTGGAAGAAGACTATCCAATTTGCATAATAGGTGTACCTTCCTAATCCAAGGAGCACTCGCAACCTGAGAGAAGGTAAAAGGAAAAGACAACTGAATAGTCCTATTCATTTTCTCCAGAACCAGAAACCATCCTCGAATCTGGAACAAGTTCCTTCGAGTTTGTATATAACCATACGATGGTTTTATCCAATGGAAGTGGATGTTCGTAGTAATACGGGGTATTTTGGAGAAAAGGGTAAAAGTAGGAGTGGCAATGAGGCATGCAACTCTGACAATCCAAAAGCCAGTGTTTAAGAAGGTTCGGTCAACTTGGTCACTGAGTCATAGTCTAGGGTCGGGTCATGGTCGCTGCCAAAGAGAGAGAGAAAAGAAACACTCAGCGTGCACTCTAACCTAGATCAGAATGGTTACCAATTTATCTAATTAGGAAACCTCCCACTGTAATCTCAAATTCTCCTCCAAACCTGAAAGAAGAATTAGTCGGGATCACCCGAGGAGTAAACCAACTCGTCAGTGGGAATCGGTATCCAACTATCATCGCATGATAACTTGGTGGAATCCACTCAAGTCACCACACTCCAGAAGGTATGCACATGCCTGGCAAGTTTCAGTTTCTTTAGAAACTCCCGATGTGTTTTTTACCCCTAGGACCCAAGTGACCTTGACGAAGTCAACAAATCAAAGAGTTCTAGTCAAGTTCAACCCGTCATTATCTTGATTGCATTAAACCCACCCGTATGTGCCCTTGACGGAGTAAACAAGGCCGCACGACTGTCCTAACCAATCGCATATCCATGCTACAAACAAGCACCACTTAGCTACCGTGCACTATGCCTTGACGGAGTCAACAAACGCAGCACGAATACTAAGTACCACTTGTAGGAAATGACGGAGGGCTACGAATGGTTTTTGGCGAAAAACCTTTGACGTAATGAACTTGATATCGTTGAAGGAACCAGATAGCTTTTTATAAAAATATAGCGGCGAAAACCTTTGCTAAAGAGGTCACTCCCGGTGAAGGGATCTCGGCTCTTTCCCCATAGAATGAGGTGCAGAATATTCCAACTGAATACCACGATGCAAAGCAAAAGGCAATCGGCTATAGTGAAGTTATTACCCTGACGAAAACCTCTGTCCAAGGGGTCACTCCCGGTGAAGGGATCTCGGCCCTTGCCTCGTCGAGTGAGGTGCTGGATATTCATTACCGAATACCACTGTGCAAAACAAAAGAGAACGTCCTTGCAATAACAGCTTTTTTTTTTTGAAAAATGTTCCAACAACATTATAATAGGTTTGTTTAGCTTGCATTGATCCGAATCAATGCAGTCCCATCAATTAATCACACCACAAAAGAACGAAAATATGATGTACTTATATGCCATCCGCATTCGCCACTGGGTCCCGTTATCACCCGTTAGGTTACTTAACTAACGACAGAGCGGGAACTGGACTAGCGCGGGTGTAAAACATATACAACATCTACTAGTATATATATCAATATATAATATTTGCTCCAGGCGTGATAAAATGCAACATCACAGAAATGTAATAAGTATCACAGAACAATACAGATAATCTGAGATCCCCGGGTTTCATAGAGCCGCTACTGAAACCCGACGTTCCCCTGGTCATGTGGATAGCCTGTGCAATTAAATCCTAGACCCCTACGGGCGCGGCAAGTTACTCGCCAAGACCTGAAGCGAGGCAGCCCCCTTCAACAAAGTGAATGGACCACCCAGCACTTCACGGAATCCGGTAACTTGAGCACCCCTCATTGGGTCAACCTGTACCCTCTACGAGTGCGGCGAATAGCCCGCCAATTCTAGAGTGAAGCCCCCTCCGTCTCAAAGCCATGAGATGCAGGCCCGTTGCCCTCTAGAACCCGGCTATCCGTGCACCCCACCGCGGGGTAATCCTAGTACAGAAAGTAAAATATATATACAACGGGTACATCGACCTTAACCCGGTCGTGCCCCAAAAGAATAATATACAAACAGGCAGTGACGGCAGTCCACATGTCGGACGCTCGCCCCGCAATATCAAATGTACAAATACAACCAAACTGTACTAACATTGCATCCAGGCTATCCACCACGACAAATCCGCAACATCACAGCACAACACAGAACATCAACGTGAATGTCATGTTCGCAAATCCGTCTAAAAGGGCTATAGCAATTAGACAAGATTTACCGATCAAATGACATTCACGGTCACAGATATAATATAAATACTGTGAACTAACATGTTTAAAATTTTCGATCGACAAAGTTTCCTAAAGTGGGCCCCAAGCACAATACTCAGTACTCAGACAAATTTAAGCCCAAACAAAAAATACCAGAAACCCCAATTCCAAGCCAGAGACCACTGCAGAAAGTTTGGTGCAGTGGTTCTATAGTTGTGCGGCGGAACCGCGGCCAGAACAGGGTTAGTGCCGCGGTTCCGCGGCAGCACTGTAGAGTCATGCAACCAAATTTCTGCGGTGGTCTTAGAATTTCCTGCCTGATTTTTTGACATACCCAAAAAAATTTTTAGACGAAAAAAATTTCGACAGAAACTGCACAATTGGAAATGCGGTTCTTGGAAATTTCGTCCGATTGAAGTTCTAAACACGTTAGAGCAAGCTAGTAAAGGTTAATGGCGTGGCTCTGATACCATGTAAGTCTACGGTAGCGCTCCGGCCGTCTGTCCGAGGCCAAAATGCGGAAACGAAAACTTTTTCAAAACTTTAAACCGGCGCTATCGTATGCTTAAAACCCGGATCGAACCATTAACCTACAACTAGCAACTAGAGAAAGGGTTGGAAAGCTATACCGATCGATCCATGTCCTTCGGGCTTTGGCCACCATCCCAAGCTCCTCGCGGCATCTCCGGTCTCGGTCTCCTCGTCGGAAAGGGCACCACATCTTCGAGTTTTTTTACGGGCTCCCGCTTTATCCGAAGCAACTCGGGCACGAAGTTAGCTAGCCGACGTGTCCAAGGCGATGTAGAGAATGTGTGTGATAAATTTGTCTCAAGCATCCATTGATTCTCATCACATGAAAGTGTATGGATGGAGGTTAGAGATGATGCCTGATTGAATTGATTTCCAATTGTGTAAGTAAATCAAATGATTCCCGGCAACGGCGCCATTTGATTGATCTTTTATTTCGTTGTGTCGGTATTTAGAAAATTATGTAGAAATCACAACCAAAAAATATTTGACCGCAATCAATAATGGTGTCGGTTTGTAGCGCGTTAGTAAGTGCGGATCGTCCACAGGGATTGCGCGATTCGTTCGTATTTTGTTTTGTTTGAATCGAAACTTTAATAGAAAAGAAAAGCAAAAATGATTCAAGATTTATATCGATGAATTTCAAGAATCAACAAAATCTAATCAAGAATCAAGAAAGCGTTAAACATCAAGAATCAACTAAATCTAATCAAGAATCAAGAAAGCGTTAAACATCGAGAATCAATAAGGATAGAATTCCAATCGATTTAAGTTTCAAGATTTGAAGTAAAGCTCGTAGGAATCGATTAGATCGTAGATGTGAAGAAGACTAGAAATTACCGTTTCTTATCCATTAACAAATTGATGCTAAATCGATGTAGATTCATTGAGGATCAAGGATCTTGCGAAGAATTAGGGTTCCTCATCCTATCCTTTGTCCTTTCGATGAATCACATTCACTAGATAGCTTCTAGGTAATCGAATGATCAATTGTTGATCTCTAGATCATGCGAAAAGAATCAAGAACGCATTCGCATCGATCTAGATCATCGATCATTCGATTTTAAAGAATTTACAATTATTATAGGACTTAAGAAAACGTTTAAAGACTCGTCAACATCATCATTCTACAATCGTTTCGATTCCTCCACGAGCAGAGTTTTATTCAAGCATCATCACAAGAATACATTCAAGAATTGAAGATGAATCATAATGCTCGAATTGAAATATAACCAAGTTTAAAGAATCTTCACCTTTATTTATTCCACAAATTGTTACACATTGCTCAAGACTACAAGAATTTGAGAAGGAACAAGATTGTCGAATCTAGCGTTGCATCGGCTTGGATCTCGTGCTCCGTTGAAGTCCGGCTTCGCTTCTAAAGGATGGTTGAAGACTCGCTTTGCTAGAACTCAAAGGATCTTGAATTTGGGGTTTCTTGATTGGATTAGGGTTAGGGTTTGAGGTGGCTAGAGTTTGGTTGAAGAGGTGATAGAACAACACTCAACACCAAATGAATTGAGGAACAAACTATTGAACAACCTTTTTCTAGTGAGCCTTGGGGTCTTTTTATAGGTTTCCCAAACCCTAGGTCTAGGAATTTGAATTTTGAATTTCCCTCCAAAAGTTTGTTGTAGGGAGAGGCTTCTAGAAGTAGTTAGTTAGGGCTTAGCTTCTACCCTAAGCTAGGAAGTTAGGGAGAAGGTTCTAGGCTCTTAATGTAGTTTAGGTGAAGCTTGTTGTGAAAGCTTGGGGTGTTTAGTTTAGAACCCTAGGTTTGCTGAACTGGCAGAAGCTTCAAGATCTTTCTGGAAAATGTCATGTCTTTATGAGGTGTAGGACTAGAGAGAAGAGGGCTGAGCTGGAGAAATGTTGCTGACATGGCATAGCCGCCGCGGAACCGCTGCTCAAGGCGGCCCCGACCGCGGTTCCGCGGCCACTTGGCTACCTTAGGGCTTCATACTTCATAGTGTGTCTTCTTCTGACTTCAAGTGTACTTCATGATATATTTAATCTCTGAATGCTTTTTAGATCTTTGCCAGATTCCAAATCCTTGAGTTGGCACAATCTTTAGCAGTCTGTTATGTAAATTTTTTACCGATCTTCTGTAATTTCCTGCACAGACTTCGAAACACAAGTTGCGATATGCAAGAATGATGTGATGCTATGAAATACAGTCAATTTCCCTTATAGTGCCGGTTTTAGAGTCTAACACATGCAATCTGATATTTTACGACTGTTTTGCTAATATGTGCTATATGAATGCCGAACACTTCTATATGAGTGCAAATGATAGGGAAATTGCCGGTTAAAAGATGCAGTATTTTCGACTGATCAATGCTATTAATGGAGGTTGTGAGCTAGAGCAAGAAGAAGAAGCACAAGCCTTTTTCTTTTGTGTTTCTTATGATGAAATGAGAGAGTGAGAAGTGTGATAATACAAGAGCAAACTTCCCTCTTAGCTGCCCCCTCTCTCTCCTCTCATCATATCAACACCAAATCAATCAAATAATGTGACATTATCATAATAAAAGAGACCACGAGTCACTAATGAAGTCTATGTCACATTAAATGCACAAAATGATGATTTCTAGCTCACAATTTCCATTTGTAAACATTAATCCAAATGTTTACAACATTAAAAAGATATGGCAACATCTAAAGTAAACTCGTGACGGATCACAAGGATACCCCTCACCTGTATATACATACCTGCATCCGCATTCTGACCGAATGCGAATGCGATGAGACTAAAGTAATCCAACAAATCTAATACTAGGATCTGGTTTAAACCAAAGCCCACTAGTATGATCCGCCCGATCATGATCCGTGCACTACTGCACGTATATGATCAGACCCTGCCATATATCATACGACCACTACAACGTTTCGCCCGAAACTTGAGAAACTGTCTGTGGGGGACTCTAAAGACTCGTCAATACATTGGCTGTGGATTTAACCGCTAGCACGTCAGAGGAACTAGCCGTACGTAACGGGCCACCAGGTATTGACCAAAAGGGAGGTCGATGAGCGAGCTCATCCTGACACCCTACTGAGCCTGTCAGTGACAATATCCATACAGTCCGGTCCGTTCATCTATGAGCATCGCTTGGCGGGCTTAGGGGGTTGGTAAAAGTCAGACCCCTAAAAGCGGTACAAGTCGTGTCGGAGTGTAGCCCAGAACACCCTGAGATACTACTGGAATACCTACCAGTAATTCTCCTGCCTTGGCCAAGGACTTTGTGTAATGGCTCTCCTAGACACAGCGCGATCTCACCCCCAATACCGGGAGGGATGAAACCCCTGCCGATCCGCTCACTTCCTCCATGTGGCTCGGGACTGTACCCAACTAAAACCTGTTTGCACGACTCCTTTGAGCCGTGGTAGGGTAGTAATCAAAGCACAGTGGGAACTCACATGAGATAAATGACGATCTCAGGTCGATGAACTAACCTGTACACATGTCACCAGGGAACTGCTATCTGACTTCAGGTATAATACCAACTAGCATGTGCCCGGCGAGTCCTGTCTGGTGTACTCATAACCCAATGAGCACCTGCATACATCTTAGGTGAACCAACTGACACCAATGGCTTGTGAGATCGGCCACCGCCCCTCGTCGGGGTCTCGACTGTATACACTAGTCTACTAATGGAGTATCGATACCCAGTCTCGAAACTCCCACGACTAGGGACCTTTTAAGGATGTGCTTATAGACCCCAGCTCCCACGTATATGATCGCCATCATACTGTTGGTAGTCAAGCAAGAATCCTAAGGGCTCTATCAATGTGTAATAGCGACCTATAAGGTCACCTAAAGCAGTACACGATGATTAAGATAAACCAGATAGCATACTATCATCTTGAGTAAGACTGTCCTACTGGTATAGGTCCTCCCTCAATCATTGCAATCACGTGCCTGTGATCCAATAATTGACTCCGAGGGTACTATATCCAACAAAGATTCAAGGAGTATGAATTATAAAGAATATTTTAGTTGCTGGTTCTTGTGTTATATTGCTTAGGTTGTTCATGCAGAATAGAACTGCATGGTAGGGTTCCATACAGCTCGACCTGCACGGGCCACCAACAAAACCTGTCACGCCCTGCTTCCCAGTATACGGGCAGAGGACGCGACGAGGCCGCTACGTATTTACTATGAAGTAAATACGCTAAGCGTATCTAAGCAATATAAAAAAAACGTACACAAGAGACAAGATATAATGAAACAACAACTTTATTTATTCACATTCTTTTTTGTATAATGCATGGAAAAGTAAATACTGTTCTCCTCTGAATACAGAGACGGAACTGCGTAGGTTCGTCTTGCCTGAATTTGGGGGCAGATGCTATTTGGTGCTATCCGTCCACCTCTCCGAAGATACTAAGTTGATTTATGGCACCATGTATCGAAGGTTTAGACGGATGCGGCCGATGTAGCAGACTTCGTCAGATTCCCTCTCATAATGAGGGGTTTTTGATTGTGGGGACGCTCTTCCCTGCAGACATAAGCCCCTGCAGTTAATTACGCTACCGTATCGCGGTAACCACTTTCTCCTTCTCCAGATGGTCACTTCGTGTCGTGGGTGTTTGTTTTGTTTTTAGTTGCCCGTGGATTGTATACGGAGACTAATTTATGTTGTCGCCCGTAGGGCGTTGATTAGTCCAAATCCGTATTTTCTTAGATTTGGGTTTGGGGTTGTGTTTAAGGATACGTTAGTCTCATTTGAGACTAAGATTAACTTAAACGTTTGTTAAGGATACGTTAGTCTAATTTTAGACTAAGATCAACTTAACGGGATCATTTAGATCCAACAAAAGAGCATTTGGGCTTTATTGTTTAGTTTAGGGATATTGCGGTCCAATGTTAGTTTAAGGACATCTCGGTCCATGGGATTAAGGACCCCACAGTCCGTAGTTTAAAGACGTCATAGTCTATAAAGTTTAAGGACATCATAGTCCATGGGCTTAAGGACCCCACAGTGCATAGTTTAAAGACGTCATAGTTTATAAAGTTTAAGGACATCATAGTCCATGAGTTTAAGGACCCCACAGTCCATAGTATGTTTGGTTATCGGGACCCGTCACCTCTCTGAAGACGTTGAAAGATTACAACGACAAATATCAAAGGAGTGAAGAGATATACCCTTGAACCAATGTTGGTTGGGAGATCTGTAGTCCAATTTAGGACTAAGATCAATTAGATTATGAGCACATGGGCTCAGTTAAATCTGAGTTGAGGACTTATGGACAGCTTGGGCTAAGTCCAATTAGGTTTAAAATGTTGGACATTTGTTTGGGCTGCTGAACATTTGTCTAGGCTCAACCCCCCTTTATTTAGCAATGCTAAATATGGGTCTGGGTTCTGACAATACTTTTTGTTTTTTATCGAGTGCTGAGCACTAATATACCATATGAGATGATCAATTTTGGAAGACAAAAGTGTGTTTGAGGTTCAATCAAAAAGGGGTACTGCCTCTGGAAGACTTAGCTAATTTGGGCTAAGACTGGTTCAAATATAGTGTTAAACACTAGCACATGTTTGGCGATCACCTGTTCCCACGTGATGCAAAATAGTGTTGAACACTAGGGATGAAGTGCTTAAGATAGTGTTAAACACTAAAAAAAATAAAGCTCTCACATGAGGACACGTGAGGCGCCTTAGGATTGGGCCAATCTTCCTTTATTTTATTCTCAGAATATTCAAATAAGTGTTTAAACACTTAATCTTTATGACCATCACGTATGGGCACGTGATGGGTGCCCATGCACTGGATATTAAAAGGATTTGCTAGGGGTCACGTGGGGACACATGAGGGCGCCCATGCATTGGATTTTAATCCTTCAATTCTTTCCATCTTCTCTTTTTTAAAGAGGTATTTGTCAGGGGTCACGTGGGGACACGTGAGGGCGCCCAAAGTCTGTTCTTCCTTGGCTTTGTTCTCTTTATTTTGAGGAATTTATCCAAGAGTCACGTGGGAGCACGTGACCCAATTTCATTCGTTCTTTTTTGATCACTGGGGAGGGGAGTCACGTGGACACACGTGATCAGGTTGGATACTGCTTTCTTTTACGTGCATGGAGAGTTAGATCCTTTATTTAAGAATTAAATTCTTTTGTAGGGTTAAACCCTAGTTTTATTTAGAGGAATTAAATTCCTATGTATTTGTAGGAATTAAATTCTTTAAACCCAACTCTCCCTCTAAGTTTTGGATCTGCATGGCAGAATCTCCCCGATGAGAATTAAATTCTCAACTTATGGGAAGATCTGCTTTTGCAGATCTTCAACCATGAAGAAGAACTAAGTTCTTGTATTAAGGGTTAAACCTTATTTTTGTTGGAGGAATTAAATTCCTATGTGCTTTGTGAGATAATAAAATTCTCTGAACTTAGGTCCTCCCTTAGGTTTTAGATCTGCATGACAGAATCTCCCCGATGAGAATTAAATTCTCAACTTATGGGGAGATCTGCTTCTGCAGATCTTCAACCAGAGGAAGAACTAAGTTCTTATTCAGAAGAGTTAAACTCTTAGTTTGAGACTTAAATTCTCTTATAGGGTTATGGGAGCTTATAGAATGATTTCTTTCTCTCTCTTACATAGGGTTTCTTTCTTTTCTGAAGAAATCTTCTTTTCTCTCTGGAGAATTAAATTCTCTTCTTTTTTCTCTCTGTTGTTGTTGTATCCCTTCTTTCCCTTCTCTTCTTGGATCCTATTTATAGGAGGAATAAAAGAATCAGTTTGTTTAGTCAATCTTTCATTGAAAGATTTTAATTGATTTTGTAACCAACATGATCTTTTAGATCACTCAGTCAATTTTATTCACCATTGGATTTTTAATCCAAAAGATATTTTATCTGTTATTCCTGGCAAATTTCAGGGAAATCTTTCCTTGTATAGAATCTTTCTATAAATTGGTGATTTTTAATCACCATTGGATTTTTAATCCAACGGTGCTCCACTTTACAGAGCGCAATCTTTTTGTTTGGAAAGATCTAGGGAAATATTAGGGTTTTTTATTTCCCTTAATTAGAATTTAATTCTATTAGTTCAGAAGGTTTAAGAGCCTATCACGTGTTAGCACATGACCCCACTGATTGACCATTTAATTAGAATTTAATTCTATTAGTCCAGAGATCTTAGGAACTCATCACGTGTCGGTACGTGACGCCCTGTCACGTGTGGGTACGTGATGCCCCATTTAGGGTTTTCCTTCCTTTAACTCAGAGGGTTTTTAAGACCCCATCACGTGGTGGCATGTGACCCACGGATTAAGTATTTAACCAGAATTTAATTCTGTTATTTTAAAGAACTCAGAAATTATCACGTGTCAGCACGTGACCCTTGGTCACGTGTGGGCACGTGATGCCCCATTGGGGTTTTTCCTTGTTGTTTTCTTATACTTTAAGTTCTTTTCAGTGGGTTTAAAGGCCTATCACGTGCGGGCACGTGACCCCGTTTGATTAGGATTCAATTCTTATCATTTCAGTGCCCTCAGGAGCCATCACGTGTCGGCACGTGACCCCCGATCACGTGTACGCACGTGATGCCCCATTGGGGGTTTTCTTTGTATTTTATGAGGGAACAAATGTCCCCACAGCATTGTTCTCACGTATTTGCATGTGAGTGCAACACTGTAACTTTTGTGGCCGTTGGATCTGCCTAGGGAAGGGGGTAGATGAACCGTTTCCCATCACATCCTATAAATGCATGGGTCTCTTCAGAAGCGCCTCCACTCTTTTATCTTCTTCCTTGTTCATTTTCCTTTGAGAATTTAATTCTCTTTCTTAGAGCTCAGTTCTCTGTTCCAAAAAATTTTCAGAGTTTAACTCTGTCCAAGAAAGAATCTCTTCTTTAGGTAATGGTTTTGAACGATCGAAGAACTTTTATATAAAAAAACTCTTTGGATTTTAAATCCACACCAACAGTTTCCCCTTCCTTTATTTCAGAAATAATGGCTTCTCTTCCATACTTTCCCTTTACTCGCTCGGAGGCGGCTTTTCCTCAATCGCCGTCGAATGAAGAAGTGATGGCGATGATTAGGGCTCATGACCCGGATTGCACCAATTTACTTTTATGGGGGACCTGGTACGGTCATATCATCCGCGGTCGTCGAAGCTTTCTTTACGAGGTACCAACAGAGCCTATCCGCCCATTCTTGCCGATGGACCGTCCGCGGACTGCTTTCGCTGTAGAGATGGCAGATTGGACTCCTACCAGCCGGCTCGAACCGTCGACCACTAGGATACCAAACCAGCCTGTGCCGGCCATAGACATCTTGGGGTATCGTATCTGCCAAGGTGAAGCCCAGCCTTGGGGATAAGTTTACAAGATAGGGCTTACCCCTCACCATCCCACGGGCTACCTTCTCTGGGCTCGTTACATCTTGTCTGCTCATCGTGCGCGACTGCAGAGGGTCGGGCTTTACCAGGCGGTGTATGCATCTCTCTTCCATTATCAGTCTCCTCATGTATGGTGAGTTAAAGCTTTCCTTAATCAATGGAATCTTCCCACCAACACTTTCCTGTTAGGGGACCGCGAAGTCTCGATCTCTTTGGAAGAGTTTCGCGAGATCTCGGGTTTACCGATCAGGAGAGCGCCTTACGAAGAATTGTTGCCCTCTGACGAGTATGTCTTCGAGACTGTGCCCGCTACGCTCGACGGCTTGTCGACTGAAAACGCCGTCCGCCACAAGTACCCGAGTCTAATCAAGACTCTGGGGATTTTTGAGAAGCTGTTCACGGAGTCAGAAGAACATGGCGTCACGTTTAAAAGCTTTATCGCCTGCTTCCTTCGTGGAGACGTTCTATTAAAGGCGGCTCCAAAGTTTGCAAATATCAATGACCCCTTCGGGTTTGGTTTAAATAGGCTACCGGCTAGAGAAGAGGATATGCCCCAGTTCTACATTCCAGTCTTGTCGGCTATACCTTTCGAGTCGATCGTAGTTCCTGGCATGGATGAAGAAACTTTCTTCATGGGTTTTATCAGCGTCTGGCTCAGTTGGTTTGTCGTTCCAACGCATCATCGATTCATGAGAGCCTCGGTCATTTACCCTGCTCATCGCATCGCCGAAGGGACGCGACTAGCCGTGGGCATCACAGGGCTGTCGCATCTGTACCATGGGCTAAGCACCGTAGCCAATACCTCAACCCCAGGCGTGAACGTAGTGAGTTTATCTCTTCATTACTTTACGTCATGGATTGAGATGCACGTGCTAGGGGCATTTGCTGCGCACCAGAGACCCATCTTTTATGATGTTTATACCTTTCTGCGGCTCATGAGGTTGGTGCACGCTTTTACTCCAGACCCGACTCAATTAGGGGCTCTTCGAGTGCGGCTTAATCCGTATACCAACGAAGGTGGAATGGTATTTAATGACCGAATCCTCTCCGCTCCCTCGGGACCTGTCCATCAACTGCTTGACTTATCGAAAGAGGGAGTACCATCTTTGAAACCCAGGGAAGCCATGCACTTGTACTCGATCAGACCCGGCTATCTGGTGTTCCGTCGAAACGATGCGTCTCTTTTCATGCGGTACAACCCACACCGCTTTGCCCGGCAATTGGGAAATGACCAGGGTGTCCACTTCGAGGCGTTCACAGTGGAGCCCAGCCCTTCTTTGGAAACTGTTCGTGACGCCACCCACCATTTCATGAGGCTGAACACCGGTTCTCATTTCATGATCCCCGAGGCCGACTACATTCCAAGGAGCGTGGGGGCTTTCACGGGTTGGTACCGCCACCGGGTTAGTCCAATCATTGCTGAGGAGAGGAGGATACTTTTTGGGCTTAGAGCTCCCGCCCCGCTCCAGGCTACGGGAGTCCCACCGCGACCGCGGACAATGGTTCGCCCTCCCTTGAGGGATACTGGTACCATACTTGTTCCTGAGGCAGCTGTAGGGTGTTTTTCGTCACCCCATTGAGATGGGAATAGGCGCGCGCTTGTCAGGCGCATTATAGATTCCCCCTGCCTAGGGTAGGCGGGGTTTATTGATTGTGGGGATCCGAATCTCCGGCAGCCACGGACTAAGCTGTCGTTAATTACCCATCGCCTTTGGAGCGAGAGAACCTCCGATTAACGGGTCAAAATAGGTCATGCGAACTCAATGTGCATTGTACGTGTGTTGTGTTTTGAAAGGGGTTTTGGATATATCGGGGGCCCCGCAGAGTTTTTTATGGGGGTCCCGCTACCCGGATAGCGGGCAGGGGGTCAAGAGGGCCAGCAGCCCCCTTGCGGGGTGCGGGGCAGTATGTGTGTGTGTAAGGGAAGGGCATCTAAAGGATGCGTGGGAGAAAGCGCTCGGGCGCTATCGCTTTGAGTGCCAGGGCGCTAGCGCCTCACGTGCCAGGCACGTGGGCGCTCGGGCGCTAGTGCTCTGGGCGCAAAGGCGCTAGCGCCCCACGTGCCAGGCACGTGGGCGCTCGGACGCTAGCGCTTTGGGCGCTAGCGCTTTGGGTACAAGAGCGCTAGCGCCTCACGTGCCAGGCACGTGGGCGCTCGGGAGGCAAAAGGGACTTGGTCCCTGCAATAGGAGTTGTACTCCCAGAAAGGAACACTTATTATTTTGTGTGTGTACGTGTGTGTGTGTGTGTGTGTGTGTGTGTGAGGAGTTAAACTCCTAGGATATTTTGAAGCTGATGAAGGGGGCTCTCCCCCTGGAGCCCTGGATCTTCCCCAAAGTGGGGTCTTTATTGATGGGTCTCCTTCTTCCCCTCTATTGGTCGGATGTTGAAGAACAAGAGGTATGAGATTTTAAAAATCTCTTCTTTTTGAGATCTAATGGGAGATCTGAGTTCCCCTTTGTGGGTTTTGTGGTAAGAAACTATTTAGTTTTTGAAAAGGAAGAGTAAAACTCTTGATTTAATTGAAAAAGAAGAAGAAGGTTTTAGAACCTTGAGAAAAGAGAAAGAGGCACATGCCCTAACCTTTTTGTGAGGAATGAAAAGTTGATTTTTATTCATCATCATGTTGCTTTATATAGGCTTACATGTTTACATATAGCCCCTTGGGCTTTACAAAATGGCATTTTGCTCATCCCATGTCTCATGTGCTATTTTTTTTTGCACATAAGCCATGTGCTTACAAAAATTTGGCTTTATGCCCATTTTGTTTACATTCATGCATAAAAAATTACATAAAAAATTATTTAATACATGATTGGCATGGGGGAGGGTCGGCTGCTTCATGTTCGGACTCGACCTGGGCATGGGCCCACTTGGCTTGGGGTTGACTTTGACTTTGACATGGTCAACCGGGGTGCAATTTTCGACTTCAACAAAGTGCCCCCATCAATAAATGCACACATCATATGTGAGTCGTGTGCATGAAATTGATGGATTTTCTTTCACGTGGAGGCGGCTTGCCTTGGTTCCCATTTTTTGGGATGCACTGCCCTTTTTACGACATGGACGGTCGACGCTTAACGCGTCTCCCTGACGTAGTGTTCGTGGTAGACGTTTCCCTGGCCCGGAGTGATCTGGTTCCCGCTTTGTAGGAAGCCTGCACTGCCCTTTTTTACGACATGGACGGTCGACGCTCTGGTCCGGAGCGATTTGGTTCCCGATTTTTGGGAAGCCCGCACTGCCCTTTTTGCGACATAGACGGTCGACGCTCTGGTCTGGAGCGATTTGGTTCCCGATTTGTGGGAAGCCCGCACTGCCCTTTTTGCGACATGGACGGTCGACGCTTAACGCGTCTCCGAGATGGAGTGTCCACGATAGTCGTTTCCCTGGCCCGGAGTGATTTGGTTCCCGATTTGTAGGAAGCCTGCACAACCCTTTTTATGACATGGACAGTTGACACTCTGACCCGGAGCGATTTGGTTCCCGATTTGTGGGGAGCCTGCACTGCCCTTTTTGCGACATGGACGGTCGACGCTTGACGCATCTCCGAGAGGGAGTGTTCGTGGTAGACTTTTCCCTGTCCCGGAACGATTTGGTTCCCGATTTGTGGGAAGCCTGCACTGCCCTTTTTGCGACATGGACGGTCGATGCCCTGACCCAGAGCAATTTGGTTCCCGATTTGTGGGAAGCCTGCACTGCCCTTTTTATGACATGGACGGTCGACGCTTGACGCGTCTCCGAGGCGGAGTGTCCGTGGTAGACTTTTCCCTGGCCCGGAGCAATTTAGTTCCCGATTTGTGGGAAGCCTGCACTGCCCTTTTTGCGACATGGACAGCCGACGCCCTGTCCCCGAGCGATTTGGTCCCTAATTTGTGGGAAGCCTGCACTGCCCTTTTTACGATATGGACGGTCGACGCTTGACGCGTCTCTGAAGCGGAGTGTCCGTGGTAGAATTTTACTTGGCCCGGAGCGATTTTGTTCCCGATTTATGGAAAGCCTGCACTGCCTTTTTTGCGACATGGACGGTCGACGCGCTGACCCAGAGCGATTTGGTTCCTGATTTGTAGGAAGACTGCACTGCCCTTTTTACGACATGGACAGTCGACGCTTGCCGCGTCTCCGAGACGGAGTGTTCGTAGTAGACTTTTTCCTGGCCCGGAGTGATCTGGTTCCCTATTTGTGGGAAGCCTGCACTGCCCTTTTTACGACCTGGACGGTCGACGCTCTATTTGACTTGCTCTGCTTACTGCAATGTTAGGGGTGAACTTGACTTGCTCCGCTTCTTGCGGTGTCGAGATTGGATTCCGACTTGCTCAGCTTTCTGCGGTGTCGGAGTTGAAGTTAACTTGTTGATTGTGATTTGGGTTGATATCAGCATCGCTACACTGGAATATGGTACCAGGAGTGAATCATCATCTGTCTTTGAGAGGATTTTGGTATTTTGGTTTTTGTTTGGCATCTACATTGCTGCATTGGAATAATGCCAGGAGCAATTCATCATTTGCCCCGAGAGGATATGGGAATTGGTTTTTGCTTGGCATCAGTATCGCTACACTGGAATATGGTACCAGGAGCGAATCATCATTTGCGCTTGCTTTAAGGAAGCGATGGCTTAGCAGACAGGTTTTAGTTCCCTATCACCTAAGACTTTTCAATTTGGTGAGCCGTAAAGATCTCACAAAGAATTTTCTCCCTACGGGTCGTAGGATCCCGTAGGTGTATTTTCTCCTTAGGAGTCGTGAGGACCCCCAAGTGTGTTGCTCCTTTGTGGGTCGTAAGGATCTCACGCGGGAATTTTCTCCTCACAAAGTTGAGAGGACTTTGAGAGTGCACTCCATCTCTTTTTTTTACGAGTTTGCGCTCTTTCGGGTTTTCACAAACTCGCCGGCAGTCTTGCTGTTTTTACTCACAGAGCCCTTTCGGGTTTTCATCTGTGCCCATTTTGCTTGTGGACATACCATTTTTTTTGGACTTTGAATGTGGTCTCACCCGTAGGACTTGGGAGAGATCGAGATTTTTTTACACTCGTGGATTGTATACGGTTTTGCAGGCTGTATGATCCAGACCGTAGGGCCGGAAAATTTTTGGGACTTTGTTGGCGTCTGCATCGTTGCACTGGAATATGGTACCAAGAGCGACTCATCATTCGCCGTTGGGGTAGGGGATTTGGAATTTGGTTGGCGTCTGCATCGCTGCACTGGAATATGGTACCAGGAGCGACTCATCATTCGCCATGAGGGGATCTTCCTCGTTTCCAGTTTAACGACTTAGAGGTCATCTGTTACCAGTTTAAAGACTTAGGGGTCTATCATGCCCAGTTTAAAGACTTAGCGATCATTTATTTCCAGTTTAACGACTTAGCGGTCATCTGCTTCAGTTTAACGACTTAGCGGTCATATCTTTCCAGTTTAAAGACTTAGAGGTTTACTGTTTCCAGTTTAACGACTTAGAGGTCATCTGTTTCCAGTTTAACGACTTAGTGGTCATGGATGGCGAGCTTGGAATTTTGGGGTAGGGGCCGGCATCAGCGTTGCTAACACTGAAGCACATGTGCCGGGAGCAATTCATCATTTGCCTTTTTCTGTTTGGGAGCGATGGCTTAGGAGACAGGTTTAGGTCCCTATCACCTAAGGCTTTTCAATTTTATGAGCCGTAAGGGTCCCATAAAAGCATTTTCTCTTTACGAGTCGAAAGGATCTCGTAGGTGTACTTTCTCCTTAGGAGTCGTGGGGACTCCCAAGTGTGTTTTTCCTTTGTGAGTCTTAAGGATCCCACGAAAGTGTTTTTTTACGAGTCGTGAGGATCCCGTAAGTTTGTTCTCTTCATGTATCGTAAGGACTCATGAGTGGGTCTTCCCAAATGGAGTATAATTCCAAGGGCGGAGACCGGCCGCTGGATTGATGATTGTGGTGGGGCATGGGTGTGATGAGAATTATTTGAGCCCGTGGATTGTATACGGTAGTCAGTTTGGGGACCACCTGTAGGGCCGGAAGAATTTTAGGAAATTGGATTTTGGTTGGCGTCTACATCGCTGTACTGGAATATGGTACCAGGAGCGACTCATCATTCGCCGTTTTTTTAACCGCGATTGCTCTATCATTTCAGCTTTTCTTATCACGAAGGTAGCGATTGCCCTATCATTTCGGCTATTTATTCACGGTTGCCCCATCATTTCGGCTGTTTATTTTCATCTTTATTTTTACTCGCTGATTTTTATTGCGAGTTGCCCTATCATTTCGGCTTTTTGTTATTTTTGTTTTATTTACATATTTTTACATTCCCAGTTTAACGACTTAGAGGTCATCTGTTTCCAGTTTAATGACGTGGTGGTCGACTGTTTCCAGTTTAACGACGTGGTGGTCGACTGTTTCCAGTTTAACGACGTGGTGGTCATCGGTTCCCAGTTTAACGACGTGATGGTCAGCGGTTTCCAGTTTATCGACTTAGAGGTCGTCTGTTTCCAGTTTAAAGACTTATAGGTTTACTGTTTCCAGTTTAACGACTTAGAGGTCGTCTGTTTCCAGTTTAAAGACTTAGAGGTCTGCCATTTCCAGTTTAATGACTTAGAGGCCATCTGTTTCCAGTTTAAATACTTAGAGCTCTACCGTTTCCATTTTAATGACTTAGAGGCCATTTGTTTCCAGTTTAAAGACGTCGAGGTCTATTGTGCCCAGTTTAACGACTTAGCGGTCACCTGTTTCCAGTTTAACGACTTGGTGGTCATCTGTTCCCAGTTTAACGACTTAGCGGTCATCTGTTCCCAGTTTAACGACTTAGCGGTTGATTGTTCCCAGTTTAACTACGTGGTGGTCCTCTGGTGTTCCCAGTTTAACGACGTGGTGGTCCTTTTTGCTTATCCCAGTTCCTTGAACTTTGATCTTGGCGAAGCTGTGTTGATGACCGCTGTGGCTTGTTGATACATCCGAGGACCGTGAGGTTTTTCCAAGCTTGTATTGGTCCTCTGCCCAATCTTTGAAAACACAGCAGTCTTCGATGGTATGACTCACCACCCTATGGTATGGGCTGTATACGGGATTGCCGGTCATATTCATTTCATGTGGCCTCTTCGGAATAGGCAGTTGCAGACCGTTGTTCAAGGCTTCCTTGAATATATTGCGAACCTCATCCCTCCTGAAGGAGTATGCCTTATTCTTTCTCTTCATTAGAGCAGGTGCCCTTACTGATGCTGGTCCTTGAGGCCGATCAGTCTTTAGTTCGCCCTTTTCAGATAATGGCACATGTCTGAGAGGATTGGGTTCCCGAAAGGCTTCGGTCTCCATTTGTGTGAAATTGGCGGTCATAGCTTGACTGTTTGCTAGCACACCTTTAGACAGTTCTATCTCTCCTGCCTTGTATTGCTTTTCGACCTAATCTTTGAAGACGAAGCAGTCCTCAATAGCATGACCTATCACTCTATGATAAGGGCAGTATTTGGGGTCGTCGGTCATATTCGCTTCCTGCGGTCTTTTTGACTCTGGCAGTTACAGACCATTTCTTAGGGCGTCCCTGAATATCTTGTCGACTTTGTCCCTTTTGAAGGAATAGAATTTTTCCAGTTTCTCTTTCATAGGCGATTCCCCTTCGGCGTATGTATCGGAGGGACTAGAGGCTGATCGCGGCCGTTTTTCGCGAAGGCGCTCCGCTCTTAGGTTGAAGGGGGTATCAGTTGGCTGCCTCCGGGTATCAATCCCTGGCTCATGAACCAAAATTTGATTATGCTGTAATTGCAATTGGGCGACTTGGGTTGCGAGATCTGCCGCGATGTTTACCAATTCGTCGACCTTAGGCTGTACCTTGGCTAACTTCTCATCCCTGTCCTGAAGCTGCCTCTGAAGCCATCGGAATAATGCTTGTTCTGTAGTTCTGGTCATGACAACCGGGTCATCCTTATTGCCTGAGCACAATTCTGCAGGAACCCCGGGCTCTTTTGGCTTATCGGCCTGAGCGAGCTCTTCATCATTTAGACCCAGTGGACGTTGGGTAGCGTCCACCATATCATCACCATGGCTGTGAAGCATGGGAGTGTTCGTTTCTTCATGTCCGACCATGTGGATAGTGTGGACCACATATCCAGCCGTCTCTTTATCTTTGGTGGGCTAACCCCGTTCTTGGAGCCTTATGAAGCTCAGCCTAGTATGAGCCCTAGCCCTTTTGTGGTGTAGGGTGTTTTTCGTCACCCCATTGAGATGGGAATACGCGCACGCTTGTCAGGCGTACTACAGATTCCCCCTGCCTAGGGTAGGCCGGGGTTTAATGATTGTGGGGATCCGAATCTCCGGCAGCCGCGGACTAAGCTGCCGTTAATTACCCCTCGTCTTTGGGGCGAGGGAACCTCCGATTAACGGGTTAAACTGGTCATGCGAACTCAATGTGCGGTGTGCGTGTGTTGTGTTTTGAAAAGGGGTTTTTGGATATATCGGGAGCCACGCAGAGTTTTTACGGGGGTCCCGCTACCCGAATAGCGGGCTGGGGGTCAAGGGGGCTAGCAGGCCCCTTGCGGGGTGCGGGGCAGCGCCGCGTTAGAAATTTTTTCTAACAGGGACAGTGTCGCGGAGTATGTGTATGTGTACATTTGTATACAAATGTATATATATACATATATATATAAATAAAGGGGAAAAGGCATCCAAAGAATGCGTGGGGCAGCACCTTGGGCGCTGTGCGCTTAGGTGCTGTGCGCTCAGGCGCAAGCGCGCCACGTGTCGGCACGTGGGCGCTTTGCGCATGAGCGCAGCGCGCAGGAGCGCAAGCGCGCGCGCCACGTGGGCGCTTTGCGCAAGCGCGCGCGCCACTTGTCGGCACGTGGACGCTTTGCGCATGAGCGCTGCGCGCTGGTGCGCAAGCGAGCGCGCCACGTGTCGGCACGTGGGCGCTTTGCGCAGGAGCGCTGCGCGCAGGAGCGCATGCGCACTGGAGCGCAAGCACGCGCGCCACGTGTCGGCACGTGGTCGCTTTGCGCATGAACGCTGCATGCTGGAGCGCAAGCGCACTGGAGCGCAAGCGCGCGCGCCACTTGTCGGCACGTGGGCACTTTGCGCATGAGCGCTGCGCGCTGGAGCGCAAGCGCGCGCGCCACGTGTCGGCACGTGGGCGCTTTGCGCTCGGGCGCAGTGCGCTGGAGAGGAAAAGAGGGCTTTTAGCCCCAAAAACTCTCGAAAGAGAAATCAGAGAGGAGTTGGACTCCTGAGTGTGTTTTTGGGGTTAATGGAAGGGGTTCTTCTTCTTCCTCCTCTGTTAGCTGGATCTTGAAGATCAAGAGGTGTGAGATATCAAAATCTCTCCTTTTTGAGATCTGATGACAGATCCAAGTTCCCCTTTGTGGGTTTCGTGGTGAAAACTATTTTGTTTTGAAAAGGAAGAGTAAAACTCTTGATTTAATTCAAGAGAAAGGAGAAGGTTTTGGAACCTTGAGGAAGGAGAAAAGATCCCAGATCTAATTTTTTGTGGAGAGAATGAAAAGTGTTTCTTTTTTATTCATCATGTTGCCTTTTATAGGCTTACATATTTACATATAGCCCCTTGGGCTTTACAAAAATGGCATTTTAGCCATCCCATGGCTCATGTGCCATTTCATTTTTGCACATAAGCCACGGGCTTACAAAATATTGGATTTATGCCCATTTTGTTTACATTCATGCATAAACAATTACATAAAAATTATTTATTACATGATTTTGTTGTTGGCATGGGGAGGCTGGCCGCGGGCTCGACTTGGGTATGGGCCCGCTTGACCTGGGCTTGGGCCCACTTAGCTTGGGGGTTGACCTTGACTTTGACTCAGTCAACAGGGGTGTAAATTTTTACCTCAACAAATTGCCCCCCATCAATAAATGCACACAGCATATGTGGGTCGTGTGCATGAAATTGATGGATCTTCTTTCACGTGGAGGCGACTTGCTTTGGTTCCCACTTTTTGGGATGCACTGCCCTTTTTACGACATGGAAGGTCGACGCTTAACGCGTCTCCGAGACGGAGTGTCCGTGGTAGACGTTTCCCTGGCCCGGAGCGATCCGGTTCCTGCTTTGTAGGAAGCCTGCACTGCCCTTTTTATGACATGGACGGTCGACGCTCTGTTACGAAGCGATTTGGGTTCCCAATTTGCGGGAGCCTGCACTGCCCTTTTTGCGACATAGACGGTCGACGCTCTGTTACGAAGCGATTTGGGTTCCCAATTTGCGGGAGCCTGCACTGCCCTTTTTGCGACATAGACGGTCGACGCTCTGTTACGAAGCGATTTGGGTTCCCAATTTGCGGGAGCCTGCACTGCCCTTTTTGTGACATAGACGGTCGACGCTCTGTTACGAAGCGATTTGGGTTCCCAATTTGCGGGAGCCTCCACTGCCCTTTTTGCGACATAGACGGTCGACGCTCTGTTACGAAGCGATTTGGGTTCCCAATTTGCGGGAGCCTGCACTGCCCTTTTTATGACATGGACGGTCGACGCTCTGTTACGAAGCGATTTGGGTTCCCAATTTGCGGGAGCCTGCACTGCCCTTTTTATGACATGGACGGTCGACGCTCTGTTACGAAGCGATTTGGGTTCCCAATTTGCGGGAGCCTGCACTGCCCTTTTTGCGACATAGACGGTCGACGCTTTGTTACGAAGCGATTTGGGTTCCCAATTTGCGGGAGCCTGCACTGCCTTTTTTGCGACATAGACGGTCGACGCTCTGATCCGGAGCGATTTGGTAGACGTGTCCCCGGCGCGGAGTGTCGCTGGTCGACGTTTCCCCTAGGCGGAGTGTCTGTCGTAGGACGTATCCCCGAGATGGAGTGCCTGTGGTAGGACGTATCCCCGAGACGGAGTGCCTGTCGTAGGACGTATCCCCGAGATGGAGTGCCTGTGGTAGGACGTATCCCCGAGACGGAGTGCCTGTCGTAGGACGTATCCCCGAGATGGAGTGCCTGTGGTAGGACGTATCCCCGAGACGGAGTGTCGCTGTTTGACGCAAAGGTCGATGTTGGAATTGGTTGGTTTGATTTGTTTGACTTGAGTTGACATCAGCATCGCTATACTGGAATATGGTACCAGGAGCGAATCATCATTTGTCATGAGAGAATTTTGGGATTGGTATTTTTGTCGGCATCTGCATTGCTGCACTGGAATAATGCCAGGAGCAACTCATCATTTTCCCCGGGAGGATTTTGATTTGGTTTGTTTGGCATATGCATTGCTGCACTGGAATAATGCCAGGAGCAAATCATCATGTGCCCCGAGAGGATTTTGATTTGGTTTGTTTGGCATCTGCATTGCTGCACTGGAATAATGCCAGGAGCAAATCATCATGTGCCCCGAGAGGATTTTGATTTGGTGGCTTAGGAGACAGGTTTAGATCCCTGTCACCTAAGGTTTTTCCATTTTGTGAGCCGTAAGGGTCTCACAAAAGCATTTTCTCCCTACGGGTCGTAAGGATCCCGTAGGTGTATTTTCTCCTTAGGAGTCGTGGGGACCCCTAAGTGTGTTGCTCCTTTGTGAGTCGTAAGGATCTCATGCGGGAATTTTCTCCTCACAAAGTCGAGAGGACTTTGCGAGTGCATTTCATTTCTTTTTTTTTTTACGAGTTTGAGCCCTTTCGGGTTTTCATAAACTCGCCGGCAGTCCTGCTGTTTTTACTCACGGAGCCCTTTCGGGTTTTCATCCGTGCCCATTTTGTTTGTGGACATACCGTTTTTTTGGAGAGATCGGGATTGTTTTACGCCCGTGGATTGTATACGGTTTTGCAGGATGTATGATCCAGACCGTAGGGCCAAAAACATTTCGGGACTTTGTTGGCGTCTGCATCGCTGCACTGGAATATGGTACCAGGAGCGACTCATCATTCGCCGTTGGGGTATGGGATTTGGAATTTGGTTGGCGTCTGCATCGCTGCACCGGAACATGGTACCAGGAGCGACTCATCATTCGCCATTGGGATTTGAATTTGGAATTTGGTTAGCGTCTGCATCGCTGCACTGGAACATGGTACCAGGAGCGACTCATCATTCGCCACTTTGGGGTTGGGGAGCGATGGCTTAGGAGACAGGTTTAGATCCCTGTCACCTAAGAATTTTCAATTTTATAGGCCGTGAGGATCCCATAAAAACATTTTCTCCCTGCGAGTCGTAAGGATCCCGCAGGTGTATTTTCTCCTTAGGAGTCGTGAGGATTCCTAAGGGTTTTTTTTTGAGTCGTAAGGATCCCACAAAGGTCTGTTCTCCTCATGTATCGTGAGGACACATGAGTGGATTTCCCTCGTTCCCAGTTTAATGACTTAGAGGTCGACTTTTTCCAGTTTAACGACTTAGAGGTCATCTGTTTCCAGTTTAACGACTTGGAGGTCATCTGTTTCCAGTTTAACGACTTGGAGGTCGTCTGTTTCCAGTTTAACGACTTGGAGGTCGTCTGTTTCCAGTTTAACGACTTGGTGGTCGTCTGTTTCCAGTTTAACGACTTGGTGGTCGTCTGTTTCCAGTTTAACGACTTGGTGGTCGTCTGTTTCCAGTTTAACGACTTGGAGGTCATCTGTTTCCGGTTTAAAGACTTAGGGGTCTATTGATGGTGAGCTTAGAATTTTGGGGTAGGGGCCGGCATCAGCGTTGCTGACACTGAAGCAGAGGTGCCAGGACAATTCATCATTTGCCTATTCCTGTTGGGGGAGCGGTGGCTTAGGAGACAGGTTTAGGTCCCTATCGCCTAAGGCTTTTCAATTTTATGGGCCGTGAGGGTCCTATAAAAGCATTTTCTCCCTGCGAGTCGTAAGGATCCCGCAGGTGTATTTTCTCCTTAGGAGTCGTGAGGACTCCTAAGTGTGTTTTTCCTTTTTGAGTCGTAATGATCCTACAAAGGTTTGTTCTCCTCATGTATCGTGAGGACACATGAGTGGGCCTTCTCAATGGAGCATAATTCCAAAGGCGGAGACCAGCCGCGTAATTGGTGATTACGGTGGGGCATGGGTATAATGAGAATTATTTGAGCCCGTGGATTGTATACGGCAGTCAATTTGGGGACTGGCCGTAGGGCCAAAAGAATTTTGAAAAATTGGATTTTGGTTGGCGTCTGCATCGCTACACTGGAATATGGTACCGGGAGCAACTCATCATTCGCCGTTGTTTTGTTTTTTTTTGTTTTTGTTTTACCGCGACTGCTCTATCATTTCAGCTTTTCTTATCGCGAAGGTCGCGATTGCCCTATCATTTCGGCTTTTATTCGCGGTTGCCCAATCATTTCGGCTTTATTTTCATCTTTATTTTACTCGCTGATTTTTATTGCGAGTTGCCCCATCCTTTCGGCTTTTTAATTATTTTTTATTTATTTGCACATTTTTTTATTTACATTTTTACAATTTTTTTTTACATTCCCAGTTTAACGACTTAGAGGTCGACTGTTCCCAGTTTAACGACGTGGTGGTCCTCTTTGCTTATCCCAGCTCCTTGAACATTGATCTTGGCGGAGCTGTGTTGATGACCTAGCTCTGTGGCTTGCCGATACATCCGAGGATTGAGAGGTTTTTCCAAGCTTATATTAGTCCTCTGCCCAATCTTTGAAAACACAGCAGTCTTCAATGTTATGACTCAGCACTCTATGGTATGGGCAGTATATGGGATTGCCAGTCATATTCATTTCATGTGGCCTCTTCGGATAGGCAGTTGCAGGCCATTGTTCAGGGCTTCCTCGAATATATCGCGGACCTCATCCCTCTTAAAGGAGTACACCTTCTTCCTTCTCTCCATCAGAGTAGGTGCCCTCACTGACGCCGGTCCCTGAGGTCGATCAATCTTTGGTTCGCCCTGCGCATGTCTGGGAGGGTTAGGTTCCTGAAAGGCTTCGGTCTCCATTTGCATGAAATCGGCGGTCGTAGCTTGACTGTTTTCTAACACGCCTTTAGATAGTTCTATCTCTCCCGTCTTGTATTGCCTTTCGACCCAATCTTTGAAGACGAAGCAGTCCTCAATGGAATGACCTATCACCCTGTGATAGGGGCAATATTTTGGGTCGTCGGTCATATTCTCTTCTTGCGGTCTCTTTGATTCTGGCAGTTGTAGACCGTTTCTTAAGGCGTCCCTGAATATCTTGTGGACCTTTTCCCTCTTGAAGGAATATACCTTTTTCAGCTTGTCTTTCAGAGGCGATTCCCCCCCGGCGTATGTATCAGAGGGACTGGAGGCTGATTGCGGCCATTTTTCGTGAAGGCGCTCCGCTTTTAGGTTGAAAGGGATATCAGTTGGCTGCTCCCGGGTACCAATCCCTGGCTCATGAGCCAAAATTTGATTCTGCTGTAATTGCAATCGGGCGACTTGGGTAGCGAGATCTGCCACGACGTTTGCCAGCTCGTCGACTTTGGAATAGACCTCGGCCATCTTCTCATCCCTGTCCTGAAATTGCCTTTGAAGCCATTGGAATAATGCTTGTTCTGTAGTTCCGGCTATGACAACCGGGTAATCTTTATTGCCTGAGCTCCATTCCATAGGAACCACGGGCTCCTCTGGCTTATCGGCCTGAGCGGGCTCTTCATCATTTAGATCGAGCCAATGCTGGGTAGCGTCAACTGTATCATCACCATGGCTGTGAAGAAGAAGAGGGTTCGTTTCTTCATGTCCGGCCATGTAGACAGTGTGGATAACACATTCAGCCATTCTTTCACCACTGGCAGCTGGTTTCGCGGAGCGGTCCGGGCTTTGGAAATTCATAAATTTTAACATGGCCAGAGCCCTAGCCCTTTTGTTGGCTCTATATCTGAGCCGCTTCTGCCTCAGCTTCTCTGCCTTAAGCGCTTGGCACGCTTCTACTCTTCGGGAAGCCGCCATAGGCTGAGTGATGGGGATGCTTGAGAAGACATCTGCCCGCGTGTCCGTCGAAGTTATCGCCTGGGCTTGCCCACAACGTCTGGCAACTCCTTTTGTTCCGATGGCTTTGCCCCCAGTTGGGGCCATGGAAAGCCGTCCAGACACCGATTTGCGTTTGGGTTGGGCGCCCTTGAGATCACCACATTTGGTCTCCTGCCTTTCGAGACCGGTTTGTCTGCCACTGGGGCTTGAGGAGATGGGACGGCGTTAGCTGACACGAACATGATTGAGCCAAATGGTAGCGGCTCCTCTTCCCATTGTCGCCCGAGACTTGCCGGGAGGACCGTCCTGGAGTCTATCTTCAATATGTAGGAGACAGGAGTCGTGCTGAGAGCTAAGATCGTCCTTGGAGACATTGTTGGAGAGTGATTGCTTGAAAACCTGTATGAAAGAGCATTATTTTAGTATAAATATAGGTATGTATATTTATTGAGTTCGCATGAACGTTTAACCCGAAATATGGGAGGAGAGACTGGTCCCACTGGGCGTGCCAGAATCTGTAGGGTGTTTTTCGTCACCCCATTGAGATGGGAATACGCGCGCGCTTGTCAGGCATACTACAGATTCCCCCTGCCTAGGGTAGGCCGGGGTTTAATGATTGTGGGGATCCGAATCTCCGGCAGCCGCGGACTAAGCTGCCGTTATTTACCCCTCGCCTTTGGGGCGAGGGAACCTCCGATTAACGGGTTAAACTGGTCATGCGAACTCAATGTGCGGTGTGCGTGTGTTGTGTTTTGAAAAGGGGTTTTTGGATATATCGGGAGCCACGCAGAGTTTTTACGGTGGTCCCGCTACCCGGATAGCGGGCTGGGGGTTAAGGGGGCTAGCAGGCCCCTAGCGGGGTGCGGGGCAGCGCCCCGTTAGAAATTTTTTCTAACAGGGACAGTGTCGCGGAGTATGTGTATGTGTACATTTGTATACAAATGTATATATATATATACATATATATATAAATAAAGGGGAAAAGGCATCCAAAGGATGCGTGGGGCAGCACCTTGGGTGCTGTGCGCTCAGGCGCAAGCGCGCCACGTGTCGGCACGTGGGCGCTTTGCGCATGAGCGCTGCGCGCAGGAGCGCAAGCGCGCGCGCCACGTGTCGGCACGTGGGCGCTTTGCGCATGAGCGCTGCGCGCTGGTGCGCAAGCGAGCACGCCACGTGTCGGCACGTGGGCGCCGCGCGCAGGAGCGCTGCGCGCAGGAGTGCATGCGCACTGGAGCGCAAGCGCGCGCGCCACGTGTCGGCACGTGGTCGCTTTGCGCATGAACGCTGCGCGCTGGAGCGCAAGCATACTGGAGCGCAAGCGCGCGCGCCACGTGTCGGCACGTGGGCGCTTTGCGCATGAGCGCTGCGCGCTGGAGCGCAAGTGCGCGCGCCACGTGTCGGCACGTGGGCGCTTTGCGCTCGGGCGCAGTGCGCTGGAGAGGAAAAGAGGGCTTTTAGCCCCAAAAACTCTCGAAAGAGAAATCAGAGAGGAGTTGGACTCCTGAGTGTGTTTTTGGGGTTAATGGAAGGGGTTCTTCTTCTTTCTCCTCTGTTAGCTGGATCTTGAAGATCAAGAGGTGTGAGTTCTCAAAATCTCTTCTTTTTGAGATCTGATGACAGATCCAAGTTCCCCTTTGTGGGTTTCGTGGTGAAAACTATTTTGTTTTTGAAAAGGAAGAGTAAAACTCTTGATTTAATTCAAGCGAAAGGAGAAGGTTTTGGAACCTTGAGGAAGGAGAAAAGATCTCAGATCTAATTTTTTGTGGAGAGAATGAAAAGTGTTTCTTTTTTATTCATCATGTTGCCTTTTATAGGCTTACATATTTACATATAGCCCCTTGGGCTTTACAAAAATGGCATTTTAGCCATCCCATGGCTCATGTGCCATTTCATTTTTGCACATAAGCCATGGGCTTACAAAATATTGGCTTTATGCCCATTTTGTTTACATTCATGCATAAACAATTACATAAAAATTATTTATTACATGATTTTGTTGTTGGCATGGGGAGGCTGGCCGCGGGCTCGACTTGGGTATGGGCCCGCTTGACCTGGGCTTGGGCCCACCTAGCTTGGGGGTTGACCTTGACTTTGACTCAGTCAACAGGGGTGTAAATTTTTACCTCAACATGTGAGATCTGTATCTGAGCCTTTTCTGCCTTAGCTTCTCGATTTTGACGGCTTGGCGGGCATTCGTTTTCTGGGAAGCCACCACGAGTCGACTGATAGGGAGCTTAAAGAAGATACCCGATCGAGTAGTTGTTGAGGGTACCACTGGAGCTTGCCCAAGACGCCCCGTTGCTTTGTTGACGTTGATGGCCTTTCCCCCAGCTGGGGCCAAGAAAAGTCGTTCAAACACCGACTTGTGTTTGAGTTGGGGCGCTTTCGAGACCACCACATTTGGCCTCTTGCTTTTCGAGACCGGTTTGTCTGTCCCCGGGGCTTGAGGAGATGGGATAGCGTTAGCTGACATGAACAGAATAGAGCCAAATGGTTGCGGCGGCTCTTCCCACTGTCGCTCGGGACTGGCTGGAAGGACCGTCCCGGCGTCCATCTTCATCGTGTAGGAGATGGAAGCTGTGTCGAGAGTTGAGCTTGTCCTTGGAGACATTTTTGCTACGACCGGAGATTACAATTTGAAATTTGTTAACCTGCACAAAGAAGCATGATTTCAGTATAGGCAGTCGATATGTATATTGATTGAGTTCGCATGAACGTTTAACCCGAAATATGGGAGGAGAGAAAGGTCCCACCGGGCATGCCAGAATCTGTAGGGTGTTTTTCGTCACCCCATTGAGATGGGAATACACGTGCGCTTGTCAGGCGCATTACAGATTCCCCCTGCCTAGGGTAGGCGGGGTTTATTGATTGTGGGGATCCGAATCTCCGGCAGCCACAGACTAAGCTGCCGTTAATTACCCCTCGCCTTTGGAGTGAGAGAACCTCCGATTAACGGGTCAAAATAGGTCATGCGAACTCAATGTGTAGTGTACGTTTGTTGTGTTTTGAAAGGGGTTTTGGATATATCGGGGGCCCCGCAGAGTTTTTTATGGGGGTCCTGCTACCCGGATAGCGAGCTGGGGGTCAAGAGGGCTAGCAGCCCCCTTGCGGGGTGCGGGGCAGTATGTGTGTGTGTATGTGTGTGTGTGTGTGTGTGTGTAAGGGAAAGGGCATCTAAAGGATGCGTGGGAGAAAGCGCTCGGGCGCTAGCGCCTCACGTGCCAGGCACGTGGGCGCTCGGGCGCTAGCGCCTCACGTGTCAGGCACATGGGCGCTCAGGCGCTAGCGCTTTGAACTTTGGGCGCTAGCGCTTTGAGCGCAAGAGCGCTAGCGCCTCACGTGCCCGGCACGTGGGCGCTCGGTAGGCAAAAGGGACTTGGTCCCTGCAATGGGAGTTGTACTGCCAGAAAGGAACACTTATTATTTTGTGTGTGTCTGTGTGTGTATAAACTCCTAGGATATTTTGAAGCTGATGAAGGGGGCTTCTCCCCCTGGAGCCCTGGATCTTCCCTAAAGTAGGTCTTTGGAGATGGGTCTCCTTCTTCCCCTCTGTTGGCCGGATCTTGAAGAACAAGAGGTATGAGATTTTAAAAATCTCTTCTTTGTGAAATCTGATGGGAGATCTGAGTTCCCCTTTGTGGGTTTTGTGGTGAAAAACTATTTAGTTTTTGAAAAGGAAGAGTAAAACTCTTGATTTAATTGAAAAAGAAGAAGAAGGTTTTAGAACCTTGAGGAAGGAGAAAGTGGCACAGGCCCTAACCTTTTTGTAAGGAATGAAAAGTTGTTTTTTATTCATCATCATGTTGTCTTATATAGGCTTACATGTTTACATATAGCCCATTGGGCTTTACAAAATGGCATTTTGCTCATCCCATGTCTCATGTGCTATTTCTTTTTGCACATAAGCCATGGGCTTACAAAAATTTGGCTTTATGCCCATTTTGTTTACATTCATGCATAAAAAAATATATAAAAAATTATTTATTACATGATTGGCATGGGGGAAGGCCGGCCGCTTCATGTTCGGAATCGACCTGGGCATGGGCCCACTTGGCTTGGGCTTGACTTTGACTTTGACTTGGTCAACCGGAGTGCAATTTTCGACTTCAACAGCGGCGAATGTGGACTTGACCACGACAGTTGGGATGCCGTTGTGCACTAGAGCTCAGGCAAGGGCTTCTGATAGGGCGCCAGTAGCAGTATCATCAGCTGCGGCGTCAGCAATGGCAATGTCATCATCGGTAGCACCACCGAGAGAGGATATTGAAGGCGAAGTGGGTCAACGTCGCACCAAAGCACCGAGGGGAATGAAACGATCGTCTTCTGGTGTTAGTTCTGGGTCAAAGAGGCGAAGGAAGATGGTCACCAATCTTCTCGACTTTTTAGTGGAATCCGAGCCTATCTTTCAAGATGAACCACTAGCTATGCAAGAGTCGGATGGTGGTCTTATTTTTCCGGGTTCATCTGCTGAGGAAGCCGCATAATTGGCTGAGGCTATAAGACTCTCCCAGGATAAAACTGAGAATGTAAAGGTCCCGAAGAGGCCTTATCCTGCCGTCATCTTCTACGAAGATCCTCCATCGATACGACGGATATTTATAGTTCCTTTGGAAGAGGGAGGCGAGATAGCCCTTAAGCAGCCTATCTCGGCCGATGCCGAAGATGCGCTGTTGTTGTGGAATGGTGGCCACGAGTCTACCCTCGCACCTCGGCGAGCACGAATTCTTGAGAAGGAACGCCGGCTTGAAAAATCCATACTAGAAGCTCCTTTGCGCATTGGTATACTTATATATCTTTTGTAGTATTTTGCACTGCTTATATACATACATATATCCTTATCTTCGTGAAAACTTTGCAGGGACTTCGGCAATGGCAGAGGATCTGAGTTCGAGTCGCGCCTTGACTATGGACTCTGTAAATATCCCCGATGAGACACTAGTAAGTGTGGAGGGGGTCGATACACCTGTTCTTCCTGCCACGGAGCTCCCATTGGTGATTTCCGTTCTCCCGGTGCTTGCTCTCCCGGAAGAGGCACCTTCATTGGCCGCAGATTCAATGGATCTTTCTGGGGACGACCCGGAGACTATGGGATAGGTAGTCGATGCCACCGTCCTTTCATTGGAGCCTGCAGCGATGGCCACTGCTCCTCAATTGGAAATTGTTATACCGGCCCATGTCCCCGATGATGTGCCTGGGGGAATGGAGGAGGCCGCTGAAGCTGCTATCCCTCCAGTTCAGAGCGGGAGGAGCATCGAAGGTAGCCTTTTATATTTTATTTTAATAATCTCTCCATTATCTGAACCTTTCTGTCTTTTCAGAATTACGCGTGTTGGCGGCGTCTATCGCTGATCTGTCCCCCAGGAAGTCTTTTCAGCGTCTGCTAGAGATGGCCGCTCCGCAGGCAATATCCCCTCAACGCATCGTCCTATCTTCCGGGCAAGATTAGTGTTTTTTGCCTTCTTCTCACGGCATTATTATTATTTCATATAACGATACTGATGCCTTCTGCAGTTCTGGAAGCCGATGACGAAGTTGATATTCTTGATGGGCTTGGGGGTCTTTTGGACCCTTCTTGCATGACTGTGGGTAAGTAAAGTTTCGACGTTGTTCCATCTACTCTTTTCTTGCAAGTCTCACTGATTGTTTATAAATCTTAACAGCTTTGCCAGTTCTTACCACGCTGGAATCTCATATCGCCATTCCACCCGGCCCCTATGCTCTACGTGCCTCGGAACGGATGGCAAAGCTAAGCCTTCACTCTTTGTCAGCTCTGATTGAAGACCTTCGTGCTGGTAGTTTGATCACGGCCGAAGAATTTGCCGCTAAAGCCAACAGTTCTCTCCCCTTTCTTACTGCTTACCACAGCGAAACATTGGTGCAAGTCTGGGTTGAGTTTTGTCATCGGGTGGAGGCTTGCTTGCATAGTATTGAATGTACACGCCTTCCTTCAGAGGATTTGGCTGCAAAGGCGAGCTTGCGGGGGCTGATCGAACGGTGCGCTACAAATATACTGTCATGCGAGAAGAGGCTCATTCAAAAATTTTCAGAGAGGAAGCTGGCTTCAAACGCGCTGGGAGAACTTCAAGCTAATCTTAACGCCAAGACCACTCGGGCATATGAACTTTGGCGGGTGTTTCAAGAAACTATCAGGGAGGTGGTAGCCATTGATAAAGCCGTCATTTTTACTCGCGAAATGGTCGAAGCTCATAAAGTTACCGAAAAGGAGCTTGAAAGTTGGCTTTCCTCGTACCAGGCCTAACGGTCTCAAGCGGAGGCCCGTCTCTTAACGATAATGAATCATGAAGCTGAGGCCCAACGGAAAAAGGATGAACTGGAAAATCTATTAAATTGTCCGCCGGCTTGAAGAATTGTATATTTTTCTTTTTCTTTTTATTTTGTACATACTCCTGAATGAGAGTATTTTTTGATTCTTTCATAAATTGTACTTTGTATTCATTTTGATTCATGAATAAAAGACATATTTTTCTTCATAGTGGTGTGTCCCTTTTAGTAAATGCATTTTGCGGATAATCTATTTTGATTTCCTTGTAGGACAGCAATGGCTTAGGAGTCAGGTTCAGATCTGCCTCCTAAGGCTTTCCAACTTTATGAGCCGTGAGGGTCTCATAAAGGTATTTCTCTTTACGAGTCGTGAGGATCTCGTAAGTGTAATTTCTCCTTAAGAATCGTGTGGATTCCTAAGTGTATTTTCTCTTGAGAGTTGTAAGAATGTCACAAGAGAGTTTTTCTTGCTTACGAGTCGAGAGGACTCGTAAGTGATCGTTTCTTTTCTTGTTGGAGAGTGTGGTCCGTAGAAAATCTACCTTGACCTCTCTGCGAGGCAACGATGGCTTGGGAGACAGGGTTAGGATCTGCTACCTAAGACTTTTCAACTTTATAAGCCGTGAGGGTCTCATAAAGGTATTTCTCCTTACGAGTCGTGAGGATCTTGTAAGTGTAATTTTCTCCTTAGGAATCATGAGGATTCCTATGTGTGTTTTCTCTTGAGAGTCGTAAGGATCTCAGAAGAGAATTTTCTTCCTTACAAGTCGAAGTGATTGATGAGCTGACTTGCTCCCAAATCAAAGAATTGCTTTGACGGGGAAGTCGAGGGTTGACTTTATCCGCATTTCGTGGAGTCAGGGATTGACTTTATCCGCATTTCGTGGAGTCAAGGGTTGACTTTATCCGCATTTTACGGAGTCAGGGATTGACTTTATACGCATTTCACGGAGTCAGGGGGTTGAATTTATTCGCATTTCACGGGGTCAGGGGGTTGACTTTATTCGCATTTCACGGAGTCAAGGGTTGACCTTATCCACATTTCATGGGGTCAGGGGGTTGACTTTATCCGTATTTCACGGAGTCAGGGGTTGACCTTATCCGCATTTCACGGAGTCAGGAGGTGCTCTGGACGTTTCCCACGGGGTCAGTATTGACATTAGCCATGTTCTACAGGACTAGGAGGTGCTCTGGACGTTTCCCACGGGGTCAGGATTGACATTATCCGTGTTCCACGGGACCAGGATTTGCTCTGGGCGTTTCCCACGGGGTCAGGATTGACATTAGCCGTGTTCTACGGGACCAGGATTTGCTATGGACGCTTCCTACGGGGTCAGGATTGACATTAGCCGTGTTCTATGAGACCAGGATGTGCTCTGGACGCTTCCTACGGGGTCAGGATTGACATTAGCCATGTTCCACGAGACCAGTATGTGCTTTAGGCGTTTCCCACGGGGTCGGGATTGATATTAGCCGTGTTCTACGGGACCAGGATATGCTCTCTCGGTTATCTGTGAACCGTCGAGGTTTGGAACATGGACTTTGCCATGGCTCCAAGGTTGATTGTCGCGTCTGAATCCTGCTGGAATGAGGAGGAACGTTGTTGGTGATCTCTAGGCTGTCTGTGAACCGTCGAGATTTGGCATCTTTTTCTGATGGAGCCTGGTGGGAAGGTATGGTTTCCTCTTTGTTTGTGCCCATAGATTGTATACAGGGATCGATGTGATCTCACATGTAGGGCAAAAGGTTTCATTTTATATATTTTTCTTTCCGTGATGCTCTATCATTTCAGCTTTTATATCGCGAAAGTCGCGATTGCCCAATCATTTCGGCTATTTTTCGCGGTGCCTAATCATTTCGGCTATTTTTTGTTTTTACTCGCTGCTTTTTATTGCGAGTTGCCCAATCATTTCGGCTATTTTTTGTTTTTACTCGCTGCTTTTTATTGCGAGTTGCCCAATCATTTCGGTTATTTTATATGCATACATTTTTACTTGCTGATTTTGTTGCAAGTTGCCCTATCATTTCGGCTATTTTTTATATGCATTTGTGGCTCGTTGGTTTTTCACTGCGAGTTTGGGATTTGACAACGATTTAGGCATCAGCATCGCTACAACTGGGATATTGCCAGGAGCGAATCATCATTTTGCCTTTGTCAGTTCGAACAAAGGTGGCTTAGCAAATAGGGTTAAGATCCTGTCGACTATGGCTTTTAACTTCATGAGCCGTAAGGGTCTCATGAAGGTATTTCTCCTTACGAGTCGTGAGGATCTCGTAAGTGCGTTTTCTCCTTAAGAATTGTGAGGAGTCTTAAGTGTATGGTCTTTTATAAGTCGTAAGGATCTTACAAGAGTGTTTTCTCCTTATAAGTCGAGAGGACTTACAAGGGTCGTTCACCGTATGAGCATATCCCCAGTCACTGGTGGGACTTTGTTAGGGAAATGTTTATTTGTGCCCGTGGATTATATACAAGGGTCAGCATTGAACCGCTTGTAGGGCAGTATTGGAGGTTATGATGGCTTAACAACAGGTTCAGATCCCTATAGCTTAAGGCTTTGAATCTTATGAGCCGTGAGGGTCTCAAAGGGGAATTCTCCTTGCGAGTCATGAGGATCTCGTAAGTGCAATTTCTCCTTAGGAATCGTGGGGATCCTTAAGTGTGTTGCTCCCTTGTGAGTCGTAAGGATCTCACGCAGGTATTTTCTCCTCACAAGGTCGAGAGGACCTTGCAAGTGTCTTTTAACGAGATTGCGCCCTTTCGGGTTTTCACAAAACTCGCCGGTAGCCCTGCTGTTTTTACTCATGGAGCCCTTTCGGGTTTTCATCCGTGCCCATCTCGCTTATGTACGTACCGTTTTTTTTGTCAGCCTTGGGATGCTGCGGTCCATAGTAGTTTATAGACGTCTCGGTCAGCTGCAAGTTTTAGGACATTGCGGTCTGTCATTAGTTTAAGGACGTTTTGGTCCGTTGTTAGTTTTAGGACATTTCGGTCCGTCATTAGTTTAAGGACGTTTCGGTCCGTTTGCCGGCTACTACTTATAGAGTTTGGGCTTAAGAAGATAGCGAGCGGACATAGGCGTCGTCATCTATCTTTGACCTAGGCCGTGACTCGTCAGGCGTAGTATTTTTTTAGAAATCGACCGTTTATTGGCCTGAAAGGTCTTTCGCCATGCATGTCCATGAGTAGATAGGCTCCACCCTGGTAATCTTTGTCTATGATGTACGGGTCTTCATAGTTCGGCTTGAATTTCCCCCGTTTGGCACGATTGGGGACCATAGGTCTTTTGACCACTAGCACGATTTCGCTTTAGTGGAATGTCCTCGGCCTAGTCAATCTTTCGTATGAGCGCGTCATCTTTGCTTTGTAAGCCTCCAGGTTTTGTTGCACCATGAGCCGTGTTTCATCAAGGGCGTCGAGCTCCTCAAGCCGAAGGTGAGCATTTTCTTCATCTGCTAGCTCGTAGTGAACCGCCACTTGTAGAGAGAGTAACTCTATCTCGAGGGGGAGTACCGCTTCTATGCCAAATACTAATGCATACGGCGTTGTGTTTGTGGCCGTTTTGAACGTAGTTCGATACGCCCAGAGAGCTTCATGCAGTCTCTCATGCCAGTCCTTCTTATTTTTGGACACCGTCTTTTTCACGATCTTCGTCAAGGTCTTGTTGAAAGCCTCAGCTAGACCGTTAGCTCGGGGATTATAGACCGAAGAGTATCTCCAGTCTATATTATGCTGTTTTGTAAAGCGGCTGATTTTATGGCTTCTGTAGGCTGGCCCGTTATCAGAGATAATCCGTCGCGGAGTGCCGAACCGATAAATGACGTGTGTCTTGAAGAAATGGAGTATATTCTCCATCTTCACTTCTCTTAGCGGTACTTCTTCTGCCCATTTGGAGAAGTAATCAGTTGTTTCCAGTATGAACCGATGTCCTCTGGACGAGGCTGGTTCGATGGGGCCGATTATGTCAGTTCCCCACATTTCCAACGGCCAGCAAGCCACCGTTGGATGTAGCGGATTTGGGTGTTGGTGGATAAAGTCCCCGTGAATCTGGCACGAGTGGCACTGCTTCGCGTATTCGAGGCAGTTTTGGATCATCGTGGGCCAATAGTAGCCCATCCTTTTGATCTTTAGTTTCATCTTCGGCCCGGCTTGATGAGAACCGTAGAGTCCGTCGTGAGTTTCTTGGAAGACTCTCCTTGCCTCTTCAGGTCCCAGGCATCTTAGCCACAGAGAGTCAAATGATCTCTTATACAGAGTATCATTGACGAAGGCAAATGATAGAGCTCGTTTCATGAGCTGATGTCTTGAGGACGCATCTTCAGGCGTTCGATGGGATTTGAAGTAGCCTATAAAGACTTCTCTCCAATCCTTAGCCTTTTCCTGGTCTTTTATTTTTAGGGTTGCTTGCTCTGTCATTCCCTTTTCTTTGGACGACTCTGGAGATATTTCTGCTGGTGCAAGAACCCGACGGCTTTGCACAACGATCCTCAAGTCATCGAGGTTCTCGTCGGCCAGTTATTTAGCGAGCTTGGCTAATGCATCCGCCTTGCTATTTTCCGCATGCGGTATGCTTTCCAAGGTGTAGGCAGGGATTTGAATCAGCAATTGTTGTACCCTTTCGCCGTACTTCACCAACTCTGGTTTGCACGTTTGATAGTCACCGTTTACTTGACTAACGACCAGCTGGGAGTCTCCATATATGAGGAGGTTCTTGATTCCTATGTCGACAGCGATCTCAAGACCTGTTATCAAAGCTTCATATTCGGCTTCATTGTTCGTCCCCGGCTCTGTTAAAGAGAATGCAAAGTGCATTATCCCTCCTTGTGGAGTCACGAAGATGAGGCCTACCCCTGATTTGATTATGGGGGTGCTTTGTTTGCGCTTCTTCATGGAAGATGCTCTATCGAAGTAGAGTTCCCACTGGGTATCATTCTCTCTTCTCTCCCCGTCGATCGTGTCAAACACGTGTTCGTCTGGCAATTCGCAGTTCAAACGAGAATCGGCAGGTATCGAATACCCAGCGAGGAAGTCGGCGATAGCCTGGCCTTTTACCGCCTTGAGGGGAGGATAAGTTATCGAGAACTCCATCAAGAGCAGGGCCCATTTAGCGAGTCGTCCTATTAGTATGTCTTTTGACATCAAGTATTTGAGAGGATCCACCTTTGATATGAGATGGACCTCATGTGCCAAAGCATAGTATTTGAGCTTCGTTATCGCGAAGATCAACGCCAGGAAGTGTTTTTCAATGGGGGAGTAGTTGTTTTCTGCCCCCAGGAGAACTCAGCTCAAATAGTAGAGGGCTCTCTCCTTTCCTTGGTCGTTCTCTTGTGCCCACAGCGCGCCTAAAGAACCTTCGAGGGCTGTTATGTATAGAATGAGAGGCTTTCCCTTGACCGGGGCGGTCAGCACCGGCGGATTCTGCAGGTATTGCTTGATTTCGTCCAGCGCGCTTCGGCATTTGCGATCCCAGATGAACGGGGTTCCCTTTTTCATTAGGTGACTGTAGGGGCGGCACTTGCCGGAGAGATTAGCTATGAACCGCCGGATATACGCGAGCTTCCCTTGGAGAGACCGCAGTTGCTTCAAAGTTCGTGAGGAGGGCATTTCCATAATCGCCTTGATCTTTGAAGGGTCGATTTCGATGCTTCTATTTCGTACAATGAATCCTAGAAACTTTCTCGAGGAAACTCCGAACACGCATTTGAGAGGGTTCATCTTCAAGTTGTATTTTCGAAGGCGCTGAAACACAATCTTCAGATGCTCTAAATGTTCCTCGTATGATTTGCTTTTAACTACGAGGTCGTCAATTTAGCATTCAACGATTTCATGTATGAGGTCATTGAAAATCTTCGTCATGACCCTCTGATAGGTGGCACCGGCGTTCTTTAGACCGAAGGGCATTACCTTGTAGTAGAATATGCCCAAAGGGGTCCGGAAAGCGGTATGCTTCTGGTCCTCGGGATGCATCTTTATCTGATTGTATCCCGATGAGCCGTCCATGAAGGAGAAAACTTCGTGAGTGGACGTATTATCTATCATCAGCTCGGTGACCGGTACTGGAAAGTCGTCCTTCGGGCAAGCTTTGTTGAGATCCCGAAAGTCCACGCATATGCGCACCGTCCCATTTTTCTTCATTACTGGGACAATGTTGGCGATCCAGTCACGATACTGAACCTATTGGATGAAGCCGGAGTCGATTAGCTTCTTGACTTCGGCGTTGATGCTCATCTCAAGCTCGAGCCGCATTCTTCTCGGTGCTTGTTTGATCGGCTTGACGTCCGGAGATATCCCCAATTTGTGCACAACAATCTCTGGATCTAGTCCCGGCATCTCGGAATAGTTCCATGCAAAGCAGTCTTTATACTGCATGAGCACGTCTTTAAGCGTAGCCTTCTTTTCTTCAGACAACAGTTTACTGACGAACGTCGGCCGTGGGTCGTTTGCCGTTCCCAAGTCGATTTTTCTGAGGTCATCTGTAGTAGTATGTATCCCATCTTCCAGCTCTTTTGGCGCCGGTGGAAATTCTGAGATCAACTCATCTTCATCGTTTTCGAAGCACCAAGAGAGGTCATCCATATTCTCGGGTTCTTCTTCTGACAACGTTATTGCGTGACAGGTATGAGATCGTTTCCAAGACCGAGGTTGATCTGGTTCTACTCTCATCGCATAAGTGGCTTTTGATTCATGTTTCCATGGCAGACTTACCCTCCAACTGTCGGATAGAGCGAATCTGCCGAGTTAATACTGGTCTTCAACCCAGTTCTTGAAGGTGAAGCAGTCTTCGAGAGGATGTTCTATTGCTTGGTGATAGGAGCAATAGTCTGGGTGAGAGACCTTGTCTGCTTGCTCGGGGTGCTTGGACTCCGGGAGTGTCATCATCTGATATTTTATGACAAGATCGAATATCTTCTTTGTCTTGTCTTGGGGAAAAGAATATGCTCGACCCATTTTCTTTATAAGAGATGGATCCCGGCTGCTCAATTCTCGATCGCGTGGCTTCTTAGACCCGCTACGCTGTTGTCGAATGTTTTTTCCGTTCTTTGGTTTATTTTTGCCTCTGTGCCGGGTATTTTGTATGACGGGTTGGCGACGAAGAGCATTGTCATTCTCTGTAGCCTGTTAAAGGAGGAACTGCGTCCTGGCTTTCTCGTAAATGGCCATTTCGCGTCTATGGTCGTCCCGGACCTCCTGACCCGCTTCCCTTATTAGCTTGTCCATCTGTTCTTCAAATGACGGACTTGGCATTTTCATGGCGGAACCTCGTTTTGGTTCAGGGTTAGCATCTTTTAACAGAACATCTCCTTCTTCGTCAAAGTCGTGTATAACGTAGCAGCCATGGAATTGCTCCCGTTTCTTCGATTGAACATATCCAAGCCCACTCGTTTCCATTCTCCCATTGGGAAATTTTCGCTGAGTTCCAGGGACGCTCCAGATCCTGTTGTAGAACTGGGCTTGTCGTGTGGTTTGCTTAAGGGGTATGCCTTGGCGCCTCAACAGCCTCTTCAATCCTTCTGTGTAGCATCTGGGCAATTGGATAGGCTGAGGTCTGTCAAGTGTCGAATCGGCACCATGCCAGACTTCTTTCTCCACTTTGGTTTTCGTGGATTGATAAAAGAGGATCGCCTTTTCATCTCTTCGCCTGAGAGGGACGTAGAATTTCTGCAGTTCTTGCACACTATAGGTACCAAGCGCGTCGAGCTCTTTGTAATGTTCTCACGGAACCATGGCAATTTACAAACTCCGATCATCGCCACCGAAGGCTTGTATCGATGGTCGTACAGAAAATATGGCATTGACCTCATCTTCTGAGTCGTTGCCAAAGACCAGAATAGGGGTGGATGGTCCCGGCTTGGTGTATTGGGGAGGCCCTGAATAAACTATTTCTTCCTCCTCCTCGGTATCACTCTCGAAGACCGAAATAGTGGTGATAGCTTTGTTCTTCGGTTTATGGCATCTCTCCGTGTCTTCGAAATCTGGTAAGAAGTATTTTGTATCATCGTACTTTCGGACTTCATTCACGGAGAATGGGTTTAGTTCCCCCGTCATAGTGTACTCGAGACCATCTTTGAAGTACTTTATACACTGATGTTGTGTAGAAAGGATAATGTTGTACTCGTGTAACCAAGGCCTGCTGAGCAAAACATTGTACCATATCTTGGCGTCAATGACATGAAATTTGATGTCTGTGATTAGCAACCCAAAGCGTAACATCAGTATCATGGACCCGAGCATCCGTGATGACTGGGAGTCAAACCCTTAGATGGTGATTTTATCATGAGCGAGGTGCTGAACGCTCATGCAGATTTCCTTCAACATTCTTACATTAAGAAGGTTGACGGAGGACCCATTGTCGACCAGGATCTTGCCTTGCTTAATATCATGACAATATCCAGAGACATAAAGGGGACGGTTATGCTCGCATGTCCCGAGGAGGAGATCTTCATCGCCGAAGGTGATATCGGCCGTGTGCACTTTTTCCAGCTCGTCCTTCATCTTTTCTTCGGCGAGGAAAGCCTGGAACTGTCCGGGCTCTTGCAGTGCCTTGATCAAGGAATCTCTCGCCTCTTTGGATAGCAGAAGGGCGTCGAGAATGCTTAGCTGTGAGGGTATCTTCCTCAGGTGTGCCAGAACGTTGTAATCCACCTTGTTTTTCTTCGGCGGATCCTTGGATGTCAGCTCTTCGACGGCTTGGTCATCAAGGGTGATATCTTCAGGGACCTTTTCTTTTCTCTTATCCTTTTTGTTCGACCCCTTGTTTACGGGTCCGAGATTCTTTTCAGGTAATGTGCGATTTCGCAGCTGAATATTCTCGCAGCTTTTCGGTTCTTCCTCTTTTCCTGAGGTGGATTCTTTGAAGAGAGGGCCGAGAGTCATTTCCTCTTCAGAATCGCTCCCGAAAGTGAGAACTTGTGATCCTCTACTCTCAACCATGTGACAGTTGCCGGTAGCTCTTCCTCGTTTGTCTGCCGCATTTTTCCGCTGGCGACGAGCTTCACGCTTCATCCTCTTGAAGTGCTGCCTGTGAGCGACATACCCTTGCCATCAATTTTTAAAGGCATTGCATTCTTCAGTAGGGTGTGCAATCCTTCGATGATATAAATAGTAATCAAGATGCACATCCTACTCATTAAGGTGTATCTCATCAGAAATGTTTCCCTCAGAGGATGGCAGCTTCATTCCCATCGATATGGCTTTGGTGAACCTTTTCCTCGTCTTGAACCTGCTTTTGGTGGCAGCCGAAGTGCTCATATCTGGTTGGAGTGTATTAACCCTTTCGTCCAGTCGCCGGCGTCTGGCCTTTTCAAATATGGCCATTTCGCGCTCTCGATCAGGTTTGCTTTTCAGAAGAGCTTCGTTCAGGAATGCATCAATCATTTCGTCTGATGGTCCTAGAAGTTCCGGCTTAGGATCTGCCCTCAGTTTCTCCGCGTCAGGAGCTTCTTCACCGTCTATCGACGAGCGAGAGATCACATGGCAGCTTGCCACATAATCCTCAGGTTCATCCGATGAGTCTTCTCCATTATCATCCTCTTCGTCATCAAGGACGTTGCTGAGAAACTCTTGAAGTGTGACCGGGGTTCGCGCCTTCTGGTTATATTCTTCCAGCGCGTCGATGTGTTTTTGCAGGTTCGTGCGCTTGTCAGCAGGCTTCATGGGCTTTTTGGTTTTCTTCTTTTTCTTTGAAGACTTTGACGGCTGGGTATAGGCGTTTTGATTATCGCTACCAATTTTTGGCGTCGGGCGTGGCTTCAGCATTCCTTCGATAATATCGGGTTCTAGCTGATTTTTCCACCTGATCGCTGGGCATGCTTGGAGATCTTTCAGCATTCTTTTCGTTTTGGCTGAAAGAGCGACCTCCCATGGAGCTTCTTCGACAAAAGAGAATGATGCCCCCGGAGTGTCCACCTTTTTGAGAGCGTGCGACTGGGGCGGGTTTACTTTCCAATTCTCGGACAGTGCGAATTTGCCTTGTTGGTATTGGTTCTCAATCCACCCTTTGAAGACGAAACAATCTTCGATTGGATGGACTATCGCTTGGTGATAGGGGCAATAATTAAGATTATTAGCCTTACCGGGTTGCAATGGGCGTTTTGTATCCGGCAAGTTGATGAGCCTGTTGCGCACCGCCAGCTCGAACAATCTCCTCATTTTGTCCCGGGAAAACGAATAAGGATGCTTCATTTTCTCATTAAAGAATCGCCGTCTCTCGTCTGGACGATCAGTTAGTTTTGGGCCACTGGGCTGCTGTTGAGCATTGGCGACGAAGGTCGCTTTCCCTTTCCCTTTTTCATTCCGTGGCTCTGGCTTCGAAGAGGAAGGCCTGTGGCCTATCTGGTCCAATTTGTCAATCAAGGCCTGGAAAGTGGCCGGCTTAAAAAACATCATGAATTGGGAAATGATCGCCTGAGGGTCGAGAGTACCCACAAACATGACTACCGCGGGCGCTTCTTCGATGCGTTGTTCGCACTTCGACCATAGATTCCGCCACCGTATTGCATACTGAACCCATGTTTCTCCAGGCTTCACCCTGGCATTGATCAATGTCGTGATTGGGGTGCGTTTGCTAGCGCTTGCGAAACGCTGGGTGAATAGCAACTCCATTTCTGCAAATGTCTTGACAGAGTCATTTGGGAGTTCGGAATACCGCTCGAATGCTGTCTCCGACAAGCTGCCAACGAATTGGTGAAGCAGTAGCTTATCGTCACCTCCGGTGTTGCCGCACAAGGCTCTGAATTGAGCGACGTGCTGATGCGGGTTTCCCGTCCCCTTATATACGTGGAATTTGGTGATCGTGTATCCCGACGGGTACTTTATTTGGTCGTACCAACCCGGATAGGGTCGTCCAGTTTTAACAATTTGCCCAGCTGCTGCATTCGCCTGATGAACTCGTATCTGCTGAGTGATGTAATCATCTAGGGCGGCTTTTGAGATGGTCTCCTCTTTGGCTGCTGACAGAGCCGGCAGAGGATTTGATGTCTCTCTTCTATCATCTTCAATTATTACTAGAGGGTCTTTGGCTGGAGGGTCCGGCTGGATCATCAGGCCCACCATATCTTGGAATAGAAAGGCTATTTGTTTTATATTGGCCGCTTGTTCCGCGGCCTCTTTGTCCTTCTTCTCAAGCATTCTCCGAAGGAATTTAGCATCAGTTTCCTGTTCATGGCGCTGCTCTGAGGATGTCTCTGGGCTTGCTTCCGGTCCTGTAAGTGCGGCCATAGCTGTTAGCATTTCTTGGAGTTTTTGTTGTTGTTGCTCTTGAGCCTTAGTCACTGATCGCGTAAGCGGTCGATGACTTGTAGAGATACGGCTATCCTCTTTTCCAGATGCCATATAGATGGTGTGCACTACCATGCCCCCAGACTTGGGGCGTTTAGATTCAGTGTCTTTGCGATTTGCCAAAGACGCAGGGATTTTCTCCGGCCTTCTTCTTTTGTGGGCTGTCGAAGTTAAGGGGGCTGTTGAGGTGGGCACCCAAACAGATGACACCTTCTATGGCTTGACAGGGTGGTCATCTTCCCGCTGAACTTTCACCTTTTTCTGTCGGCGAGAGTAATCTTGATCAATCACCGAGTCTTGGACTTGTGGCCAAACTTTATAAATTTTAGAGGACAGTCGCTGAGGGGGCTGCTCTAGCTTCGCCTTTGTGATCTTTTCAACAGGCGGAGGAGACTTTTTTAGCACGACAGTTGGCGAATTCCTGCGCACCCTGTTAAGTAGTTCAAAACTGTTCCCAGTTGGAACAACAGCATCAACTACCACCATTGGAGCTGGCGGAGTCAGTCCAGAAGGGGAATTGCCCCCAGCCTTCCTTACTCGGCGCCAGTGGCGACGTCGAGCATGCCGTGCGGCCGGGATCACCTCCGCTGTTGGATCAGCTTTTCCATGCCCCCTGTTCTAATGAGAGTCTGCTGTTAGTGCCAGCCTGTCAAATACAGATGCTTGCTGAGAGGGAATGGCCAATCTTGAAAAGGCCAATTTTCGTGCAAGGGAAACGACCTTGGTTACTTCACCCGGAGTGGGAGCTGAAACGGCCAGTCTTGTGAAGACCGACCCCTTAGCCGGAGAAGCCGCCTTGGTGACTTCAGGAGTAGGAATGGCTATCCGATTCGGGATAACGCCTTCTAGTATTGCGGGCTTCTTCAGGGCCCGTTGGAGCTTTGGCCCAGTCTGATGAAAACTGAGGCGCTTGGTTTGGGCGACCCGTTAAGAGGGGCCGCAGTAGTGGTAAGACGATCAAAGACCGACTTCTTCTGAGCTTCTTGCAATGGTACAGGGGCGTTGAAGCTCATCGGTGGGAGCATGGTCCCGAAGAATAGCCCAGTGGTGGCCTGAGTTACCTGCTCCACTGGCATCTTGAACAGGAAGGCCGCTTGAGGCCCGTAGGTTACTCCTCCAGATGAGGCGGAGCGGGAGTTGCAGTTGCAGTTGGAGCAGTTAGAGGCCATTGATATTCTTTTTTCTGCACGAGAGAAAAACCAAATCTTAGTATCTCGAACCCAAGGGAAACCATATTAAACCGTGATTCGTTCGTGAACATGACACACGAAGTGTGGAGTGGAAAGAGGAAGAGGTCCCACCGGGCGTGCCAGAATCTGTTCTCCTCCGAATACAGAGACGGAACCGCATAGGTTCGTCTTGCCTGAATTTAGGGGCAGATGCTATTTAGTGCTATCCGTCTACCTCTCCGAAGATGCCAAGTTGATTTATGACACCATGTATCAAAGGTTTAGAGGGATTCGGCCGATGTAGCAGACTTCGTCAGATTCCCCCTCATAATGAGGTTTTTTTTTATTGTGGGGACGCTCATCCCTACAGACGCAAGCCCCTGCAGTTAATTACGCTACCACATCGCGGTAACCACTTTCTCCTTTTCTAGATGGTCACTTTGTGTCGTGGGTGTTTGATTTGTTTTTGGTTGCTCGTGGATTGTATACGGAGACTAATTTATGTTGTCGCCCGTAGGGCATGGATTAGTCCAAATCCGTATTTTCTTAGATTTGGGTTTGGGGTTGGGTTTAAGGATACGTTAGTCTCATTTGAGACTAAGATCAACTTAAATGTTTGTTAAGGATATGTTAGTCTAATTTTAGACTAAGATCAACTTAACGGGATCATTTAGATCCAACAAAAGAGCATTTAGGCTCTATTGTTTAGTTTAGGGACATTGCGGTCCAATGTACTTTAAGGACATCTCGGTCCATGGGCTTATGGACCCCACAGTCCGTAGTTTAAAGACGTCATAGTCTATAAAGTTTAAGGACATCATAGTCCATGGGCTTAAGGACCCCACAGTCCATAGTTTAAAGACGTCATAGTCTATAAAGTTTAAGGATATCATAGTCCATGAGTTTAAGGACCCCACAGTCCATAGTATGTTTGGTTATCGGGACCCGTCACCTCTCTGAAGACGTTGAAGGATTACAATGACAAATATCAAAGGAGTGAAGAGATGTACCCTTGAACCAATGTTGGTTGGGAGATCTGTAGTCCAATTTGGGACTAAGATCAATTAGATTATGAGCACATGGGCTCAGTTAAATCTGAGTTGAGGACTTATGGCCAGCTTGGGCTAAGTCCAATTAGGTTTAAAATGTTGGACATTTGTTTGGGCTGCTGAACATTTGTCTAGGCTCAGCCCCCCTTTATTTAGCAATGCTAAGTATGGGTCTGGGTTCTGACAATACATTTTGTCTTTTATCGAGTGCTGAGCACTCATATACCATATAAGATGATCAATTTTGGAAGACAAAAGTGTGTTTAAGGTTCAATCAAAAAGGAGTACCGCCTCTGGAAGACTTAGCTAATTTGGGCTAAGACTGGTTCGAATATAGTGTTAAACACTAGCATATGTTTGGCGATCACGTGTTCCCACGTGATGCAAAATAGTGTTGAACACTAGGGATGAAGTTCTTAAGATAGTGTTAAACACTATAAAAAAATGAAGCGCTCACGTGAGGACACGTGGGGCGCCCTAGGATTGGGCCAAGCTTCCTTTATTTTATTCTCAGAATATTCAAATAAGTGTTTAAATACTTAATCTTTATGACCATCACGTGTGGGCACGTGATGCGTACCCATGCACCGGATATTAAAAGGATTTGTTAGGGGTCATGTAGGGACACGTGAGGGCGCCCATGCATTGGATTTTAATCCTTCAGTTCTTTCCATCTTCTCTTTTTTAAAGAGGTGTCTGTTAGGGGTCACGTGGGGATACGTGAGGGCGCCCAAAGTCTGTTCTGCCTTGGCTTTGTTCTCTTTATTTTGAGAAATTTATCCAAGAGTCACGTGGGAGCACGTGGCCCAATTTCATTCGTTCTCTTTTGATCACTGGGGAAGGGAGTCACGTGGACATACGTGATCAAGTTGGATACTGATTTCTTTTACGTGCATAGAAAGTTAAATCCTTTATTTAAGAATTAAATTCTTTTATAGGGTTAAACCCTAATTTTATTTAGAGGAATTAAATTCCTAGGTATTTGAAAGAATTAAATTCTTTAAACCCAACTCTCCCTCTAAGTTTTGGATCTGCATGACAGAATCTCTCCGATGATAATTAAATTCTCAACTTATGGGGAGATCTGCTTCTGCAGATCTTCAACCATGAAGAAGAACTAAGTTCTTGTATTAATGGTTAAACCCTATTTTTGTTGGAGGAATTAAATTCCTATGTGCTTTGTGGGAGAATAAAATTCTCTGAACTTAGGTCCTCCTTTAGGTTTTAGATCTGCATGACAGAATCTTCCCGATGAGAATTAAATTCTCAACTTATGGGGAGATCCGCTTCTGCAGATTTTCAACCAGAGGAAGAACTAAGTTCTTATTCAGAAGAGTTAAACTCTTAGTTTGAGAATTAAATTCTCTTATAGGGTTATGGGAGCTTATAAAATGATTTCTCTCTCTCTCTTACCTAGGGTTTCTTTCTTTTCTGAAGAAATCTTCTTTTCTCTCTGGAGAATTAAATTCTCTTCTTTTCTCTCTCTGTTGTTGTTGTATCCTTTTCTTTCCCTTCTCTTCTTAGTTCTTATTTATTGGAGGAAGAAAAGAATCGGTTTGCTTAGTCAATCTTTCATTGAAAGATTTTAATTGATTTTGTAACCAACATGATCTTTTAGATCACTCAGTGAATTTTTTTCACCATTGGATTTTTAATCCAAAAGATATTTTATCTGTTATTCCTAGCAAATTTCAGGGAAATCTTTCTTTGTATAGAATCTTTCTATAAATTGGTGATTTTTAATCACCATTGGATTTTTAATCCAACGGTGCTCCACTTTACAGAGAGCAATCTTTTTGTTTGGAAAGATCTAGGGAAATATTAGGGTTTTTTATTTCCCTTAATTAGAATTTAATTCTATTAGTTCAGAAGGTTTAAGAGCCTATCACGTGTTAGCACGTGACCCCACTGATTGACCATTTAATTAGAATTTAATTCTATTAGTCCAGAGATCTTAGGAACTCATCACGTGTCGGTACGTGATGCCCTGTCACGTATGAGCACGTGATGCCCCATTTAGGGTTTTCCTTCCTTTAACTCAGAGGGTTTTTGTCACGCTCCGCTTCCCAAAATACGGAATACGAGGGGTAGACAAGGCCAGCCATGCTCCTACGGTCAAGGAAATGTCCTGCCGTAGTCACACTTCGGCTTTTAGTTTTTCATGGTAAACAGTAAATGATGCTCAGGTAATGAGAAATGCAGTAACTGAAAGAAAACAATAATATAAACTAACCTGATGGGAAACGAACGAATGTAACTCGGAATGGCAAGTCAAGAAGTCTGTGATGCACGTCTAGTTCTGGTCCAGGCTAAATCTTCTCCTCACACTGAGCATGCATACTCAGGTCGTCAGAGCGACACAATGGCAATATAATATGTATAAAAATCAAGTGACAGTTCTAACAGTGGTAATAGATATGAATAACAGTAAATCAATAACAGCATGAATATGAATGTGCAGTAATCAATGCAGCGGAACAGTAAAGCAGTAGAACGATATGTCACGCATGCCAACAAAGTATAGAAGGAATATAAATGCCAGTATCCCTATCAGTCTCTAAGTCTCACTGTACAGGTCACTAAGCCTATCGTCAGTCCAAGTGTGAGAGTCAACCACTCGCGAGTGTCCTCCACCCAAGGATAGAACCCAAGGGCAAGGGACCACGGGCCCAACATGTAACATGTATATCACGGTGTATATCACATACCCTGTAAATCTCCATATATCTCCCTAAATATATAAGCCGGCATGGGACTCCCGAGATTCTGTTGAACTCACACTTAAACTACCCCACACCCCGTGGCCTACATCAAACGCTAACCATAACCCTAAATACTAATCGATCCGTGACAAGTCTGCGCGAGAACTGGAGGCAGGACCTCCATCAAGCACGTCCCGACTAATATCTAAGACAAATGGCAGTGTCGGATGTCTTATCTGTGATACCCGTGCAAGCGCTTCCATAAGTGTCCCATACCACTTATGGTCACACGTACACGCATCCCACAGACGTCGACAATGCAATAGAATAATAGGGTCACTGATTGTGTACAAGTATGTATCACTTTCACTAAATCACGGATACACGAACACTGACGTACTTGCCACAATTATCGCTAGAATCTAACACTGGGTAAATGCACGATATCACTAGGTTATCACTACAATGATATGGGTATGATATGATGCGTAAACAGTATATGAAACATGATTAAGGTGTCATAAAGTAGTATTCTATCATTTGCACGATTTATCATGAAACGTACGTGTATAGTTCAGTGAAACGATAAACAGGTGATAATTAGTATGTTCAGTTATCTATCCATCTAATTTAGTTTCAAGCCAATCGGGTTCCAGGATCATTAGTTATAACCATTTCATTTTAAGCGCTCGCGGCTGGAAATCCGGTTTCAGAATCAGAAGTCCGTTTCGCAACGCATTTTAATCCCAGTTGGGATCGAATTTTAGTGATGCTACAGTTGGATGAATTCTAGGGTTTTCAGAAAGGTTTTCAACGCAATAGACGGATCTTCGATCGCGTCTGTACGTCAGGAGATATACACTATTTAATACCCATATGCCAGTTCTGATTCTGTTGGGACTGTTATGCGTCCCGATCTATTAAATTACAGATTAAATATCAAACGGTAACGAAACAGAATGAAATTAATTGTGTTGTCTAGCTAACAGATTTACCTATAGTAATCAGCGGAGTTCCGCAATCTACGAGTTAAGGAGGTCTGGTGGTACTCAATACGGAACAGCAAGCAACGACTGGAGTCGCTCTGGACTGCAGTCCAGAGACGCACTCCGATCCAATTATCATCACAATTTAAGTACAGAAATGTTAGGAATATAGTATAGGGTTATAGGTCGTCGAGTCAGCTTCGATTTGAGCCCTCGAACGCACCATTCTAGTGTGTATATGATTTATGGTGAATTTAACGGTTTTCAGGTGAAAGAAAATTCCAGTTTTTCGATTAAACTTGGGGGTAGTCGTTTTAATCTTTAACAGTCGTATTTTCTAATGAAATTTGCACACGTTAACCATCTATACAAGGGCCAATGTAATTTATCCCGTTCCGTCAAATTTGATAAAGATTTCCTAAGAGAACAAGTATCGAACAGTTGTATCGAATAATTTAACGGAAAGGCAAAGCATAATTTATATATGATGTTAATTTGTAACATAGATAGAATAGCATGAAGCAAGTAGAGAACTTGCCTGAGAACGTCTTGGGGTTGTATGGCAGTAGCGGCAACGACCGAGGCAGCAGGGATCGATGACGTATGGAAAGTGCTCGATGAAATGCCAAAGCTCGAATGTTTTGCGATGATCTTGACTCGGCTTGTGGGTTTGCGTCGCGGCCTAGCTGTCGATGTGTGAATGCTCGATTGTGCTGGGCTGTTAATGTGGAGAGGGAGTGAGAGAGAGAGAGAGAGCTTGAGTTTAGAGAGTGAAAGACAATTAGAGGGAAATAGAGAGAGAGAAAGAGAGAGAGTTGAAAGGGAGATTGAGTATAGAGAGTGAGAGAGAGGAGATACAGAGGGTGAGGGACAGAGAGATAGAGGAGATAGAGGGTGAAAGAGAGGGAGAGAATGAGAACTGAGAGAGAGAGAGAGATGAGAGAGAGAGAGTGTGGAGAGAGAAAAACAGAGGAAGGAGAGAGAGAGGGAAAGCACACACACAGAGAGAGAGAGCCAGAGCTAGAGAGTGAGAGGAAGAAACAGAGAGGTGATGACGACGACGTCGACGATGTCGACGATGATGACTATGCGGGGAGGTCGACGACGGGACGAGAAGATCACCGGCGTCGGGGCAGGGGACTCGGTGTGCAGGCGAAGGCGCTCGGGGGCAGCTCGAGGTGCGTGCAGGGGTCTCGTGGAGGATGAAGGAGGGAGTGGGGAGCTCGGGTTTAATGGTGGTCGACGGTGGAGGTGAGGGATTGTCGGCGTCGGGGCGACGAACGAGGTTGGGGAAAACAAAGGCGCTCGGTGAGTTTGGGTGAGTGGAGAGGAGGAAAGGAAGAGAGGGAGTTAGGGGAGACGAGGGTGCGCGAGTGGACGTAACGGCGTTCGAACGTGGCCGACACGAGCGCGGGCGTGGGCGGAGGAGGCGGCGGAGGAAAAGGAATCGCGCGCGGAGGTTACCGTTGGAGGAAAAATTAAAGGAGATGAACAGGGTAGTGGGTTGGGTCGAAACTGAGGCAGGCCGAATGGAGAACGGGCCGGGCTCGCAAGGAAAAGAAATTAATTCCCCTTTAAAAACTAAGCGGCTGATAATGAAGTGGGCTGGGCCGGCAATAATAAAAGGATTTTAATAAATAGGCTGCTGGGCTCGGAAAGAGTTGGGCCGCAGGAAAAATATAAAAAGAATTTAATTGGGTAAGAGAATAGAATGGGTCGGCTGAATATTTAAGGGATTTATAAAAAGTGTGGGCTTAGGGTTTAAATAGGAAATTATTTGGGGATAAATATAGAGAGCGGGCCGGGAGGAATATAAGAGAAATTTGGAAGGGAGAAGAGGGCCGGGCTTGGATTATTAAGAAAGGAAAAACTCAGTTAAGAGGAGATGTGCTGTGTTTTAAGGGAAAAGATTTTAGTTTAATAAAAGAATGGGTTTGGGATTTAGAAGAAATAACTAAAATAAATAAAATAAATAAATTATAATTAAGAATAATTAGAATTCTAAGGTAACAAAATATAAATTATGGTATAAAAGGCTGGGTATTACATCATACCATCCTTACAAAAATTTCGTCCTCGAAATTTAAAGAAACAACAAGCTATAAAATAATAAGCGAAGAATTATCACATCGAACACTAATACATGTGGATTTACTTAAAACGGTTAGACAAAATTTGAAAGTACTTATATGTATGTAAGAACCAAGTATGAAAGATAGGTCTAATAAGTATAATGCAGGAACACTATAAGAGCAACTACAAGTATACGAGAATATAGGTGACAATAACGAACAAAATAATCAAGGCGGGTTCAATAAAATCGAGATTCAAATGGGTGCTCATATAAGTATATCAAAATAGCAAACAGAAATAATAAGTATAAAGCTCAACCACTTATAATAGTAAGCATAGGCACAATTCTTGAAAATAGGGTAACGACAATAAAGTAGTGAAAATTAGTCGGTAGGTTAAAGCATTTTTAGGACGATATATCGATCAGATAGTTTTAAAATAACTTAGAAAACCCACATAACGAAAACGGGGAACATGGAACAATATATGCGCAGTGTAAGTTGCGCTACTGAAAACGAGATTAATAATAGCATACTTAAAATATATAAAATAGAGTAATCAATAACACATTCTCCTTGATAAATTCAAAGTACCGAAAACTAAATTTTTGAATAACAGTGTCCCAACATATAATTAGGGTAATAGGAAGAACACACATAGGTATAGGGCTAGATAGGGTAATGATTATAAGGAAGGGTGGCTCAATCAGAAGGTTGAAGTGTGTCGGCTTTAGGCTGAAGATCAAGGAGACCGGGATCGGGTCAGCACAGAAAGTAATGGTGAGCAACGAAAGGACTACAAGGCAAAAATATGGGGAGACTAATGATCGGTAAATCCTATGAATCAAGAATTTGAAAAGTTAACTAACTCGAGGATTTCACTATGAACTTCTCCTCCCGGAAGGATCTCAATCGAGACACAGACGAACGATGAATGGCGGCTCATTCCAAGAATCAGGGTGCGGTATTTTCGAGGGTGAAAACTATATGAGCAGGGAGGGATAGTCAGGGATCTCAGCAGAAGAATAAATAGATATGGGCAATAAACAAGCATCAAGCGAACCAATAATCAAAAGGTTTACGAATTTAGAAGATTTATTTCATTCAAGAAAATTTGAAACAAGGCATTCCTAAAGGCGAAAAGTAGCCCTAAACTATACACATTTTATTTGGCCAGAAAGACAACATCAAAAGAAATTCCGTCAGTCGCGGTCGTGGAGATCAGTGAACATGATATATACAGGTGAAGAGCAGTGAGTAGTCTAAACTGTGCTACAGGGTTATCTACTCTAAAGTTATTCGAAATCAATTAATGTAATCCTCAGCGTAACCCATCGGTCTGTGCCCGTTCATTCCCCACGGGACCACGGTAAAATGATATAATAGACTGTGAGTCTATGTCCCGTTCATACCCCACGGGACCACGGTAACATGATGTAATATCCCTTTGAGTTACGTTCGGATACATTCTTGATTTACCCATACCCCCAAGTTATGTGTTCAAGTCAAGTATTGAATAATCTGGAGCTAATGCCAACACAGGATCAAGCAGGTACATGTTTGTCTGTATAGACAACATGATATGTCCGTAGGGACAACAGGTCAAGATTGTCGGCATTAGTAACAAGATCAGGTATCTAGTCAAGCAGTAGTATATCAGGTCATGTCTGGTAGTGCACAGGTATCAAGTGGATACTCAAAATCAAACTGTAGTAAGTATGGGTTGCACAAAATCAAGTATGGAGTACTAATATAACAATAAAATGAAATAAACACGGTATGTAAATAGATATAAAATCAACGATATGGATGCTCAATTATCAATTAGGGTTACATTTATAGTTCCATTACTAATTAGGATGAACTTTATTAAACATGGGGTGTTAATATATCAGTATTATGTATTAATGTGATCTGTAGATGTAGCTATATGTATACTATATGATATGGATGCAGATGGGTATCCGAAAACTGTAAAACTTGCATATGGATATATAATACTATACCTAGCATGTAGCAAAATGATTTAGTATGCGACTAGATGTGTAAATCATGATATTGATGCATACGGATATCATTTAACCGTAAAATGAAAACCGGTAAATACGGGATGTACAATTTAAACAATGTGTAATGTTATATTCAATTGGATGCAGTATATGATAGTATAGTATGTACCAAGATAGGTTTTCATGCCCTAGATCTGAAATGATATATACGGATGTATGCGGATGTCGAATAAATCGATAAAACTGAAAATTGATAATGTGGATTACAAAACTAATCATTATGAAGTATTATAATGCAAATAGATATAGAATATAGTAGTATAGCATGTAGCAAGACTAACTTGCCTAGATGGAAAGCGAAACGGATATGTACGGTACGTCCGATGTCGGCAAAACGTCGCAACGCACGCACGGCTCACGGGACGGTTCCAAGTAACGCAAGAAGGTGATCACGCAGGTCAGGTACGTCCCCTGGGTCATTTGGATCGTCGTCGTCGAGCCCGGCTCCGGCGAACGCTGGAAATATAGAAACCAAGAAATGAAGAAAAAGAAAAGAAAGAAGAGGAGGAAGAAGAAGAAGAAGAAAGAAGGGCTTACTGTGGTAGCGGTGTACAGGGGGGTCAGGAGAGAGGTGAGGGTGACGAAGAGATGAACGGAGCTCTGGCGATCTAGGGTTTGCTGTTGGGGTTAGGTTAGGATTTGGGTCGGTTTTGTTTGCTGGGGTTTCTGTGTGCAGGGTTAATGGTGTAGGAGAAATAATGCAGAGGAGAGGAGAGGTGGAAGGAGATGGCGATGATTGGTGGAGGTGATCGGCGGTGAGGTGAGGTGGTGCAGGTGATCTCGGGTTGTAGGGTGTGTGTGCAGGGGTTCTGGAGAATGAAGGAGGTGGTGAAGGAGAAGGTAACGAGGAGGAGGAGGCTCGGTTGAGGGAGTTGAGTGAGATTAGGGTTAGGGTTTGAGTTGTGAGGATGGGTTGAAGTGATGGGCTCGCTGGGTTTTTTAAAGGAGGACGACGAGAAAAATATGAGGGAGTTGTTAAGGGAGGTGACGAGATCCCTCGTGCGGTGACGCGACTCGAGGTATGCACAGTAATCGCGAGAGGTGTGAGAAACGCGCGCAAGAGGAGAGAGATAGAGAGGGAGGAGAGATAATTTTTTCTTCAAGTGGAAGAGAGAGAGAGAGAGAGGGAGGGAGAATGCGGTGGGAGAGAGAGAAAGAGAAGAGAAAGAGGAGAGAGGAAAGAGAGAGAGGGGGAGTGTAGGGCCTAAATCAGAAAGAAAGAGAGAGAGAGTGAAAAATAGTTAGGAGTTTAAGATTTTTAAAATTTTAGTTTGTTAGTTTAAAAATATGAACTGTTAACGAAATTTTAATTGTAGAATTTAAAATAAATATTATATTAAATAAATTTGAATTTTGGCGGAATACAAAATATTTCAAAACACGCCCGAGTCGGGTCTAAAATTTCATTTTTGAAATACGAAAAATATATGCAACGTTCAAAATTCAAAATGAATGCTTGGATAACGAAAATGCATGCCTCTAAGATCGGATGCGCGTACGTGCGCGTAGCCATCCAAACAAGTCCGTTTTACTGAACGGGACGAGAACAAGATGTGCGGATGCTACCATGGGGTAGGGGTATCATGTAGGCCATGAAATGTATTTTTTAAAATATTTTACGCGACTTAAAATGTTATATGGTAAAAGATGCAATTCCAGATAAAATGCAAGTATGCAGTGTTCATGAATGTGTACCAGTCTACGCAACAAGTCAAGATAATTCATAAATATGAATCAAATAAGTTTCAAGAAAGCGGGTCGGGTCAGATGCAATACTAACGTGAAATATTATTCGCACCCAAAACACGATAAATCAGGAAAATACCACAAATAAAGAAATACAAGAACTGGAATTGCTATAAATGAACTAGAGTGTTACATTATACCCAACTACAAAAAGAATTTCGTCCTCGAAATTCCAAAAACAAGGAAAGATAAACAATCATGAAACTGCAAGAATAGGTGTGGAAAGTTCTGTCGAATTTCATCTTCTCGTTCCTAAGTTGATTCTCCATGCGAGCGATTTCCCCAAGAAACAAGTATAAGAGGGATAACCTTGTTCTTAAGGACCTTTTCTCTTCGCTAATCGGTCGTTCCTCAAAGGTCAAATCCTCTTTTACAGTCAGCTCCGAATGATCCAGCACGTGTGTTTCATCTCGAACATACTTACGGAGTTGAGTCACATGAAACACGTCATGAACATTCGCCAAAGATTGTGGTAAAGCCAATCGATAAGCCACTTCTCCAACACGCTCCAAAATATTGAAAGGCCATACGAATCGAGGAATAAGCTTTCCTCGACTCCCAAAACGAATCACTCCTCCAGTAGGTGATATCTTCAAGAACACCATATCACCAACAGCGACTCTAGATGTCTTCTCGATGTATCGGCCCAACTCTTCTGCCGAGCTTGTGCTGCCTTCATATGATTCCGGATAGTATTAACTTTCTCAACTGTCTGTACGATCAAATCCGGTCCTTACAATCTTCGCTCTTCAACATCATCCCAACAAACGGGTGAGCGACACTTGCGACCATACAATACTTCGAATGGAGCCATATGAATAGTCGCCTGGAAGCTGTTATTGTACGAAAACTCCACCAGGTGTAGATGATCTTCCCATGAACCCTTGAAGTCTAACATGCAAGCTCTCAGCATGTCTTCAAGAGTTTGGATCGTTCTCTCCGATTTTCCATCTGTCTAAGGATGATAAGCTATGCTAAATTTCAATCGCGTCCCCAAACATTCCTGTAAACTCCTCCAGAAGTGTGACAAGAATCGGGTGTCATGGTCGGACACGATGTTCACAGGTACTCCATGCAATCTCACAATCTCCTGCACGTACCGTTCTGCCAACGCTTCCGTTGACTGACCAACTCGAAATGGTATGAAATGAGCTGCCTTGGTCAATCGATCAATAATCACCCAAACTGCATTGTTGCCCTTTGGACTCCGCGGTAAAGCTATCACGAAATCCATGGTTATATGTTCCCACTTCCATTGAGGAATCGGAAGTGGTTGCAATAAACCAGCAACCCTTTGATGTTCAGCCTTAACTTGTTGACACACCAAGCATTTCGCTACAAAACGAGCAATCTCCCTTTTCATGCCTTCCCACCAGAAATGCTGTCTTACATCGCGGTACATCTTCGTGCCTCCTGGATGTACGGAATATGCTGAACTGTGCGCCTCCTTCATGACTTCTTCACGAATGTCTCCCTTTGGCACACACAAACGGCTACCATATCGCAACGGACCGTCTTCATTAATCAACAGGTCCGTTCGAAGTCCAGCTTCAACTTTTTCTCGAGACTTTTGCAATCTAGGGTCCTGTGACTGCGCTGCTTTAATATTCTCGATTAACGACGACTGTATTTGCAGCTGCATCAACTGTCTCGAAGAATGCGGTAGCACGATCTTCAACTCGAATCTCCGAAAGTCTTCAATAAGTTTCTTCTGTGCAGTCAACATCCGAATTGCTGGCAACCGACTAAGTGCATCCGGCACTACATTAACTTCCTCGGATGGTACTTGAGATCAAGATCATAGTCAGCCATCAGCTCCAACCATCTGCGCCGCCTCATGTTGGTTCTTTCTGTATGAACACATACTTTAAGCTTTTGTGATCGGTGAATACTTCGACCCTTTCGCCCAATAAGTAGTGTCTCCAAATTTTCAAAGCGAAAATCACTGCTGCAAGTTCCAAATCATGAGTTGGGTAATTCTTCTCATGGATCTTCAACTGTCTTGATGCGTAAGCTATAACCTTTCCATGTTGCATCAAAACACATCCCAATCTTTTCCCAGATGCATCGCTATGAATCACCAATCCTCCAGAACTATTTGGTACGGTCAAAATAGGAGCGGTTATCAATCTCTGCTTCAACGCCTCAAAAGCTGACGCACATCTATCCGTCCATACGAGCGGTACTTCCTTACGCGTAAGCTTGGTCAAAGTCTTAGCCAAACGAGCAAATTCTACACGAATCTTCTGTAGTATCCTGCAAGTCCAAGAAAACTTCTGATCTCTGCTACGTTCATCGGAATTGGCCAATCTTGAACTGTTGCAATCTTCTAAGGATCAACGGCGATTCCATCTCCAGATACGACATGCCCCAAAAAACTTCACTTCTTCAAGTGAAAACTCGCATTTGCTCATTTTTGCATACAATCTTTCTTGCCTCAATGTCTGCTGTGCGATCTTCAAGTGTTCTGCATGCTCCTCAAGGCTCCTCGAGTAGACCAGAATATCATCGATAAACACCACAATAAATTGGTCCAAGAACGGTGAAAAGATTCGGTTCATCATGTCCACAAATATCGCCGGTGCATTCGTGACTTCGAATGACATCACTAAATACTCGTAATGTCCATACCGAGTTCGGAACACAATCTTGCAAATATCCTCTGATTTAACTCGAACCTAATGATATCCAGATCGCAAATCCAGCTTCGAGAATACCCTCGCGCCACTAAGTTGCTCGAATAATTCGCCAATGCGAGGGATCGGGTACTTGTACTTAATAGTCACCCGGTTTAATTCTCGATAATCGATGCACATCCTCCTTGTGCCATATTTCTTCTTGACTAGAAGAACTGGAGCTCCCCAAGGTGAAATACTGCTGCGAATCCAACCCTTCTCAAGTAATTCAGTAACCTGCTTCTTGACTTCTTCCAACTCCACTGGTGCCATTGGATAGTACGCCTTTGAGATTGGTGCTGCACCAGGAACAAGATCGATCGCGAACTCCACATTTCGTTTTGGTGGTAAACCCGAGATGTCCTTGAACACGTCCATGAACTCTCAAACTACAGCTGGCGCTTCCTCCTTATCAACTTCCATTGACGAAAGAATATTGTTTGTCGGCCTAGCCCTAAACTCGAATGGCCCGACAAAACTGCTTCCTCCAGCAAAAACAAACTTTGGATGTCGGGGAATCTGGAAAAATCACTTTCTTTGCCCTACAATCAATGTGAGTGTGGAAAGTGCCGAGAAAAATCCATTCCCAAGACAACATCAAAACAAAGGGATGCACCAGAATTGAATAATACTAATGCAGGAAAACATGAGCAAGTAGGATACCGAAATGACTTCATCCAAAGCCAAGATACTGAAGAAGATAAGCATGATAAACAGGATTCAATCTTGCGATAAACATGAACTGGAAAGCAAGAGAAGCAAGGCAATATAACGACTATGAAACAAGGAAGTGAATCAAGACTAGGACTCCAAGTTACTTAAATAGAGTACCGCATTGTAACTATGCTGCAGTTCATAGTTACAATCACACAACTCCACTCAAGTCGCCCAAATCCTAGTATCAGAATAGAGAGAAACAATAGGGAACCAAAAGTTCAAGTCGAGATGCAAAGTTGTTTGCATATCGTCAAGACAAGGATCAAGAGAAAGATATGATTCAAGAATCACGATAACAATGTGGCAGGACATGTTCCTAATTATGGGTTTTCCGATTCGTGTATTGGGTCCAATACCCAACTACAAAAGAATCAAACCCGATCAACCTATATCCTTTGTCTCTGATACCAAACAAACCCTGTCACGCCCCGCTTCCCAGAGTGCGCTAAGATCGGCACGTGACAGAGCCAACCATGCTACCTGTGGCTAGGAAAGATCCTTCCACAGTCACATTATGGCTGTCTAGAGATATCAAGAACAGTAGAAATAAAATGAACTATCTAGTACATGTCCATAAGCCAGAATGAAAGAGTCATGAAATAAAATGCGGAAGCAATAGATTCAAATACAATAATAATCTGGAATGTACGTCCCAAAATACGGGCTCACATCAGGAATAAAATACTGAAAGGAAAGCTAAACTAAACTAATAACAGGTCCTCACTGCTCGGCCTGTTGATCAAAAAAACTCCTGACCAGCCTGTGATAAGGATAAGGGATCTGGGCCATGCAAAACCCAGACGTCAGTGAGTCATAATATCAATAATTCTAAGCAAGCAGGATATAATGAGACATGCAGGCATGAAGTATAAACAGTAACAAGTAGTCAGGAAATAAGCAGTAACATGAATATAGATCAGTGAACATGATATATACAGGTGAAGAGCAGTGAGTAGTCTAAATTGTGCTACAGGGTTATTTACTCTAAAGTTATTCGAAATCAATTAATGTAATCCTTAGCGTAACCCATCGGTCTATGCCCCGTTCATTCCCCACAGAACCACGGTAAAATGATATAATAGATTGTGAGTCTATGTCCCATTTATACCCCACGGGACCACGGTAACATGATGTAATAGTCCTTTGAGTTACGTTCGGATACATTCTTGATTTCCCTATACCCCCAAGTTATGTGTTCAAGTCAGGTATTGAATAATCTGGAGCTAATGCCAACACAGGATCAAGCAGCTACAGGTTTGTCTGTATAGACAACATGATATATCCGTAGGGACAACAGGTCAAGATTGTCGGCATTAGTAACAAGATCAAGTATCAAGTCGAGCAGTAGTATATCAGGTCATGTCAGGTAGTGCACAGGTATCAAGTGGATATCCACAATCAAACTGTAGTAAGTATGGGTTGCACAAAATCAAGTATGAAGTACTAATATAACAATAAAATGAAATAATGTGACACGGTATGCAAATAGATATAAATTCAACGATATGAATGCACAATTATCAATTAGGGTTACATTTATAGTTCCATTACTAATTAAGATGCACTTTATTAAACATGGGGTGTTAATGTATCGGTATTATGTATTAATGTGATCTATAGATGCAGTATATGTATACTATATGATATGGATGCAAATGTGTATCCGAAAACTGTAAAACTTGCATATGGATGTATAATACTATACCTAGCATGTAGCAAAATGATTTAGTATGCGACTAGATGTGTAAATCATGATATTGATGCATACGGATATCATTTAACCGTAAAATGAAAACTGGTAAATACGGGATGTACAATTTAAACAATGTGTAATGTTATATTCAATTAGATGCAGTATATGGTAGTATAGTATGTAACAAGATATGTTTTTATGCCCTAGATCTGAAATGATATATACGGAAGTATGCGGATGTCGAATAAATCGATAAAACTGAAAATTGATAATGTGGATTGCAAAACTAATTATTATGAAGTATTATAATGCAAATAGATATAGAATAGAGTAGTATAGCATGTAGCAAAATTAACTTGCCTAGACGGAACGTGAAACGGATATGTACGGTACGTCCGACGTTGGCAAAACATCGCAACGCGTGCACGGCTCACCGGACGGTTCCAAGTAACGCAAGAGGGTGATCACACAGGTCAGGTATGTCCCCTGGGTCGTCTGGATTGTCGGCATCGAGCCCAGCTCCGGCGAACGCTGGAAATACAGAAACCAAGAAATGAAGAAAAAGAAAAGAAAGAAGAGGAAGAAGAAGAAGAAGAAATAAGGGCTTACTGTGGTTGTGGTGTACAGGGGGGTCAGGAGAGAGGTGAAGGTGACGAAGAGATGAACGGAGCTCTGGCGATCTAGGGTTTGCTGTTGAGGTTAGGTTAGGGTTTAGGTCGGTTTTGTTTGCTGGGGTTTCTGTATGCAGGGTTAATGGTGTAGGAGAAGCAATGCAGAGGAGAGGAGAGGTGGAAGGAGATGGCGATGATTGGTGGAGGTGATCGGCGGCAAGGTGAGGTGGTGCAGGTGATCTCGGGTTGCAGGGTGTGTGTGCAAGGGTTCTGGAGAATGAAGGAGGTGGCGAAGGAGAAGGTAACGAGGAGGAGGAGGCTCGGTTGAGGGAGTTGAGTGAGATTAGGGTTAGGGTTTGAGTTGTGAGGATGGGTTGAAGTGATGGGCTCGCTGGGTTTTTTAAAGGAGGACGACGAGAAAAATATGAGGGAGTTGTTAAGGTAGGCGACGAGAACCCTCGTGCGGTGACGCGACTCGAGGTATGCACAGTAATCGAGAGAGGTGTAAGAAACGCGCACGAGAGGAGAGAGATAGAGAGGGAGGAGAGATAATTTTGTCTTCAAGTGGAAGAGAGAGAGAGAGAGTGCGGTAGGAGAGAGAGAAAGAGAAGAGAAAGAGGAGAGATGAAAGAGAGAGAGAGAGGGGGAGTGTGGGGACCAAGTCAGAGAGAAAGAGAGAGAAAGAGAGTGATAAATAGTTAGGATTTTAAGTTTTTTAAAATTTTAGTTTGTTAGTTAAAAAATATGAACTTTTAATGAAATTTTAATTGTAGAATTTAAAATAAATATTATATTAAATAAATTTGAATTTTGGCGGGATACAAAATATTTCAAAATATGCCCGAGTCGGGTCTAAAATTTCAGTTTTGAAATATGAAAAATATATGCGACGTTCAAAATTCAAAATGAATGCTTGGGTAACGAAAATGCATGCCCCTAAGATCGGATGCACGTACGTGCGCGTAGCCATCCAAACAAGTCCGTTTTACTGAACGGGACGAGAACAAGATGTGCGGATGCTACCACGGGGTTAGGGGTATCATACAGGCCATGAAATGTATTTTTTAAATATTTTACGTGACTTAAAATGTTGTATGGTAAAAGATGCAATGCCAGATAAAATGCAAGTATGCAGTGTTCATGAATGTGTACCAGTCTACGCGACAAGTTAAGATAATTCATAAATATGATTCAAACAAGTTTCAAGCAAGCGGGTCGGGTCGGATGCAATACTAATGTGAAATATTATTTGCACCCAAAACACGATAAATCAGGAAAATACCACAAATAAGGAAATACGAGAACTGGAATTGGTATAAATGAACTAGGGTGTTACATTAATTCTGTTATTTTAAAGAACTCATGAATTATCACGTGTCAGCACGTGACCCTTGGTCACGTGTGGGCACGTGATGCCCCATTGGGGTTTTTCCTTGTTGTTTTCTTATACCTTTAGTTCTTTTCAGTGGGTTTAAAGGCCTATCACGTGCGGGCACGTGACCTCATTTGATTAGGATTCAATTCTTATCATTTCAGAGCCTTCAGGAGCCACCACGCGCCGGCACATGACCCCCGATCACGTGTGCACACGTGATTCCCCATTAGGCTTTTTCTTTGTATTTTATGAGGGAACAAATACTTTTGAACAGTGGCATAACAGAAATGTAAAGTACTGAAAGAAAATGTGTATAATGAAGCTAGAGCTTTGGGTCTTCAACAAACTGGTCCAAGTCTTCAGCGCTGGGCTCGATCTTTGGAAGATCCAAATCACCTGACGACATTCAAAGAAGAAAAAAAGAGAATGTCGTCAGCGAACAAATCACTCGGTAAGTCCCAAAGATAAGGGAGAACTAGAATAGACAGAAAGAGAAGGTAGCTTTTAAAATTGTATTATATGGTTAACGCTGTTGTTTGTAGCTTGGTATAGAAGGATGCCAATGTATACGAGAGGAGTCTCTATATGCCAGAGACTAGGGAAGATGGAAGTACAAGGTTCCGTCGATAATACCACGGAACAACGGCATGGATGTAATTACGTCTTATGGTTACTGTCTCGTGCCACTTCTAACACCTTCCGTACCAATCTACCCCATTAAACCCCGCGATGTCTTGTTTGTATTGTTGTATTGTATTGTCTTGTATTGTAAACTGTATAGATTGTATAATTGGATGACTTACCGAGACCATGATATCAGTAAATGGATGTAACTGTAGAATCATGGATGTAACTGGAGAATCATGTAAATGGAAGTATATCCATGGTTCGGTTAAGTCAATACAGATTGAATATATTGAATACATGGATTCATGGATTCATATTGGATTGTAGATTATAGATTGTACTTGAATCATATTCAAGTCAGATTATTAATGAGACTCAGTCTGAGTCAGAACAATTAGAAAAGAAATTGAAGTCCTGATTGTTTTGATGTTATCGGTAACCGCTGCACATGGGCGGCAGGATTTACGTCTTTTTTAAAGACGATTACCATGTTGATAACACCGTTGTTAAGTTGTCTACCTTAAATAGGCAAGCACCCACTTCTCCGACTCTCTGAGGCTCAAGATATTGGTCTCGCTTAAACCTATGTTTACTAGGGTTCTTAGGGTAATTTATAGAACTTGAGGGGGTTTTATATAAAAATACTTTTATATACTTTTAAAAATACACCCCAAGTGTTTAATTATCATCTTTAGAGTTGTAATAAATGTAGATTTTATATATGTGATATTTCTAGTGAAATTAACCTAATTTCATAATATAGGGTATTAATTTGTAATATTGCACCTTGTATGGTATTCATGGTATTTTAATGTAAAGTTCTTCTTATGAATTTAGAAAAAAGTTGGAATATTCATATTATCACAAAATAGATATTTTAATTTTACATATATATATAATTATATAAAAAAAATTCATATATATTATATTTCTAGAAATCTCATTTTCTTAAGATTTTGTATTTTGTAAATCTTTCGAGACCGAATGCCCCTTGCGGGGGTCTGCATCTCGTACTACTAAGCCCGAGGATGTGCGATAATCCGCACCATCCCGATCGGGTTCTCCAAATGGGTTGTAGCTGCGCTTTGCAAAGATTTGTTTAAAATTACTAAATCTTGTAAAAATGGTTTTATTAGTAAAGGTATTTATCTGTAAAGGTTTGTTTCCCGTATTCTATGTTCCCAAAAAGTATTGTGCTATGTATCATATGAGTGTTGTGAGGAGGTAGGTCATTACCTCGTGATCTAACTTAAAGGTATAACAAGTTTGTGAGGTTTAAATGTAAAAGTAAACTACATGGTATTTTAGTGAAAGAAATACGATAGAAATTGAAATAGACATCCTTTTGATATGAAACTTGTTCATTATGAATGTTTAATGTTTAATAGTCAACATGTAATGATTTAATAGGGTTTTGTTTAAGAAAAGTGGGATTTTTAGAAAGAAACCGAATCGGAAATCGGTTTGACTTCGATTCCGTCGGGTTTTAGAATTTCATATTTTAGAAAAGAGTAGAGAAATGGGGAAGTGGGACTTATGGGTTTAGCTTAAAGAGGAGAGGGAGAGGGAGTGGACGTAGCTTCCGGTGCGACTTTTCGTCGCCGGGATCTCCAAGGGTTGTCGCCGGAAAAATCGCCGAAGCTTCGCCTTTCGCTTCTTCCAAAGTACACTAGGGTTTTAGGAAATTTTCTTGAGAGTTTGCTCAGAATTTTGGAGTGAAGGGGTAGTGTTTTGGGGTTGTATTTATAGGGTTAGGCTAGGGTTATGGTAGATGAAAGGTTTAATTGAAAAAAATGTAATAAAATATAATAAAATAGAGTAATTGAGGTTTTAAGAAGGCTCTGTTACTGGTCTAGGTATTTAAAGTGTGCAGGTGTACAGAGAATCCCAAAAGACATACTTCTCCTGTTGGTGACTCGCCGGAATCGGCTACTCCAGCCGGCGGCGGCGGCCCGAGTTGGCCGGTCCGTCGGCCGAGTTGGCCGATCCGTGCCGAGTCCAGTGGTCGGAGGGTGCCCCGTCGGTTGGTGATCCTTCTGGCACAGTTAAGTTTTCTAAGGTAGTGGGGTTTTTGTGAGATATGCACGTGTAGACACTTGGTATTCTAAAAATTCAAAATAAAACAATATTAAAAATAATGTGGGTGATGGGATTTGAACTCTGGTGGCTTGGTTCAGCAGTGCAAGGCCTTACCAATGAGCTACAAGCTCCCTCTTGTAATTAATTAGCAAAACAAATATTTAACTTGTGCTCAGGCAAAAGTACCCCTTTCTTTAAATTTTGAAAAAAATTCTACAGAAAGTTGTACAGGAAATTTAGGGTTGTTACATTTTTCCTTCAATCCATTTCTTACCAAATATGGTTTGTCAATCCGTATTAGAAAGTTTAAGCCCCTATCTAGCTACTAACTTGATATTTGTGAGTACGGAATATCAAACACAAACCGATTAAGGTAGTGGAGCATAATCCGTTAAAACACACCAAAACTAACAACTAACTAGAGTCAGAATTGTGCTAGAAACAAACTAAAGAGATGTGGATTATGAAATAAACAGATTGCAAGTATAGACAAGCCTTCCATGCACAAATCCGTATCCTTGGTTAGAAAATTGCAAGTGTAGGAGGCTAAGCCGTCCATTTATAAGATCATCATCTAGTTTTCCTTATCCTTCCATTTCTTTACTTTATTACTAACCTTCATCCCAATCAATCATGAAATATTCCTATGGACGAATTCAAGTCAACATGCTAGTCCTGTATCGAGAACTAGAGAGGTTAAAAAGTCCAGAATTGAGAGATTCGTGTTTGCTTGTGATGAAGTTCAATTCATAAATAAAATTGAATCAAAGAATAGTGAGTGACTTTAAACCTTTTATTAAAATACAATCATCTTATTATAACAACCTGTCATGCCCCACTTTCCAAAAGACAGTAATGTGAACGTGACGGGGTCTGTGACGTATTTATACCAAGAAAGGTACTTTTCAAAATAAATACGTTAAGTGTGTTATAAGTAATATATAATAAATAAGAATAAAACGAGTGTATAAAGCTAACTACATTATTACATTTCCAAGTCCATAATGTTCAAAACAAACGACAACAAGTCTGGAATTTAAGTATAACGAAAAATAGAATAAAACAAAACATGAACTATAGGCATATTGAAAGGTAAAAGGCTGGTGTGCTGCTAAAAATCTGCCTGAGAAGACAGCTGCGAAAAGTCCTCCTCAGTCGTCTCAATCTCTCATGTCCCTAAGCCACCCGGCGAATATTCCTAAAAGAAGAAAGAAACAATTGAATGTCCGTCAGCGATCTTGCGCTCGGTAAGTTCCCGATATGAAGTAGAATGTAAAAGTGTAATGTCAAGTATACAAGTAGATAGGAAAGAATAGTGTGGTAAACAAGAATGATATATCAATTAAACATATTAGTCTATATTAGCATGGCAGTTCTACTGTTACATATTTGTTGTAGTGCGATAGTGAAGCTATGCGTATATACGAGAGTAGTTCGTCAATCCCACGGACCAACAACACGTAAAGTTAAGCTCCGTCAAATCCACGGAACAACGGTACATGAGATTCAGGTTAAGTGATTTTTAATAGACTCTCGTGCCATGGCATACGCTCACTATTAAACTGCCCCTTTCCTCCTCAAGCCTTACACGAAGCCATGAATACGTTAGGGTGTTGCAAGTTCATGTCAAAACGTATTCATGGATCGAACCAGGTTCGTATCAGGCATACAATATATCATACCAAGTAGCTCATGTAGGTACAGATATAATGAGGAAGTCGCATGATATGAAATGAGACAAGTGCAATATTCAAGCATAAACCAGAAACAATATAGTAAAGAAGTGCTGAAAACTACCGATTATTCAAATACTATTGTTGGGGTCAAAATTTACACCTCACCGCCGAAATAAAAAATAAAAAATTACAAGTCAAGAAGTCAAAAGTCAAAGTCAAAGTCAAAGTCAAAAGTCAAAGTTAATGCCTAAACAAGTGGACCCAAGTACAACCAACTCGGGCCCAAGCCCAAGCAAGTGGGCTCACGCCCAAACCATCTCAAGTCCAAGCGAAACCAGCTGACCATCGAAGAAGAAAGAGAAATAAATTTGTATGCAAATAAGTGTGAAAATGTAATACAAATGGGCAAAAACCCAAATTTATGTATGTTGGATATATGTACCCTTAAGGCAATTATTGTAATTGAAAGAGGACTTATATGAGAGAATAATCTTACTCGAGATATTAGTATGCTATCTGGTTTGTCTTTATCTTTCATGTGATGCGTTTATTCATTATCACGTATCGTTTAGACATGAGATAAAGCCCTTAGGATTTTATTTGACCACCAGGACGATAATAGAGATCATAATAGTGGGGCCTAGGTAGTCGATAAGTACATCCTTAAATGTCCCTAGTCCTAGGAGTATCAAGACTGGGCATCGATACTCCAGTTTAGACTAGTGTGTACATTTCGTGACCCGGTTGGAGGGCGATAGCTGATTCTGCAGCTATTGGTGTTTGACATCGAGAATTGTATACATGTGCTCATTGGATGAGTTACACTGGATGGACTTACCGAGAACTCCTAGTTGGTAATATACCAATGTCAGATAGCAGTTCTCTGGTGACATGAGTATATGGTAGTCCTTAGGACCTGAGATTGCCATAATATCTCATGTGTGTTCCCACTATACTTAGACTTCTACCCTACAGCTCAAAAGAGTCGTGCAAACAGGTTTTTGTTGGGTATAGTCCTGAAGCATGTGGAAGCAGTAAGCGGTCGAGGGGATTCATTTCTCCTGGTATAAGGAATTGATGTCGTGTGCAGGACATGACTGCAACCACAAGTCGGTGGCCACCGCAGTGGAGATAAGTTGATAAGTGTTATCAGTTGTATCTCCGGTTGGTTATCAGTCCTCTGTCGCATGACTTATCAAGATATTGGGGTCTGACAGATTCCAAACCCTAGACCCGATATGCGATACTTGTAGACGAAAAGACTGGACTGTACGGTGACTGTCACTTATAGACTTTTTAGGGTCCAGATGAGTTTGCTCGTCGACCTGCTTTTATCTTGATCATACCTGGGTAGCCGTTACGTACAGCTAGTGCCACTGACGTACTTGTGGGTTACACCGTAAGGGGATTAGATCCGAAAGGGTTTCGGATTCAATCTGATATAATCTTATATAACCTACTGCCAGCGTATTGACAGATCTTTAGGGTCCCACAACAAAGATGCCTGCCCGGGCAAAATATTGATGTGACGTGCGTTGTAACACCCGGCCCCTTTTTATATGCCTACATCCGTATTTCTTTTCCCTATAAAATTTATTTATAATTATTTAATTATTTTTCGAAACTCCAGTAAACCCTAATTCCAATCCCTTATATTCTTTTCCCATTTACATGAAGATCGATTCCGGTCTAGAACTCCATTTCGTTTTTTTGATTATTTCCTTAGCCAAGTTAAATGGCAAAGTTTTAAATATAAAACCCAAATCATAACCCAAGCCCGGCCCCCTCATTTTATTTATTTTGTTTTCTTTTAAATTTCCTCGGCCCACAGCTTGAGCCCACTCCCTCTATCATCATCAAAATTTTCTCTTTAAATTCCCACAAACCTCGGCCCGGCCATTTTTCCCCCACAATCCTTCATTTTTTCCTTCAGCCCAGCAGTCCACGGCCCACTTCATTTTATATTTTCTACTGATTTTTGTATATTCCTAGCCGGCCCGTTCTACACCCCTCACTCCTTTATCTCATTTTCTCTGTTTCTTGGGCCAGCCCGCGTCTCCTCTCTCCACGCCCGCGCCCGCTTCACTCCCTCACCCGACCCGCACTGTTCATCCTCCTTCTTCAAAAATCTCCAACGGCTCTTTCCCTCGTGCGCGCGCGACCCGCCTCCTCCGCCGTCGCCCACGCCCTCGATCGCTGCCGTTACCCCCACGACGCGCACGTTTCACCCCCACGACCCTCTCCCCTCTACACTACACCCTCAATCACTCACTCCCATCATTGCTCTCTCTCCTTCCCTTCCTGTTCACTCTCGAACTCACACATCACACCCATCACCGAGCCCCTCCTCGCCCCATCATCAACATCATCATTGTTATCCTCAACTCCCCAACCTCCGATCACTTCCTCCCTCTTCTCGCTCTCCCCACTCCCTCATCAGAGCCCCGACTCACTATCTCAGCCGAGCCCGATCTCCCCTGCAACCCTCACCGACCATCTTGCACCTCTCACCGGCGGGCCCACTGCACCGTCGTCGACCCCGTCATCATCATCATCACCATCATCCCCTCTCTTCCCCTCTCTCAATCTCACTGCTTCTCTCTCTCTGTCTCTCTCACTCTCTACTCTCCCTCTCCTCTCTCTCACTGCGACACATTCTCACTCTCTCTGTCTCTCTCACTCTCTACTCTCCCTCTCATCTCTCTCACTGCGACACATTCTCACTCTCTCTGTCTCTCTATCTCTAACCTCCCCCTCTCTCTAAATATAACTCTCCTCTCTGCCTTCCTCTCTCTCTCTCTCTAACTGCCTCTCTCAACTCTCCCTCTCTCGTACCCACCTTGTGCCCAGCACCATGCCACCAGCACCATGCCACCAGCACCATGCCACCATATGCCCATAGCCCGAGCACGAGCCAAGACCGCGAGCCTTGCACGCGTCATTCATCGCGCGTTCACGTCGTTGCCGCTGCCGTGTGCTCCAAGACGCCTCCAGGCAAGTTTTTACTTGCTTTCATGCTATTTTATATATGTTACAAATCAACATTTTATATATATCCCATGTTTACCTTGTGTTAAAGTATTGCAACCCAACTGTTCGATGTTGATCCCTTAGGAAAACATTATCAAATTTGACGGAACTCGATGGTGTTGGTTGGCCCGTAGGGATGTGAACATAGTGTGTGATTTTAGTTGGATAATTTAATCGTTAACGACTAAAACAACTACCCCCAAGTTTAACCGTAAAACTGAATTTCTACTGTACCTGAAAATCGTAAATTTCATCATAAATCATATACATATTAGATTGGTGCGTTCGAGGGCTCAAATTGAAGCTAACTCGACGAACTTTAATCCTATACTAGTTTCCAGACATTCCTGTACTTAAATCATGAAGATAATTGTATCGGAGTACGACTCTGGACTGCAGTCCAGAGCGACTCAAATTGTGTTTTCTGTTCCGTAATGGATACCATGGGATTTCCTTAACTCGTAGGTTGCGGAACTCCACTGCTTATTGTAGATAAATCTGTTAGCTAGACAACACATTTGATTTCATCCTGTTTCGTTACCATTTGATATTTAATCTGTAATTTAGAAGATCGGGACACATAACAGTCCCAGCAGAATCAGAATTGACATGTTGACATTAAACAGATTATAACTCCTAACGTACAGACGCGATTGAAGATCCGTTTGTTGCGTTGAAAACTTTACTGATAACCCTAGAATTCATCCAACTGTAGCGTCACTAAATTATGATCCCAACTGGGGTTAAAATGCGTTGCGAAATGGATTCCTGATTCTGAAACTGGATTTCCAGCCGCGTGCGCTTAAAATGAAACAGTTATAACTAATGATCCTGAAACCCGTTTGACCTGAAACAAAATTCTAAGGATAGATAACTGAACATATTAATTACTACCTGTGTGTCATTTCGCCAAATTATATACATATGTTTCATGATAAATCGTGCAAGTGAAAGAATGCGGTTTTATAACATCCTCACCATGTTTATATACTTGTTCACGCATCATATCATACCCATGTCATTGTATTGATAACCTAGTGACATCGTGCATTTACCCAGTGTTAGATTTTAGTGTTGATTGTGGCAAGTACGTCAGTGCTCGTGTATTCGTGATTAAGTGAAAGTGATACGTACTTGTGCACAATCAGTGTCCCTTTTATTCTATTGCATTGTCGACGTCTGTGGGATGCGTGTACGTGTGACTGTAAGTGGTATGGGACACTTATGGAAGCGCTTGCACGGATGTCACAGATAAGGCATCCGACACTGCCATTTATCTTAGGTATTAGTCGGGACGTGCCTGATGGAGGTCCTGCCTCCAGTTCTCGCGCAGACTTGTCACGGATCGACTAGTATTTAGGGTTATGGTTAGCGTTTGATGTAGACCACGGGGTGTGGGGTAGTTCAAGTGTGAATTTAACAGAATCTCGGGAGTCCCATGCCGGCTTATATATTTAGGGAGTTATATGGAGATTTACAGGGTATGTGCTATAGACACCGTGATACATTCGTTACATGTTGGGCCCGTGGTCCCTTGCCCTTGGGTTCTACCCTTGGATGGAGGACACTCACGAGTGGTTGACTCTCACACTTGGACTGACGATAGGCTTAGTGACCTATACAGTGAGACTTAGAGACTAATAGGGATATTGGCATTTATATTACTTTTATATTGTGTTGACATATGTGACATATCGTTATACTGCTTTACTGTTCCGCTGCGTTAATTACTGCACATGCATATCCATGATGTCATTATTTACTGCTTCACATACCTATTATCACTGTTAGAACTGTCACTTGATTTTATACATATTTTATTGCTATTGTGTCGCTCTGACGACCTGAGTATGCATGCTCAGTGTGAGGAGAAGATTTAGCCTGGATCAGAACTAGACGTACTTCACAGACTTCTTGACTCGCCTTCCCGAGTTACTTTCATTTGTTCCACTTCAGGTCAGTCTTTACATTGTTCCTTTCAGTTACTGCATTTTCCCATTACCTACGCATTATTTACTGTTTACCATGAAAAGCTAGAAGCCGAAGTGTGACTACGGCAGGACTTTTCCTTGTCCGTAGGAGCATGGCTGGCCTTGTCTACCCCTCGTATTCCGTATTTTGGGAAGCGGGGCGTGACATGCGTATTGGATATGTACGAGAGTTCGATTAAATGTATGATTTAATCGAATGTCCGAAAAATACTAGCCGGTTTAAAAACCGGACTATTAAGTCAATGGTTGACTTAAAAACCGTATTTTGATGTAGTTTCTACTATTGTGTATTAGATAAATACTCTCTCTATTTTTATTATATTAGTATGAGATACTGATATATTATTATTGCGTATACAATACGTAAAATGGAAATGTATTTGATACATGTTTCTTCTCTTTATTAATATGTATGTGTGTGTGTGTGTGTGTGTGTGTGTGTGTAAAGTAAAGAGAAATGATATAGATTTAGAATAACATAAAGAGAAAAGAAATTAAAAGATTAGAAATGAAAAGAAGAAATTAAGAATAACATAAAGAGAAAAGAAATTAAAAGATTAGAAATGAAAAGAAGAAATAAGAAGAGTGGACTTTTTCTTACTTCTTCTCTCTTCTTTTCTTTATTGAGCCATTTCTTCTCTTCTCTTCTTAATTCTTTTCTTTTAATACTAACTCAACATCTTTTTCCATGAGCCATTTTCTTCATCTTCTTCCTTCTCTCTACAAAAATGGTGGAGGTTAGAAATGAGATTAGAATTCAAAAAAGAGAGTGATTTTCTTGATCACATCACCTCACACATTAACCTAGCTAGTTCAATGTGTGAGTTTCTTCACTTGAGAAGTGAAGATGAAGTTTCGGGTGATCACTCTTCACCGCGGATCATCTACGGCGAGGCGGTCGGCTAGTAGACTCTCCAGAGATTGTGAAGTCTAACTTGGGTCTTCCGATGGCAATCAGACACGCTATAAAGTTTGTAGCACTCTAAACTTGCTCTCTTTTCTTTTTGCAATTGCATCTATTTGATGATCTTGGTTAGGTTTTGGTTCTATATTTGAAAAATTGTTGTTTTTTTATTCTGCCGCGGTCCGTGAATGTCACGACCTTAGAACCGAAACCCTATAAAACCCATGGCTTATGTGCAAAAAGAAAGACCACATGGGCATGGGAAACACAAAAGGCCAATTGTGTAAAGCCCAAAAGGTTATGTGTAAAGTTGTAAACCTATATAAGCTAAATATATGAAGAAAGCAATAACAACTTTCAGATCCAAAAAAAAAAGAAAGAAAGAAAGAAAGGAAAGAGAGTTCCTTTTGGGTCTCTCTCATCTTCTCTATCTCTTTCTTCTCCAAATCAACCCATCAAAAGAGAACCTATCTCTTAAAAAGCCTCCATTTCTTAAAGCTCAAGATCCAAAATAAAAAACTAACAAAGGAGCAAGATTTCTTCATTAAACTTGAAGAACAAGAGATAAGAAGAACTCTCGAGATGGCTTTCACCCCGAGCAAGCATTTAGAATGGAGAAACCGATGAAAGACTTCGACTTTCATCTCCGTGCTTAAGGAAACCCCCGCGAAGGGACTTTCACCCTCGCATATCCCCACGAGAGGATTTCCTGCCTCGGATATCCCCGCGATGGGATTGTCCACTTCGAACATTACCAAAGAGGTATGTCCACTATGGGTATACTGCAAGAAGATACCCACAACGAGTATCCTCCAAGGAGATACCCGTCCATAGGGACCCCCAAGGAGATACCCGCGGTCGGGACCCTTAAGGATGTAGGGATGACAGTGCGCAGCGGAAGCGAAGGGAAACAGATAACAAAAAATTTACAAGATTAAGCACAAGTATCCAAAACCATAAAATCATTTCCAAACACAAACTAGCAAAACTTAGAGAGCAACCAAGAGATTAGAGGGGCAAGGTACCTTCGTAGTGTGTCCGTCTAATTAGAGAAGACCCCTCTTTGTCCCCATGGACTCTAGCTAAGCTCTGTGCGCTCCAAATCGAGCTTGGTCTTCGATCGGCTTGCCGGGATGATCCACTTGAAGGAACTATGCTCAACCTCCAACTCCAACTTGATGTTAATCTTTGTGAAGCAACTTGAAAATTTATCTTGCCAGTATGAAGCTCCAAGAGATGTAGAAGGGCCACTACATTTTGTCTCTCTCATTTCCCCATTTAACTTCTTAAGAGCTCTATGTGAAGAGGAGGAAAAGGAAAGAGAAGAGAGAGAAGAGAAATTCACAAAATGAGCAATGCTTTTCTAAAAGAGTAGAGATCCCACTCTTATAAACCATTCTTTCTTCTCTCCTCCATGTGTCACCAAGAATGGGGTGGGTAAGCCCCCTACCCATGTGCAAATGCAAACTCTTTAGAAAAAACAAAAAGCGAAAAGAAGAGCAAAAATAAATATGTAAATATATTTATTTTCCATTAATGCAAACTAAAGAGATATATACAATGAACCATAATACTAGATAATATATATATATATATATATATATATATAATTATTAAATCAAAACTTAATTTAATAATCCGGCTTTCTAAAAGGTCTGGCCAGTATTATCAATCATCCGATTAAAGTTCATGTATCCAATACACGTATTTAATCGGGTTCATGCACGTATCACTATACACACCCTATATCGTTTTACCTGAGCTGGAAAAACCCTCTGTGTAGGACTCTAAAGACTCGATAATACGTTGCTAGTGAGTTACTGGATAAAATCTGTAATCACAAGCACGTCAGTGGCACTAGCTGTACATAACGGCTACCCAGGTATTGAACGAAAAGTTGGTCGACAAGCAAGCTTATCCGTACCCTGCAAAAGCCTATCAGTGACAGTCACCGTACATTCTGGTCTCTTCATCTAAGAGTGTCACATACCAGATCTAGGGAGGTGGATAACATCAGACCCCTAATAACTCGATAAGTTGTGCTGGTGTCAAGCTCATTACCCACCGAGAAACTACTGATCTCCTATCAGTAATTATCATCCACCATGGCTAGGGATTTATGGTGATGCCCAACCGAACACGACACGACATCGACTCCCTATACCGGGAGAGACGAATCCCCTAAATCCGCTCACTGCTTCCATATGGCTCGGGACTGTACCTAACTAAAACCTGTTTGCATGACTCAGTAGAGACGTGGTAAGATAGCAATCTACGTACTGTGGGAACTCACACAAGACCAATAACGATCTCAGATCAACAGACTATCCTGTACTCATATCACCAGAGAACTGATATCTAACGATAGGTATAATACCATCTAGGAGTTCTAAAAAATTATATAATTTCCTAGAAAATAATATTTTCTTTTTTTGAAATGTTACAGAAAGTTTAGGGTTGTTACAGACATAGTCACAAATTCGTCGTTCAGATATAATTCGGTGAGGTCGAAAAGTCAGATTCGGAGAACTATTCAGAAAAAATCGGCAGGTATTCGGGAAAGATTCGGTAAGTGTTCGGGAAGGATTTCGAGCAAGAAATTAATATATTAGACGATAGGTTTTGATTTTGTGAATTATTTGTTGTATTTGAATTATTCGATATTTTTTCACATAATTCGGGAATAATTCGCGAATTATTCGGCGATTAAGTCGGCTGATCAAAAATTCACGAATTATTCGCGAATTATATGACTATGGTTACAGACACCTGTGGAAGGACTGTAGGTGCACAAAAGGCATGTGCTTAGTTTGTGGCGCATCCATTCATGGAATTGGAACATGTCCTTATAGACGCAATCCAGTTCCAACTCACAACACTTATCCGCAGCGGCCGGCTATCCACTCCTGCATCTCGTCTTGCTCTCCCAGCTCCACCTCCATGAGGACCTTCTGCACAGCCTAATCGTCAATTCTATCAGGCACTGAGGAACATGCCTTGAGGGCAGAGAAACATTCCCCAAGGACAGAGGAATGTGCCTCCAGCTAGGAGGAATATACCCTGGCGTCAGGCTTTCACTTTAGCGGTCGTAGAAGCCGAGACTTTAGACCAAGGTAACCCTGGTAATTTCCTTACATCTTTTTCAATCTTTCTAAGACTTTTGCATTCTTTCGTTCTTCCAAATATGTTTCAAGCACTATCAATAATTCTATCATCAAACTTTTCTTGAATCTGTTACACTTTCGTTCTATAAATTTCGAGGACGAAATTTTCATAAGGAGGGTATAATGTAACAACCCTAAACTTTCTGTACAGATTTTTTTTTCAAAAATACAGAAAGGATTATCTTAGCCTGAGCACAAGTTATAAATTTAAATTACTTTTGAACAGCAAGAAAGCACTTGTAGCTCATTGGTAAAGCCTTGCATTGCTGTGATATAGCCCATGTGTTCGAATCTCCTCAGCCACATATATTTTTGCTGATTTTTCTTTTAAACTTTTAGAAGCCCAAAAGTTTTCACATGCACTGCACGTAAAAGGAAAAGTCACAATAAAAACAAACATGTGGAAAATGATATTTATACAGTAGAGGACACGTAGCCAAAACCCAAGCATCCACCTCACCAATTGGGCCGAAGCCGACGGGTTTTTCCCCGGCGCCGACGGGTAAAACCGTCTGTAATGCCCAAATTTTTCTACCCTACAACCCTTGTACTCCCCCCACTAACCCTATTCTGTTTGTTTTCCCTGCAATTATCCATAGAATTAAAAATCACCATTAAATCAAAATTTTAATGCATTTTTTAATTCTCAATTCATTATCCTAAACCCTAATTTCTCCTATAAATACAACCTTACACTGTGGTCCTCCTCATTCTGAAATCTAGTATAAAAACTCTCTAAAATTTTCTAGTCCAAAAAGTTGTACAAGTTGAGTTAACTTAAGGCCAGGTTCCAGCGACGTTTCGGGACAAATCCAGCGACGAAACAACTCCCCAACGATTCCATAAGCTTCATCTACCTCTCCTCTATCTTTGTAATCTGTAAGTCCCGCTTTCCCTCTTCTCCTTCTATTAAAACGAATTCAATTTTCAAAACTAGTCGGAAGCGGGGTTAATCCGACTTTCGTTTCTAATTTAACTAAAAACACCATTTATATTAATAACAAATTTACGATCTTTTTGTATATTGTTTAGTAATTATAAACAAACACATTAGAACAAGTTTCATCTCAAAATAATATGTATTGCAACTTCTATTTCGGTTTTACGGTAAAATACCACCATGTTTACATACGACATTACTTATTCATTTTGATCGTATTACCTTTATAAAACTCACGAGATAATGACCTATCTCATCACAACACACATTCTTGACATAGCACGATGATTTTTGGAACATTATATTGTGGGAATTTACAAGTTTACAATAAAATACCATAAAGTTTCAAAAACCGTTTTCTTTATAAGTGTATTATTTAATTCCTTACAAATGTGTCTCTACAACCCATTTTGGGAAACCCCGATCGGGATGGTGCGAGTTATCGCACATCCTCGGGCCTATTAGAGCGAGATGCAGACCTACTTACGGAGCATCCGAATTTTTAATGCAATTTTTAAGAAAAATAAGATTTCTACTTAATAAATAAAATTTATTTTTACTATATATATATATATATATATATATATATATATATATATATGAATATTATCAAAATACATACTTTAAATATACAGTATATATATTCCATGTTTTTCTAAATCAAAGGAATCACAAATTTCATGAAACTAGCAATACAAATCAATACAATTCCAATATTACACTAAAATACCATATACAATGAAATTTAGGTTCTATTCACTAGAAAACTTAATTTTATAAAAGCTACATCTATGAAAACCCTAAAGACGATAATTAAATACTTGAGGTGTATTTTGAAAATATATTAGAACTATTTTTCATAAAACCCCCTCAAGTTATATTAATTTACAATAAAGACCCTAGTAAACATAGGTTTAAGCGGAACCAGTTCTCTTGAGCCTCAGAGAGCCGGAGAATATGGGTGTTTGCCTATCTAAGGTAGACAACCTAAAAACGGTGTTATCTATACGGTAATTGTCTTGAAAAAAGACACAAATCCTGCCGTCCATGTGCAGCAGTTACCGATAACATCAAAACTAATTCAGGACTTCAATGCATTTTAAAGTGTCTAACTCAGACAGAGTCTCAGTCTAATCGAAAATCAAACAATCAATCTATCATTGAATATGATTCAAGTATAACTCCATTTCAACATGAATCCATTTATACCAGAATTCAATCTATATCAACATGACTCGACTAAATCGAACCATGGATATTCTGATTACATGACTATCCATTTATATCCATTACATTTACATGATATCATGGTTTTGGCAAGTCGTACATCCATTAAATAAAACAATACAAATCAATACAAAATACACTACGGGGTTTTAAAAGAGTAGACTGGCACAGAATGTGTTAAAAGTGGCACAAGATGGTCATTAAAAGATATAACTATACATCCATTTCCATTATTCCGTGGTTTTATCGACGGAGCCTTGTACTACGGGTTACTATATTCCACGGTGTAAGTTAGACTCCTCTCGTATACACTGGCATATTCTGTACCAAGCTACAAACAACTGCTTTAACATAACAAACTCACAATACACCAGTTATATTCTCATATCTGTCTATTCATATGTCTATTCTATTCCTACTTTTCTTTGGGACTTACCGAGCGATTGTTTGCTGACGACATTCCTATTTCTCTTCTTTGTTTGGAATGTTATCAGGAGGACCTGACTCTGAGGAGTTCGAGACCAGCCAGGTGCACTTGGAGCAGACCACTGAGCAACACGACCTTTAGGCTTTACCTGTATATATTTTCTTTTCAGTTCATGCTATTGCTTAGGCATTGCTTTCCATTCCTGTATTTACATTTTTAGTTGTACTTGTAAAGAAATGTTTAATAAATAAAATCTGCTGTTCATTTACACTTCATGCCTTCTTGTGTATATTTATATTATATTGCTTAGTTACGCTTAGCGTGTTTACTTCTGAGTAAATATGTAGCGGGGCTCGTCGCGTATCCTTATCCGTACACTGGGAAGCAGGACATGACAACGATAGCATACTCAAACAATCCCATATATATTGGAAGTTGAAACACTTACAGTTTTAATGACATTTTATCAAGGAGTAAGTGGCATGAGAAGATGGTCTATGCTATGGGGTCTTCCTTTTGGTCAAACGATCGGGGATCCGATGACGAAGGAAATAACCGAGTAACGCTATGTGCGTTTAGGTTTCGTCGTGGGTGACGCATTGCATTTCAGATAACTTGATAGACTTTACTCTTGTGTTTGACATTATTATTATTGATGGCGACTTTTTATAGATGCATATTTTAAGATTGTTGGTTTATAGATTTCTTTCTTATCTAGGATGGATATTTCTATATTTTTATTTGACTATTTCAGGTATGAAGTACAAGTATACTGAAGGGTTATGGAAGCGCCCCGGCCATCCAACCGTGGCCAAATGCGGAACAAAATTTTTCTAAAACCTGGCGCTACCATTACCCGATTTCCAAGATCAAAACCATTAACCGTAAAACTAGCAAACCAAACAAAAAGAGATAGAATAGTTATACCTAATGATCCAAGTCCTTCGGGTCTTCAACCATTTCCAAGCTCCTAATGATGCGGATCGACTTTGGTCGCCGGTCTTCCTTCATCTCCGATGATCCACCCGAGGGAAACGGCAAAAGCTCCAGGTTCGCCAAGCGGACCAACCGACTCTCTAAGGTTGCTAGTAGTAGAGAGTGGGGGTGTAGGATAGTGTCACTATAATTCTCTCTCAAAATCTAATGCTCATAGAACAACCATGGAAGATGTGGAGGTGATGAAAGCAAGAATGGCATGAGCTAAGAAAATGGCTAAGTGTTTTGGGTGTATCATCAAAATGAGAGTAAGCTGGAGAGAGTTACCCAAATGAGCAAGCCCCCAACCTCCTCTCAAAAAGTGGCCGGCCCCCTCTCTCCTCTCTCCAATAATAAATCCACCCAAAAACTTATCCAATTTGCAATAAAGAAATCAACCCATACCAATCACAACATGCACAAAAGCCATGCTTTGACCTAAAGCCTATGCCTTGCCATGTCACCATTTCCACCTCATTAAAAACATGTGATTTTCTAAAGAAAATCAATAATGAGGTGGCATATTCTAGAAGCCATTCCGTATAAATACGGAATGCTTCCCGGTACATGTATCGAAATACACATACACGTATTCGTACGAAAATACGAATAGCCAAAGAGAGAAAATGAATAGTGAGCAATAATACTAGAATATATATATACAAATACATATATCAATTATTAAATCAAAACTTGATTTAACAATCCGGCTTAATCCTAAGCCGCTAGTATTAACAACCGTCTGATTAAGGTCTGTGCAGCCTGTGCACATATTTAATCGGACACCTGTATGTATCAACATACGTCAACTACATCATATCGCCTGAACCATGAAAACCCTCTGTGTAGGACTCTAAAGACTCGTCAATACGCTGGCAGTGAGTTTAACCACAAGCACGTCAGCGGCACTAGCTGTACGTAACGGTTACCCAGGTATTGAGCGAAAGGAAGGCCGACGAGTAAACTCATCCAAACCCCTATTGAGCCTGTCGGTGACAATATCCGTACAGTCCGGTCTGTTCGTCTAAGAGTATCGCATATCGAGTCTACGGGGGTGGATAAAGTCAGACCCCTAACATCGCGATAATTCGTGTCGGTATGAAACCCATCACTACCTGAGAAACTATCGATCCTGGATCGGTAATTCTCATATACCCCGGCCGAGGATTTCTAGTGATGGCCACCCATGTAATGTGCGACATCAACCCCCAATACCGGGAGAGACGAATCCCCGACGATCCACTCACTGCCTCCATGTGGCTCGGGACTGTACCCAACTAAAACCTGTCTGCACGACTCCTTTGAGCCATGGCAGGGTAGTAATCAAAACACAGTGGGAACTCACACGAGACAAATGACGATCTCAGGTTGACAGACTAACCTGTACACATGTCACCAGGGAACTGCTATCTGACAATAGGTATAATACCAACTAATATGTTTCCGGCGAGTCCGTCCAGTGTACTCATAACCCAATGAGCACCTGTATACTATCTTAGGTGAACAACAGATACCAATGGCTTGTGAGACCGGTCACCGCCCCTCGTCAAGGTCTAGATAAGTATACACCAGTCTACACTGGAGTATCGATTCCCAGTCTCGATACTCCTATGACTAGGGACATTTAAGGATGTGCTTATAGACCCCCAGCTCCCACGTATGTGATCGCCATCACAATGCTGGTAGTCAAGCAAGAATCCTATGGGCTTTATCAACATATACATGATGATAAAGACAAACCAGATAGTATACTATCATCTCGAGTAAGACTGTTTTATCGGTATAGGTCCTCCCTCAATCATCATGATCACCTGTCTGCGACTATGATAATTGCCTTGAGGGCACTATAGCCAACAATCTCCCATTTGCACTTAAGGCTAATTATTGCGATGTTGCATACACACAGCCCGTGTGATACCGAACACCCAACTCCTCTACTAATCAGTTTCACAAACCTCGTTTGTAAAACTATTGCGTTCGAGAAATAGCCTCAGTGAGTGAATCCGCTCCAGTGTTTCTTTCTATGTCCTCTTTATCTCAACTTCGTGGAAAAAACTATCTCCCGAAATGAGCAATACCCGTCTTAGAATATTTCTTGATATCTGATGGGTCCCAGTTCACAAATGAACTCCAAATCCAGCAAACTTCTTAGACTGTATCGTCTACTGAACTTAATCAGTATGCTGCGCCATGCCTTCCTCGGTATCCGCTTGGACTACCTATCCAAACTGCTACCCCTCGTCAGAGGGAAAACTATAACTCTGATAGTCACTCTGTCATCCAGTCACCCTGGAAGCCTGGAATGATAACTGTCTCCTGAAGGAGGCTGCCGTTATCAAATCCCTAGAACATCCACTTATGTTCTAAAACTGCTTCCCAACGTTTCTCCAGGATTGGATTAATATCTCAACTTATTGCATCTAGTGCAAAAACAACATCTGGCGTGGTACTTGACATATCATGATTGACTCAATTGCCTAAGCAAGTGATATGTCAAGCATGCACATCCCTCTCCTCTTTAGTTTGTAAGACACCTTTAGAGAGGGTGACTCCATCACCTGCAGGTACATCACCATGCCAGGAGTCGTCCATTCTAAAATACTTTTAGAATACAGTCTAAGTACCCAGATTGGGACACTTCCCAAATCTAGATCTAAAACCACAGATCTAGTAACCAGAATGTCTGATATAATATCCATAACCTATGTGGAGAAACCACTGTGTGACAACCAAAGTATTACCAATCGTAGTATAGGAATTTTACTTCCTACTCTGTGTATGTCATCCAAATACCAGGATATTACACCCTACTACCTTCTTAACAGATCCATCTCCTATTCTGATGAAGTCAAAAACCTATGACCGTCACATCAAAAATAGATGATCTATCTCTACTATATTCGCTTTAGTCTATAAATAGACACAAGCTACTTGTCCACTACGCTTCCATTGCTCCCACTGACCACGGCAATCCTCTGGCAGAGTCATATACACGTGCACTTTTAAAGCTAGTTTAGAATGGCGCTATACTCATCCTCCTGCCGGGTCTCATAGTCTGGAACAGCAGCAATGGCAAGTCTGGGTAAACAAGAACCTCCCTGTCATCGTTCTTGAGGCTACCGAAGTACCTCTCGAGTGCCTGAGGTAACCCACCATATCTGCGGAGTGGCCAATGGAATGTCAAACCTGATTGAATCTTTAGGTTCTTATTAAATTTTCAGTAATCGTTTGCGGTTCTGGAATCACTTCCAGTTCTACCATACTCCCACTAATGTTTTCTGAAAAAGTCCATTTTACTAAAACTGTGGCGAGTCAAGAACAATATCACTATTGATCTTCCAGATGGTAGAAAGTTAACCCTCATCAAAGCCCGGGTTAACCCATAAACTGCCATTACAGAAACGTGCCTTGAGTTATCCAGAGTCTGGTTTTAAGCATAAACTGGACAACTCCCCGTACCTTAACATCGTTACGATATGAACCATTCTATAGAAATGGAGGCACTGATTTAATTGGAAGCAGATTCAAATCATGCAGTTGTCTCCAGTGCATGTCAACTAAATGGAGAGAGGACGATCAGCATTACTCAACTTAGGAGTGGATCCAATTATGAGTAACCTGAAAAAGAAACAAGTTTCTCAAAACCATTACTATCAACTGAATACCATACACAAGTATCTACATTTTCGATCACCTTGAAGAATCCCGATACTTGCAACACATGGTTCTCTACTTTATTCTTGTACCTATAGCTTCTCGAAACTTAGACTTTGTATTTCTACGAAACACGTGTCTAAAAATGGAGAAGTCACAAGTAAGCAGAATATAGTGCGAGTACCAACCCCTTTGTCCTAATGGACACCGGACAACATACAATACATTGTATAAGTCTCCTGAGTTTAATAACTCAAACCCTGTGCGTCGTAGGTTGAAAACTGTACTATGGTTATGAAGACTTACACCGCTGTTGAATGCTCCTTACCTAACCATCAACTGATATAGGTAAATATCATAGACATAATTTCAAAAAGTTATATCTCACTTTATAAAAAATAAACGTACAGATATATCAGTTTGAAATTGGTGTATAACAACGGGTATTCAAAACCAAATACTTGCCGTCCGGCAAACAACCCAGGCGATTTCCTCAAATATCACCAATTACAACGAATTCCGATATAATGAGGATGATCACCTAATTCCCAATAACTTACTCCCACTCATCATCTGTAAAACCATACAGATGTGAGATTCAAACTTGGTAAATACATACCCTGGAGTAAGGATCTAATTGGGAAATCAGTTTTCAATTAACAACGCATAGTGAAACTGAAACATTAAAATGTTTTGTAGGGGTATCCTGGTATTCCTAGTAATGCCTCTTCCATTATCCAGATTCATGACTGAAACCATATATTTCCTTGCCATCTCTCCAAATCCCTTTATTTGTCTTTAGTCGTTATCTTCTGTACACCTTTGTTAGGCTTAAATGGTTTTCTTCCTTCCCTACCGCTCGGCACCAGCCTATGGTTTGAAAGAAGACTATCCAATAAGCGTAATAGGTGTACTCTCCTAATCCTAGGAGTACTCACAACCTGAGAGAAGGTAAAGATAAAAAACAACTGAATAAACCTTATTCCTATTTCTCCTGAACCAGAATCCAAAGGGTTCCTTCGAGTTCGTATATAACCATACGATGGATTTATCCAATAGAATTGGATGTTCATAGTGATACAGAGTGTTCTGGAGAAATACAAAAGTGAAGTAGGAGTGGCGATGAAAGACTTGGTTTGGTCGTGAATAGCAGTCGCATTTTACTTTGCCCTCTTTCTAATCCCTTTATTTGTCTTTACTCATTACCTTTTGTACACCACACTTAGGCTAATTGGTTTTCTTCATTCCCTACCTTTCGACACCTGCCTATAGTTTGGAAGAAGACTATCCAATAAGCGTAATAGGTGTACCCTCTCCTAATCCTAGGAGCCCTCACGTCCTGAGAGAAGGTAAAAGGAAAAGAAAACTGAATAGTCCTATTCTTTTTCTCCAGAACCAGAATCCATCCTCGAAAAGGGTTCCTTCGAGTTCGTATATAACCATACGATGGATTTATCCAATGGAAGTGGATACACGTAGTGATACGAGGTGTTCTGGAGTAAAGCAAAGGGTAAAAGAAGGAGTGACAATGATGCATGCAACTTGGACAATCCAAAAGCCAGTGTTTTAAGAAAGTTCAGTTAACTTGGTCATCGAGTCATAGTCTAGGGTCGGGCCATGGTCGAAGCCAAAAAGAGAGAGAAAAGAAACACTCAGCATGCACTCTTACCTAGGTCAGAATGGATAATCATTTTATCTAATCGCGATAGCTCCCACCATTTCCTCGAGTTCTCCTCCAAACCTAAAAGGAGAATTAGTCGGAATCACCCGAAGAGTAATCCTACTCATCTATGGGAATCGGGATCCAACTATCATCGCATGATAACTTGATAGAAGCCACTCAAGTCACCACACTCCAGATGGTATGCGCATGCCTGGCAAGTTTCCTGTATATTTGAAACTCCCGATATGATTTTTACCCCTAGGATCCAAGTGACCTTGACAAGGTCAACAAGTCAAAGGGTCCTAGTCAAGTTCAACCCGTCATTATCTTGATTACATTAGACCCATCCCCACAGACCCTTGACAAGGTCAACAAGGTTGAACGACTGTCCTAACTAATCCACATTTGCTTGCGATAGAAAAGTATTACAGAGCTACCGCTCACTACGCCTTAACAAGGTCAACAAACGCAGCACGAATACTAAGCAATACTAATCTGAAATGACGGAGGGCTACGGCTGGTTTTTGGCGAAAAACCTTTAACGTAATGAACTTGATATTGTTTAAGGAATCCAAGTGGTTTTATAAATATATAGTGGCGAAAACTTTTGGTAAAGAGGTCACTCCCGGTGAAGGGATCTCGGCTCTTTCCTCGTCGAATGAGGTGCAGGATATTCCAAACTGAATACCACGATGCAAAACAAAAAGTAAACGACTATAATAACATTGACGCAAACTTTTACTCAAGGGGTCACTCCCGATGAGGGGATCTCGGCCCTTGTCTCGTCGAATGAGGTGCAAGATATTCCAAACTGAATACCGCTGTGCAAAGCAAAAGCGTACGTCTGTAATGTCAGTTTTTTTAAAAAAAATCTTGGTTCCAACAACATCATATAATAGGGTTTTTTTTCCTTGCATTGATAAGAATCAACGCGGTCCCATCAATTGATCACACCAGAAAAGAACGAAAATAAAATATACGTATATGCCATCCGCATTTGCCACTGGGTCCCGTCATCACCCGTTAGGTTACTTAACTAACTACAGAGCGGGAACTGGGCTAGCGCGGGTGCAAAACATATACAACATCTACTAGTATATATAAATATATAAACAATCGTCGCAGGCATGATAAATGCAACATCACAGAAAAGTAATAAGCATCACAGAACAATACAGATAATCTGGGAGCCCCGGGTTTCCTTTGAGCCACAACTGAAAACCCGACGTTCCCCTGGTCGTGTGGATAGCCTGTGCAATGAACTCCTAGACCCCTACGAGCGCCGCAAGTTACCCGCCAAAACCAGAAGTGAGGCAGCCCCCTTCAGCAAAGTGAATGGACCACCCAGCACTTCACGGAATCCGGTAACTTGAGCACCCTTCCTTGGGTCAACCTGTACCCCCTACGAGTGCGGCAAATAGCCCGCCAATTCTAGAGTGAAGCCCCCTCCGTCTCAACGCCATGAGATGCGGGTCTGTTGCCCTCTAGAACCCGGCTATCCGTGCAGCCCACCGCGGGGTAATCCTAGTATAGAAAAGAAAATATATATAACGAGTACATCGACCTCAACCCGGTCGTACCCCAAAAGAATAATATACAAATAGGCAGTGATGGCAGTCCACATGTCGGACGCTCGCCCCGCAATATCAAATGTACAAATAAATCCAAACTGCATTACCATTGCACACAAGCTATCCACCACGACAAATCCGCAACATCACAGCACAACACAGAACATCAACGTGAATGTTACGTTCGCAAATCCGTCTAAAAGGACTATAGCGATTAGACAAGATTTACCGATCAAATGACATTCACGGTCACAGATAGAAATGTAATGTACTGCAAATTTTAAACAATATTAAAACTTATCGACTTCGAAATAACCCTCGAATAGCCCCAGACAAACTGATAAAACTATATCCAAAATTGGCTAAACAAACAATACCACTGCACAGAGATTCCAGAGACCAGATAACACCCCAAAAACCAAACCCTGGATCCCCAAGAAAATCGGCCTCCTCGGAAATTTAACCCATGTGCTCGGCCAAATTCCGGCGCCTTGTTCTGGTGTTTGGGGCGTGGTCTTGTTTTCATGTCAGTAGTCTTCTGCACTTGTTTAAATAATTTTTGAAGACACTTTAAAATTGACAGAGAATCAGATGTGCAGGGCAGTGAACCGGGTTTTATTCGATTTCGATATGTTAACATTGTCTAAACAAGATAGATTACGGGTTAATGGGTGGCTCTAATACCATGAAGGGTTATGGGAGCATCCCGACCATCCAACCGTGGCCAAATGCGGAACAAATTTTTTCTAAAACCCGGTGCTACCATTACCCGATTTCAAAGATCAAAACCATTAACCGTAAAACTAGCAAACCAAACAAAAGGAGATAGAATGGTTATAACTAATGATCCAAGTCCTTCGGGTCTTCAACCATTTCCAAGCTCCTAGTGATGCGGATCGACTTTGGTCGCCGGTCTTCCTTCATCTCCGATGATCCACCCGAGGGAAACGGCACAAGCTCCAGGTTCGCCAAGCAGACCAACCGACTCTCTAAGGTTGCTAGTAGTAGAGAGTGGGGGTGTAGGATAGTGTTATTATAATTCTCTCTCAAAATCTAATGCTCATAGAACAACCATGGAAGATGTGGAGGTGATGAAAGCAAGAATGGCATGAGCTAAGAAAATGGCTAAGTGTTTTGGGTGTATCATCAAAATGAGAGTGAGCTGGAGAGAGTTACCCAAATAAGCAAGCCCCCAACCTCCTCTCAAAATGTGGCCGGCCCCTTCTCTCCTCTCTCCAATAATAAATCCACCCAAAAACTTATCCAATTTGCAATAAAGAAATCAACCCATACCAATCACAACACGCGCAAAAGCCATGCTTTGACCTAAAGCCCATGCCTTGCCATGTCACCATTTCCACCTCATTAAAAACATGTGATTTTCTAAAGAAAATAAATAATGAGGTGGCATCTTCTAGAAGCCATTCCGTATAAATACGGAATGCTTCCCGGTACTGTAGGGTTCCTAGGCATACTCAAGAGGAACCATAAGGCATCTACTATGCCAAATTCAAACTTTTATGTGCCTAACAACTCTATGCAAGATCGTTAATTAGAGATTAGGCGAAACTAAAAGCTAGTAAACTACTTTACTACAAGTGAAAGGGATTACAACCTTTGTAGATCCGGTCCTTCACTTCAATAGCTCCGTGTTGACGTCCCTTCGCTGCGATCATCAGGATCCCAGACTCTAGCGTTGGTTTCGTCGGAGAAATGAGCGGGCTAGGTCGTTGACTTCGAGACCGAAGATGATCTACGTCGGGGAGACTCAAACTCAAGCTATTCCTTCACTTGGTCAAAAACTTTATGAAGAGAACACCCTATACAACATGGCAAGTGGTAGAGGATGAAGAAATAGGAAGTGAGTTCACTTTAGAATTGGATTTCTCACTCTTTTTCTCATGGCACCATTGGAGTTAGCATGCTTTTGTGGAGCTTGATGAAGAAGAAGAAGAAAAGAACAATAGAATAAAATAAAACTTATCCTTTTAATTATGGCACCATGGTTGAGTTAAGCTCTTATGCTTAACTCATGTAGAGAATTAACCAAAGCATTAGGTTAAGGGTTGGGTTAACTAATATCCTAAAGAAATGACAAAAGATTTGACTTTGTCAAAGTTTCTTCAAGCTTCATGAAGCTTGATAACTTTGACCAAAGTCTCACTCTTTTGTTATTTGTTAGGAAAATAGTAAACCCTAATTTAACCTTGATTTGGTATAAGTCTCATACACACAACTTATTTGTATCATCAAGCATGATACAAACATGTACACTTGCATATATCACATATAAACAATGTGCACATTCTAGTGAGAAAATCAATCTTAAGTGAACCAATACTAGTTAATGTAAAGAAATATATCAAATATATAATTATACATTAAATCATTAAATCAACACTTGATTTAACGATCCGGTCATATTGCATATAACCGACTAATATCAATAGTAACAACTTATCGAATCAACACTTGATCTGATAACGCGGCTATATCGCATACAACCGATCAATGTCACAAATCGCGAGAATAGAATACAGTATCACATACTAGTATTATTCTCGGTCCCGCACATATCTCATATGCGCTCCTATTTCGTTTCGCTTGAGCCAGGAAACCCCTGTATAGGACTCTAAGGACTCGTCAATACGCCGGCAGTAGATGATGATCATATCAAACACCCACAAGCCGCAAGCGGTCTGCTAAACGTAACGGCCACCCGGGTATTGAGCGATCAGAAGATCAATGAGCAAGCCTGCTCACACTCCTGCGAATCCAACCAGTAACACTACCGTACAGTCCGGTCTCTTCATCTGATATGTCGCATATCTCGTCCAGGGGTGGTAAACGTCAGACCCCAATAACTCGATAAGTCGTGTCGATATGAGGCTCATAACGGGTCGAGAAACTACTGGTAACACTTACCAGTAAATCCATAAAGCAGCCTTGGCCAAGGACTTCCTGTTATAGTCAATCGAGCACAGCGCAACATCAACTCCCTATACCGGGAGAGACGAAACCCCTCCTATCGCTCGATCATTGCCTCCATGTGATTCGGGACTGTACCCAAAAGCCACCTTTTTGCACGCCCTCTTGGACATGGTATGATGGAAATCAAAGCACAGTGGGAATCACACAAGACTCTATGAGGATCTCGGGTCTACAGACTAACCTGTACCAGTGTCACCAGAGAACTACCATCTGACGTAAGGTATAATACCATCTGGGAGTTCTCGGCGAGTCCGTCCAGTGTACCCAGTCTCCACTGAGCACCCGTATATCATCTCTGATGTCAAACACCAATGGATATGGGATCATCCATCGCCCATCTATATGGGTCGAGAAGGTACACGCTAGTCTACTCTGTTATATCGATGCCCCGTCTCGATACACCCACGACTAGGGACCTTGAAGGATGTACTTATGGACTACCATGTCCCCATTAGTATGATCCGCATCATAGTCCAGGTAGTCAAGTACACATCCTAAGGGCTTTACCAACATGTAACAGAGAGACAATCAGTGTACACGTTAAGGTAAAGAGTAACCAGATAACATACTATCATATCGAGCAAGAAAGTCATCCCTATATATGTCCAAGCATCCACGACAATATACATCCTATGTATAGTAATGGCCTCTAGGGCATACATATAACTAACAATCTCCCACTTGCACTAGGGCCATCTGATAGCAGTGGTTGTAGTATCTCATACTCAACCATCCTATAAAAGTCTCTATCTGAAAAAGGCCTTTGTGAGTGGATCCGCCGTGTTGTCCTCTGAGTCTACTCTCCTAACCTCGATCCCCTGGAGATCAACCATCTCCATGATCAGGTGATACTGGCTTAAAATATGTCTGGATCACTGATGGGATGGGCGTTCCTTGGCATAAGCCACAACTCCATTGTCACACAATGGAAGGAACAAAGTTCATCTCATGAACTAATATACACCCAGACTTCCTCTTTGGTAGCATCTTTGGTAGCGATGTATCCAGCCTTTATCGTCTAGTATGCCACGGTATCTAGCTTGGAACTCTTCCAACATACCGTCCCTTTACTGAGGGTAAAGACAATGCCTGTGACTGACATTCAGTCATCCTTATCACTCTGGAACCTTTCCTGTGATTCTCCCCAGGATCAATTGATACCTTCTCACTACAGCTAGTAAGGATCCTAAGGTCCACTTAGATCTATCTCATAGATCCAAACTAAGGATTTAGGAGGTATCACTTTGATCCTATATGGAGAATCCTTGTGATAAGCGGAGATTGACCGAGCGTAGTATAGGAAACTCCTTCCCTATCAAGAGTATGTCATCCACGTACTCTACGAGGATTACCACCATACTCCCTACTACCTTTTTTGTATATACAAGGTTCATCTTCCATTTTGATGATGTCAAACTCTTTGACTAACTCATCAAAACAGATGTTCCAACTCCGCGATGCCTGCTTTATCACATAAAACATCTTGCACACGTTTCCGCTGCTCCCATTGTCTACGAAGCCCTCTGGCTGTGTACTTATAGACGCTTTCTTCCAAATCATCATTTAGAAAAGCAGTCAAGACACCCAACCGCCAGATATCGTAGTCATGGTATGTAGCCGTGGTAAGTAGGATCTGGATGGACTTAAGCATAGCTGCATAGAAAAGGTTTCATTATAATCCATACCTGGTTAATGATGCAAACCTCTAACAAGTCTAGCTTTGAAAGTCTTAACTTTTCCATGTACACCAAGTAATCTTCTCAAGATATACTTGCTCCTAATGGGAATTTAACCCTTCAGATAAAGCAACCAAAGTCCATACTTTGTTGGTGTATAAGGATTCCATCTCAGATCGCTAAGCATCCAGCGATTCTTACAGAGTCCCACTCCTGATGGCCAGCTCGAAACTAGTTGGGTCATCATCTCATGATGCAACCCTCGCTCCCACTGTCATAGAGAAACCAAAGTATCTCTCAGGTGGGTGAGGAACCCTACTAGATCGGCGGAGAGACTGAGGTTCGTTGGTTGCTATTGAATCCTTTGGTTCTACCAAATCATTAGCTGCAGTATGTATAGCTGGAACTCTTTCCAGTTCTACCTCATGTCCACTAAGTTCTTCACAAGAAATTCTCTTTCACAAAGGTGGCATGTTGAGAAACAAAATATTTTTGTTCCTCGGTTAGGTAGAAGATATTCCCTTGCGAATGCTTGGGATATCCAACAAACTTCCACAGAACTGACTTTGCCTCGAGCTTGTCCGGATTATGCTTTTAGACATAGGCTGGACAACCCCAAATCTTAACAAACTTAAGATATGGGCTCTTCCCTTTACATATCATATATGAAGTGGTTGACAACTGATTTGATCGGAACCCTATTCAATAGGTATGCAACTTCATAAGTGCATAACTCCCTAAAAGGAAATAGGAAACTCAGTAGTATTCATCATAGAGCACACCATATCCAATAGGGTGTGACTGCTCCGCCCCGATACACCGAGGTGTTGTGGTGTATACGGAGGAGTAATGCTGAGAGAGAATCTCATTCTCCTTTAGAAAAGTCCAAGAATTCCGTGCTCAAGTATTCTCCTCCTTGATCACATCAAAGGACATAATACTTTTACCCGTTTTTGGTTCTCTACTTCTAACTTATATTCTGTGAATATCTCAAAAGGTTCGGACTTGTGTTTCAATAGGAACATATGTCTGAATCTTGAGAGATCATCAGAGAATGTAATGAAGTACAAAGAACCGGTCTTGGCATGTGTAGACAGGGGACCTTCATACATCAACATGTATCATCCCAAGAGTTCACTAACTCTTTCTCTGTTTCCAATAAACAGAGCTATGGTCATCTTATCTTTGTGACATGACTGGCAAGTTTCACAAGATGTAAATTCAAACTGATTTAAATATGCATCTTAATGTAACTTAGCTAGTCGGGTCGCATTGATATGACATAGTCTACAATACCACAAGAAGGATTCGTTCATATATGAACTCTTCCTCTTGTGTGTGTTCTGTATACTGAGAACTGTAGTTTGATTTGGAACGTCAATGCTTTTAGATAACGTGCCTGAACCGATCAACTCTTGATTTAGGAAATATTCAAAACATTATCCAACAATACAAAATTATATCCTTCTTTACTAATAAAGAGACTGATATGATTTTGTATATCAGGTTCGGTATCTAATAACATTTGTTCAGAATCAATGTATTCTGGTAATACAGGGTGACAGTGACCAACAGACTTGGCTGCAACACTTGCACCGTTTTCTGTCTCATGAAACTTATCACCCGTTCTCAGTTCTCTACCTTTCTGTAGCCCATGTAATATATTACATATGTGGGATCCTGATCCGGTATCATATACCCAGGACGTAAAGGACATTTGAGAAATAGTTCTCTGTAATGAACACACCCGAAGATGATGCATCAACATGCACTTTCTTCGTTTGGGTGGCACGGAAATTCTGGTAATCCCCAATTTCCTACTCTGTCTTATAACAATTATAAGTTGGAGCGGGACCAACGTTCCCCGGCTCAGTATAACAAGCGGGTTCAGTCAAAATATCCGTTCTATTATCTTGATTAAGGCGTGAGATGGTCTTTACCTGTAGAGAGAGAGAAGAAAACACTCTGCGTGCGCTCTTGCAAGATCAGATTGGTTATTATTTTATCTAATCAGGATGGCTCCCACTGTTTTTATCAAATCTTCCTTCAAACCCTAAAAGGAAAGACTAGCTGGGATTAATTACACCCTACAACTTCGCCAATCTTTCAGCCAGGCCAGTGTCGGTACTTTGAGGGAGGTTCCCCGTGCTTTCGCACGGACCTAATTAAAGTAAACCTCGTTTTCCCAGAGGCGTAACCCCGTTGACACTTTTCTAGACACCTACTTGATCGGCTAATTGTAATGTGTAAAACTCTCCCAGGAGTAACTCTTACTCGCAGCGGGTATCGGGATCCAACTATCTCATAGAAGGTAAGCAATCTCATTGCAAATTTCAACACTTAAAATTCCTGATAATTTTGCCCCTAACCTCCTATGACCTTGACAAAGGCCAACAAACCATAGGATGCTAGTCAAGTTCAACCCGTCATTTCTTAATTGAATTAAACCCACCCGCACGACCCTTGACAAAGGCCAACAAGGTCGTACGACTACCCTAACCCAATCTGCATCATATGCATAAGTAGATAAGCACTAGTCAGCTACCGCACACTACGCCTTGACAAAGGCCAACAAACGCAGCACGAATACTAACTACTACTTATCTGAAATGACGGAGGGCTACGACAGGTTTTTCTGAAAACCTATTGCGTAATGAACTTGATATCGTTGTAGAATCAAATGATTTTGAAATGGAGTGTTTTTGAGGCTTTTACTAGTTTCGCTAAAGAGGTCATCCCCGGTGAAGGGATCGTCGGCTCTTTCCTCGTCGAATGAGATGCAGGATATATCATATATATCACTGTGCAAAGCAAGAACTAGAAAAGCAATCAAAAGACAAACCGAGGGGTGTAGCATCTGCCAGTTATTGCTAAAGGGGTCACTCCCGGTGAAGGGATCTCGGCCCTTTCCTTATCGAATAAGGTGCAGGATGTTCTACAAGGAACACCGCGATGCAAAGCAAGAACTGTAGCTACCTGTTTTTGAAAATTCGATTCCACAATATCTTTTAGGTTTCTTTTCTTTCATTAATCATATTAATGAAGTCCTATCATTTAAATTACCTAAACATCACAGATAAATACGACGTACACTTATGCCATCCGCATTCGCCTCGATGTCCCCTCGTGCACCGTTAGGTTAGGTAACTAACGACAGAGCGGGGCAGGGCTAGCGCGGGTGTAAAACATAAGTAACGTCTATATAATATATCATATATACTATATACTGTATCTATCTCAACATATCAAATGATCACATCACAGATAAAGCAGCAGAAGAAACGTATGAAATATTGGATATACTAGGACGTCCGTGTTTTATTTTGAGCCTCTATAAAACACGGATTCCACGGTCGTGATGAATAGCCAAACCCTCACCCCTAGACCCCTACGAGAGCGGCAAGCAACCCTACCAATTCTAGAGTTAGGAGACCCGGACTCGACTCCTCGAGTTGGTCTCCCACTGGACTCTAGAACCCGGTTACTTGTGCTCTCCTCCTTGGGTCTATCCTAGTGCGGAAAAGTAAATAATATACAAATGGTGACAGCAACCTCAACCCGGAAGTGCCCCAATAAAAGAATATTACATACAATTAATTTTACATGAATGAAAATAAAAACTCATCTCACAAAAAACCCCCGGCTATTCAAAACACGACGATCCAATATAACATATCCAGCAACACAAAACATCACATGTCATCAACGTAAGTAAGTATGCATACACCGATTGTCGTCGACGTATAGCAACGAAAACCGGCAATACAACTACATACTACACTTACGGTCACAGAAAAGAAGGTGTAAAACTACAACAGTTGGAATCTGCAACCTCCTTAGATATCGCATGCCTAACAATTATAAACCCCGCATTTTAGTCTCTATATCGAAAATACTTTTCAATATCAAGTCGGGAAATTCAACAAGATTCCCGATAAACTGATCGAATGCTCGTCTCAAACTTTAGTAGACGACCGCACCCCCGGATGCCGTCGACGAAGTGCACTAAGGCGGAACACCGTTGCCGCGAGCACCCGAACGGATGCTTTTGGTTATGGGGTTCTCCTACAGTCACTTGGTCGGGGCTATGGGGTATGGCTGTCTATTAAGTTTACCCGGCGAGTATCCGCGTACGCTACATGATTGCGACAGACTTTTGATCGCATCAAAATTCCGTGGCAACCGATCATTCGAGACTAAAATGCTACGTTTATAACATTTAAAACAGTTATCTCATAACTTCTTGTGGATTCCAAATATTGTATCACATTCCAGATAAATAGACAATGTTAAACTTTCCGATCAAATGTTCAAACACCCAAGTTTTCCCGAATAGCTCAACACTTGAAGGGGGGTTTAAAAACATCCATCACATGCCACAGTACCAATGGTCCATCCGTAGAAGGGTCAAGCCAACGCCTCACATGTGGCACGCCGTACTGCCCCAAATCCTAAGATTCAAAGGGCAGTTCAAGACGGTCACATAATCGAGTTAAGGTTTATTGTCTTCTAGAGGGTCCATCGCGTAACTTGCACAATCTAGACGTTCTTAAACAACGGAAAAATCCAACACTTGGAAATTTTCCGGGTCGGGAAAAAGTGAGCTATTGATATCTGTTTGAACTTTTTAACAGTTTCCAAATATCCGGAAAACATTACGAAATTAAATATTCCGATCGAAACAACGACTACAAAATAAACCCCAAAAATACTCAACACTTGAGTCAGATAAAAATACCCAGAAAAGATCATGAAATTAAATAGAAACATTACTGTGCAAAATGACAGAGGTGACGTCACCTTTTGGCCGCGGAACCGCCGCACGAGCCATGCTCGTGCCGCGGTTCCGCGGCGCTTTAAGCACCAAACTTTGTCGTTTTGCACAGTGTTTCTTATAATTGCCTGCTGATTTTTTAGGCATTTTTAATTCAGAAAAATCCCAATTTTGAAAAAATTTACAGAGAGGGGGTTAACTTTGACACGTCGGGGTTCGATCGGAGTTTTAACATCGTAAACACATCGCCTAATGCTCTAGCTGTTAGTTATATGTATGCCCTAGAGGCCATTACTATACATAGGATGTATATTGTAGTGGATGCTGGGACATATATAGGGAGGACTTTCTTGCTCGACATGATAGTATGCTATCTGGTTGATCTTTACCTTAACGTGTACACTGATTGTCTCTCTGTTACATGTTGGTAAAGCCCTTAGGATGTGTGCTTGACTACCTGGACTATGATGCTGATCATACTAGTGGGGACATGGTAGTCCATAAGTACATCCTTCAAAGTCCCTAGTCGTGGGTGTATCGAGACGGGGCATCGATATACCAGAGTAGACTAGCGTATACCTTCTTGACCCATACAGATGGGCGATGGATGATCCCATATCCATCGGTGTTTGACATCAGAGATGATATACGGGTGCTCAGTAGAGACTGGGTACACTGGACGGACTCGCCGAGAACTCCCAGATGGTATTATACCTCACGTCAGATGGCAGTTCTCTGGTGACGCTGGTACAGAGTAGTCTGTTGACCCGAGATCGTCATAGAGTCTTGTGTGGTTCCCACTGTGCTTTGATTTCCATCTTACCACGTCCAAGAGGGCGTGCAAAACGGTGGTTTTTGGGTACAGTCCCGAGTCACATGGAGGCAATGAGCGATAGGAGGGGATTCGTCTCTCCCGGTATAGGGGGTTGATGTTGCGCTGTGTTCGATTGGCTATAACAGGAAATCCCTGGCCAGGGTTGCTGAGATTTACTGGTAAGTGTTACCAGTAGTTTCTCGAAGTGTTATAGACCTTATATCGACACGACTTATCGAGCTATTGGGGTCTGACGTTTACCACCCCTAGGCGAGATATGCGACATATCAGACGATCAGACCGGACTGTACGGTAGTGTTACTGGTCGGATTCACTGGAGTGTGAGCGGGCTTGCTCGTCGATCTTCAGATCGTTCAATACCCGGGTGGCCGTTACGTTTAGCAGACCGCTTGCGGCTTGTGGGTGTTTGATATGATCATCATCTGCTACCGGCGTATTGACGAGTCTTTAGAGTCCTACACAGAGGTTTCCTGGCTCAAGCGAAACGAAATAGGAGCGCATATGAGATATGTGCGGGACCGAGAATAATACCAGTATGTGATACTGTATTTGATTCTCGCGATGTGACGATGATCGGTTATATCCGATATAGCCGAGTTATCGGATCAAGTGTTGATTCGATAAGTTGTTACTAAAGATACTAGTCGGTTGTGTGCGACATGACCGGATCATTGAATCAAGTGTTGATTTAATGATTTAATGCATAATTATATATTTGATATATTACTTTGCATTAACTAGTATTGGTTTACTTTAAAATGGATTTTCTCACTCGGGTTGTGCGCATTATATATGTGATATGATTTTGTGCACTAGCTTGTATCATGTTTGATGATGCATGCTTTTTGGTTAAGTGTAAAGTATTAAACCTTGGTTAATGATATGGTTAGGGTTTATTATTTGTTATTCATTTATCTTATTTAGTTATCCATTTATTTTTGATAAATGAATAAAAGAAAGAGAATAGAATGGTGGCTTCTTTTTTGTTGTTTAGCTAAAGCTTCATGAAGCTTTGACTTGGTCCACAATTCTTATCTCATCCTTAACCCTAACCATACCACTCAACCATGATTAATTCTCTACACTAAACCATGGTTCTAAGATGATAAGAATGGATTATTCTTATCATTTTAGAATTATTCTTATGATAATATTCTTCTTCTTCTTCCTTGCTTCAAGTGAAGAAGCTTGAGGTCATCAATGGTGGATTGATGTTTTGAGTGAGAAATCCATTTCCAAAGTTTACCCACATCCTATTTCTTCATCCTCTACCTCTTGCCAAGAAGTAGAGTGTGTTTCCTTCACAAGATTTTAGGGTTTGGTGAAGGTGGAGCTTGATTCATCGATGCCTCGACGTAGATCATCTTCGGCATGGACATCGACGACCTAGCTTGCCCATTCTCCGACGAAGTCGATCCTAGAGCCCAGATTTGATTTGGACAGCGGAGAGGACCTCGTTGCGGAGCCGTGGAGGTGGAGCACCGGATCTACAAAGGTTGTATTTCCGTATCCCAGTAGTTAACAGTTAACTAGCTTTCTAATTTCGCCTAAACATCTAGTTAAGATCCGTAGTCTAGGGTTTCTCGGCACCAAAAATTTTAATTTGGCATGTCCGATGCCTTGTGAGACCTTACTAAAGTGCCTAGGAACCCTTCACTGGTATCAGAGCCTAGCTAGAGCCTTAGGCGAAGCGTAGACGGAGTTTGAAGTCCGATCGAACCGAAATCCGATTTCCAAATTGCTCTCTGTACATTTTCGTAAAATGTGGATTTTTGCAAATTAAAAATATGCAGAAAAATCAGCAGGGAAATATAAGAATTACGGTGCAAAAATTACCAAATGATCCCTCTAAAGTGCGGCGGAACCGCGGCATTAGCGTGCTAATGCGGCCCTTCCGCCGCCGTTTTGTCTTATTAGGCACTCAATTTTGCACAGTAACTCCTATTTTTTAGTGCTGGTTTTCCTGGGAACTTTTAATCTGAAATAAAGAGTTGAGTATTTTGGGTTGTATTGGGAGTTCATACATTCGATCGGATTGTCAAACTTTGTCTATGTGTCGTTCCGGATAATTTTTTTGAATATGTTAAAAAGTTCGACCGGATATAAATACCCAATTTTTCCCCTGTCGGGAAATTTCCAAGTGTTGGATATTTCTGTAGTTTAATCACGTTCTAAGTAGTGCAAGTGACACGATGGTCCCTCTAGAAGACAACAAACCTTAACTCGATTATGTGACCGTCTTGAACTGCCCTTTGAACCTTCGGGTTTGGGGCAGTACGGCGTGCCACATGTGAGGCGTTGGCTTGACCCTTCTACGGCTGGACCGTTGGTACTGAGGCACGAACTGAATGTTTTTAGACTTGTTTCATGTGTTGATCTGTATCGGGAAAACTTGGGTGTTCGATTGTTCGATCGAAAAGTTTAACATTTTCTATTTATCCGGAATGTGATACAATAATTGGAATTCACAAATTGTTATGAGATAACAGAATGAATATTGTAAACGTAGCAGTTTAGTCTCACTTGATCGGTTGCCACGGAATTTTGATGTGATCAAAAGTCCGTTGCAATCACGTAGCATACGCGGATACTCGCCGGGTAAACTTAATAGACAGCCTCACTCCATAGCCCCGACCAAGTGACTGTAGGAGAACCCCGTCGCCGAAAGCATCCGTCCGGATGCTCGCGGCAGCGGTGTTCCGCCTTGGTGCACTTCGTCGATGGTATCGGGGGTGCGGCCGCCTACTGAAGTTTGCGACGAGCATTCGATCAGGATGTCGGGAATCTTGTTGAATTGCCCGACTTGATATTGAAAAGAGTTTTCGATAATGAGACTAAAATGCGGGGTTTATAATTGTTAGGCATGTGATGTCTAAGGTATTCATTTAATTAGGCATGCGATGTCTATGCAGATTGCGGATTCCAACTGTTGTAGTTTTACACTTTCTTTTCTGTGACCGTAAGTGTAATATGTGATATCGCCGGTTTCGTTGCTATATGTCAACGACAATTGGGATGCGCATATTTACTTACGTTGATGACATGTGATGTTATGTGTTGCTGGATATGTTATATTGGATCTTCGTGTTTGAATAGCCGGGGGTTTTTATGTGAGATGAGTGTTTTTCATTTTCATTCATGCAAAAACTTGTATGTAATATTCTTTTATTGGGGCGCTTCCAGGTTGCGGAAGTAGTCACCGTTTGTATATTATTTATTTTTCTGCACTAGGATAGACCCAAGGAGGGGAGCACAAGTAACCGGGTTCTGGGGTCCAGTGGGAGACCAACTCGAGGAGTCGAGTCCGGGTCTCCTAACCCTAGAATTGGCAGGGTTGCTTGCCGCTCTCGTAGGGGTCTAGGGGTGTGGGATTGGCTATTCATCACGACCGTGGAATCCGTGTTTTATACTGGCTCGTATTGAAAACACGGACGTCCTAGTATATCCAATATTTCATATGTTTATTCTGCTGCGATATCTGTGATGTGATTCTGTGATAGATTTAGTATATGATATATATGATATATTATATAGACGTTACTTATGTTTTACACCCGCGCTAGCCCTGCCCTGCTCTGTCGTTAGTTACCTAACCTAACGGTGCACGAGGGGACATCGAGGCGAATGCGGATGGCATAAGTGTACGTCATATCTATCTGTGATGTTTAGGTATTTAAATGATGGGACTTCATTAATGAGATTAATGAAAGATAAGAAACCTAAGATGTTGTAGAATCGAATTTTAAATAAAACAGGTAGCTACAGTTCTTGCTTTGCATAGCGGTATATATGATATACCCTGCACCTTATTCGATGAGGAAAGGACCGAGATCCCTTCACCGGGAGTGACTCCTTTAGCAATAACTGGCAGATGCTACACACTCGGTTTGCTTTTGACTGCTTTTGAGTTTTTGCATTGCACAGCGATATATATGATATATCCCGCACCTCATTCGACGAGGAAAGGACCGAGATCCCTTCGCCGGGAGTGACTCCTTTAGCAAAACTAGAAAAGCCTCAAAATCACTCCATTTCAAAACTTCATTTGATTCTACAACTATATCAAGTTCATTACGCTTATGGTTTTATGAAAACCAGCGTAGCCCTCCGTCATTTCAGATAAGTATTAGTTAGTATTCGTGCTGCGGTTGTTTGGCATGCGTCAAGGCGTAGTGTACGGTAGCTAACTAGTGCTTATCTGCCAGCATATGATGCGATTGGATTAGGGTATTCGTACGGCGTTGTTTGGCATGCGTCAAGGGTCGTGCGGGTGGGTTTAATTCAATCAGGAAATGACGGGTTGAACTTGACTAGCAGACTATGGGTTGTTTGGCATGCGTCAAGGTCATAGCGAGCTAGGGGCAAAAATATTATCGGGAATTTCAAGTGTTGAAATTTGCAATGAGATTGCATACCTTCTATGAGATAGTTGGATCCCGATACCCGCTGCGAGTAAGAGTTACTCCTGGGAGAGTTTTACACATTGCAATTAGCCGATCAAGTAGGTGTCTAGAAAGGTGTTAACGAGGTTACGCCTCTGGGAAAACGAGGTTTACAGTAATTAGGTTCGTGCGAAAGCACGGGGGACCTCCCTCAAAGTACCGACACTGGCCTGGCTGAAAGACTGGCGAACTTGTAGTGTGTAATTAATCCCGGCTAGTCTTTCCTTTTAGGGTTTGAAGGAAGATTTGATAAAAAGCAGTGGGAGCCGTCCTGATTAGATAAAATAAAAACCAATCTATTCTTGCAAGAGCGCACGCTGAGTGTTTTCTTCTCTCTCTCTCCTGGTAGCGACCATATCACGCCTTAATCAAGATAATAATACGGATTATTGACCGAACCCACTTGTTATACTGAGCTGGGGAACGTTGGTCCCGCTCCACCTTATAATTGTTATAAGACCGAGCAGGAAATTGGGGAATACCAGATTTCCCGTGCCGCCCAAACGAAGAGAGTGCATGCTGATGCATCATCTTCGGGTGTGTTCATTATACAGAACTGTTTCTCAGTATCCTCCGCATCCTGGGTATGTGATACCAGATCAGGATCCCAGATATGTAATATGTTACATAGGGCTGCAGATAGGTAGAGAACTGAGAACGGGTGATAAGTTTCATGAGGCAGAAAACGGGGCAAGTGTTGCAGCCAAGTCTGTCGGTCACTGTCACCCTGTATTACAATACATTGATTCTGAACGAATGTTATTAGATATCGAACCTGATATACAAAATCATATCAGTCTCTTTATTAGTAAAGAAATGATAAAATTTTGTATTGTTGGATAATGTTTTGAACATTTCCTATATCAAAAGTTGATCGGTTCAGGCACGTTATCTAAAAGCATTAATGTTCTAAATCAAATTACAGTTCTTAGTATATGGAACACACACAAGAGGAAGAGTTCAGAAATAAACGAATTCTTCTTGAGGTATTGTAGACTAGGTCAGATCAATGCGACCCGACTGGCTGGAGTTACATTTAGATGTATATTTAAATCAGTTTGAATTTACATCTTGTGCAACTCGCCAATCATGTCACAAAGATAAGATGACCATAGCTCCGTTTATTGGAAACAGAGAAAGAGTTACTAAACTCTTGGGATGATACATGTTGATGTATGAAGGTCCCCTGTCTACACATGCCAGGACTGGTTCTTTGTACTTCGTTACATTCTCTGATAATCTCTCAAGATTCAGACACATGTTCCTGTTGAAACATGAGTCCGAGCCTTTTTAGATATTCACAGAATATAAGCGAGAAGTAGAGAACCAAAACACGGGTATAAGTATTATGTCCTTTGATGAGATCAAGGAGGAGAATACTTGAGCACGGAAATCCTGGACTATTCTAAAGGAGAATGAGATTCTCTCTCAGCATTACTCCTCCATATACACCATAGCACGATGGTATATCGGGGCGGAGCAGATACACCCTATTTGATATGGTGTGCTCTATGATGAGTACTACTGAGTTACCTATTTCCTTTTGGGAGTTATGCACTTATGAAGCTGCATACCTATTGAATAGGGTTCGAATCAAATCAGCTGCCTACCATTTCATATGTGATATGGAAAGGGAAGAGCCCATATCTTAAGTTAGTTAAGATTTGGGGTTGTCCGGCCTATGTCTAAAAGCAAAATCCGGACAAGCTCGAGGCAAGGTCTGTAATGTACAACTGGAAAGGTTCCAGCCATACAAAATACAGCAGATGATTTGGTATAACCTAAGGATTCAGTAGATTCCAACGAACCTTGGCCTCTCCGCCGATCTAGTAGGGTTCCTCACCCACCTGAGAGATACTTCGGTTTCTCTATGACAGTGGGAGCGAGGAATGCGTCATGAGATGATGACCCAACTAGCTTCGAGCTGGCCATCAGGAGTGAGACTCTGTAAGAATGGCTGGATGTTTAGCGATCTGAGATGGAATCCTTATACACCAACAAAGTATGGACTTTGGTTGCTATATCTGAAGGGTTAAATCCCCATCAGGAGCAAGTATATCTTGAGAAGATTACTTGGTGTAAATGGAAAGGTTGAGACTTTCAAAGCTAGACTTGTTAAAGGTTTTCGTCATTGACCAGGCGTGGATAATGATGAAACCTTTTCCAGTACCTATGCTTAAGTCCATCCAGATCCTACTTGCCACGGCTACATACCATGACTACGATATCTGGTGGTTGGGTGTCATGACAGCTCTTCTAAAATGATGTTTTAGAAGAGTGTGTCTATAAGTACACAGCCAGAGGGCTTCATAGACAGTGGGAGCAGCGGAAACGTGTGCAAGATGCTTTATAGGATAAAGCAGGCATCGCGGAGTTGGAACGTCTGTTTTGATGGATTAGTCAATGAGTTTGACATCATCAAAATGGTAGATGAACCTTGTATAAACAAAAAGGTAGTAGGGAGTATGATGAAGATCCTCGTAGAGTACGTGGATGACATACTCTTGATAGGGAAGTAGTTTCCTATGCTACGCTCGGTTAATCTCCGTTTATCACAATGATTCTCCATATAGGATCATAATGATACCTACTAACTTCTGGATTTTGGATCTATGAGATAGATCTAAATGGATGTTAGGATTCTCACTAGTTGTAGTGAGACGGTATCAACCGATCCTGGGGAGAATCACTGGAAGTGTTCCAGGGTGATAAAGACGACTGAATGTCAGTCGCAGGCTTTGTCTTTACCCTCAGTAAAGGGACGGTATGTTGGAAGAGTTCCAAGCTAGATACCGTGACATACTAGACGATAAAGGCAGGATACATCGCTACTTAAGATGCTACCAAAGAGGCTGTTTGGATGTATAATGGTTCATGAGATGAACTACGTTCCTACCATTGTGAGACAATGGAGTTGTGGCTTATGCCAAGGAACGCCCGTCCCATCAGTGATCCAGACTTATTCTAAGGCAGCATCGCCTGATCATGGAGATGGTTGATCTCCAGGGTGATCGAGGTTTGGAGAGTAGACTCAGAGGACAACACAGTGGATCCACTCACAAAGGCCTGTTCCCAGAGAGAGACTTTTATGGGATGGTTGAGTATGAGATACTACAACCACTGCTACAGATGGCCCTAGTGCAAGTGGGAGATTGTTAGTTATATGTATGCCCTAGAGGCCATTACTATACATAGGATGTATATTGTAGTGGATGCTGGGACATATATAGGGAGGACTTTCTTGCTCGACATGATAGTATGCTATCTGGTTGATCTTTACCTTAACGTGTACACTGATTGTCTCTCTGTTACATGTTGGTAAAGCCCTTAGGATGTGTGCTTGACTACCTGGACTATGATGCTGATCATACTAGTGGGGACATGGTAGTCCATAAGTACATCCTTCAAAGTCCCTAGTCGTGGGTGTATCGAGACGGGGCATCGATATACCAGAGTAGACTAGCGTATACCTTCTTGACCCATACAGATGGGCGATGGATGATCCCATATCCATCGGTGTTTGACATCAGAGATGATATACGGGTGCTCAGTAGAGACTGGGTACACTGGACGGACTCGCCGAGAACTCCCAGATGGTATTATACCTCACGTCAGATGGCAGTTCTCTGGTGACGCTGGTACAGAGTAGTCTGTTGACCCGAGATCGTCATAGAGTCTTGTGTGGTTCCCACTGTGCTTTGATTTCCATCTTACCACGTCCAAGAGGGCGTGCAAAACGGTGGTTTTTGGGTACAGTCCCGAGTCACATGGAGGCAATGAGCGATAGGAGGGGATTCGTCTCTCCCGGTATAGGGGGTTGATGTTGCGCTGTGTTCGATTGGCTATAACAGGAAATCCCTGGCCAGGGTTGCTGAGATTTACTGGTAAGTGTTACCAGTAGTTTCTCGAAGTGTTATAGACCTTATATCGACACGACTTATCGAGCTATTGGGGTCTGACGTTTACCACCCCTAGGCGAGATATGCGACATATCAGACGATCAGACCGGACTGTACGGTAGTGTTACTGGTCGGATTCACTGGAGTGTGAGCGGGCTTGCTCGTCGATCTTCAGATCGTTCAATACCCGGGTGGCCGTTACGTTTAGCAGACCGCTTGCGGCTTGTGGGTGTTTGATATGATCATCATCTGCTACCGGCGTATTGACGAGTCTTTAGAGTCCTACACAGAGGTTTCCTGGCTCAAGCGAAACGAAATAGGAGCGCATATGAGATATGTGCGGGACCGAGAATAATACCAGTATGTGATACTGTATTTGATTCTCGCGATGTGACGATGATCGGTTATATCCGATATAGCCGAGTTATCGGATCAAGTGTTGATTCGATAAGTTGTTACTAAAGATACTAGTCGGTTGTGTGCGACATGACCGGATCATTGAATCAAGTGTTGATTTAATGATTTAATGCATAATTATATATTTGATATATTACTTTGCATTAACTAGTATTGGTTTACTTTAAAATGGATTTTCTCACTCGGGTTGTGCGCATTATATATGTGATATGATTTTGTGCACTAGCTTGTATCATGTTTGATGATGCATGCTTTTTGGTTAAGTGTAAAGTATTAAACCTTGGTTAATGATATGGTTAGGGTTTATTATTTGTTATTCATTTATCTTATTTAGTTATCCATTTATTTTTGATAAATGAATAAAAGAAAGAGAATAGAATGGTGGCTTCTTTTTTGTTGTTTAGCTAAAGCTTCATGAAGCTTTGACTTGGTCCACAATTCTTATCTCATCCTTAACCCTAACCATACCACTCAACCATGATTAATTCTCTACACTAAACCATGGTTCTAAGATGATAAGAATGGATTATTCTTATCATTTTAGAATTATTCTTATGATAATATTCTTCTTCTTCTTCCTTGCTTCAAGTGAAGAAGCTTGAGGTCATCAATGGTGGATTGATGTTTTGAGTGAGAAATCCATTTCCAAAGTTTACCCACATCCTATTTCTTCATCCTCTACCTCTTGCCAAGAAGTAGAGTGTGTTTCCTTCACAAGATTTTAGGGTTTGGTGAAGGTGGAGCTTGATTCATCGATGCCTCGACGTAGATCATCTTCGGCATGGACATCGACGACCTAGCTTGCCCATTCTCCGACGAAGTCGATCCTAGAGCCCAGATTTGATTTGGACAGCGGAGAGGACCTCGTTGCGGAGCCGTGGAGGTGGAGCACCGGATCTACAAAGGTTGTATTTCCGTATCCCAGTAGTTAACAGTTAACTAGCTTTCTAATTTCGCCTAAACATCTAGTTAAGATCCGTAGTCTAGGGTTTCTCGGCACCAAAAATTTTAATTTGGCATGTCCGATGCCTTGTGAGACCTTACTAAAGTGCCTAGGAACCCTTCACTAGCTAGGCTCCGATACCACTGTAGGGTTCCTAGGCACACTCAAAAGATACCATAAGGCATCTACTATGCCAAATTCAAATTTTTATGTGCCTAACAATTCTATGCAAGATCGTTAACTAGAGATTAGGCGAAACTAAAAGCTAGTAAACTACTTTACTACAAGTGAAAAGGATTACAACCTTTGTAGATCCGGTCCTTCACTTCAATAGCTCCGTGTTGACGTCCCTTCGCTGCGATCATCGGGATCCCGGACTCTAGCGTTGGTTTCGTCGGAGAAATGAGTGGGCTAGGTCGTTGACTTCGAGGCCGAAGATGATCTACGTCGGGGAGACTCAAACTCAAGCTATTCCTTCACTTGGTCAAAAACTTTGTGAAGAGAACACCCTATACAACATGGCAAGTGGTAGATGATGAAGAAATAGGAAGTGGGTTCACTTTAGAATTGGATTTCTCACTCTTTTTCTCATGGCACCATTGGAGCTAGCAAGCTTTTGTGGAGCTTGATGAAGAAGAAGAAGAAAAGAACAATAGAATAAAATGAAACTTATCCTTTTAATTATGGCACCATGGTTGAGTTTAGCTCTTATGCTTAACTCATGTAGAGAATTGACCAAAGCATTAGGTTAAGGGTTGGGTTAACTAATATCCTAAAGAAATGACAAAAGATTTGACTTCGTCAAAGTTTCTTCAAGCTTCATGAAGCTTGATAACTTTGACCAAAGTCTCACTCTTTTGTTATTTGTTAGGAAAATAGTAAACCCTAATTTAACCTTGATTTGGTATAAGTCTCATACACACAACTTGTTTGTATCATCAAGCATGATACAAACATGTACACTTGCATATATCACATATAAACAATGTGCACATTCTAGTGAGAAAATCAATCTTAAGTGAACCAATACTAGTTAATGTAAAGAAATATATCAAATATATAATTATACATTAAATCATTAAATCAACACTTGATTTAACGATCCGGTCATATTGCATATAACCGACTAATATCAATAGTAACAACTTATCGAATCAACACTTGATCCGATAACGCGGCTATATCGCATACAACCGATCAATGTCACAAATCGCGAGAATAGAATACAGTATCACATACTGGTATTATTCTCGGTCCCGCACATATCTCATATGCGCTCCTATTTCGTTTCGATTGAGCCAGGAAACCCCTGTGTAGGACTCTAAAGACTCGTCAATACGCCGGCAGTAGGTGATGATCATATCAAACACCCACAAGCCGCAAGCGGTCTGCTAAACGTAACGGCCACCCGGGTATTGAGCGATCAGAAGATCAACGAGCAAGCCTGCTCACACTCCTGCGAATCCAACCAGTAACACTACCGTACAGTCCGGTCTCTTCGTCTGATATGTCGCATATCTCGTCTAGGGGTGGTAAACGTCAGACCCCAATAACTCGATAAGTCGTGTCGATATGAGGCTCATAACGGGTCGAGAAACTACTGGTAACACTTACCAGTAAATCCATAAAGCAGCCTTGGCTAAGGACTTCCTGTTATAGCCAATCGAGCACAGCGCAACATCAACTCCCTATACCGGGAGAGACGAAACCCCTCCTATCGCTCATTGCCTCCATGTGATTCGGGACTGTACCCAAAAGCCACATTTTTGCACGCCTTCTTGGACGTGGTATGATGGAAATCAAAGCACAGTGGGAATCACACAAGACTCTATGACGATCTCGGGTCTACAGACTAACCTGTACCAGTGTCACCAGAGAACCGCCATCTGACGTAAAGTATAATACCATCTGGGAGTTCTCGGCGAGTCCGTCCAGTGTACCCAGTCTCCACTGAGCACCCGTATATCATCTCTGATGTCAAACACCAATGGATATGGGATCATCCATCGCCCATCTATATGAGTCGAGAAGGTACACGCTAGTCTACTCTGGTATATCGATGCCCCGTCTCGATACACCCACGACTAGGGACCTTGAAGGATGTACTTATGGACTACCATGTCCCCACTAGTATGATCCGCATCATAGTCCAGGTAGTCAAGTACACATCCTAAGGGCTTTACCAACATGTAACAGAGAGACAATCAGTGTACACGTTAAGGTAAAGAGTAACCAGATAGCATACTATCATATCGAGCAAGAAAGTCATCCCTATATATGTCCAAGCATCCACTACAATATACATCCTATGTATAGTAATGGCCTCTAGGGCATACATATAACTAATAGGTACTTGTATCAAAATATACATATGCGTATTCGTACAAAAATACGAATAGCCAAAGAGAGAAAATGAATAGTGAGCAATAATACTAGAATATATATATATATATACACACACACACACACACACAAATACATATATCAATTATTAAATCAAAACTTGATTTAACAATCCGGCTTAATCCTAAGCCGCTAGTATTAACAACCGTCCGATTAAGGTCTGTGCAGCCTGTGCACATATTTAATCGGACACCTGTATGTATCAACATACGTCAACTACACCATATCGCCTGAACCGTGAAAACCCTCTTTGTGGGACTCTAAAGACTCGTCAATACGCCGGCAGTGGGTTTAACCACAAGCACGTCAGCGGCACTAGCTGTACGTAACGGCTACCCAGGTATTGAGCGAAAGGAAGGCCGACGAGCAAACTCATCCAAACCCCTACTGAGCCTGTCAGTAACAATATCCATACAGTCCGGTCTGTTCGTTTAAGAGTATCGCATATCGAGTCTAGGGGGGTGGATAAAGTCAGACCCCTAACAACGCGATAATTCGTGTCGGTATGAAACCCATCACTACCTGAGAAACTATCGATCCCGGATCGGTAATTCTCACATACCCCGGCCGAGGATTTCTAGTGATGGCCACCCGTGCACTGTGCGACATCAACCCCCAATACCGGGATAGACGAATCCCCGACGATCCGCTCACTGCCTCTATGTGGCTCGGGACTGTACCCAACTAAAACCTGTTTGCACGACTCCTTTGAGCCGTGGTAGGGTAGTAATCAAAGCTCAGTGGAAACTCACACGAGACAAATGACTATCTCAGGTCGACAGACTAACCTGTACACATGCCAGCAGGGAACTGCTATCTGACAATAGGTATAATACCAACTAGCATGTTCACGGCGAGTCCGTCCGATGTACTCATAACCCAATAAGCACCTGTATACTATCTTAGGTGAACAACAGATACCAATGGCTTGTGAGACCGGCCACCGCCACTCGTCAGGGTCTAGATAAGTATACACCAGTCTACACTGGAGTATCGATGCCCTGTCTCGATACTGCCACGACTAGGGACATTTAAGGATGTGCTTATAGACCCCCAGCTCCCACGTATGTGATCGCCATCATAATGCTGGTAGTCAAGAAGGAATCCTATGGGCTTTATCAACATATATATGATGATAAAGAAAAACCAGATAGCATACTATCATCTCGAGTAAGACTGTTTTATCGGTATATGTTTTCCCTCAATCATCATGATCACCTGTCTGCGACTATGATAATTGCCTTGAGGGCACTATAGCCAACATATACAGGGCACACCGGGGTACACGAAGTATGCATAACACACATTTAATAAGAATACGTCAACAGGTAGGAACTCTCCCTCACATGAGAAATCTCTTTTATGCTAGGGAAGCATATGAAGGTCACATGAGAGATCCCTTTTATGCTAGGGAAGCATATGAAGGTGAGACTAAGTGTTAGACGTCATCTGCTCGGAGCAGTGACTGTTTTGTTGCATACTGGGTATGGCGACAGTGGGAGCACTTAATAGAGTCGTCCAGACTGGGTCAGGATGAGGTTGCCATGTGCTATAGGTTGAGCGACCGATGTGGTTATCCTATGCCACTATTACTTGTTTACATATAGCCGGACTAGGGTTCTGACTCTTCGTACGGGGTGCGAGCTTGTCGGGAGATCCCATGCATATCGCAGGGTGATATGGGAAGGAAAGTCAATCACAGGGTGATTAGACTTGGGTATGTATGGTATAATTTTAATGGCGTACGCTCTTAAGGAGAGAATTTTATACCGTAACATGTTGCCATACGGCGTGCTCTAGGATCGTGCACATAAGGAGGTTGAGGGATAGATCCCATCTTCTTCACTGTTTGAGCCCTTATGATGACCTCCTTCATGGAAGGACGGGCAGTCTATACCCTTAGCGACAATGGGCTGTCTGGGTAGGCATATTATGAGCGTCTACTACTTTGGCTATTGTTTCCTGCTGCGATGACATTATACCGCTCATACGGGGCAGTGTCAGGAAAGCAAGTGAATAGCAGACCTAACTATTCAGAGCCGGAGGAAGATCGATTGGAATGTCTCCTGATTTCATCGCATGACCAACTCATATTGACGCCATGGTGGCGAAGTTTAAGAGTGCGATGAATCGAGAGTTACACCGAGGTGTTCAAGTATGCTTCTGAGAGAGATCAAAGGTACTTGAGCAGACATGTCTGATCGGATCTGAGGTATGATATTTCGTGAGCCTAACATAGTTTGGTTTATGTTTTTTTTTTAGGGAGATCCTTGTGTCAATCGTAACGAATCTGGCTGCAAGTCTACCCGCTTACAGGTTCTCAACGGTCCACGCCATACCAACATATATGTATAGGTAATAATGAAGAAGAGAAGGTGGAGATTCTCAAGGAGACAATTGATTCAGGGAATCAATGGTTTAGGAAACCAGCTCAGGGAGTTATGGACGGCACCCACTCAAATATGCGAGTGGAAGTATGTTAGTCATTGGGCCCGATCAGGCCTAATACCCGCCCACTTGAGTGGATGCCCTATATATTCATATATAGGGGGACTAGGGTTTCATACGATATATGAGAGATATTACATAGAAAGTTTTTCTAGAGAGAAAAACTAGAATGTCGTCATCTCCTTTTTCAGGCTCTTCTACTTTGGGTTGGCTTACGGGGTGATCAAGTGGAGGATTCTTGCTTTCTATTAAAATGTGATTTCCCTTCGGCCGTTGCTTGGAGACGATAAAGATCAGACCTTCTACGTGACGTGGGCAAAAAACAATCCAATATATCGTAAACCTTTAGGTTAGATTCACGTTTTTTCCGCTGCGTATGATTTCTTGTTATGTATCTACGTCACCTAAAGTGCACACATCTCTCAATGTTTTTCTTTTTGCCCCCCTTAATGTGAGGCTTTTCTATTGAGTAATTTCATACGAAACAACAGATAAGAAGTCAACATAAGAGAAAATTCAGGTAAGGTAATACTATAAATCATTTTTTTAGCACTCAACCATAAGCTTTAATTTAAGCACACAACACACTATCACACCCACGTACACCACACATAAGCGCACGACACACAACCCCAGAGGACCCACGATTTTGTACCGAAAGCGTTAATTTGTGACCACTTCCCCTTTTAAAGTTCACAGGGTTCGAAACCCGCACTCTCCCCAAGTGGGGAAATGCTCATACGAAGTGATTAGCTATTGCTCATTGGTTGAATCATTTTGTTTGAGCTTTGAAATAGCCATCACACCTATATATTACTGTTGGAATGTCCTGAATCCTACCTAACTCTGTTCGATTTCCAACCTAGTTCAGTTTACCAACCGTTCAGGCCTTTCCAAAGCAGAGCAAGTTCGAATTTTTTATATGGTGTATACCGTATTTTGTACCAGTGTTGAATGGTATTTTGGGAATTTTATCATCAAAATTAGTGAAACGATCTCTGTTGTTGTATGTGGTTTTTCCCTATTTTGGTTTTCCATGTAAATCCGTATGTCTCTGTGTTGATTGCTTTTTTTGTGTGTGCTTATCTCGCTCATCCGTAACAATTACAACCAACACCCATCAAAAAGAAAATTAAAAAAACAATGGACCCAAGCAGTAAGCTTTAGATAAAGACTTTTTATTTTGGGTCAAATTGGCAAGTCCATGTTGCAAGGTGATCCAAACTTAAATAGCAATATTATGAGGGTTCAAACATAATTTTCCCTGGAAAGATGGTGGCAACTTCTACTATTTAGATCTCGCTCCGCCGCTCCCCCACAAAGCTTCGCTGCTCTCTTCGAACGGGGAAGCGGTGACGGTTCCCACCGCTCATGGGGAGCGGTGGAAAAAGCTATGCATGGGTCGCTTTCCCGACCGTCCTCCATGGCGGTGGGGGAGAAAGGGGGCTGGTGGCCCCCCCCCTTAAGTTTTGTAATTTTTTTTTGCCTTTTTAAAAAATTTGGTGGCTCTCACTGTCTTAAAAATTCTTCCCTTATTGTAAAGGGTGTCTTAAAAATTCTTCCCTTATTGTAAAGGGTGAAATGGTGGACCCCAAAAATAAAATTTAATTGTGGGATCCTTATTTATTTTATTATTATTTTAATATATTAAAATTTTAAATGGTGGGTCCTCCATTTACTATATTTACGTAACATGGCTTCATATATACATTTCATCCGACTTCATCTCAGAATAAGCTTTGATTATAAATCCATGATTCCACAGATATAATTTTAAAATCATGGTTGCGTATCGTTCACCCAAACTAACCCTTAGTCTATGTTCAAATCACAACAACCAACGTGTCATCTTCAACTCTATTTATGTTCAAATTACAACCACCAACATGGCATCTTCAACTCTATTTGAAGGACACCAACTGAGAACATAGAGAGAGAGAGAGAAGGGAGAGAGAGATAGAGAGAATGGAGTCATTTCCAATTCAATTTTGCAAAGGCATAAGGACCTACTGGCGAAGCCGCAAGTACCAAAAGCTCAGAAGCTCCGCAAACGGTACCAAAAACAAGCGAGTGGTCCGATTTGGATCCGAAACCCGAACTCGCCGGTTTAAACTGCGGTCAATATTCCGGATTCGGATCCGGCTGTTTTCTCCGGTTCGGATCCTTGCCCGGATCCGAGACGCCTACGTGGACGCCATGCTGGGTGTCGCTAAGGGGTCGGGCCTGTCGGGTTCGGGCGGGGATATGATGTTGGGTCGGAGGATTCCGAAGGCCCGACCCGCGAAGCCTGAAGCCGGAGAGTTTGAGAAGAGGTTGATCATGGAGATTTACAACTCTGTTATGGCTTCAAAGGAGTTTGCTGCCTACAACTCATGAGTCATAATTTTATTTGCAAGTGATCTGGGTTATGTTTTTTCATGCTGCTAAGATCTGACGGTCAATATTTGTTTAAAACGGGAAGGCTCGTGTTTGTAAATAATTTGATTTATGCTTGTTGGAATTTGGGTAATTAGGTTCAAAACCCGTTAATAATTACCTCTTTTTTGGCTGCAATGCATATTGTACACATTTTTATAACACGGAAACAAAAAAAATTAATAACGCTAATGCATAGTTAAAGAATCCGCGAAAGCTTATATAGAATTGATCTCTTTATCTAAAGGATAAATGCAGCGGTCTCTTACCTTTTATGTTTTTTCTTGTAATTTTTAAGATGATATCATATTTATATTTTTCTTTTCTTGATATAAAAATCACTATATGATGTAGACCATTAAAAGGAATATAAAGCTCAAGAATGCAATCACATGAGAAATTTTGCTGCATATTTCAAATCTTCAATGCGTTGAAAAATCGTGCTGTACGAGAATTGTACAGATGGAAAAATGCCGTTTGTGGTAGATGGAAGACATGTGCATTTGAGAATATAATCTTCAATAAATTGATGTTTTGAATAGAAGTGGATTCACATTCGTTTTGTATGTTTCATAATTAAATGCATTTTACTTTTGCTTGATGTTATTTAATACTATGGGTTTGTTTTGGATGAAATATATGAAAGCTAAAGACAATTAATGTCGATACGTTTAGTAAACATCATCATTATAAAAGAATAATAAACCCAAAATGACATAAATTTTGCTATATTTGTTAGCACCAAAAAGCTAGTTAGAAATTAGATCATAACAATGTTGGTATGAGTCGAGGCATACATGTGACTTTTCTTGTTAAGTTTATTTTTTCTTAAGTCCTATCAATCAAGCATATAAAAAATGAAGGTTATTAAAAAGGCAATCCTTTTTATTGAGAAATAAAAATGGAATACAAGGTGTATAATATATCAATTTTCTCTAATTCAATAAAAGTAGATTGTCAAAAATGACAATGTATTCTAAGTTTATGTAACAATGTTAGCCAATGACAAGATAAATAATGGCTCCTTTGCGTCCTGCATGGCAATTCAACTTTGGCGTCTCCATGGTCAAATCAATAGATAATGCATCCTTCTCAGTAGTCAAAGCTGAACAAAAAGCACACATCATTTTCCTTTAAAATAAAAATATAAAAAAGCACACATCATTGATTCATAAACAATGAAGTCGTAGAGTTGTAGCCATCTTGCTTTTGACAGAGATGTTGTTTAGGCCCTTGATATGTTTTATAAGCTGTGTTGGGCTCGAAAATTGCCCCCTCGATCACCACCGAATAAAAGCCGGACTCACGTCCAAACTCATGTCGCGCTCACATCCGAGTTTGAGCTCAAGTAAGGCCGGCCCCCATGCTCTAAAAGAAAATTGCAATAAAGAGATTTAATGTGTAATTAAGTGCGAAGAGATAAAGAATGAGGCAAAAAACCAAAATTGTAAAGCCCAAAAGCTAATATGCAAATGTGTAAAGATATTTAAACTCAATTATTTGATGAAATGATAAGTTTTTCTTTTTCAACAAAAATACTAGGTTTTTACCTCCATCTTCTTTCTTGAGAAGAGATACCAAGTCTTCTTCTTCCTCAAGATAAAGACCCAAAAGGAAAGAGATTTTCTTTTGAATCTCTCACCTCTCTTCCATCCTCTCTAAAAAAACACATTAAAAAAGAACTCATTTTCTCCAAATAGGAAAAAAAAACCTTCATCATCTTCCGTAAAAAAAAAGATGAAGAAAAAGGAGAACCCGTCCCTCAAAATACATCCACTTCAAAACTCAAATCATAAGTGAGACAAAAGAAGTTTCTTTTCTCTCATCTAAGATCCAAAATTCAAGATCCAAGAAATAAGAAGGGTCTTTTGACATCAAAATAAGGAGGTTGAGAGTGACCCCATAAGAGGGAGGATCTATGTGTCACATCCTGCTTCGCAAAATATACGGTGGAGACGTGATAAGGACCGTGTCGTATTTATACTGATAAGCACATCTTATCGATATAAATACGTTAAGTGTCTGAAAACAAATAATAATAATAATTATTGAAAACACACCAACATCCATACTTAATTATAAAATAAGTTCAAATACTTATTAAAAATTTGACATGTTCCAAATTTCAATAAATAAAAGAGCTGAAAACAAAAGCCTTTCCAGTTGGTTATGAAACTAGAAATCTGCGTGGCTAGCGAAATCTTATATGTCCTCCTCGACTGGTTCCAGCTCAAAAGTCGCTTCTTCGGTGCTACCTAAATCACCTGACGAAAATTTCAAGAAAGAAGGTGGAGAAATGCCCTTCAGCGATCTTAAACTCGATAAGCCCCTCCACACACACACACACACACACACATATATAAGCAATAACATCCAAACAATAAGGGAACATATCAATAAGCATAAAATGAACATGTAGGGAAATAACATATCTGATGAACATCATAGTGTGAAGTATATAATGAAGTTGCTAAGTTAACATAGAGTTTAGGTATTGGGCATCCGACTTCCTTCGAAAGTATTCCTTTTGCCCCACGGAACAACGGATTCACGAAATGCATGAGATTAAAGAGTTATCGTACTGTTCCGACTCAGTACCAGAGCAATATGGGGTTTATGTATAGTTAGTAAGGCGACTTCCGAACCAATTCACACAATCCATTCCAAACTACCTCAAACCCCATTAATAACTAGCATGCAATGATAATTTTTAACAGTTCAAACAGAAGTCACGAGATACATGTATCCATTGTAAGTGTAAGTCAAGTCCATGGTTTCACAGGTTCACGAGATTCATGTCTGAGGACCATTGTACACGCAATCATATCTTAACATGGACATAGGTATAGGGTTAGGGTTTCCAAAGCCCCAAAGCATTCCTTCAATCAACTGTAGAAATGTATAGTATATAGTGATGTCGTGATTTTACTTATGTTATATGATATTAGGTTAGTGAAATACGGTCTTAACGCATCAGGGTTTGCCTCGATCCGAGTTCGGGAAAGAGAGATATGTCGGTTACAGTGTCAAGACGTAAATCAGTCCAGAATGTTTTTTAGAAAATATCCTCAACTTGATGTGCATTTTGAAGGCTTATTGGTGTAGAATTAGCAAATACATATCATACAGTAAAACACGCATCTCTGAATTCTGGTTATAACGCATCAAAGAACGCTCGATTTTGACTTTCAGAGCATTTGTTAAAGCGTTTACGGTGATAGTGTGCTTGTTCAGTCGAGATTGTCTTTTAAAAAACAATCGGGACTTCGCGTGCAGTTTAAAGGTGTTTCAGTTCATAATTAGAAAAACTTATTCTACAAAAAATGTGCATCTGTAAGTTACAATTATAACGCATCAAAGAACGCCCCAATTCTCCTACTGCAGTAGGAGATATGGTCGTTTTACGATGGCGGCGCAGAGAGATTCTGCACACAACAGTCTAGATTTACATAGTCAAATTCTAAGGCATGTTGGGTACGTTTCATTTTGTTTTTAGGTCACGAAATGTATGAGAGATTTGTAGGTCTTTTAGTTGTGATTGATTTGCACCTAAGGTTTGCTCGAAACGAGTTATGGAAAAGGGAGTTATGCCCATTTCCGTATACATATGCTTGTACTCAATTAGTTTAATAACTTATTGTCACGCCCCACTTCCCAAAATACGGAATACGAGGGGTTGACAAGGCCAGCCATGCTCCTACGGTCGAGATAATATCTCTCCGTAGTCACACTTCGGCTTCTAGCTTTTCGTAGTAATCAGTAAACAATGCACAGGTAATGAGAAATGCAGTAACTGAATCAAAACAAATACAAAGAACTAACCTGATGGAGGTCAAAAGAGTATAGCTCTGGGTAGCTGATCAAGATGTCCGCGATGTACGTCTGGTCCTGATCCAAGCTAGATCCACTTCTCACTCTGAGCATGCATACTCAGGTCGTCAGAGCGACGCGATAGCAATATATATATAGATGCAAGTGGTAACTTGTACAGTAATAACGAATATATAGCAGTAAATCAAGATAGTAAAGATGTGAACATGAAGTAGCCAATGCGGGTGTCTAATAGAGCAGGTGAACAGTAAAGCAGTAAAATAGTATGTCAGGTGTGTCGATTCAGTAAGCAATGCATTTCAATGTCACTATCCCTATCAGTCTCTAAGTCTCACTGTACGGGTCACTAAGCCTATCGTCAGTCCAAGTGTAAGAGTCAACCGCTCGTGAGTATCCCCCACCCAAGGGTAGGACCCAAGGGCAAGGGAACACGGGCCCGAGTCGCTCATAATAATCAGTGATATCCCTATATATCTCCATATATCTCCATATATGCCGGCATGAGACTCCCGAGAATCTGTTGAACTCACACTCAAACTACCCCACACCCCGCGGCTTACATCAAACGCTAACCATAAGCTCAAATACCAACCGGTCCATGACGAGTCTACGCGAGAACTGGAGACAGGATCTCCATCAAGCCTGTCCCGACTGATAACCAAGATAAATGGGTAGTGTTTGGTGCCTTACCTGTGACACCCATACAAGTGCTTCCATAATTGTCCCATACCAATTATAGTCACACTTATACATGTCTCACAGATGTCGACAATACAATGAATCAATAGGGTCCACTGATTGTGTACAAGTACGAGTCACTTTCACTTATCCATTCATACTCAACACTAACGTACTTACCACAATCACCACTAATACCTAACACCGGGTAATGCACATGATTCGCTAGGTTACCAATGCAATAACATATATGTACTGTGATGAGAATACGATAATTCAGGCATGATTAAGATGTCATAAGTCAATAACCTACCACTTGCATAATTTATTATAAACCATACATGCAAAATTTAGCGGAACAATTTGAAAAGGGTAAATAGTATGTTTAATTATCTATCCGTAAAAATTGGTTTCACATCAATCGGGTTTCAGGATCACTAGATATGGCCAATTCATTTTAAGCGTTCACTGCTGGAAATCCGGTTTCAGAATCGGAAGTCCGTTTCGTAACGCATTTAATCCATGTTGGGATCAGAATTTAGCGACACTATAGTTGAATGAAATTTAGGGTTTTCAATAAGGTTTCTGACGCATCAGACGGATTCTCAATCGCGTCTCTACGTCAGAAGTTATGCACTGTTCAACACTAGGGTATCAGTTCTGGTTCTGTTTGAGACTGCTATACGTCCCGATCTTTTAATTTGCAGTTTAAATAGTAAACGACGATATAAAGGGGTGAAATCACTTGAGTTATTTAGCTAACAGATTCATATTCAATAAAGTGTAGGGTTGCGCAACATAAAAGTTCAGGCAGCGAAGAGGTAGGCATTAAGAGACAGGAAACATCAGCCAGAGCTGCTCTGGACTGCAGTCCGGAGCCACTCTCCGAACCAATTCTCGTCATAATATTAGTATAGAAACAATTAAGAACTTGCATAGGGTTACATTTCATTGAGTCGGATTCGATTTGAGCCTTCTAACGCCTCATTTCAATATGTACACAATTAATTATAATTTTAATAAGTTTCAGGTACGGGAAATTCCCAGTTTTTACGGGTGTATTTGGGGGTGTTCGTTTAAGCCATTAACAATTGTATTTTCCAATAAAATTTCTACACAGTGCTCATTGCCACACGGGCCAGAATATTCAATCGAGTTCCGTCAAATTAAATGAAGTTTTTCATTTGGATCTTGCATCGAACACTTATGTTATTTAAGTTTTCATGAATCGCAAATAGGGAATTAATACGGTTTGACTTGTAACGGAAATAATCTAACATGTAGCAAGTAGGGTACTTGCCTGGAGATGTTTTGGCGATGCACGGCAGCGACAAAGGTACGAACGCGTGACGAATGGCGCGGCTAGGGCTCGCGGCCTCGGCTCACGTTTCGGTTTCGTCGTCGGGGTTGTCCGGGGAACGACTCATGTTCGCTGGAAGCGGAGTGGGTTGCTCTGTCGATCTCCTGGGATGTGTTGGGGTCGACAATGTCGGCGGTGGACGCTCCGGCGATGTGCACAGTGGGGGTAGAGATGTGGGTTTTGGAGAGAGAGGGGGAGCAGTGGGGCTCGGGTTTGGAAGAGATGGTGATGCTGCTGGGGTGAAGAGGTGTCGACTGAGGCGGTTCAGGTCAGTGGGGCTCGCCGGCGTCGAGTGTAGGGGAGTGAGTTCGGCGGTGGCGGTTTGGAGATGGTGAGGGAAAGATGGTGGTGGGTTTTCTTCTGAGGAAAGAGAGGAGCGAGCACGAGAGTAAGAGCGAGAGAGGAGAAAGGGGGACGAGGCGAATCGTCGCCGTCGGGGGCGCTCGAAGGCAGTGAGTTGTGGGAGTTTTCGAGGGGGAGAAGTGTGGGTTTGAGCGAGATTGAAAGTTAGTAGGGGAGACGTAGAGAGACGAGGAGGGGTTGCGCTTGTGGAGCTCGCGAGGCGTGCGGTCGTGGCGACGGGCGCGAAGACGTGGGCGACGTGGGTCGAGCGACGCTGGTGCGTGCGGGGGAAGACAAAGAAACGAGCGGGAAAAATGAACGTGGAGGAGAAGGAGAAGTAATGAAGCGGGTCGGGTAGAGAGTTAGGCGGGTGTGGGCTTTGGGAGCTTGGGCCGGAGGAAATTAGGGATTTTTTTTTATCATATGTTTGGTTTTCTTGGGCTGGGAAGTTTGGGCTGGGGAAATTATATGTTAAATCTAAATTAATTTGTGTTGGGCTGTGGGATGGATTAGGGTGTTATTAGATTTGGGTTGGGCCGGGAAAGGTTTTAGCTTAATTCCTTTAGTTTAAATTAATTGCTTGGTTTAGTTGGGCCGGCTAGGTTAATTAAGAAACTAGAGCTGAGGTTTAAAAGGTGGGAAATTATATATTTGGTTTTAACTTGGGTTTTGATGCATGGGCTGGGCGAAATATAGCTAGGGCTGAGGAATTGTGATTTTACGATTTGGGTTTTGGGCTAAGGTTTTAAAATAGGGAAATTATATTTTATTTTGTCTTGGCTTGGAGTTAAATAAGAATGGGGGAAAGAATTTTAGGTAAAAATAAGTAGGAAGTTTGGGCCGAGTTTTAGAGTAAAATAAAAGGGAGAATAACTAAAAAGGGTTTTAGATAATTTAGGGTTTAGGAAACGAAAATGTGAAAGGAAAAGATTAGGAGAAGACTTTGAAGAAATTGGGAAAGGAGTGGGCTGAGACATAAAGTAAAAGGGATTGGGATTTGGGTTTGGGGTTTAAAAGCAATAAAATAATTATAAATAAAATAAATAAATTTTGTAAGCAATACTTTATGAAGAATACGGACATTGGCGTACAAAAAGAACTGGGTATTACACTTATAGATACCATGAGCTTTTTTATCTTTTAGATTGTAGAGTTAGGAGTTATGCTAGATTGGGTCCAGGTGGATTTCATAAGAAACGTCGGGTGAGAAGAGGAGAGGTGTGAAGCTTACTGTTCCCACTCGTACGAATATGAGCGAAAGATAAAGAAGATGTCTTGGTTTGGAGAACCGAGACCGCTAACACGAAAAGGAGGATGAGCTTGATCATCCGATGTTCTTTCGGAGATTTGTGGAGAACCGGAAAGGGAGGAAGGAGCTTGGGTAGCGGAGTTCTCAAGTGAAGAAGGCGAGGAGGAATAACTGTTAGTTGTATGTGCCCTAGAGGCCATTGTTGTACATGATTGTATATTACAATGGATGCTTGGACATATATAGGGATGACTTTTTTGCTCGACATGATAGCATGTTATCTGGTTACTCTTTATCTTAACATGTAGACTAGTATTGTGATACTGTCTTGCTCTCACATGTTGATAAAGTCCTAAGGATGTATATTTGACTACCAGGACGATGATGCAGATCATACTAGCGGGGCCTGGGTAGTCCACAAGTTCATCCTTTAATTGTTCCTAGTCGAGGGTGTATCGAGACGGGGCATCGATATTCCAGAGTAGACTAGCGTATATGCTTCTTGACCCATTTGATGGGCGATAGATGATCCCATATCCATTGGTGTTTGACATCAAAGATGGTATACGGGTGCTCAATGGAGACTGGGTACATTGAACATGATTCGCCGAGAACTCCTAGATGGTATTATACTTAACGTCAGATAGTAGCTCTCTGGTGACACTGGTACAGATTAGTCTGTAGACCCGAGATTGTCATAGAGTCTTGTGTGATTCCCACTGTGCTTTGATTTCCACATTACCACGTTCAAGAGAGCGTGCAAAACGGTGGTTTTTGGGTACAGTCCCGAGTCACATGTAGGCAATGAGCGATAGGAGGGGATTCGTCTCTCCCGGTATTGGGGGTTGATGTTGCGCTGTGCTCGATTGGCCATAATAGGAAGTCCCTGGTTAGGGCTGATACGGAGATTTACTGGTAAGTGTTATCAGTAGTTTCTCGACCCGTTATGAGCCTCACATCGGCATGACTTATCAAGTTACCGGGGTCTGACGTTTACCACCCCTAGACTAGATATGTGACATATCAGACGAAAAGACCGGACTGTACGGTAGTGTTACTGTTGGATTCACAAGAGTATGGACATTTCTGCTTGTTGATCTTCTGATCGCTCAATACCCGGGTAGCCGTTATGTCCAGCTAGTACCGCTGACGGCTTGTGGGTGATTGATATGATCATCATCTACTGCCGGCGTATTGACGAGTCATTAGAGTCCTACACAGAGGTTTTCTAGCTCATGCGAAACGAATAGGGCAGATATGTGATATGTGCGGGACCGAGATTAATACGTGTATGTGATACCGTATTCCAATCTCGCGATACAGGTTATATGTGATATAACTGGATCGTTTAATCAAGTGTTGATTCAATGTTATGTTATATGTATATGTGATATGCATATAAATGATATTAATCGGTTGTATACGATACAATCGGGTTATTAAATCAAGTGTTGATTTAATAATTTAATGTGTAATTATATATTTGATATATTAATATACATTAACTAATATTAGCTCACTTAAGAAAATGTTTTCTCTTTATACATTTAATATATATGTGATATATGTTAATATATTTATTTTGTGTCATGCTAGATGATACATTGAACTTGGGTGTGTGAGACTCATACCTAACTAGAGATAATTTAGGTGTTTAAATATTAAGGGATAAATCAAAATTATGTGGAAATTAGCATGGCTATGATGCTTATGGAAGCATGGAGAACCATTGACTTAGTCCACTAATTTTGTTTTACTCTAGATATTTATTAACCTAACCATTATCTTTAGTTTTGGTTAAGTCTCTACATGAGTTATATATGATATTATCTCACCCATGGTTGCCATTCTATGATTGAATTCATCTTCTTCTTCATCTCCTTGAGCTTACTAGATTTTCTTGAGGTGAAGAAAAAGTGAGAAAAATAATTCTAAAGTGAGCAAAATTCCTACTTCATCAATCTACACTAGACTGGCCATTTAGTATAGGTTGTTTGCTTTACCAATTCTCAATTAGTGAAGAGGTAGCTTGAGTTGGAGATTCTTCGACGTGGATCATCTTCGGCCTCGAAGATCCTTGAGCAAACTCGTTCCTTTCACCTAGTGGAGCCAAAGGAGAGTCTGAGACACCACTACTTGGAGCAAAGGAACTACTACACGGAGCTTTAGAAGTGCAGGACTGGTCTACAAAGGTTGTATTCCCATTTCACTTAGTGTAACGTTGTTTACTTGCTTTGTATAACCCTAATTATCTAGTTAGATCCTCATTCCGGGTTGCTTAGCACTCTAGTTTTTTTAAAATTGCATGTCAGATGCCTTAGAAAACGTAGTGAGGGTGCTAAGGAACCTAGCAGTGGTATCAGAGAAAAGCTAGAGAATTAGACGATATTAGTAGAATTACGAAACCGTAACAACTCCGAAACCTCGAAACCAAAACCCTAGTTTTTGTCGTTTTTAAAACGTTCTCTGAATTTTTTTTAAACAGGTGCAGAATGTTACATGTGATGTAATATGAACACCAGAGAAAAATGAGCCCATTCCACCGGATTTTTCCCGGCGAAAACTAGCAAAAAACCGGCTTGGCCGATTTTGTAATGAAGTTTTGGCTTCGATTTTCTTTGGTGTTCCAGTCTCTGGGATTTGGTGTTTCAGATATTGTTTGTTTTTGCCAAGATTGCATGTGATGTTATCTTTCAGTAGTGGCAATTCAGAGTGTTTCGTATTCGTAATTTTAACGTCGTTTCGGGTTTATATATATGATACAATATTTGGAATCCATAATAATTAGTTTTGTGAAAACTAGTTTGAATTTTGTAAACTTAGCAATTTAGTCTCATTTGATCGATTGCCACGGGGTTTTGATATGGATCAAAAATCTGTCGCAATCACGTAGTGTACGCGAATACTTGCCGGGTAACATTACTAGATAGCCATGCCCCAAAGACCCGACCAAGTGACTATAGGAGAACCCCGTTGCCAAAAGCATCCTCCCGGGTGATCGCGGCCGCGGTGTTCCGCCTAAGTGCACTTCGTCGACGGCATCGGGGGGTGTGGCCGTCTACTAAAGTTTTCGACGAGTATTCGATCAGGTTGTCGGGAATCTTGTTGAATTACCCGATTGGTTATTGAAAAGTGTTTTCAATATTGAGACTAAAATGCGGGGTTTATAAGGTTAGGCATGAAATTCGGAATATGAGATATTCTGGGTTTATGATGTCTAAGGAATTTATTTGGTTAGGCATGAAATCCGAAGTATGTGATATTTCGGGTTTATGATGTCTAAGGTGGTTGCGGATTCCAATTGTTGTAGTTTTCACTTCCTTTTCTGCGACCGCAAGTGTAATATGCGGTGTATCGTCGGTTTTGTTGCTATACGTCAATGACAATTGGGATACACATATTTACTTACATTGATGACATGTGATGTTATGTGTTACTGTGATATGTTATATTGAATCGTCGTGTTTGAATAGCCTGAGGTTTTTGCGTGAGATGAGAGTTTTTCATTTTCATTCATGTAAAAACTTGTATATGATATTCTTTTAATGGGACGCTTCCGGGTTGAGGATGATGTCACCATTGTTGTATATAATTTACTTTTCAGCATTAGGATAAACCCAAGGCGGGGATCACAAGTAACCGGGTTCTAGAGTCCAGTGGGAGACCATCTCGAGGAATCGAGTCCGGGTCTCCTAACTCTGGAATTGGTAGGGTTGCTTGCCGCTCTCGTAGAGGTCTAGGGATGTGGGTTTGGCTATTCATCGAGACCGTGGAATCCGTATTTTTTACTGGCTTAATATAAAACACGGACCTTCTAGTATATCCAATATTTCATATATTGACTTCTGCTGCATTGTTCTGTGATGAGATCATATAACTGCCTGAGATGAATGCTTTATATTATATATATGATACATAATAAATGTTGCTTATGTTTTGCATCCGCGCTAGTCCTGCCCCCGATCCGTCGTTAGTTATCTAACCTAACGGTGCATGACGGAACCCCGTGACGAATGCGGATGGCATAAATGTACGTTATATAAGTATTTTCGTTTCTTTATCTGTGATGCTTAGGAAGCATAAATGGTGGGACTTCATTAATGAGATTAATGTAAAAGAAAGAAACCTAAAGATGTTGTATAATCAAATTTTCAAAAAGGGTAGCTCTAGTTCTTGCTTTGCATAGGGGTATTTCTTGATGAATATCTAGCACCTCATTCGATGAGGAAAGAGCCAAGATCCCTTTATCGGGAGTGACCTCTTTAGCAAAAAGCTGGCAGATGCTACAACCCACTCGGTTTTTTCTTTTGATTGCTTCTCTGGTTCTTGCTTTGTATAGTGGTATTCATGATTATCTTGCACCTCATTCGATGATGAAAGAGCCGAGATCCCTTCACCGGGAGTGACCTCTTTAGCGAAACTAGCAAAAGCCTAAAAAACACTCCTTTTCAAAATCACTTGATTCTACAACGATATCAAGTTCATTACGCAAAAGTTTTTCTTAAAAACCTGTCGTAGCCCTCCGTCATTCAAGATAAGTACTATTTAGTATTCGTGCTACGTTTGTTGGCCTTCGTTAAGGCGTAGTGTGCGGTGGCTGATTAGTGCTTATCTGCTGCATATGATGCGATTGGATTAGGGTAGTCGTACGACTTTGTTGGCCTTCATCAAGGGTCGTGCGGGTGGGTTTAATTTAATCACCAAATGTACGGGTTGAACTTGACTAGCGCCCTATGGTTTGTTGGCCTTCGTCAAGGTCATAGGACGTTAGGGGCAAAACATTGTTAGGAATTTCAAGTGTTGAAATTTGCAATGAGATTGCATACTTTCTATGAGATAGTTGGATCTCGATACCCACTGCGAGTAAGAGTTACTACTGAGAGAGTTTTGCACATTACAATTAGCCGATCAAGTAGGTGTCTCGAAAGGTGTTAACGGGGTTATGCCCTTGGGAAAACGAGATTTATTTTAATTAGGTCCGTACGAAAGCACGGGGAACCTCTCTCAAAGTACCGACACTGACATGGCTGAAGGATTGGCGAACTTGTAAGGTGTAATTAATCACGGCTAGTCTTACCTTTTACGGTTTGAAGGAAGATTTTATAAAAACAGTGGGAGCCATCCCGATTAGATAAAATAATAACCAATCTAATTTTGCAAGAGTATACGCTAAGTGTTTTCTTCTCTCTTTCTCTAGGTAGCAACCATGACATGCCTTAATCAAGATAATAATATGGATGTATTGACTGAACCCGCTTGTTATACTGAGCTGGGGAACGTTGGTTCCGCTCTATCTTATAATTGTTATAAGTATGAGCAAGGAATAGGGAAATATCTGGATTCCCACGCGACCCAAACGAAGAATGAGCATGTTGATGCATCTTCTTCGGGTATGTTCGTTACCAAGAACTGTTTCTTAGTACACTCTACATCCTGGGTATGAGATACCGGATTAGGATCCCACATATATAATATGTTACATGGGCTAAAAAAAGTTAGACAACTGAGAAAAGATGATCATTCTCTAAGAGTAGGGAATGGTGCAAGTGTTGCAGCCAAAACAGTTGGTGAATATCACCTTGTATTACCAAATGGGAATATATTGATTCTGAACGAATGTTATTTCATACCGAACCTGATATGCAATATTATATCGGTTTTTTTATTAAGTAAAGAAAGATATAATTTTGTATTGCAGGATAATGTTATGAACATTTTCCTGAATCAAAAATTGATTGGATCAGGCACGTTATATAATGGCATATACATTCTAAATCAAACTACATTTCTCAACATGCAGAACACACCCAAGAAGAAAAGTTCAGAAATGAACGAATCCTTCTTGTGGCATTGTAGACTAGGTCATATTAATGCGACACGACTAGCTAAATTACATAAGGATAGATATTTGAATCTGTTTGAATTTACATCTTATGAAACTTACCAGTCATGTCTCAAAGGTAAAATGACTAAAACTCCGTTTACTCGACACGGAGAAAGAGTTACTGAACTCTTGGGAATGATACATAGTGATGTATGCGGCCCTATGTCTACACATGCCAGGGTTGGTTCCTCATACTTCATTATATTCACCAATGATCTCTCAAGATTCGGACATATATTCCTGTTGAAATACAAGTCTGAAGTTTTTGAGAAATTCAAGGAATATAAGTGCGAAGTAGAGAACCGGACAGGTAGAAGTATTAAAGTCCTTCAATGTGATCAGAGAGGAGAATACTTGAGCACGGAGTTCCTGGATTATTTAAAAGAGAATGGGATTCTCTCTCAGCTTACTCCTCCTATACACCACAGCACAACGGTGTATCGGAGCGGATGAATTACACCATATTAGACATGGTGCGCTTTATGATGAGTACTGTTGAGTTACATGTTTCCTTTTGGGGTTATGCGCTTGAGAAGCCGCATACCTATTGAATAGAGTTCTATCCAAATCAGTGCCTACCACTCCATATGAGATATGGAATGGGAAGAGAACATCTCTTAAACGAGTTAAGATATAGGGTTGTCCGGCCTATGTTGAAAAGCAAAATCCGGACAAGCTTGAGGCAAGGTCGGTACTGTATAAGTTTGTTGGATATCCTGAACATTCGCGAGGGTATATCTTCTACCATACTGAGGAGCAAAAGGTGTTTTGTTTCTCAGCATGCCACCTTTTTAGAAAATGAATTTCTTATGGAAGAAATTAGTGGTCAAGAGGTAGAACTGGAAGGAATTCCAGCTAGACAAACTAACAGCTGATGATTTGGTAGAACTGGAGGATTTAATAGTTCCCAACAAACCTCAGCCTCTCCGCAGATCTAGTAGGGTTCCTCATCCGCCTGAGAGATACTACGGTTTTCTCAATGACAGTGGGAGCGAGGATTGCATCATGGAAGATGATGACCCCACTAGTTTCGAGCAGGCCATCACAAGTGGGGACTCTGTGAAATGGCTGGATGCTATGCGATCTGAGATGGAATCCATATACACCAACAAAGTAGTGACTTTGGTAGTTGCACCTGAAGGAGTAAAACCCATCGGGAGCAAGTGGATCTTGAGAAGATTCTTGGTGTAGATGGAAAAGTTGAGACTTTCAAAGCTAGACTTTTTGCAAAAGGTTGTCGTCAATAATCAGGTGTGGTTTCTCCAAAGTCTATGCTTAAGTCCATTCGGATCTTACTTGCCATTGTTGCATATCATGACTACGAAATATGGCAGATCGATGTCAAGATCGCTTTTCTAAATAGTGATTTAGAAGAAAGCGTGTACATGACACTGCCAGAGGGCTTCGTAGACAGTGGGAGCAGCGGAAAGGTGTGCAAGTTGCTTAAATCCATATACGGATTAAACCAGGCATCGCGGAGTTGGAACATCTATTTTGATGTGGCAGTCAAAGAGTTTGACTTCATCAAAATGGTAGATGAACCTTGTATATACAAGAAGGTTGTAGAGAGTAAGGATGCCTTCCTCGTATCGTACGTGGATGATATACTCTTGATTGGAAATGGTATTCCTATGCTACACTCGGTCAAGCTCCTCTTATTACGATGTTTCTTCATGAAGGATCTGGGTGATGCCTCCTACATCCGGAGATTAAGATCTATAGAGATAGATCTAAGCGGATGTTGGGATTGTACCAATCCAAGTACATTGGCACCATACTAAAGAGGTTTAGTATGGAAGATTCCAAGCGTGAGAATTTACCCACGATCTCAGGAATCACCTCTCCAAAGAGATATCCCCCAAGACTGATTTGGAGAGGGCTCGCATGCAAGGAATACCTTATGCTTCAACAGTCGGGTCTATCATGTATGCGATGTTATCTACCCGACCGGATGTAGCATACGCACTTGGTGTTGTAAGCAGGTATCAATCGGATCCTAGGGAGAATCACTGGACAGCAGTGAAGAACATTCTTAAGTACTTGAGAAGGACTAAAGGAATGTTCTTGGTGTTCGGTAACGGTGAACTCTAAATGGAGTCATTTACCGATTCGAGCTTCCAGAGTGATAAGGTCGACTGTAAGACAGTCTCGGGTTTTGTCTTTACCTTCAGTGGAGGGACGGTATGTTGGAAGAGTTCCAAGCTAGATACCGTGGCAGACTCAACGATAAAGGGTGAATATATCGCTGCCAACGATGCTACCAAAGAGGTTGTCTGGATATAAATGTTCATGAGATGAACTTGGTTCCTACCATTGTGGTGACAATGGAGCTGTGGTTTGGCCTAGAAACCCCAGTCCCATCAATGATCCAGACATATTCTTAGGCAGTATCACCTGATCAGGGAGATGGTTGATCTCCGAGCGATTGAGGTCAAGAGAGTTGATAGGAAGAATGACATGGCGGATCTACTCACAGAGGCCATTCCCCAGATACAGTTTGAGAGTTTTTGGGATGTTGGGTATGAGATACTACAACAACTGGCCTTAATGCAAGTGGGAGATTGTTAGTTGTATGTATTTCCTACAGGCCATTGTTGTACATGATTGCATATTACAATGGATGCTTGGACATATATAGGGAGGAGTTTCTTGCTCGACATGATAGTATGCAATTTGGTTACTCTTTATCTTAACATGTTGACTAGTATTGTGATACTGTCTTACTCTCACATGTTGATAAAGCCCTTAGGATGTATACTTGACTACCAGGACTATGATGCAGATCATACTAGTGGGGCCAGAGTAGTCCACAAGTTCATCCTTTAATTGTTCCTAGTCGAGGGTGTATCGAGATGGGGCATCGATATTCCAGAGTAGACTAGCGTATACGCTTCTTGACCTATTTGATGGGCGATGGATGATCCCATATCCATTGGTGTTTGACATCAAAGATGGTATACGGGTGCTCAGTGGAGACTGGGTACACTGAACAGAACTCGCCGAGAACTCCTAGATGGTATTATACCTAACGTCGGATAGCGGTTCTTTGGTGATACTGGTACAGGTTAGTCTGTAGACCCGAGATCGTCATAGAGTCTTGTATGATTCCCACTGTGCTTTGATTCCACCTTACCACGTTCAAGAAAGCTTGCAAAAAGGTGGTTTTTAGTACAATCCCGAGTCATATGGAGGCAATGAGCGATAGGAGGGGATTCGTCTCTCCCGGTATTGGGGGTTGATATTGCGCTGTGCTCGATTGGTTATAACAGAAAGTCCCTGGTCAGGGCTGATATGGAGATTTACTGGTAAGTTTTATCAGTAGTTTCTCGACCCGTTATGAGCCTCACATCGGCATGACTTATCAAATTACTAGGGTCTGACGTTTACCACCCCTAGACTAGATATGCGACATATCAGACGAAGAGACCGGACTGTACGGTAGTATTACTGTTGGATTCACAGGAGTATGGACAAGCTTGCTTATTGATCTTCTGATCGCTCAATACCCGGATAGCCGTTACGTCCAGCTAGTACCGCTGACGGTTTGCGGGTGAATGATATGATCATCACCTACTGCTGGCGTATTGACGAGTCATTAGAGTCCTACACAGAGGTTTCCTAGCTCATGCGAAACGAAGTAGGGTAGATATGTGATATGTGCGGGACCGAGATTAATACGTGTATGTGATACCATATTCCAATCTCGCGATACATGTTATATGTTATATAACCGGATCGTTTAATCAAGTGTTGATTCAATGTTATGTTATATGTATATGTGATATGCATATAAATGATATTAGTCGGTTGTATGCGATACAACCGGGTTATTAAATCAAGTGTTGATTTAATAATTTAATGTGTAATTATATATTTGATATATTAATATACATTAACTAATATTAGCTCACTTAAGAAAATGTTTTCTCTTTATACATTTAATATATATGTGATATATGTTAATGTATTTATTTTGTGTCATGCTAGATGATACATTGGACTTGGGTGTGTGAGACTCATACCTAACTAGAGATAATTTAGGTGTTTAAATATTAAGGGATAAATCAAAATTAGGTGGAAATTAGCATGGCTATGATGCTTGTGAAAGCATGGACAACCATTGACTTAGTCTACTAATTTTGTTTTACTCTAGATATTTATTAACCTAACCATTATCTTTAGCCTTGGTTAATTATCTACATGAGTTATATATGATATTATCTCACCCATGGTTGCCATTTTATGATTGACTTCATCTTCTTCTTCATCTCCTTGTGCTTACTAGATTTTCTTGAGGTGAAGAAAATGTAAGAGAAAAATAATTCTAAAGTGAGCAAAATTCCTACTTCATCAATCTACGCTAGACTAGCCAATTAGTATAGGTTGTTTGCTTCACTAATTCTCAATTAGTGAAGAGGTAGCTTGAGTTGGAGGTTCTTCGACATAGATCATCTTCGGACTCGAAGATCCTTGAGGAAGCTCGTTCCTTTCACCTAGTGAAGCCAAAGAAGAGTCCAAGACACCACCACTTGGAGCAAAGATACTACTACACGGAGCTTTAGAAGTGAAGGACCAGTCTACAAAGGTTGTATTCCTATTTCACTTAGTATAAAGTTGTTTACTTTCTTTGTATAACCCTAATTATCTAGTTAGATCCTCATTCCGGGATGCTTAGTACTCTACGTTTTTTAAAATTGCATGCCATATGCCTTGGAAAACGTAGTGAGGGTGCTAAGGAATCCAGCTTGGACTTAGGAAAATATAAAGTGAAAAAAAGGAAGAAAGGAGTAATATAAAAGTATGCACACTTTTGAATTTTAAATTTCAAAAGCCTCCAGAATCCTATAGCATTCAACAAAATTGACATAGTCTCAAACACCAAGTCAAAGTCAAAAAATTAAAAAAGAAAAAAAAGAAATGAGCCACTGGGATTTGAGCTTATGACCTGTAGGCTAGAATTCTTATACTAAAACCAATTCAGCGTAAGAGACTTCTTATTTCAAAACATCATGACAAAATAGTTAAAGCTACGAACAGAAGTAAAGAAGAACTTCAATTCAACTCTTATTGAATACAAGCGAAGGAACAAGTTAGGGTTATAACGGAACATAGTTGTTACACTATGGCTTCTCCCACGAGGAAACCTTCGGGGATACGGATTTCGATCTGTACTTCTCTTTCTTGAACCGAGCTTCCACTCGTGCTTCATCAATATACGGAAACTTGGATTTCAATCTATGTTTCACCAAATGAAACGACAAAATTTAATGGTCATGCCGCCAAAATTTTGTTAAAACTCCAAACTTAATAAAACTAAGCAAAACAAGAAAATAAAGAGAAGAAAAAGAAAGAAGAATGAACCACCCGAAGAACGAGGGGGCAGCGGCACTTGGTTGGCCACCTAAAAAAGGGGCAGCCGACCCTTGGTAGGCTGCCCGAACGAGAGGGCAGCCGGCCCTTAGGTGCCCACCCGAACTTAAGGCCACCCGACTATGGGGGCACCTTCGGGTGCCCAAAACTCTCTCTCTCTCTCTCTCTTTCTCTCTCTCTCTCTCTCTCTCTCTCTATAGCTCCTCAGCATGGCTCCATATACAAAGTACATACGATGCACAACTTTCAGAATGAGTCCTCACGATCTGCAGGACCCGTTAATCAGAGGTTCTCTCGTGTCAAAGAGAGAGATAATTAATAGCGGTTTTGTTTGCAGCCACTGAATATTAGAATTCTCACAATCAATAAACCCCTGCTTATAGTTGAAATGTGGAGAATTCTTTCTCAGACATCTGAACAAGGGGGCTCAGACATCTGGGCATGAACGCAGGCACAAGAAGAAATCCAGAGCAACGCCAGATGTCTGAACACCAAAGTGCAGACGTCTAGAGAAGAACCTTAGTCAACAACAAAGCAAGCCTAGACGTCTATGGCAGACGTCTGGAGAAGTATGAAGCCCAATCCATAACACAGGCAGCCGTTTGAACAAGAAGGTTCAGATGTCTGTCCAAGGAGATGAAATCTAATAGAGAGGAGGCAGATGTCTGATGCTTTCTTCATCAAACGTCTGTCATCGGGATATCTGTGCTAACCGAATATTTATAATTTCGGTTTATCTCTTATTTGAAGTAGGATTAAGGTTAGCCTATATATAGGGATCCCTTATATGATTGTTGTACTACCAATTTGAGAGATTATTGTATAGAGAGTGGGTGGCGGTTAAGATCTAGAGAGTTTTAAGAGAAATCTCCTAGGGTTGCTCATTGGTGTAATTTGATTCAAGAATATAGCAGACGTTTACAGATTTCGCTCTGTCGGGGACTAACCATACGGTGGGTGAACTTCGTTAATAAATCCTTATATCTCTCTTTGGTTTGTGATTCTTATATTCTCGCATGTTTATCGTTTTATATCTTTTGTTGGTATTGCATAGTTGTTGCATGATTGATCGTTAGCATTGTTCTATGTATATCATCTATCTCTGTTTACCCCCATAATAACTGGTATCAGAACATAGTTAGGGAACCAAATGATATTTGATTCTATGATTTAAGTTTACGATGGATGACGACGCTTGTGTCCGCTCACCATCTTTTTAGATTGTAGTTTTGAAGGTGATTGGTTCAAATCCGAAAGAGAAGTTGAGTTTGCTGCGACGACAGGCAAAAGAAAGTGGAGGATAAAATAAGAATCGAGAAATTCAATGGTCATAATAATGGTTGGTAGCGTATGCAGATAGAGGGATACCTATACCGGAAGGATTTGTATCTTCTGTTGTTGCGTGAAAAAACCCGAGAAGATGTCAGATGAGGCGTCGAATCTACTGGATAGGAAAGCCCTGGCGACGAATAGGTTATCTTTGACTCCGCAAGTGGCCTCCAATATCTCAAAGGAGAAAATAACCATGGGGTTAATGATGACATTAGTAAAGTTGTATGAGAAGCCTTCAACATCGAACAAGATATTTCTTATGAAGAAGATTTTCAACATGAAGATGGTAGAAAACGATTCGGTAACAGAGCACCTGAACGAATTCAACAGCGTGACAAACCAACTCGAATCGGTTTCAACCGTGTTTGAAAATGAGATTTGAGCCTTTTATTTCTTTGTTCATTGCCGGAGAGTTAGGAAAACCTCGTCATAGCGGTAAGCAACTTGATCTCAGGGACTCTCACGTTTAATGATGCAGTGAGTTGCATATTAAACGATGAGATGCGGAGAAAGGCATTGAGTGGGAGTTTGGGAACTTCTGCACTCTCAGTTGAGAATCGCGGAAGGACGATGGTGTTAGGGTCAAAAATTACACCTCGGTTGACCAAATAAAAGTCAAAGTCAACCTCAAGTCAAGTGGGCCCAAGCCCAAGTCAAGTGGGCCCAAGCCCAAGCCAAGTGGGCCTAAGCCCAAGTCAAGACCGAGCAAGGAAGGAGCCGACTCCATACCAAAAAGAAGGAAATAAATTAGTTTAAATAAAATATTTTAGAAATAAATGTATGAAAAATGGGGAAAAAGCCAAAATTTTGTAATCCCTATGGCTTATGTGCAAAAAGAAATAAGCATATGAGGTATGGGAAGGTACAAGTGCCATATGGAAAACCCAAGGGGCTATATGTAAAGCGTGTAACCTACAAAAAGCAAATATTATTAGAAAATCAAGAACAACTTTCATTCCCTCATAATTTCTTGGGCTCTGTGCCTCATTCTCCTTTCTCAAGGTTTTAAACCTTCTTCTCTCTTTTTGAATTAAATTAAGAGTTTAACTCTTTTTTTTCTAAAAAGAAATAGTTTTTCACTATAAAACCCTTGAAGGGGAGTTCAAATCTCCTATCAGATCCCTAGGGAGATTTTAAATCTCACCGTCCCTTTTCTCCAAGATCCAACAAAAAGAGAGGAGGAAGAAGGAACCCATCTCAAAAGAACCCATTTTAGGGAAGTTTAATGCTTGAAGAGGAAGAAAAGAGATCTCTTTTCACTATCTAAGATCCAAATACTCAAAAGAGTTTAATCCAATCCAGATTTTTTAGGAGTTTAACCCCAAATAAAAATCCTTCTTTTCTTAGGAGTTTAACTCCAAAGTCTCTCGGGAGATTAACTCCCAATCGAGAGGCTAGGCCCTTTTTCTTTTGGCGGCCAGCGGTCGCTTGCCGGGCATGTGATCAACTGGCGTCCAACACCCACGCGCCATGCACGTGACCCGCTGGCGCCAGCGGCCACGTGCCATCTCACGCGTCCTTAGGATGCTCCTCACCCCTCTTTTTCCCACACATTTCACACTCGAAACACTTATCCGTTAAAAAAATATTTTGCCTGGGTGCTGCTCCGCATCCTGTAAGGGGGCTTCTAGTCTTCTTAACCCCCTACCAACTATCCGGGTAGCGGGACCCCATAAACTCCGCGAAGCCCTCGATACGTCCAAAACACCTTCAAAATACAACACACGCATAGTGCACGTTGAGTTCACATGACAAGTTTTGCCCGTCAATCGGAAGTTCCCTCGCTCTAAAGGCGATGGGTAATCAACGACAGCTTAGCCCATGGTTGCCGGAGATTCGGATTCCCACAATCAATAAACCCCAGTCCACCCTAGATAAGGGGAATCTGTATACGCATGATAAGCGCATATATTCCTATCTCAATAGGATGACGAAAAACACTCTACAAATTCAGGCATACCCAGTGGGACCTTTCTCTCCTCCCATATCTCAAGTCAAGCGTTCATGCGAACTCATTTAACATATATACCGATATTTGTACTGAAATAATGTTTTTTCATGTAGCAATCAACTTTCAACAACTAACGACGATATCTTCCAAGATGAATTTAGCTTCCGACGCAACCCTGATCCTGTACGTAGTCAAGATCAATGCTCACGTGATTCTCCCCGCAAGACTCAGTCGATAGTAGGAGGAACCGCCCTGCCAATTTAGTTCTGTCAACGTCTACCCTTGTCACGACCTGAAATTTAGCTTGAACCGGTACTTAAATCACGCAACGTCTAAAGGCGTAACGCAATTCAAGTAAGCCGAAAATTCAGAAATCTAAACCTTTTTAAGAAAATGAAGGAGGCGGAGTTTTGAAAACAAGGTATGATGAAATCAAAAGTTTTCCGAAATACATAAACAATGGAACATAAAAATGCAAGTGGATTTTCTAGTTCAAAAACATGTTTCGTCTTTTAAAAATTTGTGCAGCACCTCCTTTGTATTTTTTTTGATCCAAAACCATAATACATGATAATATAAAGGCATCCTCAAGCGGGAGCTATCTCTTTGCCAATCGGCGGATCCACAACCATGCAAAGCATAAATATAAATATACGACGCCCAATGGCGAAGTTCACCACAAAAGATAAGGAAATAAGCAAGACATCAAAACCACAAGTAGCGGAATACCCCTCGCTCTAAGTCTCACAATCATAAGTCTCACCAAGTCTCATTACTTATACAAATACTAGTTTGATTGATGGAGTTGACTAGATACAATATGAAATATATATACAAGAGGGGGCACGATACAAATGTCCCACCTACCAAAGCAAAACACCCGAAGACAACTGTGTGCCAGCGATGCCGCTACTGATCCATGCGGTCAACCTGCAAGAACTATGGCATAACGGAGGTGAGTTGCCAACTCGTGAGTAGAAAAACATCTACAAGTAGAAATCGAATAAACAACGACTCCTAGGTCAACTATATCATAAAGGTAATACTATGATATCTAGGGTAACCGTATTTGAATATGTGCCAACACAAATATCAATATCTATCAGCATGTAGATATCATCCAACAATATAATCAATATATGTATGCATGTGGATCCCGTCCACGTGTCAACCAATGACACAACAACATCATGCATGTAAATATCATAAAAGAATATGCATGAAGGTATGAGGATATAGATCAACGTGTGTCCCTCGCGACACATCAAAATCATGGAACCTGAGTGTCCAGCATCGACACGCGAAACATCATGAAACCCGTGTCCAGTATCAACACGTAAATCCTTATATATCTCAGGCTTCGTCAGTCCGGATTGGCCTATAACATCCCTCGACTCCAGTTGGTATCCTCCGGATAACCACCAGGTCTAACCAATTACCGGTAGGTACTGGCCACCTTGCCAGGCTCATCGTCTACTCCACGAAAAACATTTCTCGCCCCGGGGAACCATACCGGGTCCACCATGAACCCACAAACGGAATCATCAATCTCCTCGAATCGGGTTTCACATGTCACACGTCTCAGAACCGAGAAAACGTATAGTGGACGCACTGAAATATCATATCAAGAGAAGTCGGTTTTTTTTAAACAGTACACACTTTCTTTTGAAATAGCCACGGTTCTCAAATCCAGAAATCTCATGAAAACAACATATTTCGATGCGTAAAATCATAAAGCATGATGTATGCGACATATGATAGAAATGTAAGTATATCCGTGTATCGTGCAACATGGAACAGTGATGTGACAATATCAGTATATTATGCGTCATATCGTAATGATGTGAACATAGCAAATAAATCATGCAAGGAGTCATATCATGATGCAGCAACTCTACTGTGTAGTGACATGGCAATTATCGATGATGAAGTGTGTGAGCCGGCAAATCTGTATAAGTGTAACATACGCATCATCGATAATGGTGCAGGTGTACTAGAACAGGTATAAGTAATGCAATGCGAATAACATGAATGCAATATAAGGTAAATCGTCAGCTAAAAGCTAAAAGGTATACGTATCTAACATGATCGAGTCGGTGAATTTATCAATCGGCGTCCAACCTCACAACATCACGTACGGTATAATCCATCCTATGGCATCTTCTAGTCAATGGTATGGATCAATCATCAAGTCAAACTCATCACGAACGAAAAATCATCGTACGGCGGCATTAAACCATTAGAGATCCTATCAGCCTATATGAAAATAAGGGTACGGACCTAAGGTCTCGCACAGCAATCTCTCATGATTCACAACATATATAAATATATCTATATACCTATGTCCCAGGTCACATCCACAACAATCTCATATCAGGGGACCGGCAAGGTATCAATCATCTCAATCGACTCGCATCCGTATACCAACATATTATCAAATCATCATATCACGTCTTATATTCTTTTCATCGCATTTATATCCCACATCAAGTCAATTTTACATATACATTCTACCTTTACTATAAGCATACGTCTCTAATCTAACATACATACCCGAACCATACAATCGGTTTTTAAAAGATGCAAATCATAGTTTTGAAGGTAGGGGCTACGGTGTTTTTAAGGAAAAGATATCATTTGAAAATCCGTAACGTCCCTCAAGGTGTCTGTTTGAAAGATGCATACGATTCTTCAGTTTGGAAATAGGTATGGTTCGGATGACATGTTTACGTCGGCTATCTAGTCTTATAGTACCCTAAACGGCAATATCATCAAACATCATTCTCAAATCCCGTCATCACATACTAGTCGTATCATATCACTTCTAACTATCCTTTAGTTTCTAATATGGTTTCTCTAACTATCTTTTAACTCTATTCATAGTTCCAATTAAAGGTTCCCTTAACCATATTCTGTATATAAATCGGTTTCCATCAAAGTTTGCGGGGGTGCTATACGCCATCCACCCGACTTCCCCCGTGGATATAGATCTACTCACCTTGATACTTGCTTGCCGAAGTCGATGATGCCATCCTCTTCCTCATCATCCGAAGTCCACGTGGGGCACCTACATATATACACATATAGCATCGTAAATGGAAATCACTCACGAAAACCAAAATGTCGCATGAATCATACATAGGTTTAAACCTATAGTTTACGCATGCAAGAATAATCAACAACTCCCGATACTGACTTACAAACACCAAGTTACAGGGATAAAACACAAATACCAAAACTCAAGTTAAAACGAAATCGCAAAACAAAGCAGCAACTCAAGAAAATAGCTCCAGATTTTACCCTAAGTGAAATTAGCCAATTCTGCACATGGGAGGGGTAAAACACAATTTTCCTATATCGGGGTTTCTAAGTTTATGAATTGGGGGTTTACTCTATGGTTTCAGTCCAATATACAATCCCTACAGGGGTTTAAGGTCGCTATTAAGCCTCAATTTCACCTTTGGATTCAATCCAAACCCTAGTCCTTAACTTAGAATTTTCAAAGTTCACTAAATCTCATTTAACCCACTCTGAACTAACATAGATGCTAAAATGAATCAAATAAAATACTAATGGTGATAAAAGTACCTCATCTGGTAACTTAAGAATTTTCTTGAGTTTCCCCAAGTGCTCAAAATCCAAACTTTCTTGGTCCAAAGCGCTTGTGATGATCTTGTACATGTTTTTAATGAAGTGGAGATGGAGTTTTGAGGTGTTTTTGGTGGTGTTTGTGAAGATGAAGAGGAGGGGGAGTGAGAGGGCAGCCATGGGTTGAGAGGGAAGAAGAATGATGAAGAAATGAATGAAACAAATGGTCTTGGTCAATGGAAGACCCCTCACCTCTCTCTCTCTCATGCCCATCCCTCTTTGTTTAATGTTTCCCTTTCCTTTTCTTTTGTTTTCCTTTTTCTTTATCTTTTCTTCTCTTTTCATTTAAAACAAAGCATGCATGAAAAATAAGAAAAGACCATGGTAGGAAAATGTAGAAATGTGAAATAGGGCATGGTGCATGTCATGTGCACAAATCATGCTTAATGCACGATTAGTGATATTTAATCGCGATTAGCATTAAAATGGAATATAATTAATTATAAAAAATTGTAATTTGCCTAAATCACATAAATCCCTGGAAAATCACCATTTAATTTAATTTTCCAATATTTTCTAATTTATCGGTATTTAATTGTACCACATCATTAAAACATTCATAATATTTATTATTTAATTATAAAAATTCCCAAAAATAATATTTTATTTTTCTGAAATGTTACAATCTTCCCCCTTAAAGAAATTCGGTTCCCGAATTTGAATTTAAATTTAAACCCCTAAATACTAAAACATTTCAGTAATCATCGCAATTCAACAGGGTTCCGAAATTATGGAAGATATAGAAAAGTCATAGCGCATCGCGTGCGCCTGAAAACGAATATAAACTCAAAATCGAACTCCGTCAAGCGTCTCGCAAATCATCGGATTTGCACGCATATCATCGGAGTTACAATGGAGATACAGATCTCGAAATCTCCTACTGAAATCCAATATGCTTAGTCAAATAGTATAATACATATATATAGAACGCATCCTTGGAAAAATCTTTAAACTGAATAAAACACATGCAAAAATCTTTTTTGAACCGCCGTGTGATGCGTAACTCACGGCACAAGTGACGGACGCTCATTTGTAAAATAATAAATATAGTTTCGTATATGTTTTGCTCAGATATACGTCCCGTCCATTTTGAAAATATCCCAAAAGGTTTTTCTTGTAAACGTTCGTGTCGCTCACGGACACGTAGGAAAATAGTGAGACTATAGTCTCTCTTCGAAAACCTCTTGGTAAACTTTAGATGCATGCAAAGTACTCAGGTACTGTCCTCCGAACAGTCATGTTCGGCTACTACATAACATAGTGTCCATCATGAAAACAAAGTGTTCAAAAGCGAAATTAGCCTCAAAAGACGTATCCTACAATCACGTGCGTCTGGTGCGCACGGAAATCAAATCCAAATACAAGTGCCACAATATGCACAAAAGCAAAACTAAGTGCAACAGGTGTGCACGAAAGCATCTGTCCAGTGCAACGCGTGTGCACGACAACAATATTAAGTGCATCTAGAGTGCACGAAAATCTCAATCCAGTGCAACTAACATGCACGAATAAAAATCTAAACCAAGTGCATCCAACATGCACAAATCCAATATAAAGCGCCGAATGTGCGCAAAATCCAATCCAAGTGCGTCAGGTCCGTAAAAAGCATCTACTGCAGTTGCATGCATGAAAACGATTTGCAAGCATCAACACGCACGAAAACCCAAATATGGTAAAACGAATACCCAAAGGCATAAATCGGCGCAACCAATGTACGAAGTATAAATCTAGTGCAATCAACGCACAAAATAACCACCTGGTGCAACAAACACATGAAATGCAAATCCAATGCAATCAGCGCACGAAATAAAAATACAGTGCATCCAGTGCATGAAATACAAATACAGTGCATCCAGTGCATGAAAACTCATCAATAACTCAAATGTGTATAAAAGCCACGCCGAGTGTACCTAGGTGTATAAAATCAGAAACGTGTGCAACTGCGTGCACAAAACACATATCAATGCACTGCAAGCACATATAAGCTATACCGAGTGCAAAATCAAATCGAGTGCGTACTACACGCACAAAATCAAATCAACTGTATGAAATCCACGAAATCATAAACAGGTGCAGCGAAGGCACAAAATCAATATCAACTGCAATAAATATGCACAAAATGTAAATACCCAGTAAGTGCAGCCATGGTGCACGAAAACGATATCATGAAATTCAATCATCAAAACTTAAATCCAAGCGATATAAGCGTGATACTCGGATCACAAACGCAAATCGTAATAAATGACATCGAGGTACACCTCCTACAATATCGAAAAATGTTGGTGCACCCAAAACCTGCAGAACAAGAACATTCGCTTGCCTCCTGCTCACGGTCTGTTGTACTCTATCTCTGGATCCTTATCTTCTCTGTGGATTTACCAATCTCGCAATCCATCGGCTCACCGGCCCGGTCAGGTGTGCTAACGGGAATGATTCCGTTCTGGCACTTCTCTGGTCATCTCTCGGCCAATCATCACGACCACCAGTAAAGCAGCACGTCACTGGCGTCGGCCTCTGGCCCTCTGAATACACGTGACACAACTGATCCTGGGTGCAAATCTCAACGCAGCAGTGTCCCAGAAGGAACCTGCTCAGGGTCTCTTCCAATCTCGCCTATGCCGAACTATACGGAGGCTGGTACTCTTGCATAATCTTTTCTCGCTTTCTGGACATCTGCGTTCTCAGCACAACATTTCCTCGGAAATTGGCCGCATCCCAACGCCTCTGCAAGCATATCAGATCTTTGATCTCGACGGAGAATAACAACAGCTCGCCATCTCGCGCGAACCTCTGGTCCCACTCGTCTTTATTATCTCCCACTTGGACGTCACGTCATACTATTTGCGTACTGCAAATGATCTCGTCTACAGTCAATCCGGAGTCTCTCACACAGACTCGAAATCAAAAACTCGGTATCTTCATCACTCTGTAGAAGATATCTAGCCGAACACGTCCTCGGGAACTCGTCCCAACCATCGGAGGAATACTCTATACTTGTCCATTCTCGATCAACTCATAACGCATCTGGGTGAGGTCCTCTATCCGAAGCTGGTTGACTTACTGGTCCCCTATCACATGATATACAGACGACGTTAAACCTTTCTATCGAATCATCAAAGTTCCATAATTCCCCGAAAGCTCAACACCTGAGCACAGTTTAATAATATCTAGTACACTCCACAGTACCTATGGACCAACTATAGAAGGGCAAACCCAAGCCTCACTGATGGCACTGCTAAACTGCCGCAAACCCTAGGGTTCAAAAGCGGTTCCATGGTCATCATGTCAAGTTAGGGTTTCATTCTTCTAGAGGGTCCACAGAATTACTTGCATGTTCCTCCGAATACTTTAAAATTGGAAAAATGGGTTTTCTGACATTCGTTCGAACTTTTTAATTTCGCCTAAACGGCATGTGAATATCCTTCGTCTCTCAATTCGGGGTAAACTAGCTATCATCTGTCGTATCTTTTCCTGAAAGCACCAGCGATCTCAGCTCATAAGCGACATCTTATCAATCTCAGCTACAGCTGGGTCATCTGTCTGCACGGTAGACGACATCACAATCTCTGAGGTATGTTGTACATCAACAATCCTCTCATAATAGGCAGTCTCTATCAATGGCCTGATGATCCGGTGCAAAACCAAACACTCGCCTCAACAAGATGTCACAACACAACACCACACCACATCGAGACGTTCCCATATCACCAGAAAACACAATTGTCAGTCCTCGTCCATGACGAGCTCGTCCTGACCGCACCACTAGCAGCAGCTCAATCTGCGCTCAAACTATGGTGACAGGAACCTCAAGCGTGTATCGATGAAAACAGATCAAGGGCATGAAAGGAAGCGATAGATCCAGAATGGATACATGATCGTAAGAAGAAACAACATCAATGAAAGTATGATCATGGAACGAACAGAATCAAGGATCTCAAACGGGTGTATAATCATGGGTACGAAGAGAATCACAGATCTCAAAATATATACATCCTAAGGTTTCTTAAGTGGAGTATCGTATCGTAAATATGCCGCAGAACATACGTACGGTACGTCACTCTACCCAATCTACCTACTCCATCAATCAGGGTCAACCTATGAAACGAAAGTTCGGGTTTAATACCCCATGTTCAAGTCTAAGTTCTGTAAGGTCAAGCCTAGGTTCTGAAATAATTTACGCCCCAGACTCCACATAGTCAAACCTAAACTCGAACCAAGGTTAAACCTAGCACTCTGATACCAATTTTGTTACGACCCGAAATTTAGCTCATGACCGGCACTTAAATCACGCAATGTCTAAAGGCGTAACGTAATTCAAGAAAGCCAAAAACCCAAAAATCTAAACCTTTTTAAGAAAATAAAGGAGGCGGAGTTTTGAAAATAAGGTATGATGAAATCAAAAGTTTTCCTAAATGTATAAACAATGGAACATAAAAATGCAAGTGGATTTACTAGTTGAAAAACATGTTTCGTCTTTTAAAAATTTGTGCAGCATCTCCTTTGTCTTTTTTTTTGATCCAAAACCACAATACATGAAAATATAAAGACATCCCCAAGCGGGTGCTAACTCTTCGCCAATCGGCTGATCCACAACCACGCAAAGCATAAATATAAGTATACGACGTCCAATGGCGAAGTTCACCACAAAAGATAAGGAAATAAGCAAGACATCAAAACCACAAGTAACGGAATACCCCTCTCTCTAAGTCTCGCAACCACAAGTCTCACTAAGTCTCATTACTTATACAAATACTAGTTTGATTGATGGAGTTGACTAGATACAATATGAAATATAAATATAAGAGGAGGCATGATACAAATGTCCCACCTACCAAAGCAAAACACCCGAATGCAAATGTGTGCCAGCGATGCCGCTACTGATCCATGCGGTCAACCTGCAAGAACTGTGGCACAACGGGGGTGAGTTGCCAACTCGTGAGTAGAAAAACATCTACAAGTAGAAATCGAATAAACAACGACTCCTAGGTCAACTATATCATAAAGGTAATATTATGATATCTAGGGTAACCGTATCTGAATATGTGCCAACACAAATATCAATGTCTATCAGCATGTGGATATCATCCAACAATATAATCAATGTATGTATGCATGTGGATCCCGTTCACGTGTCAACCAATGACACAACAACATCATGCATGTAAATATCATAAAAGAATATGCATGAAAGAATGAGGATATAGATCAACGTGTATCTCTCGCGATACATCAAAATCATGGAACTTGAGTGTCCAGCATCGACACGCGAAACATCATGAAACCCGTGTCCAGCATCGACACATAAATCCTCATATATCTCGAGCTCCGTCAGTCCGGATCGGCCAATAACATCTTTTGACTCTGGTCGGTATCCTCCGGATAACCGCCAGGTCCAACCAATCACCGGTAGGTACTAGCCACCCTGCCAGGCTCATCGTCTACTCCACGAAAAACATTTCTCGCCCCGGGGAACCATACCGGACCACCATGAACCCGCAAACGGAATCATCCACCTCCTTGAATCGGGTTTCACATGTCACACGTCTCAGAACCAAGAAAACGCATAGTGGACGCACTGAATATCATATTAAGAGAAACCGGGTTTTTTTAAACAGTACATACTTTTTTTTGAAATAGCCACGGTTCTCAAATCCAGAAATCTCATGAAAACAGCATATCTCGATACATAAAATCATAAAGCATGATGTATGCGACATATGATAGAAATGTAAGCATATCTGTGTATCGTGCAATATGGAATAGTGATGTGACAATATCAGTATATCATGCGTCATATCGTAATGATGTGAACATAGCAAATAAATCATGCAAGGAGTCATATCATGATGCAGCACCTCTACTGTGTAGTAACATGACAATTATCGATGATGAAGTGTGTGAGCCGGCAAATCTGTGTAAGTGTAACATGCGCATCATCGATAGTGGTGCAGATGTACTAGCACATGTATAAGCAATGCAATGCAAATAACATGAATGTAGCATAAGGTAAATCGTCAGCTAAAAGCTATAAGGTATATGTATCTAACATGATTGAGTCAGTGGATCTATCAATCGGCGTCCAGCCTCACAACATCACGTACGGTATAATCCATCGTACGGCATCCTCTAGTCAATAGTATGGATCAATCATCAAGTCAAACTCATCACGTACGGAAAATTATCGTACGACGGCATTAAACCATTAGCGATCCTATCAGCCTATATGACAATGAGGGTACGGACCTAAGGTCTCGCACGGCAATCTCTCATGATTCACAACATATATAAATATATCTATATACCTATGTCTCAGGTTACATCCACAACAATCTCATATCAGGGGCCGGCAAGGTATCAATCATCTCAATCGACTCGCATCCGTATACCAACATATCATCAAATCATCATATCACGTCTTATATTCTTTTCATCGCATTTATATCCCATATCAAGTCAATTTTACATATACATTCTATCTTTACTATAAGCATACATCTCTAATCTAACATACACACCCGAACCATACAATCAGTTTTTAAAAGACGCGAATCATAGTTTTGAAGGTAGGGGCTACGGTGTTTTTAAGGAAAAGATATCATTTGAAAATCCGTAACGTCCCTCAAGGTATCTGTTTGAAAGATGCATACAATTCTTCGGTTTGGAAATAGGTATGGTTCTAAAGACACATTTACGTCGGCTATCTAGTCTTATAGTACCCTAAATGACAATATCATCAAACATCATTCTTAAATCCCGTCATCACATACTAGTCGTATCATATCACTTCTAACTATCCTTTAGTTTCTAATACGGTTTCCCTAACTATCTTTTAACTCTATTCGTAGTTCCAATTAAAGGTTCCCTTAACCATATTTTGTATATAAATCGGTTTTCATCAAAGTTTGCGGGGTTGCTATACGCCATCCACCCGACTTCCCCCATGGATATAGATCCACTCACCTTGATCCTTACTTGCCGAAGTCGATGACGCCATCCTCTTCTTCATCATCCTAAGTCCACGTGGGGTACCTACATATATACACATATAGCATCGTAAATGGAAATCACTCACGAACACCAAAATGTCGCATGAATCACACATAGGTTTAAACCTATAGTTTACGCATGCAAGAATAATCAACAACTCCCGATACCGACATACAAACGCCAAGTGACCGGGATAAAACAATAATACCAAAACTCAAGTTAAAACGAAGTCGCAAAACAAAGCAGCAACTCAAGAAAACAGCTCGAGATTTTACCTCGGGTGAAATTAGCCAATTCTGCACATGGGAGGGGTCTAGTTTACTGAAGATAAAGCCCTAGATCAAACACAGACCCAAACCACCCTCCCCTGGCCATAAATTGCGGCCATGTGAAGGAGTTAGAGTCTCGGGGCTCTAGGGTAGCTTCTAGGTTGCCTGCACGACTCACTGTGATCGCTACAAAAATTTCAGGTGTCTCAGGTCATAGCAGATGTCAAAATACTATCACAATTCTCACAATTTTCCGATATCGGGGTTTCTAAGTTTATGAATTGGGGGTTTACTTTATGGTTTCAGTCCAATATACAATTCCTACAGGGGTTTAAGGTCACTATTAAGCCTCAATTTCACCTCTGGATTCAATCCAAACCCTAGTCCTTAACTTAGAATTTTCAAAGTTCACTAAACCTCATTTAACCCACTCTAAACTAACATAGATGCTAAAATGAATCAAATACAATACTAATGGTGATGAAAGTACCTCATTTAGCAACTCAATAATTTTCTTGAGTTGCCCCACGTGCTCAAAATCCAAACTTTCTTAGTTCAAAGTGCTTGTGATGATCTTGTGCATGTTTTTAATGAAGTGGAGATGGAGTTTTGAGGTGTTTTTGGTGGTGTTTGTGAAGATGAAGAGGAAGGGGAGTGAGAGGGAAGCCATGGGTTGAGAGGTAAGAAGAATGATGAAGAAATGAATGAAACAAATGGTCTTGGTCAATGGAAGACCCCTCACCTCTCTCTCTCTCATGCCCATCCCTCTTTGTTTAATGTTTCCCTTTTCTTTTCTTTCCTTTTCCTTTTCCTTTATCTTTTCTTCTCTTTTCATTTAAAACAAAGCATGCATGAAAAATAAGAAAAGACCATGGTAGGAAAATGTAGAAATATGAAATAGGACACGGTGCATGTCATGTGCACAAATCACGCTTAATGCACGATTAGTGATATTTAATCGCGATTAGCATTAAAATGGAATATAATTAATTATAAAAATTCATAATTTGCCTAAATCAAATAAATCCCTCCAAAATCACCATTTAATTTAATTTTCTAGTATTTTCCAATTTATCGGTATTTAATTGTACCGCATCATTAAAACATTCATAATATTTATTATTTAATTATAAAAATTCCCAAAAATAATATTTTATTTTTCTGAAATGTTACAATCCTGCTGGAAGCGCTCATCTGGCAGAAAACTCGGCAAACCTGGTGGCCAACCAGGTCTCAAGAAGCAAGAAGCCGAACGTTGTGATCACTAAGACACCACAACCCAAACGCAAGATGGTGTCTGAACGACTCTCTAGTGCTACAGCCGGGGGCAATACTGCCGGAACAAAAGGCATCATCAAACGTTGCGGACAAGCTCAGGCAACGCCTCCAACAAGTGCGCAATCAGGCGCATCTCCAAAGCTCTCCATCGCTCGCCCTGCGGCGGCTTCCCGAAAGGCTGAAGCCTGTCAAGTGCTCAAAACAGAAAAGTTTAGACAGAAGCGGCTCAGATATAGAGCCAACAAGAGGGCCAGGACTCCGGTCAAGTGGAATTTTGTGAGGTTCCAAGAACAGGGTTACCCCGTGACGATAGCTGAGTCGGCTGTAAAAGTCAGCAATTCTTTCTAATCTCTGAAGTAGGTTCAGAAAAACTCCATGACCGTCAGACTCAAGAAGACAACAATCCGAACGGTGCTACAAAGAGACGTGTCATAGCCTCAACATAGAAAGTATGATACCGTCTCTTCAAGAGTTTAACAAGGGCTTTATGCCGTGCGAAAGCAGCGAGGCAAAGCCAGAAAAGAAGCGGCATCACTACTTAAGAACTCGGTCAGGCCAGCCGTTTTCAATTGATTGTCTCTTCCCGAAACAAAAGGACAATGACAGTGGTCTGCGAAATCAGCTGCCAATGATAAAAAGACGGCATGATATATTATCCATACGGCCTACATGGTGGGCACGCGTCCCAGCGACAACCAGCGCAGCAAAAGTAAGGTGGGGTCGCTATATCCCAAGCCCAATCTGGTTTGAATGTGGTTTCCACTTCCCAAGATCAGCCACCTCCGCATGACAATGAAGACCCTCTTGATGAGGCCGATAGGAAAAAAGACCCCTCAGTTTATATGAATTTAAGATCGAACAGCGAGGAAGAGCCGACTTTCCGCCCTAAGACCGCAGAGCAACAGCTGCTTCAAGAGCTCCGAAAACAGCTCATGAGCAAAGATAAAGAGATGGCTAAACTTTACTCAAAAATTGTAATACCCTAGCATGGTTATACTATATTTATTTGGGGTATTTCAAATCTTTCGGCAAAATTGTTGACTATTGTTGTTTTGGATTGCGGATAATGCAATGAGTGGCTGTGATTATTATCCAACCCGACCCATATGTTTGAAACCCATCATGATTCAAGATTACATCAAATATTTGCTAGTACAGAGTATCCACTCAAATCTAGATTTTTGTAAACATATATAATATATTTTTAGAATCCACATATCTTTTTAAAATACAATATAAAACCAAATAATATATTTTCTTATCTATCCTTGCATGTCATAATACCTCATACCTTGTGGTTGCGCCCATATATCATTTTCATATCCTAATTGTAAAACAGACTAGTATTTTTGATTGCTACATATATTTATGTAGATCCGTATATGGAGGTATATATTTTTATTTACATGATATCGCATCATGGTTTAAACTCTTACGTATATTCTCCATATTTAAAAACTAGATTTTTAGAGGGGTACGGGTAATATTCGAAGTAATCTGGTATTATCTCTAAATCCAATATATATATATATATTATATAACTATATACTGTTATATATATAATATATAATATATTAATTAATTTAACTAATGAAATCTCTCGTCTCTCTCTTAAACTCCCCCGTCCCCACCTCCTCCCTCTCCAATATATATATATATATAAAATAAAACTGTAACACTTTCTTTATCTCTCCCTCATTTCTTCTCCTCAACACCGTGAACCCTAACCCACGCCCTCGTCCCTCCATCGCCGCTTCCCTCTCACTGTCACCGTCCACATCACCTCGCCTCCCATGCTTTACCTCCATCACCCCTCCTTCCCTCTTCCTCCTCCCCGACGACCCAAGTCCTAACCTATAACCCCGACCCAAGAACCCATCACCCCCATCGCCGGCAACCCCTCATTGCCGGAAACCCACCAACACCGACCACTTACATCACCTCCTCGTATTCCCAGCAACCCAAGAACGCTAATACACCACCACCACCGCCCCCCTCCCGCTCCATCCTCGATCACCAGAACCTACACCCACCTCGCCGCCGACGACTTCGCCTCGTCGCAGTCACCTCGTCGCCACCATATCTCCTCTGTTCTTGCAAAATCCCCAGAACTCCAGAAACCACAACAGCAACTCTTCTTCTTCTTTCGTTTCTTTTCTTTTCAGGCCGTCTCGCCGGAGTTGCGTACGCCGCCGCCGATCCAGATGACCCAGTCATCGTCGTCATCTAGCCCAGTCACCACGTCACGCAGTTGCTCAGCCAGGACCAGTCCTGCGTGCGGAAGTTTTACGTTGTGACTTTATTTCTACGTCGGAATGATACATCGTATCTCGACGTGAGATTCGATCAGGCAAGTTCTAAACTTGCAAGATGCTATCTTATTATATCAATGTTTATTCGATAAGTTATAGTACATGTGTTTTACTATTCAGCAGAGATTACTGATTTACAGTTTTATAGCATCCGTCTGTATCCGTACTGATAATAGTTTATCTAGCTGTATGTCGAAATATCATGATATTATCATACTACTATAAAATTTTAATATGTTATCTAGATTGCATCATATACATGGTAATGGACGTGTAACGGTTTTTATAGATAAATACATATACATCCCGGTATTAGTTGTGTTCCGATATTGATTGCAGTTTTACATTGATATCTGTTTTGGTTAATAAACAGTACATGACATGTTCACGACACACTACCAGACTTGTTACTTGGATCTTATTGCTAATACCAACAATCCTGATTGTTGTCCTGATGAACATAACTTGTTGTCTACATAGACAAGACCTGTACCTGCTTGATCCTGTGTTGGTATTAGATTTATATCATCAATACCTGACTTGATCACAAACCTGGGGGAAAAGGGGAAATCAAGAATGTAACCGAAACGTAATTCAAGAGGATATTATTATTGTTTGTCGTGATTCCGGGCGTGACGGAATAATCATTGTTTATTGTACCGTGGTCCCGTAGGGAATGAGCGGGATATATTGTACTGTGGTCCCGTAGGGAATGAACGGGATATATTGTATCATGGTCCCGTGGGGAATGAACGGGATATATTGTACCGTGGTTCCATGGGGAATGAACGGGATATATATTGTTGGATTATTATGGGGATTACATTAATTGATTTCAAAAACTCATAGAATAGATAACCTAGAAGCACAGATTTTAGAATACACATCACATACATATATCTCACTATTTATATCTGTGTTTATTATTTATTTTCATGTTTAATTATAGCATCATATCCTGGTTATTACTATTATTGTGGTATTTATGACGCACAGACGTATGGGTTTTGCATGGCTCAGTTCCTCTAATTTTATCGCAGGCAGATCAAGAGTATTTTGGCAGGCAAGCCGAGCAGTGAGGAGCTAAACGTTTAGTTTAGAGATGTTTAGTTTATTTTCTTCCATAGTTTAATTTTATTAATATAAGCCCATATTGGGACGTGAATCAGATACTATTGTTTATTGGATCTTGATTCGTTTCCGCTTTATGCATTTCTTGATTGTATTTATTGTGGCATATGGACATGTGTTACCTTGATTAAATTTTTACTATTCTTGATATCCGATTGACAGCCGTAATATGACTGTGGAGGAATGATTCCTAACCACAGGTAGCATGGTTGGCTCAGTCACGTGCCGTGTTTACGTATTTTGGAAAGCGGGGCGTGACAGGGTTTGTTTGCTATCGGAGCCATATGATTTAGGGTTAGTCGAGTTTGGTTCTTTTTTAGTTGGGTATTGAACCCGATACACTAACCAGGAAATCCGGAATTAGGAACATGTCCTGCCACATTACTATCTTACCAGTCTTGAATCTATAGCTATCTTGTTTATTGAATCATGTTTACCGCTACTAATCCTCTTCAGTGTCTTGGCTTCGGAATTATGGCGGATAAAGACTTGCGGTCATATAAAAGGCGGGTAGATAACGCCGCATTTCTTGGAGTTGTACATGGTATGCTTGAAAACCAGAAGCGGAAAACTGAGTTGAATCAGCGGCAGACCGAGACTTTCCAGGAGGGTCTGCGGGCGGTCCTGCAGTCCGTAGTTGCAGCAGCACCCAGGCCAACATAGCGTGAGGGCACCGTGATAGACTTTAGAAAGCTTGGTCCGTCCGCATTTAAAGGATTGGAGAAGCTATTTCCAGCAGAGCAATGGCTAGTTGATACAGAGAACCTGCTCATTGCCGTGCAGATCCCAGATGAAAAAAGGGTGGATGTAGTATGCATCCAATTGGTAGATTACGCTCGCGAGTGGTGGCTCGTAGAGGAGACCCGTCTAACCAAACCGATCAGTTGGGCAACTTTTTTGCGTAGCTTCTTGGAGAAGTTCTTTTCGCAATCTCTCGGGAATAAATGGAAGAGAAGTTTATTAGCTTGGAGTAGAATGGTGGATCCGTTGATACACATGCGGCTGAGTGGACCCGGCTCAGTCGATTTGCGAGGCCCTTGGTTGCCAACGAGGTAGATAGGGCAAGACGGTTTATGCATAACTTGGATGTAGAGATTCAGAAACACATCATATCACTGGAATTGACCACCTTCTCCTAAGTCCTCAAGGCAGCTAGAGAACAGTAGAGTTTATTAGTGAGAGTAAAGGGTACTCAACAGCAAGATGTTGTAGTGCGGAAGCCAGCATTCACGCCTAACAGAGCTCCTGTATGTAGAGGCATTCCGATAAATAAACATGGGACAATACCTATGAAAAGGACCTCTGTTTCAATGCAGAAGAAGGATGTGATTTGTGATTGCTGCCAACGACTGGGTCATTTCTGGAGGGAGTGCCGGATGAGGCTTGGGCAGTGTCTGATTTGCGGAGCTACTGGTCATCAAATGAATGCTTGTCCATCGAGAGTCCAGTTGAAGGGTGATTCTCTGAGAGCACAGTAGAAGCAGATTACTCAGGGGCCTAACCAAGCACGGGCCTTCACCTTGACGGCCGAGAAGGCCAAGGCTTCAGACGATAATGTTCCAGGTATCCTACTCGTCTATAATTTTCCCGCATTGGCATTATTTGATTCAGGTGCATCCAATTGCTTCATGTCTTCCAAGTTTAATAGTGCACACTCTATTCCACACACGACCCTGTCTAGTTGCTGGGACATACACACTGAGAATGGCAGAATTATATCTAGTAGTGAGTGCAAGGGTTGCTCGATTGTTATTTGCGGATGGGAGTTAGTCGCAGATTTCTTGGTGATTGATACTGGCAGCTATGATGTTGTCTTAGGAATGGATTTTCTTAGCATTTTACACGCTCACATTGGTTATAGGGCAAAGAAAGTGATCTTCCAGATTCTCGGATATCCGGAGTTTATATTTTTGGGAGGTAGCAGATCTGTCGGGCCAGTCGAATTTAGGGCTAGGCCAACTAATGTCGTTCTTTCGTCGATAGAAGTAAACAAGGAGGAAGCACCAGCAGTAGTTCGGGAGTTTATGGATGTGTTCAAGGACATCTCAGGTTTACCGCCAAAACGAGATGTGGAGTTCGCAATTGATCTTATTCCTGGAGCAGCGCCGATTTCAAAGGCTTATTACCCAATGGCGCCGGTGGAACTAGAAGAGGTAAAGAAATAAGTTGCCGAATTACTAGAGAAGGGTTGGATTCGCTGTAGCGGTTCACCATGGGGAGCTCCAATTCCTCTAGCCAAGAAGAAGGATAGCAGCGGAGGATGTGCATCGATTATCGAGAAATAAACCGAGTGGCTATTAAGAACAAGTACCCAATCCCTCACATTGGCGAATAATTCAATCAATTTAGTGGCGTGAGGGTATTCTCGAAGCTGGACTTATGATCTGGGTATCATCAAGTTCGGGTGAAATTAGAAGATATTTGTAAGACTGCGTTCCGAACTCGATATGAGCATTACAAGTACTTAGTGATTCTATTTGGAGTCATAAACGCACCGGTGATATTTATGGACTTGATGAACCGAATCTTTTCACCGTACTTGGGACCAGTTCATAGTAATGTCATTGATGATATTTTGGTCTATTCAAGGAGCAAAGAAGAGCATGAAAACCATTTGAGGACCACACTGCAAATGTTGAGACAAGAAAAGTTATATGCTAAGATGAGCAAGTGCGAGTTTTAGCTCGAAGAAGTATAGTTCTTGGGTCATGTTGTATCTGGAGATAGAATTGCCGTTGACCCCGAAAAGATTGCAGTTGTTCATGATTGGCCAATTCTAAAGAATGTAGCAGAGATCAGGAGTTTTCTTGGGCTTACCAGATACTATAGGAGATTTGTGGGGAATTTCGCTCGAATAGCAGAACCGTTGACCAAGCTAACATGAAAGGAGGTACCGTTCGTATGGACCGAGAAATATGCGTCAGCTTTTGAAGCGTTGAAGCAAAGATTGACCACCGCTCCTATTCTGACTGTGCCAGATGGTTCCGGAGGACTAGTTATACATAGCGACGCATCTGGGAAAGGCTTGGGATGTGTTCTAATGCAACATGGGAAGGTCATAATTTATGCGTCGAAACAATTGAAAACTCATGAGAAGAACTACCCAACTTATGATCTGGAGTTAGCAGCAGTGATTTTCGCTCTGAAAATTTGGAGACACTACTTATTGGACGAAAGGGTAGAAGTATTTACCGATCACAAAAGCCTAAAGTATGTGTTCACACAGAAAGAGCTCAACATGAGACAGCGTAGATGGTTAGAGCTGATGGCTGACTATGATCTTGATCTCAAATACCATCTGAAGAAAGTTAATATTGTGCCGGATGCTTTAAGTCGGTTGCTAGCAATACGGATGTTGACTTCACAGAAGGAGATTATAGTTGATCTTCAGAGGTTCAAGTTGGAGATTATACTACCAAATTCTTCGGGACAGTTGATGCAGTTGCAAGTACAGTCATCCTTGATCGATAACATTAAAGCAGCACAGTCGCACAATCCAATATTGCAAAAGTTTTGAGAACAAGTAGAAGCAGGACTTCGAACAGATTTGTTAATTCATGAAGATTGCTCGTTACAATATGGGAGTCATTTATGTGTGCCTAAAAGAGATGTTCATGAAGAAGTCATGAAGGAGGCTCATAATTCCGCATATTCCGTACATCCGGAAGGCACAAAGATATACAGAGAACTGCGACAACATTTCTGGTGGGAAGGCATAAAAAGGGAGATTGCTCGCTAGTATCAAAGTGTTTGGTGTGTCAGCAAGTCAAGGCTGAACATCAATGGGTAGTTAGTGTGTTGCAACCACTTCTGATTCCTCAATAGAAGTAGGAACATATAACCATGGATTTCGTGACAGCATTACCACGGAGTCCAAAGTGCAATAATGAAATTTGGGTGATTGTCGATCGATTGACCAAGACAGCTAATTTTATACCATTTCGTGTTGATCAGTCGACGGAGGCTTTGGCAGAGCGGTATATGCAGGAGATTGTGAGATTGCATGGTGTACCCATGAGCATTGTTTCGGATCGTGATACTCGATTTCTATCACACTTTTAGAGGAGTCTACAAGAAAGTTTGGGAACTCGTTTGAAGTTTAGCACGACCTATCATCTTTAGACATATGGCCAGTCTGAAAGAACGATACAAACTCTCGAAGATATGTTAAGAGCATGCATGTTAGACTTCAAGGGTTCATAGGAGGATCGTTTGCACTTGGTGGAGTTTTCTTATAATAACAGTTTTCAGGCGACTATACAGATGGCTACATTCGAAGCATTATATGGTCGTAAGTTTCGCTCGCCTGTTTGTTGGGACGATATTGGAGAAAGAAGATTATTGGGACCAGATTTTATTGTGCAAACGGTGGAGAAAGTTAACGTAATCCGAAATCATATGAAGGTGGCACAAGATCGACAGAAAAGTTGGGCTGATACTGGACGAAGACCTTTGGAGTTCGCAATTGGTGATCTTGTATTCTTAAAGATATCACCGACTAGAAGAGTAATCCGATTTGGTAGTCGAGGCAAGCTAAGTTCTCGATTCATGGGGACTTTCGGTATTATCGAGCGTGTTGGAGAGGTAGCTTATCGTTTGTTTTTACCACCATCCTTGGTGGGTGTTCATGGCGTGTTTCATGTATCTCAACTTCGTAAGTATATTAGAGATAAGACGTGCGTCCTAGATCACTCGGAACTGACAGTAAGGGAAGATTTAATGTATAAAGAGTGACCAACGGCGATTGTGGATCGACGAGAAAAGGTCCTCAAGAATAAAGTTATCCCAGTAGTACTCATTTCATGGGGGAATTGTTCGCACGGAGAATCTACTTAGGAACGTGAAGACGAGATCTGACAGAAGTTTCAACACCTCTTTTCTTAGATCCGTATTTTCTTGTTCTGAGAATTTCGAGGACGAAATTCTTTTGTAGTTGGGTATAATGTAACACCTTAACACGGTTATACTATATTTATTTGGGGTATTTCAAATCTTGCGGCAAAATTCTTGACTATTGTTGTTTTGGGTTGCGGATAATGCAAGAGTGGTTATGGTTATTATCCGACCCGATCCGCATGTTTGAAATCCATCAAGGTTCAAGATTACATCAAATATTTGCTAGTACAGAATATCTATGCAAATCTTGATTTTTATAAACATATATAATATAGTTTTAGAATCCACATATCTTTTTAAAATACAATATAAAACCAAATAATATATTTTCATATCTAACCTTGTATGTCATAGTACCCCATATCTTGTGGTTGCGTCCATATATCATGTTCATGTCCTAATTTTTAAATAGACTAGTATTTTTTATCGCTACGTATATTTAGGTAGATCCGTATTTGGGGGTATATGTTTTTATTTACATGATATCACATCATGGTTTAAACTCTTATGCATATTCTCCATATTTAAAAACTAGATTTTAGAAAAGTACGAGTAATATTCGGAGTAATCTGGTATTATCTGTAAAATCCCATATATATATAAATATTTTATATAACTATATATTGTTATATATAATATATATAATATATTAATTAATTTAACTAATAAAATCTTTCATCTTTCTCTCTCTGTCTCACTCTCTCGGTCTCTCTCTCTCTTTTAAACTCCCTCGTCCCCACCTCCTCTCTCTCACTTTAATAATATATATTATATAATATATAATAAAACTATAATACCCCCTCTCTCTCCCTTGTTTCTTCTTCTCAACACCGTGAACCCTAACCCACACCTTCATCTCCCACGTCGTCGCCGCCCTCTCACCGTCGTCATCCCCATCACCTCGCCTCCCCTGCCTTACCTGCATCACCCCTCCTTCTTTCTTCCTCCTCCCCAATGACCCAAGTCCTAACCCAGAACCCATCACCCCTATCGTCGGCAACCCCTCATCGTCGGAAACCCACCAACACCGACCTCCTACATTACCTTTAAATATTCCCTGCAACCCCAAAACATTAACACACCACCACCACCGACCCTCTTGCTCCATCCCCGATCACCAGAACCCACACCAACCTCACCACGGACGACTTCACCTCGTCGCAGTCACCTCGTCGCCACCATATCTCCTATGTCCTCGCTAAATCCCCAGAACTCCAGAAATCCCAACAGCAACTCTTCTTCTTCTTCTTTCGTTTCTTTTATTTTCCGGCCGTCTCACCGGAATTGCGCACGCCGTCGCTGATCCAGATGACCCAGTCACCATGGTCATCTAGCCCAGTCACCACGTCACGCAGCTGCTCAGCCAGGACTAGTCCTGCGTGCGGACGTTTTGCATCGTGACTTTATTTCGACGTCGGAATGAGGCATTCGCATCTCGACGTGAGATTCGATCAGGAAAGTTCTAAACTTGCAACATACTATCTTATTATATCAATGTTTATTCGGTAAGTTATAGTGCATGTGTTTTACTATTCAACAGAGATTACCGATTTACAGTTTTATAGCATCCGTCTGTATCCGTACTGATAATAGTTTATCTAGTTGCATGTCGGAAGATCACGATATTATCATACTACTATAACAGTTTAATATGTTATCTAGATTGCATCATAGACATGGTAATGGAGTGTAACGGTTATTACAGATAGATACATATGCATCCTGGCATTAGTTGTGTTTCGATATTGATTACAGTTTTACATTGGTATCTATTTTCGTTAATATACAGTACATGGTATATTCATGACACACTACCAGACTTGTTACTTGGATCTTATTGCTAATGCCAACAATCCTAATTGTTATCCTGATGGACATAACTTGTTGTCTACATAGAAAAGACCTGTACCTGCTTGATCCTGTGTTGGCATTAGATTTATATCATCAATACCTGACTTGAACACAAACCTCAGGGAAATGGGGAAATCAAGAATGTAACCGAAACATAATTCAAGAGGATATTATTATCGTTTGTCGTGATTCCGGGTGTGACGGAATAATCATTGCCTATTGTACCGTGGTCCCGTGGGGAATGAACGAGATATATACTGTTGGGTTACGATGAGAATTACATTAATTGATTTCAAAGACTCGTAGAATAGATAACCTGAAGCACAAACTTTAGGATACACATTACATACATATAACTCACTATTTATATCTGTGTTTATTATTTGTATTCATGTTTAATTATAGCATCATATCCTGGTTATTACTATTATTGTGGTATTTATGACACACTGACGTCTAGGTTTTGCATGACCCAGTTCCTCTAACTTTATCGCAGGCAGATCAAGAGTATTTTATTATGTAAGCCGAGCAGTGAGGAGCTAGATGTTTAGTTTAGAGATGTTTAGTTTCTTTTCTTCCATAGTTTTATTTTATTAATGTGAGCCCATATTGGGACGTGATTCAGATACTATTATTTATTGGATCTTGATTCATTTCCGCTTTATACATTTCTTGATTTTATTTATTGTAGCATATGGACATGTGTTACCTAGATTAAATTTTTACTGTTCTTGATATCCGATTGACTGTCGTAATGTGACTGTGGAGGGATGACTCCTAACTACAGGTAGTATGGTTGGCTCTGTCACGTGCCGTGTTTACGTATTTTGGGAAGCAGGGTGTGACAAAAAATGATGACCTGACGAACGTCATGATGCAGCTCAAGGCTCAAGTTGCTCGGGTGCCTTCTAATCAAGCGCAGATCTCTAGTCATGAGCCAGGCGATAATGACCTGAAGCAACCGATGCCTGTCCTTTTAGGTCCAAATATGGGTGAGTCGCACGAAAGCCGGCCGCATTCCATTTCTGGAGACGCCTTGGCCCAGGACGCCACCATTCCGCTAACACAAGATCGGATAATGGATTTGGTCACCAACAAGGTTAAAACATTAGTAGCCGAAGCAGAGGCTCAGAAAGACAATACCAGTAGTAGGTGGCCATATCCTGCACAGTACGATCTGATCAGGTTCCCCAGCGGCTACGTCATTCCTAAGTTCGGAAGCGTTGACAGGACGGGAAACACAAATCAGTATGTCGCCTACTTTAAAGCGTCGTGCAGAAATACAGGGGGCAATGATGCACTCCTTCTTCATCAATTTGTCAACAGCCTGACTGGTGTTGCTTTTGACTGGTATGCAAGCTTACCAGACGGGTCTATCACTACTTTCGCCCAAATAGAGTCTCTGTTTCAGCAAAAGTTCATGAGTGTCAGTGACAAAATCTCCATTACTGACCTTGTGAGAACCTAGCCGGGGAAGAACGAAATCAATACGGACTTTTTCGCCCGATGGCGTAATCTCACGGTCAAGTACGAACCGCCGCTGGAGCATATATGATACTCTGGACCTATCGAAGGAGCTCAGAGATGTTCTTATTCATGCCCTGCAAAACCCAGAGCGGTATCAGGCTCGTTTCGTGGAAATTAACATGAAAGAGGCCTAGTAGACTATGCATACAACTGCGGTCACATTTAAGGAGGAAGACCTGTTACTGGGAACAGTTAAGCACAACTGACCGCTTTACGTGGCAGGGTACAACGACGAAGACCGGATTAATCGCATATTGATCCTCAGTGAACATCATGAACTTGCGGACTCTGAAGAGTTTGTCATTGAACATCTGACACCTGTCAAGGGAAAGGATAGTCACCTAAGGCTTCAACCAAAACTGCCATCAAATTCTGGGGTTAATTGCTCTGCCAATTAAATTTGGGGATCTGCAAACCGAAGCTAAAATATAAGTGATCGACACTGACACATCTTATAATATTCTTTTGGGACGGCCGTGGCTTCACGATTATGGCATCGTTCTATCAACAATCTATCAATGCATGAAGTATACCAAAAATAGTGAAGAAAGACGCATTGACGAAGACATCCAACCATTCGGCGTGCATGAAGTACGATATGAAGATTCCCAGTGCTTTGTGAACCCCCAAAATGCTGAGCCACAACTGGACAAAGACAGAATGGCCCCGAAACTCAAAAGCAAATTTGAGCTGGCAGTCACTTTCAAAAGAAAAAAACTGTTGGAGATAATGCGCTCAGAGTTCAATTATTGGATCACAGGCACGTGATTGCAATGATTGAGGGAGGACCTATACCGGTAGGACAGTCTTACTCAAGATGATAGTATGCTATCTGGTTTATCTTTATCATCGTGTACTGCTTTAGGTGACCTTACAGGTCACTATTGCACGTTGATAGAGCCCCTAGGATTCTTGCTTGACTGCCAGCAGTATGAGGGCGATCATATACGCGGGAGCTGGGGTCTATAAGCACATCCTTAAAAGGTCCTTAGTCGTGGGAGTTTCGAGACTGGGCATCGATACTCCAGAGTAGACTAGTGTATACAGTCGAGACCCCGACGAGGAGCGGTGGCCGGTCTCACAAGCCACTGGTGTCAGTTGGTTCACCTAAGATGTATACAGGTGCTCATTGGGTTATGAGTACACCGGACAGGACTCGCCGGGAACAACCTAGTTGGTCTTATACCTGACGTCAGATAGCAGTTCCCTGGTGATATGTGTATATGTTAGTTCATCGACCTGAGATCGTCATTTGTCTCGTGTGAGTTCCCACTGTACTTTGATTACTACCTTACCACGCTTAAAGGAGACATGCAAACAGGTTTTAGTTGGGTACATTCCCGAGCCACATGAAGGCAGTGAGCGGATCTGCAGGGGTTCGTCTCTCCCGGTATTGGGGGTGAGGTCGCGCTGTGTCTAGGAGAACCATTACACGAAGTCCTTGGCCAAGGCAGGAGATTTACTGGTAGGTATTCCAGTAATATCTCAGGGTGTTCTGGGCTACACTCCGACACGACTTGTACCGCTTTTGGGGGTCTGACTTTTACCAACCTCCTAGGCCCGCCATGCGATGCTCATAGACGAACGGACCGGACTGTACGGATATTATCACTGACAGGCTCAGTAGGGTGTCAGGATGAGTTTGCTCATCGACGTCCCTTTTGGTCAATACCTGGTTGCCCGTTACGTATGGCTAATACCTCTGACGTGCTAGTGGTTAAATCCACAACCAAGGTGTTGACGAGTCTTTAGAGTCCCCCACAGACCGTTTTCTCAAGTTTCGGGCGAAACGCTGTAGAGGCTGTATGGAGATATGGCAGGGTTCGATCGTATACGTGCGGTATTGCACGGATCATGATCGGACGGTTAATACTAGCGGGCTTTAGTTTAAGCCGGATCCTAGTATTGTACAGTGTAGATTTTGTCTCATTGCATTTGTATTAAGTGGGAATACAAATGCGGGTATGTATATACAGTCGCGGGGTTTTCCTGTAATTTATTACGGGATCAGTTTTCTGAAGTTGCCAGTTTGTATTCCGTTTCGGCTAGTTTTCCTTTGTTCCTTCACGGCCGGATTTTTCTGATGGAGGGGCTAATTTGCAGTTATGCAAATTAGCTATTGTGGAGGGGGTTATTTGTAAATGGAGGCATCATGATGGTTCTAGCATCATTAGATTCTCTTTGCATCTTTTCCTTTGCATTTATTGTGATGGAATTTTGAAAGGATTGATTTGGAAAATTTGTGTGACCAATATTTCTCATTATCATAGCATTTCTCCTCTTGATTTATTCCATTGATTTTTTCCCTCCTTCTCATCCTTGAGGGCTGGCCACATTTTTTGAGAGAGAGAGAGAGGAGATTCATTTTGTTATTGTGAGGGAAATTCATTCATCTCATTTGCTTGCTTGCAAAATTCTTAACACCTCTCCAAAGTTCATTTTTCCTTCTCCATCAAATGGCAACTTCAAACCCCTTGAGACAAATAGATTCTACACTTCTCCTACAACATTTCTTGGACACGTCGGCTCGCCAACTTCGTGCCCAAGTTGCCTCGGTCCAGAGGTGGGAGCCCGTAAAAGAACCCGGCGATGTGGTGCCCGTTCCGACGAGGAGCTAAAGACCGGAGATTCCGCGAGGAGATCGGAGTGGAGGCCGAAGACCGAAGGACACGGATCGCTCGGTATAGCTTTCTACCCTTTCTCTAGTTAGCTAGGACTATGTTAATGGCCCGATCCGGGTTGAAAGTGCGCGGTGGTGCTGGTTTTCTAGTTTGAAAAGTTTTTCGTTTCCGCATTCCGGCGTCGGATCGACGGTTGGGGCTCCGCCGTGCACTTACACTGGTATCAGAGCCGCGCCATTAACCTAGTCTAGTTTGCTCTAACGTGTTTACATGTTCGATCGAACAAATTTCCAAAAACCACGATTTCTTTTGCATCAGTTTCTGTCGATTTTTTTTTAGCTAGAAATTTTTTTTAGTACATTGCAGAAATACGTGCAGGGAATTATAAGCATTCTGTGAAAATTTGGTCGCGTGACGTCATTGTTCCACCGCGGAACCGCGGCCAAACCCACGCATTGGCCGCGGTTCCGCCGCTATCTTGACTGTTCATGGCATAAAATATTTATAGTGGGCTTCTGAGTTGAAAATGGGGTTTTTGGAATATTCTGTTTGGGCCCAGATTTTCTTTGAGTGCTACAGTAGTGTTTGGGGCCCACTTGGGTAAATTTGATCGATCGAAAAGTTTAAACATGTTATTTTATAGTATTTACATTATATCTGCGACCGTGAATGTCATTTGATCAGTAAATTCTGTCTAACTGCTATAGCCCTTTTAGACGGATTTGCGAACGTGACATTCACGTTGATGTTCTGTGTTGTGCTGTGATGTTGCGGATTGGTCGTGGGGGATAGCCTGGATGAAATGTTAGTACAGTTTCGTTTTATATGTACATTTAATATTGCGGGGCGAGCGTCCGACATGTGGACTGCCGTCACTGCCTGTTTGTATATTATTCTTTTGGGGCACGACCGGACTGAGGTCGATGTACCCGTTGTATATATATTTTACTTTCTGTACTAGGACTACCTCGCGGAGGGGTGCACGGATAGCCGGGTTCTAGAGGAAAACGGGCCCGCATCTCATGGCGTTGAGACGGAGGGGGCTTTACTCTAGAATTGGCGGGCTATTCGCCGCACTCCTAGGGGGTACAGGTTGACCCAAGGAGGGGTGCCCAAGTTACCGGATTCCGTGAAGTGCTGGGTGGTCCATTCACGTTGCTGAAGGGGGCTGCCTCGCTTCAGGTTTTGGCGGTTAACTTGCCGCGCCCGTAGGGGTCTAGGATTTCATTGCACAGGCTATCCACACGACCAGGGGAACGTCGGGTTTTAGTAGCGGCTCTATGAAACCCGGGGATCCTAGATATCTGTATTGTTCTGTGATGCTTATTACATTTCTGTGATATTGCATTTTATCACGCCTTGAGCAAATATTATATATTGATATATATATACTAGTAGATGTTGTATATGTTTTGCATCCGCGCTTGTCCAGTCCCCGCTCTGTCGTTAGTTAAGTAACCTAACGGGTGATGACGGGACCCAGTGGCGAATGCGGATAGCATATACGTACATCATTATTTTCGTTCTTTATTGGTGTGATCAATTGATGGGACTGCGTTGATTCGGATCAATGCAAGCTAAACAAACCTATTCTGATGTTGTTGGAACATTTTTCAAAAAGCTGTTATTGCAAGGACGTTCTCTTTTGTTTTGCACAGTGGTATTCGGTTATGAATATCCAGCACCTCAGTCGACGAGGCAAGGGCTGAGATCCCTTCACCGGGAGTGACCCCTTGGACAGAAGTTTGCGTCAGGGCAATAACTTCACTATAGTCGTTTACTTTTGCTTTGCATCGTGATATTCAGTTGGAATATCCTGCACCTCATTCTACGGGGAAAGAGCCGAGATCCCTTCACCGGAAGTGACCTCTTTAGCAAAGGTTTTCGCCACTATATTTTTATAAAAGCTATCCAGTTCCTTCAACGATATCAAGTTCATTACGTTAAAGGTTTTTGCCAGAAACCATTCGTAGCCCTCCGTCGTTTCATATGGATAGTCAATAGTATTCAAGCTGTGTTTGTTGGCCAAAGTCAAGGCACAGTGTTTGGTAGCTATTGGGTATTCATATGCAGCATAGATAGATGCGTTGGTTTGGGACAGTCGTACTTCCTTGTTGGCCAAAGTCAAGGGTAGGTACGGGTGGGTTCAAATTAACCTGGAGAATGACGGGTAGAACTTGACATGTGACTTATGATTTGTTGGCCAAAGCCAAGGTCATAAGAGCATGGGGCAAAAATCATATCGGGAGTTTCTAAAGAAACTGAAACTTGCCAGATATGCGCATACCTTCTGGAGTGTAATAACGTGAGCGGATTCCGTCACGTTATCATGCGATGATAGTTGGATCCCGATTCCCACTGATGAGTTGGTTTACTCCTCGGGTGATCCCGACTAATTCTTATTTCAGGTTTGGAGGAGAATTTGACATTACAGAGGGAGGTTTCCTGATTAGATAAAGTGATAACCATTCTGATCTAGGTTAGAGTGCACGCTGAGTGTTTCTTTTCTCTCTCTCTTTGGCAGCGACCATGGCCCGACCCTTTACTATGACTCAGTGACCAAATTAACCGAACCTTCATAAACACTGGCTTTTGGATTGTCAGAGTTGCAAACATCATTGCCACTCCTACTTTTACCCTTTTCTCCAGGACACCCCGTATTACTACGAACGTCCACTTCCATTGGATAAAACCATCGTGTGGTTATATACGAACTCGAAGGAATTTATTCGAGGATGGTTTCCGGTTCTGGAGAAAACGAATAGGACTATTCAGTTGTCTTTTCCTTTTACCTTCTCTCAGGTTGCGAGTACTCCTTGGTTTAGGGGATAGTACACCTATTACGCAAATTGGATAGTGTTCTTCCAAACCATAGGCAGGTGCCGAACGGTGGGAAATGAAGAAAACCAATTAGCATAACGATGGTGTACAGAAGGTATTAAGTAAAGACATATCAAGGGATTAGTAAGAGGGCAAAGTAAATTGCGACTGCTATTCACGACCAAACCAAGTATTTCTTCGCCAATCCTAAATCACCTTTGTATTTCTTCAGGACACTCCGTATCACTACGAAGATCCACAGTTTATTGGATACTCCATCGTATGGTTATATACGAACTCGAAAGGAACTTGTTCCAGTTCGGGGATGGATTCCGGTTCAGGAGAAATAGGAATAAGGTTTATTCGGTTGTCTTTTATCTTCACCTTCTCTCGCATTGCGAGTGCTCCTAGGATTAGGACAGTACACCCATTGTGCTTATTGAATAGTCTTCTTCCAAACCATAGGCTGGTGCCGAACGGTAGGGAAGGAAGAAAACCATTTAGCCTAAGAGAGTGTACAGAAGGTAATGACTATAGACATATGAAGGGATTTGGAGAGATGGCGAAGAAATATACGGTTACTGTTGTGAATCTGGATAATGGAGGAGGCATTACTAGGAATACCTGGATACCCCTTCGAAACATTTCAATGTTTCAGTTTCACTATGTATTGTTAAAAGAAAACTGATTTCCCAATTAGACACTTGCTTCAGGGTATGTATTTACCAGGTTTGATTCTCACATCTGTATGTTTTTACAGATGATGAGTGGGAGTAAGTTATTAGGAATTAGGTTATCATCCTCATTATATCGGGATTCGTTGTAATTGGTAATATTTGAGGAAATCGTCTGGGTTGTTTGCCGGACGGCAAATATTTGGTTTTGAATATCCGCTGTTATGCACCAATTTCAAATTGATATATTTGTACGTCTATTTTTATAGAGTGAGATATACCTTTTTGAAATTATGTCTATGACATTTACCTATATTAGTGGATGGTTAGGTAAGGAGCATTAAATAGTGGTGTAATTCTTCTTAACCATAAGTACAGTTTTCAACCTATGACACACAGGGAATGATTTATTAGACTCAAGGGACTTATACAGAGTATTGTATATTGTCCAGTGTCCATTAGGACAGAGGGGTTGGTACTCGTACTAGATTCTGTTTACTTGTGACTTCTCTGGATCTTAGACATGTGTTTCGTAGAAACACAGGGTCTATGTTTTGAGAAGTTATAGGTATAAGAGTAAAGTAGAGAAACAGGTGCTGCAAGTATCGGGATTCTTCAAGATGATCGAAGATATAGATTCTTGTGAAAGGTATTCAGTTGATAGTAATGATTAAGAGAACTTCCTTCTCTTTCGGGTTACTCATATCTGGATGCATTCCTAAGTTGAGTAACGCTGATCGGTCTCCTTCCATTTAGTTGACATGCACTGGAGACAGCTGCATGATTTGAATCTGGTTCAATTAAATCCATGCCTCTGTTTCTGTATTGGATATATAACAGTTCATATCTTAACGATGTTAAGGTACGGGGAGTTGTCCGGCTTATGCTTGGATAACTCAAGGCACGTTTCTGTAATGGCTGTTTGTGGGTTGCCCCAGTCTATGACGAGGGTTGACTTTCTACCATCAGGAAGATCAATAGTGATATTGTTCTTGACTCGCCACAGTTTTAATAAAAATGGATTTTTTCCAGAAAACAGAAGTGGGAGTATGGTAGAACTGGAAGTGATTCCAGAACCGCAAACGATTACTGAAGATTTGATAAGAACCTAAAGATTCAATCTGGTTTGACATTCCATTGGCCACTCCGCAGATATGGTGGGTAACCTCAGGCACTCGAGAGGTACTTCGGTATGCTAAAAAACGGTGACAGGGAGGTTCTTGTTTACCCAGACTTGACACTACTGTTGTTCCAGATTATGAGACCCGGCAGGAGGATGAGTATAGCGTCGTTCTGAACTAGCTTCAGAAGTGTACGTGTATATGACTCTGCCAGAGGGTTGTCGTAGTCAGTGGGAGCAGCGGAAGCATTGGTGGACAAGTGGCTTATGTCTATTTATAGACTAAAGCAGATACAGCGGAGATAGATCATCTATTTCCGATGTGACAGTCATAAGTTTGACTTCATCAGAATAGAGGATGGATCTGTTAAGAAGGTAGTAGGGTGTGATGTCCTGGTATTTGGATGACATACACAGAGTAGGAAGTGATATTCCTATACTACGATCGGTTATACTTTGGTTGTCACACACTAGTTTCTCCACATAGGAATTGGATATTATATTAGGCATTCTGGTTACTATATCTATGGTTTTAGATCTAGATTTTGGAAGTGTCCCAATCTGGGTACTTAGACGGCAATCTAAAGGTGTTTTAGAATGGACGACTCCTGGCACGATAGTATACCTGCAGGTAATGGAGTCACCCTCTCTAAAGGTGTCTTACAGACTAAAGGGGAGAAGGATGTGCATGATTGGAAGATCACCTGCTTAGGCAATTGAGTCAATCATGAGATGTCAAGTACCACACCAGATCTTGTTTTCGCACGAGATGCAGTAAGTTGATATTAATCCAATCCTGGAGAAACGATCGGAAGCAGTTTTAGAACATAAGTTTATGTTCTAAGGATATGATAACGACAGCCTCCTTCGGGAGACAGTTATCATTCCAGGCTTCCAAGGTGACCTGGATGACAGAGTGACTGTCAGAGTTATAGTTCTCCCTCTGAAGAGGGGCGGTATTTTGGACAGGTGGTCCAGGCGGATACTGAGGGAGGCATAACGCAGGATACTGATTAAGTTCAGTTGACGATACAGTCTAAGAAGTTTGGATTTGGAGTTCACTTATGAACTAGGTCCCATCAGACATCCAAACATATTCTAAGACAGGTATTGCTCATTTCGGGAGATGGGTTTCTCCGCGAACTTGAGATAAAGAGAAACATAGAAAGAAACATCACAGCGGATCCACTCACTGAGGCTATTCCTCGAATGCAATAGTTTCGCAAAAGAGCTTTGTGAGACTGACTAGTAGAGGAGTTGGGTGTTCGCTATCACACGGGCTGTGAGTATGCGACATCGCAATAATTAGCCTTGAGTGCAAGTGGGAGATTGTTGGAGATAGTGCCCTCAGAGTCAATTATTGGATCACAGGCACGTGATTGCAATGATTGAGGGAGGACCTATACCGGTAGGACAGTCTTACTCAAGATGATAGTATGCTATCTGGTTTATCTTTATCATCGTGTACTGCTTTAGGTGACCTTACAGGTTACTATTGCACGTTGATAGAGCCTCTAGGATTCTTGCTTGACTGCCAGCAGTATGAGGGCGATCATATACGTGGGAGCTGGGGTCTATAAGCACATCCTTAAAAGGTCCCTAGTCGTGGGAGTTTCGAGACAGGGCATCGATACTCCAGAGTAGACTAGTGTATACAGTCGAGATCCCGACGAGGGGCGGTGGCCGGTATCATAAGCCACTGGTGTCAGTTGGTTCACCTAAGATGTATACAGGTGCTCATTGGGTTATGAGTACACCGGACAGGACTCGCCGGGAACATGCTAGTTGGTCTTATACCTGGTGACATGTGTACAGGTTAGTTCATCGACCTAAGATCGTCATTTGTCTCGTGTGAGTTCCCACTGTACTTTGATTACTACCCTACCACGCTCAAAGGAGACGTGAAAACAGGTTTTAGTTGGGTACAGTCCCGAGCCACATGGAGGCAGTGAGCGGATCTGCAAGGGTTCGTCTCTCTCGGTATTGGGGGTGAGGTCGCGCTGTGTCTAGGAGAGCCATTACACGAAGTCCTTGGCCAAGACAGGAGATTTACTGGTAGGTATTGCAGTAATATCTCAGGGTTTTCTGGGCTACACTCCCACACGACTTGTACCGCTTTTAGTGGTCTGACTTCTACCAACCCCCTAGGCCCGCTATGCGATGCTCATAGACGAACGGACCGGACTGTACGGATATTGTCACTGACAGGCTCAGTAGGGTGTCAGGATGAGTTCGCTCATCGACGTCCCTTTTGGTCAATACCTGGTTGCCCGTTACGTATGGCTAATACATCTGACGTGCTAGTGGTTAAATCCACAACCAAGGTGTTGATGAGTTTTTAGAGTCCCCCACAGACCGTTTTCTCAAGTTTCGGGCGAAACGCTGTAGAGGCCGTATGGAGATATGGCAGGGTTCGATCGTATACGTGCGGTATTGCACGGATCATGATCGGACAGTTAATACTAGCGGGCTTTGGTTTAAGCTGGATCCTAGTATTGTACAGTGTAGATTTTGTCTCATTGCATTTGTATTCAATGGGAATACAAATGCGGGTATGTATATACAGTCGCGGGGTTTTCCTGTAATTTATTACGGGATCAGTTTTCTGAAGTTGCCAGTTTGTATTCCGTTTCGGCCAGTTTTCCTTTGTTCCTTCATGGCCGGATTTTTCTGATGGAGGGGCTAATTTGCAGTTGTGCAAATTAGCCATTGTGGAGGGGGTTATTTGTAAATGGAGGCATCATGATGGTTCTAGCATCATTAGATTCTCTTTGCATCTTTTCCTTTGCATTTATTGTGATGGAATTTTGAAAGGATTGATTTGGAAAATTGGTGTGACCAATATTTCTCATTATCATAGCATTTCTCCTCTTGATTTATTCCATTGATTTTTTCCCTCCTTCTCATCCTTGAGGGCCGGCCACATTATTTGAGAGAGAGAGAGGAGATTCATTTTGTTATTGTGAGGGAAATTCATTCATCTCATTTGCTTGCTTGAAAAATTCTTAACACCTCTCCAAAGTTTATTTTTCCTTCTCCATCAAATGGCAACTTCAAACCCCTTGAGACAAATGGATTCTACACTTCGCCTACAGCATTTCTTGGACATGTCGGCTCGCCAACTTCGTGCCCGAGTTGCCTCGGTCCAGAGGTGGGAGCCCGTAAAAGAACCCGGCGATGTGGTGCCCGTTCCGACGAGGAGCTGAAGACCGGAGATTCCGCGAGGAGATCGGAGTGGAGGCCGAAGATCGAAGGACACGGATCGCTCGGTATAGCTTTATACCCTTTCTCTAGTTAGCTAGGACCATGTTAATGGCCCGATCCGGGTTGAAAGTGCGCGGTGGTGCCGGTTTACAAGCTTCGTAAAATTTTCGTTTCCGCATTCCGGCGTCGTATCGACGGCCGGGGCGCTGCCGTGCACTTACAAAAACCCTCAAGTGCGTCCATGTTTCGGTAGTGACACTGATGAGTCTGACGCTAGAAGTCTGTCCTTCCGTAAAACTCGCCCTCATTTCGGTAGTGATACGGACGAGTCTGATATTGAAGGCCTATCCGGCAGCAAAATTCATCCTTCTTTAGGCAGCAACGCTGACGAATTAGAAAAAGAGGACCCGTCTTGCAACAGCTGTGCAGATTGGGCTCTCGTGCAAAAAGAGAAGCTAAGAGAAACCTTCAAAGTTACAAAAAGGTCCCTAACCATCCCAAGAGTGCCGGAGTAGATGTGCAAAGAGCTCGATGCGTTGTCAGTCTCCACCGTGGACCAGCTGAAAACTTTCTACATTCCTAGAAAGTAAAGTGGACAAAAGGGCATCCTGTTTTATGGGTCAAATCCTTTCGTGCACCCGGACGATTTGTCTGTGACGTGTCTTCCTTATGAGAGAGGCATAAGAGTTGTCCTCAATCCCAGATATTATGCACCCAGGATGCCGGAATATTTTAAAAAGTATAGATGTCAGTTATATCAAACGGACTCTAAAGCGAAGTTTTATAAGGGGCCGTGGCATCCGCCTCAAGTCTGAGCACTCATCGATGGATGAATCTCAGAAAAACGGGGCATAGGTTTCATTCAACCTGACGTCAAGGCATACTACATGATCCATGTTGGTGAAGCTAACGAAAGGTCAAATCGTGACGACAAGCTAGCCGAGCCAGAAGAAGCCCCTCGATAGCTCGAAGATGGCGGACAAGCAACCTTCGACGAGCTAACTGAAATTAATTTGGGAACACCCGATAATCCAAGGCCGACCTACATCAGCTCACTCTTGTCAGAAGGAATAAAAGAGCAGACAATCGCCCTGTTGCATGAGTTCGTCGACTGTTTCGCGTGGACATACAAATAAATGCTTGGCCTCTCCTCTAAAGTGGCCGTGCATAAGCTGGCTATATCTCTTGATGCCAAGCCAGTCAAATAAGCTTCTCGAAGAATGAGAAGGGAGTTGAAAGAAAAGGTAATCGAGGACCAAGAAACTCGTCGATGCCGGCTTCATCAGAGAAGAAAAATATACGGATTGTATCACATGCATCATCCCAGTGAAAAATAAGAATGGGCACATCCAAGTCTGCATCGATTTCAGAGACTTTAACAAGGCATGCTCTAAAGATGATTTCCCACTTCCGGACATGGAAATGATGGTCGATGACACTTCAAATTACAAGCTGTTCACTTTCATGGATGGTTCGTCTGGGTAAAATATGATCAAGATGTCGCCCGAAGATGAGAAACATATAGCATTTCGAACCCCGATCGGCATATACTGTTACAAGGTGATACCGTTTGGATTGAAGAACGCAGACACCACATATCAAAGGGCAATAACCAAGATCTTTGATGACTTAATCCAAGTCATTGAATGTTATGTTGATGATTTGGTCGTCAAGACTAAAACCAAGGCCGATCACATCCAAGACCTCAGGACTATTTTCACCACACCGAGGGAATGCAATTTAAAAATGAATCCTCTGAAGTGCGCTTTTGGTGTGTCGTCGGGAAAATTCTTGAGCTTCATAGTCCGACATCGGGGGATCGAAGTTAACCCGTCGAAGATAAAGGCCATCATGAATATGCCTTCTCCGAAGAATCTGACGCAGCTAAGATCCTTCTAAGGCAAGCTTGCTTATATACGAAGGTTCATCTCGAACCTATCGGGACGATGTCGGCCTTTCTCAAAGCTCATGAAGAAAGGAGTTCCCTTTATCTGGGGTGCCGAATGTCAAGAAACGTTCGAAAGCATCAAATAGTACCTGCTGCACACTCCAGTGCTTGCTGCTCCCATTCTTGATAAACCGCTAATTCTCTACACTGCCGCGCTAGATGAGTCACTCAGTGCACTTCTTGCCCAGAACAACAAGGAGAGAAAAGAAAATACCCTCTACTATCTCAGTCGAACGTTAGTCGGGGAGGAACATAACTATTCCCCGATCGAATAGAAATACCTGACCATGATATTCGCTGTGAAGAAGCTAAGGCACTATCTACTCGCTCATCGAGTCATGCTAATCTCCAAGGTCGTCCCGCTCAAACACTTAATCAGCAAAGCAAGCCTTGTCGGCAGAATGGAAAGATGGGCTGTCATGCTGCTTGAGTTCGACCTAGTCTATACTTCTCAGAAAGTAGTAAAAGGGCAAGCCCTCACCGATTTCCTCGCTACTCATCCAATACCAGAAGGGTCATCGCTAAATTGTGAGTTACCTGACGAACAAGTGCTGCACCTCGAGAATAACGAGCCATGTTGGGAGCTCTACTTCGATGGAGCCTCATCAATAAGGACCTCCAGCAAGTCAAGCGTCCCGGAGATAAAAGCAGGATAGGATTGGTGTTCATCATGCTATCGAGAAGAACCCTATGACGTTATTTCATCCTTATCGAGCCTCGCACAAACAATGAGACCGAGTATGAAGCTCTGATAGCTAGTTTGGAGCTCGTCATGGAAATGGAGGTCCTACGGCTACGGGTCTACGGTGGCTCCCAGCTTGTCGTCAACCAAGTGAGTGGCGACTACAAGATATATAAGTCCGAGTTAGCTCGATACAAAAGCCGGGTGGTGGAACTCATGAAACAGTTCACCCACATTGAACTAATAAGAGTTTCTAGGGCATTGAACAGAAAAGTTGACGTGCTCTCTCGCCTAGCCAAAGAGCTGGCTGATCTCGACATGGATGAAATTCTGATCACGGTCAGAAACCGGCAAATTCTGCCTCCAGTCTCCTTACGAGAGAAAGAAAGCATAGAATAAGAAAACAGTCCTACTAAAGAAACTATGATCATTCAAGACAAGCCCGATTAGAGAGAGCCCTTCATAGAGTACCTCCGATACGACAAGCTGCCCGAAGAAAAATCTATGAGGGTTCAGCTGAAGAAGAGAGCTCTCCGATACGTGAGATCGTTACGTCTCATAAAGGAGCAACATACTTAGGAATCCTCATGATTCCTAAGGAGAATATGCACCTGCAAGACCTTCTCGACTCGTAAGGAGAAAATGCTTTTATGAGACTCTTACGACTTACAAAATTGAAAAGTCTTAGGTGATAGGGATCTAAACCTATTTTCTAAGCTATTTCTCCCCGGTGGGCAACGACAGATGAAGAGTCGATCCTGGAACTATGCTTTATCTGTTAGCGGTGCTGATACCGACCCAAAACTCAAACCCCAAGTTTTGCCGAGGCAAATGATGAGTCGCTCCTGGCGCTACGTTTCAGTGTTAGCTGTGCTGATGCCGACCTAAATCCCAAGTCTGCCTAAGAAAATGATGAGTCGCTCCTAGCATTATTCCAATGTTGCGATGCTGATGCCAAACAAAATCCAAATTCCAAGTTCCTCTAAAATTCAAAAGTCCTACCAAACAAGACAGAAATCAAATAAATCAAATCAAAATACCACCGGCAGTGGTTCCAAGCTCAAAAGGTCCCGCGAAACGAACAAGAACTCAAAAACTAATCAGATCAATCGATTCAACACCAATGACCTCCTTGGCGGAATCAAGCTCTAGCTTGGAAGAAAGTCGACCAACGACCTCCTCGGTGGAATCAAACTCCACCTCGGAAACAAATTAATCCCGACACCACAAAAAGCGGAGCAAGACAACATCAAATCCCGACACTGTGGAAAGCGGAGCAAGTCAACTTTGAATCCTGACATCGCAGAAAACGGAGCAAGTCAACTTCAATCCCGACACCGCAGGAAGCGGAGAAAGTCAACTTTAACCCTTACACCATAGAAAGCGGAGAAAGTCAACTTCAATCTCGACACCGTAAGAAGCGGAGCAAGTCAAATCCAATCCCTGACACCGCAAGAAGCAGAGTAAGTCAAATCAAGCACCGACCGTCCAAGTCACAAAAATGGTAGTACCGACCATCCAAGTAGCAAAAATGGCAGCACCTACCACCCAAGTCACAAAAATGGCAGCACCGGCCGTCCAAGTCGCCAAAAATGGCAGCACCGATAGTCCAAGTCGCCAAAGATGGCAGCACCGACCGTTCAAATCGCAAAAGTGGCAGTATCAACCGTCCATGTCGCTAAAATGACAGCATACCCTCCACGTCGTCAAAAGGGAACCTAACCAAATCAATCTCCATCTAGAACAAGATCCATCCACCCATACACATGGTGTAGATTTATTGATGGGGGCACTTTGCTGGGGTCAAAAATTACACTCTGGTTAACCAAGTAAAGTCAAAGTCAACCCCAAGTCAAGTGGCCCCGAGCCCAAGCAAGTGGGTCCAAGCCCAAGCTAAGTGGGCCTATGCCCAAATCAAGACCGAGCATGGAAGAGACTGGCTCTATACCAAAAAGAAAGCAATAAATTAGTTTAAATGCAAATATTTAGAAATAAATGTAAGAAAAATTGGCAATTTTTTTTGTAAATCCATAGCTTATGTGCAAAAGGAAATAAGCACATGAGGAATGGGAAGGCACAAATGCCATATGGAAAAGCCCATGGGGCTATATGTAAAGTGTGTAGCATGTAAAAGGAAAATATGATGAGAAAATCAATAACGACTTTCATTCTCTCATAATTTCTAGGGTTCTGTGACTCCTCCTTCCTCAAGGTTTTAAACTTTCTTCTCTTTTTTTTGAATTTTCGCTTCGCTTCGCCCAATAATTCTTATTCACGGGGATTAATTAAGAGTTTAACTCTTCTTTTCCCAAAAAGAAATAATTTTTCACCATAAAACCCTTGAAGGGGGGGTTCAAATCTCTCATCGGATCTCTAAAAGGGAGATTTTAAATCTCACCATCTCTTTTCTCCAAGATCCAACAAAAGGAGAGGAGGAAGAAGGAATCCATCTAAAAAAGAACTCATTCTAGGGAAGTCTAAGCCTTGAAGAGGAAGAAAATGGACCCCTTTTCACCATCCAATATCCAAATCCTTAAAGAAGTTTAACCCCAAATCCAGATCCTTTAGGAGTTTAACTCCAAATAAAAATCCTTCTTTTCCTAGGAGTTTAACTCTAAAGTCCCTCGGGAGTTCAACTCCCAGTCGAGAAGCTATGCCCTTTTTTCTACTGGCGGCCAGCGTCCACGCGCTATGCACGTGACCCGCTGGCGCCAACGGCCACTTGCCATCTCACGTGTCCTTAGAATGCTCCACACCCCTCTTTTTCCTACACATTTCGCACTCGAAATAATTTCTCATTAGAAAAAATTTCTACCGGGACGTTGCCCAGCACCCCGCAAGGGGCTACTAGCCTCTTTGACCCTCAGCCTGCTATCCAGGTAGCGGGACTCCCGTAAACTTTGCGAGGCCCCCGATACGTCCAAAATACCTTCAAAACACAACATACGCACACTGCACATTGAGTTCGCATGACCGGTTTTACCCGTCAATCGGAGGTTTTCTCGCTCTAAAAACGATGGGTAATTAACGATAGCTTAGTCCGCGGCTGCCAGAGATTCAGATCCCCATAATCAATAAATCTCAGTCTACCCTAGGTAGGAGGAATCTGTATAGGCCTAAAAATCATGCGTATTCCTATCTCAATAGGGTGAAAAAATCACTCTACAGATGGAAAGAGAAAAAGGAAAAAGGGCAAGTCAAAGAGCCAAGAAAAATCAAAAGGGAAGCTCCAAGGTGACTATTTGAACCGCAGAAAGAAGGGTCACAGAAAAAGTGAATGTAGACTCTTAAAAAAAAGGCGCAGATGAGTAGGCAGATGAAAAGGGAGCTAATGCGGTATCTGCATATGAACAAGAGGAACACGGGTTTTGTCTATCGGCGAACGAGAGCACAAATGCGGACACCTGGTTCCTGGATTTGGAGGCATCCTTTAATTGCACTTCAGGCCGGTATTACTTTAGCGAGTATATTCAAGGTGATCTTGGACATATGACGGTGGAAAATTTTCAGCCGTGCAAGATCGTTGGAAAAGGAACGATCATACTGCAACCGTCAAGAGGAGATCAGATAAAACTGAAGAACGCTAGGCACATACCAAATCTGAAGAAGAGTCTAATTTCTACAAGTCAGTTAAAAATCGAAGGCTACATTACGGTGTTTGGGAATTCTGAGTGGAAGATTTCTAAAGGATCGTTGGTGGTTGCCACGGGAAAATCGTGCAGTTCATTGTATTCTTTCAGTGGGAGCAGTGGATGTTCTATTACGTTGGCGACAGGTTCAGAAGTCGATTTGAGACTTCATTGCGGCATAAAAGAGTAGGGCATCTCAACGAGAAGAATATGAAGATTCTTCAAGGTAGGGGGATTCTTTCGAGGCTGAAGAAGGTAGAGTTGGGGTTATGTGAGAGTTGCATTTGTGGGAAGTAAAGAGCACTCAGATTTCAAATTGGAGGAATAGCAAAGAAGACAAGAAGTTAGAGATGGTGCATACAGATGTATGAGGATCGGCATCAGTGGAGTCTTATGGTGGGAATCGGTACTTCGTGACATTCATTGATGATGCAAGCCAGAAGACCTGGGTGTATGCAATGAAGAAAAAGTATGATGTGTTTGGTCTCTTTAAACACTGGATTGCATAGGTGGAGAACCAAACGGGGACGAAAGTTAAATTCTTCAAGTCCGATGATGGCAGGGAATATTGCACACAAGAATTCGAAAGGTTTTTCTTAAAAAAATGATATACGTTGGTTGAAGACGGTACCGGCGATGCCGCAATAGAATGGTATCGCTGAAAGGAAGAACATGACGATCCTAGAGTGGGTGAGAAGCATGACCTTAGATGCGGATGTGCAAAAATTCATATGGGCAGCAGCTGTCGATGCTGCTATGTATCTGATCAATAGAAGCCCGACAAGTGCACTCGATGGAGGAATTCCGAAAGAAATTTGGTCAGGTAAACTAGTTAATTATTTTCACCTAAAAATGTTTGGTTGCATTGCGTATTAACCTATAGATAAAACGAAAAGGTGTAAGCTCGAATTCAAGTGAAAGTAGTGTGCTTTCATCGGCTATGGTGGAGATGAGTTCGGATATCGGCCGTGGGATTACTGAAGCAAGAAGATAATACGAATCTGGAATGTTGTCTTTGATGAGAAACACTTGTATAAGGAAGCAAAGAAAGCCATGGATGGTGCGGTATCTGAGTTCGTTGAGTAAGATGGAACTCAGGAGCGCAGTCAGGTGCCTACAAGTAGAGATCGGAATGTAGAGGAGATGAGCACTGTAGTGCAGGATCAGGTTCAAGAACAAGCTGAAGACCAAGTTCGGCAACCAGATGTACCAATTCTGAGAAGAACCGCACGAGAGAAGAGGCTACCTGAAAAATTAGCGACCGACTTCATATTGTATACAGATTCAGAAGAGCCTGAATCCCTTACAGAGGCGATGCAAGACAGTGTTAGTAAGCAGTAGGAGCAAACTATGAACGAAGAGATAGATTCTTTAAAGAAGAACCGTACCTAGGATCTAGTGAAACTACTCAGGGATCAAAAGGAGTTGCTGAATAGGTGGGTGTACAGGATCAAGGATGGGGCTGATGGCATGAAACGATACAAGGCTTACTTGGTAGTCAAAGGATATGCGCTACAACATAGGATAGACTATCAAGAGATATTTTTCCCAGTGGTGAAGATGACTTCAATTTGACTGATACTCAGTATCATGACGGTGGAGGATTTGCATTTAGAGCAGCTAAATGTGAAAATGGCGTTCCTTCATGGAGATTTGGAGGAGCATATCTATATGATGCAGCCAATAGGATATGAGGTGAAAGGGAAAGAAAACATGGTTTGTAAGGTGAGAAAGAGCTTGTATGGCCTCAAGAAAGCTCCAATCGTTGGCTATAGTGCCTTCAAGTCAATTATTGAATCACAGGTACGTGATTGTGATGATTGAGGGATGACCTATACCGGTAGAGCAGTCTTACTCGAGATGATAGTTTGCTATCTGGTTTGTCTTTATCATCATGTACAACATTAGGTGACATTACAGATCACTATTACATATTGATAGAGCCCATATTATTCTTGCTTGACTACCAGCATTAAGATGGCGATTAGATAAGTGGGAGCTGAGTGGACTATAAGCACATCCTTAAATGACCCTAGTTGTGGGAGTATCGAGACTGGGCATCGATACTCTGGAGTAGACTAGTGTATACTTATCGAGACCCCGACGAGGGGTGGTGGTCGGTATCACAAGCCATTAGTGTCAGTTAGTCACCTAAGATAGTATACATGTGCTCATTGGGTTATGAGTCACTGGACGGACTTGTCGGGAACCTGCTAGATCGTATTAAACCTATTGTCAGATTGCAGTTTCCAGGTGACATAAGTACAGATTAGTCTGTCGGCCTGAGATCATCATTTGTCTCATGTAAGTTTCCACTGTGCTTTGATCACTACCCTACCACGGCTCAAAGAAGTCGTGTAAATAGGTTTTAGTTGGGTATAGTCCCAAGCCACATAGAGGCAGTGAGCGGCTCGTCGGGGATTCGTATCTCCCGGTATTGGGGGTTGATGTCGTGTTGTGCACGGGTGGCCATTACTAGAAATCCTTGGCCAAGATAGTCGAGAATTACTGATCTAGGATCAGTAGTTTCTCAGGTGGTGATGGGTTTCATACCAACATGAAATGTAGCATTATTAGGGGTCTGACTTTATCCACCCTCTTAGACTTGATATGTGATACTTTTAGACGAACAGACCGGACTGTTTGGAGATTGTCACGGACAGGCTCAGTAGGGGTTTGGACGAGTTTGCTCATCGGCCTTCCTTTCGCTCAATAACTGGTAAGCCGTTACGTACAGCTAGTGCCGCTGACGTGCTTGTGGTTAAACCCACTGCCAGCATATTGATGAGTCTTTAGGGTCCTACACAGAGAGTTTTCACGGTTCAGACGATATGGTGTAGATGATGTATGTTGGAACATACAGGTGTCCGATTAAATATGTGTACAGGCTACACAGACTTTAATCGAACGGTTGATAATACTAGCAGCTTAGGGTTAAGCCGGATTATTAAATCAGGTTTTGATTTAATAATTTATATATATGTTTTCTAGTATTATTGTTCACTATTCTTTTTCTCACTTGGCTATTCATATTTTTGCACGAATACGCGTATATATATTTCGATAGTATACCAGGTTGTATTCCGTATTTATACGGAATAGCTTCTAGAAATTGGACACCTCATTTAGATGATTTTCTTTATAGAAAATCATTTGTTTTTCTAAATGAGGCGGAGGGCGAGTTGGCATGAGCATGGTGAGGCATGTAGAGAGGTATGGCTATGATTTGTTTATTGTAAAATGAGGAGATATTATTCCATGGTTGAAATTATTGTAGCCATTCATTCTTCATGCTAGCCTCTTGATCATTCATTGATATTGATTCATACTCTCTCTTGAGAGACTTAGCCATTTTTTTCCTTGGTTGCTCATGCCACTAGTTTCCTCACCTCCTCCTTCTTCTTCTTTAGTTGCTTATTTGAGCATTTATCATGAGAGAAAAATATAGTGAGACATTCCTACACCTTCACTTTCCATTGATAGCAACCTTGGAGCGTCGGTTGCCTCGCTTGGCGAGGCTGGAGCCTGCGTCGTTCCCCTCGGGTGGATCACCATCGATGTAGGAAGACCGGCAACCAAATTCGATCTGCAACCCCTTGGAGCTAAAGAAGGTGGTAGAAGACCAAAGGACTTGGTTCTTTTGGTATAACCATTTCTATCACAGTAGAATTGCAATTTCTAGTTAGCTGGTATGGTTTATGGTTTCGATCTTAGAGTGGGTTTGTTTGCGCCAAATTTTTTAAACGCCGGTTTTGTTCCGCATCGGCCACGGTAGATGGACAGGACGCTGGAAAAACCCAACAAGGGTATCAGAGCCACCCATAAACCAATACTAGCTAGTTTGCACAAGGTTAGAATATCGATCGACCAATTTTTCCGAATCAAAATTCCATTTTCACATGCTTACTGTCTGTAACATCTTAGTATGTGTTTTGTGGTAATGGTGTGTTTAATGTGGGGTTTTTGGTAAAATGTTTACCAAAACGGCTTTTAAATATTTTATCTGGTTTTATGAATATTTTATTGGAATTTTATCTGGACTGCACACACTTGTGCATGTTAGCTTGGGTGAAGTCTAGGGTTACCATGTTTAGATGAGCATGGTGGGTTAACTATGTTTAGCTAACCATGGTGGGTTGAATCATTTGATTAGGTTAATTAGGTTAATTAAGGGCCTTTAGCTTTGTTAATGGTGATTAGAATGGGGGTTGACTTGTGTAGGGATAGAGTGAGCCATGATGGCTTGTGCAAGCTAGCATGTTTTAAGAGAGAGAGAGAATGGTGGCTTGAAGCAAATGTCACACACCATTTCATTTCAAGACTTCTCACCTCAACACTTTTTCTTGTCTTTCACACACCCTTCAACTCTCTCTCACACTCACATCTCTCACTCTCACACCCCACCATCAAATACACAAACACTTCACCCTACATCAGCCAAAACAACCACAACAACAACTTCAACAGCAGCTGAAATAGCAACCGCATCAGCAATGAAGAAAACATCAGCAGCCACACCAACCCTAACACCATAGCCCAACACTTACACACTCACATCAGCACAACTTCAGCCCCCATATCAACACATCAGCCACAAAACAGCCTCCCTACATCTGCTGATACTACAACCACAGCAACAAAAGCATCAACCCAACACTTCAGCCACAAATACATCTGCTGCAACAGCCACAGGAAAATTGATTGCAAGCAGCAGATGCAGCATCAGCAACTGCAACACAAACTGCATCACAAGGAGCAGCTCCACAGCAGCAGCAACCCTTCCTCCTTCTTCCCTTCTCCTTCATCTAGGACCCCTTGAGGTATAATCTCACAACCCAACTCCTATATTGCCAAGTTCTGGTTATATAGCTGAAATTCAGTGTTATTATGTGGTTTAGTGCTAGTTTAGGTAAATTTGAGTGAGATTTGGCCAAGGGAAGGTTGTGATGGTTGGTATAGCCCTATTAGGTGTATTTGAGACCAGATTAACCAAGATTACCCCAGATTCCCAGTTAGTTACCTGAAGGTTTTGACTTGGCGTATTTTATCGATTTTGTCGACTTTGTGGCTTTTCTGGAAACTGCTATCAACCCGGACCTCCTAAAATAATATTGACTTGGCTGTAGGCTGTGCAGGCACCCTGGAACCATCCCACAAAACCCTGGCCCCTATCTCAAGTTCCTGGCCGCAAATATATTCCCTCTGGCCGCAATTTGCGGCCAGACCAAGGTGAAACCCCCTCGTTTTTGGTGCCTAACCCTTTTACCTGTAAACTTGACCCTGGGTATGTCTAGTTTTGTCTGGTTCCAACCAGGGTAGAATCTGGGTTGATTTTCTTGAGTTAGGCGCATGATTTATGACTTGTTTTCGTATGGATTTTGGTATTCGATGATTCGTTTCTGTCGGGTGGCATTTGAACGCCAACGGCAGAGGGTTGTTGGCTGTGATTGCGCGCGAGGCCACAAGTTTTTACCTATGGGCGTAGCGTGCACCATTTTGGTTTCCGACATGGTTTTCATGTGTTTTAGCGTGTGATATCCTTGTAGGTACCCCATGTGGCGTCGAAGCATTGGAGATGCAAATGGCGACATCGGCACCGGCACGCATAAAGCTAGGTGAGTAGATTTATATCTACGGGAAGAAGTCGGGTGGATGGCGTATATCACCCTCGCAGTTCGTGGTGATGTATACGGATGCGTATACACACTAACAATTATTATATGTTGTCTGGGATTAATGATAATGTTAAGATGGATATTGGTGTGTTGGATTGGTGAAAGGTTACGAAACCCTAAGTAGTGGGTGCACTACATATACATATACACACATACATACTTGCATACATCCTTATTTCATATGTGGTTATGGGATTCTATATAGATATGTGTTCACATGGGTATGGGACTATGTGATCACATACGGGTTTGAGGATAATACTTGGGTTTGAGATGATTCGATGATATTTGATCCGAGATTATGATATCGGTGATATGGTAAAATTCATATTTGAGATACGTCTTGATGCTTTAGCGGATTTTAGGATGATAATGCCATAGGAATAGTGATATATATATAAAATGGTCGACATGTGATTACGTTACGAGATATGACATGATATGATATGACAAGATTAGTATGATAGGCCGCCTTGGGCGAGGTATACTCCTTGAGTTGATATGTGCTGATGATATCGATTCATACGAGACTGTTGATCAGTAGTCAGATCATGATGATAGTGATGATGTTAGGTTTGTACTAGACGTAGGTCAGTACCCAGATTATGATATTTGATATAGAGAATACCAGATGAATGATATGACGAAGGTGATATTGACCCGTACCCAGATTTGGGGATGCCGTACGACGGATTTACGTACGAGCTATAATTTGATGTTTGATCCGCACTCTTGATTTGGGAATAACTGATTATAGAGATATGGTATCGGATGTGATATTATCGAGGCGGGATCACTGACTATAAATGTATATATATGTATCGACTCAGAGATTAGGCGGTTTCCCTTACCTGCAGTTAGCCTATTAGATCAGCCCTATAGGCGGTGTAGCTGTATGACTTTTATGACATTAGATACAGTCTAGCTACCATTGTGTTTAGTATTCAGCTTCCGCATATTATTGTTGTTGCTCTGCATCGCATACTGTTATGATTCATATTCCATTATTGATATCCTGCTGTTAGGACACCAGCACCATTACCGATGATGCGTATGTACCACGTACACTTATTTGCCGGTTCACACACATCTTCATCGGTAATTTCCATGTCATGTACACTCAGAGAATATTATTGCTTGATTTAGCTTGTTAGCTAGTAGTGACATGATATTAGTGTACTTGCCATATATGCCAGCTTGACATTGTAGTTATTACTTGTCACTTCATGCACACTGTTATTCATTATATGCTGCATTCATGGATTCTCATGCTTACATTCATGATTTTACATGCTATTGATGATTCGGATCTCCATGATATTTTCTGGATTTGGGGGAAAAACCGCAAAACTTATATAAACTGCTTTCTCTCTTTTAAATAAAAAGTGCGGTCTTCCCATGATGTATGAGTCGTCCACCATGAGTTTTGCTGATGGATTTCAAGACCCGATTCGAGGAGGCGGATGAACCTTTTCGGGTACATGGTGGGCCCGGTGCGGTACCCCGGGGCAAGAAGATCACAGGAGATGGCGTTGAGCCTGGCAGGGGAGCACGACCGACCGGTGATATTACCCGACGCGTCGGATATCCGGAGGATACCGTCGTGGTCTTGAGATGGATGGTAGAGGCCGGTCTGGACTGACAGCGCCCTAGATATTGTGATTGAGACATTGAGATTTTGAGATATTGAGGTACAGAGATTGTGGTACAGAGATATCGAGATATTGGGATTTATGTGTTGTACCGATGCTTGGCACTGTTTTATGCTGATTTCATTATGATACCTCATTTTAAAAATACAGAAATCTCGCTAATTTATGGAAGCAGTTTTCTTCAGTACATGTATTCTGTTTCATGCATTCATACATCATCCATATGATATATTGCTACCTGAGGCACTGACACGAGCATATGGGATTACACTTGGGTTAGATATTTACCCTAGTCATTGTTATAGACTGCTGGTTATATATTTGAGGATTATATATTATGATCGTATGACCTAGGATTGCGTCATACATGCGATTTTCTGTTCGTAGATGTTTTTCTATTCACGAGTTGGCAACTCACCCCCGTTGTGCCCCAGTTCTTGCAGGTTTTGCCGTACAGGTTTCATTACGGCTTGCGAGCACTGCTTCTTTCGGGTGACTTGCTAGTAGGTGGGTTTATTTGTATCATACCCATCATTATACATTGTATATTATATTTCAGTTGTATGTAGAAGTTCCATCAACCAAACATATACTTATTTGAGATAGAGACCGGTGATGTTTATTCTTCGACCTTAGAGTCGCACGTTATATTTCTCTGGGTTTCATGCTGTTTGGAGTTTCCTTTCCTGTTGTGATCCTCGTCTTTAGGCGTTGTATATTATGTTGCAAACTGGTTTATTTACATATGGTTTTTCCTTCACTCCACTACTTTTCTTGGTTTGGATTTCTGGGCTCGGCTTACTTAGAGCACGTACGCCTTGAGACGTTTGTAGCCTAAGTGCCGGTCATGTTCCGTACTTTCGGGTCGTGACAAAGTTGGTATCAAAGCGTTAGGTTTTACCTTCGGAGCATAGGATGACCCTTGGTTGATGGAATAGGTGACTATAGTAGAGTGACGTACCGTGGGTATGTTCCGCGGCATATTTACGACACGCCACTCCACTTAAGAAGCCTTAGGATGTACATTTCTTTGTTCAGTATCATATTCATTCCTGATCTAGCCTCATCGGTACCCGTTATGTTTTACTGCCACGATTACGGGCAGGGAGAGCTACGGCTAGAGTTGCGGTCAGCATGAGCTCGTTACGAACGAGGATTGACTGGGGCGTAATTCCGGCGACACACGATTGTAGAGATGTGTCTTTTGATTGTGTTTACGCCACGAGCGTTGGATGGATCGCTGTATGAGATTACTCGGACGTGCAGATCAACACCAGAGGATTGAGCCACTGAGAGAGGCCAGCCAGATTTTGATGACCGTTGATGTATGGCTTATTCATGATGACTGAGGCACTATTCAGCGTGCAGACGAGTGAGCTAGTTATTGTTGCGAACGACGAGATATCGCCCCAGATATTGGAGCTATTGCAGTACGAGTTGTACTAAGAGATGATAGAAGGCCGCTAGTCACCAAGGATGAATGACTAGGACATGTGGTTCGTTCGCTACCCCGATGCGAGATCATCAGATAGATTGATTCCAGCTAGAGACGACTTCACGCGGAGACGTTGAGAGTCGACAGAGACGATTGAATGTCAGAAACCTATTATTCCAAGTTTAAGGTATTCAGAAAGACATGCAGGCAATTCTATGGTCCCTCTAGAAGAATGAAACCCTAACTCGACATAACGACCATGTGAAAGCCATTGAACCTTAGGGTTTGCGGTAGTTCCGCGGCGCCATTAGTGAGGCTTGGGTTTGCCCTTCTACGGCTGGACCACCGATGCTGTGGTATGTACTCGATTCTATTAAACTATACCCAAGATGTTGAGCTCTTGGGGGATTATGAGGTTTTGACAAATCGATCGGATGGCTCGACTTCATTCGGATGCTAGGTGGTGAGATGCATTTCTTGAGAGACTCCAGATACGAGGATAGCCATTGGAGCTCAGTCCATTTAGTCACGATGAGACGAGTCCGAAGCAGTCGACATTAGAGAAAAGTGGAGTAAGGTTCGTACAAGATCTGGATAAGATGACGTTCCACTCCGCCGACATTAGAGATGCGATGGGCATGCCGAGATATAGTACTGGATATACCTTCCAGAAGGAGTCGTGATGCGTATGCAACCGTTCCGGAGCAAGAAACAGATATAATAAAGGACGATGACTTTCGGACAATTAGGCAGAGACGAGACTTGGAAGAGACCATGAGCAGGATTCCTTCCAGGACACTGCTGCAATGATATTTGCACCCAGGATCAGATGTGTCACGTATATTCAGATAGCCAGAGGCCGATGCCAGTGACATGCTGCTTTATGAGTGGTCATGAGGATTGACCGAGAGATGACCAGAGAAGTGCCAGAACGGAATCGTCCCCGTTAGCACACCTGACAGGGCCGATGAGCCGATGGATCGTGAGATTGGTAATTCACAGAGAAGACTTGGACCCAGGAGTGGTCATGTTACGCACACCAGCAAGCCAGAGTTCAGGATCGTCAACGAGATATGCTATGAGTGACCACGACAGTTGGCCAGAGCTTCTTGGAGGATGCGCTTGGGCGGAACTATTCCGCCATACTTGATTTCGGTATTTTGGGCGATTTGGTTTTGATGATTGAGTTTCATGATGTTGTTCTCATGCACCATGGTTGCACCTATTGAGTATTTACGATTGTTGCACAGTTGTTGCACTTGACATTGTTTTCGTGCCTTGGTTTCACATGTTTGTGATTTTATGGGTTTTAGACATTTGAGTTGATTTTGTGCGTATGCACGCACACGATTTGGTTTTTTCACCCTGTATAGTTTACATATGCTTGCAGTGCAGTGACATGTATTTTGTGCACTTGGATGCACTAGACTTCGATCACGAGAGTGATGCTCGATATTTGTTTTGTGCATTTTATGCAAATGATTGGATTTGCGCGTGTTCGGCGCTTGATATTGGATTTCATGATCTCGTGCATGATGGATGCACCGGATTTGGATTTTTAGCGCATGTTGGGCGCATGTTATGAGATGAGATTCGGTGCACACCAGATGCACTAAAATCGAGATTTTTCGTGCATGTCAGATGCACCTGATTTTGCTGTCAGGCACACACGTTGCCTATGACCGATGTTGTGTGCACACCCGTTGCACCTTGATGTCATTTTTGTGCACCTGCTTGGCACATGTATGGATTTTGATTTCCGTGCGCACCGGACGCACAGGGTTTTCATATGCATTTTTAGGGATTGATTTCTTATGGAGCAGTACGTTTTTATGATATTGCGATTTGTTTCCGCACTGAGCAGGACTAGTCAGATGACAGTACCGGAGTGTGTTTTGCATGCATTGATAGATTTCAAAGGGATTTCCAAAAGCGAGCTATAGTCTCATTAATTGCATACGTGTCCGATACGACACGAAACATTTAAAACAAGGAACCCTTCTAAATTGTTTTTAAAAACGGCGGAACGTGCATATTAAACAAAAGATATATACGTATATGGCTATTTTCTTATAGAGACGTCCGCCACTGTGCAGTGTTATGCGCATTGCACATCGACTTTAAAGAATTGGGCATGCACTTCCTTCAGATATTTACCTGTACAGATTTGATATTTACATGTATAGTTCCGATTTATAGCATATCGGTTTTGCTTTGGATTTGGCATTCGTGTTTTCGCCTTGACTCCAATGATTGCGGGATGCTTGACGGAGTTTTGATTTCGAGTTATCTGCTCGTTACGCATGCGCATGTATTGCGCTACGATGCGTTTAATGTATTGATGATTTCGGAGCCCCGTTGACTTGAAATGCTTTAGAATTTGGGGGTTTAAATTTAAATTCGGGGAGTTAAGGGGGAAGACTGTAACACCTGAGCATGTGTTTTGTGGTAATGGTGTGTTTAATGTGGGGTTTTTGGTAAAAAGTTTACCAAAACGGCTTTTAAATATTTTATCAGGTTTTATGAATATTTTATTGGAATTTTATCTGGACTGCACACACTTGTGCATGTTAGCTTGGGTGAAGTCTAGGGTTACCATGTTTAGATGAGCATGGTGGGTTAACCATGTTTAGCCAACCATGGTGGGTTGAACCATTTGATTAGGTTAATTGGGTTAATTAAGGGTCTTTAGCTTTGTTAATGGTGATTAGAATGGGGGTTGACTTGTGTAGGGAGAGAGTGAGCCATGATGGCTTGTGCAAGCTAGCATGTTTTAAGAGAGAGAGAGAATGGTGGCTTAAAGCAAATGTCACACACCATTTCATTTCAAGACTTCTCACCTCAACACTTTTTCTTGTCATTCACACATCCTTCAACTCTCTCTCACACTCACATTTCTCACTCTCACACCCCACCATCAAATACACAACACTTCACCCTACATCAGCCAAAACAACCACAATAACAACTTCAACAGCAGCTGAAACAGCAACTGCAACAGCAGTGAAGAAAACATCAGCAACCACACCAGCCCTAACACCATAGCCCAACACTTACACACTCACATCAGCACAACTTCAGCCCCCATATCAACACATCAGCAGCTATATCAGCCACAAAACAGCCCCCCTACATCTGCTAATACTACAACCACAGCAACAAAAGCATCAGCCCAACACTTCAGCCACAAATACATCTGCTGCAACAGCCACAAGAAAACTGATTGCAAGCAGCAGATGCAGCATCAGCAACAGCAACTGCAACACAAACTGCAGCACAAGGAGCAGCAACAACCCTTCCTCCTTTTTCCCTTCTCCTTCATCTAGGACCCCTTGAGGTATAATCTCACAACCCAACTCCTATCTTGCCAAGTTCTGATTATATAGCTGAAATTTAGTGTTATTATCTGGTTTAGTGCTAGTTTAGGTAAATTTGAGTGAGATTTGGCCAAGGGAAAGTTGTGATGGTTGGTATAGTCTTATTAGGTGTATTTGAGACCAGATTAACCAAGATTACCCCAGATTCCCAGTTAGATACCTGAAGGTTTTGACTTGGCGTATTTTATCGATTTTGTCGACTTTGTGGCCTTTCTGGAAACTGCTATCAACCCGGACCTCCTAAAATAATATTGACTTGGCTGTAGGCTATGCAGGCACCCTGGAACCATCCCACAAAACCCTGGCCCCTACCTCAAGTTCCTGGCCGCAGATATATTCCCTCTGGCCGCAATTTGCGGCCAGACCAGGGTGAAACCCCCTCGTTTTTGGTGCCTAGCCCTTTTACCTGTAAACTTGACCCTGGGTATGTCTAGTTTTATCTGGTTCCAACCAGGGCAGAATCTGGGTTGATTTTCTTAAGTTAGGCGCATGATTTACGACTTGTTTTCGTATGGATTTTGGTATTCGATGATTCGTTTCTGTCAGGTGGCGTTTGAACGCCAACGGCAGAGGGTTGTTGGCTTTGATTGCGCGCGAGGCCACAAGTTTTTACCTATGGGCGTAGCGTGCACCATTTTGATTTCCGACATGGTTTTCATGTGTTTTAGCGTGTGATATCCTTGTAGGTACCCCATGTGGCGTCGAGGCGTTGGAGATGCAAATGGCGACATCGGCACCGACACGCATAAAGCTAGATGAGTAGATTTATATCTACGGGAAGAAGTCGGGTGGATGGCGTATAGCACCCCCGCAGTTCGTGGTGATGTATACGGATGCGTATACACACTAACAATTATTATATGTTGTTTGGGATTAACAATTATTCTTCAGTACATGTATTCTGTTTCATGCATTCATACATCATCCATATGATATATTGCTAACTGAGGCACTGACACGGGCATATGGGATTACACTTGGGTTAGATATTTACCCTAGTTATTGTCATAGACTACTGGTTATATATTTGAGGATTATATATTATGATCGTATGACCTAGGATTGCGTCATACATGCGATTTTCTGTTCGTAGATGTTTTTCTATTCACGAGTTGGCAACTCACCCCCGTTATGCCCCAGTTCTTGCAGGTTTTGCCGTACAGGTTTCATTACGGCTTGCGAGCACTGCTTTTTTCGGGTGACTTGCTAGTAGGTGGGTTTATTTGTATCGTACCCATCATTATACATTGTATATTATATTTCAGTTGTATCTAGAAGTTCCATCAACCAAACATGTACTTATTTGAGATAGAGACCAGTGATGTTTATTCTTCGACCTTAGAGTCGCACGTTATATTTCTCTGGGTTTCATGCTATTTGGAGTTTCCTTTCCTGCTATGATCCTCGCCTTTATGCGTTGTATATTATGTTGCAAACTGGTTGATTTACATATGGTTTTTCCTTCACTCCACTACTTTTCTTGGTTTGGATTTCTGGGCTCGGCTTACTTAGAGCACGTACGCCTTGAGACGTTCGTAGCCTAAGTGCCGGTCATGTTCCGTACTTTCGGGTCGTGACACTGTCAATTTTGAAAAGTGTTCAAAAAATCTTTCTGGGTATCTTAAAAATACGTGCAAGCATATTTAGGGTGCTACAAGAAATTTGGGCATAAGACCCCGCTAAATGGCCGCGGTTCCGCGGCAATACATTCACATTGACCGCGGAAGCGCGGCGGATTTGTGGGCGTTTTGGTCCAAATTTTTTCTGGCACTCTCTGACATGGAAATATGATTTTAAGATATTTAGTTTTGGCCCAGATTTGTTTGAGTGCTGGTTTGCATTTGGAGCCAATTAGGAAAATTTTAGTCGATCGAGATTTTAAGTGTGTGATTATCAGTACATGCGATTATATTTGCGACCGTGAATATTAATGAGCGGTACAACCCGACTAGTTGCTATATGTTCAACTAGACGGATTTGCGAACATAATATTCACATTGATGTTCTGTGTTGTGCTGATATTATGGTTGGATTGTCGTGGTGGATAGTCGGTGGTGCAATGATAGTAGTACAGATCAGATTTATTTGTATATTTGATATTCCAGGGTGAGCGTCCGACATGTGGACTACCGTCTCTGCCAGTTTGTATATTCTTTTATTGGGGCACGACCGGGTTGAGATCGATGTCGCCATTGTATATATTTTTTTCTTTTCTGTACTAGGATTACCCCACGGTGGAGTGCACGAATAGCCAGGTTCTAGAGGGCAACGGGTCTGCATATCATGTTGTTGAGACCGAGGAGTCCTTATTCTAGAATTGGCGGGCTATTCGCCGCAATTGTAGGGGTTATAGGATGACCCACGGAGGGGTGCACAAGTTCTCGGATTCCGTGAGGTGCTGGGTGGCCCATTCACTTTGTTGGCTGGGGTTGCCTCACTTCTCGGATTGGCGGGTAACTTGTTGCACTCGTAGGGTCCAGGTTTTCATTGCACAGGCTATCCACACGATAAGGAACATCGGGTCTCATTTGCGGCTCAAGTGAAACCCAAGGCTCCATGATTATCCACCATTCTGTGTTGCTTCTGTGATGATTCCGTGATGTTGCTTATATCATGCCTGGGACGAATGTTATACACACACACAGACACACATACACACACTAGTAAATATTGTATATGTTTTCCACCCAGGCTAGTCCAACCCCCGCTCTGTCCTTAGTTAAGTAACCTAACGGATGATGACGGGGCCCAGTGGAGAATGCGGATGGAATATACATACATTTTATTTTTGTCACGCCCCGCTTCTCGGTGTATGGAGAAGGGAACGCGACGAGGCCGCCACGTATTTACTCTAAAGCAAATACGCTAAGCGTATCTAAGCAATATAAAAGAAATATACACAAGAGACAAAAGATATAATTGAACAACAACTTTATTTATTCATATTCTTTTTACAAAATATGGAATAAAGCGATACCTAAACAGTGGCATAATAGAAATGGAAAAATACAGAATGTAAAGGAAATGTACAGGTGTAACTACAGCTCGGGATCTTCAATAAACTGGTCCAAGTCTTCAGTGCTAGGCTCGACCTCTGGATGGTCCGAATCATCTGACGACATTCAAAGAAGAAGAAAGAGAATGTCGTCAGCGAACAAATCGCTCGGTAAGTCCTAAAGATAAAGGAGAAATAGAATAGACAGAGAGAGAATGTAGCTTTTAAAGTGGTATTATATTGTTAACGCTGTGTTGTAGCTTGGTACAGAAGAGGCCAGTGTATACGAGAGGAGTCTCTATATACCAGAGAATAACGGCAAATAGAGTACAAGGAACTGTATATGCCACGGTACAACAACAATTGAATTCAGATCAGGTGTCTTAAATCTTGCAGTCTCGTGCCACTTCTAACACCTTCCGTACCAATCTACCCCTTAAAACCCCGCGATGTCTTGATTGTGTTGTTTGTATTATATTGTCTTGTAACTTGATTTGTATAGATGGATGACTTGCCGAAACCATGAAATCAGTAAATGGAAGTAACTGGAGAATCATGTAAATGGAAGTATATCCATGGTTCGGTTCGGTCAATACAGATTGAATAGATTGAATATATGGAATACATAGATTCATGGATTCTTGTTAAATTGTAGTATTGTAGATTGTACTTGAATCATATTCAAGTCAGATTATTTATAATGAGACTCAGTCTAAGTTGGACGAGACTGAGTCGGACAATTAGAAAAGAAATTGAAGTCCTGAATTAGGTTTTGGTGTTATCGGTAACCGCTGCACATGAGCGGCAGGATTTGTGTCTTTTTCAAAGACGATTACCGTGTTGATAACACCGTTTGTTAAGTTGTCTACCTTAAATAGGCAAGCACCCATATCTCCGGCTCCTTAAGGCTCAAGAGACTGGTCCCGCTTAAACCTATATTTACTAGGGTTCTTATTATAATTTATAAAACTTGAGAGGGTTATATGTAAAAATAATTTGTATAATTTTCAAAATACACCTCAAGTATTTAATTATCGTCTTTTGAGTTTTCATAGATGTAGATTTTATATATGTGACATTTCTAGTGAATAAAACCTATTTTTTATAATATATGGTATTTAATTGTAATGTATTGAACTTGTATGGAATTGCATGGTATTTTCATGTAAAGTGATTCTTTTGATTTAGAAAAGTTGGGATATTTATATTATAACAAAAATTGGATATTTTGATGATATATATATGTGTGTGTGTATGTATGTATGTATGTATGTATGTATGTATATATATATATATAAAATAATTTTAATTTATTATTTTCTAGAAATCTCATTTTCTTAAGATATTTGTATTTTTAAACCTTTTGAGATCGAATGCTTCTTGCGGAGGTCTGCATCTCGCACCACTAAGCCCGAGGATGTGCCGCACCATCCCGAACGGATTCCCCAAATGGGTTGTAGCGGCGCTTTGCAAATATTTGTTTAAAAATACGCAATCTTGTAGAAAATGGTTTTTATAACTTAAAGGTATTTAACTGTAAATTCGTATTCCCGTATTCTATGTTCCCGAAAGGTATTGTGCTATGTTGCATATGAGTGTTGTGAAGAGGTAGGTCATTATCTCGTGATCCATCTAAAGGTATAGCAAGGGTAATGATTTTTATGTCAAAATTAAACTACATGGTATTTTACTGAAAAAGTACGATAAATATTGCAATATAAAATATTTTGCTATGAAACTTGTTCATGATATTTTGTTAATGTTTAATAGTCAAGATATGAGGATTTGGTATGTTTTTATTTAAGAAAAGATGGATTTTTTTAAAAAAGAACCGAATCGGAAGTCGGATTAACTCCGTTTCCATCGGGTTTTAGAAATACGTGTTTTAAGAGTAGAAAAGAGGAAAGGGAGTAGGGACTTACTGGATTAGAGCTAAGAGAAGATGGAGAGATAGTGGTATGAGGTGCCGGTGCGTCGTTTCGTCGCCGGGAGCTCCTAGGGTCGTCGTCGGAAGTTCGCTGGAGTTTCGCCCTTCGCTAACTCCACTTGCACACAAAGGTCTAGAGATTTTTCTTGAGAGTTTGGACAGAGTTTTGGAAGTGAGGAAGGGTGAGTTTAGGTGTGGTATTTATAGGAAATACTAGGGTTAGGATAGGTGAAAGGGTGAGAAAGAAAATGTATTAAATTTTTGCATTAAAAAGAGTTTTAATTTGATTTTTAATCCTCTGTAATAATGCAGGATTTTTAAAGTATACAGGGGTTTTCAGAAGATCAAGAGGCACAACTTCCATGAAGACCAACTCGGGTTTTGGCCGAGTTCGGCCGGCGGCGCCGGCCGAGTCAGCCGTGCCGCCGGCCCGATCCGGCCGAGTCAGGCCAGGTCAGGGGTCCACGTGTTCCTTGTCGCTTTGTCTACCCCCCGGGCCAGTTTATTTTATATGTGACTTTTGTTTTTTACAAGTTATGCACGTGTAGACCCTTGGACTTCTAAGAATTTAAAAGAAAACAATATAAAAAAATAATGTGGTTGATGGGATTTGAACTCTGGTGCTTTGTAACTGCAGTGCAAGGTCTTACCAATGAGCTACAAGCTCTTTCTTGCTATTAAAAAACAAAACAAATATTTATAGTACTCATAGGAAAAGTAAATACCCTAAGTATACATTATCTTTAAATCAAATTTATGTACACTAAAATTGGAGTTGTTACAGTCTATCCTCCTTACAAAAATTTCGTTCTCGAAATTTTCATTTTATTTTAAGGACTAATTTAAAAATAGGTGAGAATATCTTGCACGCATCTCATCTCCCTTTCCCATGTTGATTCTTCTGGAGTGTCTTTTCTCCATATCACTTTAACCAAGTTGACTTCCTTGTTCCGAAGTGACTTCACTTTCCTGTCCAGGATCTCCACAGGTTGTTGCTCACAAGATAAGTCGGGCTGTACAGTGAGCTCGAAATGATCGAGAATATGGCTGGGGTCACTCACATACCTTCTGAGTTGGGATATGTGGAACACATTATGCACTCCTTCCAATGAAGGTGGAAGTGCCAAGCGGTATGCTACATCACCGACTCGTTCGAGTATGTCGAACGGTCTAATGTATCTCGGACTTAGCTTACCCCGTCTTCCAAATCGGATCACTCCATGGTTCGGAGATATCTTTAAGAATACGTGATCTCCTAGCTGGAACTCCAAGTGACGTCGCTTTGCATCAGCCCAGTGCTTTTGTCGATCCTGGGCTATGAGCATTCTTTCCCTGATAGTACGAACCACATCAACAGTTGCTACTATCATCTCAGGTCCAAGAAGTTCTCTATCTCCGACATCATCCCAACTTAATGGTGATCGACACTTCCTTCCATAAAGTGCTGCAAAAGGTGTCATTCCGATACTTTCTTGGTAGCTGTTGTTGTATGAAAACTCCACAAGATGTAGGTGATCTTCACCTGATCCTCTGAAGTCTAACATACACGCTCTGAGCATATCTTCCAAGATCTGAATAGTTCGCTGAGACTGACCATCAGTTTGTGGACGATAAGCTGTGCTGAAGTTCAGACTTGTTCCCAAGCTCGTTTGCAGACTCTGCCAAAATTATGATCGGAACCTGGTGTCACGATCCGAGACAATGCAGACCGGTACTCCATGATGTCTCACAATTTCTTATATGAGTTCATGGGTATCAGAGATAGTACATATTTGAAGAGTTAAAATCTTAAGTAGATTCTTACCTCCATGTACTTCTTTGATAAGGTCTCAGTTGATTGGCCAACCCGAAATGGGATGAAGTGAGCTGAATTTGTGAGTCGATCCATAATGACCCATACTGTATCGTTACCTTTTATGCTGCGAGGAAGAGCGGTCACAAAATCCATTGTGATGTGTTGCCACTTCCATTCTTGGATAGGTAACGGTTGAAGTAGTCCAGCTGTCCTGTGATGTTCAGCCTTTACTTGCTGACACACCAAGCATTTAGCGACGCTTCTGGCTACTTCACGCTTCATTCCATGCCACCAGTAATTCTAACGTAGATCTTTGTACATCTTTGTACCTCCAGGGTGTACTGAGTAGGGAGAGCTGTGAGCTTCTTTCATTAACTCTTCTCGAACAGAACCTTTTGGTACACATAATCTGCTGCCGTATCTCAAAGATCCGTCTTCATGGATGATGAAGTCTGTTCTGAGTCCATTCTCCACTTGTTCTCTGATCTTTTACAACTTAGCATCACTTGCTTGAGCTTCTTTGATCTGAATGACAATTGTTGATTGAACCTGTAAATTCATCAAACTTGAAGCGTTACCTGGCATGACTACTTCAATCTCCATCTGATGCAAGTCTTGTTGAAACTTCCACTGAGCGGTGAGATTCATTGCTAATGGTTAGCGACTAAGGGCATCAGGTACTACATTCACCTTCCTTGGGTGATATTGCAGGTTGATGTCGAAGTCCGCCATGAGTTCTAACCATCATCTCTGCCGCATATTAAGCTCCTTCTGAGTAAACACATATTTCAGAATCTTGTGATCTGTGTATATGTTCAATCTTTCACCAAGATGATAATGGTGCCAAATCTTAAGAGCAAAAATAACGGCTGCCAATTCCAAATCATGCGTCGGATAATTGCGCTCATGAGTCTTCAGCTGTCTTGAAACATAAGCCACAACCTTTCCGTGATGATGTAGAACATATCCTAATCCCTTACCGGATGCATCACAATGCACTTCGAAACCACCAGATTGGTCCGGTATAACAAGAATAGGCGCTGATGTCAACCTTGACTTGAGTTTTACGAAAGCTTGTTTGCATGCCTCTGACCACACAAATTCTTCATCTTTACATGTGAGCTTGGTCAGGGGTGTTGCTATCTTCAAAAAGCCTTCAATGAACCTTCGGTAATATCCATCTAAACCCAAGAAACTCCGAATGTCCTTCACTGACTTTGGTGTCGGCCATTCGCTTACTGCTGAAATTTTCGCTGGATCCACAGAGATTCCTTCGCCTGATACGATATGTCCAAGAAAACCAACTTGATTTAGCCAAAACTCGCACTTGCCGTACTTGGCGTAGAGTTGATATTGTCGTAGAGTTTCCAGAACAATTCGTAGGTGCTCGGCATGTTCTTTCCGAATCTTAGAATACACCAGGATGTCGTCGATAAAGATGATAACAAACCCGTCTAAGTACTCCCGGAAAACTTGATTCATTAGGTTCATGAATATTGCTGGTGCGTTGGTCACTCCAAATGGTATCACAAGAAATTCGTAATGACCATAGCGAGTCCTGAAAGCCGTTTTATGAATATCAGCTTCCATGACCTTTACTAGATGATAATGTGAACGAAGATCTAGTTTAGAGAAAACACAAGATCCGCTTAGCTGGTCGAATAAATCGTCGATACGTGGTAGCAGATACTTGTTCTTTATCGTGACTTCATTCAAGGCTCTATAATCAATGCACATTCGATATGAAGCTTCCTTCTTCTTCACAAGCAATATTGGTGATCCCCAACTTGAAGTGATGGAACGAATCAATCCTTTCGCCAATAATTTGTCCAACTGAGTTCGGACTTCCTTCAAACCTTCCGGACTTAATCGATAAGGTGCTTTGATCACCGGTTGTTCTCCTGGTACTAAATCAATACTGAATTCAAGAGCTCGATCGGGAGGCAAACCTGATATATCGTCAGGAAACACATCGTCAAACTCTCGAACCACTTCTGGCTTTGATCCTTCCTCTGCTTGAGTTGCAGCAATTACTGCCTTCTTCGGCTTCGCTTTGTAAGTACTTGGCTCCAAGGTACGGTCTCCACTTTTGAAATAAAAGACCGGATGGTATGGAATCTCGAACACTACCCTCCTTTGACGACAGTCGATGGTAGCATAGAAGGTTCCGAGCCAATCCATACCTAGAACCACATCGAAGTTCGGTATGTCCAGCACTTTGAAGTCAGCATAGAATTCTCTGCTGTAGACGACTACTGGACACAAGCTGTATCCCATTGTTGCGTTTAGAACGCCATTTCCTAAATTGACATTCCAGCTGGATACGAGCGGTGTGACTGGAATCGCATGAGTTCGGATGAACCATTGTGACATAAAGCAGTGAGATGCTCCAGTATCGAAGAGTGCTAGTGCAGCAAGTGAGGCTACTAAGATTGTACCTAAGGTATGTGGGATATGTTATAGGTATAGGAAAATATGTGGATAGGTATTAAGACTGAAAGGAAAAGCTTGAGAAGAAAGGGTTACCAGTGATGACTTGGCCAATGGTCTCAGCTTCTTCCACGGTCATCATGAAAGCCTGTCGCCATGGTACATTCCTCCTGGCCTGACGAGCAGTCCTCGGAACGTTCCGTTGAGCTTGATGGAACTGACGAGGAGGAGATGCATTTGGTGGTCCTCTAGGTGGTGAAGCAGGGAGAGCTTGTCTTGGAGCAGGTGCTTGGATGGCTGGGCCTTGCGGGTAAGTGATTGCTGGCCTGAGTGCAGCATATGAGTTTTGTCTACGAGGACAAGACACTATATCGTGAGTAGCTAAGCCGCAGACTAAGCAAAGGCGGTTTACACGACGGCAGCCTTTCATCATATGCCCATCTCTCATGCAGTAGTTACAAAAGGCTGGGCAGGGCCTGTTGTTCGGTACTCCTGGTCTCCTTGGCACAAAAGATGGCTTTGATGAGGCTCCTCCTGCCATCTGATTGGCAGGGTGCTTAACTCCAGTAGATTGAGATCTGCCTCTCATCTTTACCACTGCCTCATAACGGCGGGCAGCTTTCAGAGCCGATTCATGAGTCGGAAAATCTCCTGTGGCCAGTGCAGCCTGGATCTCCAAATCCAAATCTTGTTGAAATCGACGGGCTCTGATCTCATCCGTCGGTATCAGGTGTGCCGCAAATCTGTTAAAGTATTGTGTTAGCTGTGTAATATGTGATTTATTGAAAATTCGAATTATTGAGACATATCTTACCGACTGAGCATGGTGAACTCAGCGTCATATTCATCTACTGATTTGGTCCACATTTAACCTTGTTACAGATGTATGAACTGCTGTTCCATGTCGAACCTGACAGTCTCAGGGAAGTACTTTGCGTCGAACATGTCTCGGAAAGTCTTCCATTCGATGGGTTGATCAAGACGGCTTTCTTCCGCCTTCCACCAGACCCGTGCATTGTCCGTGAGCTACAGTTTCGTAACACGAACCCAAGCTATCTGGCACTTGTGCTATTGCCAGATCATCTTCGATGCTCTGATCCCATTCCTCAGCTTCCAGTGGACTCTCTTTTCCTGCAAACTGTTTGGGGTGCAAAGACCTGAATTGCCTCACCCCAGGTGCTTCTGCCTCTGGTCGGTTCATTAGGATAGCAGTCTGCTGCTGTTGTCCTTCCAAGAGGCTGCGGATTGCCTCAAGTAGAACCGTCTGCTTGTTGATCGGAGCAGGGATGGCAGGTGTGAGTGGTAGTGGTAGAGTTGTGTTGTTGACATTGGTGCTGGTGTTGTTCGGGGAATCTATAACCTTGAATGAAAATTTTTTGGGTTAGGACAGATTCAAAGTTTATGAAATGATAAGATTCAATAAATATGAATTGTAAAGAATTTTTTTAGTTGCTGGTTCTTGTATTATATTGCTTAGGTTGTTCACGCAGAACAGAACAGCATGATAGTGTTCCATACAGCTCTAAGCTTCATGGGCCACCAACAAAACCTGTCACGCCCCGCTTCCCGGTGTACGGAGAAGGGGACGCGACGAGGCCGCTACGTATTTACTCTGAAGCAAATACGCTAAGCGTATCTAAGCAATATAAAAGAAATATACATAAGAGACAAAAGATATAATTGAACAGTAATTTTATTTATTCACATTCTTTTTACAATACATGGAAAAGTAAATACATGGAATAAAGAGATGCCTAAAAAGTGGCATAACGGAAATGGAAAAATACAGAATGTAAAGGAAATGTACAAGTGTAACTACTGCTCGAGATCTTCAATAAACTGGTCCAAGTTTTCAGTGCTAGGCTCGATCTCTGGAAGGTTCGAATCATCTGACAACATTCAAAGAAGAAGAAAGAGAATGTCGTCAGCGAACAAATCGCTCAGTAAGTCCCAAAGATAAGAGAGAAATAGAATAGACAGAGAGATAATGCAGCTTTTAAAGTGGTATTATATTGTTAACGATGTAGTTGTAGCTTGGTACAGAAGAGGCCAGTGTATACGAGAGAAGTCTCTATAGGCCATAGACTAAAGGCAAATGGAGTACAAAGAACCGTTTATGCCACGGTACAACAGCAAATGAATTTAGGTTAGGTGTCTTAAATCTTGCAGTCTCGTGCCACTTCTAACACCTTCCGTACCAATCTACCCCTTAAAACCCCACGATGTCTTGATTGTGTTGTTTGTATTGTATTGTCTTGTAACTTGATTTGTATAGTTGGATGACTTACCGAAACCATGATATCAGTAAATAGAAGTAACTGGAGAATCATGTAAATGGAAGTATATCCATGGTTCGGTTTAGTCAATACAGATTGAATAGATTGAATATATGGAATACATAGATTCATGTTAAATTGTAGTATTGTAGATTGTACTTGAATCATATTCAAGTCAGATTATTTATAATGAGACTCAGTCTGAGTTGGACGATTATAAAAGAAATTGAAGTCCTGAATTAGGTTTTGGTGTTATCGGTAACCGCTGCACATAGGTGGCAGGATTTGTGTCTTTTTCAAAGACGATTACCGTGTTGATAACACTGTTTGTTAAGTTGTCTACCTTAAATAGGAAAGCACCCATATCTCTGGCTCCCTAAGGCTCAAGAGACTGGTCCTGCTTAAACCTATATTTACTAGGGTCCTTATTGTAATTTATAAAACTTAAGGGGGTTTTATGTAAAAATAATTTGTATAATTTTCAAAATACATCTCAAGTATTTAATTATCGTCTTTGAGTTTTCATAGATATAGATTTTATCTATGTGACATTTCAAGTGAAGAAAACCTATTTTTCATAATATATGGTATTTAATTGTAATGTATTGAACTTGTATGGAATTGCATGGTATTTTCATGTAAAGTGGTTCTTTTGATTTAGAAATGTTGGGATATTTATATTATAACAAAAATTAGATATTTTGATGATACACACACACACACATATAAAATAATTTTAATTTATTATTTTCTAGAAATCTCATTTTCTTAAGATATTTGTATTTTTAAATCTTTCGAGACCGAATGCTCCTTGCGGAGGTCTGCATCTCGCACTACTAAGTTCGAGGATGTGCGATAATCTGCACCATTCCGAACGGGTTCCCCAAATGGGTTGTAGCAGGGCTTTGCAAAGATTTATTTAAAAATACATAATCTTGTAGAAAATGGTTTTTATAAGTTAAAGGTATTTAACTGTTAATTCGTATTCCCGTATTCTATGTTCCCGAAAGGTATTGTGCTATGTTGCATATGAGTGTTGTGAAGAGGTAGGTCATTACCTCTTGATCTATCTAAAGGTATAGCAAGGGTAATGATGTTTATGTCAAAATTAAACTACATGGTATTTTACTGAAAAAGTATGATAAAAATTGCAATATGAAATATTTTGCTATGAAACTTGTTCATGATATTTTGTTAATGTTTAATAGTCAAGATTTTAGGATGTGGTATGTTTATATTTAAGAAAAGATGGAATTTTTTTTAAGAAGAATCGAATCGGAAGTCGGATTAACTCCGTTTCAATCGGGCTTTAGAATACGTGTTTTAAGAATAGAAAAGAGGAGAGGGGGGAGAGACTTACCGGATTAGAGCTAAGAGAAGAGGGAGAGGGAGTGGTATGAGGTGCCGGTGCGTCGTTTCGTCACCGGGAGCTCCTAGGGTCGTCGTCGGATGTTCGCCGGAGTTTCGTCCTTCGCTAACTCCACTTGCACACAAAGGTCTAGGGATTTTTCTTGAGAGTTTGGACAGAGTTTTGGAAGTGAGGAGGGGTGAGTTTAGATGTGGTATTTATAGGAAAAACTAGGGTTATGGTAGGTGAAAGGGTGTGAAAGAAAATGTATTAAATTTTTGCATTAAAAAAAGTTTTTATTTGATTTTTAATCCTCTGTAATAATGCAGGGTTTTTAAAGTATACAGGGGTTTTCAGAAGATCAAGTGGCACAACTTCCATGAAGACCAACTCGGGTTTTGGCTGAGTTCGGCCGGAGGCGCCGACCGAGTCAGCCGCGCCGCCGGCCCAATCCGGCCGAGTCAGGCCGGGTCAGGGGTCCATGTGTTCCTTATCGCTTTGTCTACCCCTGGGCCAGTTTGTTTTATATGCGATTTTTGTTTTTTATGAGTTATGCACGTGTAGACCCTTGGGCTTCTAAGAATTTAAAAGAAAACAATATAAAAAATAATGTGGTTGATGGGATTTGAACTATGGTGCTTTGTAACTGCAGTGCAAGATCTTACCAATGAGCTACAAGCTCTTTCTTGCTATTAAAAAACAAAACAAATACTTATAGTACTCACAGGAAAAGTAAATACCCCAAGTATACATTATCTTTAAATCAAATTTATGTACACTAAAATTGGAGTTGTTACAATTTTCGTTCCTTATCTGTGGTGAGATATGGTTTAATTGATGGGACTGCGTTAATTCTGATCAATGCAAGGAAAAACAAACATATATGATGTTGTTGGAACCAAAATTTTGAAAAACTATTATTACAGGACGTTTCCTTTTACTTTGCACAGTGATATTCGGTTATGAATATCCAGCACCTCATTCGACGAGGCAAGAGCCGAGATCCCTTCATCGGGAGTAACCTCTTAAGCAAAAGTTTGCTTCTTTGTAATAACTTCACTATAATCGATTCTTTTGTTTTGCATCGTGGTATTCAGTTTGGAATATCCTGCACCTCATTCGATGAGGAAGGAGCCAAGATCCCTTCACCGGGAGTGATCTATTTAGCAAAAGTTTGCGCCATTATATATTTGTAAAACCACTCGGTTCCTTCAACGATATCAAGTTCATTGCGTTAAAGGTTTTTCGCCAAAAACCAGTCGTAGCCCTCCGTCATTTCGGATTGGTAGTACTTAGTATTCGTGCTATGCATTTCGATCTTTAGTTGAGGCGTAGTGTTCGGTAGCTATGTAATGCTTTTTCGTTGCATGATAATGCGATTGGTCAGGACAGTCGTGCGATCATTTTGATCTTTAGTCAAGGCTCGTACGGGTGGGTCTAATGCAATCAAGATAATGACGAGTAGAACTTAACTAGGACCTTTTGACATTTTGATCTTTAGTCAAGGTCACTTGGATCCTAGGGGTAAAAACCATATCGGGAGTTTCAAACATACAGGAAACTTGCCAGGCATGCACATACCTTCTGGAGTGTGGTGACTTAAGTAGATTCCATCAAGTTATCATGCGATGATAGTTGGATCCCGATTCCCATGATGAGTAGGTGTTATTCCTCGGGTGATTTTAGATGATCCCGACTAATTCTCCTTTTAGGGTTTGAAGGAAAATTCGAGGAAACATTGGGAGCCATCCTGATTAGATAAAATGATTAACCAATCTAATCTAGGTTAGAGTGCACGCTGAGTGTTTCTTTTCTCTCTCTCTTTGGCAGCGACCATGGCTAGACCCTAGACTAAAACTCATGAACCAAGTTAACCGAACTTTCTTAAAACACTTTGGCTTTTGAATTGTCATTTAGTCGCATATATCATTGCCACTATTATATCCCTTTTGCATTTCTCTGAAACATTCCGTATCACTATGAAGATCCATATTTATTGGATATGCCATCGTATATTTACATACAAACTCGAAGGAATTTGTTCATGTTCGAGGATAGATTCTGGTTCAAGAGAAATTGAATAGGATTATTCGGTTGTCTTTTCCCAATACCCTCTCTCAAGTTTCGAAAGCTCCTGGTATTAGGAGAGTACACATATTGCGCTTATTGGATAGTCTTCTTCTAAACCATAGGCAGGTGCCGAATAGTGGGGAAGAAAGAAAACCGATTAGCCTAAGTGTGGTGTACAGAAGGTAATAAATAAAGACATATAAAGGGATTTGATTAAGGGCAAAGAAAATTGCGACTACTATCATTCACGACGAAACCGTGTATACCATTGCCGCTCCTACTTTCACCTTTGAATTTCTCCAGAACATTCCGTATCACTACGAAGATCCACATATTGCTTGGATGTTTCCATCATATATTTACATACGAACTTGAAGGAACTTGTTCCAGTTCGAGGATGGTTTCTGGTTCTGGAGAAATAGAATAAGGATTATTCGGTTGTCTTTTCTCTTTACCTTCTCTCAGGTTGTGAGGGCTCCTGGTATTAGGAGAGTACACCTATTACGCTTATTGGATAGTCTTCTTCCAAACCATAGGCTGGTGCCGAAGGGTAGGAAGGAAGAAAACGATTAGCATAAGTGTGGTGTACAGAAGATAATAAGTAAAGACATATAAAGGGATTGGAGTGTGGACAAAGAAATATACGGTTACTGTCATGAATTTGAATAGTGGAAGAGGTATTACTAAGAACACCCGGCTACCCCTTCGAAACATTTTCATGTTTCAGTTTGACTGTGCAATGTTAATTGAAAACTATTTCCCAATTGGATTCTGACTCCAGGATATGTATTACCATATTTGATTCTCGCATCTGTATGGCGTTACAGATACTGAGTAGTTGTAAGATATTTGGAATTAAGTGATTACATCCTCAACATATCGGAATTCTTTGTAATTGGTGATATTTGAGGAAATCACCTGGGTTTTTCCTGACGGCAAATATTTGGTTTTGAATATCAGTTGTTATGCATCAATTTCAAGCTGATATATCTATACGTTTATTTTATAAAGTGAGATATAGATTTTTGAAATTATGTCTATGACATTTACCTATATCGGTTGATGGTTAGGTAACGAGCATTAAATAACGGTGTAATTCTTCTTAATCATAGTATAGTTTTCATCCTACGACGCACAGGATTCAAGTTATTAAACTCAGTGGACTTATACAGAGTATTTTATGTTGTCCGGTGTCCATTAAGACAAAGGGGTTGGTACTCGTACTATATTCTGTTTACTCATGACTTCTCTAGTTTTAGACAAGTATTTCATTGAAATACAACGTCCAGATTTTGAGAAGATATAAGTATAAGAATAAAGTAGAGAATCATATGTTACAAGTATCAAGATTCTTCAAGGTAATCGAAGATGTAGATACTTGTGTTAGGTATTCCGTTGTAAGTAATAGTTTTTGAGAACTAGCTTCTCTTTCAGGTTACTCATACGTTGGAGAATTCCTTGATGAGTAATGCTGCTTGACTTCCTTCCATTTAGTTGATATACACTAGAGACAGCTGCATGATTTTGAATCTGGTTCCAATTAAATTAATGTCTTTGTTTCTATATTGGATATATAGAATGGGTTCATATCTTAACGATGTTAAGGGATATGGAGTTGTCCGGTTTATGCTTAAAAACAGAATCTGGATAAACTCTAAGCACGTTTTAGTAATGGCAGTTTGTGGGTTATCCCGGGCATTGACGAGGGTTAACATTCTACCATCTGGAAGATCAATAGTTATATTATTCTTGACTCGCCATCAGTTTTTGTAAAAATGTATTCTTTTTAGAAAACATTAGTGGGAGTATGGTAGAACTGGAAGTTATTCCAGAACCTCAAACAATTACTGAAAATTTAGTAGAACCTAAAGATTCAATTGGATTCGACATTCCATTAGCCACTCCGCAAATTTGGTGGATAACCTCAGGCACCCGAGAGATACTTCAGTCTCCTCAAAGACGGTGACAAGGAGGTTCTTGTTTACCCAAACTTGCCAATGCTGCTGTTCTAGACTATGAGATCTGGCAGGAGGATGAGTATAACACCATTCTAAACTAGCTTTATAAGTGCACGTGTATATGACTCTGCCAGAAGATTGTTGTAGTCAGTGGGAGCAGCGGAAGCATAGTGGGCAAGTAGCTTATGTCTATTTATAGACTAAAATAGGTATAGCGGAGATAGATCGTCTATTTTTTATATGATAGTCATAGAGTTTGACTTCATCAGAATAACAGATGGATCTGATAAGAAAGTAGTAGAGAGTGATGTCCTGATATTTGGATGGCATGCACTTAATTGGAAGAGATCTTCATGTTCTACGATCGGTTATACAGTGGTTGTCACAAGGTTGTTTCTCTACATAGGATATGGATAAAATATCAGGATTTCTGGTCACTAGATCTATGGTTTTAGATCTAGATTTGGGAAATATCCCAATTTGAGTACTTGACACTATTCTAAAGTGTTTTAGAATGGACGACTCCTGGCGTGGTGGTGTACCCGCAGGTGATGGAGTCACCCTCTCTAAAGAGATGTCTTTCAGACTGATGAGGAGAGGGATCTGCATGATTAGCATATCACTTGCTTAGGCAATTGAGTTAATCATGAAATGTCAAGTACCACACCAGATATTGCTTTTGCGCTGGCTGCAATAAGCATATATATATTAATTCAATCCTGGAGAAACGGAGGGAAGCAGTTATAAACATAAGTGGATGTTCTTGGTATATGGTAACGGCAGCCTCCTTTGAGAGGCGGTTGTCATTTTAGGCTTCCAAGGTGACCTGGATGACAGAGTGGCTATCAGAGTTACAGTTTTCCCTCTTTTGAGGGATAGTATGTTGGACAGGTGGTCCAAGCGGATACCGAGGAAGCCATGGCGTGGGATACTGATTAAATTCAGTGGATAATACAGTCTAAGAAGTTTGTCGGATTTGGAGTTCATTAATGAACTGGGTCCAATCGGATATTCAAACAAATTCTAAGACAGGTATTGCTCATTTCGGAAGATAATCTTTCTTCGTGAAGTTGAGATATAGAGAGATAAAGATAGAAACACTAGAGCGGATCCACTCACTGAGGCTATTTCTCGAACGCAATAGTTTCGCAAACGGGCTTTGCGAGACTGATTAGTAGAGAAGTTGGGTGTTCGGTATCACGTGGGCTGTGAGTATGCGACACCGAAATAATTAGCCTTAAGTGCAAGTGGGAGATTGTTGGCTATAGTGCCCTCAAGTTAATTATTGAATCGCAGACATGCGGTTGTGATGATTGAGGGAGGACCTATACCGGTAGAACAGTCTTACTCGAGATAATAGTATGCTATCTGGTTTGTCTTTATCATCATGTACAACATTAGGTGGCATTACAGATCACTATTACATGTTGATAGAGCCCATTGGATTCTTGCTTGACTACCAACATTATGATGACGATCATATAAGTGGAAGTTGGGTGGCCTATAAGCACATCCTTAAATGTCCCTAGTCGTGGCAGTATCGAGACTGGGCATCAATACTCTGGAGTAGATTGGTGTATACTTATCGAGACCTTAACGAAGGGCGGTGGCCGGTCTCATAAGCCATTGGTGTCAGTTAGTCTCCTAAGATAGTATACAGGTGCTCATTAGGTTATGAGTACACTGGATGGACTCGCCGGGAACCTGCTAGATGGTATTATACCTATTGTCAGATTGCAGTTCCTAGGTGACATGAGTATAAATCATTTGTCTCGTGTGAGATCCCATTGTGCTTTGATTACTATCCTACCACGGCTCAAAGGAGTCGTGCAAACAGGTTTTAGTTGGGTACAGTCCCGAGCCACATGGAGGCAGTGAACGGATCGTCGGGGATTCGTCTCTCCCGGTATTGTGGGTTGATGTCGTGTTGTGCACGGGTGGCCATCACCAGAAATCTTTGGCCAAGGTAGTCGAGAATTACTAATTTAGGATCAGTAGTTTCTCATGTGGTGATGGGTTTCATACCGACACGAAATGTCGTGATATCAGGGGTCTAACTTTATCCACCCCCCTGACTCGATATGCGATACTCTTAGACAAACAGACCGGACTGTATGGAGATTGTTACGGACATGCTCAGTAGGGGTTTGGATGAGTTTGCTCGTCAGCCTTCCTTTCGCTCAATACCTGGGTAGCCGTCACGTACAGCTAATGATGCTAACGTGCTTGTGGTTAAACTCACAGCCAGCGTATTCATGAGTGTTTAGAGTCCCACATAGAGAGTTTTCAAGGTTCAGGCGATATGGTTTAGATGACGTATATTGGTACATACAAATGTCCGATTAAATATGTGTACAGGCTATACAGACTTTAATCGGACGGTTGATAATACTAGCGGCTTAGAGTTAAGCCGGATTATTAAATCAGATTTTGATTTAATAATTTATATATATATATATATATATATATATATATATATATATATATTTGTATATGTATTCTAGTATTATTTTTTACTATTCTTTTTCTCTCTTAGCTATTCGTATTTTTGTACGAATACACGCATATGTATTTCGATACGTATACCAGGTTGTATTCCGTATTTATACGGAATAGCTTTTAGAAGTTGGACACCTCATTCAGATGATTTTCTTTTTAGAAAATCATTTGTTTTTCTAAATGAGGTGGAGGGTGAGTTGGCATGAGCATGGTGAGGTATGTAGAGAGGTATGGCTATGATTTGTTTATTGTAAAATGAGGAGATATTTTTCCATGGTTGAAATTACTGTAGCCATTCATTCTTCATGCTAGCCTTTTGATCATTCATTGATATTGATTCATACCCTCTCTTGAGAGACTTAGCCATTTTTTTCCTTGGTTGCTCACACCACTAGTTTCCTCACCTCCTCCTTCTTCTTGAGTTGCATATTTGAGCATTTATCATGAGAGAAAAATATAGTGAGACATTATTACACCTTCACTCTCCACTGTTAGCAACCTTGGAGTGTCGGTTGCCTTGTTTGGCGAGGCTGGAGCCTGCGTCGTTTCCTTCGGGTGGATCATCATCGATGTAGAAAGACCGGCAACCAAATTCGATTCGCAACCCCTAGGAGCTAAAGAAGGTGGTAGAAGACCAAAGGACTTGGTTCTTTTGGTATAACCATTTCTATCACAGTAGATTTGCACTCTCTAGTTAGCTGGTATGGTTTATGGTTTCGATCTTAGAGTGGGTTTTATTTGCGCCAAATTTTTTAAACGCCAGTTTTTGTTCCGCATTGGCCACGGTTGATGGCCAGGGCGCCAGCAAAACCTAACACCAATGCAATGGTATCTCAAATTCGATCGGTTCATATTAGAGACAGGATTTGTGAGATGTGATTCCGATCACTGCGTCTACGTTCAGACTTTTAAGGATGGCGACTACATTATTTTTTCACTCTACGTGGATGATATGTTGGTAGTAGATCCGAATTTCGAGAAAATTCAAAGTTTGAAGAAGATGATGGCTGAAAAATTCTCCATGAAAGATTTGGGAGTAGCCAAACAAATTCTGGGTATGAAGATTATAAGATACATACAGCAATGAAAGTTGTGGTTATCACAAAAGGACTACGTAAAGAAGGTTTTGAAGTGGTTCAACATGGACAAATCAAAATCGGTAAGTTCACCTTTACCGAAGTACTTCAAACTCAGTAAAGAGTTGTGCCCGACAACTCAAGAGCAAAAGGATGATATGGCAAGAGTGCCTTATGCATCTGCGGTGGGGAGTTTGATGTATGCAATGGTGAGTACGAGAATGATATTGCACATGCAGTGGGAGTTGTAAGTGTTAGTGATATATGCCCTAGAGGCCATTATTGTATAGTATTAGATTATATATTAAATTTTGAAAGCTTGGGATATATACAGTTATAATAACAGTCTTACTCAAAATGATAGTATGCTATCTGGTTTGAGTCTATCTTAACATATGTATATATTTTTTTTAAGTAGATGCTCATTGGGTTATTAGGATCTTTACTTGACTACCAGTGTTATGATGGCAATCACACTAATGGGAGCTGGGTAGTCTATAAGCACATTCTTAAACTTGTCCTTATTCGTAGGATTATCGAGACTGGGTATCGATACTCCAGAGTATACTAGTATATACGCTTCTTATCCCCGTCGGGGAGGTGGCATGTCCTGCAGCCGTTGGTATACGGTACTAAAGATAGTATACAAATGCTCATTGGGTTATGAGTTACACTGGACGGACTCGCTGGGAACTGCTGGTTAGTATTATACCTATCGTCAGTTAGCAGTTTCCCAGTGACATGAGTACAGGATAGTCCATTGACTTGACATCACTATTCATTTCGAGTGTGTTCCCACTGTACTTAGATTACTACCCTACCATGGCTCAAATGAGTCGTGCAAACATATAGTAGTTAGGTGTAGTCCCGAAGTGTAACACCCTAGCACATTTATATTATATTTATTTGGGGTATTTCAAATCTTATGGTAAAATCCTTTATTATTGATGTTTTGGGTTGCGATTAGTGCATTTAGCAGCTGTGGTTATTATCCGACCCGACCAGCATATTTGAAACTCATCATGATTCAAGATTCTATCAAATATTTGCTAGTATAGTGTATCCATGCAAATATAGATTCTATAAACATATAAATATATTTTAGACTCTAAATATCTTTTTATAATACAAAATAACATCAAATAATATATTTTGATACCTAGCCTTGCATGTCATCATACCCCATAACATGTGCTTGCACCCATATATCGTGTTCATACCCTAATTGCTAAAACAGACTCGTTTTTTTCGCTACGTATATTTACGTAGATCCATACATGGGGGTATGCATTTCTATTGACAGGATATCGTATTATGGTTTAAACTTTTACGTATATTCTCCATATTCAAAAACTAGATTTTTAGAAGGGACCCGGGTAATATTCGGAGTAATCTGGTATTAGCTGTAAAATCATTATATATATATATATAACTAATAATATATATAAACTGTATAATATTCGGAGTAATCTGGTATTAGCTATAAAATCCCAATATATATATATATATATATATATATATATATATATATTCATATAACTAATAATATATATAATATATTAATTAAATTATAAACTAATTCTCTATCTCGTCTCTCTCTCGTCTCTTCTCTCTCTCTCTTTCTCTCTCTCTCTCTCTCTCTCTCTATATATATATATATATATATATATATATATATATATATATATATAATAAAATTATAACACCCTTTTCTCCCTCTTCTGCTCTTCTCCGGATCACCTTTCACCCCTCATGGCTATGATGACCTAGCCGCCGACGACTTCGCCTCGTGGCCGCCATCTCTCCTTTGTCCTTGCCAACCCAGTAACCTCAATAGCTAGTCTTCTTTTTCTTCTTCTTTCTTTTCCTTCTCTTTTCTTGATCCCCGATCGTGTTGCCGGAGTTGCGCGCGTCGCCGACGATCCAGACGACCCAGCCACCATCGTCGTTTAGCCCAGTCACTACGTCACATCACTAATTAGCCAAGTTCAGTCCTGCATACGTAAGTTTGCGTCGTAACTTTATTTCGACGTCGGAACTTGGCATCCGTACCTTGATGTGAGATCCAATCAGGCAAGTTATAAACTTGCAACATGCTATTTTACTATATCAATATTTATTTACTAAATGATAGTGCATGTGTTTTATTATAGAGCAAATATTACCGACTTACAGTTATATAGTATCTGTCTGTATCCGTACCGATAATAGTTTTTCTAGTTGCATGCCGGATCATCACAATATTATTACACTACTATAACGGTTCAATATGTTATTTAGATTGCATCATACATGGTAATGGACCTATAACGGTTATTACAGATAGATACATATGCATCCTGGCATTAGTTGTATCATAATATTGATTACAGTTTTACATTGGTATCTATTTTGGTTAAAATACATTACATGACATGTCACGACACATTACCAGACTTGTTACTTGGATTTTATTGATAATACCAACAATCATGACTGTTGTCTTAATGGACGTAATTTGTTGTCTACATAGACAAGACTTATACCTGCTTGATTCTACGTTGGCATTAGATTCATATCATTAATACCTGACTTGAACACAAACCTTGGGGGTAAGGGGAAATCAATAGTGAAACTTGACTTGTAACTCAACAGTTCGATACTTATACTGATCGGTCTTTACGGGCTCGGCCAGCCCCGGAATGATGTTGTTGACATCATTTATCTGTACATGTTACCTGTTTACTACTTAGCGGCACGTCTCGGATTCAGCCCGAGAATCTTGACCGTGGTCCCGGGCACGCACGGGATACTATTGAGTTATATCGATGATTCCATTAAATTGATTTCAAAGACTTGTAGAATAGACAATCTAGAAGCATAGACTCTAGGATACACTTCACATACATGTACCTCACTGTATTTACCTGTGTTATTTATTTACATGCATGTTTAATCATATCATCATATCCTGGTTATCACTAATATTTTGATATTATGACGCACTGACGTCTGGGTTTTGCATGGCCCAATATCTCTACCTTTATCGCAGGAAGATCAAGAGTACTTTAGCAATCAAGCTGAGCCATGAAGAGATGGCTATTTAGTATAGAGGCTCTTAGTTTATTTATTTCAGCAGTTTTATTTCTATTGATGTGAGCCCATATTGGGACATGATTCTGATACTATTGTTTATTGGATGACCCGTTTCTGCTACACCTATTTCTTGATTTTATTTATTGTGGCAGATGGACATGCGTTAACTAGATTATATTTTTACTATTCTTGATATCCGATTGACAGCCGTAATATGACTGTGGAGGGATGATTTCTAGCCACAAGTAGCATGGTTGGCTCTGTCATGTCCCATTGTTACGTATCTTGTGAAGCCGGGCGTGACAGGGTTTGTTTGGTATCAGAGCCATAGGATTTAGGGTTTGTCGGGTTTGGTTCTTTTGTAGTTGGGTATTGAACCCAATACACTAACCAGGAAACCTGGAATTAGGAATATGTCTTGCCACATTATTGTCTTGTCATTCAAATTCTTGAATCTTATCTTTCTCTTAACTCTTGTATCTTGACGATATGGAATGACTTTGCATCTCAACCTGAAATCCTCCTGATTCTTTATTGTTTCTCCCTTCTTATTCCTTCGATTCTGATAGTAGGATTTGAGAGACTTGAATGGAGTTATGTGATTGTAACTATGCGGTGCTCTATTTAGGTAACCTGGAGTCCTATTTAGATTCTTGACATATGGTCGTTTTATTACCTTGTTTCCTCTCGGCGTCATTGCTTACGAATTTATGCCTTATTGCAAACTTGAATCCAACAACCACGTTATATCTTTTCCCTTGTCCCGTAGTGACCAGTCCATCTGCGTTTGGAAGAATAAGGAGAAACATAGGAGAACGTATGATGATTGCAGTAGTACAGACTGCTTCAAGGCCGATCAAATGTAAGATGTTTGATTGAAAAAGTTCTGACGAACCCGCCTCAGTTTATCAGAGTAGCGCAGCGGAAGTGTGGTTGGCTGATAACCCACAAGTCTTAGAACAGACTTGTAAATTTATGATGAAGGGAAATGTTTGTGTGTGTACCGAAAGGTGAAGTTCGTGAACAGGTTGCAGATGAAGCACCGATAGTTATTAGGGAATTCATGGAGGTATTCAAAGAAATATCGGGTGTATCATCTAAACGAGATGTGGAGTTCGCGATTGATCTTATTCTTATAGCAGCGCCAATTTCGAAGGCTTATTATCCGATGGCACCGGTGGAACTGGAAAAGTTAAAAAGACAAGTTTTCAAATTACTAGAGAAGCGTTGGATTCGCAGCAGCAGTTCATCCTGGGAGCCCCAGTTTTTCTAGTCAAGAAGAGGGATGGCACGCGGAGGATGTGCATCGATTATCGAGAATTAAATTGGGTGATTATTAAGAACAAGTACCCAATCTCTCGCATTGGCGAATTATTCGATCAACTCTGTGGTGCGAGGGTATTCTTGAATTTAGATTTGCGATTCGAATATCATCAAGTTCGGGTAAAAGCAGAAGATATTTGCAAGACGGCGTTCCGAACTCAATATGGGCATTACGAATACTTAGTGATGCCGTTTGGAGTTACAAACGCATTGGCAATATTTATGGACTTGATGAACCGAATCTTTTCACCATATCTGGACCAGTCCGTAGTAGTGTTTATTGATAATATTCTGGTCTATTCGAGGAGCAAAGATGAACACGCAGAACACTTGAGAATCACAGTGCAAACGTTGAGGCAAGAAAGGTTATATGCTAAGATGAGCAAGTGCGAGTCTTGGCTCGAAAAAGTGAATTTCTTAGATCATGTGGTATCCGGAGATGGAATTGCAGTTGATCCGAAAAAAGATTGCAGCTATTCACGATTGGCTGATTCCAAAGAGTGTGGGGGAGATCAGAAATTTCCTTAGGCTTACTGGTTATTATAGAAGGTTTGTGAAGAACTTCGCTCGAATAGCAGAACCATTGACCAAGCTAACACGAAAGAGGTACTGTTTGTATGGACTGAGAAGTGTGCGTCAACTTTTGAAACGCTGAAGTAGAGATTGACCACCGCTCCTATTCTGACAGTGCCAGATAGTTCCGGAGGACTAGTTATTCACAGCGACGCATCTGGGAAAGGCTTGAGATGTGTTCTGACGCAGCATGGGAAGGTCATAGCCTATGCATCGAGATAATTGAAGACTCATGAGAAGAACTACCCAACTCATGATTTGGAGCTAGCAGCAGTGATTTTTTCTTTGAAGATTTTGAGACACTACTTATTGGGCGAAAGGGTAGAAGTATTTACCTATCACAAAAACCTAAAGTATGTGTTCACGCAAAAAAAGCTCAACATGAGGCAGCGTAGATAGTTAGAGCCGATGGCTGACTATGATCTTGATCTAAAATACCATCCGGGTAAAGTTAATGTAGTGCCGGATGCTCTAAGTCGGTAGCCAGTGATACGGATGTTGATTGCATAGAAGGAGAGTATAACTGATCTTCAGAGATTCGATTTGGAGATTGTACTACCAAATTCTTCGGGACAATTGATGCAGTTGCAAGTACAATCATCCATGATCCGCTTTTATCCGCCCGCAACCCGCTTTCTTTGCCAACACAACTTTAGGGCCGTCCCCTTCATTCTATGCTGACCCCGGCAGGGGCATGATCAATAACATTAAAACAAGTCAGTCGCACGTTCCAAAGTTGCAGAAGTTCCGAGAGCAAGTAGAAGCGGGATTTCGAACGGACTTGTTAATTCATGAAGATGGTTCGTTACGATATGGGAGTCGTTTATGTGTGCCTAAAGGAGATGTTCATGAAGAAGTTCTGAAGGAGGCTCATAATTCTGCAGATTCAGTACACCCGGGAGGTATAAAGATGTATAGAGATCTGCGACAACATTTCTAGTGGGAAGGTATAAAAAAGAAGATTGCTTGCTACGTATCGATGTGCTTGGTGTGCCAGCAAGTCAAGGTTGAACATCAAAGGGTAGCTGGTTTGTTGCAACCACTTCCGATTTCTCAATGGAAGTGGGAACATATAACCATGGATCTCGTGGTAGCTTTACCACGGAGTCCAGAGGGCAATAATGCAGTTTGGGTTATTGTCGATCGATTGACCAAGGCAGCTTATTTTATACCATTTCGAGTTGGTCAGTCGATGGAGGCTTTGGCAGAGCGGTACATGCAGGAGATTGTGAGATTGCATGGGGTACCCATGAGCATTGTTTCAGATCATGATACTCGATTTTTATTACACTTTTGGAGAATTCTACAGGAAATTTTGGGAACTCGCTTGAAATTTAGTACCGCCTATCATCCTCAGACAGATGGCCAGTCTGAAAGAACGATCCAAACTCTTAAAAATATGTTGAGAGCATGCATGTTATACTTCAAGGGTTCATGGGAGGATCATTTTCACTTGGTAGAGTTTTTATATGATAACAGTTTTCAAGCGACTATACAGATGGCTCCGTTCGAAGCATTATACGGTCGCAAGTGTCGCTCGCTGGTCTATTGGGACGATGTTGGAGAAAGAAGATTATTGGGACCGGATCTTATTGTGCAAACGGTGGAGAAAGTTAATGTGATCCGAAATCATATGAAAGTAGCACAAGATGGACAGAAAAGTTGGGCTGATACTGGACGAAGACCTGAAGTTTGCAGTTGGTGATCTTGTGTTCTTGAAGATATCACCGACCAAAGGAGTGATCCGATTTGGTAGTCGAGACAAGTTTAGTCCTCGATTCGTGGGGCCTTTCGATAATATCGAGCGTGTTGGAGAGTTAGCTTATCAATTGGCTTTACCACCATCCTTGGCGGATGTTCATGACGTGTTTCATGTATCTCAACTTCGCAGGTATGTTCGAGATGAGACGCACATCCTAGATCACTTGGATGACTGTAAGAGAAGATTTAACTTATGAAAATGACCAATGGCTATTGTGGATCGACAAGAAAAGGTTCTCAAGAATAAATTAATCCCACTAGTACTCGTTTCGTAGGGGAATCATTCGTATGGAGAATCTACTTGGGAACATGAATACGATATCCGAAAGAAGTTTCCACCCCTTATTCCTTAGATTCGTGTTTTCTTATCTTTTCTTGTTCCGTGAATTTCAAGAACAATTTTTTTTTTGTAGTTAGGTATAATATAACACCCTAGCGTATTTATACTATATTTATATGGGGTATTTCAAATCTTGCGGTAAAATCCTTTATTATTGATGCTTTAGGTTGCGGATATTGCATTTAGCAATTGTGGTTATTAGCTGATCCGACCCGCATGGTTTAAACCCATCATGGTTCAAGATTACATCAAATATTTTCTAGTACAGTGTATTCATGCAAATATAGATTCTATAAACATATAAATATATTTTAGACTCTAAATATCTTTTTATAATACAAAATAAAATCAAATAATATATTTTGATACCTAGCCTTGCATGTCATCACACCCCATAGCATGTGGTTGGACCCATATATCGTGTTCATACCCTAATTGCTAAAACAGACTCGTTTTTTATCGCTACGTATATTTACGTAGATCCGTACTTGGGGGTATGCATTTTTATTGACATGATATCGCTTTATAGTTTAATCTTTTACGTATATTTTCCATATTTAAAATGTAGATTTTTAGAAGGAACTCGGGTAATATTCGGAGTAATCTGGTAATAGCTGTAAAATCCCAATATATATATAATATTCATATAACTAATAATATATATAAACTGTTATATATATATATATATAGATGTAGATATAGATAATTTTAATTAAATTTATAAACTAAATCTCTCTTTCGTCTCTCTCTCTCTTCAATATATATATATATATATATATATAGATATATATATATATATAATAATAATAAAATTATAACACCCTCTTCTCCCTCTTCTTCTCTTCTCCTGATCACTTTTCACCCCTCACGGCCACGGCGACCTCGCCGCCGACGACTTTGCCTCATCGTCGTCACCTTGTCGCCACCATCTCTTATCTGTCCTCGCCAACCCAGTAACCATAACAGCTAGTCTTCTTCTTCTTTTTCTTCTTCTTCTTTCGTTTCCTTCTCTTTTCTTGATCCCCGATCGTCTCGCCGGAGGTGCGCACGTCGCCGACGATCCAAATGACCCAACCATCATCGTCATCTAGCCCAGTCATCACATCATGTCACTGTTTAGCCAGGTCTTGTCCTGCGCACGTAAGTTTGCATCGTAACTTTATTGGCATTAGTTGTATCATAATATTGATTATAGTTTTACATTGGTATCTGTTTTGGTTAAAATACATTACATGATATGTCACGACACATTACCAGAATTGTTACTTGGATTTTATTGCTAATGCTAACAATCTTGATTGTTGTCCTAATGGACATAACTTGTTGTCTGCATAGACAATACCGGTACCTACTTGATTCTGTGTTGGAATTAGATTCATATCATCAATGCCTGACTTGAACACAAACCTTGGGGATAAGGGGAAATTAATAATGAAACTTGCCTTGTAACTCAACAGTTTGATATTTATACTAATCAGTTTTTACGGGCTCGGCCAGCCCCGGAATGATACTGCTAACATCATTCATCTGTATATGTTACCTGTTTACTGCTTAGCGGCACGTCTCGGATTCAACCCGAGAATCTTGACTGTGGTTCCGGGCATGCACGGGATACTATTGAGTTACACAGACAATTCCATTAAATTAATTTCAAAGACTTGCAGAATAGATAATCTAGAAGCACAGACTCCAGAATACATTTCACATACATGTACCTCACTGTTTTTACCTGTGTTATTTATTTACATGCATGTTTAATCATATCATCATATCCTGGTTATCACTAAAATTTTGATATTATGTCGCACTGACATCTGGGTTTTGCATGGCCCAGTTCCTCTACCTTTATCGCAGTCAGATCAAGAGTACTTTAGCAATCAAGCCGAGCCATGAGGAGCTAGCTATTTAGTTTAGAGACTCTTAGTTTATTTATTTCAACAGTTTTATTTCTATTGATGTGAGCCCATATTGGGACGTAATTCTGATACTATTGTTTATTGGATCTTGACTCGTTTCCGCTATACCTATTTCTTGATTTTATTTATTGTGGCAGATGGACATGTGTTAGCTAGATTATATTTTTACTGCTCTTGATATCCGACTGACGGCCGTAATGTGACTGTGGAGGGATGATTCCTATCCACAAGTAGTGTTTGGTCGAAAATATTGCACATTTGATGGAATATTTTCCTTATTTTCGTTAAGTACTTAAAGGTGTTTATGGTAATTATGGTACATATGTGGGTTTATATGCAAAATACTCTTTATCATATGTTTATACACTATAATTAACATTATGAAGTAAAATATATGCATATAATATTTATATGATATTTTGATAATTTAAATATGCATATCATATCAAATAATCCTAATCAATATTCTTAAAATATTGTATCATACTAATGGTTAGGATAGTATCTCAAATATAATATAACAAATATTAGTAATATTATGAATTGAGATATTGTGCAGAGTTAGCTCAGGTCTGGAGATCGAGATATTCAAGATGTCGAGAATAAAATCTGCTGATAAAATTGAATCGAATCGTATATCATAAATGGCAGAGACTCAGAGGAAGATTTGAAAAATCCAGAGATCTCCACGTGTCAATACCAAGCAGAAGAAGAAATTTCATCACCTTTAACATGAAGCAAATCACTGTCAAAGAACAAAAGATCCACGGCAGGTCCGCGATTCGACGTGATAGAGCGACGAGAATATTGACGGAGTATCTACTTCCTACGAGGCAGAGATTGAGAGCAACTTCTTCTTGTAATCTAAATTTGAAGGATTTGTACTTGTAACATTGATTAATAAAGGTAGATCATTAGGTTAATTATTTCGCATTTATTTTCTGCATTTACATTATAATTTTCTTCTCTATCTTCTCTTCTATCTCAACCATGCGTGAGTAATTCCTAACTTTCTAGGGTTCGTAGGATTAGGGTAGATCAATGGATGATAAAATCTCTTAACTTCTTTTACATCTTATAAATTTTATAAATTTTAGTAAAATAAATGTTAACATTCTTATCGGGCGCGCTACCAATTTATTGATAGTATCGACTACGATTTGAGATTAGATTAACACTTGTTTTGGTAAAGGCTAGACATGAATAGAGATCAATGCAAGGATAAGGGTTAAGAGTTGGAAAACCCTAGTTTCTTCCAAAAGAACCATAAGCCAAGCGAAACTTGGCTTTCCACATTTTATTCTTGATACATAAAACAAAAAGAAAAAGAAAAAAAAAGGGTTAGTGACACGAATTTTCCTTTATATTCCTCTTGGGCGAGCTTCTTGGTTTCAATTAAAATATCAATACGCATTATCAAAACAAACACAACAGTATGTTGTTTGTAAAACCTCTTGGGGATTTCTGGCACAATGTATCATGAAAATTAACTAAAATGAAAAATACTTTGATAGCCTATAAAATTACCATGACGTCATCATGTGATCAATATACTGTAATAAAAGGCAAAATTTATTAGAATGTTCAACAATGTTCTCTTATTATATATAAATTTTTAGAGTGGAACTTGAGCTTAACTATAGCAGAAGCAGCATTTTCGACCATCTCATCTACCTTCGATTGTTAACAAGGAAAAAAATTATTATTATTCAAAATTAAAACCAACATCTTATATCTATCTTGCTGAGTATTTTAACAAAAATTTAAGACTATTTTTGTAAGGGTAAATTGTCAAAAAGCCTCTGACCCGCTAGGGAATTGTCTAAAAACCCTTATATGTTGCGAATGGCCTACTGTTCAAATTATTTATGAGAAAATCTTTGGACCGCATTTCATTTAGGCCTTTATTCCATCCAACTGCTCAGATATTACATGCAACTAGTATAAATTGGGCCTAAGGTTTTTCTTAATAAGAGCAAAAGGCTCAAGGATTTTTACACACGTTTGAAGCGTGCTGGGGGCTTTTTGACAGTTTATCATACATATAAATGCAAAATTAAACACTGGTCTGTTTTACTTATCTTAATGGGCTGGGTAGCATTTAACAAGAAAGTATGATTAGAATAATGAGCCAGAATTTATTTCCCTGATGAATTTAAATTAATCCAACAAGATTTTAAAGTGCCGGTGAATGGATATGAATGATTAGAAAAAGAGAGAAAGAAAAGTGGTGAGAGAGGATAAATTATTTTCTGTGCCGGCTGTGTCATACAATCGGGCAAAGGTTGAGAGAGAGGCAGCACAGGCAACACTTGGGGCCCACGCTCCCATCTTTTTATCCCTCTTTCTGTCTCCTGTCCCATCATATAAGCCGGACGCAAGGAATAATTTCTTGTAAGAGAGAGAGTAGTAGTCAATGATGACAAGATTTTGTTTTTTTATTTTACATTTAAGCTAAATCTGACTTTCCCAACTTTTAAAATCTGCATTTTACCTCTAAAAATCTAATAACCTTTTCATCCAAAATAATTCGTCTAGACCAAAATAAGCATGAAAAAGGAAAAATGAAAACAAAGCGCCTCTCCTCTTCCCTGTTCCCAACTCGGCAACTCCGACCCTGACACTAGCCATCCGGCGAACCATGACCCCAGCCTCATTGGAGACTTCGGATCCATCCTTTCCTTTCAACAAAACTGGGTTCTGCTTAGGGTTTTGATTTAGAGTTTCTACTATGGTTTGGATTCGGGTTCTGTTCTTGGTTTTTGATTATGGGTTCAAGTTTGGATTAGAATTTCGATTTATACATTATAGATTAGATTATGACTAGGTTTTTTGCCTTGATGTCATGAGATTCTATCAATTTTTCGGTTTTGGGATGATACTAGATTCACGATCATGGAGAGGATGGAATCCGAGTCGTCACCGGATGAGAGGGGTTGCATTTGCCCCAGGTGGTCTCCAACTCGGCGGAGATGATGGGCATTACTTTTGAATAAAATAATATCCTTCAACTCTCTTAAAATGACAACAGATATAACACAAATTGTAAGATTGTCAACCCATCATTTAGATCGTTCAACTATGGCGATGAATTGCACAAAATGGCAACAAATATGTTTGAATTATTTTCTATTATGAATATTTGCTTATTTAGAATGACATTATCCTAATTAGAATTTCTTATAAACCTTAATTCTGGCATAAATCTACTGAATAAAGTATTGAACTCTCCGTAGTTATAGTTGTGTAATACCCAGTCTCCTATAAATATTTACTGTATTTTACTAAATAATGTCCAAATATTTACCCTAAATTTTTCTACAAATTCCTCTATATTTTTTCAAAACCTAATTATATTTATCTTATCCTAATTTAACCTAATCCCTTTAATTTTTCCTAATCTATTCCCTCAGCCCAGCCCATTTCCCTTCCCTCACTCTTCACCCAAACCCGGCCCAACACATCCTCCCCGACCCGCTCCCCACACTCTCTCTTCTTCTTCTCCTCACTTTTCTTTCCCGCCATTTCCCCTGCTTCCCCCACGACTCGTGGCCCTTCCCCTGCACGACCCACTCCCCCCCCCCCCCCGTGACCTCATCCTCGTCCCAACTTCCCCCGTGTCGAGCTCCCCCTCGTGCTCCTCGAGACCCGCGCCCACTTCCCCTCTCTCGCGTTTCCCCCGAGCCGTCGCCCTCGTCGTTCCTCCCTCCTCGCCAACGACCCCACACCAACAAACCCCACGATCTCATTGTTAGGGTATATGCCCTAGAGGCCATTACTGTATCATACTAGTTTGTATATTACTTGATGGAAGCTTGGGATATTCACAGTTGTATATACAATCTTGCTCGAAATGGTAGTATGCTACTTGGTTTGTCTCTGCTTTAATATGTGGATATGTTTCTTTTAGCATATTGCTGATATACATATTAGTAGAGCCCTTAGGATCTTTGCTTGATTACCAGCGTTGTGATGGCGCTCACACTCGTGGGAGCTGGGTGATCTATAAGCACATCCTTATACAGGTCCCTAGTCGTTGGACTATCGAGACAGGGCATCGATACTCCGGAGTAGACCAGCGTATGCGCTTCTCATCCCAGTGTGGGAGGCGGTCTGTCCCACAGCCGTCAGTACGTCGTACTTGAGATAGTATGCGGGTGCTCGTTGGGTTACGAGTACACTGGACATGACTCGTCGGGGACTGTTGGTTGGTATTATACCTATCATCAGTTATCAGTTCCCAGGTGACATGAGCACAGCTTAGTCCGCTGACTTGACACTGTCACTTCGCCTCGAGTGTGTTCCCACTGCACTTTGATTACTACCCTACCACGGCTCAAAGGAGTCGTGCAAACAGGTAGTTTTTGGGTGCAGTCCCGAAGCACTTGGAGGCAGTGACGGTTAGACAGGATTCGTCTCTCCCGGTATTGGGGGTTGACATCGCGCTGTGTCCAGGAGAGCCATTACACGAGTAGTCCCTGGCCAGGGCAAGCGAGATATACTGGTAGGTTTCCAGTGTTATCTCAGGGTGTTCTGGGCTACACTCCGACACGACTTGTACCGCTATTAGGGGACTGACGTTCACCGCCCCCCTAGGCCCGCCATGCGATGTATCAGACGAACAGACCGGACTGTACGGAGACTGTCACATACAGGCTCAGTAGGAGTTCAGATGGGGTTCACCTCGTCAGTCTTCTTATCGACATCTACCTTGGGACCGTTACGTACAGCTAGTGCCGCTTGCGGTCTGTGGTTAAACCCACTGCCAGCGTAGTGTCGAGTCTTTAGAGTCCCACACAGAGAGCTATTCGTCTTTAGGCAAAATGAGTAGAGGTCGCATGGTTTTGCGACAGGGTTCGTTCACATCCGCGCACTTGTGCACGTTTGCTGTCCCGACAGCTTATACTAGCGGGCTTTTGTTTAAGCCAGATCCTAGTATATGATTTGGGATTGGTTTTTCTCATTGTATTCGTGTTCCTCGGATCACGAATACGGGTGCGTATGCACAGTTGCTTGAGACAGAGGGAGAGGACTTTGATTAGGGTTAATGACTATTGTCATTTTATTAACCCTAATGCTTATGTGTATTATGGTTAATTGATATTAGCTTAATATAATTGTGCATGGTTATGGTTGTTGACCTTTTGACTATCTTGACTTGTTGACCCTAGTTGACATATTGACCATCATCATTCCATATAAAAGATGCTTTTTGATCCTTGCAATTAGCATTAAATATGAAATGATAATGGTCATGTCATGATTAACCATGACAATTATCTAGCCAATTATCTAATTAAAATAATATACACATATATGTGAGAATGGTTTATTCTATTCTCGTTCTATCATTTACTTTCTCTCTCTTGTTCTTCCTCTCCCTCAAGCTCTCCCCTCTCATGTGTTGAGAAACACTTGAGCTTGAGAAAAACCCTCTCTTGATAATCTCTACTCTCATCTAGGGTTCAAGGATTAGCACTTCTTGCACCCTAGTTACTTCTGGCTTGGAGTTGAAGCCAAAGGTTGAGGTTTTCGGGTGGATCTTTCTTCGACGTGAGAAGACGACCAAGGTGACCTCCTTCCATCACTCCAAGGAGCAAGGAGAGAAGGACATAAAGCCCAAGGTATAACCTTTCTAGCACTTAGCTAGTTTCTAGTTAGCTTTAGCTTGTTTTTGTTTAGCAAAGATCCTTCATAGTGTAGTCCATGTTGCCTAAGCTCATAAAAATTCGATTTTTATTCCGTTTTCCGCCTCCCCGTAAGCACCGGGGTGGGCAACGTAGACTTACAGTGGTATCAGAGCCTAACTAAACATAAACTAGCTAGGTAGTAAAGTGTATCGAAGTTCGAATCGGAAAAATCGAAAAACCGAGTTTTCAAAACCCTAAGTTTCTGTTAAATTTTTTTCTGTTCAAAACAAAATAATTTATACTCCAAAAATCATCTCAGGGTTTTGTGAAGAAAGCCACCAAAAACGATCCAAAGATTCGACCAAAGAGCCGCGGCTCCGCGGCAATAGCAAGCTATTGCCGCGCAACCGCGGCCGTCTTGGCTCATCTCTGGGTCGAGTTTGGTGCAGTGTATTTCTGGCTTGGTTTTAAGATTTTTAAGATGGTTTATATGTGCCCAGGTTTTCCAGAATAGAAATTTATTTTTGGGGGCCTATAAATCCGTATTTTTTTTCGAACTTCAATACACTTTGACTAAAAGGTTATATCTGTGATGTTTATATGTATTGAACGTCGGCTAATCGCTATATGTCGATTAGTCGGGGTTATACATATCTGTGATCTGTGATTGATGCTGGTATGTGTATATGAATGGGTTGGATTGTCGCGGATGAATAGCCGGGGTGGATGTGAGATGAGTGTTGCTTTTTCTTTCATTCATTGTAATATGTAAATTGATGTAATATTATTATTTGTATGGCCGCACAACCGGGTCGGGGTTGTAGCCGTCATTGTATAATTCTTTTTACTGTTTTTGCTCCTAGGATAGACCCATGGAGGGGGTGCACAAACTACCGGGTATCTCGAAGTGCCGAGTGGCCTACTCACGGTGTTGAGGGAGGTTGCTTCGCTTCGGGTACTTGGCGGGTAGTTTGCCGCACCCGTAGGGGTCTTGGGTAGGGTATTGGCTATTCACCGCGACCGTGTAATCCGCTTTTCGTTGCAGGCTCAAACGGATTGCGGATTCCTAGTATATCCAATGTATTCATCTATGATCTGTAATGTCTATCATTGCTATATATTTATATATGATAACTATTTAGGCGTTGCTTATGTTTTACAGCCGCGCTAGCCCAGCCCCCGCTCTGTCGTTAGTTAAGTAACCTAACGGGTGATGACGGGGCCCCGTGGCGAATGCGAATGGCATAAGCGTACGTCATATTTTGGTTGTTTTTTGCAATGGTAGGATTAAATGATGGGACGCATTAAAAGAACTAATGCAAGAAAATAAACCAAGTAAAAGTCGATTGGAACACTTTGAAAACCACTCGGTTCTTTTCAAAAATAAACTTTTAAACGCGGAGCTTGAACCACTCCTTTTAAAAGCTATCTCGTTCCATCGATTAGATCAAGTTCACTACGTTCACGGTTTCGCCAAAACCATTCGTAGCCCTCCGTCATTCCACATGAATGGTCAAAAAGTATTCAAGCTATGTATTTTGGCCAAAGTCAAGGCATAGTGATTGGTAGCTATTGGGTATTCATGTGCAGCATAGATAGATGCGTTGGTTTGGGACAGTCATGCTGCCATTTTGGCCAAAGTCAAGGGTAGGTACGGGTGGGTCCAAATTAACCAGGAGAATGACGGGTAGAACTTGACATGTGACTTATGATATTTTGGCCAAAGTCAAGGTCATAAGAGCATGGGGCAAAAATCCACATCGGGAGTTTCATAAGTACTGAAACTTGCTAGCGCTGCATACCATTTGGAGTGTGATAATTCTGGTAGGATTCCTTCGGTTTTATCACGCGATGATATTTGGATCCCGATCCTACTGTGAGTATATGCTACTCCTCGGGAAAACTCTCACTTAACGATCAATGCTATAAACTTAGTAGGTGTCTAGAAAGGTGTTAGCGGGGTTACGCCCACAGGGAAAAGAGGTTACTTAATTAAGGAACTTCGCGAAAGCGTTGGAAAACCTCCCTCGAAGTACCGACACTGGCCTGGCTGAACGATTAAGCAAGTATTGTACGGTGAGATTGATCCTGACTAATCCTTTCTTTACGGTTTGAGAAGGGATTCGAGAGACAGTAGGAGCCATCCAGTTTAGACAAATTAAAAACCACTCTAAACTTGCAAGAGCATCATGCTAAAGTGTTTCTTTTCTCTCTCCTAATTGCAGCGACCATTCAACATGACCGGACTTAAGTTATTACTAGATAAAAACATATTGACAGGGCCAAACTACAAAGATTGGCTCAGGAATGTCAAGATGGCAATTACTTACGACAAGTTGGGGTATGTCCTTACCACCAAAGCTCCCCCTGTCCCAGGTCCCAAAACCAGTGTCGTAGATAGGGAAATCTACAAGACCTGGGAAATAGATTGCGCGAAGGCCAAATGCCTCGTACTAGCCTCGATGGACAACGAACATCAGAGGAGGCACGAGAATATGGACCTAGAGTCCATATTTCTTCATACAAAAGAACTGTATGGAGATCAGTCTCGTATCGCAAGATACGAAGTGTCGAAAAAGTTGTTTTCGGCAAGGTTGGCCGTCGGATCATCGGTAGCGGAAAACGTGCTTAAGATGATTGGCTACATAGAGGAGCTCGCGGACCTAGGGACCACGTTGGAGAATGAACTCTATACTGATTTGATTCTCCAGTCCCTTCCTTCTACTTACGCCCAGTTTATTCTTAACTTCAACATGCAAGGAAAGGAGGTTGAACTTTCCGAACTTCTGAATATGTTGAGGAGTGCTGAGGGCACCCTACAGAAAGGTAGGGAGACATCCACTTTGTTTGTAGGAGGATCTTCCTCTTCTAGATCCAGGGCGAAAGCCAAGGGTAAGAAGAAGAAAGCCCCCGCCAAACCAAGAGGCGGTGTCGGTAAAGTGGGTACGAAGGGAAAAGGAAAAGCAACAAAGATAGCGGGAAAGCTGGTGGGGAAGGAAGAATGCTTCTATTGTCACAAAAGTGGTCACTGGAAACAGGATTGCAAGGCTTGGAAAGCCAGAACACAGGATTTGAAGCGAGTTGCAGCTTCAGCTTCAGGTGTGTATGTTATTGAAAACTGTCTATCAATAAACTCTACTTCCTGGGTATTGGATACCGGATCAGGATCTCATATCTGTAATTCTTTGCAGGCGTTGAGAAAGTGTAGAGTTTTGAAGGCAGGTGACATGACCCTCAGAGTTGCGAACGGTGCTAGCATGGATGCTGAGGCCGTGGGGGACTATCACCTGGGATTGTCAGATGGACACTTTTTGGTTTTGCGTAGTTGTTATTATGTACCAAATGCAACCTGTAATATCATTTCTGTATCTTTATTATCTAAAGAAGGTTATGAATTTGCATTTATAAGTAATGTGGTGAACATTCACCTTAATCAAGCTTTGATTGGGTCAGGTACATTGAACAACGGTATATACGTGTTAAACCAACCACAGATTTTCAATGTCCAGAATACACACAAAAGAAAGTCTCCAGAAATCAATAAAACTTTCTTATGGCATTGTAGACTGGGTCACATCAATGAGAGAAGGTTGACTAAGTTACACACAGAAGGATATTTGGATCCATTCGAATATCAATCGTATGCAACTTGTCAATCCTGTCTCAAAGGAAAGATGACAAAGACTCCGTTCACTGGACAAGGAGTAAGAGCGAGCGAGCTCTTGGGACTCGTACACAGCGACGTGTGCGGTCCAATGTCTACACATGCGCGAAGCGGTTATTCTTACTTCATTACTTTTACGGATGACTTTTCAAGGTACGGTTATGTCTTCTTAATGAAACATAAATCCGAGACTTTTGAAAAATTCCAGGAATATAAGAATGAAGTAGAAAAACAAACAGGCAAAAGTATCAAGGCACTGAGATCTGATCGAGGTGGTGAATACTTGAGTGCCGAGTTCCTGGGTTACTTAAAAGAGAATGGAATTCTCTCTCAGCTTACTCCTCCATACACTCCGCAACATAACGGTGTATCGGAGAGACGGAACCGAACCCTATTGGATATGGTACGGCCCATGATGAGTAACGCTGAGTTGTCGCGATCGTTCTGGGGATATGCGCTAGAATCGGCTGCATACCTTTTGAACCGAGTTCCAACTAAGACTGTGCCTACTACACCATATCAGATGTGGTGTGGGAAGAGACCCTATCTTAATCATATTAAGACATGGGGATGTCCAGCTTTTGTAAAAAAGCAGCATGCGGACAAGCTCGAGGCACGCTCAGTATAGTGCAAGTTTGTGGGATATCCAAAGAACTCCAAGGGATATTGCTTCTATTGCGAAGAGGAACAAAAGGTTTTTGTTTCTCGCCATGCCCACTTTCTAGAACACCGGTTCATAGAAAAAGAATTAAGTGGGAGCGCAATAGAACTGGAAGAAATTCCAGAACCACGAGCTATTACTGAAAGTTTAGTAGAACCAGAGGGTTCGAAAGATCAGGACATTCCCACGCCACTCCGCAGGAGTAGTAGGCAGTCTCATCCGCCCGAGAGATACTACGGTTTTCTCATTGACGGGGATAGAGAGGATTGCATCATAGATTGTGATGAGCCTACTAGCTTCCAGCAAGCCATTCAGAGCGTCGACTCGGTAAAATGGCTGGATGCAATGCGGAACGAAATGGAGTCCATGTACACCAACAAAGTATGGACGTTGGACATTGCTCCAGATGGGGTAAAACCCGTAGGATGCAAGTGGATCTTCAAAAGGAAGATTGGTGTAGATGGACAGGTTGAGACCTATAAAGCTAGACTGGTTGCAAAGGGTTTTCATCAGCGACCTGGTTTGGACTATGACGAAACTTTTTCTCCAGTAGCTATGCTGAAATCCATTCGGATCCTTCTTGCCATTGCTGCCTTCCACGATTATGAGATTTGGCAGATGGACGTAAAGACAGCTTTTCTAAATGGACATTTAGAGGAGTGTGTCTATATGGATCAGCCAGAGGGTTTCATTCAGAGTGGGAGCAGCGAAAAGGTGTGCAAGTTGCTTAAGTCCATTTATGGACTAAAGCAGGCATCGTGGAGTTAGAACATCTGTTTTGATGAGACGGTCAAGGAATTTGGCTTTATCAAAAATCCAGATGAACCATGCATCTATTGTAGATTTGTAGCGAGAACTGTAGTATTCCTCGTTTTATACGTGGATGACATTCTCTTAATAGGAAATGACATTCCTATGCTACAATCTGTCAAGGGGTTCTTGTCACACAGGTTCTCCATGAAAGACCTGGGTGATGCCTCATACATTCTGGGTATCCGGATCTACCGTGACAGATCCAAGAGGATATTAGGACTTTCACAGTCCAGGTACATCGACACCATACTGAAGAGATTCAGTATGGAAGATTCCAAGCGCGGTAGTCTACCGGCTTGTCACGGGATCGCCCTCTCCAAAGAGATGTCTCCCAAGACTGATTTGGAGAGGGATCGCATGTCTATTATACCCTACGCTTCTGCGGTAGGTTCTATAATGTATGCGATGTTGTGTACCAGACTGGATGTGGCTTATGCACTGAGTGTGGTAAGCAGGTATCAGTCAAACCTTGGGGAGAAACATTGGATAGCAGTAAAGAACATTCTCAAGTACCTGAGAAGGACTAAGGAGATGTTCTTGGTGTATGGCGGAAAAGACCTCCAGATTGAGGCCTTTGCTGACTCCAGCTTCCAGAGTGACAAGGATGATTCCAAGTCCATGTCGGGTTTTGTCTTTACCCTCAATGGAGGGGCGGTGTGTTGGAAGAGCTCCAAACAGGAAACCGTTGCTGACTCGACTATGGAAGCGGAATACATCGCTGCATCTGATGCCGCAAAAGAAGCTGTCTGGATGAGGAAGTTCTTGAGAGAACTTCAGGTGGTTCCGTCCATTGTTGACCCAATACCTCTGTATTGCGACAACAACGGGGCTATAGCTTTAGCGAAGGAACCCAGGTCCCATCAGAAATCCAGACACATCTTGAGGCGGTATCACCTGATCAGGGAGATCGTAGATCGCCAGGAGATCAAGGTTCGGAGGGTTGCTTCAAAAGATAACACAGCAGATCCATTCACCAAGGCCTTGCCCCAGACTCAGTTCGAGCGGCTGATCGAGATGATAGGTCTTCGATACGCCAGTACATGGCCTTAGTGCAAGTGGGAGATTGTTAGGGTATATGCCCTAGAGGCCATTACTGTATCATACTAGTTTGTATATTACTTGATGGAAGCTTAGGATATTCACAGTTGTATATACAATCTTGCTCGAAATGGTAGTATGCTACTTGGTTTGTCTCTGCTTTAATATGTGCATATGTTTCTTTTAGCATATTGCTGATATACATATTAGTAGAGCCCTTAGGATCTTTGCTTGATTACCAGCGTTGTGATGGCGCTCACACTCGTGGGAGCTGGGTGATCTATAAGCACATCCTTATACAGGTCCCTAGTCGTTGGACTATCGAGACAGGGCATCGATACTCCGGAGTAGACCAGCGTATGCGCTTCTCATCCCAGTGTGGGAGGCGGTCTGTCCCACAGCCGTCAGTACGTCGTACTTGAGATAGTATGCGGGTGCTCGTTGGGTTACGAGTACACTGGACAGGACTCGTCGGGGACTGTTGGTTGGTATTATACCTATCGTCAGTTATCAGTTCCCAGGTGACATGAGTACAGCTTAGTCCGCTGACTTGACACTGTCACTTCGCCTCGAGTGTGTTCCCACTGCACTTTGATTACTACCCTACCACGGCTCAAAGGAGTCGTGCAAACAGGTAGTTTTTGGGTGCAGTCCCGAAGCACTTGGAGGCAGTGACGGTTAGACAGGATTCGTCTCTCCCGGTATTGGGGGTTGATATCGCGCTGTGTCCAGGAGAGCCATTACACGAGTAGTCCCTGGCCAGGGCAAGCGAGATATACTGGTAGGTTTCCAGTGTTATCTCAGGGTGTTCTGGGCTACACTCCGACACGACTTGTACCGCTATTAGGGGACTGACGTTCACCGCCCCCCTAGGCCCGCCATGCGATGTATCAGACGAACAGACCGGACTGTACGGAGACTGTCACATACAGGCTCAGTAGGAGTTCAGATGGGGTTCACCTCGTCAGTCTTCTTATCGACATCTACCTTGGGACCGTTACGTACAGCTAGTGCCGCTTGCGGTCTGTGGTTAAACCCACTGCCAGCGTAGTGTCGAGTCTTTAGAGTCCCACACAGAGAGCTATTCGCCTTTAGGCAAAATGAGTAGAGGTCGCATGGTTTTGCGACAGGGTTCGTTCACATCCGCGCACTTGTGCACGTTTGCTGTCCCGACAGCTTATACTAGCGGGCTTTGGTTTAAGCCGGATCCTAGTATATGATTTGGGATTGGTTTTTCTCATTGTATTCGTGTTCCTCGGATCACGAATACGGGTGCGTATGCACAGTTGCTTGAGACAGAGGGAGAGGACTTTGATTAGGGTTAATGACTATTGTCATTTTATTAACCCTAATGCTTATGTGTGTATTATGGTTAATTGATATTAGCTTAATATAATTGTGCATTGTTATGGTTGTTGACCTTTTGACTATCTTGACTTGTTGACCCTAGTTGACATATTGACCATCATCATTCCATATAAAAGATGCTTTTTGATCCTTGCAATTAGCATTAAATATGAAATGATAATGGTCATGTCATGATTAACCATGACAATTATCTAGCTAATTATCTAATTAAAATAATATACACATATATGTGAGAATGGTTTATTCTATTCTCGTTCTATCATTTACTTTCTCTCTCTTGTTCTTCCTCCCCCTCAAGCTCTCCCCTCTCATGTGTTGAGAAACACTTGAGCTTGAGAAAAACCCTCTCTTGATAATCTCTACTCTCATCTAGGGTTCAAGGATTAGCACTTCTTGCACCCTAGTTACTTCTGGCTTGGAGTTGAAGCCAAAGGTTGAGGCTTTCGGGTGGATCTTTCTTCGACGTAAGAAGACGACCAAGGTGACCTCCTTCCACCACTCCAAGGAGCAAGGAGAGAAGGACATAAAGCCCAAGGTATAACCTTTCTAGCACTTAGCTAGTTTCTAGTTAGCTTTAGCTTGTTTTTGTTTAGCAAAGATCCTTCATAGTGTAGTCCATGTTGCCTAAGCTCATAAAAATTCGATTTTTATTCTGTTTTCCGCCTTCCCGTAAGCACCGGGGTGGGCAACGTGGACTTACACTCATCGCCCGCTCCCTCCCTCTCTCTGCACTCCCTCTCTTCATCACTCTCTACGTCCTCCTCTCTCCTCTCAATCCCCCCACTCACTGCCTCACCTCTCTCCCTCGTCACCATCACCTTCTCTCCCCTACACCTCGAGCTCCCTCCCTACCACAATGCCAGCACCTCGAACCACCATCGATCGCCTCCTCGCCCTCACCCCCACAACCACCAACCCACTGCAACCCAACCCAAGAAACTCATGACACCATCGCTGCCCTTTCCTTGCCGACGATCCCTTCGCTCGTCGCCATCACCGTCGACCTCCTCACCACGTCGCCATCATCATCATCTTATCCTCTCCTCTACAACCCGACGCCTCACCCGACACCATCTCCTCCACTCCTCCCCCTGCACACTCGCCGCGATGACTCCAACCCACAGCCCCGACCTCGCCTCGCCACCACCTCGTTCTCCCCTCTCCAACCCAGCACCACCTTCTTCCCCGAGCCAACCCCGACGAGCACCTGCACAACACGTAACCCCCACTGCCTTGCCAGAAAACCCATCGACGGCACCTCGATTGCGAGGGACTCCACCGCCGAGTTTCCAACGCCCCTGCTCACCCTCGAGCTCCTCACCTCACCGTCGACCACCTTCTTCCCGAACGCCGGCAACCCCATCCACGACACTGAGCCCTCGTCCTCGTCTCTCCATCGTCGGAGCTCGCCACCTCTAAGCTGCAGGCCCCAAGCACCCCAACACCCTCGTACCAGCACCCATTACCTCCAGCCGACGTCCAAGCTCGCTACCGTCGCCGCTGCTGTGCCGAGCCGGGCCAATACGCGACCTCTCACCGTCGTTGCTTCCGGGATTATCATCGTCGCGTTTTTCTGAGTCAAGTGAACCTCCTTCACTTGTTCAATTCATGCTACGTACTTATATAGTTAGTAAATATAGTCTAACGGTTTAATTGGTAAAATGTATGATGTGCGTATGTATAAATAGATAGCATCCACATACACGTACCGAGTGCTCGATGCGATTACCCTATTAAAAAATCCCTAAATTTTATTATTAGAAGTTTCGATTGATGTTAACGAGTGACGTATAAGTGTAAATCCCTGTTCCCATCTATAAAATTTTCCGGTATTTTCCTAGTTCCCGATTGCTTCCCGATTTTCCTCGTGAATTTTGTTGGTAATTGGTTGCTTAAGTTTCAATATTTAGATTAATCAAAACCAATTAAAAATCAAAACCCAAAACTTAAAACCAAACCATAAAATATATCCCTTTTCCAGCCCAAGCAGTTTATTAAACTAAAACCCTACAATTCTTCCCAAAACAAAATATATACACTTCCTTCCTCAGCCCGAGTGAAGAAAACGCAATTCATTAATTATGCCCACCATTTTATCCAGCCCAATAAATAAAACCCAGCCCAAAGAGAAATTCGAATTAAATTAAAACCCCTTAATAAAAGTTCCCAGCCCACGCCTCTTTTCCTCAGCCCATTTCCTTTTTTTTATTAAAAAAAACCCTCACTTTCCCCTTCGGCCCAGCTCTCCAAGCCCATCAAACCCAAGCCGCGCCCGCTTCACCCGACCCGACCCGACCCGCTCTCTTCCCTCTTCTTCCCCAACGTCTCTATTCTCCCCGATCCACTTTTCGTGCCCATCTTCGCAGCCACGTCGCCTGCCGTTGCCCCACGACCCGCGCGCCCCTCGCGATCCCCTCTAACCCCTCGTCGCTAACCCTTACTCCTCTATCCCTCACACTCTCTCAAACTCTTCAACTCTCAAACTTCCTCTCTCTAAACCCACTACGAAACCCACTGCCATCTCTACACCTCGCCGCTCAACCTCCGACGACGATGACTGCGACCTTTCCCTTCTTCCCTTCCTCCTCCTCCACCAACAGAGCCCTTCACTACTCCTCCTCCATCAACAGAGCAACCCTGCACACCCAACCCACTCACACCCGAGCTCGGCCACCCTGCACACTCGACGCCGGCGAGCCTCCAACCGATCAGAACCACCTCGTTGACGCCTCAACGTTATCGGCATCATCATCCTCACTCCAAGCCCAAGCCCCACTACCTACTCTCTCTTTCTCTCCAATGCCACACAACCCACAACACATATCCAAGCACCCTCACTTTTGCCCATCGTCGGAGCGACGCCGCCGACCGTCGTCGACCCCAGCGCACTCGCAGAGAACCACTGAGCACCCCCTTCGCTTTCAGCAAGCATAAGTCGTCTCCGGGCAACTCCGACGTAGCACCCGAATCGCGAGCCGAGGCCGTGTGACCAAACCGCGCCATTCGTCGCGCGCTCGTGACGTTTCCGCTGTCGTATATCGCCCAAAACATTTCCAGGCAAGTTTTCTTACTTGCTACATGCTAATTTATTCGTGTTACAAACTCAAATCGTATAAATTCCATATTTACAATACCCGATAAACTATATGGCATACCTGTTCGATGCAAGACCCCAATGAAAATCTTCACTTAATTTGACGGAACTCATTTGCATAGTCTGGCCAGTATGGCAGTGAACCTTGTATATAAATTTCAAGGGAAAATATGACTGTTAATGACTAAAACGAACACCCCCAAATACATCCGTGAAAACTGGAAATTCCCGCATCTGAAAATTGTTAAAATCACCATAAATTATGTACATACTAAAATGATGCGTTCGAGGGCTCAAATCGAATCCGAATCGACGACCTATAACCCTATGCAAGTTTCTAATTGTTTCTGTACTAAAATTGTGACGATAATTGGGTCGGAGTGCGGCTCTGGACTGCAGTCCAGAGCGACTCTGGTTACTGTTTACTGTCTCGTAATGTGTACCACCTTGTTTCCTGAACTCGTATGTTACGGAACTCTGCAGTTTATTAAAGGTGAATCTGTTATCTAGATAACACAAGTGGTTTCATTCCGTTTTATCGTCGTTTGCTATTTAATCTGTGATTTAAAAGAACAGGACGTATAACAGTCCAAAACAGAATCAGAATTGACATACTAGTGTTGAACAGTACATAACTTTTGACGTACAGACGCGATTGATAATCCGTCTATTGAGTTGAACACATTATTGGAAACCCTAGATTTTATTCAACTGTAGCGTCGCTAAATTCTGATCCCAACTGGGTGAAATTCGTGTCGCGAAACGGACGTTCAGTTCAGAAACTGAATTTCCTGCAGCGAGCACTTAAAAGGAAACGGTTGTAACTTGAATACCGGAAAACCGATTGAACTGAAACCAATTTTGATGAACTGCTAACAGAGTGTACTTATTATCGTATTTGTATCATTTCGTTGAATTCTGAACATATGAATTACTGCAATTTTTGTAAGTTTATGACGTGCATATTGGTTCATAATATACATGACTTGTTAACGGCATACATACACATATCTTACCCAATTGCCATATACATCGTGTTAGTGCGTGTCAGTGTTCAGTGGACATTGCATTATCGTGCGTGAATGATATTGGTTTAGGAGTGTCAAGTGCACCAATAGAAAGTGAATGATTCGTGACAGTGATTAATACAGTGAACAGTGATAAAACCGTGCCATTGGTATACTTGTACACGACTAAATCAAAATCATAAATAGTGTAAACCTGGGGGGAAAGGAGAAATCGAAGTGGAAAGAGTATCGTATTTAGCGGGACCGTGTTTTAGAGGATGATCATTCGAGCAGTGATATATATATTAGGTAGGATCTAGCGATCCGGCTGACAGGGTTATGTCCCGGGCATGTGGGCCGTTGTCTCGGGTATGTACGAGACTCCTGTTAAATATGATCCTCCTTTCCACTATACGATTTCAAACATGATCTAGAGACTGATAGGGACACAAATCATACTTTGCATCATATAGTGACATAGTGATTACACGCATTGTACTTTCACTGTTATCATCGTAATTACCTGTTTCATATCATTATTATATAAATTGCTATTACGTCGCTCTGACGACCTGAGTATGCATGCTCAGATCTCGTGGAAGGACCAGCGCAGGAGACGGATTTACCTTTCGAGCTGACGGAGATCTAGTCTGGAATGCTTTTCTTTCTTTTCTGCTTTCCATAAAAGAGATCGTGTGATTGAACTTGGTTAGTAACTCTTCCTGTTTATTTGTAATTTGTGAACAATGGATTTTAATGTAATAATTTAGTGATGTAATTCCTCTACTGCTGTACTTTGTTTACTGATTACCATGTAATGCTAGAAGCTGAAGTGTGACTACGGCGGGATTATTCCTTGACCGTAGGAGCATGGCTGGCCTAGACATCCCTCGTTTTCCGTATTTTGGGAAGCGGGGCGTGACAATAAGAAATCGGGGTCAAACAGTTAAAGCATCAAATGTAAAATGACATCCTAATTGGTTACGTCAAATCTGAAAATCACCGTACCCATCATGTCGTAAAATTAGTAGTTAATTAAATATAAATCTAATCATGGTGTTCCAGGGCTCGTATCGAACCTAACTATATTACCTATAACCTACGTAATTAGTTATTGAATATTGCAAATTTCATGGCACTGAAAAATGAGGAGGAACGCAACTCTGGACTGCAGTCCGGGACGGCATTCTACGGGGAAGTCCGAATTTAAGCGCCTGTACATACTTGCATAAAACTGAAAATGCGCGGAGCCTCATAGGGTCGTGTAGATAACTTAATTAGCTATCACATGAATCTGGTCCCGTGTCGTTTCACCGTCGTTTGATATTTAATTTGTATTTTAGAATACCGTTGTGTCCTGCATTTTTCTGCAGTGACAGTTTGTACACTTTGATATTAAACTGAACATATCTCTCAGCACAAAGCGGATGTTATCGATCCGTCTAATACGTTGGAAACCTAACTGTAAAACCTAAATATTATTTACTTTAGCGTCGCCTAGTTACGATCCAAACTGGGAGTAAAACGTGTTACGAAACGGACTTTTAGTTCAGAAATTGGATTTCCAGCAGTAAACACTTAAAATGAAATGACCATAACTAGCAAACCTGAAACCCGATTGATGTGAAACAATTTTTATGGATAGATAATTAAATAGGCTGCTTGCCCCTTTTGTATTGTTCTGCTTAATTCTGCACGTATGATTGATAGTAAATTTTTCAAGTGGTAGGACACTGGCTGCTGATATTTTATTCATATCATAATTATTGCATTCTCATCATATCATGTAGTGGTCATGAAACATTGATAACCTAGTGATCGTGTACATTACCCAGTGATAGATATTAGTGATTTGATTGTAGCAAGTACGTTAGTGTTAAAGTGTGAATGAATAAGTGAAGTGACACGTACTTGTACACAATCAACGGACCCAGTTAATTTATTGCATTGTCGACGTCTATGGGACATATATAAGTGTAACTATAACTGGTATGGGACGGTTATGGAAGCACTTATATTAGTGTCATAAGTAAGGCGTCAAACACAGTCCATTTATCTTGGGTACCAGTCGAGACATGCTTGATGGAGTTCCGGTCTCCAGTTCTCGCGTAGAATTATCATGGACCGACTAGTATTTGGGTTTATGGTCGGGGTTTGATGTAGACCACGGGGTGTGGGGTAGTTTGAGTGTGAGTTCAACGGAATCTCGGGAGTCCAATTGCCGGCATATATCGTGATTTTGGGAGTAGTATGGATGGTGTTACTGATTATTATCGTACGTGATTCGGGACCGTGTTCCCTTGCCCCTGAGGCCCTACCCTTGGGTTGGGGATACTCCTGCATGATTGACTCTCACATTTGGACTGACGATAGGTTTAGCGACCTAGACAGTGAGACTTAGAGACTGATAGGGTTAGTGACATTGACATACATTGCTTACTGATTTGATAAACCTACTTTACTGTTTACTTATACCGATTATTTCATGTGCATTATCGTTTTATATTTACTGCTTCATGTTCATCATCATTGCACGTGTTTACTTTTGCATTTATATATATTGCTATTGTGTCACTCTGACGACCTGAGTATGCATGCTCAGAGTGAGAAGTGGACTTAGCTCGGATCAGGACCTGACGTACCTCGAGGATATTGCGAACATCTAGATCAGCCACGCCAGTGTTATCTTTCCCTTGACTCTATCTGGTTAGTTTTACATCTGTTTTGATTTAGTGACTGCATTTCTCATTACCTGTGCATTGATTACTGATCACCACGTAAAGATAGAAGCCGGAGTGTGACTACGACAGGATTTTCTTGACTGTAGGAGCATGGCTGACCTTGTCACCCTTCGTATTCTGTATTTTGGGAAGCGGGGCGTGACATGGTTTTGTTGGTATCAGAGCCAGATTTGGTTTAGAATGGGATTACAGTTTCCGAGAGGCTTGACAATTTAAGCCACCCTCCGGTCTAGATTATAAACTTGTTATTCTTGATCTTGATTCATATAGTGCGTTCTGCTACATATTTTGATCCATCCACTAGAGTTTTGGATGACTTAGTAGAGTTATGTGATTGTAATTATGAACTGCAGCATAGTTACAATACTGTACTCTGTTTGAGTGACTTGGCGTTCTACACTTGATTCCCGCTCGATTGAGTTTCACTCACCACCTATTCTTGCTTCGTTCTATATCTTATTCTGATTCTTATATCGTGTACCTTATGTCGTCCAAAAATTGTTGTTTCAGGACCATGTCTTCCAACGACTCCTCTTCTATCTCCACTCCCCAGAATCAGACCGTCGAGATTTTGAGTGTACTGCAAGGCTTGAAGGAAGCCCAGGAGCGAACAACGATCTCTTGGCTGAAGGACTAAGAAGGCAAACAGCTCGAACACCAGCGGGAGCCCCAAATCGTAGGGAAATCCCTGTTAGACGAAGAGGTGGTGTGCGGATGAAGCGCTCCTTTGTTCCTCAGCAACAGAAGCAGCGAAGAACCCAACGTTGTGATTATTGCAAAAGGTCAGGACACCTTCAAAGTGACTGTCGCAAGGCTAAAGGGCAATGCCTGATTTGTGGATCCAACAAGCATCTTATCAATGGTTGTCCTCGAAAGAAAGAGCTACAAGGAGGAGATTCGTCAACACCTTTCACATCTACTTGAGCGACTTGGTTGTTTCGTAGTTCGAGTTCGAGAATGATATGGGCCCAGCACAAGATTCAGACGTGTCTTACGAGATTGTAGAGATGGATATCGACGCGGAGTTATCACCTTTTCTGCTTTCAATAAAAATATTGTCACTCTTTAGTAAATGTTTCGTTTCGTTTAAAATCTTGTATCCGTTGAACTTCTTAGTTTGAATGCAATAAAGTTGTAAGTTATGATTTATGTATCGTCCCCTTGCCACTCATTTTCCTTATACTGCTTACTGCATCATCATTCAAAATTTTGATTTTTTAGTCCTTACCTGCCGTATATTTTCCATATGCTCCACATCTTTGGTTATTTTCTTTGTGTGTTCCACTATCTGATCATGACTCTCCCTTTTCAGGCCATAGCCAATCCTGGAGCAGTGCCGCCTATCGATGAGGACACTCGGTCCTACATTTCCTTGGACTGCATGCTGGTGAGTTCAGATGACGAGATCAATGACCCACAGGTTATTTTCGGCAACAGTGATTCCGAGGACGGGGGAGTCGCGGCCCCAGAAGTCGACATGATCAGCGACTCTGATGACGAAGAAGAGGACCCGATGGAGGAAGATCCCGAGGAAGACCCGGTATAAGAGAATCCAGTGGAAGAAGATCCAGAGGAGGTGAATCACGTGGAAGCAGACCACGATGAAGAAGCTCCAGCCAAGGAAGAAGGACCAGTAGAAGAAAACCCCGTGGGGGAAGAACCCGAAAACGAGGCCCCAGCCGAGGAAGAGTCGGAGGATGAAATCTCGAGTGAGGAGGAATTCGAGGCGGAAGATCCTCCAGTGGCAATCTCTGCGAGGCACTATGGAAGTGGACGCCCCTATCTTAGCGCGAGAGCTTACCGTAACCTGTTGAACCTCTATAATCGCGACTGAAGCGACTTATCTTTGTTTCTTCTGGCCAAATAAATCTATGTATAGTTTAGAGCCACTTTTATCTTTCGAGTATGTCTTGTTTGAAATTTTTCTGGAAAAATAAATAATAATAAGTTTCTGAGTGCGCAAATATTTTGAGTATTGATTCGCATGATGCATTGACTGTTTTCCCTCACTCTTCACCCAAACCCAGCCCAACACATCCTACCCGACCCGCTCCCCACACTCTCTCTTCTTCTTCTCCTCACTTTTCTTTCCCGCCATTTCCTTTGCTTCTCCCACGACTCGCGCCCCTTCCCCCGCACGACCCGCTCCCCCCCGCGACCTCATCCTCATGTTGGAGATAGTGCCCTCAGAGTCAATTATTGGATCGCAGGCACGTGATTGCAATGATTGCTGAGGACCTATACCGGTAGGACAGTCTTACTCGAGATTATAGTATGCTATCTGGTTTGCCTTCATCAGTCGTGTACAGGTTCAGGTGACTGATCACTGTTACACTTTGATAGAGCCCTTAGGATCTTGCTTTACTACCAACAGTATGATGGCGATCATATACGTGAGAGTTGGGTAGTTTATAAGCATATCCTTAATTGTGGTCCCAAGTCGTGGGAGTTTCGAGACAGGGTATCGATACTCCGGAGTAGACTAGTGTATACAGTCGAGACCCCGACGAGGGGCGGTGGCCGGTCTCACAAGCCACTGGTGTCAGTTGGATCATCTAAGATGTATACAGGTGCTTATTGGGTTATGAGTACACCGGACAGGACTCGCCGGGAACCTGCTAGTTGGTATTATAAATATCGTCAGATAGCAGTTCCCTGGTGATATGTGTACAGGTTAGTTCATCGACCTGAAGTCGTCATTTGTCTCGTGTGAGTTCCCACTGTGCTTTGATTTCTACCCTACCACGGCTCAAAGGAGTCGTGCAAACAGGTAGTTTTTGGGTACAGTCCCGAGCCACATGGAGGCACGTGAGCGGATCGGCAGGGGATTCGTCTCTCCCGGTATTGGGGGTGAGATCGTGCTGTGTCTAGGAGAGCCATTACACAAAGCCCACGGCCGTGGCAGGAGATTTACTGGTAGGTACTCCAGTAGTATCTCAGGGTGTTATTGGGCTACACTCCGACACGACTTATACTGCTTTTGGGGGTCTGACGTTACCAGCCCTCTAGGCAGATATGCGATACTCATAGGCGAACGGACCGGACTGTATATACATTGTCACTGTTAGGCTCAGTAGGGTTTCTGGATGAGTTCGCTCATCAACCTCCCTTGAGGTCAGTCCATGGGCAGCCGTTACCCACAGCTAGTGCCGCTGACGGCTTGTGGTTAAACGCACTGCCAGGGTACTGACGAGTCATTAGAGTCCCCCACAGATAGTTACCCACGTTCGGAAAATGCACGTGCGTTTACGCACGTGTTATAGAGGCCGTATGGTTTCCCAAGTTCGGGCGAAACGTTGTAGAGGCCGTATGGTTTTATGGCAGGGTTCGGAAAATGCACGTGCGTTTACGCACGTGTTATATTTCGGGCAGATAATACTTGTGGGCTTTGGTTTAAGCCGGATCCGAGTATTATATTGAGTAGATATAATATCTTTGTCTCTGTTGCATTTGTATTCGGTCGTAATACAAATGCGGGTATGTTTATATAGTTACAGGGTTGTCCTGAAATTCGTTTCAGGATCGCTTTTGGAAGTTGCCAGTTTCCAGTTTTCTATCGCCCGTCTTTTAACATTCGGTTAAAGACGGATTTATCTTTTCTTGGATGAGGGCGAGTCATGCTTCTAGAAGGTTTTAGAAGTGGTGATAAGGCTTATGACTCATTTGTGCATTTAATGATTCATTAATGCAAGGATGACTAGGTTTTAATGACTCATGCTTTAGCATTAATGATTCTTGTAACCTTAGGATATTTGTTCATGATATTTATCCTTGTGGTCACCCTCTTTGCTCCTACCATCACCTCCCTCTTCATATATATTGGCCGTCCCCCATTGAGAGAGAGGGTGAGAGATTGATTTCATTTTTGGGAAAAAGACTATGGTTTAAAGTGTATGGAAATTTGATAACTCATTTCTCATTCTATTTCATTTCGAGTGGCAACTTCATTAACCGATCGTCCACGGCTTTGGACGAAGTGAGACAAAGTATTCTACTCATTCTCTACATCAATCTTGGTCGTCTCTTTTAGCAAACTTGACGACCGAGTTGCCTCGAGTCAGAGGCGGGAGCCCGTTTAAAGATCCGTTGACGTGGTGCCATCTGGACGAGAAGATCGGAGATCGACGAGATCGAAGCAGCCGCAACGGAGCGTGGGATGATGGTTAAAGAACGAAGGACTCGGATCGTTCGGTATAACCTTTCTACTCTCTTTACAGTTTGTTAGTTTAGCAATAATGGCAGATCCGGGTTATAGTATACGATAGCGCCAGTTAAAAGTTTTTGTTCCGCATTTGGCGTCTCTGTTAGACGGCCGGGGCGCTACCGTAGACTTACAGTGGTATCAGAACCTCACCATTTTGCTTTACTAAGTTGTGCTAACGCGTTTAAAATATCGATCGGACCGAATATCAAAAACTACAATTTTCAAGGTTCTGAGTTTCTGTCGATTTTTAAAAGGTTCTAAAAATAATTTTACACATCACAGAAAATTCAGCAGGCTTTTTTAAGCACGTGGTACAAATTTGGGCACGTGACCTTACAAGACAGCCGCGGAATCGCGGTCAAACCTAGGGTTTGACCGCGCATCCGCGGCAAGTCTATGGGATCACTGCTCCAAATTTGCACAGTGACTTCTTGACTAGAAATTGTAGTTTTGGGGATATATGTTTTAGGCCCAGATTTTGTTACTATACAGCAGATGTTCGTGGGGCCCACTTCGTGATTTTTAGTCTATCGAAATTTAAACATGTTAGTTTACAGTACTTACATTATATCTCCGACCGTGAATGTCATTTGATCGGTAAACCGCGTCTGATTGCTATAGTTCTTTTGGACGGGTTTGCTTACGTGACATGCGCGTTGATGTTCTGTGTTGTGCTGTGATATTGCGGATTTATCGTGGTGGATAGCAGTGTGCAATGGTAGTGCAGTTTGGATTTATTTGTACATTTGATATTGCGGGGCGAGCGTCCAACATGTGGACTGCCGTCACTGCCTGTTTGTATAATATTCTTTTGGGGCACGACCGGGTTGAGGTCGATGTACCCGTTGTACATATTTTTCATTTCTGTACTAGGTTTTACCCCGCGACGGAGTGCACGGATAGCCGGGTTCTGGAGGGCAACGGGTCCGCATCTCATGGCATTGAGAGGCAGAGGGGCCTCACTCTAAAATTGGCAGACTATTCGCCGCACTCGTAGGGGGTACAGGTTGACCCAAGGAGGGGTGCTCAAGCTACCGGATTCCGTGAAGTGCAGGGTGGTCATTCATTTTGCTGTAGGGAGCTGCCTCGCTTCAGGTTTTGGCGGGTAACTTGCCGCACCCATAGGGGTCTAGGTTTCATTGCACAGGCTATCCACACGACCAGGAGAACGTCAGGTTTCAGCAGCGGCTCTGTGAAACCCGGGGATCCCAGATTATCTGTATTGTTCTGTGATGCTTATTGCTTTTCTGTAATGTTGCATATTATCATGCCTGGAGCGATTATTGTATATTGGTATATATACTATTAGATGTTGTATATGTTTTACACCCGCGCTAGTTCAGTCCCCGCTCTGTCGTTAGTTAAGTAACCTAACGGGTGATGACGGGACCCAGTGACGAATGCGGATGGCATATACGTACATTTTATTTTCGTTCTTTTCTGGTATGATTAATTGATGGGACTGCGTTGATTCTGATCAATGCAAAGGAAAACAAACCTGTTTGGAAGTTGTTGGAACAATTTTAAAAAGTGTTATTACAAAGACGTTTTCTTTTGTTTTGCATAGCGGTATTCGGTTGGAATATCCTGCACCTCATTCGACGAGGCAAGGGCCGATATCCCTTCACCGGGAGTGACTCCTTGGGCAGAAGTTTGCGTCAGGGTAATAACTTCACTATAGTCGATTACATGTTGCTTTGCATCGCGGTATTCAGTGGAATATCCTGCACTTCATTCCACGAGGAAAGAGCCGAGATCGCTTCACCGGGAGTGACCTCTTTAGCAAAGGTTTTCGCCACTATATTTTTATAAAAAGCTATCAGGTTCCTTCAACGAGATCAAGTTCATTACGTTAAAGGTTTTTCGCCAAAAACCAGCCGTCGCCCTCCGTCATTTCTTATGGATGGTCAGTAGTATTCAAGCTATGTTTGTTGGCTTTCGTCAAGGCATAGTGTTTGGTAACTGCTGGGGTATTCATTTATTGCATAGATAGATGAGTTGGTTTGGGACAGTCGTATTACCTTGTTGGATTTCGTCAAGGGTATGTACGGGTGACTTCGAATTAACAAGATAATGACGGGCAGAACTTGACATGTGACTTATGATTTGTTGGCTTTCGTCAAGGTCATAAGAACATGGGGTAAAAATGATATCGGGAGTTTCTAAAGAAACTGAAACTTGCCAAGTATGCGCATACCTTCTGGAGTGTGATAACGTGAGTGGATTCCGTCACGTTATCATGCGATGAGAGTTGGATCCCGATTCCTACTGATGAGTTGGTTTACTCTTCGGGTGATCCCGATTGATTCTTCTTTCAGGTTTGGAGGAGAATTTGACAGTACAGTGGGAGGTTTCCGGATTAGATAAAATAATAACCATTCTGATCTAGGTTAGAGTGCACGCAGAGTGTTTCTTTTCTCTCTCTCTCTAGCAGCGACCATTGACCAACCCTAGACTATGACTCAGTGACCAAGTTGACCGAACCTTCTTAAAATATTGGCTTTTGGATTGTCTGAGTTGCATAAGTCATTGTCGCTCCTTCTTTTACCCTTTGAATTTCTCAGAACACCCGTATTACTACGGACATCCACTTCCATTGGATAGATCCATCGTATGGTTATATACGAACTTGAAGGGACTTCTTCGAGGATGGATCCAGGTTCAGGAGAAATAGAATTGGTTTATTCAGTTGTCTTTTATTATCACCTTCTCTCAGGTTGCGAGAGCTCCTTGGTTTAGGAGAGTACACCTATTACGCTTATTGGATAGTCTTCTTCCAAACCATAGGCAGGTGCCGAAAGATAGGGAATGAAGAAAACCAATTAGCCTAAGTAGGGTGTGCAGAAGGTAATATGTAAAGACAAAATAAAGGGATTAGAAAGAGGGCAAAGTAAATTGCGACTGTTATCATTCACGACCAAACCGCGTACTTCGTCGCCACTCCTATTTCACCTTTAAAAGAATAAGGTATTATTCAGTTGTCTTTTATCATCACCTTCTCTCAAGATGTAAGTACTCCTTGGTTTAGGAGGGTACACCTATTATGCTTACTGGATAGTCTTCTTTCAAACCATAGGCTGGTGCCGAACGGTAGGGAATGAAGAAAACCATTTAGTATAACGATGGTGTACAGAAGGTAATGACTAAAGACAAATAAAGGGATTTAGAGAGATAGCAATAAAATATACGGTTGAAGTCATGAATTGGATTATGGAAGAGGCATTACTATGAATACCAGGATACCCCTACGAAACATTTTCATGTTTCAGTGCATTGTTAAAGGAAAACTGTTTTCCCGATTAGATACTTACTCCAGAGTATGTATTTACCGGGTTTCATTCTCATATCCGTATGGTTTTACAGATGATGAGTGGGAGTAAGTTATTGGGAATTAGGTAATTATCCTCAATATATCGGAATTCGTTGTAATTGGTGATATTTGAGGAAATCACCTGGGTACAGTTTTCCACCTACGACGCACAGGTTTTGAGTTATTCAACTCAGCGGACTTATACAGAGTATTGTATGTTGTCCAAGTGTCCATTAGGACAAAGGGGTAGGTCCTCGTACTATGTTCTGTTTACTTATGACTTCTCTAGTTTTTAGACAAGTGTTTCGTAGAAATACAAGGTCTAAGTTCTGAGAAGTTGTGGGTATAAGAATAAAGTAGAGAACCAGGTGTCACAAGTATCGGGATTCTTCAAAGAGATCGAAGATGTAGATTCTTGTGATTGGTATTCAGATGATAGTAATGGTTTTGAGAAACGTGTTTCTCTTTCAGGTTACTCATAATTGGATGGATTACTAAGTTGAGTAATGCTGATTAGCCTCTTTCCATTAAGTTGATATGCACTGGAGACAGCTGCATGATTAGAATCTGGTTCCAATTAAATAAGTGCCAAAGTTTCTATATTGGATATAGAATGGTTCATATCTTAACGATGTTAAGGTACGGGGAGTTGCCGGCTTATGCTTAAAACCAGACTCTGGATAACTCAGGGCACGTTTCTGTAATGGCTGTTTGTGGGTTGGCCCAGGCTATGACGAGGGTTGATTTTCTACCATCTGGAAGATCAATAGTGATATTGTTCTTGACTCGCCACAGTTTTAATAAAATGGATTTTTTCATAAAACAGTAGTGGGAGTATGGTAGAACTGGAAGTGATTCCAGAACCGCAAACGATTACGGAAAATTTAATAGAACCTACAGATTCAATCAAATTTGACATTCCAATAGCCACTCCGCGGATATGGTAGGTAACCTCAGACACCCGAGAGGTACTCCGGTAGCCTCAAGGACGGTGACATGGAGGTTCCTGATTACCCAGACTTGACACTACTGTTGTTCCAGGATATGAGACCCGGTAGGAGGGTTGTTATAGTCAGTGGGAGCAGCGGAAGGATAGTGGACAAGTAGCTTATGTCTATTTATAGACTTGAGCAGATATAGCGGAGATAGATCTATTTTTGATGTGACAGTCATAGGTTTGACTTCATCAGAATGGGGATGGATCTGTTAAGAAGGTAGTAGGGTGTGATGTCATGGTATTTGGATGACATACACAGAGTAGGAAGTAAAATTCCTATACTACGATCGGTTGTACTGTGGTCGTCACGCAGTTGTTTCTCCAGACATGATATGGATATAATATCTGACATTCTGGTTTCTAGATCTATGGTTTTAGATCTAGATTTGGGTAGTTTCCCAATGTGGGTACTTTGACAGTATTCTGATAGTTTTTGGAATAGATGACTCCTGGCATGGTGGTGTACCTACAGGTGATGGAGTCACCCTCTCTAAAGGTGTCTTACAGACTAAAGGGGAGAGGGATGTGCATGATTGGCAGATCACTTGCTTAGGCAATTGAGTCAATCGTGAGATGTCAAGTACCACACCAGATGTTGTTTTTGCACTAGATGCAATAAGTTTGTATTAATCCAATTTTGGAGAAACATAAGGAAGCAGTTTTCAAACATAAGTGCATGTTCTACGGATTTGATGACGGCAGCCTCCTTCGGGAGACGATTATCATTTCAGGCTTCAAAGGTGACGTGGTTGATAGAGTGATTGTCAGAGTTATAGTTTTCCCTCTGACGAGGGACAGTATTATGGACAAGTGGTCCAAGAGGATACTGTGGGAGGCATGGTGCAGGATACTGATTAGGTTCAGTGATCGATACAGTCTAAGAAGTTTGGATTTGGAGTTCATTTATGAACTAGGTCCCATCAGATATCCAAACATATTCTAAGACAGGTATTACTCGATTCGGGAGATGGCTTTCTCCGCGAACTTGAGATTAAGAGAGATAAAGAAAGAAACATCAGGGCGGATCCACTCACTGAGGCTATTTCTCGAACACAATAGTTTTACAAACGGGTTTTGTGAAACTGATTGGTAGAGGAGTTGGATGTTCGGTTTCACACGGGCTGTGAGTAGTCGACATCGCAATAATTAGCCTTAAGTGCAAGTGGGAGATTGTTGGAGATAGTGCCCTCAGAGTCAACTATTGGATCGCAGGCACGTGATTGCAATGATTGCGGAGGACCTATACCGGTAGGACAATCTTACTCGAGATGATAGTATGCTATCTGGTTTGCCTTTATCAGTCGTGTACAGGTTCAGGTGACTGATCACTGTTACACTTTGATAGAGCCCTTAGGATCTTGCTTTACTACCAACAGTATGATGGCGATCATATACATGAGAGTTGGGTAGTTTATAAGCATATCCTTAATTGTGGTCCCTAGTCGTGGGAGTTTCGAGACAGGGCATCGATACTCCGGAGTAGACTAGTGTATACAGTCGAGACCCCGACGAGGGGTGGCGGCCGGTCTCACAAGCCACTCGTGTCAGTTGGATCACCTAAGATGTATACAGGTGCTCATTGGGTTATGAGTACACCGGACAGGACTCGCCGGGAACCTGCTAGTTGGTATTATACATATCGTCAGATAGCAGTTCCCTGGTGACATGTGTACAGGTTAGTTCATCGACCTGAGGTCGTCATTTATCTCGTGTGAGTTCCCACTGTGCTTTGATTTCTACCCTACCACGGCTCAAAGGAGTCGTGCAAACAGGTAGTTTTTGGGTACAGTCCCGAGCCACATGGAGGCACGTGAGCGGATCGGCAGGGGATTCGTCTCTCCCGGTATTGGGGGTGAGATCGTGCTGTGTCTAGGAGAGCCATTACACAAAGCCTACGGCCGTGGCAGGAGATTTACTGGTAGGTACTCCAGTAGTATCTCAGGGTGTTATTGGGCTACACTCCGACACGACTTATACTGCTTTTGGGGGTCTGACGTTACCAGCCCTCTAGGCAGATATGCGATACTCATAGGCAAACGGACCGAACTGTATATACATTGTCACTGTTAGGCTCAGTAGGGTTTCTGGATGAGTTCGCTCATCAACCTCCCTTGAGGTCAGTCCATGGGCAGCCGTTACCCACAGCTAGTGCCGCTGACGGCTTGTGGTTAAACGCACTGCCAGGGTACTGACGAGTCATTAGAGTCCCCCACAGATAGTTTCCCACGTTCGGACGAAACGTTGTAGAGGCCGTATGGTTTTATGGCAGGGTTCGGAAAATGCACGTGCGTTTACGCACGTGTCATATTTCGGGCAGATAATACTGGTGGGCTTTGGTTTAAGCCGGATCCGAGTATTATATTGAGTAGATATAATATCTTTGGTTTAACCTTTCTACTCTCTTTATAGTTTGTTGGTTTAGCAATAATGGCAGATCCGGGTTATAGTATACGATAGCGCCAGTTAAAAGTTTTTGTTCCGCATTTGGCGTCTGTTAGACGGCCGGAGCGCTACCGTAGACTTACACCTCATCCCAACTTCCGCCGCGTCGAGCTCCCCCTCGTGCTCCTCAAGACCCGCGCCCAGCTCTACGACTAGCTCATCCAGCTCCAGCTCCAGCTCCACCTCCATGTGGACCTCCTGCACAGCCTAATCGCCAATTCCATCAGGCACTGAGGACATGCCTCAAGGGCAAAGGAATGTGCCTCCAGCTAGGAGAAATGTACCCCGGCGACAGACTTTAACTTTAGCCGCCGTAGAAGCCGAGACTGTAAACCAAGATAATCCTGGTAATTTCCTCACATCTTTTTTCAATCTTACCAAAACTTTGCATTCTTTCATTTTTCCAAATATTTTTATGCATTATCACTAGTTCTATCACCATCACTATCACTAAATTGTTTTGAATCTGTTACACTTTTCTTCTACAAATTTTAAGGACGAAATTTTTATAAGGATGGCAGAATGTAACCCCCCTGAACTTTCTGTACAAATTTTTTTCAAAAATACAGAAAGGAACACTTAAGTCTGAGCACAAGATATAAATTTAATTTGCTTTTGAACAGCAAGAAATAGCTTGTAGCTCATTGGTAAAGCCTTGCGCTGCTGTAACGTAGCCCCTGTGTTTGAATCCCCCCATCCATATATATTTTTAATTGATTTTTTCTTTTAATCTTTAAGAAGCCCAATGGTTTACACGTGCACTACACGTAAAATGAAAAGTCACAAATGAATGTGGAAAATGTTGTACACACTGAACATGACAGTGGCGAGCATCCCAGCCCCCGACCCACCCAAACGACCGGTGAGATCGGGCTTGGGGCCGGCGCCGGCGGTCCTCCTGTGGCTAATGCCTCAATTTTTCTACCCTGGAACCTTTTGGCCTACCCCACTTCACCCATATTGTTTGATTTTTCTGCACATTTACAGAAGGATTAAAATCACCTCTTTAATCCATTTTATTGCACATTTTTAATTCTCCAATTCAATACCCTAAACCCTAATTTTCCCTATAAATACCCCACTATATTTCACCCATCCTTATACTGAATTCCATTACAAAAACTCTCTAAAATTTCCAAGTCCCAAGCTGTACAAATTGAGCTAGCAAAGGTCGAAGTTCCGGCAACGTTTCGGGAAGATGCCGGCGACGAAACGACTCCCCGATGATTCCAATAGCTTCCCCTATCTCTTCTCTTGTTTTACAATCATTAAGTCCCCTCTCCCCTCCTTTTTTGCTATTCTAAAACTTCTTTTTTTTAAAACTCGTCGGAAGCGGAGTTATTCCGGCTTTCGATTATCTTTTCTTTAAAAATCTAATTTTTTCTTAATAACAAACCTACAAATTTTTTATAGATTGTTTAGTAATCATTAACAAATATATTAGAACAAGTTTTATCTCAGAAGAATCTATTATTCAATTTTTATCTCATTTTTACGGTTAAATACAATATACTTTACTTTCGATACAATTCAACATATTCCCTTATATTACCTTTAGAAAACTCATGAGGTAATGACCTACTCATCACAACACACAATTTTGTCATAGCACGATAACTCTTGGGGACATTAGTTTATGGGAAAATACTAGTTTATGATTAAATACCTTAAACATTCAAAAACCGTTTTCTTTAAAAGTGTATTATTTAATTCCTTACAAATACGCCTCTACAACCCATTTTGGGGAACCCTGATCGGGATGGTGCGAGTTATCGCACATCCTCGGGCCTAGTAGAGCGATATGTAGACCTCCGCAAGGAGCATTCGATCTCGACGGAATTTTTAATGTAATTTTTAAGAAAAATGTAATTTCTATTTAATAAATAAATTCTATTTTTTATAAATATTAGATATATAAATATTATCAAAATATCTACTTTAAATATATTATATATATATTCCATGTTTTCTAAATCAAAGGAATCACAAATTCCATGATACTACCATTACAATTCAATACAAATTCCAAGATTATACTAAAATACCATATACAATGAAAACTAGGTTATATCCACTAGAATATTTCACTTTATAAAAATTACAATTATGAAAACCCTAAATACGATAATTAAAAACTTGAGGTGTATTTTGAAAATATATCAAAACTATTTTTCATAAACCCCCCTCATTTTATATTAATTTACAATAAGGACCCTAGTAAATATAGGTTTAAGCGGGACCGGTTCTATTAAGCCTTAGGGAGCCGGGGAATATGGTTGTTTGCCTATCTAAGGTAGACAACCTAACAACGGTGTTATCAACACGGTAATTGTCTTGGAAAAAGACACAAATCCTACCGTCAATGTGCAGCAGCTACCGATAACTCCAAAATAATCAGGACTTCAATTTCTTTTCAAAGTGTCTGACTCAGATAGAGTCTCCATCTAATATAAAATCAATTTGACTTGAATTCATTTCAAGTATAACTACAATACAATATTAATCCACAAATACCAGAATACAATACATATCAATATGAACATAACTGAACCGAACCATGGATATACTCTGATTACATGACTATCCATATATATCCATTCCGTTTACTGATATCATGGTTTCGGCAAGTCTTCCATTTACTACAAGACAATACAATACAATTAGTACAATCAATACAATCAATACAATAAACATTACGGGGTTTATAAAGGGCTAGACTGGTACGGAACATGTTAAAAGTGGCATGAGGTGGTCACTAAAAGACGTAATTACATCCATGCCGTTGTTCTGTGGTATTATCGACGGAGCCTTGTACTAAGGGTTACCAAAGTCCACGGTGTAAGTTGGAATCCTCTCGTATACACTGTCATATTCTTTACCAAGTTACAACTACTACGTTAGTATAACAAATATAACATATCTACTTCACCTGTTCTATTCTCTGTCTATTGTTCTCCTTCTTTCTTTGGGACTTACCGAGCGATTGTTCGCTGACGATATTCCTATTTCTCTTCTCTTTGGAATGTTGTCAGGAGAACCCGACTCTGAGGAGCTCGAGACCAGGCAGGAGTACTTGGAGTAGTTCACAGAAGACCCTGAGCATTGACTTTACTTGTACTCATTTTATTTTCAGTTCATACCATAATTTAGGCATTTCATTCCAGCCTTGTATTTATATTTCCAGTTGTGTTGTAAAGGAATGTTGAATAAATAAAAGTTGCTGTTTATTTACATTCATGTCTCTTGTGTACATTTTACTTTATATTGTTTAGTTACGCTTAGTGTATTTACTTCTGAGTAAATACGTCGCATGACCCGTCGCGTCTCCTTACCGTACACCGGGAAGCGGGGCGTGACAGGTTTTGTTGGCGGCTCAAGAAGGTCCATTTTGCATAGACATGCAGGTCAATTCTGCATGAAGTCCTAAGCAATATAACACAAGAATCAACAACTAAAAAAATATTCTTTACATTTCATATTCCTTGAATCTTACAATTTCATATACTTTGAATCTATCCTAACCTTATTTTTCATTCAACGTTATGGATTCTCCAAACAATACCAGCACCAACTTCAACAACACACCACCACCTCTACCGCTTACGCCTACCGTTGCTGCTCCGATCAATGAGCAGACGGTACCGCTTGAGGCAATCCGAAGCCTCCTGGAAAGACAGCAGCAGCAGACTGCTATATTACTAAACCGTTCAGAAGCGGAAACGCTTGAAGTAAAGCAATTCCGAGCATTACACCCAAAGCAATTTTCTGGGAAAGAGAGCCCTTTGGAAGCTAAAGAATGGGCTCAGAGCATTGAGGACGATGTGGCAGCAGCACAACTGCCAGAGATTGTTTGGGTATGAGTTGCAAAGCTGCAACTCACCGACAACGCCCGAGTTTGGTGGAAAGCGGAAGAAAGCCGTCTTGACCAGCCGATCGAATGGAAAACCTTTCGCGACATGTTCGACGCGAAGTACTTTCCAGAGACTGCCCAATTTGACATGGAACGGCAATTCATCCACTTGCAACAGGGTTCGATGTGTATCAAATCGGTGGATGAGTATGATGTCGGGTTCACCATATTGAGTAGGTTCGTGGCATATCTTATTCCGACTGCTGAGATCAGACCCAAACGATTTTAGCAAGGGCTGGACCAGGAAATCCAACTCACAACACTTGTCCGCAGCGGCCAGCCATCCAGGCACCTGCTCCATGACTAGCTATTCCCGCTCCACCTCCACGTGGACCTCCTGCACAGTTTAATCCCCAATTCCATCAGGCACTGAGGAACATGCCTCAAGGGCAGAGGAATGTGCCTCCAGATAGGAGGAATGTACCCCCGCGACAGGCTTTCACTTTAGCGGCCGTAGAAGCCGAGACTGTAAACCAAGATAACCTGGGTAATCCCATCACATTTTTTTTTCAATCTTACCAAAACTTTTGCATTTTTTCGTTCTTCCAAATATTTTTATGCATTATCACCAGTTCTATCACCAGTTCTATCACCATCACCATCACAAATTTCTTTGAATATGTTACATTTTCCTTCTACAAATTTCCATGACAAAATTTTTGTTAGAAGGGTAGAATGTAACAACCCTGAACTTTCTGTAAATAATTTTTTCAAAAATACAAAAAGGAACACTTAAGCCTGAGCACAAGATATAAACTTAATTTGCTTTTGAACAGCAAGAAATAGCTTGTTGCTCATTGGTAAAGCCTTGCACTGCTGTGACGTAGTCTCTGTGTTCGAATCCTCCCAGCCACATATATTTTCAATTGATTTTTTCTTTTAATCTTTTAGAAGGCCAAAGGTTTATACGTGCACTACACGTAAAATGAAGTCACAAATGAAACAAACATATGGAAAATGTTGCACACACTGAACATGACACGTGGCGAGCATCCCAGCCCTGATCCCACCAAACGACCGGTGAGATCGGGCTTGGGGCCGGCGCCGCCGGCCCCCCCCCCCCCGTGGCTAATGCCTTAATCTTTCTACCATGGCACCTTTTGTCCTACCCCACTTCCCCCATATTGTTTGATTTTTCTGCACATTTACAGAAGGATTAAAATCACCTCTTTAATCCATTTTAATGCACATTTTTAATTCTCCAATTCAATACCTTAAACCCTAATTTTCTCTATAAATACCCCACTACATTTCACCCCTCCTCATTCAGAATTCCATTACAAAAACTCTCTAAAATTTCCAAGTTCCAAATTGTACAAGTGAAGTTAGCAAAAGTCGAAGTTCCGGCGACGTTTCGGGAAGATTCCGGCGATGAAATGACTGCCCGACGGTTCCAATAGCTTCCCCCATCTCTTCTCTTGTTTTACAATCAGTAAGTCCCATCTCCCCTCCCCTTTTGCTATTCTAAAACTTCTTCTTTTCAAAACTCGTCGGAAGCGGAGTTATTCCGGCTTCTAATTCTCCTTTCTTTAAAAATCAAAATTTTTCTTAATAAAAAACCTAAAAATTTTTAATTGATTGTTTAGTAATCATTAAGAAACACATTAGAACAAGTTTCATCTCAAAAGAATCTATTATGCAAATTTTATCACACTTTTACGGTTAAATACTATATTCTTTATTTTCGACACAATTCAACATATTTCCTTATATTACCTTTAGAAAACTCACGAGGTAATGACCTATCTCATCACAACATACATTTTTGACATAGAACGATAACTCTTGCGGACATTAGTTTATGGGAAAATACTAGTTTACGATTAAATACCTTAAACATTCAAAAACCGTTTTTTTAAAAGTGTATTATTTAATTCCTTGCAAATACGGCTCTACAACCCATTTTGGGAAACCCTGATCGGGATACTGTGGATTATCGCACGTCCTCGGACCTAGTGGAGTGAGATGCAGACCTCCGCAAGGAGCATTCGATCTCGATGGAGTTTTTAATGCAATTTTTAAGAAAAATGTGATTTCTATTTAATAAATAAATTCTATTTTTTTTATAAATATTATTAAAATATACTTTAAATATATATATATATATATATATATATATATATATATATATATATATTCCATGTTCTCTAAATCAAAGGAATCACAAATTTCATGAAACTACCATTACAATTCAATACAAATTCCAAGATTACACTAAAATACTATATACAATGAAAACTAGGTTATATCCACTAGAATATTTCACTTTATAAAAATTACAATTATGAAAACCCTAAAACGATAATTAAATAGTTGAGGTGTATTTTTAAAATATATCAAAATTATTTTTCATAAAACCCCCTCAAGTTATATTAATTTATAATAATGACCTTAGTAAACATAGGTTTAAGCGGGACCGGCTCTTTTGAGCCTCAGGGAGCCGGAGAATATGGGTGCTTGCCTATCTAAGGTAGACAACCTAACAACGGTGTTATCAATACGGTAATTGTCTTGGGAAAAAATACAAATCTTACAGTTCATGTGCAGCAGTTACCGATGACTCCAAAACAATCAGGACTTCAATTTCTTTTCAAAGTGTCTGACTCAGACAGAGTCTCCATCTAATATGAAATCAATCTGACTTGTATTCATTTCAAGTATAACTACAATACAACATGAATCCACGAATACCAAAATACAATCCATATCAATATGAACATGACCGAACCGAACCATGGATATACTCTGATTACACGACTATCCATTTATATCCATTCCGTTTACTGATATCATGGTTTCGGCAAGTCTTCTATTTACTATAAGACGATACAATATAATCAATACAATCAACATTACGACCCTGTTCAATACCGGACTCGAGTTTGGAGGACCGATTACAATGGTGTATGGATGGCCCATAGCTTGGTGACACTTACACTTGGTCTTTCAATGGCCGAAATATGTTCTGCTTATCCGACCTCGGGCGGTCTCTACTTTTGGAGTGCTAAGCTCTCCGATGAGAGATGGGGACCTTTTGCGTCATGGATCACTGGCTGGTATTCTTTCGCAAACTTTCCATTTTACAAGTCTTTTGCAATTATATTTGTGCAATTGCTTTATTTGGTATGGCTAACGGCAAAACAAATAAAACTTTAACCCCACACTTCCATCGTATTCCTTTTAGGCCTTGTTTGGCAATAGGGTTACGGTTTTGATATCTTGGTTTCACTGCTAAACTCTAAAATTTGAAGCAATGGCTCGTTTGGCAACCAAAATAGATTTTCCCAAACCGCAGTTTCAAAAGGTTTCGAAGTCCCAAGATCCTATTTTTCTAAACTCCAAAAAATTCCAATTATAAATGAACAAGGCAATTATAAGAAATTCCACTCCTCAACATGAAACAAACTATCGAATACAGAGAGATTTTAAGACATCCCTCTTCTGCAATTATCTTAAAAACATTCTAGTATATTAACATGTGAAGCGCTCTTCCAAAAATCCAGCGAAAAAATATTTTTTGAAATGAAGTATAATATAATTAAGAATAGGTTATTTATATCGTGAAAGATTTCGGTATTTCTTTCGGTCCAAATACACCAATAGAATGCAATGACAAACATATCCGAAGCATTCTTAAATTAGTTTTCTAACTTCTATTAACTACATCAATTTTCTCAAATCTAAGCAAGATAATACGCTCAAGATGATTTTAAATTGGGGTTTTCCTATATCTCATCCCAAAATTAAGATATTTCATAAATTTCATCCCCAGAAACTTAATATTTTCCTATTCAACCCCTAATTCTATTGAGTTATCAAAAAACCCCATATCTGCTACCTTCTAACTGGAGGCTAGATTAATTTTCCTTTATTCCCTAAACACCATTCTTTCTTTCTTCTTCTTCATATCTGTCTTATCTCTTAGCCATGAACTCTGCCAATTTCTCAAACAAACTTAGTTCATCATCAACACTATTTTTTTTTATAGATTTTCTTATAGTTTGTGTTTAAACATTATTAAAAATATAAGAATGAAGATGGCCATCGAGATCAAATTTGTAATTTATTTTATATTCAAGAGTACGCACAACTTTTGAGATATAGAGAAGATAGGGAGAAAATATGAAGTTTATAAATAAACAACTTTTGGGGGTGAGATATTGAAACTTTAAACAATTAATTGTAGGCGCCTCAAAAGCTAAGGGCATGTTTGGTTGTCCGGAAGTGCCAGAAGAACATGAAGTAAGGGTATGTTTGTTTGTACGGAAGTAATATGGAAGTACCGGAAGTAATCTTACTTTCGATACTTCGGTTCTTTATTCTGACGGAAGTAGAGCTTGAAAGTTATTTCATGGTACATTTTATGTTTGTTTTTATTTATGAAAGAAACTAGAATGTTGCTTTAATTTTTACTTGCTTCTTCAAAAAATATACAAACAAAAATTAAAAGTAAGATTTAAGTTTTCTTCCATGACAACTTTTTTGAAAACTGTTTCAATATTATTTCCGGCTCTTATGATATTTCCGACAACCAAACAGCCCGCAAGTAGGATTGATTTGAGCTCTATGTATTACCACTGGAGAGAGGTTTTACTTGGGGGCCATTTGATTGCGCGGAGATGAACTGACATGCATCATTTGGTGTAGTTAAAAAATAAAATAAAAAGAAACCTCTTTTTCCAATGTTTGGATAGCAACAACTTGACATCGAGTTAGAAATGGAATTGCAAAAAGATACTGATTCTTGCAATACTAGCAACAAATGCTGCAATTTGAGAAATGTATTCATAGCAATTGTTAGAGATGTCACACAAGCTATCCTAATCTACATAAGTAATCGCGCAACATATATTGTATCCCCGTATTTTGTTGTGGTTGTCGCGGAGGTGGTGAGCATGAAAAAATAGTTTGGATTTGGAGATCCAACAACAAAATTTTGAAACATCCAAACAAATGGATTTTGGTGTTTTTATTTGCAACATTTTCTTCTTTTCTCTTCTTCTTCTTTTTTGAAAATAAATGATACAAATGCACCTAAATTCCTTAATCGAGAGTTAATGAACAATAAAAGTTGCGCAGGCATCAGAATACGATAATACATCAACATACCCAAATGCATGAGCTACTAAAAGAAAATATAGTCATCCTAACTACAAATGCTCTCTTCCTCGTCTCTAAATAAAGCTACCCTCCTGTTTGAAGAGGTCTTCCATTTCATATCTTGTAGAAATACACGTCAAAATATTGACATTGACGTTTAGTTTCCTCACCACCCAACTCCAAATACTAGGAGACTTTGGGCATTCAAAAAATACATGCTCCACAGTTTCGCTACCAACACCACCAAAAAAAGGCATTCAAGTGGCACAAAGATATTCCTCTTAGAATGTTATCTCGTGTTAGAAAATGATCATGTGTACACAACCAAAGGAAAATCTTAACTTTTAGCGACGCTACGAATGATATTCGAGCATCCTCCGCTAAGGCCACCAAAGTTTAATCTCACATATGCCGAACTCACAGTAAACACCCCGGATGGATGAGGTCTCCAAAAATCCAACCATTCGTATTTTCATTCATTGACGGAGGTGCATTATGAAGATTCAAACAAATTTGGTCGCGTTCCACCTCTTTAACCCTTCCAAATTCAGTAATTGAATCTCATTTCCAACATGGCGTTCCTCAAAATCTATTGACGACACCGTCCTTCAATCTTGACACATCAATCAAAGTCGAATGTAAATATCTGAAGGGACATCTGCGCACCATGAATCAAACCAGAACCTAGTGAGTGTTCCATCACCCTATATAGCTCGGGTATTGACGAAAAAGGAGTCACTCACTTCAGCCACCGCTCTCCAAAACTGAGAACATCTGGTAGAGAAAGGTAGACGACCAAATATAAATCATATTGTTTTCGGTATCGATCGATAAGAGTGCTCCAAAACCATTCCGATCCTTTGGAAAATATCCACCACCATTTTGGAAATAATAATAAGTTCATATCCTTAAGATCCACAATCCTAAGTCCTCCATGTTCTCATTTTTTAAACGCTCTTTCCCAATTAATTATACATAAACCTCTATTCCCTTCGCATTTTCCCTCCAAAAGAAATGAATTCTAAGGTTATCAATGGATTTCAACACTCATTTAGGAGCCTTAAAAATTGAAAACACATACAAATAGGATGGCAGACAAGATAGAGTTCACAAGAATTAGTCGGCCACCCAGTGATAGGCATTGGTCTTTCGAAGACGCCAATCTTCAATCAACTTTCTGAATGATTGACGCCCAATCCTGGCATTGGTCTTTCGAAGACGCCAATCTTCAATCAACTTTCTGAATGATTGACGTCCAATCCTGTCTTCGAAGAGGCCCGTCTTTTAACTGGACCCCAAAATATTTCATTAGAAATTCTTCAATTTCACATCCGAAGAGGGTACTGATTTCAGTCAAATCAAATTCCTCATTCCAAACAACAAAGATTGTACTCTTACCGAAACTTGCTACCGTAACAACACAGAAAGAGTTATTCGCCTTAAAGTTAATTCTAAGTCCTGACCACTTCAATATGATTGCACTTTGCACAACGTGACTTCCAAACAACAATATGTCATCCGCGTATTGAAAAACTAGAAAAATCGTCTTCATCCATACTCATTCTAAACGGTTTTATTAACCCCTCCGCGATACAAGACATAATCATCCGATTAAGCTCATCCGCCACCAAAGTGACTAATAATGGAGAGAGTGGATTATCTTGCCTTAGCCCTCTACGACAAGTGGTGTATCTTCCTGGAGTATCATTCCCCAACATTCTCAGCATACCTCCTCTTATTCTTTTGTTGATCCATCTAATCCATTTGTCCTAAAACTCTCTCTTCTTCAGTGTCTCCAATACACATCCCAACACACTGAATCTTATGCTTTTTCGAAGTCTAGCTTCAACATAAAACCCTACGTTTTCACCACACGACACCGATGGATAATCTCATGTGCACACATCACCGAGTCAAGAATGCTCCGCTCTTAAATGAACTCGCTTTGTTTCCGGGCAACCATATTGTTTAAAATAGTAGCTGATCTTCTAGCTAGGATCTTGGAAACAATCTTAAAAGATCCATTAAGAAGGCTAATAGGACAATAGTCCGTCACCAAAGCCGAGGTTTCCTTCATAGGAATCAATATAACAAGAGAGTAGTTCATTCTTTGATAACTCTCAAGATATCCTCTTTTATAATTTTCCAACATTTTCGATAGAAGGATATTGAAAAACCATCTGAACCGTTGCCTTGTAAATTGCCCTCTGAACTCGGAAATTGCCCTCTAAACTTCGTCCGGGAGCATACTCTCTTCTAAACTAGGGGACAATGATTGTGTTACATTGTGAACTAGAAGTTCCCCTCTCACATCTGATCTCTCTCCAAAAGTCGATGAGAAATAATCATCAAACAATAGCCTAATCTCATCCTCACTCGTAACCCATTCTAATGTTCTATGTTGTATCCCTTTGATCAAGTTATTTCTTCGATGCCTACTTACTGTCCTATGAAAAAATGCAGTGTCCGCATCACTCTCCTTTAACCACTTAACTCTTGATCTTTGCTTCCAACAGATTGTTGGATATATGTGCACTAAAAGTAATTATCGTAATTGCAGGAATTCAATTGCTGAATTCAAGAAGGACCTATACGGAGAACAATCTTGCTCGAGATACTAGTATGATATCTGGTTTGTTTTTATCTTTCATGTGAATACGTTTTACTCGTCATCACGTATCGCTAATACATGATGATAAAACCCATAAGATCTTTGCTTAACTGCTAGGATTATGATAGGGATCATACTAGTGGGACATGGGTAGTCCATAAGCACATCCTTAAAAGTCCATAGTCGTATGAGTATCGAGACTAGGTATCGGTATTCCAGAGTAGATTAGTGCATACGTTTCTTAACCCCGACCAGAGTGATGGCTGGTCCCATGGCCATTAGTGTATGGCACCAAAGATTGTATACCGGTGCTCATTGGATGAGTTAAACTGGACGGACTCACTGAGAACTTCTAGATGATATTATACCAATTGTCAGATAGCGGTTCTCCTGTGACGATAGTATATGGTAGTCCCTTGACCTGAGACCGCCATAGTGTCTTGTATGTATTCTCACTATACTTTTATTACTACCCTACTATGGCTCTACTGAGTTGTGCAAACAACTTGTAGTTGTGTATAGTCCAGAAACATATGGAGGCGGTGAGTGGTCGAAAGGATTCATCTCTTTTGGTATAGAGAGTCAATATCGTGTAAAGCAGGACATGACTATAACCAGAAGTCCTTGGCCAAAGCAGATAAGATAAACTGATAAGTGTTATTAGTTGTATCTCAGATAATTATGAGTCTTATGTCGCACGACATATCGGGTTATTAGGGGTCTGACAGTTTCCACCCCTAGACCCGGTATGCGATACTCTTTGACGAAAAGACCGGCCTGTATTGTAACACCTGAGTTTGTATTTAGTGGTAATTGTGTGTTAATATGGGGCTTTTGGTAAAAAGTTTACCAAAATGGGTTTCAGATAATTTATCTGGTTTTTTGAATATTTTATTAGATTTTTATCTGGACTGCACACATATGTGCATGTTAACTAGGGTTAAGCCTAGGGTTAAATCATGTTTAGACAACCATGGTGGCCTAACCCTTTTGGTTAAGTTAATTGTGTTTAATTAAGGGTTTTTAGTTTTAAAATTTAAATTGTATTAGGGGTTGACTAGTAGGTAGGTGAGAGAGAGAGAGAGGCCATGATGGTTTGGGGCATGCTTAGCATTTAATGAAGAAAGAGGATGAGGGGGGGTTGACTCCCATTTGAATTTCCTTATCACTTGTATGTTTTTTCTCCCACTCTTTTCTCACATATCTCTCCCTCTCACTCCCACACACCCCTACACCAACAACAACAAAAACAGCAGCAGCAGCAGAACCTGCAACAGCAACAGCAACAACAAAAACAACATCAACAGCAACAGCAGAAACAACAACAGCAGCAGCAGATCAGCAACAGCAATAGCAGCAGCAACTCACTCTCCCTCTTCTTCTTCTTCTTCTCCTCTTCTCCTACATCCTAGGATCCCTTGCGGTATAATCTCGCAACCCAACTTCTTTCTTGCTTGATTATGGTTGTTTAAGCTGAAATTTAGTGTTTATGTCGTGTTTTAGTGCTAGTTTTAGGTAAATTTGAGTGAGAGTTGCAAAGTGATGGTTTTGATTGTTAGTGTAGCCGAATTAAGTGCTGTTAAGGCCAGTTAACCTATGTTTTGTCCCAAATTTCGCCATTATACCTGAAAGTTTTGAATCGGTGTAATTTAGCGTTTTTGTCGGCTTTTTACCCTTTCTGGAATCTGCTTTTGACCCGGGCCATTAAGGAAAAAATTGGGAAGACTGTAGCATGGTGACCTGGTCAGACACACACACACAAAACACAGGGACCCCTCTCCCCTTCACGGCCGCAAATTTATTAGATCTGGCCGCAATTTGCGGCCAGAAGGTGGGGTTTGGGGCTGGGTCTTTTCCTGTAGATGTCTGCTGTATAAATAGGGGTTTTGGTATCTGCAACTTTTTATGTTTGGACCAGAGTCAAAATCTGGAGCATTAAACCTTGTTTCGGTGTTTTTTTAAACTTGTGTGACACGCGTGTGATCCGCATGGTTCTGTGGCATGCCGCGCGACACAGCGTGTCGGAGTGGTTCTGGTGAGATTACGCACGTCGCGACGTATCGAGTGTACGCGCGTTTAGTTTCACGCACGCGTTATTCTTTTGATCGATATATCGCAATTTTTGCAGGATTTGCTTATGTGTGTGACTTTTGTAAATTCTAGGTTCACCGGCGGGGACTTAGAGCGCCGCGGAAGAAGGAAAGCAGATGGTCGGACACACCTAGTGCGAGGTCACGGGTGAGTAGATGTAACATCTACGGGGGACAATCGTTTGGATGGCGCAAGTCGCCCGATAGATTTAGTAAACTTAAAGATTGCTAGAAATATTAGAAATTATAGTACTTGCATGATATTTGCTACGTTCAGGATCTATATGTTTTACCTACATATGTGAGCTCATTCCATAGGACACCTGCACCATTGCCAGGGTTTTTTTTATATGCAGCACGAGCACTATTCATGTGTACACACACTCCCTGGTAATTGCCATGCCACGACACTAGATAACTTATAATCTAGAACATTGTCACGATATTGATGCTTAAACTGTGCTATTGCATTAAATCCTTAAAATGAAATTGTAGAATCGCTATGGCATCATTCGTTCATGCCTAGTCTATAAATCATACACTGCAACTGATTATTGATACCATTTGCATTCATTATCATTGACATATGCACTTATGATGAATTCTTGAGATTTATGATATTTCTGGATTTCGGGGGAAAGCCGCAAGATTTACAAACTTATTACTCTTTTTTTAAATATGAAAAATTGCGGTTTTCTAGTGATGTAAAGTGTCGTCCACCATGAGTTTGATGTGGTTTTCAAGACCCGTTTCGAGGAGTTAGATGAACCGTCTCGGGTACATGGTGGGCCCGGTAAGGTACCCAGGGGCAAGAAGTTCGAGTAGTGGACGATGAGCCTGGCAGGGGATGGATTACCTACCGATGACTGTTTTGGCGCGGCGGATATCCAGAGAATACCGACCGTGGCCACGAGTTGATGAGAAATTGATATTTGAGATGGGTCAGCCGGACGGCTGAGGCCAGAGATACTATGATATGGATATATGAGATTTGAGACAGTTTGAGGTGTCGTTGCTGGACACGGATTCTTGTTGATTCTATGAGTATTATGCTGATATTTAAAAGAGTTTCAAAAAGAAAGAATGATTCTTATACTTACATGTTAAGATCATGAGTTGATTCATGTTGCATACATACCTGCTAGTACATTCATGTTGCATACATACCTGCTAGTACATTCATGTTGCATACATACCTGCTAGTATATCCTGCCATATCTGTATTATAGATGCTAGGATCCTTGCGTGCATACATGCGATAGCCTCCATAGATGTTATTTATTACTCACGAGTTGGCAACTTACCCCCGTTGTGCCACAGCCTTTTTGCAGGTCCGCTCCGTCAGCACAGTAGCGGCGGGCGCACTAGCTTCTTTTGCCTGGACTCGAGGCTTTTGCTGATAGGTGGGTTGTGTTATCATTTTGTACCACTCTGTATATTTATTGTATCTAAAGTACTCCATCTACTGTATCAGTTGTACCTGTTATTTGGATTATTGTATATTGACCTAGAGAAGAGGCTGCGAGACTTGTGGATTTTATGCTGTATTTGGGGGTCGAGCTCACTTGAGTCGACATGTTATTTTACTTGTGCTTTTCATGCTTATTTATGCACATGACTGTTTTACATTGCGTGGGATTTGTGACCGCCTTGAGGCGAAGAGCTAGCTCCCGCTTGGGGATGCCATATTCCTTGTTATTCATTTATACTCCAGTTTTGTACCCGTTTGGGGGCCTGTTTTACAGAGGAGACTCTGCCGGAATTTTTGGAAAAAGGGATGTTGCTTTTAAAAAGCTTGATGTGACTTAATGGATTAAATCGCTTCGAATAAATTGGTTTTTCCTTCACTCTATTTCTTAATCGGGTTTTGATTTCTGGGCTTTGGCTTACTTATTTTACGGACGCCTTGAGACGTTTCGTAACTTAAGTGCCAGTCGAGTTCCGTACCCTGCGGGTCGTGACAAAGTTGGTATCAAAGCGATAGGTTTTACCTTTCTGAGTGTAGGATGACCCTTGGTAGATGGAGTAAGTGACTTAAGTTGGGTAACGTAGCGTGCGTATGTCCGCGGCATACTTGCGATACGGTACTCCGCCTAGGTGACTTTAGGATATACTTGCTTGAAAATTCCTTCTTCAATTCCATGTATCCTATGATTCTATTGCACTGTTCTTATTATCATGTTTCTTGTACCAGCCACTATGCCGCCGAAGGCTACGAGAGCGTAGAGGGCTGCCGCCCGAGATAAGACCCGAGCAGGCTCGTCTGAGACGAGGACCGAGCAGGGTGGTATACCTACGCCTCAAGGACAGATTGATCCGCCTTCCACAGGCCGTATGGATAGGCTTGAGTCTGGTATGGAGGAGCTACGATAGATGATGGGAGGTATGCAGGAGCTACGACTGATGGTGGGATCCTTAGTGGAGGCTAGTCGTGCACCGAGATCGAAGGACGTACCTACCACATCACAGACGACCATGGTACCTGCTGCCCAGACAGTTGCTCCTACCACCACTACCGTGGCTATCCCAGTATTGCTACAGGATTTCATGAGGCTGAGACCTCCAGTATTCACCGGCACAGATGCGGCGGAGGATCCGCAGACATTCCTTGATAGATTAGCCAGGATTTGCCATTCGCTCAGATGTTCTGACGATCGATGGGTGGAGCTTGCGAGTTTCCGTCTAGAGGGCCTTGCGCAGACGTGGTTTGAGTCCGTCGAGAGAGGTCGAGCTGCAGGTCTACCTCCTATGACTTGGGCCGAGTTCACCGCAGTATTTCTGGCTCGTTTCCTTCCAGAGAGCGTTCGTGAGGCCAGAGCTCATAGTTTTGAGGCCTTGATCAAGACTCCAGGGATGACGGTGTCTGAGTATGATGCCCAGTTCACGCAGTTGTCCAGATATGCTCCGTATTTGGTTGATATTGAAGAAAAGAGACTGAAGAGGTTCGTGCAGGGACTTCACGCCCAGCTATTTCTTGCCATCGGCGCCCAGCACTACGACACTTATTCAGCTGCTATGGATACGGCGTTGCGGATGGAGGCACGCATTTCAGTGACTTCGGCCGTTTCTGGGCCGAAGAGGATTCATACCGATGTGCCAGCCCAGAGGTATCGTGTCAGATATTTTCCGAGAGATGGTGCCGGCAGAGGAGTTGGACGAGGTCAGTTATATGGTTCATATCCACAGGGATAGCAGCCGCCGCCAGGGTGTTTTGGGTGCGGGAGTCCGCACCATCTTGTCGGAGACTGTCCGGAGAGACGACAGGGAGCGGCGACAGTTCCATATGTGACCTTACCACCATTACCACCTCCTCCTCAGAGAGCTCTGCTTCCTACCACAGGCGATGCTCCATGACGGTTCGATGCACCCAGAGGCCGTGGACACGGCGGTCCTGTTCAGAGAGGACGAGGCCGAGGTCAGCCAGCTATTGGTGGAGGACATGCCCGAGTATTTGCTTTGACACCCCAGGATGCGCAGGCATCCAACGCCGTTGTGACAGGTACCTTGCCAGTTTGTTCTTTCGACGCACGGGTATTATTCGACCCAGGTTTCACACATTCGTATGTCTCGACACACTTTGCACCGATGTTGGGCCGTGAGTCATCGTCGTTAGATCAGCCGCTTGTAGTTATTACTCCGGTAGGCGAGTCGTTTGTCGCTCGTTTTGTGTTTCGTTTGTGTTCCGTTCGTATCGGGGAGAGGGATTCATTGGTAGATTTGATTCTCCTCAATATGTTAGACTTTGATGTGCTTCTGGGCATGGATTGGCTAGCCACCTGTTATGCTTCTGTGGACTGCCGGGAGAAGGCAGTCAGATTTAGCTTTCCGGGAGAGCCAGTCCTTGTTATTCAGGGAGACCGCAGTGTCACCCTTCCCAGTTTGATTTCGTCTCTTCGCGACAGTCAGCTACTACGGAAGGGATGTCAGGGATTCTTAGCTTATGCCGGTGATACTCGAGCTGCAGAGGTTCCGTTGGACCAGGTCCCGGTTATTAGTGAGTTCCCTGATGTTTTCCCCGATGAGCTGCCTGGGCTACCGCCCGAGCGCGACGTCGAGTTCTGCATTGACTTGATTCCCGGCTCGGGGCCTATTTCCATACCGCCTTACCGGATGGCCCCGGTGGAGCTTAGAGAGCTGAAGGATCAGTTGCAGGATTTGTTGGATAAGGGACATATTCGACCTAGCGTTTTTCCGTGGGGTGCTCCTGTCCTGTTCGTCAAGAAGAAAGACGGAAGTTTACCCTTGTGCATTGATTACCGTCAGCTGAACAAAGTTACCGTGCGGAATAGATATCCTTTGCCACGCATTGATTATTTGTTTGACCAGCTTCAGGGGGCAGGATATTTTTCGAGGATCGACTTGCGATCAGGATACCATCAGCTGCGAGTTCGACAGGAAGATATACCGAGGACAGCTTTCCGTACACGCTACGGCCATTATGAGTTTTTGGTGATGTCGTTCGGACTCACCAACGCCCCCGCAGCATTCATGGATTTGATGAACCGTATATTCAGGCCGTATCTTGACTTGTTCATCATCGTGTTCATTGATGATATTTTGGTGTATTCCCAGAGCCGAGAGGAGCATGAGCAGCACTTGCGGATCACATTACAGACTTTGAGGGAGCACCAGCTGTTCTCGAAGTTCTCCAAGTGTGCGTTTTGGCTGGACAGCGTTGGTTTCTTGGGTCACATGATTACGAGAGATGGCATATGTGTGGACCCGAAGAAGATCAAGGCCGTTCAGCAGTGGCCCAGACCGACATCAGTTACGGAGATCCGCAGTTTCCTAGGCCTGGCTGGCTACTACAGACGATTCGTTCAGGATTTCTCCCGTATTGCTGCACCTTTGACCGGATTGACCCGGAAAGGAGTTCCTTTCGATTGGACGGAGGAGTGCGAGCACAGTTTTCAGCAGCTACGGACTTGTTTGACTACGGCGCCGGTATTATCTTTGCCGTCAGGATCAGCCGGATTTGTGGTCTATTGTGACGCTTCACGAGTGGGGCTAGGGTGCGTATTGATGCAGCATGACACGGTGATCGCGTATGCTTCACAGCAGTTAAAGAAACATGAACAGAACTACCCCACTCACGATTTGGAGATGGCTGCAGTGGTCTTTGCACTTAAGATCTGGCGACATTACCTATACGGCGAGTCGTGTCAAATATTCACTGATCATAAGAGCTTAAAGTACATATTTCAGCAGCGAGACCTGAATCTCAGACAGCGTCGTTGGATGGAACTAGTAAAGGACTACGATTGTGAGATCTTGTATCACCCGGGCAAGGCTAATGTAGTGGCGGATGCTTTGAGTAGGAGGCCCGGGGGTAGTCTATCATGTTTGAGCACCGTGCAGAGGTAGTCGTCAGCAGATTGGCAGATTTTATGCAACAGCCGAGTTGAGTTCGAGTTTACTCCAACTAGGGGACAACTTGCGCATGTTCGTGCACGTCCGCAGTTACTTGATCGCATTCGAGAGGCACAGCCCAGTGATGACCGACTTTCAGAGATCATGGAGCAGGTTAGGCAGGGCAGAGAGTCCGAGTTCGTGATCGATGATCAGGGAGTATTGCGATTTGGGACTCGATTGTGCGTACCGGATTCTGAGGGACTGCGGCGTGAGATTCTTGAGGAGGCGCATAGATCGACAAACAACGTTCATCCGGGTTCCACCAAGATGTACCGCGATTTGAGAGATGTCTATTGGTGGGACGGGATGAAGAGGGACGTTACAGACTTCGTATCGAGATGCCTGACTTGTTAGCAAGTCAAGGCCGAGCACCAGAGGCCAGCAGGAGAGTTGCAGCCTTTGCCCATTCCGGAGTGGAAATGGGAGCAGATTTCTATGGACTTCGTGGTAGGTCTACCCAGGACCAGTCGAGGGTACGACTTCATTTGGGTGATCGTGGATCGATTGACGAAAGCGGTTCACTTCCTGCCAGTGAAGACCACTTTCAGTTTTGCTCAGTATGCCCAGATTTACATCGACGAGATCGTGCGGTTGTATGGCGTACCGACTTGTATCGTGTCAGACCGAGGCACCCAATTTACCAGCCGACTATGGCAGAGACTTCAGGAGGCATTGGGCACCCGTTTGAGTTTCAGCACAGCATTTCATCCGCAGACCGACGGCCAGTCAGAGCGGACTATTCAGACTCTCGAGGACATGCTCTGAGCGTGTGTCTTGGACTTTGGAGGTAGCTAGGATCGTCATTTACCTTTAGTGGAGTTCTCCTACAACAACAGCTTCCAGGATACTATTCAGATGGCACTTTTCAAGGCCTTGTATGGGAGGAGATGTAGATCGCCCGTCTGTTGGACTGAGCTGAGCGAGAGCAGTATTTCGGGGCCGCAGATTGTGCAGGAGATGACCGAGAAAGTACAGTTGATTCGAGATCAGATGAGAGCAGCTCAGAGCAGGCAGAAATCGTATGCAGACAGGCGCCGTCGCAAACTAGAGTTCACAGTTGGCGATCACGTTTTTCTGAGGGTCTCTCCGATGAAGGGCGTGATGAGATTTGGGCGAAAATGAAAGCTTAGTCCCAGATTTGTGGGTCCCTTCGAGATTCTCGAGCGTGTCGGTGCAGTTGCATATCGTTTGGCTCTTCCACCCAGCTTTCCAGATGTTCGCCCCGTCTTCCACGTGTCGATGCTACGCAGATATCTTCATGACCCTTCTCACACGATTCAGCATCAGACCGTTCAGCTTGAGCGCGATCTTTCGTTCACCGAGCAGCCAGTAGTGATATTGGATCGGCATGTGAAGAAACTTCGATCAAAGGTCCTGCCGTCTGTGAAGGTTCTTTGGCGCAGCCCGAATGGTGAGGAGATCACTTGGGAGGCCGAGGGAGAGATGCGGAAGAAATTCCCTCATCTCTTTGAAGGTACGCGTAACTATATGTTTTAAATTCGGGGATGAATTTTCTTAAGGGGGGAAGATTGTAACACCTGAGTTTGTGTTTAGTGGTAATTGTGTGTTAATATGGGGTTTTTGGTAAAAAGTGAAAGGTTCCTAGGCACCCTATAGAGGTCTCACAAGGCATCAACCATGCCAATTTCAAAAATTATGGGTGTCGCGAAACCCTAACGCGGATCTTAGACTAGAATTCTAGGCGAAATACAAAACTAGTTAACTACTTAACTAAAAGTTAGGATGCTACAACCTTCGTAGATCCGGATATCCACTTCCTAAGCTCCACGTGGGCGTCCTCTCGCTGTCCATCTTGAATCTTGGACTCTCGCGACGGCTTCATCGGAGAAACGAGCGGAATAGGTCGTCGGCTTCGTGTCAAAGACGATCTACGTCGAGGCATCACAAGTTCAAGCTCCGACTTCACAAAGTTGTGAAACTTGTGAAGAAAACACCCAAAACAACTTGGCAAGAGGTAGAGGGTGAAGAAATAGGAGGTGGGTTCACTTTAGAATTGGATTTCTCTCACTTTAGCTCAAGTTGCCATTGATGGACCTTAAGCTTTTCTTGAAGAAGAAGATGATCAAGAAGAAAAAGAATATCATAAGTCATTTTAAAAATGAAACTAATATGAATACTTATCATATCTTGACCATGGTCAAGTGTAGAGATTAAACTAAGGTTAGTGGGAATGGTTAGGGTTAAGGATGAGATAAGAATGGTTGACTTAATCAAAGCTTCAAGAAGCTTCAACATAAAGACAAAATAAGCCACCATCCTTACTAATATCCAAAATGAATAAATAAATAAATAAATAAGTGAATAAACAAAACCCTAACCATTCATATAACCATGGTCTAATCTTTACACAAACCCAAGTGAGCAAGTATCATCAAACATGATACAAACTAGTGTACAAAAGTATATCACATATACAATGTGCACATCAAGTGAGAAAACCCATTTAAAGTGAACCAATACTAGTTAATGTAAAGTAATATATCAAATATATAATTATACATTAAATCATTAAATCAACATTTGATTCAACGATCCGGTCATGTCGCACATAACCGACTAGTATCCAATGTATCGATTTATCGAATCAATGATTCGATAACTAGGTCATATCGAATATAACCAATCGAAACATTAATCGCGAGAATGAAATACGGTATCACATAGACGCATTATTCTCGGTCCTTCACATATCTCATATGCGCTCCTATTTCGTTTCGCTTGAGCCAGGAAACCTCTGTGTAGGACTCTAAAGACTCGTCAATACGCCGGTAGCAGATGATGATCATATCAAGCACCCACAAGCCGCAAGCGGTCTGCTAAACGTAACGGCCATCCGGGTATTGAGCGATCAGAAGATCGATGAGCTAGCCCGCTCACATACCTGTGAATCCAACCAGTAACACTTACCGTACAGTCCGGTCTGTTCGTCTGATACGTCGCATATCAAGTCTAGGGGTGGTAAACGTCAGACCTCAATAACCGATAAGTCGTGCCGATGTGAGGCTCATAACGGGTCGAGAAACTACTGGTAACACTTACCAGCAAATCTCTGATCGGCCCTGGCCAGGGACTTGCCTGTTACGGCCAATCGAGCACAGCGCAACATCAACCCCCAATACCGGGAGAGACGAAACCCCTCCTATCGCTCATTGCCTCCATGTGACTCGGGACTGTACCCAAAGACCACCGTTTTGCACGCCCTCATGGACGTGGTAAGGTGGAGATCAAAGCACAGTGGGAATCACACAAGACTCTATGACGATCTCGGGTCTACAGACTAACCTGCACAAGTGTCACCTGAGAACTGCCATCTGACGTGAGGTATAATACCATCTGGGAGTTCTCTGCGAGTCCGTCCAGTGTACCCAGTCTCCACTGAGCACCCGTATACCATCTCTGATGTCAAACACCAATGGATATGGGATCATCCATCGCCCATCTCATGGGTCGAGAAGCGTATACGCTAGTCTACTCTGGTATATCGATGCCCCGTCTCGATACACCCACGACTAGGGACCTTGAAGGATGTACTTATGGACTACCATGTCCCCACTAGTATGATCTGCATCATAGTCCAAGTAGTCAAGTACACATCCTAAGGGCTTTACCAACATGTAACCATAAGACAATTTAAAGAGACTAGTGTACATGTTAAGATAAAGAGTAACCAGATAGCATACTATCATATCGAGCAAGAAAGTTATCTCTATATATGTCCAAGCATCCAATATAATATACAACATCTGTACAATACTGGCCTCTAGGGCATACATACAACTAACAAAAAGTTTACCAAAACGGGTTTCAGATAATTTATCTGGTTTTTTGAATATTTTATTAGATTTTTATCTGGACTGCACACACATGTGCATGTTAACTAGGGTTAAGCCTAGGGTTAAACCATGTTTAGACAACCATAGTGGCCTAACCCTTTTGGTTAAGTTAATTGTGTTTAATTAAGGGTTTTTAGTTTTAAAATTTAAATTGTATTAGGGGTTGACTAGTAGGTAGGTGAGAGAGAGAGAGGCCATGATGGTTTGGGGCATGCTTAGCATTTAATGAAGAGAGAGGATGAAGGGGGGCAGGTTGACTCCCATTTGAATTTCCTTATCACTTGTATGTTTTCCCCCCACTCTTTTCTCACATATCTCTCCCTCTCACTCCCACACGCACCCACACCAACAACAACAAAAATAGTAGCAGCAGCAGAACCTGCAACAGCAACAGCAACAACAAAAACAACAGCAACAGCAACAGCAACAGCAAAAACAACAGCAGCAGCAGCAGATCAGCAACAGCAGCAGCAGCAGCAACTCACTCTCCCTCTTCTTCTTCTTCTTCTTCTCTTCTCCTACATCCTAGAATCCCTTGAGATATAATCTCGCAACCCAACTTCTTTCTTGCTTGATTATGGTTGTTTAAGATGAAATTTAGTGTTTATATCGTGTTTTAGTGCTAGTTTTAGGTAAATTTGAGTGAGAGTGGCAAAGTGATGGTTTTGATTGTTAGTGTAGCCGAATTAAGTGCTGTTAAGGCCAGTTAACCTATGTTTTGTCCCAGATTTCTCCATTATACCTGAAAGTTTTGAATCGGTGTAATTTGGCGTTTTTGTCGGCTTTTTACCCTTTTTGGAATCTGCTTTTGACCCGGGCCATTCAGGAAAAAATTGGGAAGACTGTAGCATGGTGACCTTGTCAGGCACACACACACAAAACACGGGGACCCCTCTCCCCTTCACGGCCTCAAATTTATTAGATCTGGCCGCAATTTGCGGCCAGAAGGTGGGGTTTGGGGCTGGGTCTTTTCCTGTAGGTGTCTGCTGTATAAATAGGGGTTTTGGTATCTGCAACTTTTTATGTTTGGACCAGAGTCAAAATCTAGAGCATTAAACCTTGTTTCGGTGTTTTTTTAAACTTGTGCGACACGCGTGTGATCCGCGTGGTTCTGTGGCGTGCTGCGCGACACATCGTGTCGGAGTGGTTCTGGTGAGATTACCCACGTCGCGACGTATCGAGTGCACGCGCGTTTAGTTTCACGCACGCGTTATTCTTTTGATCGATATATCGCAATTTTTGCAGGATTTGCTTATGTGTGTGACTTTTGTAAATTCTAGGTTCGCCGGCGGGGACTTCGAGCGCCGCGGAGAAAGGAAAGCAGATGGTCGGACACACCTAGTGCGAGGTCACGGGTGAGTAGATGTAACATCTACGGGGGACAATCGTTTGGATGGCGCAAGTCGCCCAATAGATTTAGTAAACTTAAAGATTGCTAGAAATATTAGAAATTATAGTACTTGCATGATATTTGCTACGTTCAGGATCTATATGTTTTACCTACATATGTGAGCTCATTCCATAGGACACCTGCACCATTGCCAGGGTTTTTTTTATATGCAGCACGAGCACTATTCATGTGTACACACACTCCCTGGTAATTGCCATGCCACAACACTAGATAACTTATAATCTAGAACATTGTCACGATATTGATGCTTAAACTGTGTTATTGCATTAAATCCTTAAAATGAAATTGTAGAATCGCTGTGGCATCATTCGTTCATGCCTAGTCTATAAATCATACACTGCAACTGATTATTGATATCATTTGCATTCATTATCATTGACATATGCACTTATGATGAATTCTTGAGATTTATGATATTTCTGGATTTCGGGGGAAAGCCGCAAGATTTACAAACTTATTACTCTTTTTTTAAATATGAAAAATTGCGGTTTTCTAGTGATGTAAAGTGTCGTCCACCATGAGTTTGCTGTGGTTTTCGAGACCCGTTTCGAGGAGTTGGATGAACCGTCTCGGGTATATGGTGGGCCCGGTAAGGTACCCCGGGGCAAGAAGTTCGAGTAGTAGAAGATGAGCCTGGCAGGGGATGGATTACCTACCGGTGACTATTTTGGTGCGGCGGATATCCAGAGGATACCGACCGTGGCCGCGAGTTGATGAGATATTGATATTTGAGATGGGTCAGCCGGACGGCTGAGGCCAGAGATACTATAATATGGATATATGAGATTTGAGACAGTTTGAGGTGTCGTTGCTAGACACGGATTCTTGTTGATTCTATGGGTATTATGCTGATATTTAAAAGAGTTTCAAAAAGAAAGAATGATTCTTATACTTACATGTTAAGATCATGAGCTGATTCATGTTGCATACATACCTGCTAGTATATTCATGAGGCGTGTATGATACACTTTCCGAAAGGTGATATTGCCTCCACTATGGAAGTACAGCAGAAGGCAATCACCCCCAAGATACAATAAAGCCCTTTGAAACTCTCTTAAAAGATAATGAGAAAAGATGCCAAAACTGTGAAGAGAAGGACATAATTTATAGAGTTGAATAGACACAATCGTTTAAACGTTATAAGACTCATCAAAACTCATCAAAGATGATAATAAATAAATGTTATAAGTATGCTAAAAATCAGGCCCACTTGGCTCATAACCCACTTTATTCAAGATATTTCTTAAATATTGGGAATTATTATAAAGACTTGGGCATTCTGTTTGAGATAGTGCCCTCAGAGTCAATTATTGGATCACAGGCACGTGATTGCAATGATTAAGGGAGGACCTATACCGGTAGGACAGTCTTACTCAAGATGATAGAATGCTATCTGGTTTATCTTTATCATCGTGTACTGCTTTAGGTGACCTTACAGGTCACTATTGCGCATTGATAGAGCCCTTAGGATTCTTGCTTGACGGCAAGCAGTATGATGGCGATCATATACGTGGGAGCTGGGGTCTATAAGCACATCCTTAAAAGGTCCCTAGTCGTAGGAGTTTCGAGATAGGGCATCGATACTCCAGAGTAGACTAGTGTATACAGTCGAGACCCCGACGAGGGGCGGTGGCTGGTCTCACAAGCCACTGGTGTCAGTTGGTTCGCCTAAGATGTATACAGGTGCTCATTGGGTTATGAGTACACCGGACAGGACTCGCCGGGAACATGCTAGTTAGTCTTATGCCTGACGTCAGATAGCAGTTCCCTGGTGACATGTGTACAGGTTAGTTCATTGACCTGAGATCGTCATTTGTCTCGTGTGAGTTCCCACTGTACTTTGATTACTACCCTACCACGGCTCAAAAGAGTCGTGCAAACAGGTTTTAGTTGGGTACAGTCCCGAGTCACATGGAGGCAGTGAGCGGATCTGCAGGGGTTCGTCTCTCTCGGTATTGGGGGTGAAGTCGCGTTGTGTCTAGGAGAGCCATTACACAAAGCCCTCGGCCGAGACAGGAGATTTACTGGTAGGCATTTCAGTAGTATCTCAGGGTGTTCTGGGCTACACTCCGACACGACTTGTACCGCTTTTGGGGGTCTGGCTTTTACCAACCCCCTAGGCCCGCCATGCGATACTCATAGACGAACGGACCGGACTGTACGGATATTGTCACTGACAGGCTCAGTAGGGTGTCAGGATGAGTTCGCTCATCGACGTCCCTTTTGGTCAATACCTGGTAGCCCGTTACGTATGGCTAATACCTCTGACGTGCTAGTGGTTAAATCCACAGCCAAAGTATTGACGAGTCTTTAGAGTCCCCCACAGACCGTTTCTCAAGTTTCGGGCGAAACGCTGTAGAGGCCGTATGGAGATATAGCAGGGTTCGATCATATACGTGCGGTATTGCACGGATCATGATCGGACGGATAATACTAGCGGGCTTTGGTTTAAGCCGGGTCCTAGTATTGTACTGTGTAGACTTTGTCTCATTGCATTTGTATTCGGTCGGAATATAAATGCGGGTATGTATATACGGTCGCGGGGTTTTCCTATAATTTATTACGGGATCAGTTTTCTGAAGTTGCCAGTTTGCGTTACGTTTCGGCCATCTTCCTTTGTTTCTTTCTTTGGCTGAAATTTTGTGGAGAGGGGGTTATTTGCAAGCATGCAAATTTGAATAGTGGAGGGTGTTATTTGCAAGTAGTTGTATCATGATGGTTCTACCATCCCTTGACTTCTATTTCTTCATCATTGCTTGACTTTTGAGACATGATGGCTTACTTTATATGATGGGAGTAGGTAGAGAATTTTTGGTATGATCATGACTCCTCATCATCACCCATTCCTTTCTCTCTCTCTTACATTATTTTGGTCTACTCCCTTCTCTCATTCCTTATGAGGTTTTGGCCGGCCATTCTTTGGCATGGGGGCTGTCCAATTTTTGTGTGGGGGTTTTATCATCTCATTGGCTCACACAAAAATCTCATAGCACCATTTCAAAGCACATCTCCTTCTACACTTCAAAATGGCAACTTCTAGTAACCCCAAGAGACATATAGTTCTACACGAGCCTACAGCATTCTTAGACACGTCGACTCACCAACTTCGTGCCCGAGTTGCCTCGGTCAAGAGGTGGGAGCCCGTAAAAGAACCCGGCGATGTGGTACCCTTCCGACGAGGAGATGAAGACCGGAGATTCCGCGGGGAGATCGGGATGACGACGAGAAGACCGAAGGACACGGATCGCTCGGTATATCTCTCTACACCTTCTCTTGTTAGCTAGGAGTAGGTTAATGGCCCGATCCGGATTTATAGTCCGTGGTAGCGCCGGTTTCTTGTTTAAAGAAAAGTTTTGATTCCGCATTTTGTCCTCGTTCTGACGGCCGGGGCGCTGCCGTGGCCTAACATGGTATCAGAGCCACGCCATTAACCTAGTCTAGCTTGCTCTGACGTGTTTACAAGTTCGATCGAACGGATTTTCCAAAAACCGCGTTTCCATGTCGTACTTTCTGTCGAATTTTTCTGTGCTCTAAAAATTATTTGGTACATTGGAAAATTACGTGCAGGGTTTTTTATGAATTCTGTGAAAATTTGGTAAGCTGATGTTACTGTAACGCGGCGGATCAGCGGCCAAAACCACGTTTTGGCCATGGATCCGCCGCCGTTCTGTGGCCAAACTGCACCAAATTTTCACAGTGGGCTTCTGACATGGAAATAGGGTTTTTGATATGTTCTGTTTGGGCCCAGATTTTCTTTGAGTGCTACAGTTGTGCTTGGGGCCCACTTCGGTAAATTTAGTCGATCGAAAATTTTAAACATGTTAGTTCACGGTATTTACATTATATCCGCGACCGTGAATGTCATTTGATCGGTAAATCCTGTCTAACTGCTATAGCCCTTTTAGACGGATTTGCGAACGTGACATTCACGTTGATATTCTGTGTTGTGCTGTGATGTTGCGGATTGTCGTGGTGGATAGCCTGGATGCAATGGTAGTACAGTTTGGTTTATTATGTACATTTGATATTGCGGGGCGAGCGTCCGACACGTGGACTGCCGTCACAGCCTGTTTGTATATTATTCTTTTGGGGCACGACCGGGCTGAGGTCGATGTACCCGTTGCATGTATATTTTACTTTCTGTACTAGGATTACCCCACGGTGGGGTGCACGGATAGCCGGGTTCTAGAGGGCAACGGGTCCGCATCTCATGGCGTTGAGACGGAGGGGGCTTCACTCTAGAATTGACGGGCTATTCGCCGCACTCGTAGGGGGTACAGGTTGACCCTAGGAGGGGTGCCCAAGTTACCGGATTCCGTGAAGTGCTGGGTGGTCCATTCACGTTGTTGAAGGGGGCTGCCTCGCTTCAGGTTTTAGCGGGTAACTTTCCGCGCCCGTAGGGGTCTAGGATTTCATTGCACAGGCTGTCCACACGACCAGAGGAACGTCGGGTTTCAGTAGCGGCTCTATGAAACCCGGGGATCCCAGATATCTGTATTGTTCTGTGATGCTTATTACATTTTTGTGATGTTGCATTTTATCACGCCTTGAGCGAATATTATATATTGATATATATACTAGTAGATGTTGTATATGTTTTGCACCCGCGCTAGTCCAGTCCCCGCTCTGTCATTAGTTAAGTAACCTAACGGGTGATGACGGGACCCAGTGGCGAATGCGGATAGCATATACGTACATCATTATTTTCGTTCTTTATTGGTGTGATCAATTGATGGTGCTGCGTTGATTCGGATTAATGCAAGCTAAACAAACCTATTCTGATGTTGTTGGAACAATTTTTCAAAAAAAGCTGTTATTGCAAGGACGTTCTCTTTTATTTTGCACAGTGGTATTCGGTTATGAATATCCAGCACCTCAGTCGACGAGGCAAGAGCCGAGATCCCTTCACCGGGAGTGACCCCTTGGACAGAAGTTTGCGTCAGGGTAATAACTTCACTATAGCCGATTGCCTTTTGCTTTGCATCGTGGTATTCATTTGGAATATCCTGCACCTCATTCTACGGGGAAAGAGCCGAGATCCCTTCACCGGGAGTGACCTCTTTAGCAAAGGTTTTCGTCACTATATTTTTTATAAAAAGGTTATCCGGTTCCTTCAACAATATCAAGTTCATTACGCAAAAGGTTTTTCGCCAAAAACCTGCCGTAGCCCTCCGTCGTTTCAGATTAGTATTGCTTAGTATTCGTGCTACGTATGTCGTGCTCAGCCGAGGCGTAGTGTGCGGTAGCTCTGTAATGCTTTTCTGTCTTATGGATATGTGATTGGTTAGAACAGTCGTACGGTCATTTTGGCTCAGTCAAGGACTCGTGCGGGTGGGTCTAATGCAATCAAGATAATGACGGGTTGAACTTGACTAGGATCCTTTGATATGTTGGCTCAGTCAAGGTCACTTGGGTCCTAAGGGTAAAAACACACGTCGGGAGTTTCTAAAGAAACTGAAACTTGCCAGGCATGCGCATACCTTCTGGAGTATGATGACGTGAGTGGATTCCGTCACGTTATCATGCGATGATAGTTGGATCCCGATTCCCACTGATGAGTTGGTTTACTCCTCGGGTGATCCCGACTAATTCTTCTTTCAGGTTTGGAGGAGAATTTGACGGTACAGTGGGAGGTTTCCTGATTAGATAAAGTGATAACCATTCTGATCTAGGTTAGAGTGCACGCTGAGTGTTTCTTTTCTCTCTCTCTCTTCGACAGCGACCATGACCCTACCCTAAGACTATGACTTAGTGACCAAAATTAACCGAACCTTCTTAAACACTGGCTTTTGGATTATCAGAGTTGCAAACCTCATTGCCACTCCTACTTTTACCTTTTTCTCCAGGACACCCCGTATTACTACGAACGTCCACTTCCATTGGATAAAACCATCGTATGGTTATATACGAACTCGAAGGAATTTATTCGATGATGGTTTCTGGTTCTGGAGAAAACGAATAGGACTATTCAGCTGTCTTTTCCTTTTACCTTCTCTCAGGTTGCGAGTGCCCCTTAGATTAGGGGATAGTACACCTATTACGCAAATTGGATAGTCTTCTTCCAAACCATAGGCAGGTGCCGACCGATAGGGAATGAAGAAAACCAATTATTCTAACGATGGTGTACAGAAGGTATTATGTAAAGACAAATAAAAGGGATTAGAAGGAGGGCAAAGTAAATTGCGACTGCTATTCAAGACCAAACCAAGTATTTCATTACCACTCCCACTTCATCTTTGTATTTCTCCACGACACTCCGTATCACTACGAAGATCCACAGTTTATTGGATACTCCATCGTATGGTTATATACGAACTCAAAAGGAACTTGTTCCAGTTCGGGGATGGATTCTAGTTCAGGAGAAATAGGAATAAGGTTTATTCGGTTGTCTTTTATCTTCACCTTCTCTTGCATTGCGAGTGCTCCTAGGATTAGGACAGTACACCTATTACGCTTATTGGATAGTCTTCTTCCAAACCATAGGCTGGTACCAAACGGTAGGGAAGGAAGAAAACCATTTAGCCTAAGAGGGTGTACAGAAGGTAACGACTAAATACATATAAAGGGATTTGGAGAGATGGCAAAGAAATATACGGTTACAGTTGTGAATCTGGATAATGGAAGAGGCATTACTAGGAATACCCGGATACCCCTACGAAACATTTCAATGTTTCAGTTTCACTGTGTGTTGTTAATAGAAAACTAATTTCCCAATTAGCTCTTGCTCTAGGGTATGTATTTACCAGGTATGATTCTCACATCTGTATGGTTTTACAGATGATGAGTAGGAGCAAGTTGTTGGGAATTAGGTGATTATCCTCATTATATCGGAATTCGTTGTAATTGGTGATATTTGAGGAAATCACCTGGGTTGTTTGCCGGACGGCAAATATTTGGTTTTGAATATCCGTTGCTATGAACCAATTTCAAATTGATATAGCTGTACGTCTATTTTTATAGAGTGAGATATAACTTTTTGAAATTATGTCCATGACATTTATCTATATCAGTGGATGGTTAGGTAAGGAGCATTAAACAGCGGTGTAATTCTTCTTAACCATAAGTACAGTTTTCAACCTACGACACACAGGGATTGAGTTATTAGACTCAAGGAACTTATACAGAGTATTGTATGTTTTCCAGTGTCCATCAGGACAGAGGGGTTGGTACTCGTACTATATTCTGTTTACTTGTGACTTCTCTAGTTCTTAGACAAGTGTTTCGTAGAAACACAAGGTCCAAGTTTTGAGAAGTTATAGGTATATGAATAAAGTAGAGAACCAGGTGTTGCAAGTATCAGGATTCTTCAAGGTAATCGAAGATGTAGATACTTGTGTATGGTATTCAGTTGATAGTAATGATAAAGAGAACTTGCTTCTCTTTCAGGTAACTCATAAATTGGAAGCACTCCTAAGTTGAGTAATGCTAATTGGCCTCTATCCATTTAGTTGACATGCACTGGAGACAGCTGCATGATTTGAATCTAGTTCCAATTAAATCAGCGCCTCTGTATCTATATTGGATATAGAACAGTTCATATCTTAACATTGTTAAGGTACGGGGAGTTGTCCGGCTTATGCTTAAAACCAGACTCTGGATAACTCAAGGCACGTTTCTATAATGACTGTTTGTGGGTTGACCCGGGCTATGCAGAGGGTTGACTTTCTACCATCTGGAAGATCCATAGTGATATTGTTCTTGACTCGCCACAGTTTTAGTAAAAATGGATTTTTTTTTCAGAAAACAGTAGTGGGAGTATGGTAGAACTGGAAGTGATTCCAGAACCGCGGACGATTACTGAAAATTTGATAAGAACCTAAAGATTCAATTTGGTTTGACATTCCATTGGCCACTCCGCAGATACGGTGGATAACCTCAGGCACCCGAGAGGTACTCCGGTAGCCTCAAGGACGGTGACAGGGAGGTTCTTGTTTACCCAGACTTGCCATTACTGTTGTTCCAGGCTGCGAGACCCGGCAGGAAGATGAGTATAGCGTCGTTCTAAACTACCTTTAGAAGTGTAGGTGTATATGACTCTGCCAGAGGGTTGTCGTAGTCAGTGGGAGCAGCGGAAGCATTGGTGGACAAGTGGCTTATGTCTATTTATAGACTAAAGCAGATGTAGCGGAGATAGATCATCTATTTCTGATGTCACAGTCATAGGTTTGACTTCATCAGAATAGGGGATGGATCTGTTAAGAAGGTAGTAGGGTGTTATGTCCTGGTATTTGGATGACATACACAGAGTAGGAAGTGAAATTCCTATACTACGATCGGTTATACTTTGGTTGTCACACAGTGGTTTCTCCACAAAGGACTTGGATATTATATCAGACATTCTGGTTACTAGATCTATGGTTTTAGATCTAGATTTGGGTAGTTTCCCAATCTGGGTACTTAGACAGCATTCTAAAGGTGTTTTAGAATGGACGACTCCTGGCACGGTAGTATACCTGCAGGTGATGGAGTCACCCTCTCTAAAGGTGTCTTACAGACTAAAGGGGAGAGGGATGTGCATGAATGGCAGATCACTTGCTTAGGCAATTGAGTCAATTATGAGATGTCAAGTACCACACCAAATGTTGTTTTTGCAGTAGATGCAATAAGTTGATAATAATCCAATCCTGGAAAACCAATCGGAAGCAGATTTAGAACATAAGTGGATGTTCTAGGGATATGATAACGACAGCCTCATTCGGAAGACGGTTATCATTCCAGGCTTCCAAGGTGACCTGGATGACAGAGTGGCTATCAGAGTTATAGTTTTCCCTCTAACGAGGGGCAGTATTTTGGACAGGTGGTCCAAGCGGATACTGAGGGAGGCATGGCGCAGGATACTGATTAAGTTCAGTTGACGATACAGTCTAAGAAGTTTGGATTTGGAGTTCATTTATGAACTAGGTCCCATCAGACATCCAGACATATTATAAGACAGGTATTGCTCATTTCGGGAGATGGGTTTCTCCGCGAACTTGAGATAAAGAGAGACATAGAAAGAAACATTAGGGCGGATCCACTCACTGAGGCTATTCCTCGAACACAATAGTTTCGCAAACGAGCTTTGTGAGACTGACTAGTAGAGGAGTTGGGTGTTCGGTATCACACGGGCTGTGAGTATGCGACATCGCAATAATTAGCCTTGAGTGCAAGTGGGAGATTGTTGGAGATAGTGCCCTCAGAGTCAATTATTGGATCACAGGCACGTGATTGCAATGATTAAGGGAGGACCTATACCGGTAGGACAGTCTTACTCAAGATGATAGTATGCTATTTGGTTTATCTTTATCATCGTGTACTGCTTTAGGTGACCTTACAGGTCACTATTGCGCGTTGATAGAGCCCTTAGGATTCTTGCTTAACGGCCAGCAGTATGATGGCGATCATATACGTGGGAGCTGGGGTCTATAAGCACATCCTTAAAAGGTCCTTAGTCGTGGGAGTTTCGAGACAGGGCATCGATACTCCAAAGTATACTAGTGTATACAGTCGAGACCCCGACGAGGGGCGGTGGTTGGTCTCACAAGCCACTGGTGTCAGTTGGTTCACCTAAGATGTATACAGGTGCTCATTGGGTTATGAGTACACCGGACAGGACTTGCCGGGAACATACTAGTTGGTCTTATACCTGACGTCAGATAGCAGTTCCCTGGTGACATGTGTACAGGTTAGTTCATCGACCTGAGATCGTCATTTGTCTCGTGTGAGTTCCCACTGTACTTTGATTACTACCCTACCACGGCTCAAAGGAGTCGTGCAAACAGGTTTTAGTTGGGTACAGTCCCGAGCCACATGGAGGCAGTGAGCGGATCTGCAGGGATTCGTCTCTCCCGGTATTGGGGGTGGGGCCGCGCTGTGTCTAGGAGAGCCATTACACAAAGCCCTCGTCCGAGGAAGGAGATTTACTGGTAGGCATTCCAGTAGTATCTCAGGGTGTTCTGGGCTACACTCCGACACGACTTGTACCGCTTTTGGGGGTCTGGCTTTTACCAACCCCCTAGGCCCGCCATGCGATACTCATAGACGAACGGACCGGACTGTACGGATATTGTCACTGACAGGCTCAGTAGGGTGTCAGGATGAGTTCGCTCATCGACGTCCCTTTTGGTCAATACCTGGTAGCCCGTTACGTATGGCTAATACCTCTGACGTGCTGGTGGTTAAATCCACAGCCAAACTATTGACGAGTCTTTAGAGTCCCCCACAGACCGTTTCTCAAGTTTCGGGCGAAACGCTGTAGAGGCCGTATGGAGATATAGCAGGGTTCGATCATATACGTGCGGTATTGCACGGATCATGATCGGACGGATAATACTAGCGGGCTTTGGTTTAAGCCGGATCCTAGTATTGTACTGTGTAGACTTTGTCTCATTGCATTTGTATTCGGTCGGAATACAAATGCGGGTATGTATATACGGTCGCGGGGTTTTCCTGTAATTTATTACAGGATCAGTTTTCTGAAGTTGCCAGTTTGCGTTACGTTTCGGCCATCTTCCTTTGTTTCTTTCTTTGGCTGAAATTTTGTGGAGAGGGGGTTATTTGCAAGCATGCAAATTTGAATAGTGGAGGGTGTTATTTGCAAGTAGTTGTATCATGATGGTTCTACCATCCCTTGACTTCTATTTCTTCATCATTGCTTGACTTTTGAGACATGATGGCTTACTTTATATGATGGGAGTAGGTTAAGAATTTTTGGTATGATCATAACTCCTCATCATCACCCATTCCTTTCTCTCTCTCTTACATTATTTTGGTCCACTCCCTTCTCTCATTCCTTATGAGGTTTTGGCCGGCCATTCTTTGGCATGGGGGCTGTCCAATTTTTGTGTGGGGGTTTTATCATCTCATTGGCTCACACAAAAATCCCATAGCACCATTTCAAAGCACATCTCCTTCTACACTTCAAAATGGCAACTTCTAGTAACCCCAAGAGACATATAGTTCTACACGAGGCTACAGCATTCTTGGACACGTCGACTCGCCAACTTCGTGCCCGAGTTGCCTCGGTCAAGAGGTGGGAGCCCGTAAAAGAACCCGGCGATGTGGTGCCCTTCCGACGAGGAGATGAAGACCGGAGATTTCGCGGGGAGATCGGGATGACGACGAGAAGACCGAAGGACACGGATCGCTCGGTATATCTCTCTACACCTTCTCTTGTTAGCTAGGAGTAGGTTAATGACCCGATCCGGGTTTATATTCCGCGGTAGCGCCGGTTTCTTGTTTAAAGAAAAGTTTTGATTCCGCATTTTGGCCTCGTTCTGACTGCCGGGGCGCTGCCATGGCCTAACACATTCGTCTCTCCATCCGATATGCGACTATTTCCCACATACAAATGCTACCAATAGATTCAAACTACTAACAATATGAACCGATCATGTCCCAAAAATGCAGGATCGTTTGCGTATTCGCACCCACCTCTCTGTCTGTGGAACCTCTCCTGATGATTCTGGTTTCCTCATCTTCACGTGCGAGAACCGCATCGCCATGACCTCGGCCCGTAAATCCTTCCCGCCCGTCTTTCTCGTCCATAGTCAATCTCGGTCTTTTGCGGCTCCTGCCTGCCGTAGCCCCTTCCATATCTGGGAAGGCTGCAATCCTCCAAACCACCATAGTATAGGATCCCATATATGGAGCGAATTGTGAATTTTCTTGTGATAAACGAAAAGATGTCATGTGTCCCTCTTATGTTCTAGTTATAACAGTAGGGATTATAATAATAAAAAAAGATTTTAGCCAATTTAAAATACACATCCAGCAAAAACTCCCTCATATTCTTCTTTTAAAATAACTACACAAAAGCAATAATTATCTAATATTTTATTATCCCATGTGCATTGTGCATTAGTTTTACTTTAATATAGAAGTAGAACCACTATCTTTATTTACTATTATAACTTGAAGTTTTCAGAGTATGTTATTAATCAACAAAATAAAAAAAAATGACAAAATTTCAATAGCTAAACTTGAGAATTGGAGATGTACACCTCATTCATCACAAAAGATAAAATCTCTCTCTCTCTCTTTCTCTCTCTCTCTCATAATCTTATCCTTTACACATTCTCTCTTTTGATCTTATTCATTACGCATTCTTTCTCATTCTCAAAATACCAAAAAATATATGCCTTACAAATTTATACATAATCTCTTATATCTTTGTTATTTTGTATACTCATAAATTTATGAATTCTAGCATTACCACTAATCGCATTAATTTATTTTAATTTAGAAAAACTATATATATCTTTAGAAATTTTCAAGCAATGTCGGCATCTTGAGTATATACGTTGTTCAAAATATTCACGCGTGCCACATGCAGAATACTAGTAAATAAAATCTTCACTTCAAATTCCACCAAAAAAATTGAAAGAAGCATATCATCAAAAACATGTGACGAGAATCTACCTACCAAACAAACATAAATCCAATTACACTATTTTATTTTATTTTATTTATTCTTTTATTTTTTTATTTTTGGAATCAGCCCTCTTCAGGGATCGAACTTGCAAACTCTTATATTGAAAAAGAAATTGATATCAATTGGGCTAACCAAGTTACACTGTTGATACCTAAAAAGATTCATGAATCACTTATAGGCATAGTTTTGGCCGCAATTCCTACTTTTGTTTGGTCTTTATCAACATTCAAGGAAACCATCTAAAGATGTGCCAAACACAATATATACCATGTCGACAGAAACATTCTCCAATTCTCACCGACCCATGTGTCAAATCTCTTTCTAAACGGTTCGGGTTTGGATCGGTGTTCGTTAAGAGGGCCTTGAAAATTTCGGAATTATTGGTTATATCTTAATTCAATCAGGATTTGCAAATTAAACATCTTGTTCTGCATCCTGTTCTGCTGCCAAAACAAAAGACCGCCATTAGACTGCAGCGATACGAGCAGCCATGTAAAACATTTTACTATCTAAAAGTTTTAGATAGTAAAATATCTTACGCTGTTAGACCCATATGTAAAAAAGTATCAAAATCACATAAAATTTCTCATGTTATATTTTTCGCCATCAAGAACAAATTGAATGGTGTTGATAATTCAAGAAAAACATTGTAGGATTGACTTTTGGTGTGGCGGAGGTTTTTTCCTACTGACTTTATCCTCATCTTTCTCTTATTTAGCATCAAAATTTAGCCCTTCAAGTACAGAAATAAAAGGGCCTGATTTTATCCTACAACAAAAAGTTGAACTTAACCAAAACAATAAATCAAATGTTGAACCAGATTCATACCCTATTCAACCGTCGAGAAATGTTGCCATTGTTAGGTTTGGGTTTTTAGATCCTTACACAAGTACAGCCCGAATCCGACCCGTTTGCATCGCTCTAGTCTGGTCAAAGATTTCGACTCCTTCAATTTTGGCTGCCCAACACGGAAAGCAAGGTCATTTTGGGCAAAATATGACACATAAGATTCGGGACAAAGAGCGGCCGCTACTTGGATTCTAATTGCATGGGTGTCCCTTAGGGCATCTTGGCCACACACGTAGGATACACCAATATCAAAGTCTTTCTCTCTCATACAAATCTCGACCACTCATTTCTATCGTGGATGGATCTAGACCGCTGATGTAACAGCATGGGTGCTATTTTGCCCATAACAGCAGCAACTCATATAATAGCCGCCACTCGGAACATCAAATATTAGCCGCTCGTGTATTACACCAACCAAGAATTGTTCTGAAAATTCCAATCATACCCACTGCTCTCTTCAGAGTCAACCCATACATATGATTCAGCTGGTGACAGCCCATACTTTCTTCCATCTCTGCCATTGCACACAACAATGGAAAGGAGATACATATGAAAACAACAAAATATACAATAGAAACCAACATAAATAACAAACAAAAAGAAAAGTTTTGAGAAGTCCAGTGAGCCTTGCCTTATTCTTATTAATCTCTTCACACCATTCTTGTGTGGTTTTGATCGTAGAGAGAGTGATGGGCTCGGAGAAAGAGGAGAGCAATGGCTCAACGAAGATTGAAATCAACCCTGATTTGGATTCAGGAACCTCAAGGCTCCAAGAGCTGGGCTACAAGCAAGAGCTCAAGCGCGATCTCTCGTAATTAATCGTCTCCGTCTTCTTATTTTTCTATCTCTCATTCAATTTTGGATCTGGGTTCGGTAAAATTTTTGGCTCTTTTGATTTGTGGGTCTCTTTGTTCTTGATTTGGATTTATGGGTCTTATTGGTAAATATTCGATCTCATTTTCAAACACTTTCCATTTCATTTTCACTTCCTTATAGTTTACTATTTATTTCTATGAATCTAAATTTGTTCAAGTTTTCTAATTCATTAATCATGTGCAATATTGTGTATCTTCCATTCTTTTCCCCCCTTCATCTTGAATATTTTACTCATTGGTCCCCAGTCAACACTGTTCTATTTTGTTGCATTAATGTTTTTAAAACCTTTTCTTAAACAATATCCAGGGTGTCCCCTTTTAGATTCATGGCCCCCAATTTAAACTCATCTTGGTACTTTTGTTTTGGTTTCATCTTTTGGATTTTCTTTCACCGTTCTGTAGTTTTGTTTTTGGATTAATTGCATAAATATTATGCTCTGCAGTTTACCCTGTAAATCACTTATACCCCCTAGATTGATTTATCAGTGCAAGCTAGTTCATATTATATTCGGAACATTACAAACAAGTTCTATAGTTAAATTAGACAATCATTTGAGTTGATTTTCAATAGGGCTTTAACCGTCGAGCATAGAGGGTGTTTGCGCTAATAAATCGATTGATTGAGTGGGTATAAGTGCTATACAGGGTTAACCACGAATATGGTTTCATGCAGTTAACATTGCCAAACCAAAAATCCATTTCAGACATTTTCCTCTACGATTTTGAGTGTGCATTCAAGGTATACTTGATGGAAAAAATCTCAGGGTGTTATCGAACTTTGCATTCTCGTTCTCGATCATATCGGTGCTCACGGGCATAACGACGCTGTACAACACTGGCCTCACTTTTGGTGGTCCTGTTGCTACAACCTACGGATGGTTCATCTCCGGGGTGTTCACGATGTTAGTTGGGCTGTCTATGGCCGAGATTTGCTCATCGTACCCGACTTCTGGTGGCCTCTATTATTGGAGTGCTAGGCTCTCGGGGAAAGATTGGGCGCCGTTTGCATCTTGGATGACTGGATGGTATGGTTTAGTAATTTTGTTTATTTTCCAACTTAACCTATGGTTAATATTCTTTTAATCTATAACTAATCAGATATAATACCCTCTCTATGTAGCACACTTCTCGCTTTCAAGTATTTATCTGTGGGGTTAGATGGCCCTGTTTGGGTATGGAGCTAGGATAACCAGAGTTTATTTCTAAGCGGAGGCAGAGGCGAAGCTAACTCTAGTTTGCAAGACTTAAAGCCTTGTTTGGATATGGAGTTAGGATAACTGGAGTTTAATTTTAAGTGGATATAGAAGGAATGTAAACAATGGTTTGCAAGCTCAAAATATCCATTTAAAAATATAGTCTCTTTATATTATAAGAGATGTGTTTGGGAAAATGGTTTTTAGATAACTTATACCATATTGGAGACAAGTGTGGTAATCTCAACTCCAAAATAAATGCCAAACAGAACAAAATTAGCATTTTGGAATTGAGTTTTTTGCTGAGTTTTGCTAACTTTATGAAACTCTAGGATAGAAAGCATAGCTCCATTCCCAAACAAGGTCGTAAAAGTTGAACTTTGACGGGGTGTTTGGCTATGGAGGTATCCAAAATGTTCTTTCTGTGTTATCTGAACTCTAAAATAGGTGTTTTCTTCACGAATTTTGGAAATCTGGAACACTTTGGTTGGATTGGAATTTTGTGAGCTCCGGTTATCACTATTTTGGATTTTGGATTTCCGGAGTTTTCTAAACTCCAAAACCCATGCCAAACCTGGCATAGTTAGGATTTTGGAGTTAAGTTTAAGTAACCTCATGAAATTCCGGTTATCATATCTTAACTCCGTTCCAAAACAAGGGCTTTAGAAGTACTATTCAACCCTAGGGCATGACTAATTCCATAGCCGTCGCTAATTGTTAAGGATTATGCTATTATGATCTACATTGTCCTCCCACATCCCGGCGTATTACTTTTGGGTAAAGTGGATCTTGACACTAATAAGCAAGATGGATGGTTATAAGTGCTGAACAAGCTATAGTTGAAGGGTGTTTCATGCAATTAGCAAAAACAGTGTTGTGGAATTACATAAAATGCAAATTCTTTTTGCCCTGATTCTGTGACTGCTTCCTTTCTTTTTTGCCAAAGCTGTGACTGCTTGGTTTGTTACCTTGTTGATAGGCCATTTATTTCTTTCTTCCTTCGGATCATTGCTCTTCAATAACCTTCATTTCTGACAGTAGCGTTTATATATCTATCATTAAACTTTGATGTCATATGCATCGAGTTTACTGTTTAAATTTGAAAATTATTGTCAGTGCTCTTCAATAACCTTTTTGGTGGTCTCATGTTTATTTCTAATTGAAAATATTTGTCAATTTATGCAGGTTCAACATTGTCGGGCAGGTAATTCCTCAAGTTTTCTTTTTTTACTCAATGACTTCATTCTCTATGGAGGCCTATCACCTTTTTTCCTATATACAATTTAATGTCATGATGTGCGATAAGACAATTTTATTGTGCAGTGGGCTGTTACTACTAGTGTAGATTTCTCGTTAGCGCAACTAATTCAAGTAATTATACTCCTCGCCTCTGGCGGAAACAATGGCGGAGGTTACTTTGCTTCGAAATATGTTGTCATAGCTTTTCATGGGGGTATTTTATTGGTTCATGCAATCATAAACAGTCTTTCTATCTCATGGTTATCATTTTTCGGACAGTTAGCTGCTGCTTGGAATTTCTTGGGTAAGAATCCCTTTCCTCCCTTGATTAGAAGGGTTTTTTTTAATCGAAAACTTAATATGGTGATTTTTTGTTATTCAGGTGTTTTTGTACTTATGATTGTGATACCAGTGGTTGCAACCGAGAGAGCGAGCCCCGAATTCATTTTCACTCATTTCAATACAGAAAATGATGCAGGGATTCATAACAAGTTATACATATTTATTCTGGGACTATTGATGAGTCAGTATACATTGACAGGTTATGATGCATCTGCGCATATGGTAAGATTTTATCCTCGATGCTTTTGTCATCATATACGGTTTGTTTAGTTGTCAAATGTGATTATTGCGGCTCGAGAGCGAAGAGGTTTTATTGCTCTTTGTTTCTAAAGAGCAGTAAAATCCAAGCTAATGAAGACCGATGCAATTAGTTTGGATTTATAAAAATTGTAGTGATATACACACACAACCGATTTGCACACATGAAATTGCATGTCAATTTTTGAAACTTCTTACTTGTACTATTAACAAAAGCACCTTAATTTCGCACGGGCGTGTGTGTAGAGGTTAATGGTCATTGGTTAACGAGCGTTCACAGGAAACTAATCCATGAACGCTTTTGCAATTTTAATTATCCATTGTTTTTGGATGCTTAGCACCATTTATCTTGACTTTCATGGCCTCAAATTATAGATACACTAATTTTGATGTTATTCAGATGTCATTTGCCATTTTTGGACAGTTGCAAAGCCAACGTTTTCTTGACAATAGCATCTAAATCACGTGAAAATTAGTGTATTTTTAGTTGTGGGGTTCAATATTGTCAGAGCTAATGATCTAATTAAAAATGATGTATAAGCATCTTGTTAAGCTGCGTTCATTTTTGCGCACACACTAAAATCACCAAAACTATACAATTTTCTTTTCATAGGACGTTAATTTTTTTTATATAGTTTTTTTTTTGTTAAAAACTCAAGGTTGCAGATAATTGTTGTCTTGCGATTCAAAAAATAACTTCAATCTGTTACTTTCAGACCGAGGAAACAAAGAACGCAGACGTAAATGGACCGAAAGGCATAATTAGCTCTATTGGTATATCGATTATTGTTGGATGGGCCTATCTCTTAGGAATCACATTTGCAGTAACAAATATCCCATATCTTTTGGACAAAAATAATGATGCCGGAGGCTATGCAATTGCCGAAGTGTTCTATCTTGCCTTTAAGAGTAGATACGGACATGGAATCGGAGGAATCGTTTGTTTGGGAATCGTCGCTGTTGCTATTTTCTTTTGTGGTATGAGTTCAGTGACGAGCAACTCCAGGTAGATTTTTACCTGCAATCTTTAAGAAATTTTTTTTCATTCTTTAGGAGAAAGTAAAGTTTATTTCAAATTTATGTAATATATTAATTGTTTTTCCGTTGTTGGGCAGAATGGCATATGCATTCTCGAGAGATGGAGCGATGCCGTTTTCTTCTTTGTGGCATAAAGTGAACAAGCAAGAAGTACCGTTAAATGCAGTCTGGCTCTCTGTGTTTATTTCTTTTTGCATGGCTTTGACGGTATTGTCATTCTTCAATTTTCTCATATAAATTCTTCTGAATTAAAACCGTATTAGATTTAGTGCTTGAAAGTAGGACATATTGAAAAACTTAGACGTTAATATGCATCATATGATGTAAACTATAGGGATGTTTTATGCAAAGCATACTTAACATTTAACACTTAATATCCTTGCAGTCTCTATTTAGCCTCGTGGCATTCCAAGCCATGGTCTCAATCGCAACGATCGGCCTCTACATTGCCTATGCTCTCCCAATCTTCTTCCGTGTAACCCTAGCTCGCAAATCTTTCGTTCCCGGTCCATTCAACCTCGGGAAATACGGAGTTTTAGTCGGTTGGATAGCGGTTCTTTGGGTCGCAACCATCACTGTTCTTTTCTCTTTGCCCGTAGCTTATCCGATAACCAAGGATACTCTGAATTATACTCCTGTTGCTGTTGGGGGATTATTTATCATCACTGTATCAGCTTGGGTCTTCAGTGCGCGGCATTGGTTCAAGGGCCCGGTGACTAATATAGATTCATAAGACGAAAGGTTTTATTTGTTTTGGCGGTTTTGTTGGGTTTATTCATTGGATGGTTGTTGCGGTTCGGTGTAATGTAGACGACGCCGACGGCAATGATTATGATGATGGTGGTGGTGATATGGTTAGTTGGGGGACGTTTAGTTTGCTGCAATAGAAAATGCGACTTCTGTGGCAAAGTGGACGAAGGAATATACATTCTACCGTTGCTTGTAATTCTTATGTTTGTTGGACGAAAACAAAGTATAACGCGACATTCGGTGCAAATTTGTAAATTGATCAGATGAGGGGCTGATGTGGCACCCCTAAGAATGCCTGAATTGCAATATTATCTTATATAAAATGTTGCAGTTCTTGCTGCTCATTTTATACTTCTCATGTCTCATTCTGCTCATCCAATGTTAGGGATGGAAATCAAGTTTCTTGTTTTGCTTTTGTAGCTGTTTATTTATCCAAACAAATCAACTTGGAGCATCCTTGCATTTTTCGTCTGGGTTTTTTTATAATTTTTTTTTGTGTGTGACATTTGTTGGTGTGGAGTAAAGTGAAATTCTGAATTAGGACATGATATACATGCTAAAAGAAATTTGAATCCAGAGTATTATCACTATACTCTGTTTATTTTATTCTGTTTTATGCGATGTTATATTTAAAATGGAGAAAGGGTGAAAAATCATAGTCTGAGAATTTTTACTTGTACAACAACTAGCTTTAAACTTATAGAAAATGCACGGCAACAATATATCAATAAAAATATGTGCTTAAGGGGCCTGCGTCCAAGCAGTGTCCTCATCCATAGACGGACGGAGCCCAAGAGCTTTTTTGCAAAGTTGCCCCTGGGTCCTATCCGTCTATGGATGAGGGCACCGCAGAGGGGGAATCTGCAGGGACACACCATTCCCTGTTTCCTATATATATATATATATATATTGCTTGGTTCTTTCGGATTGACTCATCCACACAAAGATTGTGGTTAACATGGCTTTTCTTAGAGGGGTGTTGGCCTAAGAAGATATTGTCGGCTGGGTAGTGCAGGCTCTTCACAAGTGTACAAGGATCTAGTCTTTGGTAAATACTCCATAATTTTTCTAATACTATAATTTACTTATTTGTTTTAATACTATAATTAATAATTATTCAATTTAATTATTTTTAATTATCAAAATGGCAAAAAGGTTATTTAACATGCAAAGTTAACATCGTTAACGTTGATCAACATTTACCGGCAGTCAAGATACTTTTTTTTTTAAAGATTTGAAACTTTAAATTAAGTTTTTTCTTTTCTTCTCTTTTTGTTGATAATCAAAACCAGGATGTGAAAATTGAGATTGTTTAAATATTTTCTTATAGTCATTTACTAGATTTAAGAATAAACAAAATCAAATAAATAACCATTAATTGTTCATATTTCACCCCAAAATATTTCAAATCCAGTGTATAAAAATCATATCTTATTCCCTCTCTTAACTTTCAAATCCTAATCCTCAAGAAGGCGAATTAAGCATTAATTTTTCTAAATCCCTGTTCATCTATGTGCGATTAGGGTTAGGGGAAGCGGTTACATGATGATCGAACCTAGAGGTGTTTTTAAGGTCGTTTTCTTCAACTTTTCGCTGATTTTGTCCTTTCATGAATCGATCTTATGAATAGTTTTATATTACATTATGTCGCTCGATTTGTTGGATCTTTAAAAATGATTTTGTTTTAGTTTGGCAGCCAGGTTTTCCAAATCCCGGTTTTGTTTAAGTTAAAACGAAACTGCATGCAATCGTTGCAAAGTTTGGGGTCATTTCGCAGCGTAGTCTTGAAACATGGTTTCATTTAAGATAGGGTTAAACATGTAGGGTTTGCTTAGCACCCTCACTAGGTTTTGACAAGCATCATGCAACTTTAACAAATGTAGGGTGCTAACCAAACCTAACCTAGAATCAAACTAGAGCATTAGGGTAAAAGTGTAGCAAGTATCACATACTAGCAAGTGTCTAACACTAAAAGGGGAGAAATACAACCTTCGTAGATCTCTCCTCCTTAACTCCTTGGATCAACTTGGAGTTTGAACGGGTTCGCTTAAAACCTTCGAAATCCACGACGATCCACCACGGAGTCCCTTTGCACAAGCTCCTAGCTTCGCTTGACCTAAGTGGAAGTGAAGCAAACAACCTACACTAGTGGGCTAGACTAATATAGATTGGTGATGTGGGTTATATTCTCACTTAAAAACCTTTCCTTTTATTTTTCTCCCCTCACTTTTGAAGAGGTAGAGAGTTTGGAGGAAGAAGAAGATGGAAAATGGCTTAGCTTGAGCTCATGAGAGGATAAACTCAAGAATGAACATAATAATAATGAATAAGAGAGAGTCGCATTCACTCTTAACCAAGCATGGAAAATATCTAGATATTTTTCAATGGTTGAGTTAAAAGATAATTAGGAATGAAACCATGCTTATAGTTAGTCAACTAAAGAAGTGTGTAGAAAGAAAAATCCTACCATGATTTAATTCCCATTTTCTTTAACTCAATTATTAAAAAAATCAAAATGGTTTCCATGTGAGTCTTGCATAGCCATCTCCAATGTATCATCAACCATGACACATGTATGCATGCATGTGTGCATGCATATCAATATAAACATACATACATTCATGCATACATAATAAAAGAAAGGGTTTAATAAATGAGCTAATGGTCATTAAATATTAAATCAACACTTGATTTAATAATCCGGTCATATCACATACGACCCGACCGATAGAAAACGCCGGATTAAAATACGGTATCATATACTCGCATTTAATCAAGCTCCCGTGCATATCCCCATATGCACCCCCACATCGTTTCGCCTGAGCTAGAAAACCCCTTTGTGGGACTCTAAGACTCGTCAATATACTAGTAGTAGGTAGTGATCATATCACATACCCACAAACTGTCAGCGGCACTAGCTGTACGTAACGACTCCCAGATATTGAGCGAACAGAAGAACAACAAGCGAACTTGTCAAAACTCCCGTAGACCCAACAGGCAACACTTACCGTACAGTCTGGTCTCTTCGTCAGATATGCTGCATATCGAGTCTAAGGCTGGTATCGTCGACCCCAATAACTCAATAAGTCATGCCGGTGTATGGCCTATAACAGATCGAGAAACTACTGATAACACTTATCAGTAAATCTCATCAGCCCTGGTTAGGGACTTCCTGTTATAGCCAATCGAGCACAGCGCAACATCAACTCCCAATACCGGGAGAGACGAAACCCCTCATGTCGCTCATTGCCTCCATGTGCCTCGGGACTGTACCCAAAAGCCACATGTTTGCACAACTCAGTAGAGTCGTGGTAGGATGGAAATCAAAATACAGTAGGAGCACACACAAGACTTTATGACGATCTCGGGTCTACAGACTAACATGTACCAGTGTCACCTGAGAACTGCTATCCGACGATAGATATAATACTATATAGGAGTTCTCGGCGAGTCCGTTCAGTGTACCCAGTCTCCACTGAGCACCCGTATACAATCATTGATGTCAAACACCAATGGATATGGGATCATCCATCGCCCATCATATGAGTTAAGAAACGTATACGCTAGTCGACTCTGGAATATCGATCCCCCATCTCGATACACCCACGACTAGGAACATTTTAAAGATATGCTTATAAACTACACATGTCCCACTAGTATGATCTGCATTATAATCACAGTAGTCAAGCAAATACCCTAAGGGCTTTATCAACATGTACCAAATGAATAATATGCATGATCAAGTGAACATGTCAAGATAAAGAGTAACCAGATAGCATACTATCATGTCGAGCAAGAATGTCCTCTGAATACACACACACATGCCGATACATCCACTATCAAATAATGGCCTCTAGGGCGTATATATATCCAACAATTTCCCACTTGCACTAAGGCCAATTATTGGTGTATCTCATACCCAACATCTCAAAAATTCGCTCATGCTGCGGCTGAGGGGGGGTCTTGGTGAGTGGATCCGCGGTGTTATTCTTTGTATCTACTCTCCGAATCACGATTTTGCGGCGATCAACTATCTCCCGGACCAAATGATATCGCTTCAGAATGTGTCTGGACCGCTGATGGGACCTGAGCTCTTTGGACAACGCCATAGCCCCATTATTATCACAATATAATGATATTGGATCAATAATGGTTGGAACTACTCCTATCTTTGAGATGAACTTCCTTATCCAGACGGCTTTTTTGGCAGCATCATTTGCAGCAATATACTCAGCTTCTATCGTTGAGTCTGCAACGGTATCATGTTTGGAACTCTTCCAACATACCGTCCCTCTATTGAAGGTAAATACAAACCCCGAGATAGATTCGTTGTCATCCTTATCACTCTAGAAGCTCAAATCAGTAAAGGCCTCCATTTGGAGATCATCGTTACCATACACCAAGAACAATTCTTTAGTCATTCGCAAGTACTTAAGAATGTTCTTCACAGCTGTCCGGTGTTTCTCCCCTGAGTTGGACTGATACCTGCTTACTACACCTAGTGTATAAGCTACATCAGGACGTGTACATAATATCGCATATATTATAGAACCTACGGCTAAAGCGTAGGGTATAATGCTCATGCGAGCTCTCTCTTCATCAGATTTTGGGTAAAAGTCTTTGGAGATAGTGACTCCATGGCAAGCGGATAAGGCACCCCGCTTGGAATCTTCCATACTAAAGCTCTTTAGGATGGTGTTAATGTACCTGGTTTGGGACAATCCCAACAATCTTTTAGATCTATCTCTATATATCTTAATGCCCAATATATACGAGGCATCACTCAGGTCCTTCATAGAGAACCTTTGTGATAAGAACAGTTTGGCCGATTATAGCATAGGAACATCGTTTCCTATCAGGAGAATGTCAGCCACATACAATATAAGGAATGTGAAAGTACTCCCTACAATCTTCTTATAAATACAAGGTTCATCTGGATTTTTGACGAAATCAAACTCTTTGATAACATCATCAAAACAGATGTTTTAACTCCGTGATGCCTGCTTTAATCCATAAATGGATTTAAGCAACCTATATGCTTTCCCGTTGCTCTTACTATCAACGAAGCCCTCTGGCTGATTTATATAAACACACTCTTCTAAATCACCATCAATGAGAAAACCATAGTATCTCTCCGGTGGGCGAGAAGTCCTACTAGATCTACGGAGTGGCTGAGATTCATAAGATTCTGTTGCAACATCAGATTCAACCAAGTCATCATTTGTAACTTGTTTTTCTAGAATTTCTTCTAGATCTACCATATTGCCATCAGTATCATTTGTAAAAAAATCTTTTTCTAAAAATGTGGCATACTGAGAAACAAACACCCTTTGTTCCTCCTTGTGGTAGAAAAGATATCCATACGAATCTTATGGATATCCCACAAATATACACTGAACCGATCGTGTCTCGAGTTTGTCTGGATTCTGCTTTTTGACAAAAGCCGGACAACCTCAAATCCTAACTCGTTTAAGAGATGGTCTCTTCCCATACCATATCTCATATGGAGTGGTAGACACGGTCTTGGTTGGAACCCTGTTCAATAGATATGCTGCAGTCTCCAATGCATGTTGTTAGTTATATGTATGCCCTAGAGGCCATTACTGTACATGCGATGTATATTGTAGTGGATGCTAGGACATATATAGGGAGGACTTTCTTGCTCGACATGATAGTATGCTATCTGGTTGTACTTTATCTTAACATGTACTCTGATTGTCTCTATGTTACATGTTGATAAAGCCCTTAGGATATGTACTCGACTACTGGGACTATGATGAGATCATACTAGTGGGGTCACGGTAGTCGACGAGTACATCCTATAACTGTTCCTAGTCGAGGGTGTATCGAGACAGGGCATCGATGCACCAGAGTAGACTAGCGTATACGCATCTTGACCCATATGATGGGCGATGGATGATCCCATATCCATCGGTGTTTGACATCAAGGATGGTGTACGGGTGCTCAGTGGAGACTGGGTACACTGGACGGACTCGCCGAGAACTCCCAGATGGTATTATACCATACGTCAGATGGCAGTTCTCCGGTGATACTGGTACAGAGTAGTCTGTTGACCCGAGATCGTCATGGAGTCTTGTGTGATTCCCACTGTGCTTTGATTTCCATCATACCACGTCCAAGAGGGCGTGCAAAAAGGTGGCTTTTGGGTACAGTCCCGAATCATATGGAGGCAATGAGCGATAGGAGGGGATTCGTCTCTCCCGGTATAGGGAGTTGATGTTGTGCTGTGTTCGATTGGCTATAACCGGAAATCCCTGGCCAGGGTTGCTGAGATTTACTGGTAAGTGTTATCAGTAGTTTCTCGAACAGTTATAGACCTCATATCGACACGACTTATCAAGCTACTGGGGTCTGACGTTTACCACCCCTAGGCGAGATATGCAACATATCAGACGACGAGACCGGACTGTACGGGAGTGTTACTGTTTGGATTCACAGGAGAAGTTACAGGTTTGCTTGTTGATCTTCTGAGCGCTCAATACCTGGGTAGCTGTTACGTTTAGCTGACCGCTTGCAGCTTGTGGGTGTTTGATATGATCATCACCTACTGCCGGCGTATTGACGATTCTTTAGAGTCATACACAGAGGTTTCTTGACTCAGGCAAAACGGAGTAGGAGCACATATGTGATATGTGCGGGACCGAGGATAATGCGATTTATGATACCGTATTGTATTCTCGCGATATTTGATATCAGCCGGGTCATCGGATCAAGTGTTGATTCGATGAATCGGTACGGATAAATATTAGTCGGTTATATGCGATATAGCCGGATTGTCGGATCAAGTGTTGATTCGATAATTTAATGTATAATAATATATATGATATATTAAATGACATTAACTAATATTTGCTCACTAAAAGATTCTTTTTCTCACTCGGGTAATACATTGATATATATGCGATATATGTTAATTGTATTATTTTATTTTGTTACGATAAATATTATATATGTGATATATAATATTGTAACATGATATGATAACTAATGCAACTTGTTTAGTGGAGTTTAAACATGATTAGGGTTTGGATTAGGGTTAAGCTTTCTAGATGTTTCTAGAAGGTTTTCTTTTTGTTTTGGAAAAGATATTTACAAGTGACTCATTCTTAACTCAACCCAAACCCTAACCCTTGGTTAATTCTCTACAATAGTTAAGTGAACCATGGTTGCATAATTGATCATTATCTCCTTTTCCTATTCATCACAAAAGGATTGACAACATGATTCATCTTCTTCTTCCTTGAGTTCTTCATGAAAAGCTTACTAGTTTTTCAAAAGGTGATGAATAAATATGAGAAAAAGATAAATAAAGAGAGCAAAAATCCTACTTCATCATCCTCATCTTCCCTTGCCATTTAGATGAGGGTGTTCACATCATTTCATGAGTGTTAGCTTGTGTTAAAGAAACTTCAAGGTAGATCATCTTAGTATCGAAGATCGGAAGCAAAGGTTGCGTCTTTCTCTTCGTGGAACCTCTCGAGAGTCCGGATCCCGATGATCGCAGCGAAGGGACCACAACACGGAGCATATGAAGTGAAGGACCAGATCTACAAAGGTTGTAATCCCTCTCACTTAGTGTTAAAATGTTTAGCATGTTAGTTTTCGCCTAATCTCTAGTTTAAAGTTCCGTATTCGGGTTGTTCGGCACGGCTAAATTTTTAATCGGGCATGGTTGATGCCTCGTAGACCCTTGTGCGCGTGCCTAGCAACCCTACAGTGGTATCAGAGCCAAGCTAGAGCTTTAGGCGAAGTCTGAACGAAGTTTAAAGTCCGATCGAAACCCGAAACCCCGATAAAACATGCTCTCTGGAAATTTTCTAAAAATTG